>OX419760.1:12949789-14419213 GCA_948567375.1 Lunularia cruciata
AATAGAAACTCTCAAGAGACTATCACTTACCTCTAGATTTGAGTATTCAATCTTAATACAAATCTTTACCTCCATCACTTCAAGATCCATCTCCAAATCCCCTTAATTGAATCTTTGGGTTTGTCAAGCCAACACCATTGTATGTAGGTTATGTGTTTGGAGATGCTATGAAAATTAATGAGCCATTCACCTTTGTTGAAACTATCCATATTCTCCTCATCTATCACTCTCTTATAAGAAAGAATCACTTGCTCTTCCTCCTCTACAATGGTTTGCTCCAAAATGTCTCCTTCTAAAAGCCCTAATACCACTTCAAAAAAAATATCACTTCTCTAACTATCCTTTCTCTTCTACCTTCTTGATTCACCCTCAAA
The DNA here is from genome assembly GCA_948567375.1 of Lunularia cruciata. Classification (NCBI taxonomy): domain Eukaryota; kingdom Viridiplantae; phylum Streptophyta; class Marchantiopsida; order Lunulariales; family Lunulariaceae; genus Lunularia; species Lunularia cruciata. The sequence goes on from OX419760.1 coordinate 12,950,164, forward strand.
ATTTATCCTCCAAAATTCACTCCCAATAGGTTTAAAAAATGTCCCTTCTTTGACTCTACTCTTCCTTGTGCCTTTTGGATTCACCCTCAAAAAATTTTGCTCCCAAATGGTCTCCCAAATTTTCTCTCTTTTGCCTCTCCAAATATCCTTAAAATTTTTCTTGACTCTCTTCTCTCGTCTTTTGCCTCCTAATTTTCCTTTAAAATTCCCTTCTACCCTATTGATTATCCTTCTAAATTTCTCTTGTTTTCTCTCCGTTATCTCTTCTCTATTCTGCACTCCAAATTGTCTCTCAAAATCTCTCCTAATTGCTCTTCTCTCTTCGACCCTCTCAATTAACCCTCAAAATTTGTCCTCCAAAATTCACTCCCAAATTGTCCTCTCAAACCTTTTGAATTTTCTCTTCTCTTTGCACTTAGAAATTACTTGAGAATATCTCTTCCTCAACCAAAACCCCAATTTATATATCCTTATAAAGAAAGGTTGGAAAAATCCCTAACATCCTAAATTTAAGTAGATTTATCTCATCCTTATGTCCTTTTGAAATGCACAACTACCAAAATTGATAGTGGCCTCTAATGCAACATCCAATGGACACCAGTTGATATTGAATTCTCACATGGTAACTTGGCCACACACCAATGTATACCAAGATATCCCAATGCCTAAAATTTCCTAGTGCATTTATATCTTGAACATTTCTTTTTGTTACAAATGCCCCAACATCTCTAGTGCAGGCTAGTGCACATGAATGGATATAAACACATTCCATATTGAACATTTCAAGTCTTTTATCAAAACATATCATGCAAGAAAACAAACATTTTGAGGCTTTGAGACAAGCATAGAATGAAAAAAAAGGTTATTTTCTTCATGGATTTAAATTCCACCAATATGTAAGTTGAATGCAAGATAGTAATGCAACACTCTATTCTAGTTTCTTCTTTGCCTTGGTCAAGCCCAACTAGAGGACCAAGGTCAATCGCTATGGGAAACAACATATTGTTCAAGATACTACGGGAAACAATATATTTTTCCTACTAATCCCATGTAGTTAGGAAATCCTTTATAAGCACATACTAAAGAAATTCTTCTTCTTTTCTCTTAATTTGGCCACTCCACTTCCCTCTCTAGAATGGATAGGATGGAAATCATCACATGGTCTAAGAATTCAAGTGTCAACCAACACAAGTTCACCATATATTTAACTAGCATGCAACACATGCCTCATTTCCATGGTGACCAAACCTATTGAGAGCAATTGATAGTTAGACCTGCATTGGTGTTTGATTTTTCCTATAGTTCCTTCTAAAATATACTAATCTTTAATAAGATTCATGAGAGTATAGAAAGAATTAGAATCCATTCAAGTAAGTTGCTCAAAACGTTTCAAATGAAGATCATGAAAATATGTTGTGATAAATTCAGAAGTATGAGGAAAAGAAACTAGAGGTTCTAGATATTGCTGAAAATGCACTAACTCCCACCACCTTAGCAAGAGCTCCATGGTACCATTTTTATCTTCATTGTCATCTAAACTCATACTTGACGTGTTTGTCCAATTTTTAAATCCAAATTACAATATTTTATTTCTACTTTAGCACTTATACTCCATTGGATGGATTTTACAATTTTCTTCTTGAGTTATGTACAAATATCACATTGAGGCATTTTCACCATTCTCGTGGATTAGATTTTGTACGGAGGGAAGGGCTATAATAAGGACTACTCATCCTTATTTTTGCAAACCATGGTTGAAATGTCACGACTCAACTTGGATTATCCATCAATATCAAACATTTACTTCAATATCAAACCTTTTACAACCCTAGCACAAAGGTCGCATCAAAGGTTTAGAGCAGAAAATGACCAAGATGGAAACCTAGGAGCAAGTAATTGGGGATCTTATGCTTCCACAAGCAATCTGGGATCTCAAATCTTGGGAATGTCACAAAGAAGGTCAAGAGAAGTCGGAAACCCAAATCTCAAGAACTCAAAACTAGAGCAAACGGGGACCTTATACTTCCGCAAACCTACATCTCAACAATGTCACGAGGAAAGGTCAAGGAATTGGAGATTCAAATATAGGGCAATCAAATTTGGAAGGTCATGACTTGATGAGGAAGGGCGAGAGCACCAACTAAAATCTCACTACTCGATGAGGAATGTTGGAGGGACTACCCTCCAACATTCCTCGTTGAGTAGTGAAATTTGAAGTTTCAAATTTCAATGGAGAGAATCTCATTCAAATTAATTGGAAGAGTTATTAGCTAATAACTCAGATGTCCCGTAACCCATAAAAATTTACAGGTTATGATTTTTGTTTCATGTAAAGTTTTATAGAAGTCCCTTGCCCGTTCCAAATTTCCAAAAGCTGAACTCATGGTGCACATCAAATTTGAACTTGAACGGACTACCCATAAATACTTCTATCCATAAATATTTCAACAGATATTTATAGGTACCTATAAAGTTATAATTAAAACCCCAAGTGTAAGTATTAGAACTTTTATAAGTAATATGCATAGTCCCATAAATTAATGGGTCACCCTTGCATGACTTGTAAATTTGAACGGGTGTAATCCGGAGGAAAAGGTTTAGCGGAACATTTTGTAAAGCCAAAATTACATTGCACGTCAAGCTTTTATGGGTGGTGGATTTCAGATCTCGGTACGACGGATTTCTATATCCTTTTAATAATATCCATAAAATATTTTATGGACAGCTGAAGAGAGGATTTGATTAGAACCGGAAACGTCCACTTAAATTTTAGGGTTTGAATAATTAAGATAAATTTGGTTTTATATATTTGAAATTTACACTAAAAGATTTTATGACTTTTAAAAAGTTACGCGTCACCTTTTAGGTTATCCATAACTTTTCCCCCGTAGATTTTTACCCTAAAAAACTCACTGTGCTCCCGCGCACTACCCATATAATTATTTACAGATTTATCTACTGGTCCAGCAAAAGCTAAATCTTAATCCCTCTACCATTAGAAACCCCCGTCTCTTTTACACCTATTTTACATGTACTCATAATTTATTTTATAGATTTTACGGATTTTCGAAAATAAACTGTAAATTTTGCATTTGAAGCCCCCTAATGACTTGCACTATCAGCAGAATCGAAATCTGCGTGATGGAATCTTGAGTAGGTCCTGGAGTTTGACGTTCAGAGCTGCTGGTAGCAATTCAGGTCTCATCCTTTTGTACTTTCTACGCACCAGATCGGACACCCCAGACCAGCTAGAAAACCTACATTGCTGTCCACTAAAACGTACTGAAATATTTGATTACTGTCAAATTGCATCATCTTTAAATTGCTTTCCTAAGTCAAATTTCTTAGAGCCATGGTAGTCAACTTGTACAAGACATATAGAGGAATTATGTTGTATAAGGATTTCAGCTCATAAACTCATTATTCATATGTCCTAGTCCAAGTTTCTTGTGTAAGGCCGTCTGTGTACTCAATGAGAAATGATTCAAAATAGCGGGAACTGGATCAATTAGAACACTCGCATGAGTGGAGTCTTAGCATCTCCGTCGGGAACTGTGACTATCGCTCACAAACACTGCGACTGAACACATCTTCTGATACTTACCGTGCTTCAGTCAGAACTTGTAGTACTGATTGACACCTTGAATTGCGTCGACACATAAAACCAAAATTTTGTCACCTTAATCTCATGGAGATTTGCTTAATTTTCAAATGCAGTTAACCTATTCAAGCCACACGTTCTTATCCCCTTCAAAGTGTTCCAACAATGCCTAGAGTGTTTCATTGGTAAACTATAGATAACGCAACACTCCGTCATATCTGAAATCCACGTGGAACTTGGTTTGGTGAATTTGCTTCCCTTCATCTTTCATCATGATTCTACTTTAGTCATCTCGCGGTCTAGCACAAGTGGATGCGCTCTTAGGTTGTACTCCATGCTTGCAGGAGTATGGTCAATTCCGATAAGTGCACGTGTCAATCAGTCTACGATTTTCAGGGGATACCACAAAGGGAAAACCACCAGTGTGGAGACCGGACTTTAAATCCACAGCCTCTTGCCTTCACTAGCGAAGAGTCTTCAATTCTCGGGACAAGTGGGGTCTAACCCTGTTCGGAAAGAAGTCTGTAAATAAGCAAATTGAATTGATTGAGGAGGATAAAAATATGACCCTCAAATTTCCCATTTAATTTCCAAAAGCTAGTTTTTTCGGTAGATATGTACATCATTTCTTCTCTATCTTCAGTGATAGAGAAGCAAATTATGTCAACATTATGAGAAATTCTCAATGTGCAAGTAACTTATAATAGTTGTCGAAAGTTATATCGATAATCCGAAAAGAATACCACTTCCCTTGTTTTATCGTACTTCTCGATTTAGAACGGTTTAGGGTCCTTTCTGCATTCCCTTCGTTTCCTTGCGGACAGTTGCATAGGAACTACTACATCGCATCGGTAATTTGTAGTAATCTCTTGGATTTCGTTCAGGCCCGTGAGGTAACTTTATGTCGAACTTGAGAGTCCAGATTCTAAATGTTGGACTGCATCAGAAGTCACATGACAATGTCTTTTTCTTTTGTTATAGATTTGCCATAATTATACTTTCCTGTTCTCTCCATAGACACATCTAACCTGTAATGGCTATAACCTTTTAACAATTGAGTTTTGATTGTTAATTCAAGTTGGTTTACTTTTTTTTCATTCTATAATGAAACTTTTTATACATATAATTTTTTATGGTTAAATGGAATAATCTATTGTAGAACATCTTTTATGGATGTTAGAATATTATTAATAGGAATGTTTTGGAAAATTTATATTATTCGGATTTAATATCTATTCCCGTGCCATTATTCTTTTATTCTCCACTTATATTTTTTTGAAAAATATATAATTATTTACCACATATGGGATAAAAGAGTAAATTATTGAGACCTCAAATTATAAAATAATGAATGAATATATTTAAATTGATAGGAAGGTGACCACGTTCAAAAGGCGTAAAATGGGGCTAAGCCCCAAGCGTTAAACAAAATCTCAGCGACATGAAGTAAAATCCGCACCGAAGTGAACCGAACCTGCACAGTTTACCGTACTTATTCGAATAAAGAGGACCGCGTAGAAAACACGAAGGACGGGAAGACCCCACCAAGGGTGAGACAAACGAGGTAAACAGTTCACACAGACAGTTTACCCTACTTATTTCGGTAAACTGTATTGAAGTTATGCTTATGCTTCGAAGTTCTGAAAGTTCCTCTCGACCACAGTGGAGTACAAGGTGGCATATGTACCTGAGCGGATTGCAGGTCGCATCCATATAAGCTTTGCATCTGTTCGAGGAACTGGCAGATTATGTTTGAGAGTTTTAAAGATTTTGAACAGATTCGATTCACCTGCGTTGTCGACTTGATAGTGAGCTGCAGGAAGCAGCAAGACACTGGAGAAGAGTTTCAAGAAGGAGAGATTCCATAAATCAATTAGGCAGTGGATGAGCGAGGGCTGTGAGGTATAGGTGCGAGTGAGAACTGAAAATCTTCTTCAGTGTTTGCATTCATCCGGGAGAGTTTGATCAAGAACTCAAGACTTTGAGTAGCAATGGCGAACGTAGTAGGCGGAGTCCTTGCTGCCATAGTAGCAGCTGTAGTGTTCGCCTTGGCTGGCATCTACATCCAAATTGTCAGCGATGCTCCTTGTTCCGTCTTCCATGATCCGGCAAAGAAGGATGGCGAGCACGAGAACCTCGAATACTGTACACAAATCAAGACTTACATGAAAGGTACTGGTATTATTCTCATCCCTATACGAGCACAGCTAAGAGATAATCCACGTAAAATTGATATTATGATTGATTAAATAAAACTCTACGAGCTCTACGAGTTCTAATTTAGACCCCACTGATACTGTCACAACAAACTCTTGATTGTATTATTCTTGACGTTCCTGCTGTTTGTGTTGTGTGCAGTTATCCTAATTGCGACGCATCTGCTATCGTTCGCATTGTTCCCATTTGCCATGTATGTTTTCTGGATTCGTGGACGTATATTGGAACAGATGGAAGCTAAGGACCCGTTTTACTGTGTGCTGGGCTTTTCTTTCCTGATGGTGGCCATAGCTGGTGAGATCGGCTGGCATGTCAGCCAACACTGGTTTTACCAGGTATGTTGAACCGTTGCATCAGTATAGTCCTGCTTAGTGGTTGACTTTCTGACCCTTCCGATCTCTTGAATGCAATCAGCACCTACAATGCTCACTGTAGAAGTGCAACGTCTATTTCAACCGAAGCTCACCTGATTATGGAATCTGAAGAGGAAGGTTCCGTAATTCTGTACACAATACTACAACGACCTCTGTATTCCATGAGAATTATACTCTATTTCGTGTGGAAACCTTCTGCTCATGACTGATCCTGAAAACAGCGAACAACCACCAAGTTTATCCTTTTGGTATTCGCTCTACCTGTACCTTAACCAATGAAAATTATCAGAAGTGCAGGGCTCAGCGATGAAAATATCATCATGCATTGCCATTTAACACAAATTGAGCTATTTTACAATCACTGAAAGGTCTCCAAACTTCTCTTATATGAACAGCAGATGCCATGGATACTCATGCTTTGATTGTAACGTGTGTGATGATCATGGACGCAGGAGGAGTATTTCATTCTCAATTTCATGTTCTACTTCTTCTTTATGTGGGGCGTCGCTTGCTGGGCTTATGGTATAGAGCTGAAAGATAATCCTCAGAGAGGAAGGACCGCAACAACGGACATTCTAGACAAGCTTTCAGGGCTCGCAGACATTCTCTTGTGGTTATCCCCAATTATTGTGACAATTGTTTACGCCGGGAGTGCAACCTTAAACCATATTTGCCCTAAAGGCGTCCCTAATCTGCCTAGCATCTGTGGAACTCTTTCGCCCAGTAAGGTCCCCATTTACATCCTCATGGCGATCGAATTCGCGGTCCTGTCGATCAGACTTTACAGAGTACATTCCACCAACTCAAAACTTTATGCTCGAAATTATGAATCTTTGTCCCCGTGCTCTAGATTGTGGTTATTGTAGCTGATAAGACGTTTGACTGGTTTTGCAGCTGCTGCAAGACTGGAGGGTAGTATTCCTTCCGATTTTCTCTGTGGGTGTCAACCTTTTCTTCATCTTTCTGCTGAACGCTAACGTCACCGACCCATTCAAAAATCCCCTGTACCAGTAAGTAGTAGAAATCCCCAATCACTGGATGGATTGATGAAATTGTACATAGTGTGACTTGCAGATTGCGAAGCCGCATATATCCTGTTTTTATTCGTATAGCTAGTAAGCTTGGATGTAAGGAGTAATCGCAGATTGCGAAGCCGCATATATCCTGTTTTTATTTGTATAGCTAGTAAGCTTGGATGTAAGGAGTAATCGCAGAGCTTTATTCAGTACTCCAGAAGATAAGGTGGCAGTTGACGAATGGTCCTTGACGGTGGTAGCGTAGGTGTATCTATATCATTCTCTGGACGGATGTCTTGTGGATCATCTTTTAACTTCTGGCATATTTCCCTGTTGTTCCTTTCAGTACATTGCATGATCTTATTGGAACGGAACTGGGAGTCTTCATCATTACGTTGTTGGTGTGGATCAAAACCGGAGAACCAGAAGAGTCGAAAAGGAGGTTACTCACTGACGATTAAAGGTACATATATATCATAGTTCAGGATCTATATACATATTCTACCTTATGGATTTATCACTATTCTAGCATTGTGCATCACGTACATCTTAGTTACCGATAATTTACATTTCATGAGTTCTGGATATCCCGTTCTCAGAACGGCTTCTGCTCTCATATACCTATATATCATAGTTCAGGATCCCCCGTTCTTCGAACGGCTTCTGCTCTCATGTCTGAATATATCATAGTTCACCGTGTTTAGATCTAGGAAAGGACAATCTATGGGTGACGATGGCAGTACAAGCGCTACTTGTGGAGCCCAAGCTGATATACCAATCAGATATTGCTTTTGACATATTGGTCCCCTGTATGTGCATCTCCTGTATCAAGCTCCTGCTTATGAAGGCGCGATTGGAGTTATTGGTATTGTCCCTTCACCAGATATTAGTTTCATGGAGGCGAAACTCAGTTGAACAGGAGGGGGGAACTACTAATTATAGTAGTTCCCCATCCTGTTTGTTGTATTATGTTGAGATGGCGGTTGTCCTGAAATGTTCTGTTAGTGCTGTGTAGGGAACTGGTGGTCGCTGACAGATATCACTAGTGATTAAACGGCAATCGTCCAGTCCTACCAGTTTGATTTGAGCTTGGGACGGAAATCTTGTACCTTTGCTTATGTCATGATTTTATCTGCCTCTATAAAATCCATGTTTTTTCAGTACTCAACATCCCGGTCAGCCGTCTTGGTTAATTCCACGAGAGCAAATGAAATATGCCATCTCTCCAGAGATTCACATTCCGCTCGAAGCTCAGACCCTAAAATTTCTTTCGTATTCAGCTCTACTGGTAATGGGCTGTTTGACTGCACCTTACTCGAATTCGACCAGCCAGGAACATTATAGCTTCATGCATCTTTCGATGAGATTTACACATGGAATTGCAAGTTAACGATGATTCAGCTTCTACGGTGCCGATTTATGGATGCTTAATGTGGAAGGCTGTATGCTTACAGTTTGTGTTAAGAGTCGTAAGGAAAACAGGGGATTCTAATCATCTAATGGAGTTATGATTTGCTGCACGTTACTGGACAGTGCAATTGCTGGTGGTGGTTACAGCGGGAAAAATTTTCATTCAAAGAACAAGTGGTGAGCAAACCACAATATCACCGGTTATCATTACAGAAAATTTCATGCTTCTGGGTAATGAGCGAAATTATTATGTCGTGAGTATATGTAACGTAATTTTGACGCCGGCCTTGAAGCAAGCGGAGAGCATCATGAATGTGTCCATAGTGGTAGTTGCAGAAAAATTTACTATCATTTGGTGCAATTGCAGTCTTGCAATTCGGCTGTGCAATTTATTCAATTACCACCTGAAGGTTTTTATTGAATGGAAGGTAAGGTAGCCAGGTGCCATTGGGGTGGACTCTGTTTGTAGCAGCTCCACTCCTCTCGTCCACAAAAGGCCCTCCTACGTGAGTCCAATCCACAACACTCCCAGCATGATTTCGTACTCTGATTCCTGGATAGGTCAACATTAACTTCCTCAGGAACAGCCCGGATCTTCTGCCAATTGCACTTTGAAACAAGATTGGTGTCAGTAGGCTAGTACCCACAATTTGCAGAAGTAAAAGAGTGAATGATCGCCACATCTGTATATTCACCCTACTGGACTACACAGTGTGACATGTAATAGAAGTTGCAGAAGGCTAAACCCTCCACAGGTATAGTAGATTGTTGGGAGCAAAAATCTGGAGAAGTTCTGGAGAGCTAACCAGTAAGCAACGATTTGTTTGCATTTGAGGTTTTCAACATTGGCTTCGAAATCCGAGATGGTTATTGCTCCTTTGTAGATAGACACCTGTTCAACATGAAAACAATAAAATTATATTTACATTCTTGACACTCGAGTTCCTCGGATTGCGCCGTGACAAACACCCTGCAAGTGAAATAACATGATAGAACAGAAAGCTGCTGACCTGACGCTCCTTCTCTGAGCGACAATCCACCAGAACGACGCTGTCTCCAACTGCATTACTGTTCACCAAATCGAGCAGCTCTTCGCCAGAGATGTCAGGAACTTCGGGAAAATATTGCTCTCGAAGTTGTTGGTATTCCAGTAAAGCTGCTTGTCGCTTTGCAGCATCCAATTGAACTGTTCGTGCTCCATGCTCCTCCACCTCATCCTTTGTGATCATTCCTGATGCCAGCCACATTGCTGATTGCTTCCCCTCACCATCTGAATCCAACTCGTGCGTGCTTACCTCGGCCATTTCTTCTTTGGCTGCTATGATCGATTGCACCATCTTCGTATCTCCAGGCAGCCCTTGCACAGTAGCTTGTCCCATCTAATACAAATCTTTCGTTCCAGCAGTTCGAAGTCAGCACAGCTTGTCAATCTTGGCGATTCTGACCCACAAATTAACGCAGAATAAATGATTTCAATCGTTCTGCTTAGACTTAAGTCGCATTCTTCTTTGTGATTAAACGTGGCGCTCCAAAAATTTGAAGTGAGCCGAACGAAGCTTCGGATGCCTGCAGAAATAAATCATGACAAGGGATGTGGCAATTGTATGATTTAAATGCACAGCGGAGAATGGAGATGAATGAACAATGTGCATCTTTTGAAATTGCACCACAAGCAATCATTTACTCCTCTTTAACTGATGCTACCATTGCTGTTCTGTCTGAGCGCGTGGTTGCATGCGAGAATGCGTCCTAAATACACTGTCCAAGTTACGAATTTTGCGACCGTCCAAGATACTAGTATTGCGACAGATTCCAGATCATGATCAACACGCACTCCACATCCCAAGTGCTTCGTGTTGTACAGTGTTGGTGAAGCAGCAGTCCCCACACCCAACAGTTTCCTGATTTCCCAATGCTAAACTTGACGGTGGTTTGAACGGACTTCAATGCTCTTTATGAAAACCATTGCTGTGTTTGATGGATCTCTTGGTTCTTCCTACCGGACAAAAGAAAATAGTACTCCCGAGGCGCCAAGTGCTTAAACGATATGTCCGAGTGCACGTGTATGCATATTGTCTTCAGCATAAACTGCTTAAGCATTATTCAAAGAAAGCAAAGGTTGACAGAATCCCACTTGTACATGATAGCATTCTGTCCTGAGTATACCTTGTCTATGTGATAAGTCGATTGCCAAAGCAAAGAAGAACCAATACATTGATCGTCAAAGCAGCCAAAGATTTTCACTGTGATTACAGTCCATAGTCATACTAATCTTGCTAGCACACGATTCAAAGTCACCTGTCCCACAGGTTACCATGGACTTCAAGAAACACGCATATGTAAAGACAACCCACCAGTAGACTTCCATCTGTGAAGGTAAAATCTCAACCCCAACTGCAAGAATCAGGTGTCGAAATTTTGTTTTTCGAAAAAATCGAAGCAGTACCTGTGAAATCCTAGGGGCGCCATGCAAAGCACGAAGCAATTATGTTCATCCGTCGCTCTTTCAGTGAAAGCCAAACCTGAAACTCATCCTAGCCAAGCGCAATCGTGTTGCAGCACTGAAATCTGAGTATCGCTCCAAGGGGAACTGCGCTCCAAGGTGAACTGCGCACAAGATTGACCGACAGGGTCTGACTTGTCTGGTATATATAGGTCCTCACATCTGAACACTGTTGAATTTATCTACTCACAATAACCTCGAACCCTAAACCCACTTAAGCTAAGCAACGGACAAATTCAAATACAAGCATATCTCGAACACGATTTCTCAGATTCCATGGTCAGTTGGCGTGACATGCACATGGATCAACCGACTACAGATTTTGAACGTTACCTTCAACCATGATAGTAAAACCAGAACAGCAGTTTCGTTCGTAACATCAAGTCAAATTTGAAGTTGAAACCCCCACATTGATTTAAAGTTTTAATCTACAGAAGTCTTCACTCTCGACTTGTTGCGACATTCACGTCCAGTTTGCAAGACATATGCTCTTACTTGGTACGCCTGGTGATTAAAACGCAATCAAAAGCGAGCGATAGCCGAGACTTACTACAATTTGCTGGTGATGTAGTCTTCAACCTTCAACCTGTTCCGGAGCCCCACGAACATGTCACGCAAAGCAGGTCGGGGGTTGCTTAACTCTACAACTAATCATGTTACGCAGATCTTGGATTTCGTAATTTGCAGAAGCAAATCGTGACAGAACTATCGACACTTGGAATTTTATGGATATCACCTGAAATCGAGACTTGATTTTGCAATTCCATAGATCGAAATATCCAGAACGGTAAGAGGAATTGGCAACTATGTAAGGATTCAAGAGGTTACGGCTGAATCATGAGAATCAGTGCTAGAAGATACCAACCACATCAACTTTTTGTGTGTTACTCAGCAATGTGTTTGTCGTGCAAGATAACCCATGCCTGACAACGACATGGATTGTTTTGTCTTGTCTTTGTCTTATATATTTAAGTTCTTTCCCTCGATTAAGCTGCAGCTACTGACTCATTTGGAGCTGCGAAGACGTGTAAGGATTAGAAAACTCCCGTAGCTCCACTGTCAACCTCACAGTCCCAGCTTACACAAGCAGGTTTTGGGCGATCATGAAATGACATGCAGATGACTAGCTATAGTGGCTGGGTGGTGGATTCTACGTCACTGTCATGGCAAAGTTCCAAACTTGAGCTTAATTCTTATAAGAAATATAGATGCTTAAGTCGCAGGTCAAGGATTCCCGTCACGAAGTAGCAAGGACGAGGTTTTCTTTTTATTATGGATTCTGAGAGATGACAATTTGGGTGTCCTCTTATGAAACCCGGATCGGTTGTTCAAAAGAAGCGTTGAAACATGTGAAAGTAAAGAATTTTGCTTCGAATGCTAGTGCAGTGTTTGTAGACAGCTCATCATTACAAGTTGGCTAAACATTTCCAATCTCGTAAAGATTCCTTGGATTTCGGCAAGTATAACCACTTCTCTTATGACTCCTGACCCACCTACTGCTGTACACCCCAAGTTCTCATCTCTACCAGTAGGACTGCTTTCACTTGACTCGTTACCAGCTTTCACGTACCATGTTTCCCGCGTGTATGTACGGAATCCAAAACGTGACACAAAGGGAAACTTTTTTCTGTAAGTGAATTGCTTTCCTATCAGAAGTGACGCGACATAAAAGGTGAATTACCTTTTCTACCTTTCTGTAAAACATGTGAATTACCTTTTCTGTTCTCCTTATCGATAGTATGGAGCTTAGCCCCATTTTACCCACTATGTCTTTTCCTTGTTCTTCTCATTTTTTTATTGTTTGCAGATTGCCTAATAAAATACCGCTAAGTAAAAGAAGAAGAAGAATACAAACGCACCAAAAGAGAAAGAAGAGTCTAAAGCTATGGGAAAGGGGCAATAAGGCTAGAGAGCAAAGCCCAATGAAATAGTTGTGTAGAGAACTGTACACAAATCACACTAATAAAAGAACTATATGGGAACCTAAATCTCCGAGGGGAAGTCTGGTAACTGTGAGGGGAGTGCTGTAGATCGAACGGGAGTGCCCACTACTAATGCTCATCAATGAAGACTCAAAGCCTGTGATCTATGTAGACCGATAGAGACTCTCTGTCATAAATAAGAGGTAAGCATGGCGGAACCAAAGTGCCTCTCCTATGTAGTGAACCATGTGTTGCCTCTCAAAGGAGACCATCCAACTGATGATGAAGATGCCCAAAGATCTCCATTGCTAAGGGGACAAAGGTGTTAGAGGCAAGCCGTGGTGCATAGTGGTCCTCCTTCCCCTTAGTGGCGATGATCACTACAACTCCTGCCTAGATACTAGCTCGTGCCAAGGAGTCTGGTCAAAGTGGGTTCACCGTCACTACATCATACAACGTGCGTTTTCCATCCTTGAAAGTGACAATATTTGTCCACACGCTCCAATGAGGTGGCCCTGGTAGTACCACCCATCGCTCAATCTGAACCTATGAGTGAGTAGATCATAGGATTTGGGCCATCACATCTCTAATATCATCATAGACTCTAGTAGGTTCTCCTCCTATGGCACATCGTAAGATGTGGATGCCCTCAACATCAAATGTAGAACCACATGAGCACTAGTCTGGTATGCCCAAGGGTGTTGGATGTGGGAGACCTAGCCAAAGTCTAAGAGTTGTGATGAACTCCTCTGATGTGAACCAGAAGTCCTCAATCAAAGGGGAAGTATGAAGCCAAGCTCTGGCTCCCTTCTTGCCACAAGAGAATATCCTAGCTCTATCAATTAAAGGCACATCAATGAGGATGCAAGAAAGGATGTGAGTGTGCATCCGCTCACTGAGCTCCACCTAAATCTTCATATAGTCAGGGGAAAAAAATGCACAAAGAGAGGAAGTGATGTATTGTGAGCCGGCTTGTCTTTCACTCAGGATGAACCTCTAATGACTATTAAGGTAGCGCACCATAGACTAAGAAGATAAGGAACCTCAACTTCATCACACTCCTCCAAGACTAGAACTCCAAGGCTCAAGACATTACTCACTAGAGACTCAATGAGAGAGAGATAGTTGCAAATGAAAGGATGATGAGTACCTCCTCATCCCTAGTTTATATACTTGTGAAATATTTATGCACCAAAGTTACTAAGTATTGGAGTAACTCAAGTTACTAGACTAAAAGTCAAATAAAGTCTAAAGTCTAAAGCAATATCCATACTCTTGGGAATATTCCCCTAAGCATGTGGTCTTATCTTGACCCAACCACTAAGTCAAGAATTCCTTCACATGGGCTATCCTTGGACTATATAAGAATCTAAAGCAAAGGCTTGTGGGTCCAAGAGTTCTCAATTCTTTCTTCAAAGCCAAACACTTAGGAATAAGACCAAGTCAATACACTAGAATCCAAAATAGTGGTGCTTAGCTTTTCTGTTTCCTCTAAAGTAAGGACCCCTCTATCTTAACTATGACTAACTTTAGCTAATCATGACTAATGTAACACCATCATGTTTCTCTAGGCCTGCTTATAATAGGCTATCAACTAAATTACCTAAATTAACTTAATATAGGCACCAGTTCAGAATTAATCTAAGCAATATACACATTTAATAAAGATTGAGGCCAATAAAAAAGAATTAGAAATCCTTTTGGTGTAATAATATGTAATTAATAATAGATCTATAAATTGTAATACAAGATGCAAGGTTGCTCCCTAGTTATCATAATCCTCAAGTTAATCTAAAGTGCTTTGCTTGCAGCACACCTTCATGTCCAAAGTTTGAAAGACTTTTTCAAAGGTGATCACCTTTCTCCCACCTCAAAATGGAGAAGTCAAACTCCATTGTACTTGTGCTTAAAAATATAGTTGCAATACCACCACAAAACTTGACCAAGTTTAGAAACCAAGCACCAAGTAAGGTCCATGCATTGTCAAGGGATTTCTTTTGGTTACAGCCATCAATGCCCTCTTGCAACATAGGCTCATTGTGGTAAGCTCTAAGAAAAGCTTTATGCTCATTGGCAATGATATCTATTTGTGTGGCTAAGTATCAACACTACAAGCAAAAGGTTTGTCTATTTTGGATTCTAGTGTATTAACTTGGTATTATTCCTAGGTGTTTGGCTTTGAGGAAAGAGTTGAGAATTCTTGGGCCCGCAAGCCTTTTTTTTTGGATTCTTCTATAGTCCAAAGATAGCCCATGTGAAGGAATCCTTGACTTAGTGGTTGGGTCAAGATAAGATCACATGCTAGGGGAATATGCCCATGTGAATGGATATTCCTTTCTACTTTTTGACTTTACTTGAATTTTAGTCTAGTAACTTGAGTTACTACAATAATTAGTAACTTTGGTGCGTAACTATTTCACAAGTATATAAACAAGGGGTGAGGAGGTACTCATCATCCTTTCATTTGCAACTATCTTTCTCATTGAGTTCTCTAGTGAGAAATGTCTTGAGTCTTGGAGTGTTAGCCTTGGAGGAGTATGATGGAGTTGGGGTTTCTTGCCTTCTTAGTCCATGGTGTGGTACCATAATAGCCATCAGAGGTTCATCCTGAGTGAGAGACAGGCCGGCTCACAACCTAGACTACATCCTCCATGTGGCCCAAGATGTGTGTCATGTCATTTGTAGAGTTGTACCTAGATTGCTTAAACTATGGAGTAGCAATGTTGGTAGTCAGAGGTAATTTGGCAATTACTCATAGACTACTTGTTGATTGCTAGATTTCCAATTTGGCATATTGACTACATGGTGGGGCCCGTTGTCACTTGCACCATTTGCACCGTCAAGTGTGCCATCGATGAGACCATTAGGGTTGGAGATCTAGGTCAAAATCAAAGGTATGCTTTGGAAGTGTAGCTCCAAAGAGCTCACTTCTCTGATGTTGAGCTATAATATCAAGAGCTAGCCATATGATCTAGATGTGAAATTTGGTTTGGTAACATCTAGAATGATGTTATACATGATGGTCAAAATAGATCAGATATAAGTATCACCAAAAGAGTACTTCTACTAATAGAGCAAAAACCAAATGTTGAGTGTATAATCTATGTTTTCTATCTTCTCTTGTCCTCGGAGTATTACAATGGTATCAGAGCGAGTATCTTAGTCCAAGAGAGTGGATCACTCCTCTTGGAAGAGCACAAACTACTGAAATTGAGTAATTTGAGGTGGAGAACATAAAGTAATTGCTAGACTTAGGAAGGACTTTAGAGAGCGGACGAGATGGATGCACCGGGAGGACAATTTCCAGCACCTAGCTTTCCATTCCCAAATCCATTCCACATCAAGGTTATGTATATTCAGCGTGAGCAAATGAGGGTATTGCTAGTTTATCACTTTGGCACAGAATTCATGGATAAGGTGATGAACTCACCAACCCTGGTGATTCTACCTGTGGTGATATATGACAGAGAGTGGGATTTGACAATCTACATTCTATTACAATAATATGGATGTGAATGTCCCAAATCTTCTCACTTTCAACACTCAAGTAGAAATTCCTTATGTAGTAAGATAGAAAGTGATGCTTAGAGATTTTGTGGTTAGGAATTTTGGCGAGGAGTATTATCAACAAGTGATAGCTTTTGAGGTCCCAATGGTAGTTCTGATAGTTCATGCGCCTTCCAGAGTGATCATGTTGATTCTGTATTGAAGTAGACATTAGTAATTGAGTGTTGTAGGAACCATGGATCCGCAATTGCAAAAGCTGGTGCAAGGAATGCACGTGATGTTGAATGAAGTTTGAGAGATTAAGATGACCATGGAGACATTACATCTGGATTGCTCAAACACTAGAGTTGCAGTGATAGTAGTTAGAGATATTTTAGCAGCCACTCATAGACTACTTTCCTATGATCAAATTTTGTGTTTGGGGTATTGACTTCATGGTGGGGCCCACCATCACTTTGCACCATTCACACCATTGGGTATGCCATCAGCGGGACTATTAGGGTTTTAGACCTAGCTCAACTCCATAGGTATACTTTCAAAGTGCAACTCCATAGAGCTCACTTCTTTGATGTTGAGCCTTTGAGTTCCTGGCTATGGTGGACAGAGGCCGACGAGTGTCATCTAGATTCTCTTAGCTAGAGTGGGTGTGGCTTGACTGTAATCAATGCCCAATTGTTGGTAGTTTATAGAGTGACAGATCAAGTATTGATCTGAGTTAAGTTTATTCAAGTGGTGTAAATGAATTGATTACATCAAAGATGTGAGATCAAGGAGAAATCGGGTGCAGGGACTACAAAGAGTTGGTGGTTTCTCCAAGCTCAGTGGTTCATTGATAGCTCGATCCAAGTTCAATTTTCCCCTAGTGTGTAGAAGCTAGTTGATTGATGCAAATTTGGCAATGAGGTAGATTGTTTGCAAAAGTGTTGGCCAAATTTTGAGCAAAGAGAAGCAATTTTTGAGCAATGGTTGTGATTTTGAGCTAAGGAAGTGAAAGTAAGACCAACTTGTTACGAGTTGGGCTCAAAAAGTGAAATTGAAGGTGGAGTTGGGAACCTATCCTCATGAATTTGTGATTTGGAAAACCAGTCATTTCAATTTCTGAGTGGAGAGTTAGCAGAGGATTTGGCGTAAGCCAACTTTAGGGTTTACATCAGATTTTAGCTAGAGTTTATGTCAGATTTTGGTCAGATTTGGAGGAGTTTCAAAGTGGTAGATTTTTGGCCAGATTTGGAGGAGTTTTGCCAATTTAGAAGGGGTTCAAAGTGGCAAGAAGAAAGGCATCATTTGGCTGAATTTTGGCATTTTGAGGCTTAGGGCTATGAGATGCTACAAAGGGCCAACAAGCTAGCTTGTTGGCATGAGGCTAGCTAGTTTAGAGTAGATCTTGATCATTGTTTGGCAAAATCTGCCCATCTTGCTAATTATGCACAACAGGGTCTGACTCCTAGATCCCTAGTTCCTAGACTGGTGCCCTAGCTAATTGATCCACCCTCACTTGTTGTCCTAGTGACTGGCACACTATTATCTATACACTTATAGCTTTTGCTAAGAGAGGCAGCTTGATCCCATTCTTGGTAATCTTGGTAGCTTAGGACGTAGATATGAACTCCTATTATGTTAAATGCCAAATGGTAGCAAACTCAGTCTCTTGTTGCTTTATGAGATGTAGTTTTTGTTTAGATTTCTTGTGATTGGATCCCCTCCATTCTCTACTTCTTATTTGTGCACCATGTTTGTGTGAGGTGCCTTGAATTTAGAGTGTTGGTGCTTTGGTGTGCTCTTGGTCATGAGGCTGGAGTGATGACCAGTCAGACTACCTTTGTTTCTCTCTGGTCAGGCAAGAAGTGATGACCTGCAGACCGTGAGAGTACATGTTGTGATGGCAGGTTACAGGTCACCCTTTCTCCTAATGTAGTTGTCTCAATTAGAGTTACATTAGTGGGTAGTGTTCTGTTGGTGTTGGCACTTGGTGATGCTTAGTTGGTGTTGGTTCTTGGTGGAGTACTTGCGGTTGTGGTTGGTGGTTTGTGGTTACTTTGTCATGACAGAGTTCTTTGGGGATTCCAAAGGAGATAGCCTTGCAATATGTAGTGGGTTTACTCAGTGGCGCTTGGTATCAACATGTATCTTAGGTCCCAATGAGGGAGGAGATTGACTCTGAGTTGGATTTTGACATATGAGCTGATTCAATTGAGATTGTACTTGGCATGTCCGCACAGTTGTTACGGGACATGGACAAGATTTATGGAGCCTCCAAAGGCCCTAGGCATTACTTTGGTATAATGGGTACCATTGAGTTGGATGACTTCATCCAAGAATTTGATAGTTGGTGTGATTTGCAGCAGATACGGAACCTGACTTTGTTCACACCTTTCATGGCATGGAAGAGATTATTTCAGCACTTGGAAGGTCCATCAATGGACAACTATCATGAGTTCAAGAAAGCTCACTTGGAGGAGATTGAGTTATAGAGATAGTATTGATCTCTGAACTATGTCTCCATCACTTCAAGCTTGGTTGCCAGGGGTAGATCGGCTATATCCCACAAGTTCTAGCTGAAGTAGCATTGGTGGAGGTCATGGAGGTACACTAGTTGGAGATAGTGCTACTAAGCGTAGAGCTACCGCTACAAGAGGTGGTGTAGTATCGGGGTTTAACCCATGGTGGAGTTCTTCTAGTGTTTGAGGCAAAACTACCACAGAGTGCAGACTGACAAGTTGAGGAGCTTGCATGAGGTCTCGTGGAAGGCTGGGGACAGCCTACGCAAGGCATACATTTGCATGAGGCGGTTGATGAGTTTCACTCAAGGAGTTACTGAGGCCCAAGCAGTCCAATTTTGGTATGTGATACTAGACAAGGAATTGCAAAGTAGAGTTCGTGATGTTATGTTGTTATAGACTACTTTGCCTACTTTGGCGGTTGTCTTTGGTTTGGCTGAGCATATTGAGCTCAACATGGTGGAGGAGAGAGTGGTGACATTTGGATTTGGTAGGGAGATGTCATCTACAGTTGTGACTTCTTCTAGAGTGTAGCAGAGTGCACCATGCCTAGTTGGTTTTTGATGACAAGGTGGACAGCCCGGATCCTATGGAGCGAGTGGAGGGCCTAGTGGAGCTAGACCCTTACCTTCATTTTTAGATCAATAGCAGCCAATGAGTGGTGGTGTTGCTTGTTGGACCTCACCATAGGAGAGAGTGTACTCAAGGCAGCAAAACTAATAACTCTGGTGCATCACAACCAACATAAAGACAATGTGAGCATTGTCAGAAATATAGTCACTTTAGTGACCGATGCTTTGACCTACAATTGCAGTTACGGAGTGGTAAGGTTGCTATGGTAGGTAGTAGAGGAGCTCCAGTTCATGGAGGACAAGGTGGTAGAGGTGGTGGTAGAGAATCTACACCTAGTAGGGGTGCAGTACCTACCCTTACTTCTAATATAGCTATGGCTACTCGGATTGAGCAATTGGAGCAGAGATTGGCTAGTTTGGCCATTGTTCAGAGGAGATCAGATTTGAGTGCAAAGACTTCCACCTCATATGTTGGTGATAGAGATGCTTTGGACTTCATGTGCGGAGCAAGCCGGATAGATGCATTTGCAATAGTGACTAGGAGTGTAGTATGTGCTCTAGAGCCTAGAGGAGCATCAATGGAGTTGGACTATAAAGAGGAGAGGTTGGGAGACAAGTCAAACTTCCCCAGTCTTTCATGCTCTTTGAGGCCCTACAAACATCATCTATGGCTCTTAGATGTCCTAGTGCACGTGTAGTAGGTAGTGATGGGGTGCATGATAGACTACTTGCTACTACACAAATATAGTCTACATGATGTTGGGAGTGGCTCAACTGATTATGCGCTATCTTTTATTTTCAACCAGTGACATGTGTACATTGGGAGTTGACAAGCCCTAGAGTTTAGATTGGTTGCCATGTTTTGTGAGAGTAGGGATGATATGGTTCCTACTACTAGAGTAGAGGTGGTTGATAGTAGAGTTGACCTGGTTGAGGAGCATGGGATTTGCTCAGCGACCAATGGTTTATGGCAGGCAACAATGGCTAGATTGGAGGAGTTGCTACCTAGAACGGCCTTTGAGAGAGCGTAGTTCATACTTGGTGTTATCCTATTGGATAATTAGAGGGGGATTTTCCATTTGGTGGGACCTTTAGGGAAGGTTTATACACCACAGAGAGTCTTATTAGACTCTGGTGCACAACCTCTTATGTTGGGGAAGACTGCAATTATCGGTCTAGGGTTATGGAAGATCAATGTGGAGAGGTGTCCATTTCAGATCCAAACATCTCTATGAGGTGGTTTGACATAGTACATCACATGTGGAGAGCTATTTGTTCAGATTTAGCTTGGTCATCCGATTGATAGCTTGGTGGTGAGAGCTCATGCTTTTATGACAATAGTTGAGTCATATGATGTGCTAGTCGGTGGAGTAGTGCTTGATCCCATGGGTTTCAATATTGACTATTGAGAGGAGACAACCTCCTATAGACCAGGTTGGCAGTCAAGTGAGGGATGAGTATGTCGCCTACCAATACGCTTCAGTAGTGGCAGTCTTGGCTCACTACAATCCGGGACCATGACAACATCAGTTTCAGCTTTCAATGGTGCAGTTACTTGGCATGGTGACTTATTAGAGGGGAACGCCCATGCAAAGGATACTCCAATACCAAAGGAGATCACTTGGATTTTGCGTACGAGTGGGATTGTTCCATCCAACTTGGATGTCCCACTGTGGAGTTCAAAAGAGACATTGCAATAACATGCAGATTAGTTAGTGCAACATGCTTGGAGTGGAGCCTTCATACCACTGGGAGATGAGTGTGAGGATGAGCCTCTAGAGTCAATTATCTTGACACCTATGGATACCACACTCATTGCTTTGCAATATCCAGTAGAGGAAGTATGTCTATTGGAGTTGTCTAGTGGGATTAGCACCGGACTAGCTATGGTCCTACAAGCATGTATACAAGTATAGAAGCACTTGTATGTGGAGAGAGATGAGACTACTAGGTGGGTCTCTCTACATCATGTGTCACACTTGGCTTATCATTATCTTGAGTTATTACCATTGTCAATAGTCAAGGTTTACCAGAAGGCCTTACCAGCAGATATATACTCATTGGGGATGCATGATCTAGAGAGACATGGGCTTGTTCATTTGATGATTTTAGGATGGCCATGTCAAGGACATACATGTACTAGCTGGAGGTTTGGGTCTTCAAGATCCCTATTCTGGTGTGTTTTGGGAGATGTTATGGATACTGCAACATCTCCAAGTTCATCAGTTTGTTTCTCTAGCTTACATTTTGGAGAATGTCCCTTTGATGGATGATTCTCGCACCCGGGTGGTGTTGAGTATACATCATGTCCATTCTTGGATGGGACCTATTGTTTTGTTAGATGTAGCTAGAGTGAGATCACGGGCTGATGGGGATCATCATCTTCATCTTTGGTGGATGAACCTCTTACCTAGAGAGGTTTTATAGCATGCTTATGATGGGATTCAACAACTAGACCACATCATTGTTGATGACATCTTAGATATTGGGCGCCAGTCTTAGATAGTGGTAGTGGTTGATAGGTCACCTATGGCACTGGTGAACCTAGTTGGACAGCCTAGAGCCGCTTTTCCCATACTTATGAGTTTCTAGGCTCTCATGCTTTTCAAGAGGAAGATCCTAGACTGGTTTGGGACTCATAGTTACAATAGTTGGTGGAGCCCAACACCAATGAGAGAAAGAAAGTGATGGGTTTTTGCACTGGTATTATGTTGTTCCAACAATGTCAAAGGCATCCAGGCATCAAGTGTTAGTTCAAGCTATGGACCTGAACTATTTGACCTAGATTGTGAGCCTTGGCTTGGCAGAGTAGTGTAGGATGCACTTGATAGGCATTACCACTTAGACACTTGTGAGCCCTATGCCTATCAAGATGATTCAGGCACATGTTGGGGGCGATGGACCAAGTGGACAAGGTACTCTTGGGACACAACCAGTGGCTACTTAGGAGAGTGGTCTACTTGGAGTCCATCCATGTGAGCATTTTCTACTTGGATTACACCCTTGGTCTACTTGGGATGTAGCTAGAGGTCGTATGGAGCTTGCAGCCAAAGTAGAGAGATTTTTTCACACAAAGGTTAGGACCTCTAGTGCTTGGGAGCATGGCTCCCAAGAGCCCAATGTAGTAGCCAGTCAGCATGTCTTCCACTCCTACTACAATTGCAAAGGATACTTGGGAGCTAGATCTTGGACCCAAGCTTACAAGGGAGGAAAGATAGAGAGTTTGGAGGTACTTGAGGAGCTACACAAGTTATTTTGCCTTTAGTATGAAGGATTTGGGTGCTCTAAAAGGACTTGGTATTTGGATTGAGTTGACTAGCAATACACCAATTTTTTGACGTCTTTATCAATATAGTGATATGGAGAGGACATTGATTCAGAGTTGGAGTAGAGACCTTTATGAGGCTAGGTTGGTGGAGAGTTTACATGGAGAGTATGCATCAGTGACAGTGATGCCAGCCAAGAAGGATTATGCATGGAAACTACATAGATGGGCGGATGTATGGAGATTACGTCCTATCAACCAATAGTCTAGGGCTAATTGGTATGCCATGCCTATACCGGAGGAGGTCTTTGATGCAATTGGGCATGCAAAGGTCTTCAGTACTTTGGATCTTCGAGCAGGATATCATTAGTTGCTGATCAAGGAGGAAGATAAGTCCAAGACAATAGTTTGGGCTGTTGATCCTCATGGTAAGAATGTGTTATATCAATGGAGGTTCTTACCATTTGGGTTAAAGAACACTCTTGTTGAGTTCCAGAGGGTCATGGACATGATCTTAGCTAGATTGGATTTTGCTCAATGCTATATTGATGACATTTTGGTTTATAGCTCTATGATGGAGGAGCATGAGAGACAATTGTTGGACGTGTTTGAGAGATTGAGATCTCATGGACTCAAATTACATCTTGTGAAGTGTAGGTTCCTCCATGAGCAGGTTGAGTATTTGGGTCACACTATCTACCTTGGAGGACTTGGTGTTCAGCAGACCAAGGTGGAGGCTATTGCACGCATTCTTGGCCTATAGATGTGAGCAGAGTGTGAGCATTCCTTGGGTTAGTGAACTTCTATTGCAGCTAAGTTAGAGGATTTAATGCCATTGTCAAGGCCTTGACAAAACTGACCAAGCTTACATTGGAGTGGTGTTGGGGAGATGAGCAGGAGAGAGCTTTTGTAGACCTCAAGGAAGAGGTTGACATCTGCTCCTATTTTGAGGAGACCAATCAGAGACTACCATTTTAGGTTCATTCTGATTGGAGTATGTTGGGACTTGGAGTAGTGCTCACCTATCATGATGATGAGGAGAAGGAGTTTGTGGTGGCCTATGCTAGTTGCTCCAACAATTCAGCAGAGGTGAAGTATAGTTCATATGAGAGAGAGAAAGTGCTTGGTAACAATTTGGGCAATGGCACATTACCAATGTTACCTATTTGGTAACCTCTTTACTCTCATTAGTGATCATCAGCCACTAAAGTGGTTGATGGAGTCCGACAAGCATTCAAGGAAGCTTGCATGATGGGCTCTGATTTTACCGAGTATGATTTCATGGTTATTTACAGACTTGGAGTGGTGAGCCGTGATGCAGATGGGTTGAGTAGAAACCCATGTCCTAGCAAGTAGGATCAGACTAGAGCACATTGGCATAGTGAGGTAGATGAGGAGATGGTGCCAAGTTGGCATGCGTCTACTTTTCTATGTATATTTTCTAAGACTTTGGTGGTATTGCTCTCAATGCATATAGAAGTTATTGAGGTCACAAATCCAGAGATTGGAGATAGTGGTATAGTTTAGCAAGACATTCATGATGATGTCTTAATGATGGACTATCTTTGCATTGGTGTTGTAGGTAGCATAGTTGGGGCCAAGGAGAGAGACCATGTGTTTCAGCGAGGTAGGCGGTTCAGATTGGAGAGTAGATACCTTTTGCGTGTATGGGAGGATGGTAGAGTGAGAGTAGTACCACTTCTATCTCAAAGACTACAATTGATCCGTCATGCTCATGAGGAGCTAGGGCATTTTGGAGTAAACCATACATGTAGCTTGCTCCAGAGTCATTATTGGTGGCATGGTATGGAGATTGATGTACAATAATTTGTTGTTAGATGTGTGGTTTGGGATCAAGTTAGAGCATCATTTAATGCTCCTATGCCACAATTGCACCCATTACCTATCATGGGATTGGGTTACCATTGGAGTCTGGACTTTTTTGGACCTTTACCATTGACTGTGAGACATCATCGGTATATTTTGGTGATGGTAGAGCACTTCTCCAAGTGGATTGAGTTGGTGGCACTTCCGGACAAGTCCAATGAAAGGATGGCTTATTCATTCCCAGATTGGGTTCTAGTCATTTTGGTGCACCAGCTGAGGTTTTGACTGATCAAGGTACATAGTTCTTGGGAGAGTTTCAAGTCTTATGTAACAAGGCTTTGATTGATCATTGTACTACCTCCCAAGATCACCCTAAGGCAAATGGCTTAGCAGAGAGAGTGGTTCAGATGGTGAAGAGAGGATTGCAAAAGTATAGTTTGTAGAGAGGCTACTTGGGAGATTGAGATCTTCAGTTACCTTGGTTGGCCATGGGCTATCGGTTCAGTCAGCAAGCCTCCTTAGCATCCTTCTCTCCTTACTTTCTACTCTATGGACAAGATCTAGATTTACCTGCAACCATTTGTTGAGATGCTATTATAGTTTTGGACTTGGATGATCCAGATGTATAGATGAGCACATGTTCTTAATGGGCAGAGATCTTTTGGAGAGTGATGCTAATGGCCTTTGAGAATTTGGTGATTTCTTAGAGATAGAGATAAAGATACCTTATGCTATGCTACTATTCAAGGAGGAGGTTATAGACCCTTGATCCATCAATTTTATCCAAGGGGATATGTATATCTATAGCAGACAACACCGACAACACTTGATGTTTCTACAAGGCCTACTATCTTGAGAGTGTGTGAGGTTTTGCCATCTAGAGCCCTTGTGTTGGAAGGATGTGATGGAGTTGTTTGAAAGGATCATGTGCTCAATTGTATGTCATGCCACCTCCCAGACATTGATGGTACTATGGACCCAAGCTTGGCACTTGTATGTGCAGGCTTGAGGTGTATGTTATGTGGCTCTTCTGGTGGAGCTACTATTATGTTAGTGTGTGATAGCTATTTGAGAGGATGGCATGTGACATGTATGACTCCTCTCTTCATGGTGGTTCCTCAAGGATAGTGGTTATGTCCTAGATGTACTTGACCTATAGCTAGTTCATCCTTTATATGGTATAGATTGCAGATAAACGACTAATGATGGAGCTCGATAGCACCAGACCTCTTGATCTTTGCCCATCATAGCTATTCGAGAGGATGGCATGTGATATGTATGACTCCTCTCTTCAAGGTGCTTTCTCAAGGATAGTGGTTATGTCCTAGATGTACTTGAATTATAGTTAGTTCATTTTTATATGGTATAGATTGCAGACATGCGACTAATGATGGGGCTCGAAAGCACCAAGCCTCTTGATCTTTGCCCATCATAGGGTATACCATATACTTGGAGTAGATGGCTATTTGGAGTCAGAGGGACCTAACTCCCAGCTAGGGGGTAATTGTGGACTTTAGAGTCTATGTATGACTTATGTGTGAGTTATATGTCTATAGTGTATGAAGTTGACAGCGATGTATATATGCACCTCAATTGTCACGCCACTTGTAGTGTTTCATCTAGATTGCTTGGACATTGGTGTTCCAATGATAGTAGTTAGAGGTATTTTAGCAATAACTCATAGATTACTTTCTAATGGTCAAATTTCATGTTTGGTGTACTGACTTCATGGTGGGGCCCACCTTCACTTTGCACCATTCACACCATTGGATGTGTCGTCAATGGGACCATTAGGGTTTTAGACCTAGCTTGACTCTAGTGGTATACTTTTGAAGTGCAGCTCCAGAGAGCTCACTTCTTTGATGTTGAGCCTTTGAGTTCTTGGCTATGGTGGATAGAGCCCGGCGAGCATCACCTGGATTCTCTTAGCTAGAGTGCGTGTGGCTTGATTGTAATCAATGCACATTTTTTGGCAATTTATATAGTGATAAATCAAGTATTGATCTGAGTTGAGTTGATTATTGTGGCTTTTTAAGGTCTATGTATGACTTATGTGTGAGTTATATGTCTATAGTGTATGATGTTGACAACGATGTATGTTGTGTAGTGATGTATATACGCACAACATTTGGATGTATGGGTGAGTGCATGTTCTTAATGTGTAGAGATCTTTTGGAAAGCGATGCCAATGACCTTTAAGAATTTAGCAATATCTTAGCATAGGGATATCTTACGCTATTTGAGGAGGAGGTTATAGATCCTTGATATGCTGGTTTCATCCAAGTGATTATGGATATGTACAGTAAACAAAATCTATTATTCTTGATATGCCTACTACTTGTATTATTTTGAGAGTGCATAAGATTTTGCTTCTCAAAGTACTCATGTTGGAAGGATATGATGTTGTTGTTTAGAAGGATCATGTTGCAATTCTACGTTATGCCACAAATGGACATAATGGACCCAAGCTTGGTAATTGGATGTGTAGGCTTGCAGTATATGCTATATGGTTCTACTAGTAGAGCTACTACTATGTTGGTGTGTGATAGTTGTTCAAGAGAATGGCATATGGTATGTTTTACTCCTCTCTTCACAATGGTTCCTCAAGGGCATTGTTATTTCCTTGATATACTTGATACCTTAGCTAGTTCACTCCTTATATAGAATAGATTGTAGATATGTGACTAATGATGGGGCTTGATAGCACTTGGCCTCTTGACCTTTGCCTACCATAAGGCATATCACGTACTTGGAATATAAAGCTTTTGGAGTATGAAGGACCTAATTGCCAACTAGGGGACCAATTGTTGCACTTTGGAGTTTATGTGTAACTTCTTATATGAGTTGTGCTTCTATAAGGTATGATGTTTACAACAATGTATGTTGTGTAGCAATGTACATTTTCATGACAACTATCATGATAATTGCAGTGCCTAATCAAGTTTGCTAGGACCATGGAGTGAGTATCTTTGCAGTCATAGTTTATCAATAGTTCTCATGAGTTACTTGGTGGCAATTATTTACTATGTTAGGTTTTTTTATTGCACAATTAAAGGTACTATTTTCACCATCAATAGTATTAGATGTGTTGTTAGGGTTAGATTCCTTGGCTCCCCAAGGAGAGGTATAATTAAAGTGCAGCTCAAGAGAGCTCACTTCTTCTATGTTGAGCCTTTGAGCTCTTGTTTATGGTGGATATACGTTGGAAAGTGTAACTTAGATTCTCTAAGCTAGAGTGGCTATGGCTTGATGGTGTAATCAAAGCATGTTAATAAAGACTATTGAATATTGAGTTCTGACCATCTGATCATTTGATTAATTGTGGCACTTTGGAGTTTTTATGTGACTTATTATATGAGTTGTTTTTTATAATGTATAATGTTGATAGCAATATATGTTTCATAGTGATGTATGTTTGCACCACAATATTCATCAAAGCACAAACACAAAGAACTTAGATCTTGACAATATAATTGAGAAAAGTGATGAGGAGCCAAAGTGCTCTTTCACTTATTCACCTTCCATTCCAATTGAACATAAGGTACTTTGAATGATGAATTAAATAGTCTCAACATTTAGAAGTTACAAAACTATCAACTGCTAACACCCAAGATAGGCACCAAGAAATTTTGTCATCTAACTACTATTTTGGATTCTAAACTAATCTAAATTATTAGCTGCTCTAATGAATTCTTCCTTAACCTCTAATCATGTCATCCTTAGACTCTCTCTTAGTTCTACAAACTTCCTCTCTATTCTAGCTCTAAGTCCTATTGCTTCTCTTTCTAATGTTTGATTGAGGAATGGTCAAGCTCTAGCTAAAGCTTTTGATGTAGAACCTGTAACTTTTGGATCTCATTGGCTAGAGTGAGCTCAATGAATCTCACTATAACTTCTTCCATTGTTGCACACACTCACCAAATTGTGTTTTGCTTCCTATGAAGCATACTTTATGGATAACTTCATGATCACTTCACCATCAAGTTGATCTTTGCCTTCCATCTCAACCTTTCCTCCCTTGTCCATACTTGTTTCTCTTTGATACACCAAGGATGTCTCTTTGTATTGCACCTTTTGAGTTGTCATTTGATTGCAATTTGCAATAAATTGACTTATCATGGCTTACAAATACTCAACCTTCAAACTAGTGTTGGTCTTTGCAAGATCTACTACTAATCAAAATTCTTCAAAGTTGCCTGTAAAGCCTCATTTCTTCTTCTTTTTTCTTCTCCATCTTTGCCTTCTTTGGAACCTCCTTCTTTGATACTTCTACTTGCTCTTGCAAGGCAATCTCCATCTCCCCTTGCTTGCATTGTTCTTTCTAAAGATGAAGGATTTCCTGCTTGTAAGATTCACTTCTTGCATTTTGTCTCTCTATCTATGTGACAATGGACTATATCATGGAGGCATATCCTTCGACCTCATGTTGATCTTTGTTAACTTGGTAATATCATATGACTGAACCCAAAAACAACATTAAAATTTCTTCCATGTACTTTATCACCAATATGATTGTGATCAACTCATTTGTGCTATATACAAGGATCTCCCTTTTTTGTCCTTGAGGTATCATTAGTTTGGTGAGTGCTTGGGATAGCAATGAAAGACAAACTTTTTTGTCATCATCACATTCTCATCCCAATTGTTGGATTGGTAGCTTCATAAGTTCTTCAAGAGTGATAGTTTCTTCAGTTTGGACCTCCTCCTTGATCACATACTATGAAAATCCTTATGTTTTATCTTTAGAAATCTCATATTCATTCTAACATGCTTTGTCCTTTTCATCATGTTATGTCTTTGTCTTGACCTCTTCTGATTTTGCATTTTGAATTGCTTCTACTTCATCTTTGGAAGATTTGACTTCCTACTTTACATGCTCATGCAAAAGAGATGTCTTTGATGTCTACTTTGTCCCAAACTTAAACTTCCTCTTGTCCTTCTACACCAATGGCAAGAATTATTTGGTCTACAAAAAATTCATGCTCTTTTTGCATCTAACTCATCCTATTTGGATCTAATGCAAAATATGACATTCTGACCTTATGGCATAGGAATTGCAACTTCTCTTCCTTTGTTAGTAAATTCATCTGAAAGCAAAAGTAAATAATAAATAGTCAAAGGTAATGCAATCTTGGCCCCTAAAAACACTATACATTCTTTATACATATAAGTGGAAAATCTTCCTCCAATCTATACAAACTCCTTCAAACATGTGCTCAAAAAAGACTACTTGGTTTGTTGAGAGGTATATAGTCCTATGAAGTCTACAAACTTTCATTAAAGCATCTACATACACATGATGCATGGGTCTTTATAATCTAACACATGACATCCATATGATTGGTGCTACTATGGGCAAAGTTGGTCATTAAACACTTCCACACCAACTCACTTGAGTGAGTTCCAAAACAAGTTTCAAGGGCGTAACCTCCTAAAGGTCTTGTGTCTGGTCCTAATATTTTCTTCCAATGCAATGTGGTCCAAATGCATAGATTGGCAAATGCAAACTGTCCAATTGTCCAAGTGAAAATTTTACAATGTTTGCTTCAAACTCTGGATTTCCGTGCACATGGGTCCTAAAATGTATTCCCAAGTCCATAGTAAGAAATTTAGAAGAAATTCTCTAATATTCCTTGGCTTAGTGGCCATATCCCAACAAATCTCTAAAGTGGTCTTCAAAGTTAGAGTGTTGCTAGAGCTAGAATAATTTACCCTTCTCACCATCTTGTCTTGTGAATTGTTTCCCACCCAAAAGCTACACACTTAATTTACTTATGAGCTAACAAGCTAACAAGCTAACTCTCAACCTTGATTTCCCTTGCAAATAAATTCATCAATTAGAAAATCCTCTTTACATAATGGTTTTTGTATTCCCCATCATTGCTTCAACAATCTTCAATTGCTTAATATGCACACTTTCCTTATATGAGAACTTGAGTAGTAGGTGTTCAACTATTCTAGTGGTGGCAGAAACCAAACTTTGAAAGATCCATTTTGATTTTTCCTTCTTATTGCTAAGCAATTCTCTCTTCATATTTAGAAGGTCATGTCCACATTTGGAAGATAGTTCTCTCTTCAAAAGATCTTACTACTTTGTAAGCTGTACCTTCCTTCTTTGGAAGAAGGACCTCCTTCTAACATTCAAAGTATTCTATTCCCATCATCTTCTTCTGAATATTTTGGCAAAGTAAGGTATTTCCATTTACATAGGAGGAACTTGCTTCCTTTTTGTACAAAACATAAGAACAACATTCAAAAAATAAAAAATGCTATGTATCATACTTTTGAGCTAGGTTTATGTTGCTTTCTCCAAAGAGATGCACTTCTTCTCTTTTCATTTAATCCTTGTTTGTCCTATAGAACTTCTAGGTATCCTAAGATTGATCTGAACAACCTCATGCTCTTCCTCATCAATATTATAACATTTGTCCAATTGAGATAGGCTTCTTATATCCTCCATGCCCTTCTTTGAGCTTTTTTTTTATCACAATAGTCCTTGAGAGACTTGGGCCTCCTTCTTTTCTATCCATATTCATCATAAGTCATATCATATTTTTTGTATAACATGTGATTGTAATTTATATTGCACTAAATTGCAATGATGGAGCTAGTTTGGAAGATGTTACCTATCTTGGTAACTTTTTTTTTATGTCAATAGAGCTTTGAATCATCAGCATCTAGCATCATCACTACTCCATTTTTTTCCATGTAGTAGCTTTATGTGGTGTAGGTGGTTTGGATGCTTTTATGGTAGCCTTCTTTGGTATAGGTGGTTTGGATGCCTTTATTTGTTGCTTGACTAATACTAAACATGTTTTTCTTTAAGTGCAAAACATAAAGAACTATTTGATTACTCCTTCTTGTCTTCTTGTACCAATCTCACCAGAAATTGAAATACCTCCCACTCCAACTACCCAAACTTTACAATAATTGGCAACATACATTAGTCAAGTCCCTTCTTTAATTCTTTTGAAATCTTGGAACCACTCTTGTCTATTGGTCATGAGCTTTGAAGCTCCTCTATCAACATACCTCTATCCCAAACACCTTTGTCAAGATGTTCATGAAAACTTGTTGCAGTGCTACAACTAGTAGTAAATGCAATGCTTTTTATTGTTAAAACATTTGCTTAACTTCTAGGATTAGATGTATTGTGTTGATTTCTTCTTGGGAGGTTTTGCTGACCTTTCCATTTTCTTTCCTATTACTCCTTCTTTCTACACTTTTTATAGCTTGTTTTCTTCTTCACTTGAGAAATGCATGTCTTCTTTTGAGCCTCACCATTGTAGCTTCCTTCATTGTTCCTTCTATCAACAGCTAAAAAAGCTCTTTTTGTTAAGCCAACTTCTTTGTCTTCTTTGCACTTGTTCAAGGCTTCTTCCTTGAGTAGTAGTGCAATGAGTCTCTTGATAGTTTATTGCTCCTCAAGTACATTATCTCATGTTGCTATTATTTGGTGATAAGTTTATGGCAAAATACAAATAATCTTGATGATGAAAGAATAATCATGTATTTTTACACCAAAATTACTTAATTGACTAGCAAGAGTTTTTACTTGGCTAATAAAACCGGCTATATTTTCTCTCAATTTTATCTATAATTGAAAGAATCTATATTGGAAAACATGTTTCTTTTATGAAGCAAGTTCCTCATACAACATAATCAATTCCTCCAAATTTAGTTTGTAGTTTTTTAAATTGATCATTATTTATAAATACTATCAGAGCTTCAAATATATAAATTTTTGTGGGATTGTTTTTCCTCTGTTAATCTATCTTTTCTCCATCTATAATGGCTTGACCTATATTCTATGTTCCATTTATAACCCTTGTAAATTGAAGACCGGCATCATCAAGAAATTTCAAATCAGGAAATTATCTTCACTGAACTTATTAATGTGTGTTATATCTCTCACATTGATCTTTGTTCTCATTGTTAAAATATACTCTTAGAACCAGAAGATTTCTACTAGTCTCTTAATTTATTTGAATTTCATACTAAAAAAATCTTCATCACTCTTGACTAATTTCTTGAAAGTATAGGTCCATAAGTCAAAGAAGTTGTTGATGTTTAAAAAAATTTGTGTTACAAATCTGGCCATCGATTGCAAAACACAAAGAGCACTACAAAATACTTGCTATACTTTCTCTTATACAAATCTAATCACATGATATGAGGAATGGTTTACATAGAGACTACTTGTTTCTTGTCCTCCCTCAATGTTTCTTTACTATACCACTGACATATCAATGGGAATAAAACTCTTTTACAGTGAAAGGTAAAAGATAAATAAAAACAGGTGTGTATGTATGTATATATATATATATATATATATATATATATATATATATATATATATATATATACTCTAACTAGCACCACACCACCGTAGGATGCTTTGTGTAAACCTTAACTTCTATTTCTATATGGTAGTAGGTTTACCAACCTCAATGCCACATGTACTACCATCTATATATTCTTTACATCTTAGACATAGTAACCTTGTACTTGGACATGAGGTCTTGTCATCTTAGACATTGCAAACAAATGTACAATATAAGAGGTAATTAACACATTTGAATTCACTAATGGTGAGTTTGGTCAATGAGTTTGGATGGATACCTTTGTGTAATTTGAGGAGATGGTTTACAACATGCATTTTAGATTGGCATGCCCAACGGTGAAGAGAGACACTTGACTATTTGGTATGTTTTCCATAGAAGTATTGTGAAAAAAGGTAACCACATAGCAAACAAAAAGGATAGGAAGAAACCATCAAGCCATTGTCGTGGGGACTGTATAGTCTCGAGATTGCGCTGGGCACCTGGCTGCCTGCGCTTAGGCTTTTGGAGTGTTTTGTCCTTCTCATACCATCTATTATTAGTCCCGGCTCATTATCCTTGACCTCTTGTTTGGTCTATTATCCTCGGCTTTAATATGTTTTGGGTTTGGTGGGTTTTGCAGTTCTGGTCCAGACTGGTCTCCAAGAGAGAATGATCTGGTGGGGTTTTGTGGAGTTGTCCACAAGTTATGCAGCTGGACTCAATCCCGAGCAATTAGTTAAATGTGTTGACCCATCTACATAATCTGGACTGAGTGTAAAAAAGTAAAATAATTAAAAAAACATTATTATTATTTTCTCTACCGCTGTTTGCACATCAAGTACACACACTCAATCACTAAGAATCTCATTTCCATCTCAATTCCAAGTCTTGCAGTTTATAATCCTTTGAGCCATGACACACGGCTCCTAACCAAACAGTGACCAAACCGAAGCACACTGACTAGCCAAGCACATGAAGAAAGAAAAGGAATTGAGCGGGTCATATTTCCTATTCCTTACAACTCGTCATCTCCTTGTTCTGTAGCATCTCCAATTTGTTGTTCTTTCCAAGTCTCCACTGTCCAATAGGTCCTTCCTCTGGATTCTCCTTTCTCTTTGATATTCCGGTATGTTAGAGCTTCCCGAACGCTCTGCACTGCTCTTGCCATAGGACTCTACGCCTGGTAGAAGCTCCTAACAAATCCCGTATTGAGTTTCTATATCCAGTCCTCGTATTATCCTGAGCTGAACATGACTTCTCTCTTCTTTTGTTCCTGCCCACCTTTCCTTTGCAAGCTAGTTTGGCCTTTCCTCTCTGCTCTTCGAGTAAGTTTCGGATGAAACCTTCAACTAGTAACAGATTCTCTGTCCAACCAACCTTTTGAATTTTTCTGTCCTCCAAAACCCTTCGAGATTTTTCTATTTCTGCCAAGCCCTTAGGGACACCTCTGTCCTGCTAACCTTTCTGCTGATTTTTGTTCTTTCGAGTACCTTCCGTGTTTTTCCCCTGCGATTTTTTTCTGTTCTTCTCGTTTTGAGACTACTTGTCCTCTTAGAAGATCCTTCTCTTGGTTTCTGCTTTTGATCCTGGCTAAACCCTCTCCATGCTTCACAGTCCTTTGTCTTGTCAATAGGAAGTTCTCCTCCTGAGCTTCTCACTGAACACTGCTCTCTCAATTCGTCAGCCAGATTCCCTTCCCCGGAACCCTGATCCTTCCTTTGTCATTGAACCTTACTGCCTTTTTTGCCAAATTCAAACCATTCTGCATTCTTGCTTCCCTGAGAAAACTCAACACAGTTCTCTAAAATTCCACACTGTTCTCTCAATTGTCAGCCAACTTCTCTTCCCGTGAATCCTACTTCTCCCTTTGAAAATGAAACTTGCTGCTTCTTTGCAAAACTCAAAAAAAATGCATTCTCTAAAATCCCACACTGTTCTCTCGATCATCAACCAACCTCCTTCTTGTGAACCCTACTCTTTCTGTGAACTCAAGACTTACTGCTTCCTCCCAACTTGAACCTTACTGCACTTTGTCAAACTCAAAATGCCTTCTCTAAGATCCCACACTGTTCTCTCAATTGTCAACCAACTTATCTTCACGTGAATCCTACTTCTCCCTTTGAAATTCAAACTTATTGCTTCTTTGAGAACTCAAAATGTATTGTCTTCTGCCTTCTGCCAACCTCAAATCATACTGCCTTCCCTGAAAACTCCTTTGATCACTCCTATCTCTCCTTCATCTCCTTCCTTTCATTTCCCTATCCTTCTTTTGATTTCTGGTCCTGTCTTTCTTTTCTGCCAATTACCTCCGTTCGATTCTCAAAAAAATATCCTGTTCTCTCTTCCTGCAATTTTTCAGAAACCCCTGCCTTCTCTCGATTCTTTGCCTTTTCTTGTCTCCACAATCCTTCACTTCTTTCTGTATTTTCTGTAATTCTCCTTCTTCCCTTTTTCTTTTTTTGACTCCACGATACTTCACTCCTTCCTGTCTCCACGATCCTTCACTCCCTCCTGTCTCCACGATCCTTCACTCCCTCCTCTCTAAACCTTTTGTTTATTCCCTTGTCATTCCAATTCCTTTTCTCCTTTTTGCATTTTGGATCCCTCAAATCCATAGTCACCTATCTCCCTTCAACCTCTCTTTTCCTTGTTTTCACTCTCTTGATCCTTTCCTTACTGTCCTTCTTCTCCCGTCGATCCTTACTGCTCTCGGCCAAATTCTGAGAACCTCCTCTCATTTTTCCTTCACTCTGGCCCTAAAGAGCCTTCTTGACTACTCCTTCACAATCATTCCAATTCCTTTCAATTCACTTCCTTCCTGCCCACCTTCTGTCCTTTGCCAAAA
Organism: Lunularia cruciata; assembly: GCA_948567375.1. NCBI lineage: Eukaryota > Viridiplantae > Streptophyta > Marchantiopsida > Lunulariales > Lunulariaceae > Lunularia > Lunularia cruciata. The sequence continues at coordinate 12,986,045 of OX419760.1, forward strand.
CTCGAAACCCTCTCACCTTTACCATTCAATCCTTTCCTTACTGTCCTTCTTCTCCCATCGATCCTTACTGCTCTCTGCCAAATTCTGAGAACCTCCTCTCATTTTTCCTTCACTCTGTCCCTAAAGAGCCTTCTTGACTACTCCTTCACAATCATTCCAATTCCTTTCGATTCACTTCCTTCCTGCCCACCTTCTGTCCTTTGCCAAGACTCGAAACCCTCTCAGCTTTACCATTCAATCCTTTCCTTTTTTTTCTCGAAAATTCCCACAACCACTCCTTACCAAGCTCATTTGACATTTTCTCGAAAGCTCTCTGCTGTCCAGTCCTCATCTATCCCGAATTGTCATACCCTGTCAGCATGTGCCCTCCCGCAAGACTTTCACTGAAAAAAAACCCTCTACTGTCCAGCCCTCCTCTTCTCGAAATCCTGCAACCACTCCTTACCACTCTCATCTGACATTTTTCCCGATGACACCGTACAAGGAAGAGACAAAGAGGTAAAATAATGCTAGGCCCCAATAGCATAGATATGAGAGATCTGCCCTACAACACCTAAGATATCTAAGTTATGCAAGTCGTAAGATCCACAAACTATTTGAGCATCCAAAGAAGCATCACCTAGTGTCATTGCTCTCCTATGGATTTCACCAACCAATGCTCTCTATAGAGCAATGGACACACATTGCCTAAAGTATGCTACAAAGTATGAGAGTGGGGGTGGTACCCCCTTACATCCAATATGATAAGCTCTCGTGCACTCCTTGAAAAATGTGTCAAACATTGTGTCCATCACTCCATATAACTCCAAGGCTAGAAGATCAAAGAGGTGACCTTGTTGCATACCCCTATACTTGGAGACCTTGTGTGCTGCTACTCCACCCACTGCGCATCCAAGGGGATGAGTAATTACTCCCTCCAAAATTGCATCACACAAAGGATCTGTAACCACAACATTTGTCACTATCACTTGCTTATCTTGGACCAAGTAAAATTCTACTCTGATACATGTTGTCTGCAAAGCATACAAGTGCTCCCTCCAAGCAAGGTATCCACTCTCTCATATGATAGCAAACACTATATCCTTGTTGGCATCATGGGTAGCTATCCTCTGTCCTCCAAAAGGACACCATGTCATATGGACCGTTGATGCATCTAGTGTAGAACCACACTCACAAGTGAGTGATGAAGATGCAGATGGGTCGACCAAACCTAAACAGAACCTCATCATTGTAGAGAAAGTAGTTGGTGCAAGTTAGAATGCCCTAATGCACGGTCTAGCTAGGATCCAAGAGCCTACACCCTTGTTGGAGCAAGAGCAAAGACATGTTGTAGTGGCTTGAGGAATGGACAGATCAACTAAGAGAGAATATAGCATATACTGACATTGTTGCTCCATCAAGGAAGACTGCAAATCTTTGGTCCAATCTGATGGAAGTGAAGCAAAGGATAGAAGGTAGTCTCATACCCGTGGGGATAGATCATATCTCGTACGCCACATTAACATAAGGAGAGAAAAGTATCCTTCCTCTCCCTTGATTATAGATATCTCCAAAATTGGCCTATCAACAACCATAAAATGTGCAAAAAGAGGGGTGCAGAGCAAACACAACTACCCAAAAATACTGTAAGTGATGTCTCCTCCATAGATAATAGACTAACTCCATGTATGAAATCAATAGAGATGTTTACATGCTAAGTCCATTGTCACACACTTCTAATTCAAATGTCAAATTCTAATGTTCATGGTCCGTTAATATTACCAAAGACACGCCTAGTACTCACCCATAATACTCTTTTCAAAAGTATATTGTAGAAGTATTAAAGGTTCGAAAATGATTCCAAAGCCCTATACCCTCTTGGGATGGCTGAATTGCGCATGCGACAATTGAAAAACCGATCCCGAGGTATGTAGAGTCTATTAGACAGAGCATCTATAGCGTATGTGCATGTAGTATACTCTAAGTAGGGCAACGGGAAGTTCACAAACTTTGCTAGATGGGCCCTGGAATCCGTTGACGCATGTTTGTTGCTTGATCTGTATTGCTTCTTCTACCGGTACAGATTTGAGATCCAGATTCCCAACTAACCTGTCGACTTGATAAACGTTAATCGAGTCCACATGTAGTCCTTTGTTCGAGGTTTCAAATATTTACGAATGATTTACATTAGCTGTAGACTTCCAAAGATCATCACGTTCATCTAAATACCGGAAGCTTTTGGGCGAAGAGGGGTTCTAACGGATGAGGAAGAAAGAAGGCGACCGCGTAGGAAAAACGAAGGATGGGAAGACCCCATCAAGCCGTACAAGGGAGAGAAATTTTTTTTTGGGAAAATGGGGCTAAGCCCCAAAGGAAGGGACTGATAAAGATGTAGAGGCGGTCGGAGATGCAAAAAGGCCGGTATATGTTTTCAAATTACACACCCACCACCACCAAGGGAGCACACATGTCCTCTGTGAGAAAAGAGACGAGACACAGAAATAAGCGCAGAGGAATTGATATCCCAACCTCAATCTTGGTTATTGCGAAACCATGGATGGAGCTTGCAGATGCGAGGCTTCTTGGGTATGCCTTTCATGGATATCCATACGAAAACCACCGGTGCTGTGCCAAAGTATTTGAGTGCAGGAATGCAAGGGCGGCTCGTCCCAGATTACCCGACTGTTCAGAATGACTCAGGGAACTCAATCATGGTTCTCAAAAGTTGAATGCTTGACTGGGGAACAGGCCGAGGGAAGATGACGAGAGCAAGAAGCTGCAGCCTCTGAAGAACTTAACCCGCTGCAGTCCAGAGGATTTCAATCGTGCAACCTTGACGGGAAGATAGACCCGCAGAGAGTTTAATGATGTGCGACCCAGATCAAACAGTACAACTGTCTGCCAAAGGATCATTACGAGAATCGAGAAGGGAGGGGGCTTCGGCTCTGTTAACATGAGGCTTAGCCCCATGTTACCTTTTTTCTGTCTCTCCCTTGTACGGCTTGATGGGGTCTTCCCATCCTTCGCTTTTCCTACGCGGTCGCCTTTTTCTCTGTGGGATAGTTGGAAAGCAATGATGGCAGAATTCTGCACATCGCACTAGTCGGAGAAAGATCGCACAAGGATGTAGATTGCTTGACGGGGAATCCAGTCCTCAAACCAGAATGACCTCTAAGGAAATGATTGAATCACGATTTGATGACAACTGAAAACTCATCGCTTTGTTAAATTCCATTGCCTCAGTGACGCACAAATAGGTGACACGCTTCCGCCTATCCTGCGTGTTCCTTAGTTCGCGGATTGTGAATGTAAGTTGTAATTTACATTATTTAACAAAGATTATATCCATTTCGAAAATATTATTGATATGGTATATAATGTCCTTCCTTCATCCCTTCCGTCTTCCCATTCTACGTGGTTGCCTCTCTACAATGTCCTCGATCAGTTGTTTCTAATACACGTGCAGCATGAGCATGCCTTTGCAAGTACACGACTTAAAATGATGGCACTTTGAGTGCAGAAGATGTGTGATTCACACGTTTTACCTTGAACAATGGGTCCAGAGTCCGACCCTTCCGCAACTGTTGTAAAATACTTTTGGCTTGAGATTTACTTTGAAGTTCCAGGTCTGGGTACGGACATGGTTTCTCTGTCCTTTCTATTAAAGGATGATCCTGTGCGTCTAAGACATTGTTTCCCTCATGCAGGGTGAGAGTCCTTGCTTATACATCCACCTTCAGATCTTTCCAGCTCCCACACTTCCAGTTTTGCACTGGAGTTTCCCAAAGGAAGGTGCAATCCATAGGAGAGTTGTCACGTTAGGTGATGTTTCTTTAGATGTTCCCGTTATGTGTAGACCCGTACTACTTGTATAGCTGGGATATTTTAAGTGCGTTAAGGTAGATTTCTCATACCAACTCTATTGGGGTTTAGCCCCATGTTACTTTTTTTTTCTTTCCCTTGTACGGGCTTGATGGGGTCTTCCCCTCTTTCATGTTTACTACGCAGTCGCTTTTATCAAGGAAGGTCGGGTTCAGAGAATCTATGCGGTTATGATGAAGTTGGTTTTCCAGCTCAAGTTCCCTGAGAAGTACTGCTATCGACTGTAGATGCTCAGAATATTGTCTATGTAATGTCAACTACTTTACTACTCTGCCTTCTATTTCACTCCATTTTAGCCCTTTAGATCGGAAGATCCACGCGTGACTGCCTGTTCCAGTGTTAGCTGTGCTTCTGGCTGAAGCTGATGACGGATAAAAGGCACCAATGTCCCTCTGACAGAATAGAGCATGATCTATAGAACGGACCTAGTGTCTACTGAGATGAAGAATTCTCCGAAATATGGCAGAAGATCCTCAACTCCGAAGTCGGGTCCACAGAACTGCTGTTATAGGAGCAAGTTTGTGATCATCTTGGGTCTAGTATTGACAGTGGTGATCGTAGTGTTTTTGAACAAAGCATCATCGTATGCAGATGGAGGGCTGAAATCCTTAACAATCGCGAGTGAAAAGTCAGGCCAGACTTTGTCGAGGTTGAACTATACTAACATATTGGTGGAACTAGGAGAATCCACCAATTACACAAGTACTTTACAGACTCTGCTACAATTTAATGGCACTCTAGCGTGCCACAATCTATCCACCAACTCCACTAGATTGGAGAACCTCCCTAAACCGGTGAAAGGGAGAGTAATGCTCAGAGCTAGCCACAGACACCTCCTAACTCTGGTGGCCTATGCCGTGGATGGCAAAAGGCGGTGCGCGGAGGGAGACTACTTCGAGGTGGACTTCCACAACGAGCACTATCGGTCGAGACTCCCAACAGTCGACTATGGAAATGGAACCTATGGGCTCGAGCTTCTCGTCCCGTCGCGTTGGGCCGGGGTTTTCAATCTAGAAGTTACCCTCTTGTTCACTAACTGGCATGGAATGGATTCACGCTGCAAGAGCTGTTCAGAGCCTCTTGTAGTTATAGAACAGGAGCTCCACTTGTTTGTGCCATCGGATGATCACTTCTTTGCCTCCGAGCTTGACAAAGAGAGCAAGAAGCAGAAGCCTCTAACGAACTTAACCCGCTGCAGCCCAGAGGATTTCAATCGTGCAACCTGGTCCGGAAGATGGACCCGCAGCTGGTTCAACGATATCTGCCACCCAGATGAGGAGAAAAGGTACAAGTGTCTGCCAAAGGAGCATTACGAGTGCTAGGAGCCATGGTGCTTCGGCTCTGTTGGACAGCTGGAAAGCAATGGGTGGCAGTATTCTGCGCATTGCAGTTTCAAGATCTTCGAGCGGGATGAAGCTTGGAAGTGTCTAAATAGGAAGTGGTGGTTGATCTGGGGAGACTCCAACTTCCAGGATACTATCCGAAACATCGTGCTCTTTATTTTAGAGTGGAAGCTGCCAACCAAGAGGACCATCAACGAATACACTCTCGACCGCAATTACGAGAGAATGTTCATCAACCAACACAGTTTGGAGGAAGGGTTCAAAGTCAGCATGATTTTTAATGGTAACAACAATGAATTTGCCAATGGCGAGGGTCTTAACACTCTCAGGCACAAGGATCACCAAGAGAGAATCAAATCCCATTTTGATGGACCAAATTGGGTGCCAGACACTATAATCATGAACTCAGGGTTGCATGATGGAGCCGGAGGTCGCAGCCTGAATTCCTATATTGAAAGTGCGGACTTCACCGTGGACTGGTGGAAAAGCTTTTACAGGAATATCACGGTACGACGAAAGCCCAAACTCATTTGGCGCTCCACAGTGGCTCCAGCAGGTAGTGCAAGGCAAGCTCCAGGTAATCCCAATAAACTGGAGATGTTCAATCTGATCATGGTTGAAAAACTGCTTCAAGTTCGGGATGAACTGCCCGTCATATTTGTAGACACCTTTGATCTCACATTTCCTTGGCACTACACTCAAGAATATAGCGATGGAGGTCACTACGGCTGACCACCAGGGATGAGAGTGGGCTGGCCAGGAAGTCCTGCCAAGGCACATTATTATTTTGTGGATCTGATGAACGCCCACATTCTATATGTCCAGCGTAACAGTGCTCACTAGCAAAGCTGATGTCTAGATCGAATCCAATTGCAGCGGGAACTTATTTCATGTAGTATTCGTCGCTGTATCATGAACAAGCTGCAGGAGTCATGAAGGTCCCTTTGGAAACACTATTTTTCTGTCATCGTTGTTCGAAATGGATCTCTGAGATACGAACTTGCGTATGAAGATCGATAGTTTTTCAGATTAAAAGTTAGTTTATGGAGCAGCGTAATTGCATGAAGACTAGGAATAGTCTTGAACATCCTTCGGGGACTTAGCTGAAATCTAGATCGAATCTAATTGCAGCAGGAACTTATTTCATGTAGTATTCGTTGCTGTATCATGAACAAGCTGCAGGAGTCATGAAGGTCATGAAGGTCATGAAGGTCCCTTTGGAAACACTATTTTTCTGTCATCGTTGTTCGATATGGATCTGTGAGATACGAACTTGCGTATGAAGATCGATATTTTTTCAGATTAAAAATTAGTTTATGGAGCAGCGTAATTGCATCAAGACTAGGAATAGTCTTGAACATCCTTCGGGAACTTCGCAATGGTTTCGAGATGTAGGTAGTAGAACAAGGAGACGGAATCAGCCCCAAAATTTTAAGTAACAGGCCAACGTTTTAACCAGGTTCCGCAGTTAATAGCCTGTTTGAGCCAGCGCCAGACACACAAATATGAAAATCTAAATATATAAATATGAAATCTACAGATGAAGTCAATTTCACCGGATCAATGCATAATTTTGCACCTAATAAAATCTCAGTAAATTTTTTTTTTATTAACTGAGATTTTATGAGGTAATAAATAATTTTATTACGATAAAATATAATAAAATAAAACTATAAAAAATAAAAAATTATAATAAAATACAGATTATTTCTTATATCTTATTTACATATATAACTTTTTATTCTAAGTTTCACCAATATAGTTAAACATAAAAATATAATTTGCAATAGAGTTAAATGATCATATTTATATAGTTAAATCTCTACATAAATGACGTTAACTACATCAAGGAAAATTGATCAAAGGATTCATTATCTTCCACTATTATCTAACTTATTCAATTCATCTACGCATCCTCTTGCTCCTTTTCTTCTCTGCTGCTTCTTGCTACTCCACTGTCCCTTCATCTTATCTTGTATGTGACGGTTGAAATTACCTTGCTCTTAGTCCACTACCTCTTCATCTTCATTTTATGTGCTGTGTGATACTTGAAACTGCATTTTCCTGATCCCATGCCTCCTCATTTTATTCGGGAGATGATGCTTGAAAGTCTCCAACTACTTTCTACTTCGATAGTATAATCTGTATAATATTGGTGTTAGATACTTCGTCGCCAATAACCACTAGAATCATGGAAGATACATAGTAACAATGGGTATCTCTCCGTCCAAAGCTAGTGAAAACTGACAGTAAACTAAGGATATCAATAGAAGATGTCTACTATATATATATAACACATCTATAGCATCTAACTAATTCTAATACTCCTCCATCTCTACCAAACTAGATTAGAGAAAGTAAGATAGTCTCATTACCAAACCAAGTATCTAACATCCAATATTTTGACCTAGAAGCCAGAATGATAAGATAATGTATTAAACCCTATACCGCTTACACGCATTTACTATCAATCTATCACCTAGATGATTTAGCTTTTATGCAACAACTTATTTAATAAAAAAAAATCTATTGCCTATTTTATTGTCACAAAGTGAGTAGAAATTGTCCCTCGCTTGGTCAAGTATCCAATTATCATGTATTTTTATGGTTAATTTTTTATCCACCAAAGTGCTTGATATTGGGCTTATCCCTAAACATAAATATCAAGTTAAAAATAGATGGACCAATAAGGTAGACCAAAAAGAAGTGCATAAAATCTGCAACAATATACCAAATAACACAATTGCTACAATGGATTTGCAATATCATTGACAACACAAAATTGCAAAGACGAGTAGAAGATGATAGATAGACGTCCAAAATTGTCTATCTTTTAAACTCAACACCATATCAAATATATCCGCTTTTCGTGAGAGGAGAACTATCTTTGTGTTTTCACCTTGCAGCAATAAAAGGTACACACCATGGCTAGAGTGTACTTGCAAGACAACAAATATATTTTTGCTCTAACCTACTCATAGATGAACCTACTCCTTACTCTAAGACTCCTTCAATAGACTGTCCACATTCCTCTTCTTCCAAACTTTGGTATTTTCATACCAAAGAATAAAAGCCAGAGGAAATGAAGCACTTGCAAAATCAAGCTCTATTACTAGTTTCTCCACCTCCTCAATTGAAGCCTTTCCTTCAGGCCCTCTCTTCTAAGCATTAGGCTTTGTACTTGACAACTTCTTCTTGACATCTTTGTCCTCTTGCAAAATGGCAAATATATTGAATAGATCTCAATCTAACTTGGTTCAAATAAAATATAAGCATAAACTAACTCAAATAAGAAGGAGACATTAACTTACCAATAATATTCAAAGAATATGACACTTCGATGGGGTTTTTCTTTTGTGCAATGAAGAGCTTCAATGCCTCCTCTCAATCACTAGCTAATAGTAAGTTGAATGGGTGCCTTATTACAATGCACAAGACCTTATGTCTTTGCCACTTCCTGACCAAGGTCCAAGATTTAGTAACCATGTGCATTATTAGTACTTAATGTACTGCGAGACCTGATGCCTCCGTTTTCTCAACAAACAAATGATGGGTAGTTGTTGGTGATCCTGTACTATCCCTTTCTTGAACCATGATCCATTTCTAAATGATGATGCGTGAGTATCTATCCACCTGCTACTGTACCTACTGCCTGCTACTACTGTTACTACTGTACCTACTGCCTGCTACTGCTGCTTACTACTGTTACCTGCAGAGGTTGTGATATTATTTAATATTCATTTACCGGCTCTTGTGAGATACAATTATTGCTTGTAGGATAAGAATCAGAAGTCAAATGTTCAAAAACGGAAAAGCAGAGTATCTACCAGGGTATCTCAATCCTGCCTTGCTCTTTAGGTGCATTAGGGCAGATTCCTCATATAGACTCTATTGAGGTTTTGCCCCATTTTTACTTTCTTTTTTGCTGTTCTTTTCTCTCCCTTGTACTGCTTGATGGGGTCTTCCCATCCTTCGCTTTGTCTACGGGGTCACCCTTTTCCTTTGCTCTTTGGCAATAGACTTAATCTTTTACACTTCGATCTCGTCCTTCTCCCCAAATGTTGAAAATCTTTGCCGGACCTCCCATAGCTTGCCAGCCCAAAATTATGACTTAGTTCCAATTTTACCTATTTTGTTTCACCCTTGTATGAGCTTGATGGGGTCTTCCCATCCTTGTGTTTTCTACGCGGTTGCACTTTCTTGACCAAAGTGATTTTTGGAAGATGTTGTCATCAATAATGATAATTTTCTCTAGAGTTTACATCGGCTTGACTTCAAGAGAACCCTTAGAAAAACTCTTGAGATCTTGCATCTGCTTATAGCCCTCCTCCAAAATGCTAGTGTCAACACTCAACCTTCTTTGGATGTGGCTTATTTGGAGCCAAAATTGCTATTGATATTATTGATCATACAAATTCCTACAACATCCTCCATAATTGAAATAAGAAACATAATGCAAAAGAAGTACCAAAGCAACTATACTTGTTCAAAACCTTAGACTAGAGCGTGTGATACACTTCCAAAAAACAATGCATATGTTAACCGGGGTCTAAAATGTTGAAGTTATCCTTAAACTCAAGCTTCTCCTTGTTTCAACTACTAAAATAAAAACTATCATGGGAGTGAGAATTCTTTCAAAATCTTCTCCACCAAAAAAATCCAAAAGATCATCACTAACATAGTAAATTAAGACAGGATGTAATTAAACTCAATATGGCAATGTAGCCTCTTACCTATCCACATCTTGTGGAGTTTGACATTATCATGTCAATAATGATAGTGTTAGTCTACACAAGGCAGCTACTCTTTGTCATAGACTAAATCTAGGTTCTTGTTCACTAGTCCAATAACTAAGGTTCCACCTCATCTGACTCCTTAAAGGTACATGGAGCAAGGTATATGGTTTGGATATGAAATGCCTTTCATGACTCAAGAAGCTTCTCAAACTAGACGGTTATGCTAAAGCCTTATCATCCCCTAAGGAAGAGTATGTTTCCTCTTTTGCCTTTGGCTCAACTATCTTCTTCCTCTTCTTCTTGCTTAATAGTATCTCCTCGTTGTTTTTTTCCTCCCCAGGTTGCTTCTATCTCTTCCTTAATAATCAAAATTTCTTCCTCAAACCTTGTGTGCCTCCTACTTGAATAAAATTTGGCCTTATTACTAGCACTCTCAACAACAATCTCATTTGGATGCCAATGATTGCACTCTTTGAAATCTTGGTAAGAAATGGATTACCCCGGTTGCCTCTTGGCAAGGAGCTTTGGCTTTAGAGGCAACTTGACAAACTCACTCTTTATAAAATAATAATCCAACTAGGCATGTAAGAATACATTCATGACATGAAATAAGGATAAAAAGAGTAAGAACTTTAGTACTTTAAAAACATGCAGGTGTTTTGATAGTGGTAATGTATACTACTCATTTTGTGCCTACTGTTAGGTGGCAACCTATGCATAGAAAAAAAAAGCGAAAAAAAAGAGCACAAGTTGGTCATGAATTTTCAATTGACATTATACACACATCATGCATAATGGTGATATACTCACACCTAGCATTTAGCCATAGTGTCCAAAGGTGCAATATGCACACCTAGCATTTAGCCATAGTGTCCAAAGGTGCAATATGCACACCTAGCATTTAGCTTGAATAGTATGTAGAAAAACATTTTTCATGCACAGAAATAGTAGTATGCATTATATACATAAATGCTTGGTGCATCTTTTTCTCATTTGGGCATTTTATACACAAAATATAGGATGTTGTGTTTGTTTATGAAGAGAACTCTGTTTAATAGAGAAACGTATAAATGCATTTATTTTGTAAAATCCTAAGCAAACCTAGTATATGCTTAGTATGAGAAAATTACAATAAACTTAGCAAGAATCCTAATAAACTTTATTCTTGCAAATTTTGGTGGCAAAATCAAAACTCCATTGGTTCTTTTCAAGTGAGAAAAATGCAACCTTCTTCATCCTCATGCAAAATGGTGCAAGTGAGTCATCAGTGATGCAAAAAATAAGCAAGAAATGTTTTGAATATAGGACTAAATCATGGTTGCTTTAAATATTAGGCCAATTGCAATCATTGGTTGCTCATATGAACTCTTATAAGTCCATGTGATTATTTTATGAAAACACTCTATGGATACCATTTAGTCTAATCTGATTGTTGAGTGTCAATTTTAAGATTACATTTCTAGTGTAAAATGGATAAATTGCATCCAAAATGGTGTTTTCTTTCACAACTTGGGATAGAGTAAATAAATGGATGAAAGGACTAGACTATAAGGTTCTAGGAAGAAGATAGGAGAAACTATAATAGATTTGTGTTTTTGAAATTATAAAGAAACAAGTGTAGGGTCTAAATCTCATGGAAGCATAGCATGAAAGTGATGAAGAAACAAAAGAGAGCAAAACCAAACATCAAATAAGGAATACTTTTATTGCACCTCTTCCCTCCTTCCATAAGCCAAGATTCCTAAATCCCCACTTCTTCAAAAGATTATGGAGAATGATTGTAAATTCCTCCAAAAAAAATAATTTATACTTGAAAAGTTTCACATTTAAGGAGTCTAACTAGCAAACCATTGGTATCTCTCATAAATTTGTGGAAAATACTCAAAATTAGCAAATTAGATTATATCAATTATATAGATCAATTAGGATTAAAAAAATTCAATTTTGTGTTAAATAATCAAAATTAGCAAATTAGATTATCAAAATTGGAAAAATATATATGAATTAGGATAAGATGTACAATGTTGATTCTAAAAATCTATACAAGGATATATAGTGTGCACTATTTATCTGAAAAGAATTTTAATTTCTTCAATATCATAGTGAAGTGCATTGTATTTCTAATTCTTGATTGTTTTTCCATTACTTTTTTTTCCAAATTTCAATTTTCTTTTCAACATAGATGTAAAAAGATTGAAGCTAAGAGCCGGTTTAAATTTTCTTATTAATTTTCTAATACTACATGCTCAGTTTAACCTTTCCTTTTTTTATACATAAAGAGCTGAAAATTTCTATTGACTACCCATTGTTCCAATTCTTGATTTTTTCTATCACTTTTTATTTAAATTCTTAGATTAAAACCATCTATTTTAGACACCATCGTTGATGATATATATTACTTAATATTCCATATTAAAATAATATTAATAGAGGTATATTTTTGGTTGCTAAACATGGCATTCAAATATAGAAAATATACTCTTCTTATTTTATGAATTTTGAATGCATAAGATCTAGGATTCTAGAGTTACTTGATATATGAGCTCCAAACCAAAATACAATGGGATTTACCTCACAAAATTGGGTCATGTTGTACTGATTTGATATAATAACAATGAGTGATTATGGATGACAAGTGATAAGGACCTTTTTACCAAGCACCAAATACTAAGGAATCCAATTGGTGAACATGGACCAAGTTTTTTCTACAAGTTCTGTCATTAAAGAAAAAAAGAAAAAAGAAGAGGAAAATGGGATTTAGATGCTTTGCTTATGGAATAATTGGATGATGAGTTATCCAAGCATATATCACTATGCAGAAACATACCATAATGTTGGATTCTAGAAAAAAAGATAAATTTAGGTTATGTGTTTGAGTTGTACAATGATGACATCCAAGAGGAAGAAGAAGTCCTTAAGCTTTCTCCAATTTTGTTACAATATTTTTACAAAAAAAATAATGTCTACCACAATCTGCTCCTCTAACAATAAGTCAATGAGTTTGAGGTCAATAATGTGGCTATTACTACATTGCAAACTTGTGTAATCTTTGGTGGAATACATTTGCTTTGAAAGCTACCTACACAAGAGAAGATAAAAATCCTAATGCTCAGTCTCCACATGCCTTGATCCATAGACCAAATTATCCTTACTCAAAGACATATTAGGGATTGAAAGCTAAACACATACATGTTCATAAAGCCTTTATCTCTAAGCAAATTTCTTGTGATTCTATTAAAAATTTGAAATATGTCTTATTGTAAGAGTAATTATTCTTGTCCATTCTTTCCAAGCAACTCACCATTAAAATGAGAGTTGCATTTGCTAACCTATGAAGGTTGAAAGACAAGTGAATGGCGATTAACACTATATGGTGGTAGAGTTGTTTATAGAAAAGCATTCAAAAGAGTATATATGCTGGGGATACTAGAATAACTCTGTGACTATATCTCAAAGATATCAATAATTGTTCCAAAGGATGCCAAGAAAGACCATCATTGCATCTAGTATTTTTACTTTGAGAATGGCTAGTAAAATTCTTCAAAAGTTATTGTAAACTTCTACTCCAAGTAGAAAGTTTCAATCCACATAAAATTTTCATCAAGAAGGATGCATATGAGTATCATAAAACCAATACAAGTAAAAGGGATCCAAACGAGGTGATCCAATTTAGAAGATTTTGTAAGCTGCGATAGACAAATTTTGTTAATGTCCATATCAAAATCCAATATATTATTTGTAAAGACTACGTAGAGCTAGAAGCTAAAAAAGACCATGCTATTCTTATTGTGTGAAATATTAAATGGTCTATATCATACATATTATTTGAAAAAATATTTATAGTTTATATTTATTCCATTATTTCTTTCTTAATTGTTAGATTAGTATTAAAATCTATTTTTTAGAATTATGTGTCTAGTTTCATAACTAGTCATATAAGTTGTGTTTGTAGATATATATAATATGTCTCCTTTCTTACACAAGTTGCAAATAGTAAGCTCTATATGCATTAAATGAAACAATGGAAGAAAGATATAAGTTTACTAAGCACTATTACAAATGTTAGAAATGCTTTGTTGAGGGTAATAAATGTCTAGGAATAGAAATAGAATGAATTGAAATATTCTTCATAGATATTTTTCATGCAAAAACATTCATAAGAATTCTCAATCTTGAATCACACTCGTCAAGCAAGAACATTTTGCATGTTTAAGATTATTAAAAGTAATGCAAACTTAACAAATCCTTGTTAGCAATTAATTATAATCTCAAAATAAACTTTGAAACAATTATTTTATAATTTTATTTAGATAAAAGAACAAGGAAATTACAAATTTAATCTTTGATCTTTTTTCTCCTTATTGTGAGGACTTTTAACAATTCACAACTTTTCTTCTTATTATTGATGTACTCATAATCAAATTAATAAAATGAATTAGATAAGGTAAATATTTCACCTTACCTACTTTGATACTTCCTATAGAGTCCTTATATATAATATTACAAAGATTTACCATAGATTTTAGCTAAATTTTGGTATATAAATATTGGAAACCCTAGAAGATATTCTAGAAAGTACTTATTTAGTTTTGAAAAGAGTAGAGCAAATGGACTATTTGATAGTGCTTCTTCAAAAGGTACTTAGGAAACTTCTTGGATGTAATAAAATAAGGAAACTTCTTGAGGATTGAGGACCTTGACTAAGAGTAACTTGGCTAGGACATTAATGGCTACCTTTTTGTGGAAGTACGTGTAGTGGCTCACTTGTTCTCAAGAGTGCAATTTTGTTCCATTTTTCTACTTTTGTTAATGAAAAAGAAACAGATTTTTATGTCTAAGTAATAAACCACTCAATGTGGTATTATTTTAACTACATCCTAGTATACACCAAGGTACAAAGAGGCAGCATGAAGATCTTTGTTGCTATCAACCTTCAACTTGGAAGAGTCACCTTAAGGAGGAATTTTTCTATGTGCACTTTGAGGTTGATATCTTTATAATTACTTATTTGAATAGAATGATCTTTATGTTGTTATTAGTACCTTCACAAAGGGTTTTTTATTGACACCAAAATCACAGCATTTGGAGGTTTGTATCAAAAGTTATGACCATATGAAGTATCAACCATATGGATGTTGAGCTCATACCTTGTACTTCTTGTACCTTGTATTATCTCATACTCAGACCTACTACTCTTTATTTCTCATACATAACCTTGTTCTTAATTTATTGTATGTAACCTTGTATATTGTTTCTTGTGTGCAACCTTGTACTTTGTTTCTCATACATAACCTTGTATTTTTTCTCATAAATAACCTTGTATTTTGTTTCTTGTGTGTAACCTTGTACTTTTTTTCTCATAAATAACCTTGTATTTTGTTTCTTGTTTGTAACCTTGTATTTTGTTTCTTGTGTGTAACCCTTGTACTTTGTTTCTTGTATGTAAGTTTGTACTTCTTTACTCATATATAACCTTGTACTTTTTTTCTCATACGTAACCTTGTATTTTTTTTTCTTATTTGTAACTTTGCACTTGATTCTTATTTGTAACCTTGTACTTTGTTCCTTGTACATAACCTCATACTTCATTTCTCATATGTTGTTTCCCATTTGTAACCTTGTACTTTGTTTCTTGTACATAACATCATACTATTTGTCTCGTACTCAGACCTTGTACTATTTTTCTTGTACCTCAACACCTTGTGCTTGTTTTGTTTCTCATACCTTGTACTTTATACTTCATGTATCATATCTTGTACCAAATTTTCTTGCATACAAGAAAATTTCTATAGCTTCATACAAGATGAGCAACATCCAACTTCACCACAAATGACTAAGAGCCATTTCATAGATACAACAAGGTAGTTTTTATAGTTGTAATGTAGGACAATTGTATTGTACATATTTTATACATAGTAGTTAGATTATGGTACAAAGATATTATATTATTCTTATCACTTGACATAATAGCGGTAAATGCCAAGGGGATGGTCATTCCACATAGTCCATGCTTATTAAAGATTATGGTTAGGGTTAGATAAGTAGATAAGATGTGATTAGCGGCTTAGATGTAATAATGAATTCCTAGTACATTGTAACTACTAGATTTTTTTGGCAACTAAGTAGGATTTTATATAAGGCTTAGACCCAATATTCATAAGGTTCGTTTAGTACATCTTTTTCTTGTATTAAATGAGGCTTATACCATCAAGACTATAAAGTTGGTGTTTATATTTCAGTCTACACTTTTTATGAGTAATTGCATGCTTGATTGAGTAGGAGTGAGGAAGCTTGATGCATGAGAAGAAGCACTAGATTGAGGGCAATCATTCATGTGGAACTAAATTTTTCAACTCTAGGGGCTCTATAGAGGTCAAGAACAATATAGAGATAGGTTGCCACACATCTAGAGTATCATAAAGTACCACTAATGTGCAAGATTCAGTAGCATAATCATTCAAGATTCTTGTGATGTTGTGCCTTTTGGGAATGGTGGAATTCTATGTCATAATTGTAGTCATTAGAGGTGACTGAACCCTTGGGAGATCTTACTCTCTTTTATTTTGCATGTTCTAAAGCACTATTTTTGAGATACCTTAATATTGTCAATTTTGTACACCATGAACTTGTGATGTGAGTGAAAATCATAGTACTTATGATTGCTTTGATGATAGCTATCAGAAATTTGGCCAAGCAATAGAGAAGGTATAGAAATTCCAAGGTGAAGTGACCTTAACTACAAATGAATTAATGAACATCGCAATCAAGAATCCTCTAGATTAAATCTAGAGTGTGATTATTGGTGATTTTCTCTTTTTGTTATGCACTAGAGGTGGGGACTCTACCTTCTTTTGGGAGTGGTTCTTTCCAAGAGGTTTTATAGGCAAGAATAGACAACTTCTAATATTGTGACACTTTGTCTTCATTTTTAGTCATTTCCAACCTATATCCTCAAGAAAGCAACCTGTTCTTACCCATTATATTATTAGTACATCAACACTAAGTTACCATAGTAAGGTTCTACACAGCCTAAATATTAATAATGGGGCCTTGGTTCTGTAACACCCATTTGTGCATGTGTGTGCCATTATGATATTTAGTTTAGTGTTACAAGTACTTGAGATATAGTATTTATATAGAGATAAGTGATGGTTCTACATAAGTTATGATTAGCTAAATTTATTCATAGTTAAGATAGAGAGAAATTTACTTTAGAGGAAGTGGAAAAGATGAGCACCACTATTTTGGATTCTAGTGTATTGACTTGGTATTATTCTTAGGTGTTTGGCTTTGAGGAAAGAGTTGAGAAATCCTGGACCCACAAGCCTTTTTGCTTTGGATTCTTCTTTAGTCCAAGGATAGTCCATGTGAAGAAATCCTTGACTTAGTGGTTGGGTCAAGATAAGAACACATGCTTAGGTGAATATTCCCATGAGTATAGATGTTCCTTTAGATTTTTTGATTTTATTTGACTTTTAGCCTAGTAATTTGAGTTATTCCAATAATTAGTAACTTTGGTGTGTAACTATTTCACAAATATATGAACTAGGAGTGAGGATGTACTTATCATCCTTCCATTTGCAACTATCTTTCTCATTGAGTTCTCTAGTTTGCAATGGTTTGAGTCTTGGATTGTTAGCCTTAGAGGAGTTTAACGGAGTTGGGGTTCCTTTCCTTCTCAGTCCATGGTGTACTATCATAATAGCAATCAGAGGTTCATCTTGAATGAAAGACATGCCGGCTCATAGTTCATCTTTTGCTTTTGGGGCATAATTTCTTCTATTCACTATTTATTTCTTATGTTCTATCTTCTTTACTTATTCTCTTGGATTATGGTGGGTTGGAGACTTCTCTATTAATTATGAGAAATATTTTTGATCCACTAAAATACCAAATGATGATCATCATATTTTATGTATTACGAGCCAACCAAGATATATTGCAAAATCTTGATGATGGCATCTAGTGGAGTAAGAACAACACAATTTTGGATTCTTGGCAAGAGCTCAATGAACCTAATATCTAGATTTTAAATTATCATTAAAACAAGAGCAACACAATACTGACTTGCAAAGCTAAAAATTTGGTTTGGTAAAGAGGCATGTAACTCAATTTTAAAAGAATTCCATGCAAATTATGACAACTCATGAAGGAGAAATATTAGATCATTTCATGCATAGGTTGTAGTCCCACACACAAATATAAAGGTGGAAATAATCATGAGGAAGCTTAGGCAACTAGAAAAAGCCATGCAATTGGTTGAGAGATTTTAATACCTTTTCTCCTCAATAATTGTACATTCATAATACCAAATAGTCTCACAAAACTATTATACACAAAGGAATAAAGTGACCTCAAAGGAAAATAGATGCTTCTTAATATAAATTTCCTACCAATGTTATAAGGAAAGAGTATGTAAAGTTGGAGGACATTTCTATTGCAAAAAACAATGCCTTTTTTACTCTTAATCTAATACTTCTTAAGATAAAATAAGCATATATGGAGTCATTGGAATTATGATTTACATCTTTGAATCATGTTCTAGGATTACATTGGATTGTATCAAAAGCAAAAATAATGCTAAGCTTGTCTTCCACCCAAGAGATACCTCTAATGAAAATTTTGTGTAAATCATATGCAAGAAAGAAGAACAAGTTGAAATCAAGCAATATCAAGGAAAAAATTTAAAAAGAAACCTCCTTCTCACTCTCCAAATCTCTGATTCAATACTAAATCTCGATGATAAAACTCCTCAAATAATCCATAGTGAAGACTTCACAATATCAAGAAAGGTTCTTCTATTATATTTACAAAAGTGTTATATTGAGCTAGAGGTTCCTCCAAGATCAACATCATATTTATATCGTTGTCAAATAGAAAGTTTCAATCTTTACTTAGCAAATATAGGCATTACTTACAAACCCTCATTCCTTTTATTCACTCCACATGCAAAGTTCAATAAGGAATGGGTGCCTTTTCCCTCCTAAGCCTTTCTAGATATACTTACCAAAGTTACTATGGTGAATTTGTTGCTAACTTGCTAAAATCATTATCCACCTAAATTACTTAGGTAATGAATCTGATGTGACTAGGCCTTCACATAAGTTTTTTTAGCCTCATATGCCTCTTGAAATTACAATATACTCTAAGGTAAAGTCAGATCTACTTAACTTGACCTATTTCAATTACCAAATGTCACATAACTTGGTCAAGCCAATAGGATTTTGACATCTCCTATATACTAAGTCAATTTGACCAAACAAAGTCCAAGATGGAAATCATACTCCTATATAAAATCCCCTACAAGTTTTTACTCTAATTTGAAATTCTCCTAAGAGATCTCATCCTATTGTATTTAATTTAAATTTTATTAAGTGGTCCCAAGGTATATAGAACAATTAAATGTTAGATCTCTTATTTAGCAATACTAACTTAGTTAGAGATAATCAAACTTAGATATTACTAAAATTATCTAGCTATAAACAATTCATTATCACCAAAATATTATTAGAGACTA
Source organism: Lunularia cruciata (assembly GCA_948567375.1). NCBI lineage: Eukaryota > Viridiplantae > Streptophyta > Marchantiopsida > Lunulariales > Lunulariaceae > Lunularia > Lunularia cruciata. The sequence goes on from OX419760.1 coordinate 13,005,502, forward strand.
GTATGCAATGTAGTGTGTTATAAAACATCATTGTGCTCAAGTTAATTTTGTAAAATGACAAATCCAAGTAAATTTAGTAAGGCAAAGTTGTAAATGACCAAGGAGATAAATATGACAATGGATGATAAGAATGGAAGGTAACATTCAAAACCCTCAATTGAGTGGAACTTTGGTTTTGGTATTTAAGGGGAAGCTAAGTAAGAGATTCCATAGAAGCTTCCAAGGAAATTCTCTTCTAAAATCTACCTTTCTTGGAGTGCAAGCCAAGCTAGCCATCTACTTTGCATTCAAGTTAAGCTAGATGTTTACTTGGTGTACAAGCTACTCAAAGCTTTGGAAGTCATTGGAAGCTTCTTGCCAATAAGCTCCTAGATGCTTCTAGTACATTCAACCAAGAAGCTTCATAGATGCTTTTAGAACATTCTTAATATTCTTAGATTATGCTAGTTCTACTTGTTTTTGCTTAATTAATTGATTTGTGCTAGTTGATTTGTGCTTACTTGTTAGCTCTTAATAACTCTTTTTCTGACTCCATATTGTTATATATTTTCCCCCACCACTAGTTGGTAATGGCATCATTACCATTAACTCTTTGAACACTTATATGGTCATTTGTGTATTGTGGAGATGAGGAATAGGTTCCTACATGGTGTCATGAAGGAAATGTCGTTTCTAGAAAACCTTATACTGGATTTGTCATTGGCAGCCATGTTGGATGGCTCTTTGGGCAAGAAGTCAATCAACTTCATATTATGATGGTTAATAGGGATTGGAGTAAGAAAGGAAAATGGGTTAGAAACAAAGGGTTTCAATTTCAAAATATAGAAGACAAGGTGGATCCATATGGGACTACAAAGTGCAAATTTGTATGCAAAAAGAGAGATAATCTAAGTAATATCAAATAGACCTATCCAATTGCAAGTAAGTTTACAAACTTGGGTGTCAAGAAAGAGAAGAATTTTATTAGAGGAAAGCATGACCTTATTGCTTATTTGGAAAGTTAGATCGCAGCAATGTCTATAAGCATATTTCTTTTGCCAATTTTGAGCAATGACAAGATGAGACTTAGCTTGTTGTAAAGATGCAAATCATGTGGATGTAATACCAATAGCTAGACATATTGTCTAGAGGTGGAAATTGGCTTGGTAATATATAAAAGGATTTTATATATGATTTTCTAAGCAGATCAAATAGACATGTCACCAAAAGAGTACTTCCACTTATAGTGCAAAGGCCAAAAATACCTTGAAAACTTCACAACCAATTTTGGAGACCTAAACGGATGAATTAGGCCTCAAAAAATTACATGTCCCCCCCTACAAAATAAAATGCATTTCCTTCTCCTCCTCTTGTTTGTCTTGTTGAGAGCTTTCCAACGGTATCTCACCCATGCTATTTTGCATTTCCTATAAGAAGATTCTCCAAAGATTCCCTTTGGTCAAACTTGTTTGACCAACCAGATAAGACAAGGATCAACATGTCACCAATCCATACAACTAATCTAAGGGTTGAGCTTGTTGACATGTCACCAATCCAATATCTTATTCAAGGGTGGAGCTCCTTTTGAATGGATCCTCTTTGCTATATAATAAAAACAAGGTGCTCCTTTGGAGCATCAGAGTATTGAGGGATGAAGCCTTAAGTTTCTCTTGTGTTTCTTCTCTTGTCCATGGAATGTTTCAATTGGTAGCTCTCACAAGATTGGACAAACTCTCAAGCCTCTTGTGCTATATAGGGCCACCACCATTGATATTGTAGGGTACCCAAGGTATTGTCCACACTTATGTGACCAATGATTTGTAAGTCATGGGTATCTTGAAGCCGCATAAGTTGTAGATCTCTCTTGGTTGGAACATAAATCTGGTTCTCATAGAATAGAAGAAATTTGTTAAAGAAGAAAGTGTGGCATTCCTTGTAATGTGTTGCAAAATGACCTTGTACCAACTAAAAGAAGTAATCTTGTTGTGAAGCAATTCTAAATCTGATTTGGACTTTTGAATCAACTAACCTCATAACAATTGCTATTGTTATGAGAGATTTCAAGAAGAGTCTTCAAATAAGGTCATCTTGATAGGGTATCAAGGATGATATGGAACTTATTGGGTTTGTATTGAAGCTTGATGTGAAACAATTGTAGTTGTTTCTCCCGTCAATGATGTTGAGTCTTCATGTGCCCCAAATGTAAGGTTTGAAACAAAGGTTTATGATTGGTCTTCATGATCACTTTTTTCCACAAGAGATAATATCTCCATACCTTTGTGGTATAAACCATTGCTAATTTTTCTTGATCCCAAGCAAAGTAATTCATTTTGCAGTGTTTAGTGGGCAAGACACAAAGGCAATGGGATGTAATCCATATGGAAATTCTTATTCAATGTAGCTCCGATGGAGAATTTAAAAACATCAAAATAAATCACACATGGTATTTGAGGATCATATGGTTAGAGGAAGTGGTGTGAAGAAACCATATGCTTTAGTTTCTTGAATGCTTCTTTGTGCTTTAAGGAAGCATTAAAAGCTTGATGTCTTTCCCAAGAGATTGGGTGTCATAACATTTGTAGCACCAACACTTGTTTACTTTGGATGCTAGAGTGATAATCTTGGTGGTCAAAGTTATATTAGTAGTTGCTCAAAGACTACTTAGCAATTTTGTAAATTTTGTATTATGGCTATTGAATATATTTTAACTTGTACCATTCATACCATGAGATGTGCCGTCAATGGCACTGTTAGAGTTGAGGATCTAGGTTGAATAGAGGGGTATACCTTCAAAGTGTAGCTCTAGAGAGCTCATTTCTTTGATGTTGAGCCTTCAAAGTGTCTGGCTATGGTAGGCAGAAGTTGGTGAACATCACTTTGAGTCTCTTAGCTAGAGTAGATGTGGTTTGACTATAATCAATGCCCAATTTTTTATAGGTTGTTGAGTGGAGGATCAAGTTCAGATCAAATTTGAATGTGATTCAAGTGGAAGAGTGAACTGATTACACCAGAGAAGTGAGAGTCAAGAGGAAATCAGATGCAAGAATGGAGAGCATTGGTGGTATCTCCAAGCTTGGCAAATTGTTGTTACTTTTGATCACAATCTTGGATTTCCTTGAGATGATCATATGAGGAATCATTATGTGATTTGCTATAGATTTGATAGTGAGGCAAATGATGTGCAAAAGCACTGCCAAAATTTGGTGAAGATTGAGGTCAAATTGAGACTAGAAATTCAATTTTGTTGATCAATGAGACAGATCTGAGAGTGAGAGGTCAAATTCACAATTGAGACTAGTGATTTGCAAAATTGGAAGTGGATACAAGAACCCATCCCCTCAAATCAGGGATTTGGAGGTCCTCATTTACTCAATTTGGCTTGATTTAATAGTGATAGTCAGTAAGTAGGATTTGGAGGTCAAGAAATAGTAGTGGAGTTCTAACAATTTGTTAGAGGTGCCTAGATTTAGAGGTTGAGTTGATGGAGGTCATCTAGAGTTTGAGGTTACCCAAGTTGAGTCAAATTTGGTGGTGGCTTGTCCTAGCTAATGCTCCAATTGGTAGAGGTTAACCTAATTTGGAGAGGGTTGATTTGGCAAGAAGAAGACCTCATTTGGCATTAAGAGGTTTCAAGGCATTGGATTGTGGGCTAGAGAGGCTATGAAGGCCTAGAAAGGCCAGCAAGACAACTTGTTGGTGTAAGGCTAGCCAGATTAGGTGAGGTTTTGGTAGTTGTTTGGCAAAATTTGCTCACCTTTCAAGATTGTATGCAATAAGTAGATCCAAGATCTTTGGTTCCTAAACTAGTGCCTTAGCCAATTAGTCCACCCTTAGTAGTTATCCTAGTGATTGGTGAGTTGATACATATACTCATGTAGCTTTAGCTAGGAAAGACCTTTTGATCACATCCTTGGTGAACTTGGTAGTGTAAGAATATATAGACATTCCTATTAGGTCAAATGCCAAATGGTGGTTGAGTTAGTCTGATTTTGATTCATGAGATGGAGGGTTATTGTTTCAATTTCTTGTGATTGGACCTCCTCCATTCTTTGCTTCTTATTTGTGCACCATGTTTGTGTGTGGGGCCTTAATATTCAGATGTTGATACTCTAGTGTGCTCTTGGTAGTGAGGTTAGAGTGATGACCAATTAGACTGGCTATGTTTCTCTCTAGTGAAGTAGGAAATGATGGTATGCATATAGATCATGAGAGCATATGTCATGATGGAAGGTTACAAGTTGCACTTTCTTCTTGTGTATTTATCATAGTTAGAGTTATATTAGTGGGTGGTTTTTTGTGGTAGTACTTGGTGGTTACACTTCCACATTAGGGTAGATTGTCATGATTGAGTTATTTAAGGATTCTATAGGATATTTTGCTACAATGCATAGTGAGTTTACATAGAGTGGTACTTGATATCAAGTCCCAATAATGGAAGAGATTGATTCCAATTTTGAGTTTGACACGGGAGTTGTTCAATTGAAAGTGCACTTGGTGTATCCATACTATTTTTGTAGGATATAGAAAAAATTTATTTGGACACCAAGTCTATTTTGGTATAATGTGTACTATTGAGTTGTATGACTTCATCTAAGAGTTTGATAGTTGGTATGATCTACAATAGATGCGAAACCCAATTTTGTTCACACCCTTCATGGGATAGAAGAGATTGTTCCAACACTTGGAAGGTCCACTAATGGATGACTACCATGAGTTCAAGAGAGCATACTTGGAGGAGATTAAGCTATAGAGATAATATTGGTCTCCAAATTACATCTCTATCACTTTAAGCTCAATTTCTAGGGAGTAGATTGACAATACTCACAAATTCTAGATCTAGTAGCATTGGTGTATCTAATAAAGGTGCACTAATTGGAGATAGTGCTACTACAAGTAGAGGTACTACTATAGGAAGTGGTTCAATATTTGGATTAAATCCTATGATATAGTTGTTCCAATGTTTGAGGTAGAACTACCAAGGAGTTTGGATTGACAAGCTTAGGAGCTTGCAAGAATTCCAATGAAAGGCTGGAGAGAGCCTATGCAAGCAAGGCATACATTAGCATGAGACAATTGATCATTTTCACTCAAGGAGTTAATAAGGCCTAGGCAATCAAATTTTGGTATGGGATCTCAAACAAGGAGTTGCAATGGAGAGTCCGTGATGCTATGTTGTAACAGTTTACCTCATCTACTTTGGTGATGGTTTTTAGTTTGGCTAAGCTCATTAAGCTCAACATGGTGGAGAAGAGAGTGATATCTAGATTTGCTAAGAAGATCACATCCACAACTATTACTTCTTGTAGAATGTAGCAAAGTGCACCACACCGTGTTGGCCTTTAAGGGCATAATGGATAGCCTAAATCTTGTGGAGCAAGTGGAGCCTAGTGCAACTAGACCTTTACCTTCATTTTTGGGTTAGCAACAATTAGTGAGTGGAGGTGTTGCTTGTTGGACTTGTGGTGGACCTCACCACAAGAGAGAGTGCACTAAAGGCAATAAACATGATACCTCTAATACATCAAAGCCAACATAAAGACAATGTGACCATTGCTATAGATTTGGTCACTCTAGTGACCAATGCTTTGAACTTCACTTAGAATTATGGAGTTGTAAGGTTGCTATGGCAAGTGGTAGAGGAGCTCCAAATCATGGAGGACAAGGTGGTGGTAGAGGACTTACACTTGGTAGATGCCAATATTTACCCTTGCTTTTGATAAAGCCATGGCTAATGGATTGAAAATTAGAGCAAAGATTTGCTAGCATGGCCATAGCTCAAAGGAATCAAATTCAAGTGTTGATGTTTTGACCTCTTATGTTGGTGATAGAGATGTCTTGGACTTTATCTGTGGAGTAGCATAGGTAGATGTGGTACCCACATTTTTGTTTTTTCTTAGTTTTGAAGAAGTGTATAGAAGAAGTTGAATTGTGCCTATATGGCACAAGAAGGAAAAGAAAGGTGTCCTCGGGTTGTAACCCAAGGTAAAATGACTTCATGTCAAAAGGCAAGGTACTCAAAATTGCCCTGTTAGCATGCAACCCAAAGTAAGGAGACTTTGGCTTGGAGTGCTCAACTCAAGGCGTAGATAGTGTAACAACTTCCCTTTGGGGTGAGACATTCAAGAAGGTACCACTCACAAAAACACATGGTCATACGCGTGAGGGAAAATTGACAGTGATAGGAGCATGCAAGAGGTATGACTTCTCAGTAGAAACTCAAAGTGAAGAAGGATGGAGAAGGCGCATGACTATAAAATTTGGGCTAGAGACAAAGTGATGACAAGTAATTTTCTGTTGCCATTAAGAAGTCGTCCTACGGGAGATCGTGGGAAGGGCGATGTAGTCAAAGACACGCTGGTGTGCCGAGAGGAAGTCAGGAGAGTTAGTCCGGTAATTAGTAGGAAGAATAGCCCCAACCCAGAGTGGAAGAGAGAAAGATGGGAGGTGGGAAGAAGATTTCTGAATTTTTAGTGAGAAATCATGCAATTCAGAGGTTAGATGTGATCACAAGAATTGAAGTCTTGAGCAGGCTTTGGATCACATTATTGGCATAGAATTGGAATGCTTTCCAAGTTTTATGACTAAGATCATTGAGAGTAAGTGTCTAGATGGTCCCAAGGAAGAAGGGAAGAGAGGAAATCCAGCTTGATAGATAGAGTCGAATTGAAAATTAGTACTCAAAAGAAAGGTAGGCATAGAGCACGGTGCCACATTCTTGGAGAAGGGAGAAGTAGCTAAAGAAACCCAAGAAGTGAGAGATACCTTTTCTTTGAAGCGCACAAAGAATGGTTACAAAGTAGAGAGCTATAAAGATCCTATGAGGAGAGGTATTGTAAGTGCACTGATGGCAATCTTGAAGCCGGAGAGAACTACCTATGTGATGAAGCATCAAGCGATATTCTTCCACAAGATGTTTGCAGGAGAGCCAATCAATTGGGCAAAGTGTTTTCACCAATGAGCAAGACAGATGGTGTGGAATTTGCAAGACAAGTTGTCTCTACACTACATTGTGCCGTTTGCAACCCATTTCTATCTGGGGCTGAACTTGCTCAATGCGGTGGAGAGACACAAGATGGGTGTCACACTTCCATCCCAATTAAAGAAGAGATGTCGATGCAGAGGAGCAACATTACATCTTGCAAATCAAGAGCAACAATGAGTACTACGTGCAGACAGGGCAGAGCATGCAAGTGAAGGTAAACACTCCAAAATCAAAGAAGAGGAGTTGACAAGGAGAAGAAGAAGAAGTAGCGGCGGCAAGACCTCAGAAAGTTAGAAAGGTGAACCCGAGGAGAGATTTGGTGGTAATTGCATTGTCAGGCAAAGAGTCAAAAGGAGAGGCCAAGTGCAAGTCCGACGACTCGGAGAAGGAGGAAGAACCCAAGTTCACGCTGTAGAGTGGGGCACAAGTAGCAACAACAATGATGGAATGAAGATGCAGTCGGTACCCAAAGAGGAGGAAGTAAAGATGGAGACGGAAGAAGGAGGTGACTTGAGAACCAAAGATGAGGTTCTAGAGCAAGAGGAGAAGAAGGTGACTATTCAGAGAGAAGTCCATTCCATAAAGAAGGCAAAGTATGAATTGGGGCTGAGGAAGGTAAGAGAAGTGGAGAGTGGAAGTTCAAGGAGCAAAGAATCCATTCCCATAAGGTGATTGCGGTTGAGAAGACGAGTATCAAGAGAAGAAGAGGCAAAGGAGGAGACAAGACACAAGTTGAGGTAATCCTGAGTGAAGGAGTGGAGTATTTACAGGAGATTGTGTGCCCATTGTTAGTAAAGTTGGAACACAAGAAGAAGGAAATGCAATCAAAGTGTTTGGAGGTGAAGACTGTATTGCAGGTGTTAGCAAGGTTAGAAGAAGAGGACTCGGAATTGAAGAAGAGTGTAATTCAAGGTGAGGAAGAGAGAGAAGCACTACGAGTAGATGCGGTAATACAAAATCAAGTGATTGAGAACTTGAAGAAGGAAGTGGGGAGTAAAGAGAGAAAAAAGAGCAGAATGATATAGGGAGAGAAAGGCAAGTAACGGAGAATGAGATCTTGAAACAATAGTTTGTGGATTTGCAACTTGAGATTATTCATGGTATGGCAAGGGTAGCAGAGAAGGAGCAAGAGCTCAATAGGATGATGGAGAGTGTGGAGGAGAAGAAGAAACTCTTGTAAAGGGAGTTAACGGTGAGGTATAGAGAAGAAGAAAGCCCGAGAGAGTTACTTTGTAATCTGGAGGAGAAGATAGTGCAAAAGGAGAAGGAGAAGAAAACAATGAAAGCCAAGTTCAAGGCAGAATTGGCAATGTACAAAGAAGATTGACTTGCAGATTGAGAACATGAGAGAAGGATGAGACTTGAGCCATTGAAGGAGATTGTAACAAAGATGAACGCAATGTTGAGTACAAAAGCCAGCGTGTGAATTGAAGAGACGAGACTGCATGAGTTGAAGAAGTTGGTGCAGGAGACAAGGAGGAGAAATGCAAAGGATAAAGATTTGAATGCCTTGCTTATTAGTCTTAGAACTTGTGTTGATAGGAAGATATTAGAAGTAGAAGATAATATCACAATTATATTAGATTTGGTGAAATTGGAGATAGATAAACTTCAGAAGGATGTGAGAGCTAAACCCGAAGTAGATGACATAGGAGTACAAATATCTTTGGAGTTACCATCGGAGATATTGGAGAAGAGTGGGTTGGAAGATAAGGAGTAAGATGGATTACCCACTAGTGTAATTGTAAATCAGCTTGAAAAAGTGTTAGAATTAGTGGAGGAATTAGGAATTGTGAAACCCAAGGATAGAGTGGTAAGTGAAGTTACTTCAGGATTGGAAGCCGAGGAAGAGGTAGACGTCGGATTGGAGTAGTAACAGATTTGAGATTTGAAGAGGTAGATATGAAGAAGTGGTTTGTCATTTTGGATCTGCAAGTTAGAAGAGTTGTTAGACACGGTATAGTTGTTAGTAATTGTTGATTGCATCACTATTTAAGAGTGACATTTGTAGTAAAATGTTGTTCAGTGCTTATAATTTCTGAGAATAGATAAAGCAAAGTGTTGTGAAGCAGTGCTTGTTGTTTGAGTTTTATTCTAAGAATCAAACTTGTGCTTGTGTTTGTGAGTGTTGGGAGAATTTCAAAGTGAGAATCAATGTGCTTGTTGGATGTTGGATTCCGCAACCTTGATCTTTATGCTATGTGTTTGATCCTTAGTGAAGTGCAATCGGAGCAATGCCTTGACAGGTTTGAGAGGAATTGTAGTGTTGGTAGTATTCTGCATTTGTGAGTGCAACACAAAGTTGATGTGAAGCAATTTTGATCGAGGAAGTTGTGCCTTCAGTGGAAGTGTGGAACACAATTCTAAGGCAAAGTCATTTTGCAATGAAGTGCCATTTTTGGTAGAGCTTGAATCATCACAATCAAGATTTTTTGGAAAGATTTAATGGAGTTATGATTAAGGAGTGTTAATTTGTGATGAGACTCCGAGTCACTACTTGTTACTCTTTTCTGGGTGTAGTTGCCACCTGAGAGATTAAAGACAAAATCAAGAAGAACTACATTGTGACATTTGACTTTGTATTTGGACATTTCTGACCAGTATCTTTGGAGGAACAAACTTTACTTACCTGATTACCACAAAAGTGATATTTGCCGAGTTGTCACATGATTTTTGGCGCCATTGCCGGGGATACAAATCTTGAAAGTGGAAGAATACAAAGCCAATCTTGGAATTAGGGTGTAAAACAATATGAATTTCTGCATTGAGAGAACAACAGGAAGAGAGAGTTTGAAGATGAATGTTGTAGCGTGAAGAAGAAGAGCGCCTAAAGATCCAATCCACTTTTTTTGAAACCAAACGCAAGGCGTTGGACTTTCAACTTCTTCACAAAGTGCAAGAAGCACTGCAAAAACTTGACCAAAAGAAAAAGGAAGGTGGTTGGCAAGGCTACTTTGCATCTCCATCTTCCAAGAGGAAGAAAGAATTGAGCGAGCAGACATATTTGCTACGACCTAGTACACTGACTTCCCCTAAAGCTATAAAGGAAGTCGCTTTTCTAAAGAACTTTGTTTGAGAAAAAACAACACAAACACTAACGGAAGAAGAGTGTCAACACCTTCTACACACGATTCCCTGATTGTCTCAAAGGAATTTTGAAGAACACTCCGAAGGTGTTGAACCTGATTCTTCCACTCGAGTTGAAGTTGACACACTCAGAGAAGAAATTGTCGAGTAAGATCCTACTCTGAACTTGACTAATTGGAACCCCTAGGCTGACAACACAACGTTGATACTAGCCAACCCCTCAATTCCATCAAGTTCAAACTTATCACAGTTGATTCCACCAATTCAAATGATGACTTCGTTGCCTGTCACCCAACACGCCTATCAAAAGTACAAGGGGACAAAACAAGACAAAGACTCCAAAGAATTCATCAAAGAATTTGAAGTCATCTCCTTTGCCAACAAGCAACATAACTCGGCGGATCGACTGAGAATTTTCCCAAGTCTGCTCCTAAAGAAAGCTCGGAGCTGGTACACCCATGTAACCTAGAAGCGGTTTGTACCGGCGGATTGGGCAGACTTGAGAAACAATTTCTTGGAATGCTTCTGGGAAGTTGATTATAACACGAGTGTCTTTGCGGCACTGAATGATTTGGACAGAGGCAAGAAGGAGAAGTTGAGAGACTACTCTGAGTGGTTCATGGCGCTCTTGAACAGAGTTTTGAAGCAATCGAGTGTGGTGGGTTACTCTGATGCCCAAGCTATTACTTGGTTCCTGGGAGGAATTTCACTAGAGAATTGGATCTTTGCCAAGGAGAGGAATGTCACTTCCTTGGACAAAGTACTCACTACAAGGCGGCTCACTCTCACTCTACCGGCAATCAAAGAAACTGGGAGAAGAAAGGCAAGAAGCCCAGAAGGAGAGCTTCTTGCAGTACATCCCCTTCTTCGGAAGAATCCTCCACGTCTTCAAGTTCTTCCTTGGAATTTGAAGAAGAATCAAAGCCAAGAAGAATATAAATACAAGGGAGTAAGAAACCAATGACACCCCCAGCAAAGAGTGTACATGAGGCTGATACCAAGCTAGATGCTCTCATAAAGGAGTTTTTGGATTTTAAGATCCAGATGACTGGAGCAAAGGACCGGAGGAAGCCTCCATCATTTGGCAGATCTAATGTATGATGCACTGCGTGTGGCAAGTCAGGCTATGCAAACACGGAATGCAATACTCATAATGCATTCCCAGTGCAGCAGATTGATTGGGTTCCGAGATGGAACCAAGAAGAAGAAGAGGAGGTGGTGTACCAAACCCAAGAGGTACCGCCTTAGGCAAGCACATCGTATCAAGGTCTGAGGTACGGATCAGGGGAGTATAACCCCAATGCTCCTCCACAAAGACCACCAATGAGCAACCAAAACCGACCTCAGAATGTTGCACTTGGAGCATGTTACAATTGTGGCTCAATGGGACATTGATCTCCAAACTATCTGGAGCCAAGACGGAAAATTGGGTATGTTCCCCTTTGTGAGAATTGTAAAGGATCAGGGGATGAGGGCAACCGATGCCCTCATCCCTTGAACCCAAAGCCGCCTGTAAAATATGTACAGACCCCGGCTGAGAGTGTTGCGCTTCAGGCAAAGGGTGATACCCTTGTAAATTATATAACACTTGAGGAGGAGAGACCTCAAGAAGGGAGCCCGGCCTCAACAAGAGAATGGCCAGACCTTGATATTTTGAAGGTTGAGACGCGCGCTGGCAAGAAGAAGCATGATCCCAAGGAACTGAGTATGACCTTGTCATCCTCACAAAAGGCAAAGAGGCTGCGCCTAAAGTCAATCCTTTCTGCCAAGGAGGAAAAGATCCTCGCAAAATCCAAAGCTAAAGCCTTGCAGAAAGAGCTCAAGGAAGTGGTACTTAGAACCCAAGAACTGAGTTTGGAGGAGGCGACAAAGACTAAGCCTCCAATTTTTATGGCGGACATCCAATCCAAAGTAAAGGATCTAATCCAAGCCAAGGTGGGCCTATAATACCCATTTGTGCATGTGTGTGGTATTGTGATATTTAGCTTGGTATTACAAGTACTTAAGAGATATTATTTATATAGAGATAAAGGATGGTTCTACATTAGTCATGATTAGCTAGAGTTAGTCATAGCTAAGATAGAGGGAACCTTACTTTAGAGGAGGTGGAAAAGATGAGCACCACTATTTTGGATTTTAGTGTGTTGACTTGGTATTATTCCTAGGTGTTTGGCTTTGAGGAAAGAGTTGAGAACTCTTGGGCCCGCAAGCCTTTTTGTTTTGGATTCTTCTATAGTCCAAGGATAGCCCATGTGAAGGAATCCTTGACTTAGTGGTTGGGTCAAGATAATATCACATGCTAGGAGAATATGCCTATGTGAATGGATAATCCTTTCTACTTTTTGACTTTACTTGACTTTTAGCCTAGTAACTTGAGTTACTCCAATAATTAGTAACTTTGGTGCGTAACTATTTCACAAGTATATAAACAAGGGGTGAGGAAGTACTCATCATCCTTTCATTTGCAACTATCTCTCTCTCATTGAGTTCTCTAGTGAGCAATGTTTTGAGTCTTGGAGTGTTAGCCTTGGAGGAGTATGATGGAGTTGGGGTTCCTTGCTTTCTTAGTCCATGGTGCGCTACCATAATAGCCATCAGAGGTTCATCTTGAGTGAGAGACAGGATGGCCCACAGGCCAACCCAAGGAACCTTGGGTTAAGACCACTAGTACTCCCATCACCATCATGAAGCGTCCTGAAGTCAACTTTGAATGTGGAGAGACTTTGAATACAAAGCCAAAGGCAAAGACAATGAAATTGGGAGGAGTACCCCAATACAATATTGTAGCAGATTTGGCAGCCACAACTACAAACGTCACATTTAAGCAATTGTGGGAAGACAGTAAGCAGTACAAGAGGCAACTGAATTCTGCCCTCAAGATAGTAAGGGTGATGTCTATGAAAGACCTGTGCCCGCCATATATTGTATTGAACAAGAGGATCTGGGATCTCCCAAGGTTGATGCGGAGATTGCTGGGTGCATGATCACATTGATACCCATTGATTTGGGTTCCGATGTGAATGTCATGACCAAAGATGCTGCAAATCGACTGTGGTATCATAAGTTTGAGCCAACACCCCGAGTCTTGAAATTTGCAAACCAAACCAATAAGCGGCCATTAGGCATGTTGTCAAACATTACCACGATCATTGGAGGGGTGCACTTCAAGTTGAATTACATTGTGTTGCAACTAGTGACCAAAACTGGTTACACATTGTTGATCGGAAGACCCTAGTTGTATATTGCCCAAGTTGTGGTGGATTGGCACCAGTAGAAGCTGCGGTTCAAGGACATTTTGTCCAAAGATCAGAAGCTGGTGACTGTGAGTTGGACAAAGGTTCCCCATCTTGGGGAAACAAGTTTGTCAGAAGACGAGGAAAAATCTAAAGACACCTCTTCTTTGTCCTCAAAAGACTCCAAAGATGAAGTCCAAGTCAATTACTTGGAATGCTACGAGGTGGACGTAGAAGACAAAGACCCATATGACCTCACCTCGGGTGAACATGACTTGGAGGAAGGGGGTTTGATGGCAGCTAGGCTCAGATTAAGCCAAGTAAGCCATGTCAAAGGAGCCATCAACCCCGATGACTGTCAAGATGTTATCTTGACCGAAGGAAATTTTTTAAAGATAGTCACTTTGGAGGAGTTGGCAGGATATTTATAGAATTCCAGGATGTATTCGCCTTGTCTATTAATCAAATGCCAAGTATTCCATGAGAATTTGGAGAACATCGGATTGATCTGGTTGAAGGTGCAATTTTGGTTTGGTAGAGACAATACCGCTTGAACCCAAAGTACTCGCTTTTGGTGAAAGATGAAATTGACAAGTACTTGGGGGCCAAAATAATCTTTCCTGTCTTAAGCAGTGAATGGGTCTCACCCATTGTCATTGTCCCAAAGAAGAAAATGGGGAAGATCCGAGTGTGCCAAGATTTCCGCAAGTTAAATGCAGTCACAAGGAAGGATAATCATCCCTTGCCTTTTACTGATACAATTTTGGATCAAGTAGCTGGTCATCCTTGTTACAATTTTCTCGACAGGTTTTCAGGGTACAATCAAGTATCCATCCGAGAAGAGGACAATGATAAAACCACATTCACTACCTATTGGGGCACTTTTGCTAACAATAAAATGCCCTTTGGGTTGTGTAATGCTCCCGCTACTTTCCAGCGGATGATGAATTCAATCTTCAAGGATTTTCTGTGCAAATTTGTGGAAGTCTTCATTGATGATTTTTGTGTGTTTGGGCAAAGAGATGTACATTTGGATTACCTTTGCCAAACTTTTGAAAGGTGTCATTTTGCTGGTTTGTCATTACACCCAGAGAAATGCTTCTTTGCAATGAAGGAGGGAATTCTTTTGGGGCATCGGGTGTCAAGTCGATGTATTGAAGTCGATATCAAGAAGGTTAAACTAATCTCAGCTTTGGAATCTCCAAACAACATTTGGGAGCTGTGAGCCTTCTTGGGACATGTTGGATACTAGAGACACTTTGTTTCAAACTATGCGGTGCTTGCTGCACCCCTTACAAAGCTTCTGAAGAAATCTACAGGCTACCTGTGGGAAGCAAATCAAGAAGAAGCTTTCCAGGTATTGAAGAAGAAATTGGTTGAAGCACCAGTCATGAGGGCTCCAAATTGAGATGCCTCTTTTCATGTATATGTGGATACTTTGTCCATGGAAATTGGAGTAGTCTTGAGTCAGAAGGACAACAAGAAGAAAGATTACCCCATCTATTACGCCAGCTGACAACTTTCAATTTCAAAAACAAACTATTTGACGACTGAAAGAGAAGCACTCGGAATCGTGTATGCCTACAAGAAATTTTGCCACTACTTGTTAGGATATGAGTTTGTCTTCTATGTTGACCATTACGCATTGCAACATTTGGTCAAGAAGGCAGATTTGTCCGGGCAAATTGCAAGATGGATCTTGTTATTACAAGAATTTACATTTACTGTACAAGTAAGGAAGGGAGCTTCACATTTGAATGCGGACTTCTTGTCCAGGTTGGAAACTCAAGACCAGGAATGGGAGATTGAAAATTGGTTCCCTGATGAAGTACAATGCAAAGTACAAGGTATGCAACCAAATATCATTATATGCATACTCTCCAATGTCCTGAAGGGCTGGATCCAGAGCAGAGGATAGTCTTTCTCAGGAAAATGGAGTCGTATCAGCTGAAACACAACATTTTATTCAAGATGTGCAAAGATGAAGTACTTTGGTGATGCTTGGAGTCATACGAAGTCGGAGGCATAATTGAGTCTTTACACTCCAAAGCATCAGGAGGACACTATGCCTTGAAGAATACTATAAAGAAGATTCTTTCTTTGGGGTATTGGTGGCCTACAATGTACAAAGATACGCATGCCCATATCCAAAGCTATGATGCTTGTCAAAGGACAGGAAAGCCAACTGCTACTTCCCAATGGCCTTTGAGACCAATTTTATCATTGCCCCATTTGAGAAATGGGGAATTGATTTTGTGGGACCAATACAACCAATAACCTGAGTCACAAGAAAATGCTACATTTTGGTTTTCACTGACTATGCTACCAAGATGGTCAAAGCTGAAGCAACTTGAAGAGATGATGCAAAAACAATGGCGGAATTTTTCTTTTGAAACATCATCTCCTGATACGGATGTCCTTTGGAAGTGGTCAGTGACAGAGGGACACATTTTTTGAACTCTGTGATGGAAGCATTAACCAAATACTTTCAAATTAAACATCAAAAAATGACTCCTTATAATTCAAAAGCAAATGGCTTAATAGAAAAGGCAAATGGGTTACTCTGCAAAATTCTGAATAAGGTGACTATCAATTATGCCTATGACTAAGACACAAAGTTACCAGCCGTGTTGTGGGCATATCAAATGACAAAAAAGATCATAGCCAAGCAAACTCTATACATCTTGGCATATGGCTTGCACCCCATACTATCAATTGAATTTGAAGTCCTAACATATCGGATTCTCTATGAGGAATGATTGTCGGAAGAAGAAAGCCAAGATCTTTGGATCCATCAACTGATGTGGTTAGACAAGAAAAGAGACAATGCAATGCAAACCACAAAAGAAGTACAAGAACAAAGGAAAGTCAAGCACGATAAGCATATCAAGCCTATGATTGTTCACGAAGGAGATTTGGTGTTGTTATACAACAATCACCAAATACTTTTTCCAAGAAAACTGCATTTAAGATGGATAGGGCCTCATCGAGTTCTTCATCTTTATGACAATGGTTCCATTCAATTTGCAGACTTGGAAGAGAAACCATTTGCCACTCGAGTGAATGGATGGAGAGTTTGGAGATATTGGACCATAGACTCAGAAGTCTCTAAGACATCCAAGGTCTATGTTCACAGGCATGCTCACATTTGAGGGAGGGGGTATGTGGTACCCACATTTTTTCTTTTTCTTATTTTTGAAGAAGAAGTGTATAGAAGAAGTCAAATTACACCTATATGGCACAAGAAGGCAAAGAAAGGTGTCCTCGGGTTGTAACCCAAGGTATAATGACTTTGTGTTAGAAGGTAAGGTACTCAAAATTGCCTTGTCAGCATGCAACCTGAAGTAAGGAGACTTCAGCTTGGGGGTGTTCAACCTGAGATGAGGACAGTGTAACAACTTTCCTTGGGGGTGAGACATTCAAGAAGGTACCGCTCACAAAAACACGCGGTTATACACATGAGGGAAAATTGACAATGATAGTAGCATGTAGGTGGTGTGATTTCTTGATAGAAACTCAAAGTGAAGAAGGACGGAGAAGGGGCGCCACTATAAAATTTGGGCTAGAGACAAAGCTATGACAAGTAATTTTCCGTCGTTGTTAGGAAGTCATCTTGTGGGAGATCATGGGAAGGGCAATGTAGTCAAAGACACGTTGGTGTGACGAGAGGAAGTCAGGAGAGTTAGTCCAGGAATCAATAGGAAGAATAGCCTCCAACCCAGAGTGGAAGAAAGAAAGATGGGAGGTGGCAAGAAGAATTCTGAATTCGCATTGAGAAATCATGCAATTTGGAGGTTAGATGTGATTGAAAGAATTGAAGTCTTGAGCAGGCTTCGGATCACATTCTTGGCATGGAATTGGAATGTTAGCTTCCCAGGTTTCATGACCAAGATCATCAAGAGTAAGTATCTCAATGGCCCCGAGGAAGAAGGGAAGAGAGGAAATCCGGCTTGATGGACAAAGTCAGATTGGAGATTAGTACTCAGAAGAGAGGCAGGTGCAGAGCATGGTGCCACGTTCTTGGAGAAGGAAGAAGTAGATGAAAATACCCAAGAAGTGAGAGATGCCTTTTCTTTATAGTGCACAAAGAATGGCTACAAAGTGGAGAGCTATAAAGATCCTGTGAAGAGAGGTATTGTAAGTGCACTGATGGCAATCTTGAAGCCGGAAAGAACGACCTATGTGATGAAGCATTAAGCGGTATTCTTCCACAAGATGTTTGCAGGAGAGCCAATCAATTGGGCAAAGTGTTTTCACCAATGAGCAAGACAGATAGTGTGGAATTTGGGAGACAAGTCGCCTCCGCACTACATTGTGCCATTTGCAGCCCATTTCTATCTAGGGCTGAACTTGCTCAATGCGGCGGAGAGACACAAGATAGGTGTCACACTTCCATCCCAACTTAAGAAGAGATGTCGATGCGGAGGAGCAGCAATACATCTTGCAAATCAGGAGCAACAAAGAGTACTACGTGCAAATGGGGCAGAGCGTGCAGGTGAAGGTAAACACTCCAAAGTCAAAGAAGAGGAGTTGACAAGGAGAAGAAGAAGAAGTAGTGGCGGCAAGACCTCAGAAAGTTAGAAAGGTGAACCCAAGGAGAGATTTGGTGGTAATTGCATCGTCGGGCAAAGAGTCAGAAGGGGAGGTTGAATGCAAGTCCAAAGACTCAGGGAAGGAGGAAGAACTTGAGTTCATGCTACAAATTGGGGAGACAAGTAGCGACAGTGATGATAGAGTGGAGATGCAGTCGATACCCAAAGAGGAGGAAGTAAAGATGGAGACGGAAGAAGGAGGTGACCTTAGAACCAAAGACGAGGTTCCAAAGCAGGAGGAGAAGAGGGTCACTATTTAGAGAGGATTCCATTCCAGAAGGAAGGCAAAGTATGAAGTGGGGTTGAGTAAGGTAAGAGAAGTGGAGAGTGGAGGTTCAAAGAGCAAAGAACTTATTCCCATAAGGCAATTACAATTGAGAAGGCGAGTATCAAGAGAAGAAGAGGCAAAGAAGGAGATAAGTCCGCAAGTCAAGGTAACCCCAAGTGAAGGAGTGGAGTATTTACAGGAGATTGTGTGCCCATTGTTAGTAAAGTTGGAACACAAGAAGAAGGAAATGTAGCCAAAGTGTCCGGAGGTGAAGACTGTATTGCAGGTGTTAGCAAGGTTAGAAGAAGAGAACTTGAAATTGAAGAAGAGTGTAATCTGAAGTAAGGAAGATAGTGAAGTACTATGAGTAGATGCAGTAGTACAAAATCAAGTGATTGAGAACTTGAAGAAGGAAGTAGGGAGTAGAGAGAGAAAAAAAGAGCAGAATGATATAGTGAGAGAAAGGCAAGTAGCGGAGAATGAGATCTTGAAACAACAGGTTTGCGGATTTGCAACTTGAGATTATTCATGGTATGGCAAGGGTAGCAGAGAAGGAGCAAGAGCTTGATAGGATGATAGAGAGTGTGGAGGAGAAGAAGAAACTCTTGAAAAGGGAGTTAACGGTGAGGTATAGAGAAGAAGAAAGACTAAGAGAGTTACTTCGTAATCTGGAGGAGAAGATAGTGCAGAAGGAGAAGGAGAAGGAAACAATGAAAGCCAAGTTTGAGGCAAAACTGGCGATGTACAAAGAAGATTGGCTTGCAGATCGAGAACATGAGAGAAGGATGAGACTTGAGCCATTGAAGGAGATTGTGACAAAGATGAATGCAATGCTAAGTACAAAAGCCAACGTGCGAATTGAAGAGACAAGATTGCATGAGTTGCAGTTGTTGGTGCAGGAGACAAGGAGGAGAAATGCAAAGGATAAAGATTTGAATGCCTTGCTTATTAGTCTCAGAACTAGTGTCAAAAGATATTAGAAGTAGAAGATAATATCACAATTAGATAAGATTTGGTGAAATTGGAGATAGATAAATGTGGTACCCACATTTTTTGTTTTGTTTGCAATTTGGAAGAAGAAGTGTATAGAGAAGTTGAATTGTGCCTGTATGGCCGAAGAAGGCAAAGAAAGTATTGTGAGGATGAAACTTGAGGTAATATGACTTTGGGTCATAAGGTGAGGTACTTGGAATTGCCCTGTCAACATACAACCCGAAGTAAGGAGTCTTCGTATCGGGGGTGCTCAACCCAAGGCTTTGGATTTCTGAAGAAATTCAAAGACTACCAAAGACTATTTGAAGAAATTTGACTACTACCAAAGAAATTCGAAGACTACAATTTTTTCAAAGAAATTCTAGGAAATTGACGATCAGTTCCCTGATGAAGGGTTATATCAATTAATAGCAATGCAAAGTATGAGGTATGCAGCCGAATATCATTATCTGCATACTCTCCATTGTCTTGAAGGGCTGGACGCGGAGCAGAGGGCAGTCTTTCTCAGGAAAATGGGGCTGTATCAGCTAAAACACAACATTTTATTCAAGATGGGCAAAGACAAAGTACTTTGGTGATGCTTGGAGTCATAATCTAGTCTTTACACTCCAAAGCATCGGGAGGACACTATGCTTTGAAGAATACTGTAAAGCAGATTCTTTCCTCGGGGTACTGATGGCCTACGATGTACAAAGACAAGCATGCCCATATCCAAAGCTGTGATGCTTGTCAAAGAACGGAGAAGCCGACGGCTACTTCTAAATGGCCTTTGAGACCAATTTTACCCTTGGCCCCATTTGAATAATGGGGAATTGACCATTCAACCAGTGACCTAAGTCACAAGGAAGAGATATATTTTGGTTTGCACTAACTATGCTACCAAGATGATGCAGAGGCCGTGGCAAAATTTTTCTTTTGAAACATCATCTCTTGATACGGATGTCCTCTAGAATTGGTTAGTGATAGAGGGACACATTTTCTGAACTCTGTAATGGAGGCGTTAACAAAATACTTCCAGATTAAACATCGGAAGATGACTCCTTATAACTCAAAAGAAAATGGATTAACTGAAAAGGCGAATGGGTTGCTTTGCAAAATTCTGAATAAGATGACTGTCAATTATGCCTATGATTGGGATACAAAACTACCAGCCGTGTTGTGGGCATATCAAACGATAGAAAAGATCACAACCAAACAAACTCCATACTTCTTGGCATACGGCTTGCATCCCATACTACCAGTTGAATTTGAAGTACTGACATATCGGATTCTTTGTGAAGAACAATTGTTGGAGGAAGAAAGCCAGATCTTTCGATCCATCAACTGATGTGGTTAGAAGAGAAAAGAGACGATGCAATGCAAACCACAAAAGAAGTACAAGAGCAAAGGAAAGTCAAGCATGATAAACATATCAAGCCTGTGATTGTTTGCAAAGGAAATTTGGTTTTGTTATATGACAATCACCAAATATTTTTCCAAGCAAGCTGCATTTGAGATGGATAGGGCCTTATCAAGTTCTTCATCTTTATGAAAATAGGTCCATTCAACTTGCAAACCTGGAGGGCAATCCTTTCGCCACTCAAGTAAATGGGTGGAGAGTTCAGAGATATTGGACCATAGAATCGAAAGTCTCTAAGACACCCAAAGTCTATGTTTGTGGGGATGCTCACATTTGAGGGAAGGGGTATGTGGTACCCACATTTTTTTTTCGCAATTTGGAAGAACTGTATAAAGAAGTCAAATTGTGCCTATATGGCTGAAGAAGGCAAAGAAAAGTGTCCTCAAGATGAAAACCAAGGGAACTTGACTTCGGGTCATAAAGCGGGGTACTTGGAATTCCCCTGTCAACATACAACCCAAAGTAAGGAGTCTTTGTATCGGGGGTGCTCAACCCAAGGCGAGGACAATGTAACAACTTTTCGTTGAGGTGAGGCATTCAAGAAGGGATCGTTCAAAAATGGCAGTCATACGCATGAAGGACACTTGACAATGATAGGAGCATGCAGGAGGTGTATTTCTTGGTAGAAACTCAAAGTGAGGAAAGACAAAGAAAGCACAACTCTATAAAAATCAGGCTAAAGACAAAGCAATGACAAGTAATTTTCCATCGCTGTTAAGAAGTCGTCCTGCAAGAGATCGTGGGAAGGGAAGTAGAGTTGAAGATGCGCTGGTGTGTCGAGAGGAAATTGAGAGAGTTAATCCGGGAATCAGTAGGAAGAATAGTCCCTAAACCAGAGTGGAGGAGAGAAAGATGGGAGGTAGGAAGAAGAACTCCAAATTTGTAGTGAGAAATCATGCGATTCGGAGGTTAGATGTGATTGCAAGAATTGAGGTCTTGAGCAAGCTTTGGATCACATTCTTGGTATGGAATTAGAATGTTAGCTTTCTAGGGTTCATGATAGAGATCATCAAGAGCAAGTGTCTTGATGGCCCTGAGGAAGAAGGGAAGAGAGGTAATCCGGCTTGATGGACAGAGTCAGATTGGAGGTTAGTACTCAAGAGAGAAGCAGGCGTGGAGCATGGTGCCACCTTCTTGAGGAAGGGAGAAGTAGCCGAAGAAACCCAGGAAGTGAGAGGTGCCTTCTCTATGCACAAAGAATGGTTTCAAAGTAGAGAGCTACAAGGATCCTGTCAAGAGAGAGATCGTGAGTGCTCTAATGGCAATCTTGAAGCCAGAGAGAATGACTTATGTGATGAAGCACCAAGCGGTGTTCTTCCATAAGATGTTTGCAAGAGAGCCAATTAACTGGGTAAAGTGTCTTCATAGGAGGACGAGACAGATGGTATGGAATTTGCGGGACAAGTCACCTCCACATTACATTGTGCCATTCGCAACCCATTTCTATTTGGGGCTAAACTTGCTCAATGCCACAGAGCGTAACAAGATGGTGTTGCACTTCCATCCCGACTTAAGAAGAGATGTTGACACGGAGGAATAGCAATACGTTCTTCAGATCAGGAGCCGTGATGAGTACTACGCGCAGACGGGGCAGAGTGTGCAGTTGGAAGTGAGCACTCCAAAGTCAAAGAAGAGGAGTTGACAAGGAGAAGAAGAAGTAGAGAAAGCAAGCCTTGGAAAGGCTAGAAGGGTAAACCCGAGGAAAGAATTGGTGGTAATCGTGTCATTGGAAGAAGAATCGGAAGGCAAAGCCAAGTGCAAGTCTGAAGATTTGGAAAGAGAGGAAGCTACTAGGACAGAGTCATAGCTTGAAGGAAGACTATCTAAGAGATGATTGATCTCGTACTTCTCTATAAGTACAACCTCATCCTCCTTGATATTCTTGAAGACTTTTTGCAGTTTTGACAGATAACAGGTGAAATCTTCACCATCCTGCAATCTCAAGTTCTGTACTGCAGACCAAACTCGATAGTGTAATAACTCTTGATTTTTTCCCAAATCTCCCGACTCCAAGCATAAGTATCTACTAGGTCTCTAGCTGGCTCTTCCATAGCCCTTAGCAGAAACCTCCTAGTATGCTATGCTTGACTCTCTCTTCCTTGTTGGTCTCTAGCTCATCTATATCATGAGCTTCTAATGCAAACTCTAGACAGTAATAACCGTCTAAGGTAGACTTCACATCCAAAGCCCAAGCTTTGTAGTTAGTCTTTCCCAATTTCTCTATCTCTCTGAATTCTTCTATCAACCCCAGTGGTGATTGTGGGCCTATAACCTGATGAGAACTTTTGTTCTTGCTCTTTGAAATAGATGGTCTATCCTCAATCATTCTGACTTCTGATGTATCAGACATTCTAACACTCAGCTTTCCTAGTCTCACCAGATTAAACACTCCTAATTGCACACAACAGTTCACACTACAGAGTAGAGACACAAGTAGTGATAGCAAAGATGGAGTGGAGATGACATCGGTACCCAAAGAAGAGGAAGCCAAGATGGAGACGGAGGAGAAAAGTAACTCAAAACTGGAAGACAAAGTTCTAGAGCAAGAGGAGAAACAAGCTATAATTCAAAGAGGAGTTTGTTCCAAATGGAAGGTGAAGTGTGGAGCGGGGCCAAGTAAGGTAAGAGAAGAGGAGGATGGAAGTTCGGGGAGCAAAGAATCCATTCCTATAAGGCAACTGCGGCTTAGAAGGCAGTGTCGAGTGAGGAAGAGGTGAAGAAGAAGATAAGTCCACAAGCCGAGGTAACTCCGAGTGAAGGAGTAGAGTACTTGTGGGAGGTTGTGTGCCCGTTGTTAGTAAAGTTAGAGCACAGGAAGAAGGAGATGCAGTCAAAGTGTCCGGAGGTGAAGATTGTGTTGTAGGTGTTAGCTCGATTAGTAGAAGAGGACTCAGAATTAAAGAAGAGTATAATCCAAGGTGAGGAGGAAAGGGAAGTACTATGAGTAGATGCAGTAGTACAAAATCAAGTGATTGAGAACTTGAAGAGAGAAGCAAGGAATAGGGAGGAACTACTAGAGCAGAATGTCATAGCGAGAGAAAGACAAGTAGCGGAGTATGAAATTTTGAAGTAGCAGTTTGCTGATTTGAGATTAAATTATCTATGCTATGGCAAGAGTAGCAAAAAAAGAGCAAGAGCTCGATAGAGTGATGGAGAGTGTAGAGGAGAAGAAGCAGCTATGGCAAAGAGAGTTGACAGTGAGATATAGAGAGGAAGTCAGGTTGAGAGAGTTACTTCACAATCAGGAGGAGAAGGATTTAGCCATTGATATGTTCATCTCTATGATTACGAAAAATATACTCACCAAAAGACATTTTGGTTTGTAAAGATTTTTAAAATCAAATATGTACTAGACATGAAGTAGTCAATTCTAGTTCAAGTGTATTCAAAGGTATGCCAAAATTATCAAAGATGAACCTAATTGCAAAAGGAGGTCATTTTAAGAGGTTTAAGGAATAGATCATAGATACTTGTAAATCAATTTTGATAGCTTTTGATTTGTATCTTACAAGAAGAATGTGGTTGCAGAAGTTGACTAACATATTGTAAGAACTAGTTTGTTCCCAAGAGGATGGTTCAAAAATGATTAAACTTGAAGAAAAATGTCACTATTGCAGTTCTTTACTATTACTTATTTAGCCTATTGGGCAAAAACCACTCCCAAAAGAGAGTAGTATTGCAAAAAAGATGCACTATGGAAAATTACAAGAAAGGATCAGTTTCACACATAATCTATTCCAACTCAGCTTTTGAAGTTGATGATCTAGGCTTATATAAAGAGGTTACTTCACTACAAAGATTTGTACTCCAAAGTGTATATTCTACCCTTCTAGAAAGACACATCTTCTCTTGAAGAATCTTTGCACCATTTACTATTCTTTGTCTTTGTTTCTATTGAGAACTATCAACACTATATGTTATATGTAACTTAAGTGTTGTAAAGGCATTGCTTTAGGATAACTATACCAAGGATCACACACACAAGGCCCCAAAGACCAAAGATAAAGCACACAAGATCCTTGGTACTCTCGCTACCAATATTTCTCAACATCCACACTATAAAGAATAAACATCGACACTTGGAATTAAGCAAAGCTACAAACATATTTTCGCTCTTTCACTTTATTTTTCCTCAATCAAATCAATGACTATTTACATTGAATGGTAACCTTAAGTAGTAAATTGCCACACAAAACATAAGAGATCAAATGGCTAATAAGTTGACATCTATGAAGATCTCTATCAAAACAGCAAGTGTTAATATTCATAACCAAAATCTTCTTATTTCTTAATCTTGTACAATACCCTGTCTTTTTTATTTAGGATTATTGCACGCTTGTCTTATGAGGAGAATAAGTCTTCTCCAAACAATGTTCCCGCAACTTATTTTCTTCAAGTTGCTCCTATAAAAATTTCTACTAGGAAGAATCCTAATTGTGAAGAACTCCTCAAAAATCCTATTGCAAAGAGCTAGCTTCACCTCAAGCTGTCCTAAGGAGAAGTTCAATTTTCTCCTTGTAGTCTGCTATTCTAGTACTAAGGTATCACAAGACTCGCTAAATTTACTATGTACCTGTTCCCTAAAGTTCAAAACTAAGCAATCCATCCTAGGATTGCTTAGTAGCAATCCATCTTCAAATATCTTCTTGTTAAGGAATTGGACATATAACTTCAATTAATTCAGCTTTGTCTTGGTCATCCTTCCTTCTGTTTCTTCTAGTACTAAGGTGTCAAAAGACTCACTAAATTTACCATCTACGTGTTCTCTAAAGTTCAAAACTAAGCAATCCATTCTAGGATTGCTTAGTATCAATCCATCTTCAAATATCTTCTTGTTAAGGAATTGGACATATAACTTCAATTCATTCAGCTTTGTCTTTGTCATCCTTCCTTCTGTTTCTTCTTCGGCCGGCGTCACCTATTGATCCCTAAAATCCTCCAAGATCTTCAGCATTTCTGTATTTGTTTCCTTTGGAGTATTTAATAGAGCTTGTACTCTGGCAGTGATGTTCTTGCATCTATTCCAACTTGAGGCCGGTTTCCTTCCGGTATTCTTCCATCATTGCTTCCAAGATGACGACTTACTCTACTCCGTCTCCACTTCCTTCTGTAGCCAAATTTATTCCTTCAATAAATTGATAATTGATAATCCAAACCTTTATGAATTCACAATTCCAATTATGCAGCCAATCATATAGACAGATAGTCAACAATAGGTTTTGTTTTCTCAATTGTGTTTGGAGTTATGAGTTTGAGTAGTAGATGCTAACAAACCATCTTTGTTTCTATAATGAAAGTAGAATATCAAGCAACTTCAACCAATGGAAGAGGGAAGGTAATTTAGTTATGCCAACTTTTGGTAGACTTCCAAGTGAATTTTTATCTAGATCAACTGCAAAAGATGGAGATAATAAAGGTCCTCTAGACATAGTTAAGAATTCTAGTAATAATTCTCACAACAAAAATTATTTTATGTGTGAATTATATGACTTAGGAAATATATCAATCATTCAGCTGTGCACACATAGCAATTTGACATTATTTGGTTTGCAAATTATATGATATAGGAGATATATCATATACTTTCTTCAGAAAATCTGGCTAAAATACTAACCAAAAGACTTACACACTTGAAGCATGACTATAGCCTTAGGAAGTCCTAACTTAGGTAAACCATGAAATAAGGAGAGACGTTGATCTTGCATCCTTTCAGTTCTTCTTGATCGTTATCTGTTCATTTCACAAGTGCCTTCCTTCTTCAGTTTACACCTCACTCCCTAGTTCTTTCAGTTAGCTTCTCGTCCCTGATTACATCCGTTTAGATACCTACTGTTTTCTGATTACATTCATTAGATACGCGCTGATTCATATATTTTGGATCTTGGCTATATAAATTCATTCATCACTAAAGAAGGAATGCCGAATGCCTGAGCTCCGTCTGCTCCGTCGTTTCAGACTTTTATAGGTAAAGCACATATTCTCGTCTTTGACACCGTCGTTTCAGTCTCTAAATGTATGCACATATTCTCGCATCTGCTCGATTTTAACACTTTCTATATTCCATTTTATATGAAGATTCCATTTTATGTAAACCCTTTACCCATCCCATGGATGGGCGGCGAGTGCAGTAGCAGGTCGCAAGGTCTCCAAGTATAGGGGTATGCAGCGAGGTCACCTCTTTGTTCCTCTAGCCTTGGAATTATATGGAGCGATGGACACGGCATTTGACATATTTGTCAGGGAGTACGCAAGAGCTCATCATGTTAGGTGTAAGGGGTACCACTCTCACTCTCATACTTTGTAACTTACTTTAGACAGAGTGTGTCCATTGCTCTACAGAGGACAGTGGCTAGTGCAATCCATACGAGAGCAATCACATTAGGTGATGTTTCTCCGGTTGCTCCAGTTGTGTGTAGACAGTACGACTTGCATAGCTCGGATATATTAGGTGTGGTTGGGCAGATTTCTCATACAGACTCTATTGGGGTTTAGCCCCATGTTATCTTTTTTGTTTGGCGGTGGGGCAGATTTCTCATACAGACTCTATTGGGGCTTAGCCCCATGTTACTTTTTTGTCTCTCCCTTGTACGGGCTTGATGGGGTCTTCCCATCCTTCATTTTTCATCCGCGGTCGCCTTTATTCTCTTTTATATGAAGGCTTTAATGATTTGAACAGTTTCGTTGAACATCGTGAACGTGAAGGTCCAGGTCCCAAGATGCTGCAATATAATATGCAGTACTGTGCTTGACTGTGACGAAATTAGAATGGAGAGATGTCCGGAGCCCTTGTAGGTGAGTATACAGCCAAATGACTAGTTGCCAGAATGGTCCTTATCAAGCGGCTTTTGGTTTGTCTAAGCATTGAACTAGTTCTTATGGGTGTCTGGTAAGCTGAAAACTTTGAGAACCACGAGATTCGAATTATATCCTGTCATCAGTTCGTAGCAACGACCAACTGGCATCATCTTAGTAAGTTTGACTTCCAAGCCACAGTGAATAGAATTGGAACCACTACTTACCATCCTCGCTTAAGATTTTTCGCTATTTGTGAACTGCTGCAGTAGATTGAAAATGAACGTTTCCTTCTAAACTTGAAATGACTTTTAGAAGTTGGGAGGTTTCTGGAAAGGCTACAGACGAGGATGACTGGGATATCGGACCTGTCTAGTCTTGCAGACTGTTATTGATCGGATCAAGAGACTAAATGCACGTACACACCTCCTGTCATGTCCTTATCTTGATTGGGAACCACAGATCTGGAAGAGCATTCTAGTCCATCATCACCCTGTGAGAATCAAGAAGAAAAGAAACTTGAACCGGTTGCAGGGCCTATAGATTTTTCCACTCACTGTACTCCTTGTCCAACAGTCCGTTCTACGCGCGATGGAAGACTTGGTGCGGTGCGTTCTTCTACACAATACGAAGACATCTAATCAAATCTGGTCTGAGAAGCTGTCCGATGCTCTGTCGCGGCCGTCCGCGGAACATGATGGGAAGATCGTCACAGTTGTCCAGGTATATATGTTCCATTGGGGATGATCTCCAGGAACTGCAAGCAGATTTCTCCATGTTTATCATCAATTTTGAGGATGTGAAAATCTCAGATTCAGATGAAGAACTTGGAATCTGACACGTTCCTAGGACGTTCTCGAATAGGTTATAGAAGCGATCGGAACTGATTTACACCACTTACACAAGTGCAACAGTTGCTGTTCTCTGGATGCAGTTTCATCATAACGAGAACTGGAGCGAAAAATTAGGCAAAGCAGGCTATCCGGTGAAGAGATTTACTGGGATCTCAAGCGTATATGGAACTGATGTTCATGGACTGATAGATGTGTTATCCTTCGATAAAGAGCCAGCCATCAATGACGAAAAAACGTGTGAAGACAGCTCAAATGTTTGGTTGGTTGGATCGGATCAAGTAAAGATCAGTAAAAAACCCAAAGGTATTTGCTCTGCCACTCCGTTTGACGTAATCATAATGTGTGGAATTTGTTTGTATCAGCCTGGGGAGATTGAGAATGTGAAGTGATTGCAATTGGTGAGACCACCAAGAGATTTAATGCCAGAGTGGATTGAAATGCAAGTCACTAATACCAGGCGAAGTATTGTAAGAGCGGACTCGAATTCATCACTGATAAAACTGAATTCTATTGTATTTTCCAATAGTTTCTGATAAAATACACTCAAGGTTGCAATGGTTTTATCGGGACCATTGTCGAGTCCGTGACTGGTGGTAATCATTAGATTCAGCTAAGTGTCTTAGGGTATATGATGAGATCTTGCGATATGAGCCTATATCATTAGTGGCATATATCATGGTCAATTGCAGATTTGCTACGGAAGATAGATCAACTTAGGGCGTTTGGTCTGTTCCAGATTCCAAGAAACCAATGGTGAAGTTCGTCGGTTTGATAGAGAGGAATCCCAATATGACTGAGGAGGAGTTTCATCAATACTGGGGGAAAGATCACTCGAACCTATTTTGTAAGAGCCTTCCGGTAAAGGAAAAGGTGGTCCATTACACACAGGTAATCCACAATTGTCACCGTTAATTAGTTTCAGACATGATCAAATTACCGCATTGTTATTCAGATCAGGTTTGGTGCCTTAAAGAGTCATCTATAAGCAGACATGGAAAGATTGTCCTGAGGAACCACACTTCAGATTCACCAATTTCCTCGTGATAAATCACGAGAATCTGAGACACTTTTGCTTCTTATGCCTTTTTCATTGTTAATTTCGCAGTTTCACGTTAGTTCGGAGTGGACGAAAGAATTTCAAAAGGCGGGCTTCAAAACGGCACCATATGAAGGCATTGTGGAATTATATTTCGAACATATTAACGAGCTTGAAGCTTTGTTAACAGGTGAAGAGCACATTCAAGTGATCGTACCGGACGAATCCAAATTCGTCAACCTTGTTGGTAGTGGAATTCTTAATGGCACAGAAGTAGTTGAATGGACGAACGTTCGGAGATTATACCCAGTCCAGCCAAAGCCATCAGGACTTGCTCATAGTCCTTCGGCCTAGTTCCCCACGGCTCGGAACCTTGCAGCGTACTATGAAGGTGACAGATTTGATTTGATTACTGTCGATGTACCAGGTTTGATCCTCAAAA
Organism: Lunularia cruciata; assembly: GCA_948567375.1. Classification (NCBI taxonomy): domain Eukaryota; kingdom Viridiplantae; phylum Streptophyta; class Marchantiopsida; order Lunulariales; family Lunulariaceae; genus Lunularia; species Lunularia cruciata. The sequence goes on from OX419760.1 coordinate 13,035,159, forward strand.
GTAGGTTCAGAAGCGGGCTAGTGCATATCAGCCTTCACGGGATCCAAAGCACAAGCGACCCAGAGTCCATGGAATGATTTCGCTACTTGTGGTACTTCTACTAAAGGTTTTGGAGTTTACCTCAATGTAAATTAATTCCACTTTACAGTGTAGTTTGGAGACATTGTTCACTACTGTCTCCCATGTATTTCTTCTAGAATCAGACAAGAGGAATATTTCGTTTCTAGCTCCGTGCTTTTACATTTAACATGCAACAGTAACTAGGGCGAGAACAGTAGCGAGGACTCTGTGGCTCATGGCTTTTGCTTTCCAACGAACTGCATATTCCATGTGACGCGGCTGCTTTTTCAACGCTAATTGTGGAATGTAATGATATCGACTGTGTTCAGCTAACTAGCATACGATACAAGCAAGTTGATCCCTGATTCCATAGATTAGTGTGCAAGTGCGAGTGACTGAAATTGTCCCCGGGACTCGTTTTGATGATACTAAGACATTGCATGTCACCCACCACCAGTCACTCTGCATAGATCACCTGTTTCACTATGCTTTTAGAATTTTCGAGAGTACAGAAGACATACCAACTGAAATGCGCTCACTTCATATCGACGTTGATGGTTGTACTAGCTGCCCAGTCCGTAACCTCTTTGAATTTCATGCTCATGTGGACATAGAATTCTTCGCCTATTCTTTGATAAGCCGGTTAATCAAATCATCTTACGATATCGGTGACACGCAGAAGTTGAAGACTATATTATAGAACGTGAGGTTACTTTGCTGAAAATCTCCTGAATACCACCTTCACTTTGAAAGGATTAGAATAATCTGATGAAGTTGCGATGAGTGTACGTTAATTATCTGTTCTTCCTTCAATTCCTGCCTATAAAGCGAACCAAGCCCATGAATTTCGTGATGTCTTAACAGACCATAGACTGCCTCAGCCTCTCACAGCTATGAGAAGCATGAACTAAAACATGCGTGGACGGGACTTTTATCTCAAAGCAATTCAATGACAAGTCACAGGAAAGAGAGTTTCCTCGAACTAAACCGTGTATTTAGATGTAGGAGTATCACCTGACATTTAGATGCTCGAATAGTTCATACCCCTGACCTGCCTTCATACAAATTCATACATGTCCACGTTAGCAAATTAGTGCAAGGTATTTGGACTAAGGAACTAAGTTGTATCCACCATAGTAGAACGTAGAGGAGGATATGGAGTAAGAGCAATGCCGATGCAGTATTTACATACTACATTGACATTGTATGTATGTTTACAGTCATGGTAGTAGGTAGATTTACAGTCATGGATGATCAATGTAGAGAGTACGCATATGTAGGTTTACAGTCGTGTTACAAGTACATGCGTGTTTAGAACATTTGTGATATATGATACATTTCCACGAAAAGATGGCAAGTAGTCATTGATAGTGGAGGAATACACAAAAAAATTACTTGCTTAATTGGAGTCACTAGCATATTGATCGTTGGTGGACGAATTCGAAAGGGTGCCATGTTTACCTGTATCGATCTCATGCGTATTGATTTGAATGGACAGATGGATGATGATGATGGGCGAGGAAAGGTGGAACTAAAAGCATCTAGATGGGTAAGTATACGGGTTGATGCGGATATACGTTTACATGTATCTAGACATGGTTCAATATATGTACAATATATGGTTAAACGCTGCTATCAACTTCCACATCCATAAGTCTGTCTGACAAGAGCCCTGCTAATCGCTCCAGACTGACGTTTGTAAAGCGATAGTAGCTTCTATTTTGTAGGCATGAGTTCAGTAAATGATTATGTACCCTAAACGGTACATAGCAAAACCTATAGAACACTTACCACAGCAAAATAGGATGTTGTACACAGCAGATATAGGTAAAGTGTACAAAGACTAGATCAAAAGAAAGTTATACTGGTTTAATTCCACTATAATGCGCACACTACATTGAGTATGTCCTGATTGATGACGGTTACTCTAAAATGGAACCACAACCAGAGTAAACAAAAGGTTTTCTAAATTAACTCGAGACACCAGTTTTGTATCTCCCTATCGTCTACGTAGTACATATATTTGAGGTCACCTAATCGAGTACAATTATGCTAATCTCATTCAGTGCATTTACCTTAAAGGCTCCGCGGTAAGCTACGGAAAAAATTACAAGGCATGGCCTCTGGTGGACATAGCTCGCCATCTCGTTCTTGCTAAAGATCAGCAGTTCCTGTATGCATCTATAGCTTTCATTTGAGGTGTAGTACACAGCTTTGGATTTCTCTCGGCTTATCTATTTTGGAAGTTCAGTTTCTTGATTGCAAACATGAATATTCCTGCAAAGAGAACGGTGAGGATCACCACCATCATAGCGGGAAACCAAAGGAAACTGTGTTGGAAACCAAAGTTGTCCTCCATAAACCTCCTCACAGTTGTGTCCGAACCATCTTGTGTTCTTAGAGCTTCGTCCACATCCCCAAATTGTGAGGTCATGATACCGTAGAGGGTGTAGGTCAGGGGATTAGCCCAGTAGTACCATCTGTACCAGATAGGAATTCGCTGCAAAATCAAATCAATTACACACAAATCAGATTGGCTTCTTCGTCCGAAGTATCGTTATCTTTCTCATCTAAGAACGTGTCCGTGTCTTCTCAAGAAGTTTAGACACAGCACTGGAATAATGTCAGATTCTCAACTTTAAGAGCTTACAGACGTGGGGTGATCTTAGAACTTATAAGTATCCTGTGTGAAACTTGTGATCCTAACTCTTTAAAGCTGTACCACAAATATGACCATGAAAGGACGTATACAAGACATGGAGAAGGTTCATATAGCTGCTTACGTCTCGTGAGATCAAGAATCCTGCGAAAAGATTGAAGAATCCGTAGAACAAGGTAGACACAATCGAAGCGATTTGCTGATTTGGACTGATTCCAACCGACAGCATACCGTAGTAAGTGAAGTAGAGGAACGTGAAGAAGATGAAAAACAAGTACCACAAAAACTTTGCTGCAGTCCATTCCAATCCCATCATACTGTACGTGATGCCACAGAAAATGAGAGTTTGAACTATACAGTACGGTATCTCAATAAGGACCTGCAGAGAAATCAGTCATTATTGGATCAGAAATCATGATACCATCTCGACGAGGTAAAAAACGAGGTACGTCAGGACTATCATGGTCGTGAAGTAGAATATATATTTTGACTGCATTCGACTATTTGACAACCAAGATATTGGCGCAGAGCAAAAAGTTTGATATAAATGATATGCTTGGAATAAAGTTTTGGGTCGATATGATTTACCTGTGAGATGGCATAAGGAATAGCAGAGTACATTCCTGCAGCCCTTTCTCTGTAAAACACAGTTCGCTCTGTTGCTACCACAGGCTGGACTGTGGCAGCATTGTTAACTCCTTGAAACATAGTACTACCGTACATACCACCCATGATAGCGTACAGTGCGCTTTGACTATCTCTGCACTCAAAAAACGTAGAGGTGTAAGTACGATAGAAGATATTATGCAATTCTACCAATGAAAATAATAGCCTTAGCTATACCTGTATCTTGAGAAGTTCCTCCTGAGAGAATTACTGAACTAACGAAAAGATCTTTTGAGCATAGAAGCTCGTAATGCAGGAAGTAGTATCTTATATGTCTAGATCAAGTCTGGAACTTACCTTTTGTGTCCAATGAGCCAAAACATGGTGCCAATAGCAAGAGATGAAACGACTGTGTATATGTATCGAACGTTGTTGTAAGAAGGCATTCGCCAGTATGTCAGGGACTGCTTCCATAAGGTTGAGGAAACTTGTGAAAGGAAACCTTGCGAATACTGAGTCGGGAACCAAAGATCCTCTGCATTTTCCGCAGGGTGACTCAGTTCTTTAACCAGGGCCTTGTTTCTCCTGTACAAAGCAGAACAGATTCGAGTGGTGAGTGGCTGTGAAGCACTCTCAGATATTGTGATTTGATGCATGGTTTTATCATGTGGGTGTACCAGGGATTTAGAACAGGTGAGAAGACAAAAGGCAGCGGAGGCACATACTCGTATAATGGTGATTTCTGATAAATTTCTGCAAAATCCACTCCAAGCTTCTGTTCCACAGAAGCAGAGGATACTTCAAGCATCCAAGTTGCTGGATTGTAATCGTCCTTAATCTTTGAGATACCTGGAACAGCCTGAAGTGGAAAAACCACAATATTGGTGACCACCAGTGCATATGCCGGTACGATCAAAAGGACCCCCGGCCAAAGACCAACATAAAGTATGAAGACTTCAGGTTAATTTGAGATCCTACAGTAGAAAAAGAAAATGTGTATCAGGTTATCATTTGGACATCAATAGGATCTAGGGATTCGTCTTACCTCAAAGTATTCTACTAGTCTATGAGATCTTCGCCCCAAGGGACCAGCATAAATCACTTGTCCACCACGCTTCATTAGTAGTAGCTGCAGGAACAAAGAAAACTGGGTGAATAGATGTAGAAGATAATAATATTAGAAACCGACTACTTTCAGAAATTAAATCCAGACTTCTCATACTTTTGGCTGAATGAATTCTCCCAGCAACATTCGAAGTGAAAGTTAAGACATGACGCATACCTCATCAAAAGCTTCGAAAATGTCAATGCTGGGTTGATGAATAGTGCAAACCACTGTTCGGCCCGTATCCACCGTGTTCCTAACAGTTCGCATAACAATAGCAGCTGCCCTAGCATCCAGGCCTGATGTCGGCTCATCCATGAAAATGATAGAGGGATTCGCCACGAGCTCTACAGCGATTGTTAAACGCTTCCGTTGCTCAGTTGATAGACCACTTACTCCAGGAAGACCGACTAGGGCATTTCTCAGCGGTGTCAGCTCTACCAGCTCCATTACTTCTTGAACGAATTGCTGGAGAATCACCAAGATCATTTACAGTTAGCTTATTTCAGAAAAACTATTCATGGTGAAAGACTAGAACGCGTTAAGAATCAACAAGAAAGAAAATGCGTTAGGATTGGTTCTCTTACGTTTTTGACCTCGTCTTCTACATTACTAGCTAGACGGAGCCATGCACTGTAGATTAGCGACTCGTAAACTGTGACTTGGGGTGAATGGATGTCAGTCTGCTCGCAATATCCTGAGATTCTTGCAAAAGTCTCCTGAACTTTCGGGAAACCAGCAATTCGGATATCACCCTCAATATATCCCCCAGTCTTTCTTCCTGCAAGAACATCCATCAATGTGGTCTTTCCAGCTCCACTTACACCGACCAAAGCCGTGAGTACACCTGGTCTGAAAGCCCCAGTAATGCCCTTAAGAAGCTGAAGTCTGTCCTCAACTGCTCCCTGTTGTTTCATTTCCTGTTACATGATAGCAGACATTCCAAAAAAAATGAGTATATACTGATAAGAAAGAATCTATGACCATTTATTTTATCCTCTTATTATTCATAACGAAACCACGACCGTAATCTGCTCGAATCTCTTTCAGATCTTGGGTTGAGGTTGAAAGAACTCACAGCTGGCATGTCAACATAATACTTGACATCATTGAAACTGATAGCCAAGGGCTGGAACGGCAATATCATCCCCCTCTTTGCAGTTACTCCATTCATACTGTCACGTGATCCAAACGATTCTCGCATGGAGGCTCTGTTACTCATTTGATTCATCTGAATTGCGCCAATATTCTCTTCTCTACCATAATATGCTCCCTCATCCTCTGATATCGTGAGACTCTTACGGGCTTTGCCAGCTCCACCACCTGAAACAACCATCTCATAGATTATTATATATTGTTTCTCCAACCATTTACAATTGGGTAAAGTCACACTGCAGCATAATTGACTCAAGAACCAACAGCTCTTACCATTTCCTACATTTGCGAACAGTGAGCGCGGAATTGACGTAGGAACAGAGTTTTTCTGAAAGGACGAGCTAACTTCGCCCGTGAGATTTGCATGCTGTTCTGCAAGGGCTTCCTCTGAAACCACAGCTTGGGCTTCACCAATAGCTGTGCACATGAAAGGACAAACGCACCATAAGACATTGCTATGTCTGAAAATAAACGACTCAAGGTACACAAGAGAAGAACAGATAGTAGGTAGAAGACTTCAGGTTCAGTGAAAGTACTTACGATTGAGATAAGTGAGGAAAAACGTGAAGAGAACGTTAAAGAGGACGGTGTATCCTATCATCACCCCCACAGCGATCCAATACCAGTAGGCTTTTGCATATTGCCCGGTCGATTCTATAAATTCCTTTCCAGCTGGTTCGGTACTGTTACCAAACGACTGCACGCCAAATAGCAATATTTAGAATTGTTTCTCCAGGATTGAAATTTGTTTCGTCTTGTCTCTTCTTGTTTCTGTTTACTAGATTTCTTCAAAGTATAAATGATTCTAAACATCGTAATTTTGTGGCAGAGCAGAGACAGTATGATTCAGCTCGTACCATGCTCCATTGTGGGGCGAGGAACTCGTTTACGTTGAGGCCATTTTGAATGTATGACAGGGGTGAAATCCAGTAAGCCCAGATCCACCACGGCTTCATTAGAGGTTTAGGGATCAAAAATCCGCCGGAGACGAAGATAATAAGCAATGCAAACGTTCCTCCGGTGTTCGAGATGACCATTGTTCGACATATACTTCCAATCATACGGAAGAGAGCAGATGACATAGAGTGGACCCAGAAGAACATGAACAACTGTCTAAAGAATCTGATGAGACAAAACATCATCCAAGTGGACGGACCACATTTCAGTATAGCTGCGAAAGAAAATAAAATGCAGTCCACCGTCAAATACTTAACAATTTAGCTCAATTACTATGATTGCGCGTAACCATCCTGGACATAGCAAGAGCGGGATAGGTGCAACATATTAGTGAAATACATCACAGAGACATTGGAAACTGAAGAAGAAAAAACATAACTTTAAAATCCTGTCCGCACTTGATCATTGGTATCTTACCTCTCGGCTGAAGGAGCAAATCCTACTGTGTAGTATGTGATGACACACCACGCCAAGGATTCATACATTGACACCGGAATCGTGAGGATTGCTTTAGGTATCGAAAACGCCCAAGCTGGCAAAAATAGCAGATCTCTTTGTTTGAAGAAGACTGGTAGGCGTACAATGGTCAACGATAGTTCTACATATCCATTGAACATCACCATAATAATACCAAAAAAGATAGCCGAAGAATATAGTTGTGCATCGGCGAAACTCTCTCTGCTCATCTCTGTCCTCAAGAAGGTAGTCATCATGATGACAGCAATGAAACTCAGCTGCCAAGATCACGGAGTAAACAGAGCCACATGTCACAACTTATTAGAATGTCGGTTAATTTGCTTGCTCACGATTCCATGTCATACTGAATGTTGAGCCGCTAACTTAGAGAACGATAGATCCACTCTGCCAGCTGACTTACCTGCACAATTCTGAAAACTGATATGAAAGCATTTCTCTTGATCAATAGCCACTCTTTGTCGAAGTTGATCTTCAGCAGCTCTCTTTTCGGAACAGAGTATTTATCCGTCACTAAAGCAGCTTTATGACTCGTGGACTTATCGTATGGAACTCTTAAGTCCTTCTCCAACTTCAATCCCACATGAAACTTGGTTTGGAATGTTTCTGTGAGTTCCTTGACTGGTACAAACTCATACGCCCGGTGCTTGTCTGCCCAGTACTGCTCCTGGTCCTTACGAGAGGTAACCTGGGCAGAAAAAGCTCCTGATGAGTACTACATATAACTAAAGTCTAGGTAAAGAGCCTGAACCAAAGAACGACCAAAATTTATAGGGGAACCCAATGTCTCTATCCCTCGAGAACCTTAAATCTTATCATGGACAGGAATTGGATTTAGATCCCTGCTCACCTCTTGTAAAAAGTCAGCAATGCCCTTTCTTTCGGGACATTTGAAGCCGCAAAACTCAAAAAACTCGAGTACGTTCTCCCTTGGTCCATGGTATACAATTTGTCCTTCGGAAAGGAGAATGATATCGTCGAAGTGTGCAAACGTCTCAGGTGGGGGCTGCAAAAGTGACATTACGATCGTATTTTCCAAATTATGGCAAATGTCTCGAAGACACTTGACAATTTGAAAGGTAGTAGAACTGTCGAGCCCAGTTGAAATCTCGTCCATGAATAGTGTCTTTGTTGGTCCCACAATCATTTCCCCTGCAAAGCAGAAGTTCAATGAGCTCCCATGATATCGTCAGTGTAGCTCGGAATCATATGACCATGAACAGGGAGACACTGTTTGATATGAAGTCAATGGGCGGCTTATGTCTGACTTCGTGCTTACACTCATGAGAAACGACAAATAAACAAGCAGACAGATGAGGATAAACATCAAATTCCAAAGTCGTTTGCAGAGTGATCTTGAGTACGTTCTTGTAGACGAGAATGAATGAGAACTTGCAACGCGTTAAGTTCAGGACGAGCGCCGCATTTTGGCTCCTAGATGAACGTGAAATCGAAACTGATTACTATAAAGTAGGTTGATTTTGTAGTTCGCGGACATACCAGTGGTAACTCTCTTCTTCTGGCCCCCAGAGATTCCTCGAAGCATGTCATCACCAACTAAGGTATCGGCACAGATGTCTAGACCCAAAATCTGATCATGAGTCAAACAAAGCGACTTTTAGCATTTGGAATCGACAGGTCGCGCTCGATTTTCTTGCTTATGTCGATTCGAAATCTAATGCACCTTTTAGACAAGAGGTTAAGGCGACGGACAAGATATTGATACCTTAAGCGTGTACTCGGTGACGATGCCGCTAGCTATATCCTGCATCGCAGTGGCCTGTGCAGGGCCGAGTCACAAGACTGACGGATGAGTCCTATTGCAACATGTTATCACCAGCTCACGCTAAGAGGCTCTCCGTGTGCGATTCTAACCACGTTCAACATTATCAATACAGTTGCAAGACAGGGTACAACCTCTCGATATCGTCCAAACAGCTGCACATTTCAATTACCGTCATGAATGATATTGCTGATTCGAACTCACCTTCATGTAGAAATCAATGTCTGCTTCCGGGTGAATGCCAAGTTCTTTCTCCCTCCTGACAAGCTCCGACAACAGGTCTGCTCACGTGAAACAAATGTCAGTAGCCAAATCCGGATCACCCCGTGAGCATCACATAACTGAAGTCCTCAGTCGATCTCAACTATAGGGAGACCAATTCGTGTCAGGAACGAATGTCGAACAGTATTCGGCATGTTCTGGTTACGGCGTCATCGAGAACATAATGGACTGTGGAAAGAAACGCTTTGGAGGTGGAGAGCGTACCATATCTCGTTCCAATTCCTTGAGATTTAGCGGAGTAAGCCAGAGTTTCTTTCACTGTCATTTCTGGTACGTGCAAATCGTGTTGGCTGATGTACGCTGAAGTCTTTTGAGGTATGAATTCGTGCATTTCATGACCGTTGTACGTTATACTTCCGCTGACCTGCCCATTCAAACGACGTTCATTCATCAAGAGCGAACGGCACCGGCGAAGAAGAGGAGAAACTGTAAAATTTCCAGTATTTCATTTTTTCAGCGGAGCGTGCACTTACAAGTGATTTGAGAGTTATCGTTTTGCAATACAAACTCACGTTACGTGACTTATTACCATTCTGTGAAGATATCAAGATGTCCTAACCTTCCGACGATTTATTAACGAAGAAATCAAAGCGAACTCTCCTGAACCGAGATCACAATGACGCACCTTGAGATTCTTGTCTAGCTTCCCGGCCAAAGAGAGAAGGAGTGAGGTCTTTCCGGAAGCAGGAGGACCAAGGAGCAGCGTTAACCTGTAGAAGCATCAGAAAAGTTCAAACGTGGACTTTCCGATTCAATATTACAAGCGCATCAAAAACTTGGTAGGAAGAAAATTCAGGACTTTTAAAGCCCAATCTCCGTATCGTAAGACACTAACCTCCCGGGCTTAACTATTCCACTGACATTGCGCAAGATGGGGATCTTTCTCTTCTGCCCGACGGGAATATGAAACGAAATTGCAATACTCTGCATCCACAGAATAAATGAGCGCAATTGTGATTAGTCCTGCAAGCCATTTCCTTTCCCTTTCCTCTGGAAAATATTTTCCGCTCTAACTTGTTATCCTGTGACTTGATATCGCTGATGTTTTGATCCTTCTTTCCAGTCGGAGACACTTCACTGAACGTCAAAGCTGACGACGCAATTTACTAGGTTGTTCGGTGCTCGCTCGTCATGGCAGATGGCAAATCCTTTACCTCAAGTGAATTTATGAAGGTGTTCCAAAGAGTCGGAAGCGAACGGCCGCCCACATGAGCTTTCGCCTCGACACTGTAATCTTGGTACCGAACCTCTATATTCGGTAATATTACACCAACCCTGGAAGATAATGAATTTAACATACGAATTAGTCCCTTGCCTGAACGAGTGAACGAATGTGTAGTTCTATGGTCAGATTTTGAAGCATTCTAGAGCAAACTTGTCACCTAGTATAATTGGACCGATATGAGTTTTCTTTCTTTCTCCGATTACATACTTGTCTATTCGAGCTCGCAGTTTCTTGAGAAACTTCTCATTGTCCTCCTCAGTACTGTTGGCACTGAACAGATTGGCGATAAGCTTTTGAACGTGATCACTGTCTTTCCCTAGAAGTCGGAGATCCACATGTTCACGGTAATGTTGACTGCTCTTCATATTTTCCAGAATGGTGGTTCGGATTCGGTCGTACGTTGGAAGCTTTTCCAATGCAGCCCATTTAAGAGCCTCTTCATCGTCGACCTCATTTTCACCTCTACGCTCCGAACCTCTTGAAAATGTTCTATCCGGGGCAAAGCTTGTATATCGTGCGCTTCCACCAAAGCTGCGCCTAACGCTAGAACTTCTGTGGATGTGTTCGACGTTTCTGTCTTTTAATTCACCTGATTCTAGATTTGACGGATTCGCGCTCGCCATTGGAATCCCAAGTATAGCAGCCTGCTCCGTGTACGATATAAGCGTCTAAGACTCTAAGCTTTTACCAAAAGAACTACGGTGGTGATATATTCAGCATTCATCTGCGACTTCCTTTGACAAACCAGGTCATAAACCGCTTCATCTTGTGCTGAAATTCGAAATCTCCAATTGCTGGTATTGCTGGACAAGTGTGTCCATCGAATCTTGCAAGAGTTCAATTCATGGGTGTCGAAGCTTCTGCTAGAAACAGCAAGAAGCAATAAGGTGGTTGCGAAATTCACTTCCATTTACTACGCAGTACTGACATGAATCTAAACATCACATAATGCGATCAAAATTTCTCAGAATCTTCACACACCTTCTCTGGTTCGATGGTTCTCAGGAGCCTTTGATACTGGCTGCCTGATCAGTTGGTTGAAGCTGGATGTCTGCAGAATAGCAATCTCGAGCCTCGCTAACTATAATATCTAAATCCGAATGTGCCCGACACCTGGAGGCTCGGGTTCCGCAATGAAGCGGGTTTAGCAGCTATCTCACTTCCTACACTATCTTTATACCCCCTTCTAAACCAGCTGCAGTTTCGGGCCGAAAACTGGTACACTCAAGTAGTAAATATATGTGAGTGATCGATGTCCCTGCCAGGTCTAATGGAGTTTCAAGTCAAACGTCCTAGACTCAATCTTCGTGCCGTATACAGTAAAGTAGTGGTCTTCTGTGAGAAAGGACCTAAAGTGAAGGGAAACTAGACTAAGGACTCTCAACTATAACTTCACTTATCCACTTCTTCACTTGTACGTAAAAACACAACGAGAAAGCTACTGTAAAGAATCCCCAATGAGATCCTCGGATGAATTTGGAACTATTATGGACTACTATGGAACCACCCGCCTTTATACTTCAGAGTAACTCCATTTGTAACAGCCAGACTTCATGTTTCTGTTTGACCTCCGCTGCGCCTTCGGTAAGAAGACCGGAGACTCACAAGGAAGTTACGTGAGTTGCTTCTCTCCTCACTGCGTTGTTCACGGGAAGCTCCAGGTCAAGGCTTCTAGAATGAAACGAGAACAAAACCATCCATATAGTTTTCCTGGGATCTTGGAATCGACTGTATTGAGGCTTTCTTTCTTGTCCACACGACCGAATCAGCGAAATCGATTGGTTATCTTCTAAGACAACCCGTGAATAACGTTGATTCTGTGGGCTCTAAATTAAACGCTGTTCTATTGCATTAGTGACGAGCCGAAGGCAGGATCAAAGGGACACCGGGGATAACAGGCTGAGTTGCCTAACTTTCCGCCGGCTTAGACTGGCCACGTGTTGTTCCACCTCAGAACCTCAGGCTGGTTCCTAACACTTCTGTCAGGTCTCCAGGAACAATCTTTAGAGCTTCTGGCGTATTTGCTTCGAGCTTCACAGAGCTGCGATAACCTCCACCACTAGAGATAGAGTCAATTGGCAGATTCCACGCAAGAAGCTTCGAATGTGTATAACAGTATCAGAACGTTGAGGAATTGACTGTAAAAAGTCGAAAAGAAACATGACTGAACTAGAAGCAGAGGAAGTCGTGGATTGAAGATAGTTAGGTGCTGTAGGGCAGATTCCTGTTACCGATACTATTGGACTTAGACCCCATTTTACCTTGTCATTTCCTTGTACGGCTTGATGGGGTCTTCCATCCTTCGTGCTTTCACACGGTCGCGTTTCTTTTTCTCTGTCCCGAAGCAGAGGAAGTCGGGGATTGAAACGGATGGTGATGCTTCCCGCATCTAGAAGCTAGAGTGTATTTACATCGCTGTCACAGTCCGGAGTTGAAGGCGCGCGAATTGGCAACGACGTCGTTTTGCAGTAGATCGTAAGGCATCATGTCGCTTTACTGTCGTCGCCTTGGTATTAGGTCCCCAATCTTTTGCATCAAACATGATAGAACTTTTAACTAGAAATGAAGAATGACATGAAGTGCTCGAAGTTGCATTTTGCAAGCGAGATGACAGACACAATGCAGACAAAGAAGGGAGGGCATCCGACGATTCACTGGTTACAATTCCTCCTTCATCTGAAGACGACTGCAATAGTCAACTTTGTGTGGTTGCGATGGCTACTGTCTTGCAGTTCAATCCTCTACTTCTGTGACTTTTCAAACTTCTGTTTCTGGTAGGGTAGAGTCTAGCTCCATTTTACCTCTTTTTGTGTCTCTCTTATACAGCATTTCAATCCTCTACTTATGTGACATTTCAATCTTGTCACTCCCTTGTACGCTTCGCTGGGGTTTTCCGTGACATTTCAATTCTGTCTCTCCCTTCTACGGTTTGATGGGTTTTCCATCCTTCATGTGTTTTACGTGGTCGCCTTTTTTCTCTTCTGCAACTTTGCGATCACTGATTGATCTACCTTGTACGGCTCGATGGTCTCCTTCATGTGTTCTACGTGGTCGCCTTTTCTCTTCTGCGACGTTGCGATCACGACTGGTCTTCGTTGACCCGAAACGCGGGATCTGCAAACATGGAATCTTCAGGCCTACATGCAAACTAAAAACAGTTCGTAACTCTGTACGCAGATTAATCATGGGCTTGAATCAATTCTGCTGATACATTTAATAGCAAGTTGAGGTGAATGAGATTTGCACTCTTTCTCAAGGGATACGGTATCAAATAGCAAATCACGAAAATATGGACAGAGCTTATGCTGGCGGCGGAAAGATTCTTCTGTTAAGTTGAGATATTTATTGTGATTTGCTTGGATTCGACGATGTACGATGAAGGCGATTGTTGTCGTTGATGATCTGCACACACACCCGGTTTCATCGCGAACGAACCCACGTGTATGTTGCGATAAATTTCTTAACTTAATGTAACCATTTGGACATAAGAAGTCTTAGAAGGAAGGACGCCTTGTTTGGCTTCTAGACCACCCACGTTGGCTGCCTCTTCAGCAACTGTAGACATGCTGTAGCATGACCTTCAGATAAAAACTTCGGATTTTATCTCCTCGTGTGCTTGATTACCGCGCAATCGAGCAATCCTACAGTACCGCATGTGAAGTTTAGACGCTTGGGAGCTTGACAGCGACGTTGGTATACCCGGCGAGCTCCCCTGGTATACCTGACTCCACTGCCTATCTCGGTATGAGAGCTGCGAATTCGTGATTATCCGAATTATCTATAGTTGACCAAGACCCATGTACCTGGCCTTGCACTTACCACAATCCCTGGCGGTTGTATATTTTATTTCACTAGATTGTAGAAAGATTCAGGCAATCAGCAATGGGAGTTTGTACACCCACACTCTCACTAGTATCTTCACTACTGCTATCCGAGAGAGTTGTGATTTTTTCTTGTGGAAGGAAAAGTTCTCGGGCTTGGCTCAATACCTCTCCCTTGATAAGGATTTTCATTTCACATCTGAGTTCTCTATAGCATTCCACTTATGTTTAGATCTCCTTCTTCTGGTTTTGTTAGGGCTCCCGGGCCGGTGCATATGTGGCTCTACATCATATGATACATAGGTATACATCTATTGCAATGTGTTGAAGAGAATCCAGCAGAATTCATGATGCCAGCAAAGACACAATGGCTCAGCTCTTCCAATCTATGCTATCTCAAATTCAGATTGAGCGGTGATTGGACTTATCTAGACCACCTCTATCCCAGGTAAGAGCAAATATCATTGCCAGCGTAGTTTGTATAATGTGGTGGTTGTGTTTCGTGCCAAGACCCTAGCATAAGCAGGCATTCATGCAAGGGTCACAATGCACATGATGTATCTCTAATATCTTCATTTTTCTAGTGATGAAAATTTGTATGTACCTTCATCGCCATTTTGATGGTTTGCAAGCAACCAGAGGCCTCTTGACAAGAGGAGAGTGCATGGCTATCTCCCAAGCCTTGCTCACCTCCTACTTTCAATAGAGGGTCTAGTTACACTACAGTGCATAGACTAGCTGTTGTAGTGTACATCACATCTCGGGCCTTACCCTTGACTTACCTGATATTCCATTAGAGTATCTCTATCACAAAGTGCAACCGGAGTTGTGTTTGTTGGCTTTCCTATAGCCTCCTTGGTGGCTTCCTTGTGTATGGATCGGGGTCTTGGGTTGACCTTGGTTTTTTGTTCTGGATCCTTTGAGCGCCGGGCACGCGTCCCTTCTGGCGCTCTTCGGTGTAGTGTACTCCTTTATGCTGTCCTTCGTGGTATATTTTTGTACGTGTCTTTCACCCCAATAAAACTGCGTATCGATGAAGTGGATGAAGTGGGGATGAGTGGAATGAACAAAATCACACCTTTTCATGCCTTATTTTCCCATCTTTTTCCTTCGAGGTATATTATGTTAAAAGAAACAGAACAATCTGAAACTACTGTACTCCGTACAGGAACTGGATCTGACAGCGGTTGATAAGTACACATTTTACACGTTGTACCAGAAAGGAATCAGAATGTCAGATGGCTATTACTTAATTACCTCTTCCCCTGTTTTAGAGTTTGAGCTCTAAAGTTCATCTATGTGAGAGGGATCCTATTCATGTTCCCCTGTTTACGCCGCAACAACGCTTCTGGATTAACTGAGAAGTTCCAGTCCATTCTTGGTAAGTGCAACACCTCCCTTCTGGCCTCGAGAGTGCACTTATGGAAGTTTTGCAGTTATCCAAAGTTAGGGTTTAAATATTATGTCTATTTTTCTAATTAAGATTTCACCCAGAGTAAGGATATTTTAAAATATTTGGCTTAATATGAATATCATAAACGTTCTTATAAGTGAAAAATTTTAAAAAATTGCACTTACGAACTATAAGGAGAAATTTCCCGCAGTTTTCTCCAGTCCTACGATTATAAAACGAGCAATTCATTGCACTTACACGTGTATTTTCTTTTGGGTCCAGCCTAAGTCATTACACTTATCCAGGGTGGGCCCGTAATTCCAAAAGTTGCGAGCTAATGATACTCGTTGGAGAGTAAAACTATACTATAGCCACAATGTTGAACTATAAATCGGTCAATCAAAGTTCGGTCGAAGAACCAAATTTTCACGAAGTCCACGTCCCCACCTTCTGGAAAGGTCTACGATTTCAAACTTTTGTTTCTGTACACCGATGACCAATTTACCCCCTATGCCTTTTCCTAATTGGGGCTTGACGGGGTCTTCCCACCATTCTTGCTGTCGACTTCTTCACATTAATTTGAAGTGCATGGTATCACTCAAGACATGTTATGTCTTCATGGACTTGTGAATCCATCAAGAGAGCGTCCATTGAAACTATATGCAACAATAGGAGGTTTCAGAAATAGTTTTGCCATATGTCTACGGGATATATAAGAAACTTCAGAACTATTTTTAGTGATATATAAGAAACTTCGGAACTATATTTAGTGAACTATGTAAAAAGATGAGGTGCTAATAAATGAATGCATTGTAAATTGTTTTATGGTGTATCACATACAATTTATGTTTATTTAAAAAAAGAAGGCACTCTATTATGGATGTTTAGGATTACCCTAATAAAGTAAATATTGTCACAAGAGATGATCTGGCTTCTTGAGAGAGTTGCAACGTTTTTGGTGGGTGATTTCTAGAGTGGAATTTATGAAATTTTTTGGCGGATCCAAAATGCCGCTCTCAACTATTCAAATTCAAATTCACTAATCTGCAAATACGAATGTTGTGTGCAAATGCTCCTGTCAGTAACTAAACCACTGGGTTTTATAGTTTTGCATTGGTGTGGTGGTTCATTTCGATAGATTAGTGCAGCGAGGGAGATAGCACAAGTTATAGAAAATGATTTGCATCGTCTTACGGCAACCAAGAAATTAATTGGAGGTCGAGTAATTTTATTCCAAAAGGGCAACAAAAATTCAGCTAAAGGAGATGAAGAACCTGATTGCAATGTAGGCTCACATTTGGATGCAAAATCAATGGGTGCTATTGAGCAGCTACCAATGGCAACAAGCGGCTATGGGTGCCTACGAGCAACGACCAGCAGCAATGAGGATTGACAAGCAGCGAAGAGTAACAACAAGCAGCGACGGGCAACAACAAGCAGCAATGGGCAACAACAAGCAACGACAAGTAGAGATGAGCAACAACGAGCAGCGATGAGCAAAATCCCATTTAATCCTAAATTAACACATTACTAAATTAACACATTATCGAGCAGCTAGTGGTGGCATTGAGCAACTACCAACGGCAATGAGCAGCTTAGGTGGCTACGAGCGGCTACAAGCAGCTACGAGCAACAACGAGCAACAACGGAAAATTTCATATTACTTATTTTCTACGAATCACCTCTTATGAAGTTTGCTAATAATAAAGAACTTGGCCAGAACTCCATAGTGGGACTTTTTTTTCCCGCCCATTCCGTAGTGGGACTCTTTTTTTCCCGCCCGCACCCATACCAATTTAGTCAATGCATCTTAATAATCTATATGAAAATACACCGAGCTTCATGAAACTATTTATAAAACCCCCTGATGCATGTATCTGCCTAACATTCGAAAGTGCATATAAACCCCCGTAGGAGTGAAAATGGGGATAGCACCAACGGCTTCCCCATTTTTGCTTTCCAAAGACAAAATCCGGACAAAATTGCAAATCTATCCACATTCGTCTATCCTTCTCGTTGGCCTGCGCGGGTCCTTTCGTTGCCACAGTTGTCCAGTTCAGCCAAACAAAATCCCAACCTTCTTGTGCAGCAACCTTCCGAGCTTCGAAGAGGCTCAGAATTTATCTGCCATTATGACTTTCCTCTTCTCTACAAGTGAAGTGGCACATACTCAACATGATTAAAGTTCCAACGCCGATATTTCTACAACATCTAGTACTATTCTGTCTTCTTCTCTTTTGTGCGTGGTCGCGTAGTTAGGCGCAACATGCTCATACCTTCTGCCTCGGTCATTTCATCCCATGCACGATGAAAAGAAAGTGAGGACAAGATGATCTCTCCACAGCGTAATCCTGGAGACGATAATCTGTCCTCATCTGGTTGTGGTAAGAATCCTGATATTCACGCGAGTCAAAATAAACTGACAACTGAATCAGAATTGTGTCACTCAAAGCGTCAACTTCCATAGGCAAGCGATTCGTTCGCAGATCTAAAATAAGAGGTCATATTGTCTGAATTTTTCTACAAAAAGTTGAGTAAATTATGGCTCTCCATTAACTAAATTGAATAGAGAAAAGATTCCGTAAATAAATATTTAAATAATACCCGAAAGAAACGGAAAAGGAATACAAACAAATGCGAAAGGAAAGAAGAACGCTAGGCCCAAGAATCCCAAGCCAAAAAAGCCAAAAAGGACTCGCTGAGCAGTGCCTGAAAGCACACCCAGGAGAAGAAGGGAACGACACGGAGATCATGAATCTGCGGTTTGGGTTTCACACTAGTGTAGGATATGAAATTGAGGAGTAACTTTCTTGTTCTTAACATTTTGGTTTTCGGATTCACCAGATACCTCTTTTGAATAGTACTGATGATTTAGTAGTTCATAATTGTCTCCAGTAATGTTTAGATTCATTGTTTTTATTGAATATTGTAATGAATAAGTTATCATCTATAATTTTATTAATTTCTTTCTTTACTCGTAAAGAAATATGGTAGTTCAGCGGAATGTCTTTTGGACGAATACTTTTAATAATAATTTCATTGATTTGCATTTCTTATCATATTAAATAAATTAAACATTAGCGTACCCTCTTTCAAGTGTAACTAAAAGTATTTAGTTTTGTTGCATTTCAGTTTAGATTCTAATTTTCATGTATTCTGTTTTCTTCCAATGAGTAATTTTTTTCCGTTTTTTCGATTTCATGCGACAATAAACAACTCTAAAACAACTCTAAAAACAAATGTTCAGACTTTTCCTAGGTATTTGCTTGGTATATATTGAAGTAGGAAGATAAAGACCTGCTCGTCAGACTAGCTTAGCCCCATGGGCTTAGCCCATGTCACCTTTTTTTTCTCTCCCTTGTACGGCTTGTTGGGGTCTTCCCATCCTTCGCTTTTCCTACGCGGTCGCCTTCTTCCATCAGCATACCGATTTAAGATCGGACGAGAAACGACGCACGAACACAAAGTAAACAAAATTTGTCATTAAGTTTATTGAGAAGATATTTTGAAGTTTTATACGTAATTTTATAGTTTTCTCATGTGATATAGAAGTCCAGTCTAGATCATTTCACTATGTTACGTCGTTACGATCCTGTTTGTAGTTCAGATCAACTATATGTATCATTGATTTTAAGAAAATAATTATATTCATTAAAGAATCTTTGGAAATCTTGAAAATCTAGATGACTATAAGTTGTAATATACCAGAAATATCCCAATAAATAGTTAACTTTCTGCAGATTTTCAAGAGAAATTTTTTGAAATTTGACGCATAAATAATAGACTTATATCCCACGCGGATATGTAAAGATCCTCCCGTTGTTCTAGCTCAAGAATTACCTAAATTTACATATCAAGATGTACTTGAATTATGTAATCTTTCTTCACTTGCACTTCGTCATGCTCGTTGACATTTCCAAACCTCTTACTGTCTATATCTAAAATGGAGAAGTCCTATAATCGTCAACATCCAACTTCAAGTTGTTGAAGTATTAGACCATGACGAACAGAGAATGAACTGGAAAGGTAATAGTGTGAGACCTTCATACTTCAGACAAGTAACTCGCGGTGGAGATACAGATGGCTTTTGATACAAATATTTTACTCACCTCTTATCAATTTATACATCAATGTACTAATCGACAATAGTCACTGAAAAATGGACCGGCGATACCAGACATGTCACCTAATCACTAACTCGGATAACATACAGTGGCAAACACTAGATGGTAAGCACCTATGTTCTATCCTTATCTGTGTTCGAAAGGATAAACTCAATGACTACACTGTCGCTTAAGCCTGCTGAAGAATCTATCACTCAAAATTACAAGATGACCCGCAATAGTGTGGGATCTGCTGGCTACAATCTTACTTTAGAACACGCATTGCTACTTCGTCCAGCTCTGATTTATAGAAGTGATCCTTGACTCAGCTTCACTAAGCATGCGTTGGCTAGCAAGGTTACTGGTCCCGCAGCAAATTTTCTCGGAACGTTCATCCCTGTAGATCCAGGCACTACGTGAAAGAAAGGTGTTTCTGCTACTGCCCGTAGCTCCTAGCTTCTTACCGATGTTGGAAGTTCAGTTTCATGATTGAAAACATGAATATTCCCCCAAAAAGTACTGTGAGGATCACCACCATCATAGCGGGGAACCAAAGGAAGTCGTGATGGAACCCGAAATAATCCTCCATAAATCCTCGTACAGTTGTTGGGTTATCATCTTGTGTTGTTAGAGGTTCGTTCACATCCCCAAATTGTGAGGTCATGATACCGTAGAGGGTGTACGACAGGGGATTAGCCCAGTAATACCATCTATACCAGATAGGGATTCTCTGCAGCGGCCGAAGTCGGCATCCACACAGGTTAGATTCCTTCGAAGAAGAAGTTAACAGTTGTCGCACTAGCTTTCACATTGTTAATCATGAGTCTCGAGGCATAGACAAGTACGAGTATCAGATCCTACAGGAGACGCTTACAAGTATTCCTTTTCTTCACTTGACGACCTATGACCAACCTGACTCAGAAATTGATCCAGTTAAATAAGTACTGCTACAACATCCGCTTCGCATCACAATGGTGTGTAGATGAAGGAGAAGAACAGGCGCAACCAGATGCAATACTCCACTCATCTGCTAAGGTTACATATTTACAGAGATAGAGTCCATCATCAACACCCGAAAGATTTACCCTGTAGCAGAGGGATCTACTTGAAAGAAAAGATGTCAAACATGGACTAGAAGGGGGTTGAATTTGTTCCTTACTTTTTTGGTAATCAAGAATCCTGCGAAAAGATTGAAGAGTCCATAGAATAAGGTCGATGTGATCGAAGCGATTTGTTGATTCGGAGTGATACCGACCGCCACCATTCCATAGTAGGTGAAGTATAGGAAAGTGAAGAGTATGAAAAACATATACCAGAAGAACTTCGCTGCCGTCCATTCCAATCCCATCATACTGTACGTTATGGTAGAAAATATGATTGTTTGGATCAAACAATATGGTATTTCAATAAGAACCTGCAACCAGCAAGGTTCTCCACGATCAAACTCGATTGACCACAGGCAAACGTTTGAAGGGTTAAGATGCATATCTACTTCACCTTCACCATCCAGCGCCAGTCACCAAATTATGTAACGAATGACTCTGAACTGATACATTTTGTAATGGACCACAGAACCCGTTCTAAACAACCCAGCTCCATACCTGAGCGGATATATGATGATGTGCTAGAAACAAACTTTATCCTTAGACTGGCTTTACCTGTGCAATGGCGTAAGGAACGGCAGAGTACATTCCTGCGGCTCTCTCTCTGTAAAACACAGTTCGCTCTGTTGCAACGACGGGCTGGACAGTTGAAGCATTGGTCACTCCTTGAAACAAAGTACTACCATACATACCACCCATAATACTGAAGATAGCGCTTTCAGTACCTCTGCAATTACCAAAACGTTAATATGAGTAGACTGCAAACAATACTTGAGACTTGAATAAAACTTCTATAATTTTTGTCTAATAGGTAGCCTACCAGTGACAAGCATTTACTTGTCTACAAAATCATTTGCAAGTTAGTTAGAGCCACTAACTGCAAACTTGAACTCACCTTTTATGCCCAATCAACCAGAACATAGTACCGATAGCAAGAGATGAAACTATTGTGTAAAGGTATCGGACGTTGTTGTAAGACGGCATACGCCAATATGTCAGGTGCTGTTTCCATATAAGTGAGGAAACTTGTGATATGAAACCTTGTGAATACTGAGTTGGGAACCAGAGATCCTTCGCATTTTCTGCAGGGTGACTAAGCTCTTCAACCAAGGCCTTGTTTCTCCTGCAGAGATGCATATATAAGTGAGTAAGACTTAGTTGTATTCTCTTTCAGAAGATGCGACAAAGTAAGTCTACTGATGATTTCATAAGCAGGTACTATCTTTGAAGGAAGTAATGATTAAGTGTAAGTTCAAGGGCAATGTAAGTACGCACTGGAACAGGGATGATTTTTCATAAATCTCCGCAAAATCTACTCCTAGCTTCTGCTCTACAGAAGCTGATGAAACTTCAAGCATCCAGGTTGCCGGGTTGTAGCCATCCTTAATCTTCGTTACACCTGGAACAGCCTGATGTGGGAACCAAAATAAACCCGCTTAGAACGCAGAGATTTCACTTGGTGCATTTCTGGTAGAAATGAAATGCAAAACGCTCATTACGAACTGAATCCAAACACGCTTATTGGGCATAGTACGTCAGCTTTGAAGACGGTGGTCAAGAAATATGGACCAACATTGGAAGCGGAAACAGTATTTTTAAATTCTGAACTTACCTCGAAGTACTCGACTAGTCTATGCGACCTTCGTCCCAAGGGACCCGCATAAATGACTTGCCCTCCCCGCTTCATTAACAGTAACTACAGGAAAACAGCAAAAAGTCTCAAAATTTTAGTGCAAAAGAAGCTTTCATGTTACCCACAGACTCTTACAGGACAGTCTATATCAGGACATCAACCTTTCTATCAGATTCTATTAATGTAACACAATATTTTAGTTTCTTCCTGCCAAAAGATGAAAGAAGAAACATGCGAGAGACAAATGCATAGGTAACCACAATCTCCAAGCTGGGAACAAACCTCATCAAAAGCTTCGAAGATGTCAATGCTAGGTTGATGGATTGTGCAAACAACTGTTCGTCCAGTGTCCACCGTGTTCCTGACAGTTCTCATAACAATTGCAGCTGCCCTAGCATCCAAACCTGATGTTGGCTCATCCATGAATATGATAGAGGGGTTGGCCACAAGCTCAACAGCTACTGTTAAACGCTTGCGTTGCTCAGTCGATAGACCAGTTACACCAGGAAGACCAACTAGGGCATTTCTAAGGGGCGTCAGTTCCACGAGCTCCATTACTTCCTGGACAAATTGCTGAAACAAGAAACATAAAAATTGCAGTCCGTGAGTATATTTCATTGTTAACACAACTTGGTTCAGATTCAGCAATAGGAAACTTGAAGAAACATCACATACTTGATTCTTCAGCCATCTGACTGTACTGCATGCTTTTACACACTGATACATAATTCGCCACTAAATATGAGATACTGCATGCTTTTGCACTGTGTACATAAATGGAAAATAAGAGCACAAATCAGTCAAAGTTGAGTTCCTTACGTGTTTTGTTTCATCATCAACGTCAGTAGATAGACGAAGCCATGCACTGTAAATGAGCGACTCGTACACTGTAACCTGAGGGGAGTGAATGTCGGTCTGCTCGCAATATCCTGATATCCTTGCAAACGTTTCTTGAACCTTGGGAAAACCAGCTATTCGAATATCACCCTCGATATATCCTCCAGTCTTTCTTCCTGCAAGTACATCCATCAATGTGGTCTTTCCGGCTCCACTGATACCGACCAAAGCCGTGAGAACACCTGGTCTGAAAGCTCCAGTAATGCCCCTAAGAAGCTGAAGTTTGTCGTCGGCTGCTCCTTGTTGTTTCATTTCCTGTAAACGGCAGAAATACGATAAATATAAACCACTGATCCTCTGATGTCATGCTTTTCAAAACATCTGTTTGTGTCATAGATATGACGAAGATGCGGTGCTTGTGTATGATTTTAAACTTGGAAGATGGATTTGTCTAAACTTACAGCTGGCATGTCAACATAGTACTTGACATCGTTGAAACTGATAGCCAACGGCTGGAAAGGCAAGATCATTCCGCGTTTTGCAGCTACTCCATTGACACTATCACGCGACTCAAACGACTCTCGCATGGAAATTCTATTGGTCATTTGAACACCACCAGGAGGCTCGTCTCCATTATGATGTGCTCTCTCATTCTCTGCAATGGTAAGACTCCTGCGGACTTCCTGGCTCCTGCGTGCTCCACCACCTACAGGCATTCAATGTGGATAATTGAGAATTCATTCGACCAAAACTCTTCCAACAAAAATGAGTTATGAAATCGATAGCGACACCAAATACAATGAACAATTCTTACCAGCTCCACGACTAGCCGACAGTGAGCGAGGAATGGATCTAGCAAGAGAGCCCTTTTGGAGCGACAAGCTAACTTCTCCAGTAAGATTTGCATGCTGCTCAGCAAGGGCTTCTTCTGACACGACAGCTTGGGCTTCACCGATGGCTGTGGAAAAGCAAGTAAAATCGTAGCATCAGCAATCAGAAATAAGGAGTAATATATTTGTTCTCAACTAAAACACGCTCATAGACAAATGTAACGACTGTCTCTGACTGATCAGAGAGGTTGAAGTCAAAGACATGACATAGCACTTTCGAATTTTTGGAATCAGTACTTACGATCGAGATATGTGAGGAAAAACGTGAATAGGATGTTGAACAGCAAGGTATATCCCACCATCACCCCAACAGCAATCCAGTACCAGTAGGAATGGGGGAAAAGTCCAGCGTTCCTCATAAATTCTACACCAGCTGGTTCAGTACTGTCACCAAAAGGCTGCAATTCAAAACAAAATATGATCACAAAATCAGTCAACAGTTGATGTACACAATAGCTGCTTTCCGTGTTCTCTAATTTTCCGTAGCTTGGTCCTAGAAAACGTTCCTCCAGTCAATATTTGAATTGAAAGAAAACATAATAAGAAAGAACTTAGAGCGTACCCTTCTCCATTGTGGAGATAGAAACTCGTTTGCAGAAATACCATTTTGTATGTAGGACATGGGTGAAACCCAATACGCCCAGATCCACCATGGTTTCATAAGGGTTCTCGGTATCAGAAACCCTCCACAAACAAAGATAATAAGTAGTGCAAAAGTTCCCCCTGTGTTGGATATAACCATGGATCGACAGATACTTGCGATCATACGGAAAAGAGCGGACGACATAGAGTGAACCCAAAAGAACAGGAACAGCTGTCTGAAGAATCTGGTAAGGAACAAATCAACCACATAAATTTATTTCAGCATAATAACCCCCTACACATGACACTCGGACTTGTATAATAATTACCCCAAACATATAATATAAATATAGCCAACATATATATAGAACTCGGGATTGTAACAAACGTGAGAGCCTGCCCCTTCTGTTGAGTAGTCATCATAAACTGGAAGTCGTTCTCTACTAATTCTGCATGCAAAAGGTGAGTTGAATCTTCCTAAAAACTTTCAATGAAATTTTACCTCTCAGCTGAAGGAGCAAACCCTATGGTGTAATATGTGATGACGACCCACATAGTGGACTCGAGCATTGACACCGGAATCGTCAGAAGTGCTTTAGGGATCGCAAAAGCCCAGGCTGGCAGAAAAAGTAGATTTCTTTGCTTGAAGAAAACCGGCAGTCGTACAATGGTCAAGGAAAGTTCAGCGTATCCATTGAACATGACCATAATGATACCAAAAAATATAGCAGAAGCGAACATCTGTGCATCAGCGAAATTGTTTCGACTCATCTCGGTCCTTAAGAAGGACGTCATTGTGACGAGAGCGACAAAACTCAGCTGCAAAAGTCAATAACAGAGGCGGCGTTAGCTAACTAGAGTGCCTGTGAAACGATTTAAACCGTACCCTATGTGTACACACGACCCTACTCCACATTCATGAGTGGAGTTCCATGTCCTAGCATGCAGAGAAAGCGTGCTTATTGATCAGTGAACGAAAGTTACACAAGAACAATCTTCAATGTAAAGATTACGTTAATGTCTACCGCATATTAAATACTGTTGTAACGCAAGCTCAAGCAATGCAAACTCTCTGCTGGATGATTCACCTGTACAATTCTGAAGATTGATACAAAGGAGTTCCTCTTGAATAGCAACCATTCCTTGGCTAGGTTGATTTTCAGGAGCTCTTTCCTAGATACAGAGTATTTCTCTGTGACTAAAGAGGCTTTATGGTTGGTGCCCTTGTCGTAGGGAACTGACAAATCTTTCTCCAACTTCATTCCCACATGGAACTTGGTTTTAAATAATTCCGTGAAGTCTTTGACCGGGACAAATTCATAGGGTCGTTGTTTGTTCGCCCAGTATTGTTCCTGGTCTTTACGGGAAGTCACCTGAGCACAACAGTACATGTTAGTTCTGCCTAATTTCCGATTACTTTACGTCATGATTATACCAGTAAGCATTATCTATAAAGGAGTAAGAGAATTTGCTTATACCAGAATACTTCGGCATTTGTGTAACTTCTTGTATACCATGCATGATTTTCTGGTTAAGAGGACTCACCTCTTGTAAAAAGTCAGCGATACCCTTCCTCTCGGGACACGTAAAGCCACAAGACTGAAAAAACTCCAGCACGTTTTCTCTTGGTCCATGATAAACAATTTGTCCTTCTGAGAGAAGAATGATGTCATCGAAATGTGCGAACGTCTCAGGCGGGGGTTGCAGAAGGGACATAACGATGGTGTTCTCCAAATTATGGCAAATATCGCGGATACATTTGACAATCTGGAATGTAGTGGAACTATCGAGTCCCGTAGAAATTTCGTCCATGAACAGTGTCTTCGTTGGTCCGACGATCATCTCCCCTGCAAAACATGTGATTGATGAGTTGAAAAGAATGATGTATACAACGCATCACTTCGACCGGCGCTATCAAACCAATACCAGAAACAACGCCGAGCAAGTGCTGGAAGAGCGGGGAAAGCGGGAATACTTTTCTCATATCTAACTTCTTCCTCACTAATCTTGCTCATATCCTCAAGGCTTAAAAAGGTAAGTGGGAGCACTTAGTGAGGTGGGCCTGAGAGAGACGTTGTCCAACCCCTAAAGACATGAAACATGTGCCTTGGTAGGGAGTGTAGTTGACTATGTGGTGGCATTATTTAGGAACAAGATGATGATCGCATTTTCTATCACGTATGGAAGGAATAGTAAGACAAACAGGGAGTCAACAGTCCAACTCCTGGGTTATGTTGCGTGTTAGGTGAATCTCCTCCCATGCGACGAATTTCAGCTTAACCTTCACAGACATGAGCACTAACAAAACATAAGGTTCTATTGGAAGCGACTGTTAACCACTTCAAGCATGGAGCATAGCAAGGACACATACCGGTTGTCACCCTCTTCTTTTGGCCACCAGAAATTCCTCGAATCATCTCATCACCAACCAAGGTGTCTGCGCAGATGTCCAGACCCAAAATCTGCTCACACAAACAGAACACGAGAGTGCTTTAGCCCTCTGCAGTGAAGATTCATTCTGATACATGAAAATTCTTGAGGCTCACTTTAAGATCCACAATTTTTACCTTGAGGGTATACTCGGTGACTATGCCGCTTGCTACTTCCTGCATCGCCGTAGCCTGTACATCCAGGAGGGAAGCTCACATATCAGAGCTACAGTTGACGAAGACAATTGTCGGACTGATTGAAGCTGTGGATGGTTCATCTCGCTGCCAATTGGAAGCCTCCGTACAGACGACATTGGGTCAATCTTCGACATGAGTGTCACTCGTGACTTCTGAAAATATAGCACTACTCACTTTCATATAAAAATCAACATCCGGTTCGGGGTGAATGCCCAGTTCCTTCTCTCTCTTGATAAGTTCCGCCAGCAGATCTGAACATTTACCATTTTATTTAATAGCCAAATCAATCATCGAATTGAACACTCCCCGGATAATCACACGCAGAAATAGCAATTACGGACATCGTAGAGAGCAATCAACTATCAGTCCGAAATTTCGGTTCGACATTTAGAGCAAAATTGCGTAGAGTTCATTTCATTTCAAACGCATTCCAAAGCATAGGAATCTCATTGATGGCGGCTACATCAAATAGACTGTGACAGGAATCACAAGCGCACCGTATCTTGTTCCAATTCCCTGGGATCTTGCAGAGTAATCCAACGTCTCTTTCACGGTCATCTCGGCGACGTGCAAGTCGTTCTGACTAATATATGCAGAAGTCTTTTGCGGTATGAACTCGCTCATCTCATGGCCATTGTACGTTATGCTTCCGCTGGTCTGCATGGGCAATGACTTTTATTTTTACCTCCCCTAAGAAACGAGACGAAGAGGCAAAGTTTCTGCGTAATTAAGAAAAGAATCTACAGCCTGGCGGTTCCCACTTAGAGATTTGCGAGAATTCGTCGAAAGCTTTCCGAAGTCAAAGCACATCCACCGTAATAGCAAATAAATGCAAAACGTGACCCCGACAAGGAAGTTCCAAGTGAATAATCGAGAACGCCCTGGGAAAACCGATGACTTACCTTAAGAGACTTGTCTAATTTTCCGGCCAAAGAAAGAAGGAGAGATGTCTTTCCGGAAGCAGGAGGGCCAAGAAGTAACGTTAATCTGTGGAACCAAAGAGGAACTATCAGTGGAACGAAAGCGCCTTGTATGTGCTTGTTCAAGTCGAGCAATCAAACCGAACATTAGTCCGTGGCCTGCGCAACAAACTGTCTAGTAAGCCAACCTTCCGGGCTTGATAATTCCGCTAACGCTCCGTAGGATGGGAATCTTCGTCTTCTTCGCTACAGGAAGGTGGAGTAAAATAGCCACACTCTGCATTAACCACATGGCTGTAGTTAGTGTCATGATTTCAGTACAATTCTGTACCCTCTTAGAAACGCGAGTACTGTATACAAATTCGCACGAAACTGCCCTTACGGCCATCAGGAAGCATAGACGACGTCATAGAACTAATGAACAGATTACAAGGTTGCCTATTGTGCACTGCGGGACTGGTCGAAGCTCTGAGGTTCAACCAAAAAATATGATATTACCTCCAGGGTGTTGACGAAATTGTTGTAGAGAGTGGGAAGAGAACGGCCGCCAACGTGAGCTTTTGCTTCCACACTGTAGTCCCGGTACTGTACCTCTACCTTTGGCAACTCTACACCCACCCTGTTTAGAAAACAAACGTATTCGCAAGATCAGTTACCATCAAATTCACCATATTCATCTCATTCATCTCAGGATGCAACTCTCTCTCTCACACAGTTACCATCATATTCATCTCTCTCTCTCTCTCTCTCTCTCTCTCTCTCTCTCTCTCTCTCTCTCTCTCTCTCTCTCTCTCTCTCTCTCTCTCTCTCTCTCTCTCTCTGCAAACGTACTTGTCTATTCGAGCGCGCAGTTTCCTAAGGAACTTTTCATTGTCCTCTTCCGTACTGCTGGCATTGAACAGGCTTTGCATAAGCTTCTGAACGTGATCGCCATTGTTGCCAACGAGTCGTAGATCCACTTGTTCACGGAAAGCTCGACTGCCATTCATATTCTCCAAAATTGTAGTACGAATTCGATCATATGTTGGAAGCTTTTCCAACGCCGCCCATCGGAGCGCCTCTTCGTCGTCGAGCTCATTTTCACCTCTACGCTCCGAGGCTCTTGAGAATGTCGTGTCGGGGCCAAAGTTCGTCCATCGGGCACTCCCACCTAAGCTCAAACTACGCCTATGACTTCTCCCAAAGCTCGAACTGCTTCTCTTGCTGTGTCCTTCTATACTCTCAGATCCTATATGGGATGGCGTCACATTCGCCATTGAACTGTGTATTGCGTCCACTTTGAACAGATGGATGATGATCAAAATGAATTACTCAATTCTACCTACTGCACTTGAACGACAATAGTGAAATCTCCAGTCTTCGTCTACTGCTATTGGCCTCAGAAACGCCAATTGATGGTAGAGCTTTCACTGGATTGACGTCTAGAATTCGGGATGTATCTGCAATAACAAGGAGGATCAGTAGGACGCAGATGCAAGGAATGTTGAACTGAAATAAATTGCACCATAATGATGGAACGGATCTGCAAGATACACCACAAGCAAGGAACCTACAAGCTCGTCGCCCATGTCGAGGTGTTGGGTGCTCCTTTGTTACTCTGTAACAGCTGCTTCGCTCGATTTCGAAGCCGGGAGTATTGCTGAAGGTTGACAATGAACTCGGTGCCACTAACGAGCTACCTCGGAGTTGAGCAGCCCCTGAGACTCGAGAGTCGACCACCGCAGTGAAGTGGGGTACTTGGTTCCGGATCCTAGATTGGATTTATATTCCTCGTCAGAAATCAGCCGCTGAAGTTGAGACATTGGAAACAATAAAATATTGTCAGTCTGCATGAGCGCAGCACTTTCTGGCTCTGGCCTGTTGGCCCGGTTTAGTCAATATGAACAGCTTACAGTAAGTGATTCGTTAATCAACGTATTGTATAATAGGATCTCATTATTTGGAATTAAGAGAACCACTGTACTGTACAGCGAAACAAGCCCTCACTAAGAGACGGATATCATTTTGTTGCACTACATGCATATTAGGCTACGAGTGTACGTGAATTATCTTTCAAAGACAGGCCTTATTTAGACCACTTTACTGGCTACAAACATGAGTAAGATTAAGGATGCCGTTCGGGTGATTGACCAGAGACTCTTTTCCAATGCATAGCGGTCCAGGTTTGACTTCGGGTCCAGTGCCAATAATGGATTAAAGTAAGAGTCACGCAAAGTATTCACTTCGTAAAAGCATTTGTTCTGTAAAACGTTTCAGGCATATCTCGTAGAGTGCCATGGCGATATAGCTACTGCCATTTAATGTGATCAAAGATTATGTGATTCCCTGATAAACCTTGAGCTTGTAGCAAGTATTAGGTTCCAGCATACGAGCATACCAGCATCTAGAGTGACATCTCAGAGAAAAGGACCATCATGCAAAATCATGGCCAAGTAGCATACCCCGAAGATTAATGGAAAAGGACTAAATGAAGAAAGGTAACCACGTAGGATAACAAGAAGAATGGGAAGACCATCAAACCGTACATTGGGGCTTAGCCCATGTTACCTTTTTTTTCTTTCCCCTGTCCGGCTTGATGGGGGGTTTTCCATCCTTCGTTTTTCCCACGCGGTCGCCTTCTTCTCTCTCAAACCGTACAAGGATAAGACAAAGGAGGTAAAATGGGGCCTTCTTCTCTCTCAATCCGTACAATGATAAAACAAAGGAGGTAAAATGGGGCTATGTCTCCGTAGTATCGGTACGAGAAATAAATTGCATTCTCCCAAGCTTAAACAATATGGCCAGGCAGTTCCAATGACCAAATAGTTTAGGATGAAATGTACAGGACACCTACATTTCACCATTACCGGTGGAATGTAGGTGTGCTCTCGCACCGGCGGGGAACGGCCTATCGTTGTGAAACATGTCCCGATGCCCTGCATCACAGTTGTAATGCTGTTACCATATACGGTGTATCAAGCGGAATTGATTAGATTACCCATATATCTCATATACCCCTAAGGAAAACAAAAAGGAGTACAAAGCACCACGGAGTGCAAGAGGGGATGGAGAGCACGAGGCCCAGTGGATGTTGGACTGCTGATTAGAGCCACAACTAATTAAGATGGTTCCTCTGTTGATCTGTGGTTGATACACTTTACACGAACACGGGAGAGAAGGTTTGTGTGTAATCAGCGCCTTTGGTGCAGCATCTTTCGCAATGAATGGTTGTAGAACTAACCAAAAGTGAAGTTGGAAGGACCAGCCCAACTTGGAATGTCGGCTTAGTTCGTTCTAAACTGGAACCAGATGCGTACTTCACGATCGCTGATTATAGAGCACCAATATGACAGCAAACGACATCTTTGAATCGGGTGAGTTGATCCATCCACTATCCGAACTTGATGGGAAGTGTTGAGGACTTTCCCTTGCACCTTCCATCCCAAATACTAGGGCAAGGGTCCGACAGATCAAAAGCTTCTAAAACAGCAAAAATCCATGATTTTCTCACCTGAAATCTTGCGAGCATGGGTGTCGGCCAACGCGAGAATGCAAGCAACTCATTATCTTCTAGCATTGGTATCATCCATGAGTGAAATCCGTATTGCGAGTTGGTTTCCAATGCTCTTGACCTTGGCCCATCCCAAGGTCAAGAGCAAATCACCCAAGTCAGTATCTGATGTAGTGATCTCCAAAAGATTTGGCCCCACCACAAAGTTCACTGCCCATGACTTCATTTGGACAGGCGAATGTGGCACCTTTCATGGCAACTGTTTTCTTTTAGGCACTCCCCGTAGTGTTGACTTGATTAGATAAATAAATAGGTTACTCCAGTGGCTGATTTGAATTAAACAAAACTTTGGATGCAGTAAGTAATGTTACCTAATTGCCAGATGACTCAACCACAGTTCCTTCCAAGTTTGGAAAGACTCGATAATCTTTACACTAATTCTACGCGGTCGTCCTTTCCATTTCCATTTAAATGTGGCGATCGAATAAGCTAAATGAAGAAGAAGGCGACCGCGTAGGGAAAACGAAGGATGGGAAGATCCCCATCAAGCCGTACATGGGAGAGGAAAAAAAAAGGTAACATGGGGCTAAGCCCCAATAGAGTCGAATAAGCTAAATGAGGATCAATTATGGTGGATTCAGTCAGATTGGCCGTAAATTATCTGTCCCCGAATTGAGTTACAGAAGTAGCTGCTTTACACAGGAGGAGCTACAAGACAGGTACGACCGGTCAGGAAACTCGCCCTGAGATGCAAGAGCTGTTACCGTGGAACGTGTACAAAGTCAAATCTAGTCTAGTGCGTGGACCACAAGCTTCCAGAGCACAAGATGCTCGATAGAAGGTCCCTCTGCTCAAACTCCTGTGCTGGCGTACAGACTACGAAGGTGCCTACACTACTGCAGATATCGTCCATTTAAAATGCCGAGCCGGGATGGGGAGGGGCTGGCTGGGTATGTGGGGGACTAATCTGATATTGAATTTTCATTTACTTTCCTTGAATGTTACTTTATTCTGACCATCTCTATCCGCCATGAACGGCGTTGAATCCACAAATACCCAAAAAGTCTTCTGCATCTGAAGGACCTCATCTTAAGTACGCTTCCTCCACCTGTGTCTCCAACTCTCAAAGCAGCATCCTTCTTCAACTGGGAAGGCGACCGCGTGTGATAACAAGAAGGATGGGAAGATCCCATCGAGCGGTAAACTGTAAACTTCTAAACCCTAAACTTCTTCAACTGAGGTAACATTCTGGTGATACTCTTTTACGATCCTCTCTTCTAAGTGTGCGAAGGCGTCATGTCAGATTCTGAAGCAAAACAGCTTTTTCCAAACTTTACTGTCCTAGGACTATTGTTGAATGTGGTCGAAAACCGATGCCATCGTAACCACCCTATTGTGGAACAGTTATTCAGAATTTCAGATTGAGTTGTGTCACTCGAATTTTGTTACAAAGCTTGCGGATTTCTTTTTGAACGATTATGTAGCTTGCAGAATTTCTTCTCAAGTACTCATGCTCAAAACCAATTTATACAGACAGCTCACTACGGTTATGTTGCTGAGTGGATATTGTGTTTGTGAATATCACTACCGTTCTAACCCGCAATTCGAGAGACAACTTTCCTGCTTTGCTTAAGATTGTTATTTCTCGCAATATCTTAATCTTTTGCATGGGAATTCTGACCTGAGCGAACATATGACTGCGTAACATGGGTAGTCGCAATGGCAGCAAGTTAGTCTTGGCTTACGATATAGTATTTGCAGGCGACAAGACACCACGCTGTAATTGAGCCTGAAGTCTTTCGTTTATCAACCTTCTTCCCTTTTTTAGTCCATGTCCTATAGAGTACATAAATTTGATGACATGCAACAAAATAGTTGCTATCAGAAGACTGAATGGCTGCAATCGTTGGTATTATAAGTTGCATGCCTAGATATAATATGGCCAGCACAAAACATAGACTACAGTGTAGCTTGCAATATTGTGCGGAAAGTAACTCATATTGAGCGTAGCTTCTAAGTTTGAACTTCTCTAGTAGTCCTTGAGTGAACTGTCAACTCCAGTTAGCTATTGACTTGAATATTCTGACTCTCGGCAAACGTGAGACGTACGGTGCACTTTCAACAAGCAACAACTTAAATTTTCAAATTTTATATTAAATAATTTATGTGGTTCACATCATCAGTGGATTCAATCTCGTAGTTGTTAATCACTGCATCAGATTGAACTCAATATGGTATCAAGTCAACCAATTCGATTTGTGCTAAAGTATGAGTATAAGCACTACGAACCTCAAGCTTGGGTGGTGCATCGCATCTGAAAAGCAAAGCACTTCATGTGCAAACATTGGCAATTACGATTATATGATCAGGTAGGACGGTGTGAATTGGAATGCTTGCCTATTTACGTTCGTTCCATTTCCCCGTCAGTTCGGCACGAAGGTTGTTCTACAAAGACGAAACAAACATTGAAAACGGAGAAGAAGGGTAGCCATTGAGTTCACGACGTAAAACCATGTCAATAATTCAAATCTCAATATTTCCATGCTCCTCCATTAGAGGTTTCAATGGTACATATTACGGGTTGACTTTGCCGGATGTGTCATTCTTGAACGATATTTGATGGGTACCCTTAAATACTTGTAGGGATACTTGATGGGTCCTGGAATAATACTTGAATGAGGAAAACCTTTAATGTGACATTTCTTTTCTAATAGGCAAGACAAATCATTATTAACGTTTGCCCGTTCTCATTGGAAGGGATGTATATCAATGTTGCAAATTTTAAATGTTAGATCTGTAAAATATTTAGACCTTTCAGGCATTGTAGTAGCTTGTATTTGAATTATATTCTCTTTCACTTGAATTGAATGTTAATATTGAAATTCTATCATTGGTGCTCCATATAAGAACTTGTGATTGTGTACATAAATGGAATCATATTGAATTCTTTTCCAGAATCCGAAATCTAGAACAAGATGTAAATCCCATTCACAGGCTTCCTTTTCAGAACCAAATATGGCTAGCAGAATAAAGATTTAAGACAAAATTGTCCTTATGGTTTCAAATCCTTTTTCTCAAATCCTCATTTACCTAGATCTGCAAAACTTTCCATCAAATTCCGGACAAAACTTGCAAGTAACCGTTTCAAGAGAGTACCAAACTTAATGATATGATTAATTACGTGGAAGACATGGGCAATAAATCTGTTAAGAAAATCATGAAAAAATTTATACATAAAATGGCTAGATAAATGGAAACAAATAAATTAGCCCAAACCTAGAATGATAAATGTTTGGATAAAGGTCTTATAGACAAGGAGTTGAAACGTGTGGATCGTAATGTCAAATCATTTTGCTCTTGTTTTCATAAGATCTTTGGATGATGTGCTAATATTTTTCTTCTTAGTTAGTGACTATGAGGCTCAAAGACTAAGTAAATATCATCTTGCCCTATGTTTAGGTCAAGGATATAAATACCAAGGAGGTGGATAAATTGAGGTCAAAATAAGATATAGTAAAGGTGAGATTAATTTATGGAACTACTACTTCAAACAATACAACCAAAGTTATTTCTTTTAGAACCATATAGGATACATAAATATCATCAGAAGAGTAGATCCAATTGCTCAATGCATATTATGAATTATTTCAAGAGTTTAATTCTGATTATAATATGAAATATAATATCAAATAAGAAATTCAAAAAGAAGTACACCCTAAAAAGCAAAAGAAGATGCAAAAATTGTATTGAAAGATTATGCCAACTTTTATTACTTTTCTAAATGAGCATATCAACCATAAAAAAAACTAAAAGATTAAAATTTTCAAAGATAATAATGATAGAAATGAATCAGAAAATTTTTCAAAGATCAAAGAGTCAAAAAACTGAAGCAAAAAGGTTGATATAAATAAAGTAGTATTGTATGCATTCTAGTATGCCTGTGTATGCAATATGCATTTAACCTATTTTCTTGGTGTATGCCTATGTACATTGATTTGATCTAGTATATTATTATAGGCGCTTCTAAAAAATACTATTTTTTATGTCCATTTGAACATATTTTTATAATCCATACAACAACTCCTAAATTGAGTTGGTCACTTTTAAGGTCTTTATTGAGATTACTATCATACCTTTCTTTTTAGTAAACTTTGTAATTGTTCATTATAGAAATTTTAGTATCTCTTACACAAAGGCTATAAAGTACAAAGAATAGTAGCCAATTTATTTATTTATTTATTTTTATATAAAAGATTCTCTTGAAATGCAAACCATGGAATTTGATAGTACCTTGTGGATAGGGTAGAAAATAAGATGTTATTAATAATGGTTTAAGTAGATAAGATAAATTTGTCACCAAAAGAGTACTTCCACTAATAGGGCAGAGGTCAAAAACACCCTAAAAAATTCAAAGCCAATTTTGTAAATAAATGAATAAATTAAAACTCAAGGATTAAAAACAAGAATTAAAACTCCCACCCCTACAAGGAAAAAGGTGTAGCCTTCTTCCTCTTTTTTTCTTGTTGAGATCTTTCCAATGGTACCTGGCCCATGTTGTTCTGAGCTTCTTACATGAAGATTCTCCAAAGATTCCCTTTAGTTAAACTTGTTTGACCAACCAACTAGGACAAGGATAGACATGTCACCAATCCATGAAGCTAATCTAAGGGTGAAGCTTGTTGACATGTCACCAATCCATGTATTTGATCCAAGGATGTATCTCTCTTTGAGTGGATCCTCTTTGCTACATAATAAAAACAAGGTGCTTCTTTGGGGCATCCAAATAATGAGGAATAAAATCTTGTATTTTTCTTTGTTCTCATGGGGTTTCTCTTTCCTTTGAGCATTAAAATATGTCCATGGAAATGTGTATGCATACCTAAATCAATGCCTTCTTTACACATCCTTATATAATTTGTTACTTATCCTGTATACTTATCCTTTTTTGAGTGAGTGAGTGAGTGTAAAGGACCAAGACCAAGGAGAGAAATAGGAGAATGGAAGATCAAAATGAGACACTTGAATGTGAGAAACCTCCAAGTGCCTAGCATGAGCTTTGGCTTTGGTATTTATATGGAGCATACAAGGCACTTGAGAAGCTTCTCAAGAAGCTTACTTGAGCCATTTTCTTGGAGTGCAAGCCAAGTTAACCGAGAAGCTTCTTGAAAAGCTTCTCAAGAAGCTTCCTTCTAGAAGCCACCTACTTGGCTTGCAAGCTAAGCTAGTTGGAAGCTTCTAGAAGCTACTTACTTGAGGTGCAAGTTAAGCTAACCGGGAAGTTTCCTAGATACTTTTGTAATATTGTAGGCTAATTTGTCCTATTTTCTACTATGTTTGCCCTAATTAACTTCATTTGTAAACTTGATTATGTAACTCCATATTGTTACATATTCTTCCATCGCTAGTTGGCGACGTCCTTATTGCCATTGAAGCTTCAAACTCCTAGATGGCAGTTTGTGCATTCTGGCAATGAGAAAGAGGTTCCCATCATGGAGGGGATATCCTCTCCAAAGTACCTTATATTTTGTATGTTGTCGGTGGCCTTGTTGAATGTAGCAACGTGCAAGGATACGATCAACTTTGTACTCCTCATGATCATTGATAGAGACGGGAGGAGAAGGAGGTTGGAACCAAGAGGGAAAAGAAGATGGGTAAGGAACAAATGGTTTCAACTTAGAAATGTGAAAGATAGGATGGATACGCGTATGACAAGGTAAGGCAAGTCGATAAGCAACATGAGAGATAATTTAGGTGACATCAAAGGGTCCTATCTAATTAGGGACAAGTTTACAAACTTGGGTATTGAGTGGGAAGGGTAGGTTACTAGAGGAGAGCATGACTTATCACCAACTTGAAATCTGATATCACAATGATAGTGGTCTGCATATTGTTTTTGTTGATTCTGAGCAACAAGGAGATGAGATTTGGCATGTTGGAGGGATTGAGATAAGGTGGTCAAGAAGGTTGAAGTATGAGGGACATGAGATGGGGGAGGAGAAAGAAGGGAATCTAGAACAAGTGGATCTTGGCCAAAATTGAGGAAGAAAA
The DNA here is from genome assembly GCA_948567375.1 of Lunularia cruciata. Lineage (NCBI taxonomy): Eukaryota > Viridiplantae > Streptophyta > Marchantiopsida > Lunulariales > Lunulariaceae > Lunularia > Lunularia cruciata. The sequence continues at coordinate 13,072,912 of OX419760.1, forward strand.
GAGAGAATCCGATGCTTGCCTATTTGAAATTACTGTATGCAAACTCCACAACTACAAGACTTTCATCCCAATTGGTATGGTGGATATTAATGAAGGCACAAAGCATATCTTCCAAGGTGCAATTTGCACATTCAGTTTGTCCATCAATTTGACGATGATAGGCTATGGACAAAGTAAGCTTGGTGCCAAGTATTTGGAAGAGTGCTTGCCAAAATTTCCCAACGAATCAAGGATCATGGTCTGAGATGAGGATGCACAACATCCCATGATGCTTGAATACATTATTGAAACAGATATGCGCAAGGTTGGAGCATCCACATTATCAACTATTGGTGCCAAATGGATTTTCTTACTAAGCTTATCCACAAACACCACAATTGTTGTGTGGCCTTGCTTTGTCTTGGGCAAGGAGGAAATGAGATCTAAGCTCACATGTTCCCAACAAGTAGATGGAATAGGGAGTGGTTGAAGGAGTCCACTTGGTTTATAGTTACTGACCTTGTTGCGTTCGTTGCTCTCAAACAATTTGACAAACTCTTGAACATCTTGTGACATGTTGGGCCACCACCATTGAAGTTGGAGGGTACCCAAGGTCTTGTCCACACCCATATGACCAGCAATAGGTAAATCATGGGCTTCTCTTGAAGGCGCACAAGTTGGAGATCACCTTTGGCTAGAACATAGATCTGCTCCTCTTAGAATATAAGGCCTTCCTTGAAAGAGAAGGTGTTGTACTCCTTGTCGCATGCTGCAAGATCACCTTGTATCATCTAAAAGAATGGATCTTGTTGTAGAGCTATCCTAAACTCGGTTTGGACTTTGGAGTTGACTGACAATGTTGTAATTGCCGTCGTGATGAGAGGAAGAGACTTCAAATTAGGTCATCATGATAGGGCAGCAAGAATGACATGGAATTGACCAGGTTTGTACTCAAGTTTAATGTGAAACAACTATAGTTGTTCCTCCCATCGATGATGTTGACTCTTCATATGTTGCAAATGTAACATCTACAACAAGGGCTTGTGATCAATTTGCATGACCACTCGTTTCCCCAAGAGATAGTGCCTCCATACCTTGGTGGCATATACCATTGCTAGTTGTTCTTGATCCCAAGTACAGTAATTCCTTTCTACTATATTGAGTCTACAAGACACAAAGGCAATGGGATGCAATCCATTTGTGGAATTCTTATTTGGGTTGCAATACAACTCCAATTGTAAAGTTATAAGCATCAAAATCAATCACACATGGTAGTTGAGGATCATCTAGTTGAAGAATTGGTCTTGAAGACACCATATGTTTCAACTTCTGGAATGCTTCTTCATGCTTGTTAGTCCATTGAAAGCTCTAGTTCTTTCCCAAGAGATCAATCAATGGTGCGACCACATGAGCATGGTAGTGGCTGAACCATTGGTAAAAACTAGCCAATCCATTAAATTCCCGTACTTCAATAGCATCCTTTGGAGTAGGCCAATCAGTGATGGACTTGATTTTCTCTTCTTCCATCTTGATCCCCTTTGATGAGATCTTGTGACCTAAGAAGGTAACTTCCTTGTGCCAAAAGGCAGACTTTGACTTCTTGCAATAAAACTTTCACTGTCGTAGTTGTCTTAGCACTTCTTGCATGTGATGCACATGTTTTTCCTTTGTCTTGTTGTAGATTAAGATATCATCCAAGAACACCATCATGTACCGATCCAACAATCCATCCAACAAATCCATGATGACTGTTGGAGCATTGGTGAAGAGTTCATTGGCTTGAGTGGAGAGTTCTGCACTCAAGATGTCCATACCTTGTGCAAAAGGTAGTCTTTTCCACATCCTCTCTATCAATAGAGATTTTCCAATAGCCACAACAAAGATCCAACTTGGAGAAGTATCTTGCTCCACTCAATTGGTCAAGCAAGTCATCAATTCAAGGCAAGGAGTATGCATTCTTCACGGTCTATTTATTGAGCACCCGGTAATCAATATAGAAACAAAGTTCTCCATCCTTCTTTGGAACAAATAGTACTAGTGCTCCCCACGGAGATGTATTATGTTGTATGAAATCCTTCTCCAACAACTTTGGAAGTGTTGTTTGCAACTCCTGCAACTCCTTTGGTGAGACCCGATAGATTGGTCTACTCATTGAAGTACTCTCTTGTACTAACTCAATCTTGAAGAGCATACCACAATCAAAGAGTAATCCCTTTGGTAGATCACCAGGAAACACATCCACAAACTCTCAAACTATATGGTCAACCATTGCTTGATGAGGCTCCTAACTCTCCTCAAATTCTCCTTGTGCAATCGGCTTGATCCACATTGCAAAACTAGACTTTTTTCCTCCAAAGCTTGCTTTATAGCTACTTCATTGAAAAAATTCCCATCTTGGGATTGGCTATCCTTAGGTGTCTTACCTAAAGGTGTCAGATAACCTAATTGGAAATTCTTACCTTGGTGTTGTATTGAATTTGGCATCGGGTCTAATCACATTGAACCTTATGACGTTCAAGCCAAAGTAGTCCTAGAATGACATCATAGTGTAGAGGTGCCATTACAAATCTCATACACTCCAAATACTTCTTCCTAATCTTAAAGGTAACAGGATATGAGGTACAAAATGCAAAACACTTTCTACCATTTGCCATCACTATCTACTTTCAGTTACTACCTTGACAAGAATACCCAATTGCTATGCTAATTGCTAGAGATGCAATTCTCTAAACTTCCAGAATCAACCAAAGTCCTACAGCCACAATCAGATATCATACCTTGCAAGTGAAACAAACTTGCATAGGTCGAGCCTTCAATCCTATTGGAGCTAATCAAGTTCCCAATAGCCGGCTCAAAATCTCCTATTGGGATTCCTTGTTTCCTTGATCATTCCACTCCACAATTTCCATTTGGGTGGCTTGTTGAGGTTGCTTATTCTTGAGTGAACACTCTATAATGTGGTCTCCAATTTGGCGACAATAGAAACATCCACCATTTTTTGTAATCTTTCACAATTGATTGTGCCAAGTGGTCTTTGCTAGATGATATCAATCTCCATTAGTATTGGCTCATCCTCCGTGTGTAGTATGTGGGTGGGTTTGGGGAAGGTTGAGGTCAAGACCAAGTTGTCACAACCAAGGAATCAAAGTGCTCAGCCAACTACATGGCTCCTCCAAGTCTTTGGGTTCACACATGATTACTTTCAATTTGGTGTGGGACTTCAAGCCTCTTTCAAAGCAATCTAGAGCTTTTCCATCTACTATATCCAAAATTTTGCACAATGGTATTCTAGAATTGAGTGATATTGCTTCTTATTGAGCCAATCTACTTCAATTCTGCCAACTTATCCTGTACGTCCGATGTGGAGTTTATAGCTTGGAACCGCCCAATTATTGCACTCTTGAATTCTTCCCATGTCAAGATTGGCATGACAAATGGCCGCTCAGCTTGTTCCACTTTGAATTGCCACCATAATTTAGCCACTCCATCCAGTTGGCTTGAGGCCAATAGAATTGGTCTTTGTTCATCTTTGTAAAAGACCAAGACCAAGGAGCAAAATGAGGGAATAGAAGCTCACATTGGGTCACTTGAATGAGGGAAACTCCAAATGCCTAGCATGAGCTTTGGCTCTCATATTTATAGGGAGCATACAAGGTTCTTGAGAAGCTTCTCAAAAAGCTTCCTTGAACCACTTTCTTGGAGTCCAAACCAAGTTAACTGAGAAACTTCTATAGAAGCTTTTTTCTTGAAGCCGCCTACTTGGCATGCAAGCTAAGTTGGTTAGAAGCTTATAGATACTTCCTTCTAGAAATTACTTACTTGGAGTGCAAGCTAAGCTAGTGGGAAGCTTCCCAAGAAGCTTCTTTCATACTCCTAGGATATTCTAGGCTAATTTGGCCTATTCACTACTTCGTTAGCCTTGATTAACTTTGTTGCTAAACTCCATATTGTTACATATTCCCCCATCGGTAGTTGGTGACGTCCTCGTTGTCATTGAAGCTTAAAACTCTTGGATGGCCATTTGTGCATTTTGGAGATGAGATAGAGGTTTCCAAGTGGCATTATGAGGGGGATAGTCCTTCCAAAGGATCTTATACTCTATATGTTATTGGCGGCCGTGTTGGATGTGGCGACGTGCAAGTATACGATCAACTTCATACTCCTCAATGATCATGGATAGGGATGGAGGAGGAGGTTAGACATGAGAGGAAAAAGAAGATGGATTAGGAACAAAGGGTTTTAACTTGGAAACATGGAAGACATGGTGGATGTGCATATGACAAAGCAAGGCAAGTTGATAACCAACAAGAAAATTGATTTGGGTAACATCAAAGTGTCCTATACAATTAGGGGCAAGTTTAAAAACTTGGGTATCAAGTGGGAGGGGTAGGTTACTAGAGGAGAGCATGACTTTGTCACCAACTTGAAAGGTGAGATAACATCAATGGTGGTCAAAATATTGTTTCTGCCGATTGTGAGTAACAAGGAGATGAGACTTGGCTTGTTAGAGAGATTGGGATATGGTGGTCAAGAAGGTTGAAGTATGAGAGACATGAGATGGAGGAAGAGCAAGAAGAGAATCTAGAAAAAGTGGATCTTTGCCAAAATTGAGAAAGAAAAGGGAGAATCCAATGCTTGCATGTTTGGAGTTATTGTATACAAACTCCTCTATTGTAAGACATTTATCCCAATTGGTGTGATGAATATTGACAAAGTCATGAAGGATATCCTCCAAGGTATGATTTGCACATTAAATTTGTCCATCAATTTAAGGATGATAGGTCATGGACAAAGCAAGCTTGGTGTCAAGTATCTGGAAGAGTGCTTGTCAAAACTTTCTTGTGAATTGAAGATCACGGTCAAAGATGAGTACACATGGCATCCCATGATACTTTAAAACATTTTCAAAGTAGAGTTGTGCTAATGTTGGAGCATCCACAGTATCAATGGTTGGTGCCAAGTGGATTTGCTTACTAAGCTTATCCACAAAAACCACAATTGTTGTGTGACCTTGCTTTGTTCTGGACAAGGATGTGTCGAGATCCAAGCTCATGGGTTCCCATTGAGCGGATGGAATGAGGAGTGGTTGAAGGAGTCCACTCAATTTCTGGTTGCTGCCCTTGTTGTGTTGGCAGCTCTCACATGATCGAACAAACTCTCGGACATCTAGTGTCATGTTGGACCACCACCATTGGCCACCACCGAGGTGTTGTCTACACCCATATGAGCAACAATTGGTAAGTCATGGGCTTCTTGGAGGCGTATAAGTTGGAGATCACCCTTGGCTAGAAAATAGATTCCATCCTTGTGGAATAGAAGGCCTTTCTTGAAGAAGAAGGTGTTGTATTCCTTGTTGCCGGTTGCAAGACGCCCTTGTACTATCTAAAAGAATGGATCTTGTTATAGAGTTGTCCTAAACTCAATTTGGACCTTGGAATCAACTAACACCAACATAATTGCCGTCGTGATGATAGGAAGAGACTTCAAATCAGGTAATTGTGATAGAGCATCAAGAATGACATGGAACTGATTGGGTTTGTACTCAAGTTTAATGTGAAACAACTATAGTTGTTCCTCCCATTGATGATGTTGACTCTTCATGTGTTCCAAATGTAATGTCTGCAACAAGTGCTTGTGATCAGTTTGCATGACCACTTGTTTCTCCAAAGATAATGCCTCCTTACCTTGGTGGCATATACCTTTGCTAGTTGTTCTTGATCCCAAGTAGAGTAATTCCTTTCCGCTATATTGAGTCTATGAGACACAAAGGCAATGGGATGCAATACATCTATGAATTCTTGTTGCAACACGGCTCCAATTGCAAAGTTATAAGTATCAAAATCAACCACACATGGTAGTTGAGGATCATGTGGTTCAAGAATTGGTCTTGAAGACACCATATGTTTCAACTTCTGGAATGCTTCTTCATGCTTGTTGGTCCATTGAAAGCTCAAGTTCTTCCCCAAAAGATTGGTCAATGGTGCGGCCACATGAGCATAATAGTGGATGAACCATTGGTAAAAACTAGCCAATCCATTAAATGCCCGTACTTCAAACGCATCTTTTGGAGTAGCCAATCAGTGATGGCCTTGATTTTCTCCTCTTCCATCTTGATTCCCTTCAATGAGATCTTGTGACCCAAGAAGGTAACTTCCTTGTGCCAAAAGGCACACTTTGACTTCTTGCAATAAACCATCCACTGTTGTAGTTGTCTTAGAGCTTCTTGCACCTGCTTTACATGTTCTACCTCTATCTTGCTATTGATTAAGATATCATGCAAGAACACCACCACGTATCAATCCAACGGTCCATCCAACACCTGATGCATCCGATCCATGAAGATTGCTTGCTAATGTTGGAACATTAATGAGTTCAAAAGGCAGAACTCTCTACTCAAAATGTCCATACCTTGTGTGAAAGGTAATCTTTTGCACACACTCCTTATCAATGGGGATTTTCCAGTAGTTGTTGCAAAGATGCAACTTGGTGAAGTATCGTGCTTCACTCAATTGGTCAAGCAAATCATCAATTTGAGGCAAAGGGTATGCATTTTGCACTATCTGTTTATTGAACCCCTAGTAATCGATACAAAAATGAAGTCCTCCATCCTTTTTTTGAACAAAATAGTATCAGTGCTCCCCAAGGAGATGTACTATGTTGTATGAAATCGTTCTCCAACAACTTTATAAGTGTTGTTTGCAACTCCTCCAACTCCTTTGGTGAGAGCCGATAGATTGGTCTACTCACTAGAGTACTCCCTAGTACTAATTGAATCTTGAAGGGCATACCAGGATCAGAGTGTAATCCCTTTGGCATATCATCCGGAAACACATCTGCAAACCACTTCTAAACTATGTGATCAACCATTGCTTGATGAGGCTCCTAACTTTCCTCAGATTCCCTTTGTGCAATCAGCTTGATCCACACTACAAAAATAGACTTATCTTCCTCCAAAGCTTTCTCTATAGTTGCTTCATTGACAAATTTCCCATCCGGGGACTTATCTTCCTTCATGGCTTGCTTTATGGTTGCTTTTCTAACAAACTTCTCATCTTGGGACTTCTCTTCCTTCAAAGCTTGCTCTATGGATGATTTCTTTACAAACTTGCCATCTTAGGACCTCTCTCCTTCCAAAGCTTGTTCTATGGCTATTTTCCTTACAAACTTCCCATCTTGGGACTGGCTATCCTTAGGTGTCTAACTCAAAGATGCTTGACAACCTAATTGGAAATTCCTACTTTGGTCTTGTATTGAATTTTTTTTCAGGTCCAATCAAATTGAACCTTATAATGTTCAAGCCAAGGTAGTCCTAGAATGACATCATAGTGTAGAGGTGCCACTACAAACCTCAAACACTCCAAATACTCCTTTCCAATCTTGAAGGTAATAGGATGCAAGGTACAAAATGTTGAACACTTTCTACCATCCGCCATCATCAATCTACTTCCATTAACTAGCTTGATAGGAAAACCCAATTCTCGTGCTAGTTGCATAGACATACAATTCTCTGAACTTCCAAAATCAACCAAAATCCTACAACCACAATCAAATATCATACCTTACAAGTGAAGCAAACTTGCATACATCAAGCCATCAATCACATTGGAGCTAATCAAGTTTCCAATAGCCTGCTCAAAATCTCCTATTAGGATTCCATGTTTCCTTGATCATTCTGCTCCACAATTTCCATTTGGGTGACTTGTCGAGGTCACTCATTCTTGAGTGGACACTCTACAATGCAATGTCTAATTTGGTGACAATAGAAATATCCACCTTTTGCCGTAATATTTTATGATCTATTGTGCAAAGTGGTCTTCTTTGGATGGCATTGATCTCCATTGGTATTGGCTCCTCCACCAATGTGTAGTGAGTGGGTGGGTTTGGGGAAGGCTGAGGTCAAGATCAAGTTGTCACAACCAAGTAATCAAAGTGCTTAGCCAACTGCATGGCTTCCTCCAAGTCTTTGGGCTCATGCATGGTCACTTTCAGTTTGGTGCGGGACTTCAAGCCTCTCACAAAGCAATCTAGAGCTTCTCCATCTAGTATATCCAAAATTTGCATAATGGTGTTCTAGAAATTGAGTGATATTGCTTGTTACCAAGCCACTCTTCTTCAAGTTTGCCAACTTATCTTGTGTGGCTCATGTGGCCTTTATAACTTGGAACTGCACAATTATTGCACTCTTGAATTCTTCCTATGTCAAGATTGACATGACAAACTTCCCCTAAGCTCATTACACTCTGAATTGCCACCATAATTTAGCCACTCTATCCAATTGGCTTGAGGCCAATAGAATTTGTCTTTCTACATCTTGCAAGTTTGTTGCTTCAAAGTAACATTCACAATCAAACACAAAATTTTCCACTCTACCCGGAAGGTTCTTGCCTTCAAATACCTTAGGCTTTGGAAATCAGATTTTCTCTTCTCCTTCTCAAACTAGTGCTCTCTCTACCTACTCTTGTTTATGATGGTCTTGTTCATCCGACAATCAAATAAGGTGCTCGATTTATTATTGCAAAGTAAGGATAACTTTGGGCATCACCGCCATGGCTTCTACTCTATCACACTATCCCCAATTATCTAATTTATTAACACATAAATGCAACATGTCCACCTTTCTCTATAAGTTACAATTGATAGCACCAAGGATTTGTCAGACAAGATGATCATATGCAGAAAATCCTATCCAAAGTATGAGGTGATGAATTGTGTGAAACTATGTTTGGGTAGTACTTGGACACAAAAATCCCAATGGTTTGGCAAAAGTGGATTTGGTGGTCCATAAATTCCATCCATCCCAATCTTGCTCTGATACCAATGTCAAAGACCAAGACCAAAGAGAGAAATAGGAGAATGGAAGATCACATTGGGACACTTGAATGAGGGAAACTCCAAATGCCTACCATGAGTTTTGGCTCTCATATTTATAGGGATCATACAAGGCTCTTGAGAAGTTTCTCAAGAATTTTCCTTGAGCCACTTTCTTGGAGTCTAAGCCAAGTAAACCAAGAAGCTTCTCAAGAAGCTTTCTTCTTGAAGCTGCCTACTTGGCATGCAAGCTAAGTAGGTTGGAAGCCTCTAGAAACTTCTTTCTCAAAACTACTTACTTGGAGTGCAAGCTAAGCTAGTAGAAAGCTTCACAAGAAGCTTCCTAAATACTTTTAGGATATTCTAGGCTAATTTGGCCTATCCACTCTGTTGTTAGCCTTGACTAATTTTGTTGCTAAACTCCATATTATTACAATCTTGAAGGTTTGTTGCTTTGAAGTAACATTCACAATCAAACACAAAATTTTTCACTATGCCTGAAAGTTTCTTGCCTTCAAATACCTTAGGCTTTGGAAGTTGGATTTGCTCTACTCCTTCTAAAACTGGTGCTCTCTCTTCATGCTCTTGTCTATGTTGGTCTTATTCATCCAACAATCAAGTAAAGATGCTCAATTTGTTGCTGCATAGCAAGGATAACTCTGGGCATTACCCCTAGGGCTTCTACTCTATCACACTATCCCCAATTTATCTAATTTATTAACACATAGATGTAACACATCCACCATTCTCCATAAGTTACAACCAGAAGCACCAAGGGTTCCTCAAACAAGGTGATCATATGCAAAACATCCTATCCAAAACATGAGGTGATGAATTGTGTGAAATGATGCTTGGGTAGTACTTGAACACAAAAATCCCAATGGTTTGGCAGAAGTGGATTTGGTGGTCCATAAACTCCATCCATCCCATTCCTTTTCTAATACCAATGTAAAAGACCAAGACCAAGGAGAGAAATAAGAGAATGGAAGATCACATTGGGACACTTGAATGTGGGAAAACTCCAAATGCCTAGCATGAGCTTTAGCTCTGGTATTTATAGAGAGCATATAAGGCTCTTGGGAAGCTTCTTAAGAAGCTTCCTTGAGCCATTTTCTTGGAGTGTAAGCCAAGTTAACCAAGAAGCTTCTCAAGAAGCTTCCTTTGAGAAGTCACCTACTTAGCTTGCAAGCTAAGCTAGTTGGAAGCTTCTAAGAGCTTCCTTCTAGAAGCTACTTACTTGGACTGCAAGCTAAGCTAACCAAGAAGCTTCCCAAGAAGCTTCCTAGAAACTTTAGAAGATTCTAGGTTAATTTGTCATATTTGCTACTTTTTTAGCCCTCACTAACTTTGTTGCTAAATTCCATTATATAACTCCATATTGTTACAATAAGGATACATAAAAAAAACCTCCTTAAATATACTCCCTCTAGAATATACCCCTCATGCAACATAGATTTTTAAAGGCTTATTGTTTTCATCATAGTCATATCTACTAAATCATCACCTCAAAATGCTCAAGATAGTTGGGCCATGAACATATGTAGTTTAAGTTATGACACAAAGGAAGACATTCCTTACCCCATAGATTATTCATCCACACATCATTATTAAAAGATAGTTCTACTATCTTAATGTATGTGGACAAGACATCTAAGATCCAAAGAGACTATCTTACTCTTCTACTCTTAGCCAAATATAATACAAATATGAGTGGAAGCATCTCTTTCTTTATAAGTCTTAATATGTCTATCTAACTATATCTCAAATTCATTATCATGTCCTAAGTCTCTCTACCTTGATCTTCACATCTCTAACAAGGAAATATGGTTGATAAGGAGTATCATTTGTTATAATTTATCCTCAATTTCTCAACCCAAACCTCAATTTACTATAGTTAAGTAATACTAAGGAGTGTATATCACTCATCTCTCCTAAATTAGTAGCTATAAAATAATAGGTATTTGTAAGAGAATACAAGTAAAATATGGATTACCAATTTTTCTTAAAGAAGCTCAAACTTCCTAGAATAAAATTCTAGTTGTATAAAAATGATCTATAAAATTACACCTTACCAACAAACTTACCTCTCTCTTGAAGACAAAACTATCTAAAGAAAGAAATCTAGTCTCTTGTCTTTCTAATTTTACTCTTTATATTGAAAAAATAAAACTTGCTTTCATCAATGAACAAAATAAAACTTGCTTTCATCAATTGTAACCTCTCTCTTCACAATGAAAGTCTTTATATGCATCATTTCTTATTCAAGAAATATTCTTTCTTTGTAAGTTTGTTCTCTCTTCACAAGCTCTCTCTCCTTCTCAAGAAGAATCTTCTCTCTTTATAAATTATATCTCTTTTACAAACTCTTAATACTACCTTAAGTTCAAGCTCCTTTGATGTAACTACTAGATTAGTAGTTATCTCAATCATGTAAACTTGTAGCCTTGTACATAAACAAGAGACATAGCCATAATGATTTATCATAAATGAAATATTGAGTCCTAAATTTGGTTAAACCAAATTAGGCAACAAGAAAAAGTCTTAATGTACATTTAATAAGTAGAAACTAGCTACATCAATAACAACAACAAAAATTTATAAATAGAGAAATTATTCTAATTTCACTCATCCCAAACTCCACTTTCTTTAAGCTACATTCTAACTCTTTGTGATTGTGATGCTTGCAACCAAAATCTTACTCATTATTAGAGCTCTTCAAAGAGTTAAGTACCTACAGAAAAACTACACTCAATGAAAAAGAAATTGAAGAAATACTGCACAGAATTCTCCTTAACCTACGTTCACTTCAATGAAGAAGTCTATGTCATAGAATGAACAACTCACTCTACACTATTGGGATACTATTGGGGCCTAGCCTCATTTTACCTCTTTTACCTCTCCCTTGTATGGCTTGATGTGGTCTTGTAATCTTCTGATGATAGGAGACCTGAATAGAAACATAGAAGAAGAGACACACAATTTCACACTCAACCTCCGCTGCCCCAAAGGAGCACCTTGATTGTATATATAGCAAAAGGGACACCACCAAAGGAAGCTCTACCCTTGGATCATATACATGGATTGGTAACCTATAAGTGACCTATGCCCTTAGATTGGTTGCATGTATGGGTGACATTTCTGTTTTGATCCTATCTGGTTGGTCAAACCATCTTTGACTTGAGGGAATCTTTAGGGAATCTTCCTATAGGAATCTCCAAATCATGCGGGTGAGGTATCATTGGAAATCTCTTGATGACACAAACCTGATTCAATGGAAGGTCATCCTTCCTTATATTAGAGGAATACTCTACACATTTTTAGGCCTAATTCATTTGTTTAGGCCTCCAAAATTGGCTCTGAAGTTTCTAGGCTATTTTTGGCTCCTGCTCTATTAGTACAAGTCCTCTTTTGGTGATACCTCTAACTGAAATACTTAGCACATCCTGCATAACATCCTTCTAGATATTACAAGGCCAATTTCCACCTCTAGATAATATGTCTAGCTTTTGGTATTCCAAATTCAAGCTAGTTTTTACTCTTGCCCTATTAGCAAAAGTACTCTGTTGGTGACACCTCTATCTGATCTACCTAGCCCATCATACACAATATTCTTCCAGATGTTACCAAGCCAATTTTAAACTCTGGATGATATGTGTAGCTATTGGTATCAGGTCTTCCCATCCTTCATGTGTTCAATGTAGTCACTTTTTACTCTGCATTATAAGCAGTATAAGCTTTTCTAGTTATAGTCCTCTGACCTTGGAAAGTTTTGGTTTACACATTCAATATGATATGTCCCCTAACAATATTAAGTCCAAAATAATCATAGAGCAATTTTATATAATACCATTAGCTAGACATATTATCTAGAGGTGAAATTTGGCTTTGTAACATCTAGAAGGATGCGATATATGATGTACTAAGTAGATTAGATAAAGGTATCACCAAACAAATACTTCCACTAATAGGGAAGGAGCCAAAAACACCTTGAAAACTTTAGACCTAATTTTGGAGGCCTAAACGGATGAATTAGGCCTCCAAAGTGAATAGAATCCCCATCTTTAAGAGAAAAAAAGCTTGCCTTCTCTCCGACCCCCTCCCCCCCTTCCACCCCCACCAAACTATTTATCTTGTCAAGAGCTTTCCAATTGTAACTTTTGAGCTTCCTACATGAAGATTCTCTAAAGATTCCCTCCAATTAAACTTGTTTGACCAACCAAATAGGACAAGAACCAACATGTCACCTATCCATGCAACTTATCTAAGGGAGCTCACTAACATGTCACATGTCACCAATCCATGTATTTGATCCAAAGGTGGAGCTTCCTTTGAGAAAATCCTCTTTGTTATATAATAAAGACAAGGTGCTCCTTTGGGGCCTCGGAGTATTGAGTGTGAAGTTTTATGTTTCTTCTCTTGTGTTTCTCTTGAAAGTTATCCTATCCTCAAAATATTACTTTTTATCATACAAGTGGGGATTAGTATTATGCTTATCACCTAAAAAATTTTGTGCATTTGAATTAAACACTACTCTTTTTATTAACTCTTTATAATATAAACCCTTACAAAACTATTCCTTGATTTTTTTTTGTCTAAAGAAGTCTTCTTCCACTCTTTTGTAATATATTAAAATCACAAATGATCCTTAAACATAGTGTAGACTAACTACTGTCAATCCTTCTTGTCTTTTTGCCTTATCACCTCTAAAAAAAACTATGTACATAATACAATCTACAAAACCAAAAATTCAATAAGTAAATGCTCTAGTTTTTATGGAATGTGTTATCTTTATTTATTGGTATGTGCTCAATGTTTAAAATAAGGATGCCAATGTCTACTCACTTGAAAGTAGGTATTTATTTGGTTTCAAAGTTATAATATTTATTATTTTACATTGTGCATGTTCAAGGTTCATTCAATTTCACTCAAGGTTGCATTGGTTTATATTGAAGGATGCATAGTACTATACTAGTAGCAATGATGTCCATATAGCAATGATGTCCATATATTGGATGATTATTTTAGATAAACTAAATTCTATGATGTCAAAGAAGAGACATTTTCTAAGATATTTATTAAAATTTCACTAATTGATTATGAAATTAATAGAATATAGCTTAGCATACTTTGTCCAAATTTCTATTGTCAATGTCATGTTGTCTAAACCTAGTTCTCAAACGTTATCCATACTCTTGTCTCATCTATCAATTCCTAATTGATATATCCATACTTGATTGAAAGGTAACACTTAAGAAAACAAGGTCATTATCTAATTGACCTCATCCAAATCCTATATACCTTTCAAAATTTCATAGGTCATAATAGTGTAATGATTGTCAAAATATACTCTCAATTCATCAATAGTACATACAAATCCTATATGAAAGACTCTGCAGCTCTATCTTTGTTTCAAACGAGAAATGAAGAATGATCTTATACCCTATCCTCTTTGAACTTAATGCCTTTCTAAAGCATATTTTCATAAAATTCATATGAATAAGTAGAGGATGAGCCTTCATTTTCCACTAGATTCCATTAGATAATTGTACTCACATTTTTTGCTTATAAGCTTCCTATGATTTTAGTACTCTAGACAAGAATTTAAATTCAGGTAAAATATGATACAAAGTTACGCGCAAACCAACGTTTTACCACATGAGAGAGAAACAATGGAGATATAGCAAGAAAATACTAAGCACTACTAAACACAAGAACTACCACTATCCATATACAACCAATACTACTAGCACCAAAGGAAACACCAAAGTACATATTATAGTTAAACCAACCAACTTTATGAACAAAATCTAAACAATTTGCTAAAATAAAAAAACCACAAACTAAGATTAACTAAAACTGTCCGCATCAGCCAATAACCACTAACTCCAACCAGCAAAACTAATAACTATTAGCTATAGCCTTATAATAAACCTTGTGAATTCAAGCACAAGAGAACATGACTTCCACTCCTTATAAGAACAAACTAGGAAAACTAGGAAAACTTGGCAACAAGATAAAACGAGTTCACTTGAGTAGTGCAAGCTATAACCAATAATAAGTACTATACAAGATCTTGAAGAATTAGCTTTTTTTCTTAAGTAATCCTCAAATTTCTGGCTGAATTTTAGATATGTATATTGCATTAAATCTAGTTTCTTTTGTATCCTCTTAATTATATGAGACTTAAGTTTGTTGTAAGATGTTTTGACCACCTGCTTCTAAAATATATTTTACCACATATTTGATCAATCAATACGAAAATTGTGTGAAATTTTTCAGTAATGTATCAAAAATAAAAAATCATATTTCAATTATTATAAATTATTATCAATTATTGTAATTGATATTTTATATAGAGCAAGGAATATCTTCTAGCTAAAAATTCCTTTATTATATTTGCTAATTTCTTTATTATGAGCCATATGTTTATAAATATGATATTTCTTGATGATATATTATAATTTATAATGTGATCTAAATGTTTAAACAATACTAAATACCTCATACAAATATATACAAAGTCCTACATCAACTATTAGAACACTTCAAAAAATCTACATATTCTCCTCCTATAAAGCTGAAGCTACAAGTCTTATATATTCAGTCCCTTGATATTGATAAAAAAAAACCTATTTTTTTGTTACAAAGCCACAAAAAGAAAAACATAAGTTGAGAAATAAACATATTGAATTATCCCCAACAAGATTTATAATCTTTTATTTATTATCACACATAATATAATTTGACAATTCTATGAGTAGCATAAATTCTTTTATTGAGATATGTTTCCTAATTCAAATTCATTGTAGGCCTCTACAATAAAAGATAAGAAATCTATGAACTGACTGTATACATCCATTGAGCAAATGCATTAGATACTCTAGCTTTGTCATACATAATTTGCCATTCCAATTATATTCCAGGGTTCCTTAATCGCATTGATGAGATTGTTATTAAATTCAATCATAGATTACACATTAATTCCCTCTATATTAGAACCTCTCTGTACCTATTTCCAATTCCATTACGACCTGATTGATCAAGAATCATGGGCCTTTTAATCTAGACAATGATTTCTCTCCTCCCTTTCACTTGTAACCTGAATATGACGTTTTAAAAGTTCAACTTAAAAATGGAAGTTGATGCAAATATATGAGCTTAGACCTCTTACAACTCTTCTTTACTTTTTGTATCACGTATGATTCCAAAACATATCAAGATTTGCTCTTATTATCAAAATCCCACCATCAAGAAAGACAACTTTCCACTTCATTTTTAATTTTGTTTCCCACATTATTTTACTTATTGATATGATACAACCATGTTTCACAAATATCTTAATTGGCTCTGAAGTTACACATTGACTTTGTAATTTCTCTTTGCTATTTTGGTAAAGCATAAACAAGTGGTGGGTGAATAGAAATGAATAATGAAGTAAATAGGAAAAGTATGAATGGTGGGACTCATGAATTTGAACAAGTATATATAATTAAATTTATTCATAGATGTGAACAAGACACACCCAGGAGTTGAAAAAAAGATAGTTTACACATGGAAAAATCTTTTAGCAATGTGTTTCTTAATTATATGAAATAAATGGATTTTATGTATATAAAAAGTAAAAAATGCAATTTGTACAGATGACCATAAGCGTTCTATTTCTATGAGATCTACCCCACTAAATTTTTTTCAAATATTCCCATAAATAGCATCCATATAGAATTTCCAAATAACCAATACACTTGATATGACACTGCTATGGGTAACTATAAAAAACTCCATATAATACATCCATACTAGGTTAAAGGATGTGAGATCCTTTCTGTTTGACCCAAATATTCGACAACTTGAGAAAAGGTTGTGTATGTATGTGTACTATATAGTCTTTCTCAAAATGTTCTAAAACATCACCTCTATAAAAAAGATTTAACACCTTAACCTATACATTACCTTTAAACCTACACAACTCTATTTGAAATTACTACGGGTAACCATAAAACCCCCATACAAAGTCACAGAGTACCTCCATATTCAGACCAATAATAGGAGACCCCTTTTATTTGAGAGCAGGTTGTCTATTTCTGTGGACAACAAATAATCGTGATTAAGAAATAGCCATTTAATGAGAAATATTACCTTATATAGTTAAGCTTGACAAGGAAAACGACATTCTTGTGAAGTACTTCAATCTTCATCCTCATTTTATTCTCATGACGTACGATTTGCCATGGTTGATTACGTATTGCTCGCCAGGCAACGGACTTTGGTGTTGATGTGAAGGTGAGCTCGGATAAAACATTGACTTGGAAAACTTCTAAAGCTTTGATGAGGATGACTTTGTTGTATCGAGTGGGGAGGCGACTGCGTGTGATAACAAGAAGGATGGGAAGACCCAAGCAGTACAAGGAAAAGACGTAGACGTAGAATGGAGTTAAGCTCAATAGTATCAGGTCGGTGTTTTATTAAAATCTAGTGATATTGGTTGTTTTATTCTACCTATCAATTGGCTGAGGTGGTTTCATTTGGGTAACATCGAGAAGCGTCTCGACGCACCCATATGATTTAAAAATATTCTATCAAAACATTGTGTGATTTCCTCTAATGGACTAAATTTTCCTGCCAACATACCGATTGATATTATACGAAAAACGAAATAAAACATTAGAGGACTGACCTTTATTCTTGATCTCATATCAACTCCGATTGGGTTCAGGTTAGATCGTAGAAACTGCAGTGTACCGTATTTGACCTTCAAGAATGTTGGAGAAAAATAAACTGGTTGTAGAACTCCTTCCTAGGATCACGGGTAAATCTCGCTTCATATGGAGGAGACATCAACTTTTTGTGGTTAGTGCAGCCAAAGACGCATGATCATTGACGCAAACCTAGGTAGATACCTGAACAGGTAATAACCACGCTGCTTAGAATTTCTCAACGGGCACAACCAAAAGCTCTTTTTGACTGATTCCAAACGTGGCTCAAATGCTGTCAAATTACGACAAATAGACAGTCGCTTCTGAGTCGCAAAACAGAAGACCTTATGGCTTAATGGGTCTGTTCCAGAAAGACAGGTGAGGGCAAATTTGCTGGCAGGAGATGACGTCACTACTAATATTCGCAATCACTACTAAGCCTGGTATCAACTGAAAAAAAGACACAAGCTTCTAAGACTTGGGACTTGCTTAGATATTTGGTGGGACACTTCCTCTGTGGTTTCCTCTGAGAGCGTGAAGTGCTTTGGTACTTTCTCGTTCTACACACATGTACATGTGCGACAGGATAGAGTTTTGTTTGGAAATAGACTTTGAAAATTGATCGCATTCTTCTATATTCTTTCCTCCCCACTTTCAGGGAAAGCAAATGGCATTCATCAAAGTTGATGAATGCCATTTGCTCTCTCCCCGATCTTTAAGCTTAAAAGAATAAAGCCACAAAGCTTGACTGTTTGGTTAGTTGAAAAACGCTTGCGGCAAGTAACTGGAAGAACAGCGGGTGGTGTACTCACACAGCATGTCATGGCATATGACAAATGACAAACCACAAGATAGGAAAATGAAAAAGCGCAAAAGTATGGAGAAGGGAATCCCCAAAGAGAGTGTCAAGGAGACGACGATCTCCCTCAAAGTGAATCTTGGTTAACAAGTTTCGTGCTCGCATGTTGGTGTTCTGTGGCCAAAACTAACCTGTTCGGGCTCCTTAACTGACCCACAGACTGCGTAAAATGGGGACCTTTTATGTAAGACCTGATGTAAGACCTTTCATCGGGGTCTCCTTTCTTACTCAACAACCTGGAAGCTTTGGTCGATGCGTTTTGGTGCAACAGTAGGGGTTCAAATTTAGACTTCTGGAGCACTCGTAGTCATAAATATCTTTACTAGAAAATATGACGTTTCAATTTTAGCTTTTCAACTGCCGTAAATAGAATTATCGACAATTACGGGAGCCTAGCCCAATGTGTGAGGAGTATCCATCAACATTCTGGTAAAAACTACCGCAGTCTCCTGAAATGTTACGGTCATCCAAAAACGTACCCGGTAAACTTTTACAGGGCCATAACAACCGTATAAATAACAAAAAAAACTGCCCCTAAAATACCAATTCAAACCCTAAATTGTTAACAACAAGATAAATAGCCTAAAATAGTAACCCTAAAAAATACCAACTCAAACCCTAAATTGTTACGAGATGTAACGTCAATAGGGGTTTCATAAATAATTTTATGAAGCTCTCTATATTTTCATATAAATTATTAAAAAACATTCACTAAATCGGTATGTGCTACAGGCCGGAGGAAGAAACTGTCCCACTATGGAGTTCGGTCAAGTTCCTTATTATTAGCACACTCCATCAGAGGTGGATTGTAGAAAATAACAGATATGGAGTTTCTTGTTGTCACATTGTAACACATTAATAACAAATTAAAATGTCTGGTTTAGAGTGAATCTGGTCTGTGCCAATTGCTGCCTAGTGTAATTTGTTAATTTAGTAATGTGTTAATTTAGGATTAAATGGGATTTTGCCCATCATTGCTTGATGGTGCTCGATGGCGCCCATTGGTTTTGCATCCAAATGTAAGCCTCATTGCAGCCAGGTTCTTAATCTCCCATTACTAAATTTTCATTGCCTGTTGGAGTAAAATTCATTGACTTTCAATTAATTTTGTGGTTATCACAAAGGCAATGTGAATCATTTTCCATAATTTACACTATCTCCCTTGTCTGCACTAATCTATGGAAATGAACCACCACACCAATGCGAAACTACAAAACCCGCCAGTTTAATTTATTGACATGAGCATTTGCACACATATGGTAAATTTGAATTTGAATAGTTGAGAGTGGCGTTTTGGATCCGCCAAAAACTTCACAAATCCCACTCTAAGAATCACACACCAGAAAAACATTACAACCCTCTCAAGAAGCCACATCATCTCTTCTGACAGTCATTTATTTTAATATGATAATCCATAATATAGCACTTGATTTTTGAAAATGAATGTAACTTGCATGAGATAGGTTGGAAAACAATTTACAATGCATTCATTTATTAGCACCTCATCTCCTTACAGAGTTCACTAAAAAATAATTACAAACTTTATTGTCCCCCTAGACATCCATCAAAACTATTTCTGAAACCCCCTAATGTACTTATTTTGGTTTTTGATATCCATGCATAAATTTATGGGATTTCCACATGAGTATTCAGTTCGAATCAAATTTGTTTTTGAGGTGCCCTATTGAAAACACAACCCATAGCTTTTTAAAGGCTATAGATGATCCCATAAAGTCCATTGATACAAACTTTGAATTTATACATCTTAATTGTAGTGTAAAACTTTTAAACCCAAATTTTCGAGGGGACCATTCAACTTTAAATCAAGGCTTATGGGTATCACAAGATATTCTAGGGACATCACACCCCTTCCCGTAAAATTCTGAAAATCTGGAATTTGAAACCTCGTAGTATAACGCTACTATAAGGGTGTTTCCATTTCTATGGGATATTCTACTTCGCCACTCACACCAAGAGACAGGGGAGGATAAAAACCTACGTACAAGGGCAGGCTATTGTTTCCAATCAAGCTGGAGAGTTTGGAGGACATGAATGAGGACAACAGAGGATGAAGGGTTTGCCTCCGTGGCCAGTCTAGAAGCTCTAGAAGTTTTTTATGGCTCAAGTCTAGGGGCTTGAACTCAGCGACTGCCATGGCACAGCCAGTTGTCCTGTTATCCTTGCTCACTCGACAAGCTGTGCGGAAGATCCCCGCCAATGAAAAATTAACACATAGAAGGAAATTGAACCCTGCTGCACATTTAAAATGTACAGAATCCAATCTCTCATAAATACCTCAAAGGTGTTTATGAGACATCTCTAGTCCTGAAAAGCGAATCTATTAGTCCGAAGAATGAATTTCTTGACCAAATTGGGTGGACGCCAGTGGGAAGGGTGAAAGCATACTGCCTTTCTCCTAGAGCAGACTTATACCGGGAAAGTATCAGATCTAAATAGATTGACATTGTGTTGTGCGGAACAACTCAATCTTTTCTCAACTTTTCCTTTGTCTTTTTTCAATCTCAACAAGAATACTACAATATGGAGCGGAGTTCCCTTTTAGAGGTGTACGGTTTAGTTATGATCCTTGAACATAAAAAGATGTAAATGAAGGAATTGTAATTGTTTTGATTCGGTATCTATTTGGATTGACTTGTTTATTGTTAGTGCACTAGACATTTTAGTACATCTCTATATGGTCGTTGCATTTTGCATGAAGTGGTGGTGGTAAACTCTCTAGGAGCAAAGTCCTTGGCATGAGCAAGTGTACAAGCGGGAGCAGCAGTGACCATTGTCTCTAGGGGCAAAGAGGACAATTACACACACTGGCTATCCTTGGACATCTTTCTCTCAAGTGATTGAGATTTTTGGGGGTCTATACCGTTTACTCAAGGATGCAACACGAGGTTCTTTGTAGAGGAAAGGGGCATTGGTGGTCTCTCCCATCTTATAACTGAAAACACATATCAGGCACTTTGCAACTCGCTCAAGCTTTGGGCCTTCACTGACAAGCAACTGCAGTAGGCACACCCAACTCGGCTAGGTTCTTCCCTCCCCACTAACCAGACATAGCATTGGAGTACCTTTACCATGAAGTTCAGGAGTAGATCACCCCCTCTGTTTCTTCGGTACTTGATGTTGGGGTGCTTTTCCCCTCATGTTCCTTTGTGCCCTACTTGTGTATATCTTTGTTTTTGGTTGCTTGGGACTATTGGGCCTTGTAATCTTCTTTCCTTTCAACACATGTTTGTGACTTGTATTCCTTTTCCTTTCCTTTATTTTATATATATATATATATATATATATATATATATATATATATATATATATATATATATATATATATATATCTCTCTCTCTCTCTCTCTCTCTCTCTCTCTCTATAAAGGGAATTAAATCCCTTTTTTCTACATTCTATTTCACAAGTTGAACTTGGAAATAACATTGAGCCTTCACATATCTCATTTTTCTTTCTAGACTAACATCTTACGTCTATATACATCATAAGCTATTTTAATGTGAGAATTTGAACTGATTGAGAAAAAGCTTTGCCAAGTAACCAAGATGCAATCATGAACACAAGACTATATATATTATATTCATAATCAATCTTTTTAAATTCAGTCCGCTTGGCATAATGCCTAAGGGACTGTCTCCCTACCAAAGAGAGTGTATCTCCCAACCAGCTATATATATATATATGATGTTAATGTTTGCAACCAAGTAGTAGTACGGTGAAAAGGACAACTAAGATAGTAACTCGGATGCTCAATGCCAAAATCCCAAAAGACTGCTCCTCCCATCTTGGATATTGCTTTTGTACTATCAAGTATTAGGAATATATTGGACAAATGACAACTCCTTATGCCAAGTCAAACTGAGCAACACACCCAACTCATACATAAAGCATGTTCTCATATCTTTAGAGATGGTTGACATCTCTTAGACCAAGCCAATGCTAAAAGCATTGAGCATTGGAATACCTCAATCAAGCACAACCACAAGTGTTTCTCTACTTTTGCAAGAGTTACAAAGTTTTTTAGTTCTCTCTAAGAACACACCCAACTCATATATAAAGCATGTTGTCATATTTCTAAAGATCATTTACATCTCTTAGACCAAGCGCTAAAAGCATTGAGCACTGGAATACCTCAATCAAGCACAACTGCAAGTGTTGCTCTACTTTTGAAAGAGTTACAAAGTTGTTTAGCTCTCTCTAAGAAGGAGTGAAGTGAGAAAATTGAGAGCAAAGAAATGATAATGGCAGATTGTATTACATTACAGTAGCAATCATGTACTAAGTCCTTGGAAGCAAAAAGTTCTCTGTAGTAAAATAGCCTTTTTTTGTAGTGTTAATAATAAAGCTCTTCTAGATTTGGATTTGCTTGTGACATTCCACTACAGCTACATGCATTGGCACCATTGAGGCTGAGTTTAGAAATCCACAAGAGGAGTTCAAGACTGAGTGGAAAATTGAGAAGAGGCGTCTCAACTTGATAACATGCAAGAAGCAATTGAATTGGTAGACAATGGCTAATTTAATAGAAGATTTGGTGCTTTGAGTCCATCATATTTACCACCTAAGTACTACTTTATATCAATTTTGTCTAATTACTACTTACTATCAATTTTTTCTTGTGTGTGTTTGTCTTTTAGCATAGTATTTTTGGTCCTTGTTTAAGATGTTTTTTCTTTTAGTTATGTATTTGGTTGTGTCCTCGGGAGTTGAGAGATTCTTAAGTAGACTCATGATGCTTCCACTTTGTTCTTTGGCATGGGTAGCTAGAAGAGTTACCAAAGGCAAGTGTCCTCATCTAGCACCACATACCCCTTAGGTGTATCTAGGGCATAGATCTAGCACCACCTAATTCAACATGCTCCCCTATGGGCTCAGGTTCTCCTTGATGGAGCCACTTCTACTCCTTTGTTATATTTTCCAACATCCCTTGGCAATCAATTTACTTTGGTTGATTTGCCTATGGAGTATCCTCTACACACTATCCCCTTTGGTCAACCTTTTCCTCCCACAACCTCTCCTCCTAGCTTCCTTGATCCACCACCACCATCACATGCTCCAATCTCTCCTACCTATTTGGATCCCCTACCATCACCAATCAACATCCCTCTTATAGCACCCTCTTACATCCCTCCTCACCAACATCCTGCAATCTTGTCTTGATTGCACATAAGTAGAAGTTGGTTGGCATAGCCTTGAGAACGAGTAAGATGCTTATGAATGAGAGAAGATTCCACTTCTTTGCCCACTTCCCTAGACCTTCTTCATACTCCAACCCTCTCACTACAAGCGCCATTAGACTCTTGCTCTTGGCTCCACTCTTTGGATCCTCTTTAAACCTTCCTACCAAGCTTACCACATCCTTTTATGTACACCATGATCCTTATGCCCCTCTTCCATCTAGTGAGCTCCATGCTTTCTATACTCCTACATGCCATCTTAGTAGATGACTAGGAGAGAGATGTATTTACTTGGAACCTAATAGGTCTTTTTCCCTTAGTGGAATTTGCTTCTTCCTACTCATGGGGTGCTTCCAAACACCACGAGACCACCTCTTGGATTCATTGGTTTTTATGAGGTGATTTTCATGCTTTATAGGAGTATGCCATCCTAGCCCAACAGTAGCCAAATGGATCACAACATCCTCACATGCTCATGCTTCATCTCTAGAGTATCATTATTTATATTATGTATTATATTATATTATATTATATTATTGATGTTAGGCCAAGTAGGGAAGTATTAGCAAGCAGTCCATGCATTATCATCCTTTAGACCAACATCCTTCTCCATCTAAACTATGTCAACCTTACATGATCTCCATCCATCAACCACATATGACCTTCCTTCTTTTGTGAATGACTACCACCAAGATGAGGAGCTACAACTTGTGGAGTCCTTCTTTACCCATGCTTTACTCCACTCTCCATGTTTCTTGACAAGTGGTCCTTTAGAACTAGTTTTTGATCATTTATGGGATTATCTCTCCCCCAATTTGCCAAACTCAATCTTCCTCCTTCTCTTTGCTTTCTACCAACACATTGTTTTAGTATTGGTGCTCTTGGATGCTACTTATTTGTCTGGTGCCTCTTGTCTCCTTGCTCTATCAAGGAGACATCAGGTGTTTGCTCCATAGTTCTAGGGGATTTTTCTTGTGTTTAGTCTTATTCACCATTTATCTACAACTTTACCACTCCTTTTCATCTTTCTTGTCGTCTCATCAATATGAAATAGCCATGCCATGTGGTTATGAGATAGTTATTGTGGGCATTAGAGCTTCCTTGGACCTCTACTTCAATGTTGGTCATCCAAGTGGATATCTCAAATGCCTTCAATACCACTTCTCATCCAGCTTTGTTTCAGTTCTTTGTTTGGCAAGGGATTAGATCTCCTCCATGATTCCTTTTGTGCATACTTTCTATAGCATTGATGCACCATTATTGTCCAACCACTATACTAACACATGAGGTTTCACTTAGTTAGCATTGATAGAGTGTATATGCCATGGAGATCCTTTAGGAATGTCATTATTTGTGTAATAGTCCAAAGACAAGAGAACTTACAATTTAAATTTTATAATACTCCAATGCCCCAAAAGAGCACTCCAACTTTATTTTATAGTAGAGTAAAACCCTAACAAGGAAGCTTCACCTTGATATTAGATACATGGATTGGTGACATGTCAATCCTAGTCCCATTTGGTTGGTCAGACAAGTTTGACCAAAGGGAATCTTCTTGTAGAAATCTTAGACTAGAACGGAAGTGGTATTTTTGGAAAGATCTTGACTAGATAAACCATTAGAGATAAAGGCAATGCATTTTACCCAAAGTAAGAGGTTTAGGTTTCATTTTTAGGTTTAATTCTTATGTTTGGGCATCCAAAATTGGCTTTGAAGTCTTTGATGTATTTTTGGCCTCTACTCTAGTAATAGAAATCCTCTTTTTGTGACTCCTCTATCCAATCAACTTAGACCATCATATATAATATATCTAAAGATATTACCAAGCTAATTTCCACCTTTAGATAATTTGTCTAACTAATGGTATTATAGACATCTACCCATTTAAGACATAATATTCTCATTGCAAAGTTGTTGCTCAAAATATTGCACTAACACCAATACAATGGTCAAATTTTTTGTGGGCTCCCAAGTTACCTCATATGATGGGTACTCTTTCCAATGTATGAGATACTCCACATGTTAATGGTGTGTACCTCATATGAATTTCTTGAGAATGTGCTCTACTTTGTAATCCTTTCTTCTATAAATGAGGTCTAGACAAGGTTGAGCTTCTTGTATGGAAGGAAAGTGTGGAGGTCAAGGTGCATAACTTTGTAGCAAGGAAACTTGGAACATCAAATGGATCCTCATTTGTGGAGTTAGCTCGAGGTAATAGACCACTACTTTGACTTGATGGATGATGGGAAAAGGGCTATTAAAGTGAACTTAAAAGGCCCAACCAAAATAATGTTGGCAACCACACTTGATCTCCAACTTCAAATCCCATGTGCCAACAATGTGCATTTGCATATTATTTCTTCCAATTTTGGGTGTATCTATAACTTGTTCTTGGCATTCTCCATACGTTGTTGGATCCTTGAGACAAAAGCATTGACAACATCAACTTTTGTAGCCACTAGGCTGAATTTTACCAAGCTAGAAGGTTTGAAAAGGTGTACTTCGTATATGAGGAAGAATGGCTTGATCTTTTAAGATGGATTCATTGAATTATTGTGGGAAGATTCCATCAATGAAAGTAATGTGTCTCACCTTTCTTCTTCCTCTAGATTAAATGCTTATAGTATGTCCTTTATAGTATGATTGGCCCACTCTATTTGTTCATTGGTTTGTGGATGGTATGTCGTGGACATTACAAGTTTGGTTTTGAAGACTTTGAAGAGTGTTCTCCCAAAAAAACTAGTGAATTGAGGGCCACAATCTATTACAAGTACTCAAGATAGTCCATGTTGAGAAAATTTGTAGCTAAGTACAATTGAGCAAATTGTGGCACAATCATGTCCTTGGTCATAAGACATAAATGAATCATTTTGCTAAGTTTGTCTACAAAGACTACAATGGTGTCAAAACCTAAGGGTGGTTTGAGTAATGTGCAAACTAGATCCATGTTGACATGCTCTTAATGTTGTGTAGGGTAGGAAGGGGTTGAAGAAGACCTATGAGAGCCTAATTAAAGGCTTTAGTTTGTTGATAGATTATGCAACTTTGGATATACTTCATCACATCTTTGCACATCTTGGGCCCATAATAATGACATTTTACTACATCTTAGATCTTGTCCACTCCAACATGACTTGCAATTGCAAAATCATTGCATTTAACTAGAATGGTGGTTTTTATGTTTGGAGCATCAAGGATTAATAACTTCCATGAAGGAAGGTGAGTCCTTGGGTGCTAGTTATTCCTTTAGATGAGTGAGCTCTTATAATCTATGAGTTGGTCTTTGTAGCATCAAGGATCCTTGTCCAAAAATTTGTGTTTATCTTGGCCTCTATAACCATATTATTCACTGTAGGCATCTGGGTTAATGCATCTACAAGCTGCTTCTTGCACTCCATAAATGTGATAGTCATGTTAAATTATTATCCCCACTTTGCCCAACTAATCTAGCTACGACATAGATCTTTTTGTGTCTATAGGTAGACTAGTAATTTATGATCTATCTCAATGACAATTACCTTCTTGGCAAGGTAGTGCTTCCAATGCTTGGTAGTAAGGATAAATGCCTGCTCTTCTCATTAATAGTGAGCTAGTGTTGCTCCACCAATAACTACTTTTGAGAGAAATATATGATTAGGTATCATCTATTATCCCATTTTTTGTAGAACTGCTCATATTGCAATGCTTGATGCATCTATAGCCATCTTGGTTGGACATTTGGGATCATATCAATTCAAGTTGGTGCATGTTACTAGTAATGAATCTTATAATGCTTGAAAGGCAAGCCCCTATATGGTTCTTCACATCCATTTCTTCCATTTGCTAAGTAATGACAATAAGGGTTGTGCAACCATGGAAAATTCCTTGAAAAATCAATGATAGACCTTAATTAATCCCAAGAAACTCTTGAGTTTGATCCTCTAGAGTTGTAACAATATGGATTTTATAGATGAGTTAGTTGAGACTAATAAAGTAGCAAATAGGCCAAATTAGCTAAAAATTATCAAAATATCCTAGAAGCATCTAGGAAACTACTTGGTACCTTCCAAGTATTGGGTAATGTCCATACCAAGTGATAAATTTTAGGAGGAAGCTTCTTGGGAAGCTTCTTGGCTAGCTTAGCTTGCATGCCAAGTAGATGGCTTCTAGAAGGAAGCTTTTTGAGAAATTGCTAGGCTAGCTTAGCTTGCTTGCCAGGTAGAAAAGCTTCTTGAGAAGCTTCTCAGTTAACTTGGCTTGCATTCAAAGAAGACGGCTTTTAGGAAGCTTCATGTCAAGCTTCTCAAGTGTAACAATATGGAGTTTAGCGACGAAGTTAGTCAGGCTTACAAAGTAGCACATAAGATAAATTAGCCTAGAATATTCTAGAAGTATCTAGGAAGCTTCTTGGGAAGCTTCCCGATTAGCTTAGCTTGCACCTCAAGTAAGTAGTTTCTAGAAGGAAGCTTCTAGAAGCTTCCAACTAGCTTAGCTTGCACGCCAAGTAGGCAGCTTCTAGAAGGAAGCTTCCTTGTTAACTTGGCTTGCACTCTAAGAAAGCGGCTTGAGTAAGCTTCTTGAGAAGCTTCTCAAGGCCCTTGTATCCTACCTATAAATACCAAAGCCAAAGCTCATGGTAAGCATTTGGAGTTTTACCTCATTCAAGTGTCCCAATGTGAGTTTCCATTCTCCTATTTCTCTCCTCGGTTTTGGTCTTTTACATTGGTATCAGAGCAGGAATGGGATGGATGGAATTTATGGACCACCAAATCCATTTTCGCCAAACCATTGGGATTTTCATGTTCAAATATTACCAAAGCATCATTTCAAACAATTCATCACCTCGTGCTTTGGGTAGGATTTTCTACATATGATCATCGTGTCAGAGGAACCCTTGATACTTCCAGTTGTAACTTATGGAGAATGGTGGACGTGTTGTATATATGTGTTAATCAACTAGATAAATTGAGGGTAGTGGAATAGAGTAGTAGCGATGACGGCAATACCAGATGTTATCCTTGCAATGCAACAACAAATCAAGCATCTTACTCAATTGTTGGATGAACGAGACCAGCAACGACAAGAACAGATAGACATAGCGCCAATTTGAGATGGAGAAGATTGCATTCGATTTCTCAAACCCAAGGTGTTCAAAGGCAAGAATCTTCCAAGCATAGTGGAGAATTTTGTGTTTGACTGCAAACGTTACTTTGAAGCCACCAATCTTCAAGATGAGCGAAAACAAATTCTCTTGGCTTCTAGCCAATTGGATGGCATGGCAAAACTTTGGTGGCAATTCCGAGTAGAAAGAGCTGAATGACACATTGTAACACCAATTTTGACATGGGCAGAATTCAAAGATGCAATACTTGGTTGATTTCAAACCATAAATGCCACTTGAGCCGCACAAGATAAATTAGCAGAGTTGAGGCAGATTGGCTCAGTGAGAAGCTACATCACACAATTTCAGAACATCATCCTGCAAATTCTAGATATCCAAGAAGGTGAAATTCTAGATCAATTTGTGCAAGGATTGAAGTCATGAACCAAATTGGAGGTGACCATGCAGGAGCCACAAAATGTAGAAGAATCCATGCAATTGGCTGAGCGTTTTGATTCCTGGGTTGCAACAACTTGGTCTCAACCTCGACCTACACAAAGCCTACCAATACACTACACACAAGTGGAAGAACCGGTACCAATGGAGATTGATGTTATCCAACAAAGACCACTTGGCACAGCAGATAGAGAAAGATTACGACAAAATGGAGGTTGCTTTTTCTTGTTGCCAAGTTGGACATCACATTGCTGAATGTCCACTTAGGAATAGGTGACCTCGACAAGTTGCCTAGATGGCATTTGTGGAAAAAAATGATCAAAGAAATGAAGAATCCCAGTAGGAGATTTTGAGCCGCCTACTAGGAGCTTGATTAGTTCCAATGGGATTGAAGGCTCGACCTATGCAATTTTGCTTCACTTGCAAGGTACGATATCTAATCGGGGTTGTAGGATTTTGGATGATTCTAGAAGTTCATAGAATTGCATATCTATGCAAGTAGCAAAGGAATTGGGTATTCCTATCAAGCCAGTGTTTGGAAGTAGTTTGATGATGGCGGATGGTAGAAAGGGTTTTGCATTCCGCACCTCACATCTTGTTACCTTCAAGATTAGGAAGGAGTATTTGGAGTGTATGAGGTTTGTAGTGGCACCTCTACACTACGATATCATTTTGGGTCTACCTTGGCTTGAACGTCATAAGGTTCAATTCAATTGGACCCGACGGAAAATTCAAGTACAACACCAAGGTAGAAATTTTTGATTAGGTTGTCTGGCACCTCTGAGTAAGACGCCTAAGCACAATCAGTCCCAAGATGGGAAGTTTGCCGAGAAGGTAGCCATAGAGCAAATCTGGAAGGGAGATGAGTCCCAAGATGGGAAGTTTGCCAAGAAGGCAACCATAGAGCAAGCTTGGAAGAGAGATGAGTCCTTGGAAGGGAAGTTTGTTAATGAAGCGGCCATAGAGCAAGCTTTGGAGGAAGATAAGTCTGCATTTGTGGCATGGATCAAGCCGATTGCACAAGAACAATCTAAGGAGGGCCAAGAGTCTCATCAAGCAATAGTTGATTGGATAGTTCAGGAGTTTGCAGACGTGTTTCCGGATGATCTGCCAAAGGGATTACTTGCCAATCGAGGTATGCCTTTCAAGATTGAATTATTGCCAATGAGTACTCCAGTGAGTAGACCAATCTATTGGCTCTCACCAAAGGAGTTGGAGGAGTTGCAAACAACACTTACAAAATTGTTAGAGAAGGATTTCATACAACATAGTACCTCTCCTTGGGGAGCACCGGTACTATTTGTTCCAAAGAGGATGGAGGACTTTGTTTCTGTATAGATTACCGTGGACTCAAAAAGCAAACCGTGAAGAATGCATATCCCTTACCTCGGATCAATGACCTGCTTGATCAACTAAGTGGAGCACGCTACTTTTCCAAGATGGATCTTCATAGTGGCTATTGGCAAATTCCTATTGAAGGAGAGGACATGCAAAAGACTACCTTTCGCACAAGGTATGACATTTTGAGTGGAGAGTTCTACCTTTCGGACTCACTAATGCTCCAACAATCTTCATGGATGAGATGCATCGGGTGTTGGATGGACTATTGGATTGGTCCGTGGTGATGTTCTTAGATGATATCCTAATCTATAGCAAGATAGAGGCAAAACACATGAATCATGTACAAGAAGTCCTAAGACAACTACAATAGTGGAAATTTTATTGCAAGAAGTCAAAGTGTGCTTTTTGGCAAAAGGAGGTTACTTTCTTGGGTCATAAGATCTCATCAGAGGGGATCAAGATGGAAGAAGAGAAGATCAAGGCCATTACTGATTGGTCTACCCCAAAGGATGCTATAGAAGTACGAGCATTCAATGGATTGGCCAGTTTTTACCAACGGTTCATCCACTGTTATGGTCATGTGGCTGCACCATTGACTGACCTCTTGGGAAAGAACTTGAGCTTCCAATGGACCACCAAGCATGAAGAAGCATTCCAGAAGTTAAAGCATATGGTGTCTTCAAGACCCATTCTTCAACCATATGATCCTCAACTACCTTGTGTGGTTGATTTTGATGCTTCTAACTTTGCAATTGGAGTTGTGTTGCTACAAGAATTTCCAGATGGACTACATCCTATTACCTTTGTGTCTTGCCAACTAAACATAGCTGAAAGAAACTACTTTGCTCAAGATTGGGAACAACTTGCAATGGTATATGCCACCAAGGTATGGAGGCATTATCTCTTGGAGAAACAAGTGATCATGCAAACTAATCACAAGCCATTGTTGCAAACCTTACACTTGGAGCACATGAAGAGTCGGCCTCATCAATGGGAAGGGCAAGTCCAATTGTTTGACATCAAACTTGAGTACAAACCAGGTCGGTTCTATGTCATCCCTGATGCTCTATCACGACGACCTGATTTGAAGGCTCTTCCTCTCATCACGGCGGCAATTACAATGGTGTCCATTGACTCTAAGGTCCATAATGAGTTTCAATCAGCTCTACAACAAGATTCCTTCTTCCAAATGGTACACGGTCCTCTGACAACATGCAATAAGGAGTACAACACCTTCTCCTTCAAGGAAGATCTTTGACTTGAGCGCCTTCAAGAAGCCCATGATTTACCAATAGCTGGTCACATGGGAGTGGACAACACCTTGGGCACCCTCCAACACCAATGGTGGTGGCCCAACATGACACAAGATGTTCGAGACTTTGTCTGATCATGTGAGAGTTGCCAACATAACAAGGCCAGCAACCAAAAGTTGAGTGGACTCCTTCAACCACTCGCCATTCCATCCGCTTGCTGGGAGCATGTGAGCTTGGATCTCATCATATTTTTTCCAAAGACAAAACAAGGACACACCGTAATCATGGTGTTTGTAAACAAGCTTAGTAAGCAAATCTACTTGGCACCAACCTGTGATACCGTGGATGCTCCAACCTTAGCGCAAATCTACTTTGATAATGTATTCAAACATCATGGGATGCCATGTGTACTCATCTCCGACCATGATCCTCACTTTACTAGGAAGTTTTGGCAAGCACTCTTTCAAATACTTGGCACCAAGCTTGCTTTGTCCACGGCCTATCATCCTCAAACTGATGGACAAACCAAATGTGCAAATCGTACATTGGAGGATATGTTGCGTGCCTTTGTCAATGTCCACCATACCAATTGGGATGAATGTCTTGCCGCTACAGAATTGACTACAACAATTCCAAATAGGCAAGCACCGGATTCTCTCCTTTCTTCCTCAATTTTGGCCAAGATCCGCTTGTTTCAGATTCTCTTCTTGCTCCCCTTCCATCTCAGGTTCCTCATACTATTACATTCTTGACCATTATATCCCAATCTCTCCAACAAGCCAAGTCTCACCTCCTTGTTGCTCAGAATTGCCAGAAACAATATGTGGACCACCATCGTTGTGATCTCACCTTTGAAGTTGATGATAAAGTCATGATATCCTCTAGTAACCTCCCTCTCCAACTTGATACCCAAGTTTGTAAACTTGCCCCCAATTGGATAGGAACCTTTGATATCACCCAAATTGTCTCTCTTGTTGCTTATTGTCTTGCCTTGCCTTGTCACATGTGTATCCATCATGTCTTTCATGTTTCCAAGTTGAAACCCTTTGTTCCTAACCCCTCTTCCTTTTCCTCTTGAGTTCAACCTTCCCCTCTTTCTATCCCTATCAATGATCATGAGGAGTACAAAGTTGATTATATCCTTGCATGTCGCCATATTCAACGAGGCCGTTGCCAACATACGGAGTACAAGGTCCTTTGGAAAGTGTATCCCCTTCATGATGCCACCTGGGAACCTCTTCCTCACCTCCAAAATGCACAGATGGCCATCCAAGAATTTGAAGCTTCACTGGCGACGAGGACGTCACCAACTAGCGGCGAGGGAATATGTTACAATATGGAGTTTAGTGACGAAGTTAGTCGGGCTTACAAAGTAGCACGTAAGAAAAATTAGCCTAGAATATTCTAGAAGTATCTAGGAAGCTTCTTGGGAGGCTTCCTGGTTATCTTAGCTTGCACCTCAAGTAAGTAGCTTCTAGAAGGAAGCTTCTAGAAGCTTCCAACTACTTAGCTTGCATGCCAAGTATACGGCTTTTAGAAGGAAGCTTCTTGAGAAGCTTCTTGAGAAGCTTCCTAGTTAATTTGGCTTGCACTCTAAGAAATGGGCTTGAGGAAGCTTCTTGAGAAGCTTCTCAAGGGCCTTATATGCTACCTATAAATACCAAAGCCAAAGCTCATGCTAGGCATTCTGAGTTTTCCCTCATTCAAGTATCCCAATGTGAGTTTCCATTCTCCTATTTCTCTCCTCGGTTTTGGTCTTTTACATCAAGAGCCTTATATGTTCTCTACAAATACCATAGCCCAAGCTCATGCTAGGTATTTGGAGTTCCACTCATTCAAGAGTCCTAATGTGATCTTTCATTCTCATACTTCTCTCCTTGGTATTTTATAAGAGCACCCCAATTTTGAATGATTTTTATTTGTTATAACTTGGATACCTTTTGCACTTACTCTATGACCCAAGTAGCCTATTTCAAATTTTCCAAACTCGCACTTTGAGATTTTGGTATACAATTGATTCTTTTGTAGAAACTTGAGGGCTCCTTGCAAATGTCGCTTATGCTCTTTCATTGTCATACTATAGACTAGGATATCATCTAGGAAATAATAATATACTTATCCAAGTATGGAAAACATATGTCATTCATCAAAGTCATGAAAGTGGCCGGTGCATTGGTGATATAATATTTCAAGGACAAGAAAAACCACAAAGAAACACAAGGTTTCATCCCTCACTATTGTAATACTCCAAGGACAAGAGAAGAGAGAAAAAAAAAATTTCACACTCAATCATTCGATGCCCCAAAGGAGCACCTTCTCTTTATTATATAAACCAAGAGGATCTCCTCCAAGGAAGCTCCACCATAGGATTAGGCACACAAATAGGTGACATGTCAGCAAGCTCCACCCTTGGATTACTTACTTGGATGGGTGACATGTTGGTCCAAGTCCTATTAGGTTGGTCAAACAAACTTTTTGACTAGAGGGAATCTTTTAGGGAATCTTCTAGTAGGAATCTCAAAATTATGGGGGTAAGGTACCATTGGAAAGCTCTCGATGAGACAAACCAAGGGGGAGGGAAGGCCAGTCTTGTCTCCATTGAGGAGCGGGAGATCTGTACATTTTTGAGGCCTAATTCATTTGTTTGGGTCTCCAAAATTGCATTCAAAGATTTCAGGTATATTTTGGTTCCTACTCTATTAGTACAAGTCCCCTTTTGGTGATACCTCTTTCTGATTTGTTTGTTCCATCATGTGTAACATCCTTCCAGATGTTACCAAACTAATTCTCACCTATAAATCATATGTCTAACTATTGATTCTAAGGTCTTCAAGTCTATTTTGATTTTTGCCCCATTAGTAAAAGTACTCTTTTGGTGATACTTCTATCTAATCTATTTTGACCATCATGTATAACATCATTCTAGATATTAACAAACCAAATTTCACATCTAGATCATATGGCTAGCTCTTGGTATTACAGACCTCCCTCCTTTTAAGATGCAACGTCTTCGTGGTGCAACTATTGCTCAAACGCTTGCACCAACACCGGTGCATGTGTCAAATTGGTAGCAGGCTCCCAGGTTGCTTCATAGAGGGGGTAAAATTTAAACTATACTAGATAGTCCACCCATGGATAGCGAGTACCACATATGTGTTTTTGGAGAATACGCTCCACTTCATATTCCTCCATGCCATCAATGAGTGTCAAACAAGGTCAAATATCTTGTGTGGAATGACACTGGTCTGATTGGGGAGTATATATGCATAGTAGGGAAACATAGAACATTGTATGGATCCTCATGTATGGTGGTAGCTCAAGGTGATAGGCCACAATGCCGACCCAATGAAGAATCAAGAAAGGCCCAATCAAACAAGGTCTGAGCTTACAAGGGCCAACTAATGTGAGGTTGGTTATCCATAGCCACACTTGATCTCCAACATTGAACTCCATGTGCCTACAGTGTACATCAGCATACTGCTTCTGTTGATTTTCCACAAACTATAATTTGTGTTTGGCGCTCTCTATACCTTGTTGGATTCTAGAAGCAAATGTGTTAATTGCATCAACCTGGGTAGCCACTGGACGGATCTTCATCAAGCTAGAAGGTGTGAAGAGATGCTCACCATACATGAGGAAGAGCGGAGTGACTTGGGTGGATGCATTCACTGAATTGTTGTAAGCAAATTCCACCAATGGGAGTAGGGTGTCCCACCTCTCTTGCTCTTCTAAGGTGAAGCCGCATAACATGTCTTCAATCGTGCAATTAGCCCGCTCTGTTTGTCCATCTATTTGTAGGTGGTAAGCTATGGACATGGCCAACTTGGTTTTGAAGAAACCAAAGAGTGTTTGTCAAAACAAACTGGTGAATTGAGTGCCTCTATCGATGATGAGTACTTGAGACAAGCCATGATGAGAGAAGATTTCATTTAAGTATAATTGAGCTAGTTGTGGAGCAGTCACATCCTTGGTGATAGGGCATACATGAATCATTTTGCTAAATTGGTCCACAAAGATCACAATGGAGTCAAACCCTAAGGTGGTCTTGGGTAATTCATAGACTAGATCTATACTCGCATGTTCCCAACGTTCAGTAGGAGTCGGGAGAGGTTGAAGGAGCCCTATAGGAGCTTGATTAGAAGCTTTATTCTGTTGAAAAAGTAGGCAATTGTGCACATAGTCCATGACATCATTGCTCATCTTGGGCCAATAGTAATGGCGATGGACTACATCCAAGGTCTTGTCTACTCCGATATGACCTGTAATGGCCAAATCATGACATTTTGCTAGAATGGTGGTGCATAATTCTGGGACATTTGGAATCCATAATCTGCCATCACGAAAGGTGAGTGCTTGGGTGTTGGTGACGCCTTTGGATGATTGTGCTTTTATAATCTGTACATTAGTTTTTGTAGCAGCCAAAATCTAAGGCCAGAATTCTAGGTTAATCTTAACCTCTACCACCAAGTTGTTTGCCATTGGCATGCAGGTAAATGCATCTACAAGTGGCTTCTTACTTTCCATGTAGGTGAATGTCATGTTGAAGCATTGGCGCTACTCTATGCACTAAATTTTGCAACGAGATAGATCCTTTTGCATCTTGAGGTAGACTAGAGGTTTGTGGTCTGTCTCTACTACAAATGCCTTCTCGCATAGATAGTGCTTCCAATGCTTGGTTGCAATTACAATGGCTAGCTCTTCTCATTCTATGGTGTGGTAGTTGCGCTCTACCGGTAACAACTTTCGAGAGAAATATGCAATTGGATGTCATCCGTCATGCCACTCTTGTTGTAGGACTGCTCCTATTGCTATGCCTGATGCATCTATAGGCAACTTGATTGGATGTTTTGGGTTATACCACTTCAAGATTGGTGCATGTAGCATGGCGGCTTTCAATTCTTGAAAGGTCAACTCTTGTGTGGTTCCCCATGTCCATTTCTTCCCGTTGCCAAGTAGCGCCATTAAAGGTTGTGCAACCTTGGAGAAGTCCTTGAAAAATCTACAATGGAATCCCATCAACCCCAAGAAGCTCTTGAGTTGAGTCTAACCTTCTAGGGCACTCCATTTTTGAATGACCTCTATTTTATCAGTCAATACTTGAATGCCCTCTACACTTACTCTCTGCCCCAAGTAGTCTACTTCAGACTTGACAAACTTGCACTTTGAGATTTGGTGTACAATCAATTCTATCTTAAAATCTGGAGGACTTCTCATAGATGTTGTTTGTGTTCTATCCTCATGCTATTGTATACTAAGATATTGTCCAAGAAGATGATAACAGACTTATCCAAGTATGGATGAAATATATCATTCATTAGACTCATGAAAGTGGCATGTGCATTGGTGAGGCCAAAAGGCATCACAAGATACTCAAAGTGGCCATACCTGGTTTGAAAGGCAATTTTGTACACATCCTCCTTTGCAATTTAGATTTGATTATAACCGCTCCGCAAGTCCAATTTGGTGAAGTATCTTGCTCCATGGAGTTGATCAAACAAGTCATCCATGCAAGGTAAAGGGTATTTATTCTTCACTATTTGTTGATTGAGACCCCGATAGTCAATGTACATGCACATTGTACCATCCTTCTTTTTCACAAACAAGACAAGAGTCCCATATGGTGATATGCTAGGTTGGATGAGCCTTTTCTGTAGCATCTCCTCAATTTGAGTCTTACACTCCTCCAACTCATGAGGTGATAGGCGATATGGGGCCTTACAAGGAGGTGTCTTCCCCGAGAGTGTCTCAATTTTATGATCTACTCTCCTTTTTTATGGTAATCCTAAGGGTAGATCATCAGGAAAGACATCTTGAAACTCATCCACCACATCCTTCAATTTCTCAGGAATTTGTCCATCAAGTTATGCACTATGGACTTCTCTTATTAGACCCATGAAACATCTATCGGTCTTACAAACAATTGCCGTCCTTATGATATATAGAGGCAGTTCTTGCTTGTGTGATTTTTCTTTAATCCTAATGATTGACCATTAGTGGGTTCTCACTATTTTCTTCCTCCAATCTACCATAGGATTGTAATGCTCCATCCATGGCATGCTTAAGATTGCATCATAACAAGCTAATTATATCACTCGCCACTCAATTGCTTCATGATATTCTCCTATAGAGAGTGTTACCCATCTAGGTAATGATTCAATCCTCTTTGTTTGCCCATTAGGTAACTCTCCTTCTTCACTCTTATCTCTCTCTAGATCCATTCCCAATCTTATTGCAACAAAGCAAGACAAGAAATTCTATGTTGCACCCAGATCTATTAATACTCTCACTTGATTGCCTTTTAGGACTCCATTCACAACAATCAATTATGAGGTTGCCTTTTGGGATCTTTGCATGTTTGTCTTCTTCCTTCCCTTGCTTCTCTGCTTCCTTATTGAGCCAGTAAGGCCGCAAGGTACATTTATTGGCAATCTTCATTTTCTGAAGTGATTTCTACCTCCTCCTCTTCAATGCACCTCTCTATGTTGTTCAAAGATTGCATGTATGAAGGCCGATGGCCTCTAGGGAAATGAGTGCAATAGTTGGTAGATATGTGCCCAATAAGGCCATAATTGTAACAACAGTGTTGTTCTCCTCAAGTTCTTTCTCCTTGTGGGACTTCGTCTCTTTGTTCTTCTACTTGTCCATGCCCTTCTTGAAGCGGTCATGCTCCTCGATCTCAAAATCAAAGGTTGCCCAATTCCATCGGTACTGTTCCATCCATGTGTGGCATTTCTGTCCAATAATGTTGAGGTGGAACTACTCCTTCACTTCCACCTAATGCTCCAGCTATTCTTTGTGCACAAGCAATGGCTTCAAATTCCGTGTGAGGATTTTGCACCATGACTTCTTGGCAAATCCGCTCCTTCAACCCTTGTTTGAAATTGTTGAGAGCCTCTATTGGACTCATGTTGGTTATTGCGACTTGTAGATCCAGAAGTGCCTCTATATACTCTTGTACAATGTTCTTCTGTCTTAATCCTCATAGTCAGATTCGGGCCATCTGCACGGAATCCACCAATTGGAAATTCTTCAGTAATCCTTCTTGCATTGCTGTCCACATGACCTCCCTTCTCTCAGCCAACATGGATTGTTCCCAAGCATCATACCATGTGAGGGCTTTATTGGTCAAGTACCCACATGCAAACATGCCTCTAGCATGCTTTGTGATATCTGTTTAGAACAATCAAAAATATTGATTCATTCTTGAGATCTAATTTTCCAGTACTCCCATCATATGTTGCTCCTTGTAAGGCTCAATGTTTTAGGTCTTCTTCATCCGGAGTAGCAATGTGGCTTCATCATTGATAGGGTTTGTAGACACGGGTGCCTCTCCAAGTACTTCAGTTGTAGGTATTGGGTTTTGAGATGGCTCTTCTTCTTGCATTGCTTGATCGTTCTTGAGGATCTGCACTTGACTTTGTAATGTCTCCATGGTCATCTTAATCTCTCAAAATTCATTCAATATCCTTTGCATTCCTTGCACCAACTCTTGCAATTGCTGATCCATGGTTCCTACAACACTCAATTGCTAATGTCTATGTCAATACAGAGTCAATATGATCACTTTGGAACGCACATGAACTATCAAAACTACCATTGGGACCTCAGAAGCTATTACTCGTTGATAATACTCCTCACCAAAATTCCTAACCACAAAATCTCTAAACATCACTTTTGATCTCACTACATAATGGATTTCTACTTGAATGTTGAAAGGAAGAGGATTTGGGATATTCACATCCATATCATCATATTAGAGTGTAGATTGTCAAATCCCACTCTCTGTTATATATCACCATAGGTAGAATCACCGTGTTTGGTGAATCCATCACCCTGTCCATGAAATTTGCACCAAAGTGATAAACTACTGATACTTTCATTTGCTCACACTGGATGTACATAACCTTGATGTGGTATGGATTTGAGAATGGAAAGCTAGGTGCGGGAAATTGTCCTCCCGGTGCATCCATCCCATCTGCTCTCTAAGGTCCTTCCTAAGTCTAGCAATTACTCTATGTTCTCCACCTCAAATTACTCAATTTTAGTAGTTCGTGCTCTTCCAAGAGTGGTGATCCGCTCTCTTGGACTAAAATACTTACTCTGATACCATTGTAATACTCCAAGGACAAGAGAAGAGAGAAAACACAGATTTCACACTCAATCATTCGATGCCCCAAAGGAGCACCTTCTCTTTATTATATAAACCAAGAGGATCTCCTCCAAGGAAGCTCCACCATAGGATTAGGCACACAAATAGGTGACATGTCAGCAAGCTCCACCCTTGGATTACTTACTTGGATGGGTGACATGTTGGTCCAGGTCCTATCAGGTTGGTCAAATAAACTTTTTGACTAGAGGGAATCTTTTAGGGAATCTTCTTGTAGGAATCTCAAAATTATGGGGGTAAGGTACCAGTGGAAAGCTCTCGATGAGACAAACCAAGGGGGAGGGAAGGCCAGTCTTGTCTCCATTGAGGAAAGGGGGATCTGCACATTTTTGAGGCCTAATTCATTTGTTTGGGTCTCCAAAATTGCATTCAAAGATTTCAGGTATATTTTGGTTCCTACTCTATTAGTACAAGTCCCCTTTTGGTGATACCTCTTTCTGATCTATTTGGTCCATCATGTGTAACACCTTCCAGATGTTACCAAACTAATTCTCACCTATAAATCATATGTCTAACTATTGATTCTAAGGTCTTCAAGTCTATTTTGATTTTTGCCCTATTAGTAAAAGTACTCTTTTTGTGATACTTCTATCTGATCTATTTTGACCATCATGTATAACATCATTCCAGATGTTACCAACCCAAATTTCATATCTAGATCATATGGCTAGCTCTTGGTATTACACTATTGTGATGCCCCAAAGGAGCACCTTATCTTTATTATGTAGCAAAGAAGATCATCTCAAAGGAGCTCCACCCTTGGATCAGATATATGTATTGGTGATATTTCAACGAGCTCCACTCGTAGATTAGTTTTATAGATTGATGACATGTTGATCCCTATCATATTTGCATGGTCAAACAAGTTTGACTAAACAAAATCTTTGGGGAATTTTCTTGTAGGAAGCTAAAAACAATATGGGTGAGGACCCATTGGAAAGCTCTCAATGAGATGAACAAAGGGAGAAGAGGCAATGCCTTTCTCCTTTGAGGGGTGAAAATTTTCATTTTTTGAGGCCTAAGTCACATATTTAGACCTCCAAAATTGGTTCTAAAATTTTCAAGGTGTTTTTGGCCTCTACTCAATCAGTGGAAGTACTATTTTGGTGACATCTTGATCTAATCTACTTACACCATCAAATATAGCATCTCTCAAAATATTGACATGACAATTTCTACCTCTAGATAATATGTCTAGCCTATGGTATTATAGGTGATATCAAACCGTGTCACTAGGTACTCAAAGTGACCATACCTTATTTAAAAGGTATTTTTGTGCACATCTTCCACCACAATCATCATTTGGTTAAAATCGCTCCATAAATCAAGTTTGGTGAAATGCTTTGCCCATTGAGTTGATCAAACACATCATCTATTTGAAATAATGGATATTTATTCTTCATTGTTTGTTGATTTAGGGCCTTGTACTTAATGCACATCCTTAGCATACCATCCTTCTTTTTTACAAACAATGTAGGAGTCTCCTATGCCAATATGTTGGGTTGGATGAACCCTTTCTACAACATTTCTTTGATTTGAACCTTACACTTGTCAAACTAATGAGGTGATGATTGGTAAGGGATTTTACAAAGAGGTGTCCTCCAAAGAAGTATCTCAAATTTATGATGTACTCTCCTTCTAGATGTAATCTTGAGGGTAAATCATCAAGAAATATATCCTTAAATTCATCTACTACATTGTTCAAATTTTCAAGAATTTATCTATTGAGTTGTAGACTCTAGATTTCTCTTATTAGACCCAAGAAACACCTATTTATCTTACCAATAGTTGTTGTCCTTATGATATAGAGAGGAAACTTATATCTTTGGGATCTTGTCCTATCTCCTAATATCTTCCATTGACTAGTCCTCATTATCATTTTTGCCAATCTATTGTAGGGTTGTAGTGCTCCATCCACAACATGCCCAAGATCACATCATAACGAGCTAACCATATCACTTGCCGCTCAATTCCTTCCATGTACTCTCTTACAAAGAGTGTTACGTTTCTAGATAATGACTCAATCCTCTCTTTTTGACCATTAAGTAACTTGACTTCTTCACTCTCATCCTTCTCTAGTTCCATCCCCAACCTTATTGCAACAAAGCAAGATAATAAATTCTCTATTGTTCAAGTATTGTTATGAATAGCTAGATAAATAATCTAGAGGGGGAAATTGACTTGGTAATATCTTTAAGAATATCATATATAATGATCTAAGCAGATCAAATAGAGATATCACCAAAAGATTACTTCCACTAATGAGGCAAGGAGAAGATTCAAAAAAAACCTTGAAAACTTGAGAGCCAATTTTGGAAGCCTAAACAAAAGAATTAGACCTTAAAATGGAATCTTCTCTCTACTCCAAAGGAAAAAGTCATTGCCTTCTTTTCTGCTTGTTGGTCTTGTTGGATTTTTCCTACCATACCTTAGCCATGCTATTTTGAGCTTATTCTAAGAAGAATCTCTAAAGAATCTCTTTTGTCAAACTTATTTGACCAACCAAATAGGACAAGGATCAACATGTCACCAATCCATACAGCGAATGTAACGTTGTAGCTCATTGACATGTCACCAATCCATGTATTTAATCCAAGGGTGTAGCTTCCTTCAAAGAGATCCTCTTTGCTATATAATAAATACAAGGTGTTCCTTTGGGGCATCGGAGTATTGAGGAATGAAACCTTATGTTTTCTTAGGATTTTTCTTGTCCTTGGAATGTTACAAGCATCCATCAATATTCTCACTTGATTCTTTCAAGGACTCTATTGATGACAAATGATTGGGCATTTATCTTCCTCAATCTTTGTGCATGTGTCCTCTTCTTCTCCTTCCTTTTATGCCTCTCTTTTGAGCCAATAAGGCTGCAAGGTATATTTGTCGGTAATCTTCATTTTTCAATGTGCTTTAAGCATCCTCATTTTTTATTTGTCTCTCCAGGTTATTCAAAGGTTGCTTGTATGTAGGTTGAGTGCCCTTAGGAAAGCGAGTATGAAAATTAATTGTTATGTGTCCAAATCATCCACAATTGTAAAAACATCATTGTTTTGCTCAAATCTCTTCTCCAATTGGGACTCCGTTTCTCAGTTCTTTAACATGTATCCATTCCCCGTAGAACTGTCAAGTTCCTTGGTCTTGAAAAAAAAATTTATCCAATTCTATAGGAATTGGTCCGCCAAAGTATGGTGTTTCAGCCCAATGGTGTTGTGTTGGAACTACCACTTCATCTCCTCCAAGGGCCCTACTATTCTCTTAGCACACACAAGGGCTTCAAGATTGTGTGAGGATTTTGTACCATTACCTCTTGTCAAATCCACTCTTTTAAACCTCACTTGAAATTATCAAGAGCTTCCATTAGACTCATCTCAATTATCACGACCTACAAATCAAGAAATACCTCCACTTATTCTCATATATTATTCTTTTACTTCAACTCCCACAGTCAAGTTTGAGCCATCTACATCCAATTCACAAATTAGAAATTCTTCAACAAACCTTCTTGCATTACCATCCATGTGATCTCTCTTCATTCTTTCAACATTGATCATTCCCGAGTATTATACCAATTGAGAGCTTTATCAATTAGGTACACACATGCAAATACACTTGCAAAATAATTTGTGATCTCTATTGTGAATAATCAAAGGTATCAATTCATTCTTGAGATTCAATTCTCCATTATTCCTATGGAGCATTATCCCTTATAAGGGTTGATGTTGCATGCTTTCTTCATTGGTAGTAAGAATGTGGCTTCCTTGTTGACTAGGGTTTGTGTCACCATTGTGGATGACTCTATAAGTACTTTGGCCATTATCATTGAGTTTTAGGACAATCCTCCTACTTGCATTATATTATTGGCTCCCAAATGTACATACTTGACTTTGTAATGCTTCAACTGTTATTTTGATCTTCTAGAACTTGTTCAATATCTCCTACATTCCTTCTATCAGATTCTACAATTACGGCTCCATGATACATATACATGATGGATTCTCAACAAATACTTCTTACTTCAATAAAAGGTTAATATAATCACTTAAGAAGAAATGTGGATGATTGGAACTACCATTGGGACCTCAGAGGCTATCACTCATTGGTAATACTTGTCACCAAAGTTGCAAACTACAAAATCTCTAAATATCAATTTTGGCTCAACTACATAATGGATTTCTACTTGAGTGCTGAAAGAGAGAGGATTCAATATGTTCAAATCCATTGCATCATAACACAATGTAAATTATC
This sequence comes from Lunularia cruciata, assembly GCA_948567375.1. Lineage (NCBI taxonomy): Eukaryota > Viridiplantae > Streptophyta > Marchantiopsida > Lunulariales > Lunulariaceae > Lunularia > Lunularia cruciata. Next base: position 13,116,986 of record OX419760.1, read on the forward strand.
AAATCCTAATCTTTATTGTATATCACAATAGATTAAATCACATGGTTTGGCAAATTCATTACTGCGTCCATGAAATCTGCTCCAAAATGATAAATAATGTATACTCTCACTTGGTCGTGTTGGATATACATAATCTTGATGTTAAAAGGATTTAGGAAGGGAAAATTAAGTGCTCAAAATTTTCCTTTGTTAGGATCCATCGCATCCTCTCTCCAAAATAACCAACCTCTCAATCTACACTACTCTCTCTTCTACCTTTGGAATTACCCAATCTCACCAATCTGTACTCCTCCAAGAGGGGTGATCTATTCACTTGGATTAGAACACATGCTCTAATACCTTTGTAACAATCGTAAGATAGAAGTACATAAGATTGAAATTTCCCAATACTCCAATGCTCCAAAGGAGCACTCTGACTTTATTATATAGCAGAGATGATTCTTAAAAGGAGCTCCACTCTTACATTAGATACATGGATTGGTGACATGTAATCCCTAATTCCATTTGGTTAGTCAAATAAGCTTGACCAAAGGAATCCTTTAGGAATCTTCTTATACAAAGCTAAAAAATATATGGAAATGGTACTGTTGGAAAGGTCTCAAGGAGACAAACTAAGATAGATAAGGACTATGCATTTTCTCTATAAAGGAGTTGGTAAGATTCCATTTTTGAGGCCTAATTCTTTTGTTTAGGCTTCTAAAATTAGCTCTAAAATTTCAAGTGTAGTTTCTACCTCTGCCCTATTAATGGAAGTCCTTGTTTGGTGACTCCTCTATCCAATCAACTTAGACCATAATGTATAACATCTCTAAAGATATTACCAAAACAATTTTCACCTTTAGATAATTTTTTTAGCTAATGATATTACAATTTGCCATAACTCACTACACAACTTTGTGTGAAGTTGTAGCCGCCTTTCCCACATGTCTTTTTCCATCCCTATCCGATTATACTCCCATCTTGTGCCCTTTCAAGGATGTAATCTGTGCAATGCATGCTTTCACACTTAGTCTTGAGAGCTTAGGTTTACAAGTTTAAACTTGTAATTGTAAGGTCTAGAGCCCACATACAATCCTCATCCCCTCTGACTTCCCATCAAGATTCAAGTTCCCAATAGAAGGTTTGAGCATATTGGGCTCTCCTCTTGATGATGAAATATTTTTCTAGCTCATTTATTGCAGATAAGTTGATTTAAGCTATTGCCCATGCTCATCTACTCCTCTGCTTGGGGAACATACAAGTGGTCTACTCTCTCCTTTTTGAGATATTATATCTTGAGAGCTTCTTATTTGGCACATACATATCTTCCCACAATGATACTCCCTGTAAATATATGGTCCTTTGCTAGTACCATGCATTATACTTGTCCACACTCTTAGTACCTTGTATATTTCCACAATTATTAGATAATTGGTGGTGATTGCAAAAAGATCTAGTAAGAGAAAAGATAAAAGATGGGAAGATGTAGTATCACATCATAGGAAGTTATTGTATTGGCAACTTACCTAGGATCATGTGTACTAGTGGCTCTTCTTTTGGAAAATAGATTTTTACACAAAGGTTGCCCATTTTTATTGCTACCTATTATAGTAGTCAACTCAAGCACCCATAATTTCCAAACATCTCTTTGATGAGCTTGTGATTTATTGCTATAACACTCCAGTTCTTTGCGGACTTTGTATCACTAGACTCTAGGAAGATTCAAGCAGAGCTCATTAAGCATATGCACACTCACACCCTTTCTAGCATCCTCACTAATGTGCCTTTACCTGATAGAGTTAGGGTTCTCTCTTGTAGTGTGAAGGGTACCAAAGCTTGGCTTTATACTTCCCCTTTGATTGAGAACTTTTGGTTCAAGTCCAAGGAGTTCACCACTGCTTTTTAGCTTTGGCTAGGTCTACTATATCTAGCACTCTTGAGCCTATTGTACTAGCTGGCAGGATAAGAAGACCCATATCAAGTTGTACAAGAATAAAACAACCAGGGGTAAGGGCTAAGCCCCGGTAGTTTTGGTATGAGAAACTGTCCTACTGCACCTAATATATTTTTGACATGCAAGTATAATAAACTTAGATAAATCCTTGATACATGTAGCAAAAGTAACATTTGTAGCAAAAGGGGATACTTGTCAAGATCTTTTGAAAGATTAATTGGTCGACTTGAATTTCGAAAGTGTACGAGTTAGTAAATGGTTCGACTTTTTGCCTTCTTTCTCTTATCTATTCAAATCCTGGTAGAGTTCTTTACTCCTTTGTTTCAAATTGAATTTTATGATAAGCGTGCTGATAAGATTCAGTTATTTCTACATTTCTAGATTTCATGAAAATTACTAAATTTTTTACGGATTTCACTGCCCAGTTTTACCTCACACTCTATCATCCAACATGGGGTATGAAGAGTATTTGATATCGCGTGCTAAATATCACATCTTGATGAATTCACCCAATTTGTTATCAAAATGGAGTTATAAGATGCTCAGATCAAAACTATAGAAACATATTCATTCTTATAGCAAGATTATAAATTCTCAAATTGAACACATATTATATATGATATTTTACATTTAGCTTAAACATCATAATTACTTGAATATATATATTATATAGAGCTACTGGTATTCTCCGAAAGTGACCAACATTTTAAATATGCGTCACTTTCCCTCAACTTTCTTCTAAATCCTTATATCACCCGTAAATATGTTATGGAGAGTATAAAAGTTTATATTAGGGGTTTCAATCATTGCTGTACGGGTAGTGCACGTCCCCATAGAAAGTACTTTTTGACGTTGAAACTTAACTTGTAGATATTTGATTTAGGCTTCGATGGGGTCTTCCCATCTTTCGCTTTTTGCACGAAGTTGCGTTTTCTTTCATTTAGACTTGATCTTTCACTGGTAGACATTTACCGTTATTGAGTCTTTCTTCACACTATACTCTGTACGGTTTATTTCTACATCTAAACCTTACAGGTTTTAGAATCTTCACCCAATATTGTCTACGATCTATGTTTGAATCTAAATCTTACATTTATGTGGAGACCCGACCACATGATTCGCATATTGTTGGGGTTATATAATTGAATCCTTATTGAATCCTACTTAGACCCCATGATTTGCATAATTCAAATATCTTAGGTAACGTAGGATAGATTTTTCATACCGATATTGTTGGGGCTTAACCCCATATTACCTCGTACGTTTTATTGTTGTGCGGCTTGATGGGGTCTTCCCATCGTCTTGTTATCCTATTCGGTCGCCATTCTTATATTAAATCCCGTGAAACCGTCAATGAAACCCTTCAATAGCTCGAAACTCGATGAAGGTAAGCCCCATTTCATTTCCTAGGTTCTATTTTGCGAGGTTTTATCCTAAGGCCTACAAGGATCCCCTGGCTTATTGGGTGTTCTCGTCCTTCGTGTTATTCTATGTGTGTCGCTTACCGAAACTTCTCTGTTCCCGATTTTCTTGGTATGCAAAAGTTCAATTTAGTGACTAAACTCCTCGAAAGGAGAGAATACTGGTACCGTCTCCTCCCTGGGACTAAATTGACCTGAGCAATGCATCATCGTATGCATCAGAGCAAGAACCTTCTGGACGCTTACAGAATCCTTTCCTTACGGCCCCATCTGTCACCATGATGACACCTTCCGGCATCCCCTCACCAATCCTTTAGCGGCTTAAAGTTTGACTGGATTCGTATCGTATCCTCATTGTCCGCAGACTACAGTAAATTACATATTCGTCACAGACACGCAGAGTTTTAAGAAAACTTGCATGGACAAGTTCAAAGTTGCACTTAAGAAACGTAATAAGTCTCTCTAGAAGAAAAAGGGCGACCGCGTAGAAAACACGAAGGATGGGAAGACCCCATCAGGCCGCACAAAGGAGAGACAAAATAGAAAAAAGTGAGGTTAAGCCCCAATGAGTCTTCTCTAGAATGTGAAAAGCTATAATCTCGGTTCTTCTGGCATAGTGATAAGTACGTAGACTAATTGCGGACCAAGTGAAAGCTATCATCTCGTTCTCTTCTGGCATAGTGACAAGTACGTAGACTAATTGCTGACCAAGTGAAACGATTATCCGTTGAAGTATCCACTGCAGGGGCGAGCATATGAAACACGTTACTGAATTTTCACTTTGACCTTCGATGTCTAGATAAAACCAAGGGATATTTAAAATCTGTGTTTGAGCATTTTGTGCAAATAGACCACAATTAAACGTATACAATAGATTAGCATGTAAATCACTAAAAAACCATCAAGTTGCACATATGGAAAGAGGGTTTCTAGATTTTAAGTGAAATATTTTCAACCTGATTAACTTTAAGACCTTTAGATCGATAGGAACAATAATATCAGGAAAATATATACCTTTCTCGATGAATATGTATATAAATTCCAAGGGAAAATCATAAACCACTGTATTTTTACATGTTATTTTATTTCTTCTTCACATGTAACAATCTCTAAAATTGAAGAGAAGACATTGAAAGAAATAATTCTACTCCCTTGGATTTCATTTCTTTGCGAGTTTAAATGCATACCAAAAAATTATCAGCAAAGTTTATCTTCTAGAATATATTCATTGAAGTGTACTTCATCAAACAAGTAGGATAATGCAATTAACCATATTGAAGTTAAAATTTTAGATGGTTCATAAATTTCAATAAATATCAAAATAAATACACATCATATGACATTATTTACTATAAATATATTAAAAATATTATATATTTGATCATATATTATATATATTAAAAAAATTTATAAGTCTCAAGTAAATATATGATTTGATTATCATGGATGAATTAATTTGAGGTTTGTTGTTTTCACACTTATTATTCCTTAATTTCATTATAATTGCATGCATTATTTTAGTATGTCTATTTTTTATTGTAATAATAAATTACTAAGATCAAAGTATTGCAATCAAAATATATATGAATATATTTATATATTGTTATGAAATTCTAACATAATCAAGTAAATTCTTAACTGTATTATCAAAGTTAAGGGAGTTCATACTTATATTACCATAGGTTATAAGTGTTTGATTTTGAATGAAATATATAAATAAAATCATTCTTTGTATATTTAAATGTAAATAGATAAAATTATGTAATTAAAACTATATTATATGTATCTTGGTAATCCCTAACAATTTTACCACATATTATGTATATATCCTGAAATGAAATCCACTTGTATAAATATATCCTATATTTGAGTCTTTTTCTAGTACTCTTTTTCTATTCTTGAGTCTGAAAATACAAATAGACTCAAATACAAGAATCTATTGTACAAGGAGATGTCATTTCAAAGTATACAATGAAATAGTTAAGGATTTCCATGATATGTAAAAATAAGCATATTACAACATAAATTATTCAATTATATATATATATATATATATATATATATATATATATATATATATATCTCTCTCTCTCTCTCTCTCTCTCTCTCTCTCTCAAAAATATCTATTTTATTTTTTGCACCCATCATAGTAAGTGCTTGCACTTACTATGAAGGGTGCTCCATTGTTGAGAGGATAATGAGACTCGAATGAAGGGATTTATTTTCACCCAAAAAATAACCTCAGAATTGTAAAATAAGTTTTTTGTGGGATTTTTTTCCATGAGAAATTTAAGTGAAATCAATAAATTTGAGAATTCTTATGAAGATGTGAGGAAGAAAGGTAAATAGATTGTGCACTTGTTATTTCAGCACAAATAAAAAGGAGCTCAAAATTGCAACCTGACCTTTTTTTTCCTTCAAAATGAAACTTTCATTTGAATTTAGTACCACTTCCTGGAAAATCATGACTTTCTCTTAGTATCAACTGGTCGCAAAGTTGGCTCCTTGAAAAGAGCTTGAAATTTGCTTATTTCAAAGCCATGTCTTCTTCTTAAGCACAACTCACACATCAAAAGTTACAATAAAGCTTGGGAAGACCTCCAAAACCAATTTAAAGATAATATTTCCATTTTCCATTTAAATTTACTGTTATAAAATTTATAAAATAATAATTTCCTCATATAGAACATAAAACAATTAAAAAATTTTATTTGCAAATCCTCTCTTGAAAGTCCTTGACCCACATTTAAAATCCACAACATACATTTCTTCCTAAACCGATGAATGACTGAAATTTTGAGCAGGCTTTAATTGCTCCTTAAGCTCTAGTGTGACTTGTTGATCTTTTTTCCATGCCCATGGTTAGAACCTCATATTGTGTTAAGTCAAAATCAATTTCCTTCAGCAAAATATGATTCAAGCATATATCATGGATGAACCAACCTGGGGGCACATTCAACAAATGAAGCCAGCCTGACACTCAATATCCTCCAATTAGCTTTCACGAGTACAAATTCGTATACCGTTACCAACTTATCTTCTTGTCGTATCTTTTGAACCTCTAAACTCTTTAGTTGCATATTTAAGGAATCATCATCTATCTTTTTGCCATGTACCTTAATCTCCAAGGAAATAAGGATGGAGGATTTAGCCATCATATATAGTCATTAGTCAGAAGCTAGAAATTCTCCAAACATTATTCTTTCGTTTGGAATGGAAGATTTCTTCAACAAGCACTTATTATCAATAGGATATAACATTATACAACTAATATAAGACGAACACTTTTTGAATCTAGTGTACAGTAAATGAGAACTGAGTATAGCCTTTTATTTTTTAGAGTAGTCATGCTATTCTTGCCCTAGAGGAACCTTCATTGGCACATCAATACCATCAAGAGCACCTTGGCTCTTCAGAAAGTTTGATCAAATGCCTCATTTCACCTTCCGCATTCCTTCACACTATTGGTCAACTTAAGAATATAGATTCAATAACAAAACATTTCTTTCACTCCATCCTATACAATAGATTCACCCACTCCGGAGAATTACCTATCAAGAAATAAGTTGATCCATGCGCAAGATGGTAAATCAAAATTGCAAACCTTACTTGTTTAGGAACAACCTTATATAAACATGTATTCATACACTCGAATGCATGTCCAAGTTCATAAAAGAAGCTAAGCTAAATTTTACTGCTAATTCAAAATTTGCAAACAAACCTATTTTTCTTGCGTATCTTCATACAATGATCAAATCATGTTGCGTTTCATTCTTTAACGGACCATCTCATATCCACTTTTGTCTTCAAATAGGCCCACATAAGAGCATAAAATATTTGATCATGATCATTCCACTATCCTTGTTAAGCTTCTTTTACTTTTAATATTTTATGGTACAAGATGATATCTATAATTGTTTAGACAAGCATCTCAAGAGATGTCAAAAGAGCACTCAACATTGCAAAAACCCATTCTACAATTAAAATGTAATGCACAAAGAAAAAAAACCACTTATAGTTTACTAAGTCTTAAGCCTATGTCAAGCATTTCTCGTTCTATCTCATCCAGGACTTCCACCAAAGCACCTAAGACGGAATGAATGCTGTGGCAATTATAAAATGATTACTCAATCGCTTTTGATTCAAGTTTGAGTGTCTTATTCTAGAATTCTAGCTGCTTCGTATATCTCTCAATCTCCCTCCTCTTCTCTACTTTTTGACTTTTAGTTCCTAATTCAAAAAAGGGAACTTTGACTTTTGCATATTGCATACACTTCCACCAAATGTTTGCGTTTGTTCCCATATGCTTCGAATTTAAATCCTTGATGCACTTTTGGGTTGCTAGATAGTATTCCACTTCCCTTGTGCTTGCTTGGCTAGCGCAAGGGAATCCTCAGCTTCAACTTCTCTACTTCTTGTATAATCAATAAAATGATGAGATTACGGCTACTTCTTGAACTCTATTCAAACAACTGGTCATGTTTAGTCTCTAATAGAGTAACAATAGATAAGCTATTCTCAGTAAAATTATACCATGATTTGAAGAGCCTTTTGCTTATACACATAGTTTACACAAATCTCCTTGTGCAAACTCTTAGACTCAACACCATTATTTTGGGCTCTTTCATTATTTTGGGCTCTTTCATTATTTTGGGCTCTTTCATTATTTACAAAATACGTGTCAAAAACCCAAGTGTAAATGAAATAAAGCTAGATTTTTGGAAATTATGACTGGAAATAATAATAAAGAAAATTGCAAAGAGAATCTTTGAATGTAAATTTGTAGAGCCTTCCGAAATTTGTTATAGGTTAAAAGGAAAATTTAGGCTTACTAAGATAAAGCTCTATTTTGAAGTCTTTGCAACAAGCAAAGTTTTGCACCAAACGTATAATTTGAGAAAGCTAGAGTTTATTTGAAAATTAAAATTTAGGAGGTTTAAATGATTAAAAAATTTGAATTTAAGAATGCTGAAATACAAGCAAAGCCTGCTCACATGGAAAAAAAATTTCTGCACCAAGGTAGTCTTTTAAAAAAATTTCATACACAAATTTACAATTTTGAGTCTTAGAGTCAAAACTTGGATAGGGGTGAGAAGGGATTACAATTTTTCCCAAAATCCACTTTAGTAATATTGAGGAACTAAAAGTCTGAAAATAATGAAAATTGGTGAATAGGTACTATGTAGAATTTAAATAAAGTATTTTATTTCTAAACTCTTTATCAAATCAAAATGCCTGTCAGTTATTTTGATTTTTTTCTCTAACAATGCTTATTTTGAAATTTACAAATCTTTCTTGGTATCAAATCTATCCAACATTATACAATAAGGGAAATGAAATTAATATTTCCACCCCTTTTTTGACATTTCTACACTTTCAAATCAACTCAAGAACCCAAGAACTCAACTCCAATAAAAGGTTTGATGGGTTGGTTGATTTGCATCCACAATGCCTCTAGAGCCATAGTCCCTACTTGTTGTTTCAGCAAAAATAGAGGTGAATATATTAGATGCAATCAAACTCAAATGCTAGAGATTTTTGCTGTCTAAACAAGTACTATTTGAGACTCATTTACGAGATCTTCTCTAAGAGAAGCTACCTAATGTCAAGAACCTATTGACAATAGTTACAAGAAGGTGCCCTTGTGGCTCTCTCAAACATCTCAAATATCTATAAAGGGGTCTTGAATCCAATAGGTAGGTCCCAATAGGAATGGATGGCACTAATGTAAAAATCAATCTACTAATTGAGGGATCAATAGAGCACACGTGCCAATATATGCTAGTGGTACTATGGCCTCTTGCTCTATGAGGATGCACCCACCCATGACTATGAAGAGAGTTAACTGTTGCCAACACCACTCATCCAATAGCTATGGGAGCATGGGTAATAGAATGGAGAAAGTATGGCAAATAGTACCATCAAACATATGTAAATGTGGCAATAGTGCCTTTGTAGCAAGAAAGTCCATGCTAAATATGGGACCCAAGTGATGTAAGACTGAGTAAGAATGGAGTAGGTCACCTAGGGAGGAGGTGAGCATGGGCTACAAGCTGTACTAAGCTGTTTGATAGGAACAAATTACAAAAATCCTCTTGTCCCAAAGTAGAGCGCATAACTTGCAATCCCCAAATGGGGATTGGAATCCTGGTGGGAAGTTAGAGGGAGTGAGGACTGTACAGGGGGTCTAAACCTTAGGAGTATGGACTTATATACACAAGGCCTCTAAGTTGAGTATGAAAACATACATCACTCTAGTAACATCCTCTAATTGGCCCATTATATGAATGTCATCCGATATGGATGGGAAAAGACAAGATGGAAGAGCTATTGCAATATATTGTAAAGCCATATAATGCACTATGGAAAATAGAAGGCCCCCTTAGGAGATCTCCCTACTATGTTTTCTTGGTTGATGTTAATTATGAGAACTCTATTATGGCAATATGGTGGCTATACAATAGAGGTATCTCAATCCCATAAAAGCACGCACAAATAGGATCAAGGAGTAGATCTGATCAATAGTTGAGCAAAGAACACAAGAAAATAGTGGATGAAAGATGGCATTGGAGACATCAACCTGGACCACCACCCAATCTGGATGAATGTCCAAGGATGTTGAAATGTTGGCAATAAATGCCTTGCATCTCCTTGGAGTAGCCACAACAAATTGATGGGAAGACAAGGAAGGAAGGGAGAAAGAAATTATTGCAACATAGGCAATTAGCATGGGAAAAAATTGGAAAAACACATCCCCAATGGCAATGGGGTGCACACCTGAGGTCTCTTTCACATGAGCAATGGGACTAGGATCCTAAAAAACAAATGATTTTATTTTTGGTTTTTTTATTCAAATACTTGGAGTTTTAACCCACATCATTTCCAGATCCTGATGATTAAATGAATCTTGCAATTCAGAAAAAAGAAGTGAAATTTGCAACTGCTAATCAAAACTTTTTGATCTAAAATATGAGTTAAAACAATAATTCTATATAATGTAATTTTTTTGTATTAAACTAAAACTATAATGAGAAAATACACAATTAAACAAATATCAAAGATATCTTGTATTATAATCAATTTGACAAAGAAAAAGGGTGAAAGCTTGTTTTATTCTACGCTAATAGTAGGATTAGGGTCCTTAGTAACAAATAAAGAATTCGGGGTTAGAAAACTGGCCTCCCGTAATTATTTATGCACCTGGTAACTCTCAGATTCACGATTATCTTTTAAGTACGATTATGCAAGGAGTTGATATAACTAAAATAGATCAAAAGGAAAGAAACTAAAATGCAAGGTGCACAGTCAATTCACTTACTCTTTTTCTTCAATGATATTTTGTAAAAAATCATAAAGCTCATTATCTCTAAGTCATGTAATTCTTGTCGGATGCAAAAGAGACATAGGAGACTGAAAATGAGTGATGATTGTGAGGAGATGAGTAGATGATTGATATCGTGAGACTAAGAGTGAACATAACACATAATTTTTACACTCACACTAGTGAGTAGCATTCTTTAGCAGTGCAGTCATATGCAAACCTAGTAAGTAGCAAATAATTGGACAAATCCAGTAGGCACCTTTGAACTAGGAAATAATCATGCGTAGACGCACGCGAGTACTTTCAAACACTTGCGTGCTTGAAAGTTAAAAGATTAGCTTCTAAAACATCGATGGGGACAAATGCAGCAGTACTCTTCCGGGAAACAGTGGAATACAAGCGTGGAGAATTCTGATCCAATCCAAGTCGGTCCCGCACATGGGAAACAGTAAACCCACCTCACTTTTCTCCTCATTCACCTCACCTTGGACGGTACTATACAGGGTGCAAATAAACCAATCAAACCATTCTCGCTATGTTATGAACTTGGTTATCAGGTTGTAGAAAGTATTCAATTTCAGCGACCAATTTCACACAATTAGCCACTTTGATTGGCTGGAAGTACTAAAATTGTAGAAGTGAAGGGATGAGGAAAAAGGTGAGGTGGGTTTATAATTCCCCCAACCTATGTTGAGGGGGAACATAGGTTGTCGTCTAAGGTGACTTCAGCAGTCTACTGCGAATAACCAAAAAAACGTGACCGCCAGTGAAAAGAATAAGGACGGGACGACTCCTGGATGCTGAATTAGAGGTGTATTGAGGACACTAGGGGGTTTCAGAAATATTTTTCCGAAGCTCTGTATATTTTCATATGAATTATTACTGAACATTGACTAAATTGGTAAGGGGGCAAGCGGGAGGCCGGAGGAAGAAAGTGTCTTGCTAGGGAGTTCTGCTCAAGTTCCTTATTATTAACACACTCCATAAGAGGTGGTTCATAAGAAATAGGGGATACGGAGTTATCAGTTGCCATAGTGCGTTAATTACACATTAGAGTTAATAAAGTCCCTAGTCTAGGTAGGGTGAAGGGGTGGCCACAAAGATAGGCGATGTCTGAGAACGAGATGCACCACATGAGAGGACAGGAAAGAGAAACTGACCATAGAGTGGGAAGATTAGTGTGGGTTGTGTGAAGGTGGGCAGAGGGGAGTGACTTTCATTTGTATACTCAATTTCAGTACTTAAAAATTCATGGTTCTACTATTTTAAAATTTTTTTTTTTTTATCTTATGAGCTTGTTCATTGTGTAGGTACATCATTGAAGTGAGAAGAGTAGAGCATGCCGATCAAGTGTACTATGGTGATTCAAGAATCAAGGAGAAAGAGTCTAGTATAACATACCAAGAGGGAGCACTTGTGGAGAGCTAACTAGAAACATTAGGAAATGTATACAATGGTGTATACAATTAGATTTGGAGATCTCGCTACAAAGACCAGAACTAGAAGATGAAGAAGTAGATGTAGATATGCTCGAATTATTGATTAATGGGTGGGAGTTTGTATATACACATAGATACTTGGAACCATGAGTTACTTACCCTCGTAGTCAAGAATTTGTGATAATGTATTTTAGAAATCTAGAGCCGAAGGCTTTTTCCCAGCTTACTAATGTATGTTATATTTTTTTCAACATTAGTAGATTTGATAAGAACACTATTTTTGAAAAAAACCTATTGGTGGGACCAAACACCAGTGTGGCTCCAAGTATCTATGGCTCTCAAGAGATTTGTGCATCATGGTAATGGAACTTGTGTTACGAGGAGGTTAAACATTTGGTGCATTAGTGCAGGTTCAACAAGTGCATTTACTGACAAAGTTAAGACTGCCATTTTAGATTTGATGAGGAGTCAAGTTGCATGGCTTGAGCACAAGGAGAGGAGGAGGATATTTGCTGTTTTGCACAAAATGGTTTCCTTGGTTTGGTAGACGGAACATTGTTCTTTTTGGCCGCTCAACCCACAGTGGATGGAGAAATCTATTTCAGCCAAAAGGGCTCATATTCCATAACCAGTCAAGTGATTTGTGATGATATAAGGAGAATTATATATTTAATGAGGTAAATGTTCTATATTTTGTTTTGTTCCTTTGTTCCATTCATTATATTTGGTGTTCCTCTTTTTATTAAAGGTTTGTGGTTGGTTTGTTTGTGATTGGTATGTTTATTTGTAGGAATGCAAAGATCATATCACGACATGATTTGTTTGAAACAATCATCATTGTGGAATGATTTGAACCAAAGAGGAGGGTGTCACAGTTTTGAGTCCAAAGAGTACCTTTTACGTGATTCTTGTTATGTACCAATGCATCATTGAGTCCCCACATTCAAGCAAGCCCAAACAGGGGACAAGCAAGAGTTCAACAAATGTTTGGCAAAGCCAAGGGTGATTAATGAACATTGTATAGGAGTATTGAAAGCTATATGGCATTCTGCTTGTGAGCTTAGAGTGCAACTTAAAGATAATAGTAGAAATGCATATTTTTTAAAGTGAGTTTTAGTTTGTATTATTTAAAGAGCTTTTTAATTAATATTTTTGATGTTTGGTCAGAGAATGATGGCGGATGTACAGAGGAAACTCAAACAAATTTAGAAATGTTTTTTAATGGAATAGAGCTCGATAGAGAAGAAAGTAGGTCAAGGATGATGCAACAATGCCTTGCTCATCATGTCTATGATATACTAGATTGAAATCAGATCATGTTTTTCTCTACAATAAAAATGTCAATTTTCTTATTCTCATATCTTGTAAATTTTTTAGTGTTTCTTCCATAGGTTTTAAAACATTATCATATGTTGTTGCATTGACAAACACCAAGTCTAAAAAAATTATATTATATAATTATGTAAGAATGCAAGAATGCATTCATGGATGCTTGGTGACACTTGGTGGCACTCGATATAAAATTGAAGTCGTTGGATGCCACTGGCTGATGCCTAGAGCACTCAAAGTCACTAGATGATGCCCAATGTGTCATGGAAAATCTGTTGGATGGGACTGGATGACACTGGCTGATGCCTAGTGTGCTATGGAAAATTTGCTGGATGGCATTGGGGGCCACTAGGAGAGGATCAGCATAGTGGTTGGGTAAGGATGATGCTAGTTGACGCTCACACATAGACGCCGGAGTGCATTGGGAGCCACCTAATACCTTGTAGTAATGAGATATCACCCATTGGCACTCGATGATGCTCATCTTGTTGCCACACAATGGTGCTTGGAGGTGCTCCTCTTATGTGACAATTGGGTGCATCAGGTGTGCCGGTTGGTGACATAGCGTACCGCATGTAGGCAACTATTGCCGCTTAAGATTCAGATTTTTTCTCGTCAAATCGAGGTTCTTTATGTGGAATAACCATTTAGTGAGTGCAGTTTATATGAATAATATATCATGTAAGTGCTATATAAACCCACCTCACTTTTGAGCAATTCACATTTCACATTTGAGCAATTTGAAAAGTTTTTGGGAACAATTTAGCTTAGCATTTTAAAAGAGGAAGGTGATCTTTGAAAGAGTTTAGCGATTTGCAGATTCAAACGGATGTACCATACAGGTTTGAGTGTTGTTTGAGTTTTGGTGTAGAACAACAAGGTTTGAGAGTGGTGGGGTTCAAGAAATTTTCATTTCAAAACAAGATTTCACTACTTTCATTTTGTTTTGGGACTAGGATTTGAAATTGAGTAGAAGGGTTTAGGAGCTATTTCTTGAGAGTAATACATTTTGAATAGTAGTGAAAGGTGAGGGGAAATCAACAAGCAAGGAGCCTAAGAGCAAGGAGCTTTATAATTCTGTCAATCAAATTCTTTAAATTTGAGCTTTTGTATTTCCTATATTCTCCTTGGCAGAAATCTAGGGTTACAAGAAGATTGTTGATGGTGAAGACATGAGGAATACTCAAGAAGGAGATTGGCTTATTGGCTTCCACACCATTCAACATCCTGTAAACTTCATCAAATGGTGATGGATAGACAAACATCAAATTTGACAATTATAGCTAGAATCAAGGAGGTTGATCTTGATGCAATCACACTCAAAATCACCCTTGGCCTAAATTACCCACATTTAGAGGTATTTCTCCTCCAATTTTTCTGTCCATTTTCTCTAGTTTTCAGAAGTTCATCTCCATTTCTACTTTTTTGTTCACTTTTAGAGTCTTAATCTTTCGTGCCTATGAGCGCCACCTAGTGTCAACTTGTGGGGAGGCATTGTGGGACAATACCTCCTTGCATCTCCCCATGCTGCCCTGCTTCACCCTATGGAAAATTGTAGAACCCTAAATCCTTATCTGTCTTGCAGCGTTGGCGAGCACCACCCAATGTCAATTGGGCCTGTCCCACAACGCCTCCCCACGTCACACTACACCCAAAATTTTGTTTATTTCATTTTTCCTATCCTACAATGGCACCTAGTGCTGCTGCACCTGCTTGGCAACACTAGCAGGTGTCCATGCGTGTCATTGGGCACTGCCTTGTGCCCCGTGGGTTCCTTGCCTTGCACCCAATGTTATGGCATCCTGTCCGCCGGTGTTACCAGGCATCACCTTGCACCAATCCCAAATTTTTTTCCCTATCCCGGAGTGGCTACAAGCGGCATCCCATGGCTTTGTTTTCCTATAGGGGTGTCACTAAGCACCGACCATCATCTTTGTTGAAGGAACAATTTTTCTATTTGTTGTCTTTTCAGGTTCGTCCATGTATTGAGTTTGTGCAATCTTGGGACAAGAACTCTTGCATTGGTTTGGCCAAGGCCAAGGGGAGGCAGTTTCAAGTGACAAAGGATATATTTAGATATGCACTTGCAATGCCAAGGGAGAGGACACCAAGGAGGAGGATAGTTCCTTACACAACTATTTTAGATTGGTTTCCACAAAGAGATAGGATTGCAAAGAAGTAATTGGCAAGGCAATTCATATATCTTGCTTTCAAGGCTTTCTTCCAATTGATGGTGCACTTGTGGCACCAACTATGCGGCCCCAGATTGTACATGGGCATTTGGTTCTCAACACCAAGACAAAGTTGAGAAGATTTGGTGTGGAGGATTACGATTGGGAGGAGTTAGCATCTCAAGCTATCATTGCAAAGGTGGGAAGTTTGTAAAGCCAATTGAGTAGACCTAATGGGCATAGGTGTAGAATCACTTTCCTTATGCAGATACTCACTCACCTCTTTGTGGAGAGAGGTTTCATTCTTGAGGAAGAAGCGTTGTACTTGAGTGATAGAGAGGAGAGGATTATACACAATGAAGAGGATGATGATGATGATGATGATGATGATGGTCATGATGATAATGAGAGTGAGGATGAGGACATGAGTGCTAATGATGGGGAGGATGAGGGAGAGGATGAGGCTGGTGAGTGATTGATTAGATTTGAGTTTTGGCACGTATATTTATATAGTTTGATTGTTTGAAAATATACATGTTGGTTGCAATACCATCACTAGATTTAATAAATGAGTTAATTTAACATACCTTAATTAATGAACTTGTGTATTTACTTGATTCAAAAGTGAGTTTTACTTGATGGATGACTAAATATACCATTTGTGAAAAGGTGTTCAACAGATTTGTGTTGAGACACATGCATTACCAGTATTGAGGTTAGTGAGTGATAGTTTTAGGGAGAGAGTTCTTTCTCCATCTTCAACCTTTGAGAACACACCATCTCCTCCTTCTTCCCATCCTTCCCTCTTTCCATCCGTGGAGGAGGCATCTCACTCCATGCGCTTGAGATTACCTTCATCCTCTTCTTGTTTTGTTGACATCACATGTGTTTTAGATGATTGTGTTTGAGTGGTTGAGGAGGGAGAGAGACTTCAGGTTGATAGTGAGAGTAGATAAGAGAGTATAGAGGAATGAGAGAGATTAGTGTGTGAGCATGAGAGGCTATTGGAGAGCATAAAGGAGTGAGAGAGATAAATGCTTGAGCATAAGAAGCTATTAGAGAGTGTAGAGGAGCGAGAGAGATTAGTGCTTAAGCACAAGAGGGTATTGGAGAGCATAAAGGAGCATGGTTGATTGTTAGTAGAGAGAGAGACTCCTTGGTGAGTGAGAGGATACTCTTGCTGCAAAGGAGAGGTTTTTGATCTTTATTACTTATGAGTTGGAGAGAGAGCAAATATTAGTTGACTTGGACTTGGACATCCTAGGTGCCGCTGCCATGGCGGAGGGTTAGTGGGTCTAGTTACAAAAGTAATTGGACCCTATAATAGAAGTGTTTTTTCTCTTTTCCTCATGCTGGTGGCTTTTAGTTCAGCTAGTCGTAACCTCTCTGGGCATTCTATAGTATTTGCTTTCAACTTGGTGAGTTTTGCTAAATCAAGAGACAATGACATACTAGGAGACAGCTGAGATACCTTACTTGCTGAAATTCCACCTTTTCTCCTCTTTGGGTCACATTCTCCTACTTGGTCAAGGGAAGTGCACTCCAACCCATCTCCTATAGAAGTTAGTGGAGGTGGTGTAACAAAAGGTGAGTCCTCTACATGTGCAACAAACAATGACTCCTCCTCTGGTGATTGGATTCCATTATCCTTGTAAACACTAGAAATTTTTTCCACCCCTTGGGTGTTTGGAACAAATGGAGGCACGAATCTTGGAGCACCATCTCAAGAGGAGATGGGAATTGAGAGCTTTCATGTGCACCTTCATTGACCTCCTCTAACCCAACCTTGCTCAAATTGGGATTTAAATCTCCCAAACTTACCATAGTTGGTGGACTAATGTTTTCTCTATTCCAAAACATGGCTTCCATTCTAGCAAAATGAGGACACCTTCCATTCAATTTATCTTTTTTAGTTCTCCATCCTTTGCCATATTCCTTCTCCGTGAGAGCTTCTCATGTAGCATTGTTCTTTTAGCTCTTGAGTTTCTTTGTACTGTTTCATGTACCTCAACCATTTCTTGTAAAGCTTGTCACCAATCATAGAAGTAGGAAATCCTTACCCATCTTGTATCAAAAATATAACCATGAAAATAAAAGCAATGGAATTCTGAATATGCTATTTGCACTTCACACCATGAATATGTGCAAAATGCTCGGGGTCCTCCAAAATAATCCACTATTTGGCCATAATGGTGCATCACCATGCGGAACCTTTCATCCTCTTTTTCTTTGCCAAGCAAAAAAGAAACCATCCTCAACAATTTTCCAAATTTCCCTAATGATTGTTCAGGTTGCAAAACAAAACTTGAGTCTATACATCTTGGATCCGCATCCAAAAGTGAGCCTCCTCCACTACAACAAGGTACTTTATCTCCCATTGCTAAATTATCACAGTCCCCAATCTCTCGACTGCCATTCAATTTCTTGGTTGCCATAGGGCGGCATGGATCATTTTCCAAACTTGTGCTATCCTTTGCCGCACTAATCTATGGAAATGAACCACCACAACAATCTGAAACTACAAACCGCCATTTAATTAATTGATAGAAGCATCGAGATGATGAAATTGAGTTGAGAATTTGAATAGTGGAGAGCGTGCATTTTGGATCCGCCAACAAATTTCATATATCTCATTCCAAACCACATTGCCACTCTCAATAAACCACATCACCTCTTTTGAAAATCATTCATTTCATTATGGCATTCCATAACATTACACCTGACTTTTATAAATGAAAGCAAATTGGATGGCACACCCCAAACCATAATTTCAGGTGCGTTTCTTTATTAATGAGCTCATCTCGTCTCATTAGAGAGTTCACTAAAATAGTGATGAATTTTTTTATTTATCCCATAGACATCTGTAAAAATTATTACTAAAACCCCCTTTTGTAAGTCCAGGAACTGAGCTTTCTTCTGACTTTGAAATTTATTAATGGATAAGGTCCACAGCAACGCCAGGGCCAGATAGCTTTATCTACTCTCTACTGACAGAAACTTTAGAGAGGAACCTACAAAATACAGTTGCTGTAATACCGATACTATGAAAGTTTACCCCCATTTTACCTTTTATGTTTTATCCTTGTACGAGCTTGGTGGGATCTTCCTATCCTTCTTGTTATGCTCGCCTTTTCACGTTATAGCAATCAACAAAAGATTTGTCCCAGGGTCCGAAAGCATGTGTCCGCTAGATTTGTGGTGTCTGCTTGGTTTACATTAGACGTTGATGGGTAGAGAAGCTGCTTTTATGTTTTATCCTTGTACGAGCTTGATGGAATCTTCCCATCCTTCTTGTTATGCTCCGCGGTCGCCTTTCACGTTATGGAAATCAACAAAAGATTTGTCCGAGAGTCTGAAAGCATGTGTCCGCTAGATTTGTAGTGTTTGCTTGTTTTACATTAGACGTTGATGGGTAGAGAAGCTGCTACACCGAAAGTCGTTAGCATACACCTCCACTTTGATTTGTCAACTCTAGATCCTTACAAATCGAACATACCTTCGTACGTACTCAGATAGTCCCCAGGAAGAATGCGCCCGTACCAATGTTATGAACTATCTATGGTAGCTGGAACTGTTGGTGATAGGGTCTTAGTAGCATATGATATCATTGGTCCCACAATAAGCAATTTACATAAGATGAAACGTCACCTGAAGTGACGACTTACTTGGTTCCGCGCCTTCATTTACCCAGTACGAACACTTTGAATTTCGATCTAAACTTAGAATTACCATACAGTACTTTAAAGAAGGGGACTGTAAAGTAACTTTAGTTGTTCACGTTACAACTACTCTCAAAGCAGACCCGCACGCACAAGAATCCATAGACAGCAATCACGTCCCAAACTAAGGGCACTATGGACACGTTTTATGTAGTTCAGCGGATAATAGAACGTTTTAAAATGTTTACAAGATCCTTTTTCACTTTCTTGGTGCACGTGATCTTGGTTCGTGGTGTGCGCGATCACATGTGTCGTCCTATCCATTTAAGCAGTCTCAGATCGCATTTTTATGCTCGGGTGATTCTGTTGTCAAGAATGCACCGGCTGCACTTCTGGTTGTAACAATTGAGCTCCAATTGAGCTCCCCCAATGCCGTGCTTGGAGGTCAACCAATCAAAGTAGATGTTGATGCCACCAACCTTCTATTCTTTATGGGAGAAGTTGAGGAGCAGGAAGTTCTCCAACTACCTCTCTTGATGGATGCAGATGCTGTTGAAAACATTTCAGATAGAATTCTTTTTGCCCCCATGAAATATGATATTCTTCATATAATAAAGATGAAATGTGACATTCTTCATGCAATAAAAAACATATTTTATTAAAAAAATGGTATTTTGAAATGCATTTTAAAACGTTTTGAAGTGACCTATTTTAAAACAAGAAACAAACAAACATTATACTAAAGGGCACACTTCTAGTGTACCCTAGGTGTTTACCAACTGCGGGACTCAAGTTCGCTTACAAGTGCAATTCAACAGTAGTCCATATAAGAGAAAGGACAACTGTACAAAAAAATGAACTGCACAAAAAAATGAAGGATGGGAAGACCCCATCAAGCTCCACAAGGGAGAGATGAAAAGGTAAAATGGGGCTAAGCCCCAATAGAGTCTATATGAGAAATTTGCCCAAATGCACCTAAGATATCTGGGCTATGCAAGTCGTGTGGTCTACAAACAACTAGAGCATCGGAAGAAGCATCACCTAGTGTGATTGCTCTCCTATGGATTGCACCAACCACTGCCCTTTGTAGAGCAATTGACACTAAAATATGCTACAAAGTATGAGAGTGAGAGTGGTACCCTTGGCGACTAACATGATAAGCTCTCATGCACTCCCTGACGAATGTGTCAAATATGTGTCCATTGCTCCATGTAACTCCAAGGCTAGAGGAACAAAGAGGTGACCTCACTACATGCCCCTATACTTAGAGACCTTACAACCTACTGTTGCGCTCACTGCCCATACCGGGGGATGTGTAATCACTCCCTCCAAAACTATATCTTGCATAGGATCTATAACAGTGACCATCCACTATTATCACCTGATCATCTCGGACCAAGTATAAGTCTGCCCTAACAAGTGTTATCTTCAAGGCATACGAATGCTCCCTCCAAGCCAAGTATCCACTCTCTTGTGTTGTAACAAATACTATGTCCCTAATAGCATCATGGGTAGCTATCCTTTGTCCTCTAAAAGGACATTGTGTCATATGGACCGCTACTGCATCTAGTGTAGAACTATACTCACAAGTGAGTAATGAAGATGCAGATGGGTGTATCAAACCTAGGCAAAACCTCATCGCTATAAAGAATGGTGCGAAGTCAAAATGCTCTGATGCATGGTCAAGCTAGGATCCAAGAGCTTGCACCCTTGTTGGATTGAAGAACAAAGATGTGCTCTAGTAGCTTGAGGAATGGGCAAGTCAACTAAGAGCATGTAGCATATGCTCACATTGTGGCTCCATCAAGTAAGACTCTAAACCTCTAGTCCAATCTAACGTTAGTGAAGCAAAAGATGGAAAGTCCTCTCCTGCCCATGGGGATAGACTATCTCTCATCTGCCACAATAACATCTAGAGAGAAAAGGATCTCCTCTCCACCTATATTACATAAGTCTCCAAGACTTGCCAATCAACAACCACAAAACAAGAAGAAAGTAAGAGTGCCGAGAGAGCTCAACTACCCAAAAATGTTATAGGTGCAGTTTCCTCCATAGATGCAAGCCAACCCCTCCACACAAGATTGGTGGAGCCAAATCCACCGTCACACACTCAAATGTCCCTGGTCCAATAATATCACCAAAGACTCCTATAATCTTCCTATCAAAGTGCAAAAGACCGAGACCGAGGTAAGAAATAGGAGAATGGAAACTCACCATTGGGACACTTGAATGTGGGAAAACTCCAAATGCCTAACATGAGCTTCGGCTTTGGTATTTATAAGTAGCATACAAGGCTCTTGAGAATCTTCTCAAGAAGCTTCCTTGAGCCGCTTTCTTAGAGTGCAAGCCAAGTTAACCAAGAAGCTTCCTTTTAGAAACAACTTACTAGCCATGCAAGCTAAGCTAGTTAGAAACTTCTAGAGGTTACCTACTTGGTGTGCAAGCTAAGCTAGTTGGAAGCTTCTAGAAAACTACCTACTTGGGATGCAAGTTAAGCTAGCCGAGAAGCTTCCCAAGAAGCTTCTTAGATACTTTTGGAATATTTTGGGCTAATTTAGCTTATTCTCTACTTTGTTAGCCTTACTAACTATGTCACTAAATTCCATATTGTTATACATTCCCCCACCGCTAGTTGGTGATATACTTATTTCCATTGAAGCTTCAAACTCATAGATGGCCGTCTGTGCATTTTGGAGGTGAGACAAAGGTTCCCATGTAGCATCATGAAGGAGATATTCTTTCCAAAGCACCTTGCACTTCGTATGTTTTTGGCGTCCTTGTTGAATGTGGTGACGTGCAAGGATATGATCAACTTTGTACTCCTCATGATCATTGATAGGGATGAGAGGAGGACGAGGTTGGACATGAGAGGAAAAAGAAGATGGGTTAGAAACAAAGGGTTTCAACTTGGAAATGTGAAAGATAGGGTGGATGCGTATATGCCAAGGTATGGAAAGTCAATAAGCAAAAGATGATTTGAGTGATATCAAAAGGTCCTATCTAATTATGGGTGAGTTTACAAACTTGTGTATCAAGTGGGAGGGGTAGGTTACTAGAGGATAGCATGACTTTATCACCAACTTCAAAGGTGAGATCATGACGATGGTGGTCAGCATATTGTTTCTGACAATTCTGAGCAACAAGGAGGTGAGATTTGGCTTGTTGGAGAGATTAGATATGGTGGTCAAGAAGGGTGAAGTATGAGGGACTTGAGATGGAAGAGGAGCAAGAAGAGAATGTGGAACAAGAGGATCTTGGCCAAAATTGAGAAAGAAAGGAGAAAATCCGGTGCTTGCCTGCTTGGAATTATTGTAGGCAAATTTTGCAACTGCAAGACATTCATCCTAATTGGTATGGTGGACATTGACAAAGGCACATACAATATCCTCCAAGGTATGATTTGCACGTTTGGTTTGTCCATCAATTTGAGGACGATAGGCTGTAGACAAAGCAAGCTTGGTGCTAAGTCTCTAGAAGGGTGTTTGCCAAAACTTCCCGGTAAATCAAGGATCACAGTCAGAGATGAGTGCACGTGGCATCCCATGATACTTGAAGATATTATCAAAGTAGATTTATGCTAAGGTTGGAGCATCTACGATATCAAAGGTTGGTGCAAAATGGATTTGCTTGCTGAGCTTATCCACAAACACCAAGATCGTTGTGTGTCCTTGCTTTGTCTTGGGCAAGGATGTGATGAGATCCAAGCTCATGTGTTCCCATTGAGTGGATGGAATGGGGAGTGGTCGAAGGAGTCCACTCAGATTTTGGTTGATGGCCTTGCTACGTTGGTAGCTCTCACACAATTGGACAAACTCTCAAACATCTCGTGTCATATTGGGCCACCACCATTGGTGTTGGAGGGTACCCAGGTCTTGTCCACACCCATGTGACCAGCTATTGGTAAATCATGGGCTTCTTGAAGGCGCACAAGTCGGAGATCACCTTTGGCTGGAACGTAGATCTAGTCCTCATGGAATAGAAGGCCTTCCTTGAAGGAGAAGGTGTTGATCTCCTGGTCACATGCTATAAGATGACCATGTACCATTTGGATGAAAGGATTTTGTTGTAGAGCTGACCAAAACTCATTTTGGACCTTTGAGTCAATTGATACTATCGTAATTGTTGCTGTGATAAGAGGGAGAGACTTCAAATCAGGTCATTGTAATAAAGCATCAAGGATGACATGGAACCAACCTGGTTTATACTCAAGTTTGTGTCAAAAAAATTGGAGTTGTTCCTCCCATCGATGATGTTGACTCTTCATGTGTTCCAAGTGTAAGGTCTGCAACAATGGTTTGTGATCAGTTTGCATGATAACTTGTTTTCCCAAGAGATAATATCTCCATACCTTAGTGGCATACACCATTGCAAGATGTTCTTGATCTCAAGTAGAGTAATTTCTTTCAGCCTTATTTAGTTGGCAAGATACAAAGGCAATGGGATGTAGTCCATGTGGGAATTCATGTTGCAACACGGTTCCAATTGCAAAGTTAGGTGCATCAAAATCAACCACACAAGGTAGCTGAGTATCATATGGTTGAAGAATAGGCCTTGAAGATACCATATATTTCAACTTCTAGAATACTTATTTGTGCTTGGTGATCCACTTAAAGCTCAAGTTCTTCCCCAAGAGGTCAGTCAATGGTGCAGCCACATGAGCATAATAATGGATGAACCGTCCATAAAAATGGGCCAATCCATTAAATGCCCATACTTCTTTAGTATCCTTCGGAGTAGGCCAATCAGTAATGGCCTTGATTTTCTCCTCTTCCATCTTGATCCCCTCCAATGAGATTTTGTGACCCAAGAAGGTAACTTCCTTCTGCCAAAAGGCACACTTTGACTTCTTACAATAAAATTTCCATTGTCGTAGTCGTCTTAGGACTTCTCACCCATGATTCACATGTTTTGCCTATGTTTTGCTGTAAATTAAGATGTCATCCAAGAACACCACCATGTATCGATCCAATAGTCCATCCAACACCCGATGCATTTGATCCATGAAGATTGTTGGAGCATTAGTGAGTCCAAAAGGTAGAACTCTCTACTTGAAATGCCCATACCTTGTACAAAAGTAGTCTTTTGCAAATCCTCCCTATCAATAGGGATTTGCCAATAGCCGCTGCAAAGATCCAACTTGGAAAAATATTGTGCTCCACTCAATTGATCAAGCAAGTCATCGATCCAAGGCAAGGAATATGCATTCTTCACTGTTTGCTTATTGAGTCCATGGTAATCAATACAGAAATGAAGTCCTCAATCCTTCTTTAGAACAAATAGTACCGTTGCTACTCAAGGAGAGGTACTATGTTGTATGAAGTCCTTCTCCAACAACTTTGTAAGTGTTGTTCGCAACTCCTCTAACTCCTTTGATGAGAGTTGATAGACTGGTCTACTCACTAGAGTACTCCCTAACAATAACTCAATCTTGAAGAGCATACCACAATCGGAGTGTAATCCCTTAGAGAGATCATCCAGAAACATGTCCGCAAACTCCTAACTATTTAATCAACCATTGCTTGATGAGGCTCTTGGCCTTCCTTAGATTGTCCTTGTGCAATCGGCTTGATCCACATTGCAAAATAGACTTATCTTCCTCTAAAGCTTGCTCTATGGCTACTTCACAAACAAACTTCCCATCTAGGGACTCATCTTTCTTCAAAGCTTGCTCCATGGTTGCTTTCTTGGTAAAATTTCCATCTTGCTAGTCATCCCCCTTTTAGGCTTGCTCTATGGCTACCTTCTCAATAAACTGCCTATTTTAGGACTAACTATTTTTAGGTGTCTTACTTAGAGATGCCAGACAACCTAATAGGAAATTCATACCTTGGTCGTGTAGTTGAATTTATCATCGGGTTGAATCAAATTGAACCTAATGATGTTCAAGCCAAGGTAATCATAGAATGACATCGTAGTGTAGAGGTGCCACTACAAACCTAATACTCCAAATACTTCTTTTCAATCTTGAAGGTAATAAGATGCGAGATACGAAATGCAAAACCCTTTCTACCATACGCCATCATCAATTTACTTCTAATTCTTGGCTTGATAGGAATACCCAATTCCTTTGCTACTTGCATAGATATGCAATTCCTTGAACTTCCAAAATCAACCAAAATTCTACAACCCTAATTAGATATTGTACCTTGCAAGTGAAGCAAACTTGCATAGGTCGAGCCTTTGATCCCATTGGAACTAATTAAGTTCCCAATATGTGGCTTGAAATCTCCTATTGGGATTCCTCACTTCCCTAATTTTTTTGCTCCACAAACTCTATTTGGGCAACTTGTCAAGGTTACACATTCTTAAGTGGACATTCAACGATGCAATGTCTCAATTGGCAACAATAAAAAAAACCTCCATTATGTCGTAGTTTCTCTCTATCTGTAGTGCCAAGTGGTCTCCGTTGAATGGCATCAATCTCCACTGGAGCTGGCTCCTTGTAATATTCCGAGGACAAGAGAAGAGAGAAAACACAAATTACACACTCAAACATTTGGTGCCCTAAAGGTGCAACTTCTCTTTATTATATAGACAAAGAGGATCTCCTCCAAGGAAGCTCCATCATAGGATTAAGCACACAGATAGGTGAAATGTCAGCAACCTCCACCCTTGGATTACTTACTTGGATGGGCGACATGTCGGCCTAGGTCCTAGTTGGTTGGTCAAACAAGCTTTGACCAAAGGGAATCTTTTAGGGAGTCTTCTTGTAGGAGTCTCAAAATCACGTGAGTAAGGTTTCATTGGAAAGCTCTTGCCAAGACAAACAAAAGGGAGGAGGGGCCAAGAATTTGCACATTTTCAAGACCTAATTCATCCGTTTAGGCTTTCAAAATTGCCTTCAAAGATTTCAAGCATATTTTAGTTCCTACTCTATTTGTAGAAGTCCCCTTTTGGTGATACCTCTTTCTGATCTGTTTAGTCCATCATGTGTAACATCCTTCCAGATGTTACCAAACCAATTCTCACCTTTAAATCATATGTCTAGCTATTGGTTCTAAGGTTCTCAAGTCTATTTTGGTTTTTAGCCTATTACTAGAAGTACTCTTTTGGTGATACTTCTATTTGATCTATTTTGACCATCATGTAAAATATCATTTTAGATGTTACCAAACCAAATTTCATATCTAGATCATATGTCTAGCTCTTGGTATTACACTCCTCCACACGTGTGTAGTGTATTAGTAGGTTCTATGGATGTCGAGGTCGAGACCAAGTTGTTGCAACCAAGGAATCAAAATTTTTGGCCAACCGCATGGCTTCCTCCAAGTGTTGTGTCTCTCGTATGGTTACCTCTAATTTGGTTCTTGACTTCAAGCCCCTCACAAATTGATCCAGAGCTTCACCTTCCAATATATCTGGAATTTGCATGATGGTGTTCTGGAATTACGTGATGTAACTTCTTATAGAGCCAATTGGTGTCAACTCTACCAACCTATCCCGTGCATCTTGTGTGGCATTTATAGCTTGGAACCAACTCATTATTGCACTGTTGAATTTTTCTCACGTCAAGATTGGTGCAACAATTTATTGTTCAGCTCACTTGTGGTACACACATTTTTGTTTTTTTTTCTTATTATTGAAGAAGAAGTGTACAGAAGAAGTCAAATTGCACCTGTATGGCACTAGAAGGCAAACAAAGGTGTCCTTGGGTTGTAACCCGAGGTAAAGTGACTTTGTGTCAGAAGGCAAGGTACTCAGAATTGCCCTATCAACATACAACCCGAAGTAAGGAGACTTCGGCTCGGGGGTGCTCAACCCAAGGCGAGGACAATGTAACAACTTTCCTTTGGGGTGAGACATTCAAGAAGGTACCACACACAAAAGAAGCGGTCATATGCATGAGGGAAAATTGACATTGATAGGAGTATGAAGGAGGTGTGATTTCTCATTAGAAACTCAAAGTGAAGAAAGATGGAGAAGGTGCGCCACTATAAGACTCGAGATAGAGACAAAGGGATGACAAGTAATTTTCCATCGCCATTAAGAAGTCATCTTGAGGAAGATCATGGAAAGGGAAGTGTAGTAAGAGACACATTGGTGTGTTGAGAGGATGTCAAGAGAGTTAGTCCGAGAATCAGTCGGAAGAATAGCCACCAGCTTAGAGTAGAAGAGAGTAAGATGAGAGATGGGAAGAAGAACTTTGAATTCACAGTGAGAAATCATCCAATTCGGAGATTAGATGTGATTGTGCAAATCAAAGTCTTGAGCAGGCTTTGGATCAAATTCTTGGCATGGAATTGGAATGTTACTTTTCCAAGCTTCATGATGGAAATTATAGAGAGAAGATGTCTTGATGGCCCCGAGGAAGAAGGGAAGAGAGGAAATCCAGCTCGATGGACAAAGTTGGATTGGAGATTAGTACTCGGAAGAGAGGTAAGCGTAGAGCATGGTACCACATTCTTGGGGAAGGGAGAAGTAGCTGAAGAAACCCAAGAAGTGAGAGATGCCTTCTCTTTGAAGCGCACTAAGAATGGCTACAAAGTGGAGAGCTATAAAGATCCGGTGAGGAGAGGTATTGTAAATGCACTGATGGTGATCTTGAAGTCGGATAGAATGACTTACATAATGAAACATCAAGCGGTGTTCTTCCACAAGATGTTTGCAAGAGAGCCAATCAATTGGGCAAAGTGTTTTCATCAGCGGGCAAGATAAATGGCGTGGAACTTGCGAGACAAGTCGCCTCTACACTATGTTGTGCTATTTGCCGCCCACTTCTATTTGGGACTTAACTTGCTGAACACGGCAGAGAGACACAAGATGGTGTCACACTTCCATCTCGATTTGAGAAGGGATGTTGATGCAGAGGAGCAGCCGTATATCTTGCAAATCAAGAGCAGCAATGAGTACTATGCACAGATGGGGCAAAGTATGCAATTAAAGGTAAACACTCCAAAGTTGAAGAAGAGGAGTCGACAAAGAGAAGAAGAAGAAATGGCGGCGGCAAGATCTCAAAAAGCTAGAAAGATGAACCCAAGGAGAGATTTGGTGGTAATCACGTCGTCGGGCAAAGAGTCTGAAAAGGAGGCCGAGTGCAAGTCCGAAGACTCAGAGAAGGAGGAAGAACCCGAGTTCATGTTGCAGAGTGGGGACACAAGCAGCGACAGTGATGATGGAGTTGAGATGTAGTTGATACCCAAAGAGGAGGAAGTAAAGATGGAGACGGAAGAAGGAGGTGACCCGAGAACCAAAGATGAAGTTCTTGAGAAAGAAGAGAAGAGTGTGACTATTCAGAGGGGAGTCTGTTCCAGACATAAGGTGAAGTACAAAGCGGGACCAAGCAAAGTACAAGAAGTGGAGAGTGGAAGTTTGGGGAGCAAAGAATCCATTCCCAATAAGGCAATTGCGGCTAAGAAGACAAGTATCAAGAGAAGAAGAGGCAAAGAAGGAGACAAGTCTGCAAGTCAAGGTAACCTCGAGTGAAGGAGTGGAGTATTTGCGGGATGTGGTGTGCCTATTAATAGTAAGTTGGAGCACAAGAAGAAGGAAATGCAGTCAAAGTATCTAGAGGTGAAGACTGTATTGCAAGTGTTAGCAAGATTAATAAAAGAGAACTCGGAGTTGAAGAAAAGTATAACCCAAGGTGAGGAGGAGAGAGAAGTACTACGAGTAGATGCAATAGTACAAAATCAAGTAATTATGAACTTAAAGAAGGAAGTGTGGAGTAGAGAGAGAATAATAGAGCAGAATGACTTAGCAAGAGAAAGACAAGTAGCGAATAATGAGATCTTGAAGTAGCAATTTGCTGATTCAAAACTTGAGATTATTCATGCTATGGCAAGAGTAGTAGAGAAGGAGCAAGAGCTTGATAGGATGATAAAGAGTGTGGAGGAGAAGAAGCAACTTTGGCAAAAGGAGTTGACAGTGAGATATAGAGAAGAAGAAAGACTGAGAGAGTTATTTTGTAATTTGGAGGAGAAGATTGCTCAAAAGGAGAAGGAGAAGGAGATAGTGAAAGCCGAGTTTGAGGTAGAACTGGCAATGTATAGAGAAGATTGGCTTGCAGATCAAGAACTGGAAAGAAGAATGAGACTTGACCCATTGAAGGAGATTGTAACAAAGATGAATGTGATGTTGAGTACAGAAGCCAGTGTCTGTATCAAAGAAACAAGATTGCATGAGTTGAAGCTATTGGTGCAAGAGACAAGGAGTAGAAATGCAAAGGATAAAGATTTGAATGCCTTGCTTATCAGTCTTAGAACTCGTGTAGATAGGAAGATATTAGAAGTAGAAGATAATATTACGGTTAGATTAGATTTAGTGAAACTAGAGATAGATAAACTTTGGAAGGATGTAAGAGTGAAGCCCAAAGTAGATGAAGTAGGACTGCAAATATCTTTGGAATTACCATCGAAGGTATTAGAGAAGAGTGGGTTGGGAGATAAGGAGTTAGAAGGATTACCCACTAGTGTAATTGTAGATTAGAGTGAAGAAGTGTTAGAATTAGTGGAAGAATTAGGAGTTGTGAAACCCAAGGATAGAGTAGTAAGTGAAGTTAATTTGGGATTGGAAGCCGAGGAAGAATTAGACATCGGATCGTAGTAGTAATAGTTTTGAGATTTGAAGAGGCATATACGAAGAGGTGCATTGTCATTTTGGATCTGCAGATTAGAAGAGTTGTTGTAGAACGGTATAGTTGTTAGTACTTGTCGATTGCTTCACTATTTAAGAGTGGCATTTTCAATAAAATGTTGTTCAGTGCTCATAGTTTTTGAGAATAGATAAAGCAAAGTGTTGTGAAGTAGTGCTCATTGTTTGAGCTTAATTCCAAGTATCAATTATATGTTTGTGTTTGTGAGTGTTGCAAGAATTTTGAAGTGCAAGTCAGAGTGCGTGTTGGATGTTGGATTCCGCAGCCTTGATCTTCATTTTGTGTGTTTGATCCTAAGTGAAGTGCAATTGGAGCAATTCCTTGATAGATCTAAGAGGAATTGTAGTGTTGGTAGTATTCTGCATTTGTGAGTGCAGCGTTGAGTTCATATGAAGCAATTTTGATCGAGGAAGTTGTGCCTTCGATGGAGAGGTGGAACACAATTTTGAGGCAATTTTTTTTTGCAGTGAAGTGCTATTTTTGAGAGAGCTTGAATCATCACAATCAAGATTGTTTGGAAAGATTTGATGGAGTTGTGATTAAGAGTGACAAATTGTTGTGACAAGACTGCGAATCGGTGCTTGTTACTCTTTTCTAGGTGTAGTTGCTACCTGAGAGATTAAAGACAAAATCAAGGACTACATTGCTACTTTGCTTTGTATTTGACCAATTTTGACGAGTATCTCTATGGGAACAAACTTTACTTACCTGATTACCGCAAAATTGATATTTGTTGGGTTGTCACATCGCTCCACTCAGAATCTCCACCATAGCTTTGCTACTCCATCCAATTGGCTAGAAGCCAAGAGAATCTATTCGCTCATCTTGCAGATTGGTAGCTTCAAAGTAACATTTATAGTCAAACACAAAATTCACTATTACACCTGGGAGATTCTTGCTTTCAAATACCATGGGTTTAGGGAATCGGATTTGATCTTCTCCTTCTCAAACTGGTACTCTCTCTACATGCTCCTATTTTCAAAGCTCTTGTTTCTAACAATCAAGTAAGGTGCTTGATTTGTTGTTGCATGGTAAGGATAACCTTGGGCATTGCCGCCATGGTTGCTACTCTATCACGCCAACTCTAATCTATCTAGATTATTAACACATAGAAGCAACACATCCACCATTCTCCATAAGTTACAACCGCAAGCACCAAGGGTTCATCAAATATGGTGATCATATATAGAAAATCTTATCCAAAGCGTGAGGTGATGAATTGTGTGAAATGATGCTTGGGTAGTACTTGGACACAAAAATTTCAATGGTTTGGTGGAAGTGGGTTTGGTGGTCCATAAATTCCATCCATCCCATTCCTGCTCTGATACCAATGTAAAAGACTGAGATTGAGAAGAGAAATAGGAGAATGGAAACTCACATTGGGACACTTGAATGTGGGAAAACTCCAAATGTCTAGCATGAGCTTTAGGCTCTTGTATTAATAGGAATCATACAAGGCCCATTAGAAGCTTCTCAAGAAGCTTCCTTGAGCCGCTTTCTTGGAGTGCAAGCCAAGTTCATTGGGAAGCTTCTCAAGAAACTTCCTTCTAGGAGTTGCTTATTTGGCATGCAAGCTAAGTTAGTTGGAAGCTTCTAGAAGTTATCTACTTGGAGTGCAGGCTAAGCTAGTTGAGAAGTTTCCCAAGAAGTTTCCTAGATACTTTTAGAATATTTTAGGATAATTTGTCTTATTTGCTACTTTTTTAGCCCTATTAACTTTGTCGCTAAACTCCATATTGTTACAATAGTGATGAGGTTTTGCCTAGGTTTGGTCCACCCATATGCATCTTCATTACTCACTTGTAAGTTTGGTTATACATTAGATGCAGTAGTGGTCCATATGATACAATGTTCTTTTGGAGGACAGAGTATAGCTACCCATGATGCTATTAGGGACATAATGTTTGTTATGGCACGAGAGAGTAGATACTTGGCTTGGAGGGAATGTTTGCGTGGTTTGTGTAAAACCAAGAGCTAGCCATATGATCTAGATGTGAAATTTGGTTTGGTAACATCTGGAATGATGTTATACATGATGGACAAAATAGATCAGATAGAAGTAACACCAAAAGAGTACTTCTACTAATAGTGCAGAAACCAAAATAAACTTGAAAACCTTAGAACAAATAGCTAGACATGATTTAAAGGTGACAATTGGTTTGATAACATCTAGAATGATGTTATATATGATGGGAAAAATTGATCAGATAGAAGTAGCACCAAAAGAGTACTTCTACTAATAGGGTAGAAACTGAAATAGACTTAAGAACCTCAGAACCAATAGTTAGACATATGATTTAAAGGTGAGAATTGGTTTGGTAACATCTAAAAGGATGTTACACATGATGTACTAAATAGATCAGAAAGAGGTATTACCAAAAGGGGACTTCTACTAATAGAGTATGAACCAAAATATGCCTAAAATCTTTGAAGGCAATTTTGGAGACCTAAACGGATGAATTAGGCCTTGAAAATAGACATTTTCTTCCCTCCGCCCTCCAAACATAGGAAATTTTTGCCTTCCTCCCCCTGGTTTGTCTCATCGAGAGCTTTCCAATGGTACCTCACCCTTGTGATTTTGAGATTCATACAATAAGATTCACTAAAAGATTCCCTCTAGTCAAGGCTTGTTTGACCAGCCAAATAGGACCATGAAAATGACATGTCACCCATCCAAGTGAGTAATCCAAGGGTGGAGCTTGCTGATATGTCACCTATCTATGTGCTTAATCCTATGGTAGGGCATCTTGGAGTAGATCCTCTTTGTCTATATAATAAAGAGAAGGTGCTCCTTTGGGGCATCGATGGTTTGAGTTCAAAATTGTGTATTTCTCATGGTGTGTTTCTCTTCAGGTCTCCTATCCTCGGAGTATTACAATTTGCATACAACACGTGTCAGGGTAGACTTATACTTGGTCCAAGATGATAAGGTGATAGTAGTGGATGTCGTGGTTACGAATGCTACGCAAGATACAATTTTGGAGAGAGTGATTACCCATCCCCTTGGATGTGCGGGGAGTGCAGGTCGCAAGGTCTCCAAGTATAGGAGCATGTAGCGAGGTCACCTCTTTGTTCCTCTAGCCTTGGAGTTATATGGAGCAATGGACTTGGGGATCAACACATTTGTCACGGAGAGCACGAGACCTTATCATGTTAGGCACCAAGGGGTACCACTCTCACTCTCATACTTTGTACCATATGTTGGACAGCATGTGTCCATTGCTCTACAAAGGACAATGGCTGGTGCACTCCATAGGAGAGTAATCACACTAGGTGATGCTTCTTCAGATGTTCCAGTTGTTTGTAGACCATATGACTTGCATAGCTCTGATATCTTAGGTGCAGTAGGGCAAATTCCTCATATAGACTCTATTGGGGCTTAGTGCCATTTTACCTTTTTCATCTCTCTCCCTTGTACCAATTGATGGGGTATTTGCATCTTTCATATTTTTCTGCGCGTTTTCCCTTGTTCATTTACACCATGTTCGACATCTTGTGTCGACTTGACCGCAGTAGTCAAGAGGTTGGTATCGAGCCTATTCAATTGTGGTCCTTGTGTTTTCATTGCAATTCTCCTTTTCCAGATCTTGACCTCTTTCATGTCGTTCTGCACGGACGCAAAACTTTATCTTCATATATCATACATTCAAGATTCACGCGCAGAGTAATAATTCTTGGTAAATGATAATCCCTGTACATTACCCTTTAAACAGGGTGCCGTTTTGACCAAAAAAGTTCCTCTTTTTTAATGATTTTCATAGTTCGCCTCGTATATGGTCAAAAAGAGAGAGCACTTGATATAAATTACATGTCATGTTTAAACGAAGTGGAACTTTCGCTATCGCAAATAAAAGCTTCATTTAGACTCACACGAGTACATTTCCTGCCCTTCAGACACCTCCGTCTCTTCAACACAACACACCGCCAAAGCTGGGTCTCATGAAGGCCTCATGTCTGCAGCGCGTTCGTCCTACCAGCAATGCGCAAATCTCGCTTTTTGAACACATGAACATCAGGTCGTCTTTAAGTTCACTTCATGCTCTCCAAATTCCATCTCGAGAGCAGCAGTGTCGAATCGGCACTTGACGAGTACTTCACGCCTTAACCGGGCGGACTCTTTGACTTCTCGCAGTAGCCGAGAAATTTTACGAAGAAAAGCGACACGAATAACAAAACCAGAAGGATGGGAAGAAACCATCAAGCTTTCATGAAGAAAAGCCGTCAGGTTCAACTGCAACAGTAGTCAAAAAGGAGTGGGAGGGTCAAATGCTTCCGTCCATAAACGCAAATCTAAGAAAATCGTAGGTATCGTATGCCTGAGTTTAATGGTGGTTGGTCGGTTGGTTGTGTCAATCTTCCAAAGAAGTATAACCAATACACATTTCTTCGTACTACATTTTACGACACACAATTATGATTCAAGTGTCGTACGGTTGTTGATAAGGTGTGATGATCACATAGATAAGGCCTCAATTTCTTCTGTTTCTCCAAGTACACATGACTCTCGGTTATGCCCTTCCCTCACTGTCATGCTTTGTTTCTCAATCTCTTCAATTTGTTTCATTGTATAACGTTACTAGATTTGAAACCCTACTAGATAGCCTCTTTAACTTGAAAAGCTATGACAAGCCTTGTACGGAAATGTTTGAAAAGCCTTAGCAAAGCCTGTTTGAAAAGCCTCTGCAGCATTATATTTCTGATACGTCAGATTTATTTATTTATAATTCCACTAATAACCAAGCATTATTATTTTTGTTGAGATTATCGTCAGAAATAAAAAAAAATGCGTTGATCTTCAAGATAGATTACTTCCCGGCATAACAGAGATATTCAATGGCCTAGAAAATTTAATATCTTACTCTGGCTGGTATATCCATGCAAGATATATATTGTTTCCTTATTCTCAAATCAACCGGCGTATGTCTTTGTATCACCTTGTATAATCCATGTCATATTGTTTGTTTCCGATGATAGACCCTAAACGAAATGGATCCTTTTTGGTTATTGAATGTAAAAGATGTACAAATGATGTCTAGAAGAGAAATATCATTGTTAGTGATTCTTCCTCTACTGAAAGTATTATATGAAAATTTTATCTAACTGTGTTTATCCAGAACACAAACAGAAGACTAGAGTGGTCCAAAGTGCGTGAAGGTAATAATCCAGATTCCATAATGTTGTTCTCAAATTTATAATATGTCTCAGGTTTCTAAGACCATATTTGCCCAGTGCACCACAATTAGTTCCTAGAATCATTTATTGCTTGATGACGGAAGGAGTGATATCAGATATTACTACATTGTATAGAGAATTGATACAAGAAGAATCTAATTATGAGATTAATCTCAATTTGCAAGCCAACCACCATTGAGATTGAAATCATGTTCCGCAAGCAGCACACTACTTTTGAGTGGGAGTTTCAAATATAGGCTTTATAGTTTTTGCACAACTCTTAAAAGAGCTCTATAAGCACTTCATACAAATTTTACAAGCAAGGGTGTGGCTATGACTCCTTAAAAGACTTGACAGACACTTCATAAAACTTGTACATGCACGGGCAAGTATAGGTGAAATTCATGTGAACTCTATCCATATTCATAAATGATCTATATGTAATCTAAATTGTGACCCATGAGTTTTTATGGCTATGAGCATTTCCCATCAAAATTAATTGAGAAGTGAAAAAAAAATAATTGAGGCTAGTCTTAATTTGAAATTGTACAAAATTGATGATGACAGGAGGGAAAATGCATTCCAATTTTCTAATCTTTTTCACTCTCATAGCTCTAGAGCTTCACATTTCACAATTCTTCCATCCTCCTTGGATCCTCATTGATAATTCTCACAATTCACAATTCATCCATCCTTCTTTGATCCTCTGTTATAATTCTCACAATTCACAATTCATCCATCCTCCATGGATTCTTGTTGATAATCTTCACATTTCTCAATTCCTCTATGGATCCTTGTTGATAATAATCTCTATTTTATCCAAGTTTCACATTTTGCAATTCCTATTGCTTGTTGATGGTCATTCTCAAGTTTCAAATTTTATAATTTCTACTCCTAGTTGGTGATTTTTTGTATAGATTTGTGACCTTCTTTATATTTTGGGAGCCTTCAGCCCGTTTGAAGCTTAACTTTTGTTGGGTCATCGGGAGTTCAACCTTCACTTGTTGTTTGCCATAATTGGGAGTTATGAAGTTCATTCTTCAAGAGTTCATCTTGTCTTCAAGAGTTCATCCTTTGGAGTTCATCATGTCTATTTGGGAACTCAAGGCTTTTAGAAGTTCAACCTTTTGTTCATGAGTTGACCCTATTTGTGAGGGTTCATCCTATTTTTCTTTGCATAGATTGGTGACCTTTATTGATAGATTGGTGGCATTAACAAATAAAATTCCACAAACTAGTGCTCTAATATATGTCCAAAACAAAATAATCTAAATACATCCAAGTCATAATGCAAAGAAATATGCATGGTGAATTGAATATTGAGACAATTGATGAAACGGATGACTTACGGAGTGAAAGTGAGGAGGAAAGGGATACAAATAAATAGATTTGTTGTGCAAGTGGTGGAATTTCACTAGCACATCTTATTATTTACATCAAAAATTCTAATCTACTTGGTGTACATAATTTGTTTACAACTTCTTTTGCGATTAGATAGGGTTTCATTAAGACAAATCAATAAGATGGATGTTTTATTGTTTCAAGCTTTGGTGGATGTTATAAAGGATCATAGATTGTTTAAGAACTTGTCAAGAGAAATAAAACTCAGGTCTAGATATGGTAGCTTTAGCTTTAGATAGGTTTGGCCATGACAAGAATGGGGTATGCAAGATTGACAGTAAGATTCAACCCTTGTCCCTTTGGGACAAGGATGCAAGATTGACAATAAGGTTCATAGATAGAGTTATTACTGCAGTTTTTTCCCTCCTACTAAAAAAGGTGAAGTAGCTTAATAGGGTTGAGAGAGCAGAAATATCTTTTGTCTTTTCATAAAAAAGGTTTCTTGTTTGCATAGGGTTAGTTGATGGTACTCTATTTCCCTTTGCATAGAACCTACTATCAATGGAGGGATCAATTTCAACAAAAGAGCTTTCTTCTATAAATTGATAAGTTTTGTGTTGCATTCAAAGGAGAATAATACATTTTTCAAGAGGTAAGGTGCAAGGGGTTATGGAATGGATTTTTGAGTTTCATATTGATTTATTTAGTAATGTAACATGTCCTTTACAATTTTGTAAGTTTTGTAAGCTTGAATTGGTGTGTGGTTTGGTGTATACAATGGATGCTTGGATCATGCTATGATATGGCTTGCTTGTAGAGATCACCAATTTGGAATGATTTAAACTAGAGCCCTTAGGGAATTGTACTCTATGTGAGTAAGAACAATACTTATTGGGGGATTCAAGGTATATGCCAATATATCATCTTGTTCCATCTTTCAAAAAAGTGCAGCCCCAAAATAAAGTTGACTTCAATAGATGTAAATTGTACTTGAGTTCTAAATTGCATAGGAGTCTTGAAGGAAAGACTGCACTTGTTCATGCATAAGAGTCTTAAAGGAAAGATTACACTTGTTCATAGAGATTAGAGTGTAGTTAAATGGCCTTTCAAGGAATTACTATTTGTTAAAATGAGTAAATATTTGTATAATTTTGCAAATTTTTTTGATCAATTAGGCAACCATATGGATAGAGGAAGAATTAGACTTTGGAGGTATATTCGGGCCCATAGAGAGTATAGAGAGGAGATAAGGAATGCAGTTATGTATCATTGCCTTGCATTCAACCACCAAACATGCAAGTTGTTGGATCCAAGAATATAAGTTATTATAATGAAGTTATTCACATATTTCATGTCTGAGATTGCTAGGTTCTTCATGTAAGCATGTTTTCACTCCTTGTGAGATGATTAGTTGTTATTACTTATTTTTGCAAAGATTATAGCATCCAAAATAAAGCAAAAATAATTATCAGATTTAAGTATCATGTGAGAGTGAGAATGATCAGAATGTGTATTATTCAAAGTGTGAGAGTGGCATAAGTTCAAAATGATCTGATACTCAGTCAGTTTGTGCATATTTATAAGGAACTATGTTAAACACTTATCTCTCATACACACATATCCCTATATCTATGGAAGTGTATCAATCTATGGAAGTGGTTTGAAGGAAGCAATACTGCCCAAACATCTAAGGATAGAGATCTTAGAGCATAAGGCAAATCCTTGTAATACTAAATGCATGTTGTGTTATAATATTTCTTATATTATATAGATATTTATCACTTGTTGCTTTCCACTTGTAACTTAGGTGCGGTAGGGCAGATTTCTCATACAGACTCTATTGGGGCTTAGCACCATGTAACCTTTTTTGTCTCTCCCTTGTACCGCTTGATGGGGTCTTCCTATCCTTCATTTTTCCTATGTGGTCACCTTTTGCGCTTGTAACTTGCTTGTAAGAAAGCTTATATTTTTATTGTTGCTCTCCTCATATAAATACTATCATATGAAAATATGAAGGAATGATATGTAACTATAATAAAGGTAGTGTGCATCAAAGGTGCAAATTTCATATATTTATTGTAGAAAAATAAAGATATATGTATGTGAGACAAAGATATGGATATATGTTAGACATAGATTTGCAATTTTCAAAGATGTGCAAATTTATAAGTTTTTGACATAGATGTAACTTTAGAGGCAAAAATTGTGAATAGAAGTTTGAAAAAGAAGGCAAATTTATATGTGTTTGACAAAGATGTAATTTTAGATGCACATTTATGAATAAAAATTTGAGAAATAACAATTTAACAATGTATATAAGTTTAAGAAAGAATGAAAAATGTTGAAGGGAATATGGATTTCATAAGAAGATTTTTGAAATGGTGTGATGCAAATTTTAAGATTCATTTCATGCAATGATATAAATAGTTGTGTAAGTTCAAGAATTGAAGAAGTGAGACAATAGTGCAAGCTAGTTCAGGAGATCAAGAAGTGAATCAAGGGGAAAGGTGGACTTGAAGAGAGTGTCCTCAGAGGTTTGTGTTTGAAGCAATAATATTTGGACATTTTAAAGAGAGAGCAATTGTCAAGGCACAGAGTTAAGGCAAAATGAGTTTGAAATAGAGTTTAGACTAGAAAGCAAGAAGGATAATTGAAAGGTCAATAGAAGGAGAGGGAGTGAGGGAGGAAAGAAGAAGAGAAAAGAGAAAGGGATTTAAAAGAGAAGGAGCGCAATGGGAAGAAGGGTGGTGCAATTGGAACTGATAAAAAAAAGAGTGTTGTTTGAAAAGAAAAACATTCTTGAGCAAGCAAGTGAGCAAGAGTAGTACTTTGGATGTGGGTGCAAGCTCTAGGTGTGGGTGTGTGCAATATGAGAGTGGGAGAGAAGAACCAAGAGCACTTGTAGAGCGGCATTTGCAAGAGCCAAGATCAAAAGTAGAGTAGGTTGAAGCAAGCACCGCAACCACAACAATATCATTTTAAGGCAGAATTGTGGAGGAAGATAACATGGAAGTGAGTCAAGACGGTCCCTTTCTTATAGAATATCACATGCTTCTAAATGCCATGATGTTTAAAAAGTGGGGCTAGTTATATAAGCACCAGGTTAGGAGTTATGTGAATATAATTCTTGAGATTGATCTTGATGTAATGGGACTCACAATTGCAATTAACATCCAATATCCCAAACCCCATATGAGTAATTATTATATCAATTTATGATTATTATTTCATATCAATTTATGATTTTTGACTGCCAAATTCCTGAATTCTTGTGATTCCACTCTCTAGCCACCAACCATGCAAGCCACATGAGTAGTGCCTCCCCTAATCCTATCTCCTATTGGGTGCGGAGGTCCTACATGTAGCTTGCACTAACAATGTCAACCAAGCAACCTACATAGTATGTGTGGCCTATGCAAGACTAAGTGTATAGTATATTATGTGTGACATAGACTATGTGTAGGGCCAGCTATTGCCATGTTCACTCATCTATAAGGGTCCATCTACAAACTTCTACCACAAAAACACTTAAGCCTACATCAAGACACTTTTGCTCTAACATCACATCTTTTCATGTCCACTGGACTCATGACATACAGAGACTATTTCAACTTTGTCTGATCACTCAAATTCCTATATATTTGTGAATTAACTACCACCTAACCAGCTTGCAAATGACCCTAGATCAATTGAGAACAAAATAGAAATAGTTCTTTAAAGTGTTGCATTTTCTTACTGCATATGCAAAATTGGTATTAGTCAGTCAACATTCTCCTTCTTAGTTCTTGGACACTACATAGAGTACTAATCAATGCTAAAGATTGCTTATAATACACAATGACGTAAAAATGAGTAGTTGCATAGTTTTTTAGATTTTTTAGACCTTAGTTCTTGAAGTAAGCTATTTAATGGAAGCTAGAAATCATTACCAGATTATCAAAAGTCACCCTTTTTATTATTTATTTATTGTATTTGATCTCCACTTTTATGCACTCTTATGTAAGTGGTTTGTTCTCTTTCTCATGGCACTTGCTTGTATGAATGTTTGTTTGTGTGTTGTTTGCACAGGTGCCATCTTGCACAAAGTTTGTGAGTACTTATGATAAGGATAGCCACTCTCAAAGACTTGGTGGCTCCCAACATACTCTTTCTCGACCAATTATAAAGGAGGAATTTTGCTTGCAAAGGAGGATAACCAAAAGGAGGAAGACATGCCACATAGTTTGGAGGTGGATTAGTTTCAATTAGAGATCAAATAACAAGGAGGCATTTGGCAAGTTGATGTGGGTATATAGCCTTATTCTCTTCTTTCAAATGATTTTTTATCTCCTTATATCTTCTAGGAGGCTAAAGATGGTTCATGGAAATATCACCCTGGTGGTGAAGACAAAGATGGCCAAATCTACCATGGAGGATTTTAATTGGTCAAATTTTATGTTATGTATTATCCAGCTAGTAGCATCAGAACCTCCACTAAATTCTAATCCATAATCCAAAGTACGTTTATGGTACTTGAATTTCTCTTCTCAATGTTGAGCTGAAGGATTAAAACTGAACTTTGCTATTATGCCAACTGCATAAGTTATGTCAGGTCTTGTACCTATCATAGCATACATTGGACATCATATTAATTCTTGGTAGGGTGCTCTAATTTGTTCTCTTTCTTCCACTTGTAATCTAGCATTTGGATTTGCATGAGTAGCAAGTGGATATGCATCTCCAAGGTTCAATCAACTTAATTGACTCTTATTATCTTTCTTGAGTCAATATGGTTCTAAGTTTTCTTTATCACCAAAAGGTCGGAAGTC
Source organism: Lunularia cruciata (assembly GCA_948567375.1). Classification (NCBI taxonomy): domain Eukaryota; kingdom Viridiplantae; phylum Streptophyta; class Marchantiopsida; order Lunulariales; family Lunulariaceae; genus Lunularia; species Lunularia cruciata. The sequence continues at coordinate 13,158,171 of OX419760.1, forward strand.
CTACATAGCATTTTTCTTCTCTAGTGTAACTTAAAACTCTTTACCAAGGTGATCTAACATGATATGAATATGGGATTTATCTTTCTTAAAAATCAATCCCTCATCTTCAAAGATAGTGAGAATTACCCAAGATCAATAATACACACAAGGATCAGAAAGTGATCCTTGCAACCCATACCTCACTAAGAAGTCATCAAACTTCCGATTCTAATTCTAATTTGATGAGGGTTGCTTTAAGCAATAAATACTCTTTAGCAATCTACAGATTCTCTTCTCCTTTCTAGCTCCTTTTTATCCTTATGGCTGCTACATGTAAATTTTGTTCATGCAAATCTCCATTAACAAAAGTTTTCTTGATGTCAAATTGGGCTTTATCCATGTCTTTTGTTATAGCTAGCAAAAGAATAGATATGATGGAATCAAACGTAACTATTTGTGCAAATGTCTCTTCATAGTCAATTCTTTATCCTTGTGGCTGTTACATGTAAATTTCCTCATAAAAATCTCCATTAAAACAATTTGCCTTGACGTCAAATTAGGCTATAGCCATGTCTTTTGCTATAGCTAGCAAAAGAATAGATATGATGAATCAAATGTTACTATTTGAGCAAATGTCTCCTCGTAGCCAATTTTAACAAGATTTGTCTTGATGTCCAATTAGGCTATATCTATGTCTTTTGTTATAGCTAGCAAAAGAATAAATATGATGGAATCAAACATAACTATGTGAGCAAATGTCTCCTCATAGTCAATTCAAGCTATGAATATCTCTTGGCTACAAGTCTAGTCTTATGCCTTGAAATGTAGCACTCAACATCAAGTTGGCTCTATAAAGCCTCCTATATTTGACTACTTTCTTCCCTTTAGGTAGTGTTGATAGCTTCCAAGCTTGTTATACATAAATGACTTGAATTCCTCATCCATAGCCTTCACCCATTCAAGGGATTGAACTACATCTTTGAAATGAACATGATCTAAATCTACATCTACTCCTCCAATCTTAACTGCAAAAATGCAAGCATAAGAAGTCTTATTATAATCCCACTCACCAAATCTTTGTGGTGGTCTTCTCAATCTTCCACTTCCTACAATTTTCTCCATCTTGAGTGGTTGACATTGAGCTTATTTTTGAATCAGGTTCTTGATTTTCCTCATTTTCTTCTTGAAGTGGACAGATGCTACTTGTTTTTGCTGATTCTTCTATAGCTTGCTATGTAGACTCCATAGAAGCTTGTCTAAAATTGCCATCACCTTCTATCTCATCCATGCTCATGTAGCATTGGCTTGTTCATCTCTTGAAGACATATTGTGTTTAAGTTTAGCATCTACAATAGTCAATGATCATGTTACTCCTCTTTGAACAAGATGTCCCCACTTTCACATATCTTGGTCTTCTCCTAATCCCACAATCTGAAGGTATTGGATTCTAAACTATCTCCAACAAATGACATCTCTTAAGACATATTTTGTTTAAGTTTAGCATCTACAACCGTCAATGATCATGTTACTCCTCTTTGAACAAGACGTCACCACTTTCACATATCTTGTTCTTCTCCTAATCCCACAATCTGAAGGTATTGGATTCTAAACTATCTCCAACAAATGACATCTCTTGTCCCTTTGGATCAAACTTCTTTGTCTAACCCTTTGATGTGTGCACAAAGACTGAGCAATCAAAATTTCTCAAATATGTAACTATTGGTTGTGTTCCATGCCAAAGCTAGTATGCAATTTAAAGCATGAATTTTAAGCCTCAACTAAAAAATCTATTTAGACCATGTGTAGCAAGTACCATAGCTTTTGCCCATAACTCTCTAGGCAGCTTACTAGAAAGCAACATGCTTCTTGCTGCCTCAACGTTGTTCTATGATCTCTCATTGAGATACATTTTTGCTCAAGAGTTTAAGGCTTTGTAAGTTCATGGACTAACCCAAGACTTTGTACAAAAATATTAAATTCCTTTTCAGTGTATTCACCTCCTCAATCCAATCATAGTTCTTAATCTTCACTCCACATTGACTTTCTTCATCTGTATGGACTTGTTTGAAGCAATAGAAAGTTCTGAACTTCTCTTGCAAGAAAAATACAAATCTGAAACCACTCATGTCATCCTTAAAAAGAAATAATATCTTGATCCTCTTATTGAGCTCACTCATAGGACCACAAATATCACAATAAAAGAACTCTCCAAGCTTGTAATTGCCTCTACTTCTGCTGGATTTTGCAAATGGTAATTTATGCTGCTTTTCTAAAGCACATCCATCATAGTAGACAGACTTTTGACTACCAAGCTCTTCTTGTTCCAGACATAAACCCTCTACTAGGCATTCTCTCTCCATCTTCATAATGTAGGCAAGATTGAGATGACCAAGTCCAAAACACAAAAACAATTGGTGCACAAACACAAAATTTATTTTCTAGTACTGTTGTTTCTTTTCTAACTTCTCACTCTCCACATTGCTTGGAACAATATAGTTTGCTTTGAAAATGTAACCTATATTGGTAACTCTGATCTGAATTCTATACAACTTTGAGTTGCAAACACCCTTCATCACCATTGCTCAAAAGTGGATAATATTTATGTAGATTTTATAATAGGACCTCAAAGAATTAATTAATTCTTGTTGGGCATTTTTCTATTATTTGTTGCATTAGGTTTTCTTTGTTAGATTTCTAGCTCTTTTCTAACACCTAGATGTTATTGCTAAAAAATTGGGTACATTTTCAAGGTGCACAATCTTTGGACAATGTAGAAATCATGTGCAAGGGACCTGCCCCTTAGGGGCTTCATCCAAAACCCGCACACTCTATGCCTATGGGTCCAAACCATATAGACTTTTTTGCCTTTATATGATCTACTGGCCATCTTTCTCCATGTAGTAGCCCTCTTTGGTGTAGGTGGTTTGAATGCCTTTGTCTGCTGCTTGCCCAAATCTCAACAAGTTGTACTTCAACTTCAGAATGTAAAGAACTCTTGTGATGACTCCTTCTTGTCTTCTTGTACCAAGCTTACAAGAAATCAGGATGTCTTCCACCCCAACAAACTAAACCTTTCAATATTCATCAACATACATGGCCATGTTCCTTCTTCATTCTTTTTGAAATCTTGGAACCACTCTTGTGAATGTAAGACTCTATGTTGTTAGAGCATTGGCTTGACTTTTGGGATTAGCCACATCTTGTGGATTTCTTCTTTGGAGGTTCTACTCACCTTTGCATTCTCTTGCCTAGTGCCTCTTCCTTCTACATTTGTTGCAGCTTTTTATCTTCTTCAATTCATAAATGTTGGTTTCCTTTTGAGTCTCACCATTGTTGTTACCTCTCATGCTTCTTCTATTTGCAGCAAGAATGGCTCTCTCCCTTGAACTCTCTTCTTTCTCTTCTCCACATTTGTTCAAGGTTTCTTCCTTGAGCCTTCTTGCAGTGATTCTTGATGGTTTGTTGCTCCTTATGTACATTGTCCCATGTGGCTATTATATGGCAATAAGCTTGTGGCAAAATACAAATAATATTGGTGATGATCAAGGAATTGTATATCCTAACTCTAAGGCTAATCAAATTTCTAGTGATAGTTTCTACTTTGCTAATAGAACACCATATCTCTTCTCCTAGTTTTTTTTGTAACTGAAATTATCTCTGCTAGAGAAAGTGCTTGTTCTTTGAAGCACATTGCTCATTTAACAAAGTCAATCTACTCCATATCACACTCCATTGTAGATAATTCTCTTCTATGGCTGAACAAATGTACATTTTTGTAGCACTATTCTTGCTTTGCCAATCTATCTCTATTCCATCTACTATGGCTTGTTCTGTAGTCTATGTTCCTTTAACAATCCTTGAAAGTCTCTTTGATTTGAAAGTGATCATCTAGAATTTTGAAGTCAAGTAATTCTCCCCATTGAATTGACTAAGGTGTGTTATATCTCTCACATCTCTCCTTGTTCCCATTGTGTCCCAATCTACTCTTAGATTTGAAAGATCTTGTCTAGTATCTTAGTCTCTCTGAAATTCTACACCAAGATAATTGTCTATCACAAGGAAAATTGAATCCGTAACCTATTGGAGATTTTCAAAGATATTGATGAAAATCTGCATAGCATTTACAACATACAAGGAATACAAAAATTTATATAAAGCACTCCTGCAAATTTCTTCTTATTGCAGGTCTAGTTACATGAACTGAGGAATGGAATACTTGCAAGCTACTATGCAAGTTCTCAACTAATGAAAAATTTGGTCGTGTTGCTTGGCCTTGCTTCTCCAAACTGCTAAAGCTTCTTGACTATGCAGCTAGCATCTTGATCTACTGACCAATCAAAGGTAAGACCTAAATACTCTAACCCTAACTAATGTCACTGTCGGGTGCTATGTACTACATACAAACACTAACACCTATAGTATAGGTACATGCTATATCATTGTCACATGTACTACAATCTGAAATGTACTTTCAACACAAACTCCATTTACACAAATCAAAAACTCAAAGTTGACTGTTCCAAATGTCCAAATTTCCAATTATGACTCTGTCTAATTTTCACTAAACTATAATTTCCTTCAATATTTGCAAACAAAATTTGATCAATCTATGTGCACTGTGTATTGGTGCTCATGTTCAGTTGAAGGGAGAGAAACCAATCTCAAGAAAAATTAACTACCGATATTTACTTCAAGAAGGATTGCACATATTTATTCTTATGGGATAGTTTCCATTTTCAAAATTTCGCATGTATGCCACAGCGGCTTCTTTCTGATGCATGGCGTCTTATGACTCTTCCATGCAATTAATACTTATTTTAGTCTTTATTAGCTAATTTGACCCCCAAGCAGTCACTAATTTAACCCGGAATAGAAATAGAAACGCACTCCAAAAACAGCTAGTATACCAGCTAGTATACGCTCATAATATGCACCCCTGCCTGTCCAGAACTTTTACATACCATTCAATTTTGTCGCATTTTTTGTTTATAGTAACGAGCCAAAAAGTTTACGGAACTTTGCCGGGTCCCATAACCAAATTGTAAATTTTCATTTCGAACCCGCTAGTCTAACTTGCTTATTGATTGTACAAATGTGTGGAAAGATATACAGCGATCGAATGGACGCGCTTCTTGTTAATGTGTTTGTTATTCGGTGCACTTCTGCACCACCTAACAACAAAGTACGAAACGAGTTATGATTTATGTTATGAAATTTACAAACCTAAGATATCTTAGGTACGGTAACGCAGATACCTTTTATCGATACTATTGGTGCTTAACTCCATTTTATCCCCTTATGTATTTTCCTTGCACGGCTTGATGGGTTTTCATCCTTCTTGGTATCACATGCGGTCGCCTTCTTTTTTTCCGTTATGATTTATGTTGAACATTGCAAACTAGTCCGACATGGACACTTATGAATTGCATAGGGTATTATCATGATCTATCGGAAAAGGGTCTCCCCATCAGGATACGCATCTCTAGAATAAGGATTTCTGAAGGACCTCCGTATGTTTCACGTTTGTGTATGTCGGTGACCACCATTCATATATTTGATGAAGAGAAGGCAAAAGGGAAACAAATATCTCCATTGATGCACTGTGTATTTTTCTGTTCTTTTAGTAAAATAAAGAATTAAACATATTGCTCGTTACATATGTTGTTGTTATAGACGTTGACTTGCAAACACAACGCGCAGCGGCGTTGCTCATGAGCTTGATCACATAGGGAATCCAATTATTTGATCTTCTGTAAAGTGGGTTTACATGACGACACACAACCTTTATCTCATTATGGTGACTCAAGTAGAGATCTTAAAACATCATATGGTCACTTAAGGAAAGTGCGAACTGACAGTCTGTTTCTTTTCTTTCCTTTTTCTCGGCAGAAAATGAGACCGACACATGGGCCTAGCAGGGCCCGCACTCATCATATAAATCCAAGCGGATCAAAACCGAATCTGAATTCAAACAATTATCCTACCATATCATTGATAATCCAAATCAATGGGCCACCAAAATTGCCCTTTCTTAACGCATTTCATCATGGTTACTCCTCTCAAATATGCGCGAAGTACTGTAATACAAAGATGAGCGCTAATATTCTCCAACCAATCAAGGATTGGTACCTGAGTCAAGTGTACCACTCTCACTTCCTTACTCCATAGTTTAGGGTTTCGAGCAGAGGGTTGTGCAATCCAGAAATAAATCATAAAAGACTAATGATATTAGATGGTTATATCAAGTGATGTTTAACCGAATGTTCCAACAATACCTAGACCATATAATTTATATATTTATATATATCTAAGGTAAAGCATGGTAGATTTTTTTGTACCGACACGATTTTGGTAAACTTTTTGGTTTTGGTAGATCAGGATGATGGTACCTAGGTACTATGTAAACCGTTATGTATTTGCTTGATTCCGATGGAATTTATTAGCCTCCCAGGCAGAATTTCAATCGCAATGCATGGACTGTAAAATAAAGAATTTTGTTTATAAAGAACATCTGATACCTCCTAACAACTTTGGTATGAGAGTTTTCAAAGCTGAAAAGATATAGGACTATAGATTCGCGTAGTATGAAGGTAAACCAAATTGAAAGTAGATACACAAGTTCCGTTTTGATCATAAGGTGTTTACAAAATATATATTATATATAGATAACATTGAAAAAGGCGACCACGTGAAGGATGGGAAGACCCCATCTATATATATAAGGAGTTTTGATTGGGCACTGAATGAATATTAAAGTGATATCTGAAATTGTCGTCCACATGATCCTGACAAGATTAATTCATGGACTATAGTACAAGATGAGTAATGTAATTTTTTGAGTTTCTTTTTTTTTCTTAAGAATTTTATTAATAATTGTTTTCACTTTCTCAAACATTCTTGCAAGAAATTCAGGGATTTATTTATTTTCAGAAACCACCTTCTCCAACATTCTCGTAAAACGTTCGATAAATCTTTTTCATTTTCAGAACCTTGAAAATATACAAAAAGTATATTAATTTATGTATAGTTTTCTACTACCATCAAAAATTCTTTAAAAATTATTTATAAATTCTTGAATTAAACCCCCTACCATCCTATATCTAAACAAGTTAACACCTACAGAGATTTCCATACGTGCTTCCAGCAAATAAAGTAAAACATGTAAAGATTTTTACTTGCATAATATACCCCACAAATATCCCTAGACAATTTTTTATTTACAAAATTTATCCTTCATAACAAAATTTTAGTTGCAAATATACGCATAAGGTATCCCCAACCAAATTTTATTTTGAAAAATATCCTTTGATTTATCCTTCGCATTCGCTCTTTATAAGTACCGTTGCATCCTTTCCATTTTACTTCTCTGATCTTGCAGCTTTCATTTTCTCAACGAATGCACTTTGTTTTAGGGTAACCAGCGGAACGACGTCTTTGGAGGAATGTAAAGATGTACTTTAATCTTCTATCACCAATGTTATCCGCAACAAATTTAGGATTTTATGATCGTACCTTTAGCTGAAAGTGTCTATTGATTGCGTAGTGCTATACCTCCACTTTTATATCATTTGCATTCTTTTGTGTTCTACACAAAGCTAACAGCGGGAGTTCGCCACCTGCTTTCTATTCGAAATTGTGCTCGTATAGAAATCTATCCTCACTTGAATCCAAAATCTCGTGTGCGGAAAAAGCTCCTTATGGAACCCAGCCTGCGTCACTGGCGTACGAAGCGTGTAAAATTCACGGGAACAGCTTCTTTGTGGTGAATATCTATGAATCTATCAAGATCTAATAGATTAATACCGTGGACATTATATCATGTAATTTTATATTTATTAAATAGTGACGATCGCATAAGAAAGATAAAAGATCCTATCATGCCGTACATATGAAAAATGAAAAAAATTAAATAGAACTAAACCCCAATAGAGTCTATATGAATATATTAAACAGAGCAATATGTATCATGAACCTCCAACTAATAGAATACTTTCTATGTCTCGAAATGTAATTAATATATTTTCAACAATATACGTGGATTAAATATTATAAATATTGAATTTGAGATATTGGAGCGCCGCCTGGAGAGGACGAGATTGGCCGTGGCCGCGTGGCATCCATCTATCTCTTTCGATTAATTGAACTAAAATTTAAATTATTTTGGGTCCCGTCTGACAGTGCCCCGCCCTGCTGGCCTTTTGTCATCAGGAGCCAAAAGCCTAAAGGAAATAAAAGGCGCAGCAAGGCACGTAGTGCGGTAGGCCCATTTGTTAAAACATATGAAGGGGCCGTCGAATAAAGCCCAAGATGAGGTTATTAAATTTAACTTTGACTGAAATTTTAAAATGAAAGTTTTTCGATATTCACTCTATTTTTAATTTATAGATGTAACTTACTAAAAAAATTTATAAAATAAAGACCCTATATAAATTAATTTTCTCAAAAGTGAATTTTAAAATTAAATATAATCTGCCAGTTATTTATATATATATATATATATATATATATATATATATATATATATATATATATATATATATATATATATATATATAAAATTTAATTTATAATTAAGAGAAAATATTTTTACTCCTATATAGAAGAAAAAAGTTGGTTTTAGTCTATTTGCATGCATTTATATGTTTCAATTTAAAATTCTTTGAAATTATGTTTTATAAGAACATGGATGGTTTTCTTATGATCTTAGAAAAGTTTATAACATAAAATTCACAAAAACTGAAGCTGAAAAGTGTGTAAAATCGTAAAGGCATTATTTCAATTCAACTTGGAATCTGGATATTGTGATAGAAATTTTCTAATTTATTCATATTATGGAGTAAATTTTAAAAAGTGAAATCAAAGGCATTTCTCCCTAAGATTAATCGTCCTTCTATCAACATGAAAGATATATAAATAGAATTACTCACAAGATTAAATATTTTAAAATTTTCATGACGAGAAAAAAGATTTATAAAGTTATATATGTAATATATAGATGTTTAATGTAAGTCCCTCTATTTCTGAAATTAATGCAATAGATACAGATTAATATAAAACTACATACATTCTAGTATTTATAATTTTATATTAAGTTGTGTTCTTATAAGAAAGAGTAATCAAGATAATGATCAATAATAAATCATAAATATTTTGAATAATCTGCAAATTTATATAATAATGTCAGGAAATATTCTACATAAGTTTAGTGGAATTGGTAAGCATAATAGATCTTTAACAAACCTTTAGAATATAAACTCTAAAACTAATGAAGGTTAGAATGAAATATAAAATTAACAGAGATTCATTCTTGATTCAGCTTGGAATGTTGGTATTGAAATGTAAATTCTTTTATATAGTTAGTATATTGACAACTAAAAATAAAATAATTTGTATAAGATAGAGAAATGGAAGACTTCTAGTAGTAATAATGGTGTATGCGACTATTATCTTACTTGGATTGATGAATATAATCATGTGGGTTTAAGAAACCTCTTTCTATGTGTTGGTTATCAAAATTTATGAAAATTTTCCTAAATAAGTAATAATCTTAATAATTTAAAAATAACCTCAAATGAGAAAGTCGACCACGTAAAACACGTGAAAGCCTAGAAAACCCATCAAACCGAGGAAAAAAAAAGGGGCTAGGCCCGATTTTACCCCAATTTCAACTTTACATTGAGGCGTGCGAATGTAACAACGGCCGTACTGTAGTAATCACGCGGCGTAATTGAACAGCAGGCATCCAATTTGCTGAGATTTAAATCCGTCTCTACTCACAAGCAACTTTTAATCACTCGTAATCACCCTTGATTCTGTGTGAGTTCCAAACTGCAACATGATCCGCAGCTGCATCCCTGCTCTGCTTCTCCTGCCCCTGGGAAATGCTGCGCAATGCAAAGTTCCAACAGGAAATTTGTCACAGGTTCAAGATACGGCGCTCCTCATCCTTGTACGCGCATAAGCACGAGAATGAAGGGAAGACCCCATCCTCCTTGTGATTATGCGCTTTCTCCTTTTTTGCTATTTTACGTTGGACCGAATGTCTGAAAAGCCATCCTTTTTGTTATCCAATATTTGCCAATTCTTCTCTGTTTTAAACTTCTATTTGTGTCGGTGAGATGCAAATAGAGCTCGTGTCGAAATTCAGCTATCACTCAGTTGGCCGGCTTAAAGGAACTAAAATTCAGCCCTCAATGACATTGGATTGCTGACTTCTTGAGAGGATATTTTATAAGGGTAGACCCTTAATGACATTGGATTGCTGACTGCTTGAGAGGATTGCTGCCTTCTTGATAGGATAATCTATAGGACATCCAATAAGTAATATTCTTAACATCTTAAAAGGAACCTCAAAAGTAGGGTCCGATTTTTAGGGAGTATTAGTCAATAGACATGATTTAAATGTATACTTATAAGCAAAACAAAACCATCCTTTTGGTCTAATTTATAGGACATTCTGAACCTTTACAGAGAACACTCATTGATCCAGGAAAAGGAAAGGGAAGCGACACATATTGGATAAGTACAAGGATGGAAAAGGGACATGCCGTCGGCTTTCTCTCAAAAAGGTACATGGGAGAACACGAAGAATCGGAGACCATCATCACGTACAAGAACAAAGCCACGAGGTAAACCGGGACTAATCCACAAGCACATGTGCGATGGTCTCTCCGTACTCGATATACAGAGTGGTGGTGCTTTATGCGACGCACGCCTCTCACGCCTTAAAGCACCACCACCCCAGTTGGCATATTTAAGACTACTGTACTTGAGTGCCTATGCAATTATACATGGGCTAGTGTGTCTTGTGAATTTTAATAATTTATTCAGAAAGCATTCGAGATTAATAAACTTTTATTTTCATTGAAAACGATTCTTCAAACCGTTGTGACAATCAAGGGTGTATATTTTGTGCTAAACCAGATGACGAGGTTACAGTCTCTTTCAAAATATTAAATTATATTCAGTCAATGATGGGAAGTTAAAATTTTAAATCATCGATATTAAAAAGTGAAATAGATAAATGTTGGATCCTCTGTCTACTACTCTCCTATCTTAAATCCTTTTAGTCTTTAAATGTGTCAAATCTAAAGAGATACTTTCAATTTAGATAAATCTAGAAAGAGTTCGTCCATTCTCAAAATTTTCATGCAATCTTTTCCACTTAAATACTCCGTTCGAATAGTTATCACCCTCATTCAAGCCCGCACGTAATACAAAGGAAATCTCTCCTTACTCATTAAAGTCCTTTAAATTAGACCAAAAGAACGGTTTTGTTTTGGTTATAAGTATCCATTTAAATAATGTATACTTACTAATGTTCCTTAAAATCGAACCCTACTTTTGAGGTTATTTTAAGATGTTAAGATTATTAATTATTAGATGTCCTGTAGATTATCCTATCAAGAAGTCAGCAATCCAAAGTCATCGAGGGCTGAATTTTAGTTCTTTTAAGCCGGCCAACTGAGTGATAGCTGAATTTGGACACGAGCTAAACTCTGTTTGCATTCACCGACAGAAATAGAAGTTTAAAACAGAGAAGAATTGGCAAATATTGGATAACAAAAAGGATGGCTTTTCAGACATTTGGTCCAACGTAAAATAGAAAAAAAAGAAGGAGAAAGCGCATAGTCATAAGAAGGATGGCGTCTTCCCTTCCTTCTCGTGATTATGCGCGTACAAGGATGAGGAGCGCCGTATCTTGAACCTGTGACAAGTTTCCTGTTGGAACTTTGCATTGCGCAGCATTTCTCAGGGGCAGGAGAAGCAGAGCAGGGATGCAGCTGCGGATCATGTTGCAGTTCGGAATTCACACAGAATTAAGGGTGATTACGAGTGATTAAAAGTTGCTTGTGAGTAGAGACGGATTTGAATCTCAGCAAATTGGATGCCTGCTGTTCAATTACGCCGCGTGATTACTAGAGTACAGCCGTTGTTACATTCTGTGATTACTAGAGAGAGTTCTGGTAGGAGTAGTAGGGTAGATTGTTCATCATTACACTATGGGGTAATTTAGCTCCGTTTTACCTCTTTTGTTTTTCCCTTGTACGGCTTCGGGTTCTTCCTATCTTTCATCTTTTGTACGAGGTTGCCCTTTTACAGGTATATTTGCAGGCCTCAATTAATTGTGAAATTGAAACGGACCAATTATTTGCGTTGATAAAGAGATTACATGTGCACGATAACATTGGGGGACTGGCAACGTTATCCATTACAGAAAGAGAAGAGGACGGCATCACAAGACTTGACAGAGATTGACTTAACAGCATCATTAAAGGTTACCTGGGAGGCCAGGGGAAATCAAGGGTATTGTAGACGACGTAGTTCCGCTTAGGTTCGCCTAGGTTCCGGGAGGCAACGGGAAATCAAGGGAAATAAATACCGTGATTAAGTGTTGAGTGCGGGGTACGCTAGACCACCAGAAATCAAGGAGATGTTTGAACTAAGTAGTTTTGCTTTAGGACTAGAGATAATAGGATTGGGATACGTGAAATTGAAAATCCTGGAACGCTCTTGGAAACAAAACTAGAGTGTCACACAAATCCAGACTGCCACAACTATTGAAACATCCATAGAAAAGCATTATGGTGATCCGGGACGTTTCATTGATTTACTATGCAAAATCAGTGCACAGTTATAGGACCAAGGGGATTTAAGAATCATGCGTCCAAAGTTAAGAATGAATGCAATATTACACGTGGTTTTGTAAGTAGTGGACACGTAGAAATAAGGCCTCGGATTGCCCCTAATTAAGGTTTATCACCTTCCATGCACACCCTAAACCGATAACAAATTGTGTGTCAACTCTTCTTTTACAACATCAAGAAACTTATGGGATGCGGCACACACCTCGTATTTCAGAATGCGTACCCTTGTTTCACTTACCTTAAAAACATTCTGGGGGTCATACTTGCAATAAATCTTTTTTGATATCCTGAGCCATACTTGCCATCACACAAGCAGGTTTTTGCAGTGACCAGCTTAACTGCCATGATGATTCCAATTGAGATGCCCTATCATGGCTTTTGGAACTTGAAAGAGGCTCACGGTGACCACTAAATTGCCACCTTCAAACCTGAGCCATTTGTCCCTTATCGCCAATCCAAATCCAATTTCACTTATTTTTCATACCGACTCTATTGGGGCTTAGCCCCATGTTACCCTTTTTTGTCTCTCCCTTGTACGGTTTGATGGGGTCTTCCCTTCCTTCATTTTTCCTGCGCGGTCGCCTTTTTTCTTATTTCACTTATCCCAATCCTATTGTCTCTAAGTCCTTAGTGAAACTACTTAGTTAAAATATCTCCTTGATTTCTCCTGGTCTAGCCTACCCTACAATTTAGGGTTCACTCTTATTAAGGTAGGTGAAATGGGGAGTCATACTTCCAATAAAACAATTTTTGATGGACCCAGCAATTTGGTTCACTCTTAACTCCTCACTCACCTCCCAAGCAAACCCGAAACTTGATATATCAGGGCTTCTCAATTAGGGAGTTATCAAATCCCACAATTTGCAATAAGAAAAAAATATGGTAGGTGAAACAGGGATACATATTCTGAATTGCGCATCCCAGTGCCACATTCCATAAATTTTTTGACAGTGCAACAAAAAGCTGACCCCCAAATTTGTTATGGGGTTAAGGTGTGTATGGGAGGTTATAAACCTTAATCAGGGGCAAACCGAAGGCCTCTCACTTCCACATGTCCACTACTTACAATTTTTTATTTTCAAGAGGCATCAAAATTGTTTTATTGCAAGTATGCTCCCCGAATTGGAGGTTTGGATCAAGAGTGGATCCTAGATTTATGGATTTCATAAGAGTGGAGATTGGGATCATATGAGGCTCTTATTTTGTGGTGTGTTTGAATTGAGGGTGGAGCCAAGTTTGGAGAAGAGACTCCAATGTTTCTTGGAGCTGATTAATGGATCTAGATTAGGACTCACCTTTGTGGACTTCATTGAACCCACTATAGAGTGGAATGGGTGTCCAATTGACCGTGGGAGTTGGACTTGCTTTGGAGTCAACAATGAAGTAGAGGTGAACTCTTTGGATAAAAATAAGCCCTTCTCATACTCTTGTCTATCCTTTCCTATACTTTCTCCATATTTGGTTTCTCCCTTTATTCCTTCACTTTCTAGGCCTATAAATTTTGCTCCACATGAGTCTTGTCTTTGGACATGTGTTCTCTTTTATACACTTTTGTGTGCTATACTTGCAATAAAATAATTTTTGATCCTCTGACTTTGTTCTTTGGCATGAGAACTTAGAGGGACTACCATGAGGAGTACTCCTCACCTAACATCATGTATTTTATACATAGAATTAGCTTACCTTGCATGCCAAGTAAGGCAACTTCAACAACAAACTTTCTTTGGAAGCTTCTTGGGATACTTATACCAATGTTGCATATATATATACCAAGGCCTACCAAAATAACATTAGCTAGCTGTCATAAGTAATGATTACTAGCTTAACTTCTATGCCAAGTAAACGACTAGCTTAGCTAAGAACCATTTGGTAAATAGAGTTCAAATATAGCTAGCTTAGCTTGCACTCCAAGCAAGGCAACTTCTAGAAGAAACTTTCCTTGGAAGTTTCTTAGGATCCTTGTACTTAGGTTTCCTATAAATACCAATGCTCAAGCTCAAGCTAGAAATTTGGAGCTTCCCTTATTTAAGGGTTCAAATATGATGTTCCATTGTGATCTTCCTCTATTCTCCTATTTCTCTCCTTGGTCTTTTACATTGGTATCATAACAAGAATATGATGAATGGAATCTATGGACCACCAAATCTATTTCTCCCAAAAAATTAGGATTTTTATTTCCATATATTACCAAAGTATCATTTCACACTTTGGGTAGAATTTTTTAATACCATGAGCTTGACCGATGAACCATTGATCCTTTTGATTGTAGCTTATGAGGAGCAATGGAAGTGTTGCATTTGAAAATAAGCTTAGGTAATTTAAATTAGTTAGTTTGGTAGAGTAGTATTCATGGCAATCATGCCCAAATTTATCATTGTTATGTAGCAATAGATTGAATTCCTTACTCAATTGTTAGAAGAGAGATCTCATGATAGTCAACAACAAGAGAAAGTAGAGAGAGTGTAATACCAAGAGCTAGCCATATGATCTTAATGTGAAATTTGGTTTGGTAACATCTGGAATGATGTTATACATGATGGAAAAAATAGATCAGATAGAAGAAGTATCACCAAAAGAGTACTTCTACTAATAATACCAAAATAGACGTGAAAACCTTAGAACCAATAGCTAGACATATGATTTAAAGGTGAGAATTGGTTCTGTAGCAGCTAGACGGATGTTACACATAGTGGACTCAATAGATCCAAAAGAGGTATCACCAAAAGGAGACTTCTACTAACAGAGTAGGAACCAAAATATGCTTGAAATCTTTGAAGGCAATTTTGGAGGCCTAAAATAGATGAATTAGGCCTCAAAAATGTGTCTATTCCCCCCCCAAATAGAGTAAAGGTTGGCCTTCCCTCATCCTTGCTTTATTTTGTTGAGAGCTTCCCAATGGTACCTCACTCACATGATTCTGAGATTCCTACAAGAAGATTCCCTAAAATATTCTCTTTGGTCAAAGCTTGTTTGACCAACCAGATAGGACCAAGACCAACAGGTCACCCATCCCAATAAGTAATCCAAGGGTGGAGCTTGCTGACATGTCACCTATCTATGTGCCTAATCCTATGGTGGAGCTTCCTTGGAGGAGATCCTCTTTGTTTATATAATAAAGAGAAGGTGCTCCTTTGGTGCACTGGATGATTGAGTGTGAAATTTTTGTTTTCTCTCTTCTCTTGTCCTCGGCGTATTACAGAGAGTAGCATTTCAAGAAGGAGAAGATCAAATTTGATTTTCAAAGCCAAACGTATTTTAAACCAAAAATCTACAAGATTCTATAGAGAATTTTATTTTTGATTGTGAACATTATTTTGATGTTACAAATCTTTGGATGAGTGAAGATAACTTCTCTTAATTTTTATCTAGTTAGATGAAGTGGTATACCTATGGTGGCAATTTTGAGAAGAGCAAGCTCAATGATAGTTTATTGCTCTAATCTTGATATAAGAAGAATTTAAGAGTACAATAATTGAGAGGTTCCAAGTGGTGAATGTTGCATGAGCAGCACATGATAGATTGGCATTCATTAATTATGAAGAATTATATCATTAAGTTCCAAAATAAAATAATTAAAATTCTAAAAATTTGGGAAGGCAAAGCTTTGGATTGGTATGTAAGAGGCTTGAAATCACACACCAAATTGGAAGTAATTGTGGAAGCTCAAACACTTAAAATATGTCATGTAGTTGGTTGAGAATTCTGATTCCTTGGTTGCCACAACTTGGTCTTGACCTAGACTTTGACATAACCTACAAAAAAAACATATAGAGGCGGAGGAGCCAACATTGATGGAAATTGATAACTTCAATAGAGACCACTTGGCATTGCAAACAAAGAATGATTGTGATAATATGGTGGTTGTTTCTATAGTTGCCAAATTGAATACAAATTACCTAATGTCCAATTAGGAATAGATCATTTTAACCCATTGCTTAAATGGAGTTCTTGGTGCATGAAGATCCAAAAGATGAAGAATCTTAGTAGAAAATATTGAACCACTTATCAAGAACTTGATTTGTTCTAATGAGATTGAAAGATCAACCTAGCCAAGTTTGATGAAATTGCAAGGTATAATATTGTAATGTTTTGAGAATAATAGAAAACCCAAGAGAAACACAAGGTTTCATTCCTCCATATTCCGATGCTCCAAAGGATCACCTTGTCTTCATTATATAACAAAGAGTATCCTTACAAAGGGAACTATACCCTTGGATTAAATGCATAGATTGGTGACATGTGAGCAAGCTCCACCCTTAGACCAACAGCATGGATTGATGACATGTCAATCCTTGTCATATTTGGTTGGTCAAATAAGTTTGACCAAAGGGAATCCTTGAATAAAAAAAATGAGATACTGTTGAAAAGATCTTGATAAAACAAACAAGGGAGGAGGAAGGCAACACCTTTTCCTCTAAATATGGGAGGAGGATTCTATTTTTTGAGGCCTAATTCTTTTGTTTAGCCTCCCAAATTAGCTCTAAATTTTTCAAGGTGTTTTTGACCTCTGCCCTATAGTGAAAATATTGTTTTGGTAACACTTCTATTTGATCTACTTAGACCATCATAACATTCCTAAAGATATTACCAAACCAATTTTCACCTTAGATAATCTATCTAGTTAATGGTATTACAAACTTCTTCCCATTTTAGATGTAATGTCCTTGATGCAAAGCTATTGCTCAAAAGATTGCACTAATACCGGTGCATTGGTCAAGTTAGCTACCGGCTCCCATGTTTCCTCATACAATGGTACAATTTCCAATGTATGAGATATTCCAAACATAGATGGCGCATACCATATATGCATTTTTTGAGAGTACATTTAACGTCATATTCCTTTGTGCCATCAATGAGTATAAGACAAGGTCAAGCTTCTTGTATGGAAGGAAAATAGGGTAGTTGGGATGCATATCTGCATTACAAGGAACATGGAACATTGGATGGATCTCCATATGTGATCTCCATAGCTTGAGGTGATAAACTATTGCACCAATTTGATGGATGATAGAAAAAGGCCAATAAAATGAGGTTTGAGTTTACGAGGTCCAACTAAAGTAAGGTTGGTTGTGGAAAACTACACTTGATCTTTGACACTAAACTCCATATGCCTATGATGTGCATCTACATATTATTTTTTTGTCAATTTTAGGCTATTTAAATACTCTGAGGATAGGAGACTTGAAGAGAAACACACCATTTCACACTCCAAACTTTCGATGCCCCAAAGGAGCACCTTCTCTTTATTATATAGACAAAGAGGATCTCCTCCAAGGGAGCTCCACCATAGGAGTAGGCACATAGATAGGTGACATTTCAGCAAGCTCCACCCTTGGATTACTTACTTGGATGGGTGACATGTCGGTCTTGGTGCTATCTGGTTTGTCAAACAAGCTTTGATTAGAAGGAATCTTTTAGGGAATCTTCTTGTAGGAATCTTAAAATCACGTGAGTGAGGTACCATTGGAAAGCTCTCAACAAGATAAAGCAGGGGGAGCAACGTTTCCTCTATGTGGAAGCGGGGGCGGGGGGTTTCTTGCACATTTTTGAGGCCTAATTCATCCGTTTAGGCCTCCAAAATTGCCTTCAAAGGTTTCATGCATATTTTGGTTCATACTCTATTAGTAGAAGTCCCCTTTTGGTGATATCTATTTTTGATCTATTTATTCCATCATATGTAACATCTTTCTAGATGTTACCAAACCAATTCTCACCTTTAAATCATATGTCTAGCTATTGTCCCTAAGGTTTTCAAGTCTATTTTAGTTTTTGCCCTATTAGTAGAAGTATTCTTTTGGTGATACTTCTATCTGATCTATTGAGTACATCATGTATAACATCATTCCAGATGTTACCAAACCAAATTTCAGATCTAGATCATATAGCTAGCTCTTGGTATTACAACAATCTACAACTTGTGCTTGATATTCTCCACACCATATTAGATTCTAGAAACAAAAGCATTGAAAATATTAACTTTTGTAGCCATAGGGAGGATTTTTACCAAGCTCAAAGGTGTAGAAAAGGTATTCTCCATATATGAGGAAGAATGGTGTGACTATAATATTCCGAGGACAAGAGAAGAGAGAAAACACAGATTGCATACTCAAACATTCGATGCCCCAAGGGAGCACCTTCTCTTTATTATATAGACAAAGAGGATCTCCTCCAAGGAAGCTCCACCATAGGATCAAGGACACAGATAGGTGAAATGTCAGCAAGCTCCACCCTTGGATTACTTACTTGGATGGGTGACATGTCTGGTCTAGGTCCTATCTGGTTGGTCAAACACGCTTTGACCGGAGGGAATCTTTTAGGGAATCTTCCTGTAGGATCTTAGAATCACATGAGTAAGGTACCGTTGGAAAGCTCTCGATGAGACAAAGTAGGGGGGAGGGAATGTTAGCCTTTCCTCCAATTGGGGGGGGGGGGGGGGGGGAGAATCTGCACATTTTCGAGGCCTAATTCATTTGTTTAGGCCTCCAAAATTGCCTTCAAAGATTTCAGGCATATTTCGGTTCCTACTCTATTAATAGAAGTCCCCTTTTGGTGATACCTATTTCTGATCTGTTTAGTCCATCATGTGTAACATCCTTCCAGATGTTACCAACCCAATTCTCACCTTTAAGTCATATGTCTAGCTATTGGTTCTAAGGTTCTCAAGTCTATTTTGGTTTCTGCCCTATTAGTAGAAGTACTCTTTTGGTGATACTTCTATCTGATCTATTTTGACCATCATGTATAACATCATTCTAGATGTTACCAAACCAAATTTCACATCTAGATCATATGGCTAACTCTTGGTATTACAGTGACTTGTATAGATGCATTCATTGAATTGCCATAGGCAAATTCCACAAATGGAAGTAAACTTTCTTGTTCTTTCTAAGGTGAAGCCACAAATCATATCCTTGATAGTGAATTGGCCTTCTTTTTTTATCAACCAGTTTATGTAAAATATACAATGGACATGGCAAGTTTATTTATGAAGATAGTGAAGAGTGTTCTCAAAAGAAATAGTGAATTGAGTGCACTAGTTGATGATGAGCACTTAAGATAGTCCATGGTGAGAAAAGATTGCAATTAAGTGTAATTGCGCTAATTGTGATGCAATCATGTCCTTTGTTGTAGGACACACAAGAATCATTTTGGTAAGTTGATCTACAAAGATCCCAATGGACTCAAAATTGAGGTGATCTTGGGCAATTCACATACCAAATCCTTGCTAACCTACTCCCAACATTGTGTAGGAGTACAAAGGAGTTTAAGGAGTCTTGTGGGAGCATGATTAGAGCCTTTATTTTGTTGATAGAGTAGGCAATTTCAAATGTACTTCATCACATTGTTGCTCATCTTGGGCCAATAGTAATGGTGTTTGATTGCATTTATGGTCTTGTACACTTCAACATGACATACAAGAGCAAAATCATGACATTCCTCTAGAATGGTAGTTCTTAGGTCTAGAGCATTTTTGATCCATAACTTACAATCACAAAGCTTAGTCCTTGGGTATTGGTTATGCCTTTGGATATTTCAAGAGAAACATGCAATTGGGTGCCATTAGTCACTCCATTCTTGTTGTAGGACTGCTCTTATTGCAATGCCTGATGCATCTATAGCACACTTGATTGACATGTTGGGTCATACTATTTCAAGATTGGTGCATGTAGTAATGCATCTTTTAGTTCCTAAAAGGCCAATTCTTGTGCAATTCTCCACATCCACTTTGTTCCCTTGCCAAGTAGTGTTGTTAAGGGTTGTGCAGCCTTGGAAAAGTCCTTGAAAAATTAACAATGAAACTCAATCAATCCCAAGAAACTCTTGAGTTTAGTTTGATCTTTGGGAATATACCATTTTTTAATGATGTTTATTTTACCTATTAAAACTTAGATAAATTTGCCACTTACTCTATGCCCCAAGTGATCTACTTCAGACTTGCCAAACTTACACCTTGAGACTTTGGCATACAATTGGTTTTTGTCACAAAATCTAGAGGACTTCTTTTAAATGTTGCTTGTGCTCTTTCATTGTTGTCTTGTAGACTAAGATGTCATCAAGGAAAATGATAACAAATTTATCCAATGATGGATGAAATATGTCTTTCATCAAACTTATGAAAGTGGTTGGTATATTAGTGAGGCCAAATTGCATCATTAGGTACTCAAAGTGACCATATCTTGTTTGAAAAGTTGTTTGTGTATGTCTTCCTCTACAATCTTGATTTGGTTACACTTCTCTGTAGATCAAGTTTGGTGAAGTGTTTTGCCCCATTTAGTTGATCAAACAAGTCATCCATGCATGGTAATGGATAATATTTCTTCACTACTTGTTGATTTAGGTCCTATTAATCAATGCACATTTGCACTATATCATCTTTCTTCATAAATAAGACAAGAGATCCATATGATGATATAATGGGTTGAATAACCCTTTGTTCTAGCATATCCTTGATTTGAATCTTGCACTCTTCTAACTCATGAGGTGATAGTCAATATGGAGCCTTAAAAGGAGGTTTCTTCTCATAAAATATCTTGATCATATGATCTACTCTTGTTTTTGGTGGTAATCTTGAGTGTAAATCATCAAGAAAGACATCTTGAAACTCATAGACCACATGTTTCAAATTCATAGGAATTTATTCATTGAGTTGTGCACTCTAGACTTCCTCTTATTAGATCCATGAAACATCTATATGTCTTACCAATAGCTATTGTCCCTATAATATAAAGAGGTAATTCTTACCTTTGAGATCTTTCCCTATCTCCAATTATCTTCCATTGGCTAGTTCTCACTATTTTCCTTGTTCAATCTACCATGAGGTTGTAGTATTATATCCATGGTATGCTTAAGATCACATCATTATGAATTAATTGTATCACTTTCCAATCAATTGTTCTTGATACTCTCTTATATAGAGTGTTGCTTTTTTAGGTAACAATTCAATCTTCTTTGTTTGATCATTAGGTATCTCTACTTCTTCATTCTCATCCTTCTTTAATTTTATCCTCACGTTATTGCAACAAAGTGAGACAAGAAATTCTCTATTGTTCCAAGGTCTATCAATACTCTCACTTGATGACCTTCATAGCACTCCATTTACAACAATCAATTGTGCATTTATCTTCCTCAACCTTTGCATACTTGTCTTCTTCATCCCTTTGCTTTTACTCTTCTCTCTTGAGCTAATAAGGCCATGAGGTATATTTACTAGTTATCTTCATTTACTGATGCAATTTTAGCATCTTCCTCTTTGATTCATATCTCCAAGTTGTTCAAAGGTTACATGTATGAAGGCCAAGGGCCCCTAGGAAGGCATGCATGACAATTGATGGCTATGTGCTCAACTTGACCACAATTGTAACAACATAGTTATTCTACTCAAGCCCTTTCTCCTTGTGAGAATCCATCTCTCTTTTCTTCAACCCGTCCATATTCTCCTTGGAATGGTCATGCTCTACACGAAGTGCTGCTAAATGCTAAAGAATTTCCAATCCATGATTGTGTGTAGATGCTCAAACCCAACTACGGAGGTTGAAGCAAAAGAAAAACATACAAGAATACATAAAGGCATTTATCAATTTGCAGATTGCAATAACCAATATGAGTCTAATAGAAGCTCTTGATAATTTCAAATAGGTTGAAAGAGCAAATTTGCCAAGAAGTGATGGTACAAAATCCTCATACCATTTTTGAGACCATTGCGTGTGCTCAAAGAATAGAAAAGTGCTTGGAGGAGGTGAAGAGGTAGTCCTAACAAAACACTATAAGATTGAAATAGCATATTTGGGTGGACTTGTTATTATGGAATTGTGCAACATTTTGTTTTGAGATTGAGGAGCATGACCGTTCAAAGGAGAACCGGGATAGGTCAAAGAAAGGAGAGAAGGAGTCCCATGAGGAGAAGGGGGTAAAGCAAAACAATGATGTTTTTTAATTTTGGTTGAGTTGTGAACATAACCATTGATTATATTATCATTCACACCTTATTAGGTGTCCTCAGCTCTAATACTATTGTAATGTTCTAAGGACAAGAGAAATCACAAAAGAAACTCAAGGTTTCATTCCTCAATACTCTGATGTCCCAAAGGAGCACTTTGTCTTTCTTATTTAGTAAAGAGGATACACAAAAAAGGATTACAGCCTTGGATTAAATACATAGATTGGTACATGTCAATCCTTGTTGTATTTGGTTGGTCAAACAAGTTTGACCAAAGAGAATCATTAGGGAATCTTCATGAAGGAAGCTCAGTCGAGCACTGGTGAGGTAGTGTTGGAAAGATTTCAATGAGAAAAAGGGGAGAGAAGGCAATGTATTTTTCTCTAAGAAGGAGGGGGAAGGATTTTATTGTTTAGGGCCTAATTCTTTCATTTGTCTCTAAAATTGAAAATTGAAATTTTTAGGGTGTTTTTGGCCTTTGGCCTTTGGCCTATTAGTGGAAGTACTCTTTTTGTGGTAACTCTATTTGATCAACTTAAACCATTTTATATAACATCCCTTAAAATATTACCAAGCCAATTTCTACCTCTAGATAATCTATGTAACTAATGGTATTATAGCTATCCAATTATGGCAATCGGATCTTTGTTGATTGTAAGAGTTTTGAGAATTGCATATCCATATAATTAGTAAATGAATTATGGATTCTATCAAGCCAATTTTAATAGAACATTGATAATGAAAGATAGTAGAAAGAGTTATCTATTCTATGCCTCACATTTTATTACATTCAAGATTGAAAAATAATATTTTGAGCGTATGAGGTTTGTAGTAGCTCCCCTACACTACAATGTCATTCTAGGTTTTCCTTGGCCTAATATCATAAAGTTTAATTTGATTGAGGATGATAATAAATTCAAGTATAACACCAAGGTAAAGCAGATTGATTAAGTTATCTAGCACCCTTAAGAAAGGCATCTAAGAGTAGTCAATCCCAAGATGGGAAGTTTGTTAGTATAGCGGTTGTAGGGCAAGCTTTGGAGGAAGATATTCATATTTTCATTATATGTATCAAGCCAATTGCATAAGGAGAATCTTATGAGGATAAGAAATCTCAACAAGCAACAGTTGATTAAATAGTTCCAAAATCTGCACATGTATTTTCAAATGATTTTTCAAAAGGATTACTCTTTGATTGAGATATCCAATTCATGATTTAGCTATTGCCAAGTAGTACTATAATGAGGAACCAATGTATTTGCTCTCACCAAAGGAGTTCAAAGAGCTTCAAAAAAAATTGACCAAGTTGTTGTAAAAGGATTTCATACAATATAACACATCTGTTGGGGAGCATCAATACTATTTGAATCAAAAAAGGATGAAGGACTTTGATTTGGTATTGACTATCAAGGTCTCAATAAACAAATCATGAAAAATAGATATCTCTTACCTTGAATTGATGACTTGTTAGAGCAATCAAGTGGAGCATGATATTACTTATGGTTGGATTTTCAAAGTAGCTATTGGCAATTTACAAATGATTACCTTTTATATAAGGTATAGGCATTTTGAATGGAGGGTTTTACCTTTTGGGCTTACTTATGCTTTGGCAATCTTCATGAATCAAATGCATTGGGTGTTAGGCAGACTATTGGATCAATATGTGATAGTGTTCTTTGATGACATTTTGATTAAGAATAAGAATAAGATAGAGGAAAAACACAAGACCTACATTTGAGAAATCTTGAGATGACTATGATAACAGAAGTTCTATTGCAACAAGTCCAAGTGTACATTTTAGCAAAAAGAAGTTACCTTTCTAGGCCATAAGGTTTTAGTGGAAGGAATCAAGATGGAAGAAGAGAAAATCAAGGCCCTTTAATAATTGATCTATTCTTAAGGATGCCACAAAAGTGTGGGGATTGAATGGCTTGGTGAGTTTTTACCAGCTATTCATACACTATTTGTCTCATGTAGGTACACCATTGATTGATCTCTTGGAGGAAAATAAAAAACTTTGGATGAACCACCAAGCAAGGAGAATCATTCAAAAAACTTAAGCATATGGTATCTTCATGACCCATCTTCCATCCAAACGATCCTTAACTACCTTGTGTGTTTGATTTTGATGTTTCATACTTTGCCATTGGATTTATGTTGGAACAAGAAATTCTAGGTGGATTAAATCCCATTGCATTGGTGTCTTTTCAACTAAGAACAATATGAAGAAGTTATTTTTCTTGAGATTGAGAACAACTTGCTATGGTATACACCAAAAAGGCATGGAGATGTTACCTCTTGAAGAAGCAAGCAATAATCCAAACAAAACATAAATCCTTCTTGTAGACCTTACATTTAGGGCACATGACGAGTCAACATTATTGATAGGAAGAACAATTATAATTGTTTAATATCAAGCTTGAGTACAAATCTAGCAAGTTCCATATCATTTTCAATGCATTATCATAGTGAGTTGATTTGAAAATCCTTTTGAATCTCCCATAATAGTAGCAATCACCATGGTGTTGATTGATATGAAAGTGCATATAGAGTTCCAGATGGCTTCACAATAGGATCACATCTTTCATTGTGTGCAAAGTTTTCATGCAAAACATGACAATGAGTACAACATCTTTTCAATCAAAGATGGGTTTCTTTTTGCAAGAACCAACTCTATGTTCCAACTATGGAAGATTTATGATTGGTGCAACATAAAGAGGTATAGTGACAAGACCTTAGGTATCCTACATTGTCAATGGTGGTTTCCAAGCATTACATGAGAGGTTTGAAGCTTTGTTTAATCTTGTAAGAGTTTCCAACTAGACTACTCTAACCACTCCCCATTCTATCTACTTGATGGGAACATGTGAGCTTTGATATCATCATATCCTTGCCAAAGATCAACCAAGGCCATACAACAATCATAGTGTTTATTGATAACCTCAACAAGTAGATTCATTTGGAACCTACCATGGATATAATGGATGCTCCATTGTTGGTATAGATCTACTTCGACATTGTCTTCAAGCACCATTAGAGACCATGGGTTTCTATCTTTGATTGTGCTTCTCAATTTATTGGTAAAATTTTTGCAAACTCTCTTCAAATACCAAGCACTAAGCTTGCTTTGTCTTTGTCATATTATCCTCAATTGATGAGCAAACCAAACAAGCCAATTTCACTTTGAAAGATATGTTATGTGTCTTTATCAATGTTCATCACACCAATTGGTATACTTGTCTTATAGCTACCAAATCTACATATAATAATTCCAACCAAGCAAGACCAGATTCACTCATTTCATTCCAATTTCTCTTCTTACTTTACCACCATCTCAAGTTACTCATATCTACATCTTCTTGTCTATGTTATCTACATCTTTACACCAAACTTAGTCTCATATTTTTGTTGCTCAAAATTGGCAAAAATAATATGTTGATTGATATCATCATGATATCACACTTCAAGTAGGTGATAGGGTCTTCTTGTCCTAACCTCTCTCTTTCTCTTGACATCCAAGTTTGTTAACTTATTGCCAATTGGATTAGTCCATTGATATTACTCAGATCAAGTTTTATGTTGCCTATAAACTTACAGTCCTAGTCATTTGCATATCTATCTTGTCTTTCATATTTCAAAGTTACAACCATTTGTTTCTAACTCATCTTCCTTTCCTAATTTTGCCTAACCTCCTCCTCCTCCAATCTCTATCAAAAATCATGAAGAATATACAATTTATTGAATGCTTCCACATCATAACATCCAATATGGTTGTAATAATATGGAGTTAGAAGACAAGTCAGCAAAGACTAATAAGCTAGTAAAATAGACCAAATGTAATTAGGAATTCTAAATGTTTTAGGAGCATCTAGGAAGCTTTTTTGTCAAATGTTCTAGAAGCACTTGGAAATTTCTTAATGTGAAGCTTTTTTGTCCATTCCAAGGATCAAGTTAATGGCTAGCTTAGCTTGCATGTCAAGTAGATAGCTTCAAGTAAAAGCTTCCTTGGCAGCTTCTAGGATAGCTTAATTTGCAT
This sequence comes from Lunularia cruciata, assembly GCA_948567375.1. Classification (NCBI taxonomy): domain Eukaryota; kingdom Viridiplantae; phylum Streptophyta; class Marchantiopsida; order Lunulariales; family Lunulariaceae; genus Lunularia; species Lunularia cruciata. The sequence continues at coordinate 13,184,770 of OX419760.1, forward strand.
TCCAAGAAGGTGATTTTGAGAGAAAAGGTTCCCAAGAAGCTTCTCAAGAAGCTTGTTTTGCTTCACTATAAATACCAAAGCCCAAGTTCATGTTAGACATTCAAATTTCTTTGTAATTGAGAGTTTCAATGTGACTTAATCTTCCATTATTCCATTCTTCTATTCTCTTATTTCTCTTATTGGTCTTTTATATTGGTATCAAAGCAAGAATGCGATGGATGGATAGAATATATGGACCACCAAATCAATCTCCTCTAAACCATTGGGATTTTTATATATGAGTAATACCAAAGTACCATTTCCAATAAATTATAATATTTTGCTTTGGCCAAGATTTTTTGAATATGGTCACCTTGTCCAATAAACCATTGAACCTTTTGATTGTAACTTATCAAAAGTAGTGGATATGTTGCATCTAAATGTTAACCTAGATAATAACAAGTAGTAGTTGATGGAATAATACTCATGGAAGCAATGCCTAAGGCTATCATTGCTATGTACTAACAAATCAAACATCTTAGGCAATTGTTGAAAGAGAGAGATTGTGGTGAGCAATGACAATAGCAATTGGAGAGAGTAGCATTTCAAGCATGAGAAGATTATGATTCATTCCCAAAACTAAAGGTCTTTGAAGTCAAGAATCTACTAGGGACAATTGAGAACTTTGTGTTTTATTTTTAACATTACTCTGAAGCCACAAATCTATTAGATGATTGAAGATAAGTCCTCTTTGTTGTAGCAAACTCAATGGCAATTTATTGCTCCAATTTTAACATGTGAAGACTTCAAGACTTCATTGTGCAACTCCAAGCTATAAATATTGCCCATGTTGCACAAGGTTGATTGGCAGAATTAAGGCAATTCAGTTCAATAAAAAGTTACATGTTTAAATTCCAAAACACCATGATGTTGATTCTAAACATAAAAGAAGGTGAAGGTTTGGAGCAATTTGTGAGAGGTTTGAAATTGCAAAGAAAATTGAAAGTAACCATGCATAAATCCAAGCATCTTGAAGAAGCCAAGTAGATGGTTGAGCACGTTGACTCCTTACTTAGCACAAATTGGTCTTCATATAACCTTCAAATACACCAAGCATGGATGGACATGTGAATGTCCACTTCAAAACAAGTTGCACAAATTGAGTTTATGGAAGATGATGATTAGTGAAACAAAGAATCCCAATAGGAAATATCAAGCCAATACTAGAACCTAATTAGTTCCAATGGGATTGGAGACTCAAACTATGCAAGTTTGATTCAAATGCAAAGTATGATATCTAATTATGGTTGTAGAATTTTGGTAGATTTTGGGAGTTTTGAGAATTTTATGTCATGCAATTAGCAAAGCAATTAGGTATTCTTATAAAAAAATATTAAGTAGTAAATTGATGATTTTGGATGGTAGAAAGGTTGCATTCCAAACTCACAAATTGTTGTATTCAAGTCTAGGAAGTAGTATTTTGAGTACATGAGATTTATTATCACTCCTTTATACTATAATATCATTTTAAGTCTTCCTTGGCTTGAACATCATAAGGTTCAATTTGATTGGATTCAATAACAAATTCAAGTATAACACCAAGGTAAAATTATTGATTTGTTGGGCATCTTTGAGTAAAACATCCAAGAATGGTTAATCCAAAGATGAGAAGTTTATCATATGACAATTGTAGAGCAAGTTTTGGAGGAAGATATTCTTATTTTTGCAATGTGGATCAAACTTGTTGCACAAGGAAACTTTGATGAAGATCAAAAGCCAATGGTTGATCACATAGTTCAAGAATTTGCAAATGTGTTTTTAGGTGATCTTTCAAAGGAGTTTGATCCAGGTATGCTATATAAGATCAAGAATTTACTAAGTAGTACTCCATTGAGTATACCAATCTATAGGCTCTCACCAAAGTAGTTAGAATAGCTTTGAACAACATTGAGCAAATTGTCAAAGAAGGATTTCATATGATACATTACATCTCTTAAGTGATCACTAGTACTCTTTGTTCCAAAGAAGGATGGGGGAATTTGATTCTATATTGACTACCATGGCTTAATAAACAAACAACAAAGAATGCATAACCTTTGCCTCAAATTGATCACTTGTTGAATCAATTGAGTTGAGCATGGTACTTCTCCAAGTTGTATCTTCAAAACAGCTTTTGGCATATTTCTATTGATAGGGAGAATGTGCAAACGACTAACTTTTGCACAAGGTATGGGCATTTTGATGAGAGAGCTTTACCTTTTGGGTTCACTAATTCTCCAACAATTTTCATGGATCAAATGCATTGGGAGTTAGATGGGCTATTGGATCAATACATGGTTGTGTTCTTGGATGATATTTTAATTTACAATAAGATAGAGGTAGAACACACAAATCACACACAAGAAGTCTTAAGACAACAATGCCAATGCAAGTAGAAGTTTTACTACAAGAAGTTGAAGTGTGCCTTTTGGCCAAAGGAAGTTATCTTTTTGGGTCATAGGTCTCATTGGTGTAATATGCCAAGTACAAGAGAATTCTCCAATAGAGATATAAGAGAGAAAATATTTGTTTCACACTCAATACTCCGATGTCTTAAAAAAGCACCTTCTCGTTATTATTTAGCAAAGAGGATCCTCTCAAAGGAAGCTCCACCCTTGGATTAGATACATGGATTGGTGACCGGTCAGCAAGCTCCATCCTTGGATTAGTTGTTTGGATTGGTGACATGTCAATCCATGTCCTATCTAGTTTGGACCAAAGGGAATCTTTAAAGAATCTTCCTATAGGGAGCTCAGAATCATGTGGATGAGGAACCATCGGAAAGCTCTCAATGAGACAAATCATAAAGAGGAGAAGGAAAGCTTTTCTTCCTTAAGGGTGTGGAATTTTTCCATTTTCAAGGCCTAATCCATCTATTTAGGCCTTCAAAATTGGCTCTAAAGTTTTCATAATATTTTTGGCTTTTGCTCTATTAGTAGAAGTACTTTTTTGGTGACACCTCTGTTTGATCTTCCTAGCCCATTGTACACAACATCCTTCTAGATGTTACCAAACCAATTTTCACCTCCAGATAATATGTCTAGCTACTTGTATTACAATTGGAGGTAATCAAAGATGGAAGAGAAGAAAATCAAGGCCATTACTAATTGGTCTACTTTTAAGGATGGCATGGACGTCCAAGCATTCAATGGATTGGTGAACTTTTACCAATTGTTCATCCACTATTATGCTCATGTGACCACACTGTTGACCAATCTTGTAGGGAAGACATCAAGCTTGGAGAGGCCCACCAAGCACTAAGAAGCATTCAAGAAATTGAAGCATGTGATGTCTTCACAACCCATCTTCCAACCATATGATCCTCAATTTCCTTGTCTGGTTGATTTTGATGTTTCTAAATTTGCCATTGGAGTTATATTAAAACAAAAAATTTCAGATAGATTACATCCCATTATGTTTATGTTTGCCAACTAAACATAACTAAAAGGAATTATTCTACTTGAGATTGAGAACAATTGGCAATATTATATGCCAAAAATTATGGAGACATTATCTCTTGGGAAAACTAGTGATGATGCAAATTGATCATAAATCATTGTTGTAGACATTATATTTGGAGCACATGAACTATAGACATCATCAATGAGAGGAACAACAATATTTTTTTGATATCAAGCTTGTATACAAGCTTGATATCAAAAAAAAATTCTTGATACCTCTCATGATGTCTTGATTTGAAGATTTTGCTTGAATCTCTTATGATAGTAGCAACCATGATGGTGTCAACTGACTCAAAAATACACATAGAGCTCAAAATTGCTTTACAAGAGGATCCTTTCTTTCAATTGGTGCAAATTTGCCTTGCAATGTATTATAAGGAATACAACACTTTTGCCTTCAAGGAAGCCTTCTATTTTGTGAGAATTGGATATATATTCCAACCATAGATGAACTTTAAATTATGTGGTTTCAAGAATTACATGACTTACAAATTGTTGGTCATTTGGGTGTGGAAAACCTTGAGTATCCTCTAACATCAAAGGTTGCCAAACATGGTTCAAGGAGTTTTAAATTTTATTCAACTTGTGAGAGTTGCCAATGTAACAAGATCAACAACCAAAAATTAGGTGGACTACTTAAACCACTTCTTATTCTTGTTGCTTGATAGGAACATATAAGTCTCAAACTCATCACATCTTTGCCCAAAATTTATAAGAACCATATTGTCATTGTGGTGTTTGTTGTTAAACTTAGCACGCAAATTCACTTGACACCCACCATGGATACTATGGATGCTCCAACACTAGCCAAGATTTACTTTGACTTTGTCTTGAAGCACCATGGGATGCTAAGGGTTCTCATCTTTGACTGTGATCCTTGATTCATTGTTAGATTATGGCAAACACTCTTTAAGCTACTTGGTAAAAATATTTACTTTGTCTACAACATATCATCCTCAAACTCATAGGCAAACTAAATGTGCAAACCACACCTTGAAATACTTTGTGCATTTTTCAACATTCACCATACTAATTGGGATGTATGTCTTGCAATTATTGAGTTTGCATACAATAATTCCAAGTAGGTAAGCATTGTGTTCTCACCCTTCTTCCCTATTTTGGCCAAGTCACACTTTTTCTAGATTCTCTTCTTGCTTCCGTACCATCTCCCATTCCTCATATTTTCACTTTCTTGTTCATATTACCTAAATCCTTACAACAAGCTTAGTCTTATTTTCTCATTGTTCAAAATTGAAAAAAGCAATATGCTTATTAACATTGTTGTGATCTCACCTTTCAACTAGGTGATAAGGTCTAAAAATTTTCCTTTCCCACTTGATGCCCAAGTTTATAAACTTGCCTTTAATGGGATAGGTCCATTTGATATTACTTAGATCATTTCTCTTGTTGCTATCAACTTGCCTTGCTTAGTCATATGCAAATCCATCCTATCTTCCATGCTCAAAGTTAGAACACCTTATCTCTAATCCATCTTCTTTTTCCACTCAAGTTTGTAATACTCCAAAGATAGAGAAATGCCAAAAGAAACACAAGGTTTCATTTTTCAATACATCTATGCACCAAATGCGCACCTTGCCTTTATTATGTAGCAAAGAGGATCCTCACAAAGGGTACACCCTTGGATTACATATGTGGATTGGTGACATGTCAATGAGCTCCATAATTAGATTAGCTGCATGGATTGGTGACATGTTGATCCTTTCTATATGTGGTTGGTCAAACATGTTTGACCAAAGAGAATATTTGGAGAATATTCTTGTAGGAAGCTCATACTAGTATGGGTGAGGTATCATTGGAAAGATCTCCTTTACTCTCTTAATGAGCAAAAACTTCCATTTCTTGAAATATAATTCTTTTGGTTAGGCCTCCAAAATTGGCTCTAAAGTTTTTAAGATGTTTTTGGCCTTTGTCATATTAGTAGAAATACTCTTTTGGTGATACCGCTATCTTATCTATATAGACCATTGTATACCACATCCCTAAAGACATTACCAAGCCAATTTCTACTTTTAAATAATCTATCTAGCTATTGGTATTATAATGTTCAACTTCTTCTTCCTCCCATTTATACCAACAATCATGAGGAATATGAAGTTGATCGTATGCTTGCACATCCTTACATCCAATATGACTATCAATAACATAGAGAATATCAATTCCTTTGGAAAGTGTATCTTCTTCACAATGGCACATGGGAACCCCTTTCTCATCTCCACAATGCACAAATGGCCATCAAGAGTTCAAAGATTCCATGATAATGAGGATTTCACTAACAACATAGAGATATGTAATGTGGAGTTAGAAGAAAAGTTAGAAAATACTAATAAGTTAAATAAAATAAGCCAAATATAATTAATAATTCTAAGAATGTTCTAGAAGAATCTAGGAAGCTAATTAGTGGGAAACTCCTAGGTACCTTCCAAGGATCAAGTAACTTGCACATCAAGTTAATGGCTAGCTTAGCTTGTATGCAAAGTAGGTTGATTCAAGTAGGAAGCTTCCCTAGTAGATTTTAGGGTAGTTTAGCTTGCACTCCAAGAAGGTTGCTTGGAGAAAGAAGTTTCCTTGGAAGCTTCTCAAAAGCCTTGTGTTGCTTCAATATAAATACCAAAGCCCAAGTTCATGCTAGGTATTTGGAGTTCCACGCAATTGAGAGTTTCAATGTGATCTAACGTTCCATTCTTCCATTCTCATATTTCTCTCTTGGATCTTTTACAATGGCCTCCAATGACACATTGAATATAGATCCTTTGGAAAGAGTGTCCTCTTCACAAGACAACATGCAAGCATCTTTGTCATCTCCATAATGCATAAGTGAAAATATGAGAGTTTGGAGAGTTCATGGTAATGAGGACATTCCTAGGTAGCGGTGGAGGAATATTTGATAATATGGAGTTAAGCCAAATGTAAATATAGCTAATAGGTAGGAGAATTAGCATATAGCTTTGAAACTTTAAGAATGATCTATAAATATTTAAGAAGCTTCTAAGAACCTTTCATGGTTGAATAATTTGTATGCCAAGTTGACAATTAGCTTAGCTTATATGCCAAGTAAATGGCTAGCTTAGCTTAGACTCCAAGTAAGGTGGCTTCTAGAAGGAACCTTATTTGAAAACTTCTTAGGAGCCTTGTACCCAAGTTGCCTATAAATATTAAATACCAAGCTCAAGCTAGGCATTTGGAGTTTCTCTCACTTAAAAGTTCCAATACAATCTTCAACCACTTCCATTCTCCATTATCTCAATGGTCTTTTACATCCTTGGCATAAGAGCATCCTTGGATATCTATCTTGAATGTGTGTTGTCCAAGTTGATATCTCCATTCTCCTATTTCTCTCCTTAGTCTTCTACATCCTTGGAATTAGAGCATCCTTAGATATCTGTCTTGAGTGTGTGTTGTCCAAGTTGATATCTCCAATATATCTCAAATGCCTTCAATACCATTTCCCATCCAACTCTGCTTTGTGCTCTTTGCTCAATAGGGGATTAGATCTCCTTGTTATCTTATTTACCTATACTCTTTATAGCATAACAATACTTTTGTTGTATAGCCACCATACTACCATGAGGAAGTTCATGCAATTGGCATCTACCAAAAGCACAAGCTAGGAAGACTCTCCAAGAAGCACTTCATTTGCTACAAAACTTTGCAGCCTTTTTTCCATCATGTCTCTTCCATCTCTCTTTTATGATATTGATATCCTTTGCCCTTTGGAGGATATACTTTGAGCCTTGTTTGCATTCATGCTTTGCTTAAAGAAATTGGGTTTATGAGTCTAGACTCATAAATGCAAAGTCTAGAGCCCACAAGCGGTCCTCGCTTCCTTGGACTTTCTACCTAAGTTGTAGTTTCCAATAAGAAGTTTGAAGGTTTTAGCTCTCCTTTTGAGTCGGGAGAATTTTCGCACCTTGTTCATCTCAAAAACTTTGGTTCAAGCTATGACTCATACTCATTTACTCCCTTGGTTGGGTAACACACAAGTAGCCTCATGGAGATGACATTTCTATTATGGCAAGATGCTACCTTCCTAGAGCCTGCTATTTGGTACATACTTACCCACCCATAAACATACTTCTACACCATTTAGGCACATTTGATAATCCTATTTGCCGTACTTTCTACACATTATTAGGGCCTTGTATGCTCCTAATCTATCAGTTGAGTGGTGTAGGTTACAAATAGCTCCTATAACCATGGGTAGAGGTGGTCTTATATTGCAAGAGACTATTCCATCAATAGCTTATTTAGGAACGTTGGCTCTAATGACCCCTTCCCAAAAAAAGGTCTTTGTACCATGGTCATTCTTTTCAATCAGGACCTATCACAATAGTTGATTTAAGCACTTATGATTTCTAATCATCTCTTCAAATGACTCATGACTTATTTATTACCAAGCCTTGCATGTATGAAAGTCTCCACATTTATTGAATCATATCACTAGACTCTAGGAATATTCAGCAAATCTTAGTGAGCATATGCACACTCACACCCTTACAATCATCCTCACTAATGCATATTTACTTAATAGAGCTATGTTCTATGCTAGGAAGGAAAGGCTCTAGAGTTTGATTCCATATCTCTTCTTCGATGGAAGATTTTGCCTCACATCTAAGGAGTTTACCATGATACTTTACTTGTATCTATCTAGATTTACCACATCTAGTAAATCTAAGGCTACTAGACCAATGTGTATGTAGTTCTCCATATGACACACATGGCATACATATTGTATGATGTGTGTTAGGTGGAGAACCCACTAGATTTCATAATTCCATCCAAGATAAAATAGCATAGATCCTACAAGCTACATGACCCCAAGTATAGATTGAGCAATGGTTGATTTGACAAGACCACCTCCTCAACATGTGAGAGCAAATATAGTTGTACTCATGGCTGGTCAATAGAAATTGTTTTATGGGGTGATTCTAAACCCTCCACAAGTAAAGTCAGTGACACGAGCAGGCATTCATGCAAAGCACAAGTGACCATCACCACCAAGGGAAAGGAGGACCATAACACACCACCATTCTCCTTTAATACCTTTAAAACTTTTGTTGTTGAGATTTTGGGCATCTTAATCACTAATTTGATGGTCTTTTAAGGAAGAAACATGAGATTCCTTGCAAAGGAAAGGATTTTTAGCTATCTCTACAACTATGCTCACAACTTAGTCTAGACAAAAAGAGTCACCATCACCTTATATTTCTCATGCTTTCATAGATTGTGGTGGCAGTAAGAGCTCCCATCCTTTCTAGGACTTTCCTTTGTCATTTAGTATATATACCTACATACCATTGGAGTACCTATATCATACATTTCAATAGTAGATTACTTGTTGCTTTCTCTCTTGCTTTGCTTTGGGGTTGTAGTTTTGCATATTTGGCCTTCAAATCTTATTTCCTTTTTCAGTTCTTGATGCCTTGTATTCCATTTTCTTTTTCCTTTGAGGAATATTATTAGGCCTCTTAGACTTGATCTCTAGGAGCAACCATGTTTTCTCTTAGATTAGTGATTAGTAAAGCATGTGTCTACTTGGCATGGATATAAGTCTCTCCAAAATTAGTAGAGACACAATAATAGAGGTCCCAATAAGAAATAAGAGAAATAATGAACCCTAAATAGAGGAAAATTTGTGTTTTGGTATTCAAAGATATTGGAATATTCTTAAAGGAATCCTAGGAATATTAGAACATTCTAGAAGTGTACTATTCCAAAATATAGAAGTGTGATGACATTCAAAAGTCAAGAAATTTCTAAGATTCATAGTTTCTATATGAATTCAAGTTTGATAATTTGAACAAGAAGAAGATATTGAAATTGAAATAATTTCTAAGAAAGAAAGTAAAGATCATTATCTAGTATTTCAGGTTTACTATGTTTCTATGAGCAAGGAAAAGAATGAATTATGAAAAGCATAGTTACTTCATAAGTACATTTTTGATGTGTCTTGTAAAGTTTATTTCTATGTGTACAAATCTTGTGGTTAGAACATAAGAGTTTGTTCAATTTTATAGATTGAATCTTATTTTTACAACAAATTTGCATGTTTGCATCAATAATAACTAAGTTTTGAAAGTGGAACCTAATTCAGGTCTTAAGACAAAACTAAGGTTTTGAGGTTGTACGAAGGAATTAGAATTTGAAGGACTAAAAAGAAAACTAAAAAAGAAATAATAATAATAATTATTATTATTATTATTATCTTTATTATCTTGAAATTGAAGGATTTAAATTATCATATATATTTTTTCTCACATGTGTGATTGACTTCATAAAAGATTATGTGATTAATACATTCAAAGAAAATTTGATAGTGTTTTTCAAGTGTAGACAAGATATACGATAATAAGTCTTGCGATGCAAGATTACATTGATAAAGGATATTGAGTATCATTTAGGAGTTATTAGGGTTCATGAGTTTTAGTTGGAGCATTTCAATGAGAATATAGTGGAGAATTTGAATGAGAGTTTGGGATTCATATAGAGAATAGTAAATCTTTATGTCTATCTAGTGAGTACTTTGTGAAATATGGTGTTTGTGATGTTGATATGCAAATAAAAAGAGGAACTTCAGCTACCAATGAAAATTAAATATGTATATTTCAAATAGAAGAATACTGTTCAATTCAAATTCAAAGGGATTCAAATTCAAATTCAAGATATATACAAGATGTTTTTTATCTATCATTTTATTGCATTTTCACGGTATTAACTTTTCTATAAGAAACAAAAAATCAGTGATCAAGACATAAGGTAATCTTATATGAAAACTATGAGGTCAAAAAATCATTTTACTATCAACAAGAGCAAAACCTTATGTCATCATGGGGAGAACTTTGTGGAGTATGCTTATGTTGTGTTTGGTGGTATTGGTATAAAAATGATTGTGAAAATAATAAGAGAACCACAAGCCACCATTAACTTGCAAATATTCATCTTTATAAACAAAAACAACACCATTCAAATTTAAGGACATAAAACATATAATGGGTATCTTTTTTATAAATCTTCTTATTATGGTTATCAAGGAATTATTAGTCTGTTTTAAGCCTATTTTTGATGGTCTCCAATTCTGCTTGTAAGAGAATCAAAATCAAAGAAAGCAAGTAATGGAATAAGAGTTGAATGGTATGAACTCGAAAGGTTGAAAATAGCAAAAGGTACTTGATTAGCAAACTTGCATCTTAACAAAATTAGATGTTAACTTCCTGACTAAAGAACTTTGTAACCAAGTTACTGTCCTTCAGAAGATTCCTCAACATCATATATGAGAGAACTAACATTTAACTTGTGTAAATACATAGTATATCTCACTTTGATTAATAACCATTAGTTGGATATTAATGTCTTCATTATGGATAAATTTTACAGGTTTTGCTTGTTATATTATATGAACTGTACTTATTCAGTAGAAATAAATGTAAAAATCTTTTGATAAGAGCAATACTTTATTTCTATCTTTTTTGATGAAAGTAGATAGGTAAAAAGAATTAAAAAAATATTGTGTATTTTCTTTTGACTGCATGAATACAATTTATAGTCTTATTAGAGCAAAATTTCAATGAAAAGTTAAAACTGGATATAAATAATAATAACGAGACAAATTATACATATGGTTTCCAAATATTCTTTTCAAATACATAAAGGCAAAGCTAAATATGCAATTGAGTAACCGTGTTTCAAAATTAACACACTATTTATTAGTCCACTACAAAAGAACATCTAAATATATTCTTTGGAAGAAAAGGAAATCAAAATTTTCTAATATCTAGATCAACCATATATAATAGCATAATACCTTCTAACTTCTAATCTTCAAAGACTTCAAAGACATTAACTCAACTTTAAAATCCATGAGCATTATAGATGAACATACATAATTAGAGAAAAACATAAAATTTGAATTTTTTTTTCAAAATATCTTATTTCTTCTCTAAAGAGACTATTTGAAGCATTGTAATATACAAGAGGGACATAATTTTACATTGAAAAGGCTAAAATTGATATAAGAAATTTAGTCACTTCAAATACATATCTCCTATATCTTAACCTAAGATACTTCTATTTTTTTCCCAAAATGAAACAGAAGCTTGATGCTTATGATTGAAAACTTCACTTTCCAAGTAAGAAAAAGCTTCAAATATATAGTTATCTTTTAACTACATAAAAGGGAACTTTCTTCATATATGTTAGAATATTACTAGAAATTAAAAGATGTAATAAGAACAATATATCTAATTTACAAGAAGATATTACTCTTAAGACTATGACACTTAAAAATAGTTAAAGTTACGATGATCTTAATGTGAGAATATCAAAGTAATTTATTATTTTAATAATAATTTTTAAATATTGATAAATAGCTAATCATTTTATTAGGAATTATTGGGAAATTTGATATCAATTTTAGCATTTCCAATTTTTTGTCACATTAAAATCATATATTTTATATCTCAGAACTCCTTCATACTGATTAACATATATATCATTAATATTTAAGTTAGATCTTTAATGAGTGCAACACAAGTATTAAGCTTTTACATCAATGTCACAATTTATAATACATAAACCTACAGAAGTCACATTTTTATAATCCAAGCTTATTATTAAATCCAAATATATTAACACTGAATTGCATAAGTTTCCCATTGCTATTTTGAATAAAAAATGGTGATGGACCTAAAATATTCAGTGGAAAATCATTTAAATTATTTTAATTAAATTTTAAATAAAAAATAAATGTAATAAAACAATAGATGTATGTTTTAATCCTCAAATTCAAACTCTTTAACAATTAGAGAAAATATAGTGTAATAATGATAGTGCAATAGTGATATAATTGTTTGTAAAACAAGGGATCCAGATCTACCACTAGAAAAATACTGGAATATTCATTTTTAAAATCAAAAAATCTATTAGAAGCCATAATGAAGCAAAAATATGTATTATCCAAGGATATTGCAATATTGAAAAATTTGCAACATATAATTTCATTATGCCCAACTAATCATATTTTTATCTCCAAATTTAGAACTATTCTTAACATGTTGGGATTCCTTTAACAATTAAGAATGTATATTCATATAAAATGGATAGAGAAGTTTGTTTTTAAACAAAGTATCCATACAAAAGAAATTATATGTTGGCAGATTTATATTCTACACTAGATCTGAATGGATTTAATATTTTATTCAATATCAAATATATTACTAGTTCAAATTCATATTATCTGAACATATTACTCATTAAAATATAAAAGAAAATAAAATGTGAAACATCTCAAGAAACTCAAGACAAATATTAAGAATTTAGTTCTCAGTCAAAATTGTAGGAAAACTCAGGTTAATCTAGTAAAAGAAAAGTGGTAATCATATATTTATTTTAACTCGTCATGTTATTTCTAGTTTCATATGATATGAACAAGTATTATGCGTATATACATCATTATTTAACATATATTGATTGCAACATCATCTCCACTAAAATATTAGAACAAGGTACATCTATCGATCTCTTCGGTGTGTTTCGGTTAACTAAAAAATGGTATGTTTGTTCATTTGATGGATTTTGGATAACTGTAACATCTGCGTCCATTCGGTGATTTTAGGGTTAGGTGGAATATGTCTTAGCATGTGTCTTAGGTTCTGTCAACTAAAATTCTAAAGTATCAAGAACTACAAACCATAGTAGCTGGCTGGCGCTTCCGGTGCTCTAATATAGAGATATTGCTAGTTTATCTTGACCATAGCACACTGCAAAAAGCACATGGTAAAACCTTTAGTGGAGACGCAATTGTCACGATTCTTTAGGTGGTCCTTGGGATGACTTGAAGTGAAATCAACCTTCCATTCAATGTATGTCAATTGACACCATTGGGTCTCCAGTTGTTCATCGACAGATAGTAAGTAAACCCTAGGTTTTTAGTACAAGAGATGAAATGAGTTCCTTGATCTTGCTGTGGTTAAAGGTCTTTGGTTTCATTGCTTAATTCACTTGAAGTATATGATTGACAATGATCTCTTTGCAGGTAATATTCCAGCATCTTTAAGTGCATGTTCAACGAGTTATATTGTATCAGGACACAAGTCTTACTGGTACACTATATAAACACAATTCATATTAAAAATCATACATAAATTTTAAAGTGCCATAATAATCAGACCCTATATATTGGTATTGATCGTAATCATTGAGCCAAAATTCAATCTAGCAGAGGCTCCAAGTTACACTAATCAACTCTATCCACCATAGCTAAGAACTCGAAGGCTTAATATGAAAAAATAAACTCTCTAGAGCTCAATTAGAGGTATACTTCTCCCTGGGAGGGTAAGGAATCCAACCCTAACGGCACATGCAATAGAACTGACGGTGGGAGCAACAACTCCAATGACTACTTAATGACAGGACTGTCATTAAGTAGTCCATGAGTTGCTACTACTACCACAATGATAGGCAAGATAATCATGCAAGCATCCTAGCAAACTAACTTAAATGCTACAAATTTAATGATACAAGAGACAAAATTCTCTCATATGACAGATGCAAGTTTCCTTGTCCTCCTTGAAGAAGTACAGTAAAAAGAAATTTGAAATAACAGACTAACTCTTGTTTCAAGTAGCACTCATGATCAGTTGTCAATTCAGAATTCCTGGTGATATTCTGCATCTCGACTGTATTCACACAGGCTAATTTCATAAAAAGTTTTACATGTCGCATAAGCGCAAGGTCTCGCTTGTTGTTTGTTATTCATCCCTGGCTCTTCGTCACTGCTGTAAAGTTTACGAGGAATCCTACGTTCTGCCACATATTACGAATGAATGGTTCACTAGCTACAGCACGCACGGAGATAGCGGAAATTCTGAGATAAAATCACGACATTCAACTCTACTTCGTGCAACTCAGTTGAATTGCGCACATTTGCCTACTGACAACAAATCTACTTTGTACAATGCGTAGAGGTTCGGGTTAACAAAATTTGTCCAAAATTTGCTAGTACTTTGATGAGGCAACATAATATAAGTGGCTTGGCATCCAGATTATTCTATATGTCAGGTTGGGGAGTAATCTCATAAATGTCATTCAAAAATATTTAGCGTCCCTATTTCCTGTTTTCTTATATCTCCATGTTTCATTTTCGATTTCATAGATAAACACGTTCCACGATGAAAGAATATGATTGTTGGCGAATTCACGATATGCAGCTGGGTCCTCTTCCTCTCCTCTTTCGTGCTATGCTTATCTGCTCAAGTGTACAAGGAATTTGGATTCCGAGCTTAAAAGCTTGGTATGATATGAAGATGAACCTCGTCATTTCAAATTTCTAGTCCACTTACTTCCAGTCCACCTACTTTTATGAACAAATATTTTGCATCGAACGTCCCAAACATGAGACGAACCCACAATGTTTTACCACAAAATGAGGTCACGCTCTATTCTAATCTGGCACATAAGGGAAGTTTTGAATAGCCGGTTGAAGAGGATCCGGAGGGAGAAAGAAGTTTCGATCATCAAATTGGAAACTTTTGAGGAAAACTCATGCCGCCAATATAAGTTTGTCCTGAACAGAATGCCTTTGATTCTAACGTTAAATGCAGAAGGATCTATTTGTGATGATGTGAAATTTGTAAGGTTCATCCTGTTTTATTCTGTATGATGTTTTGTGATAATTGAATTTGCACTAAGCTAAGTTGTTTACTAATGCTCTATTTGGCTTATTTGATAGTTTCATTCAGGTTGCTAATAAGAAAAATGTTCACCTTTTCAAATTGAAAATATCTTGGTATGGATTTGTTAAATAATTTTTTTTGTAAATTATAAGAAACATTTGAAGATAAAACTCATACAAGTCTTAGATATCTAAATGAAATGAACTTAGCCCCGATGAAAGGTTCTTTATTTTCAATGAAAATATGAATAAAGAAGATAATCATTAGAGAAAAGTATTTAATGAAGAGTACTCTTTGTTATTGGAAGAAAATCACTTTCTTGATTAAGTCCCTTCTGTTTGAAAAAAATTAAAATTAAAAAAGCAGAAAATAACGGGCAGAGATCCTTTGTAATCATTTTAAAGTGCCAAGAAAATTTCATACATTCTAAATGAGCTAAGCACATAGCTTGTAGTTCAACGATAAAGGGAGTAAACTCAAATAAACTTTGGTTTAATGAGTAGTGATGAAGTTGCGTTGACAAGTAATTCTGTATTTTATTTGTAGATACTAATAATTGCAAACCATTTTGGATCAATCTAGAGTAAACTCAAATAAACTATGGTTCAATGAGTAGTGATGAAGTTGCGTTGACAAGTAATTCTGTATTTTATTTGTAGATACTAATAATTGCAAACCATTTTGGATCAATCTAGATGCACGAGCTCTGCTATACCTTGCATAAATGGACGCTAGGAATTTCCTGGTTCGAAATGTAGATTAAGGTATAGGTGTCACATACATTGATGATGTTTATTGTTTTAATTCATATTCTATTGGTTCGCAAATAAAACTTTGTTGAAGGTGATGGAGATTGTGGAAGAAGATATGAATTTATTTAGTTTTGAAATCTTTTAAGTTATTACTTTAGTATGAGAACAATGTGTCATGATCTTTTGTTTCTAATCTCTTTGTTTTTTTATATCTAAATTTTAGTGGAACATAGTTTGAAAAATATGTGATTAGAAATGAAAAGAGTCCATAGTTGTAATACCAAGGGTTAGCCATATGATCTAGATGTGAAATTCGGTTTGGTAACATCTGGAATGATGTTATACATGATGGTCAAAATAGATCAGATAGAAGTATCACCAAAAGAGTACTTCTACTAATAGGGCAGAAACCAAAATAGACTTGAAAACCTTAGAACCAATAACTAGACATATGATTTAAAGGTGAGAATTGGTTTGGTAACATCTGGAAGGATGTTACACATGATGGACTAAACAGATCAGAAAGAGGTATCACCAAAAGGGGACTTCTACTAATAGAGTAGGAACCGAAATATGCCTGAAATCTTTGAAGGCAATTTCAGAGGCCTAAACGGATGAATTAGGCCTTGAAAATGTGCAGATTCCCCCCCCCCCAACAGAGGAAAGTCTGGCCTTCCCTCCCCCCTGGTTTGTCTCGTGGAGAGCTTTCCAACGGTACCTTACTCATGTGATTCTGAGATTCCTACAGGAAGATTCCCTAAAAGATTCCCTCTGGTCAAAGCTCGTTTGACCAACCAGATAGGACCTAGACTAGACAGGTCACCCATCCAAGTAAGTAATCCAAGGGTGGAGCTTGCTGACATGTCACCTATCTGTGTCCCTAATCCTATGGTGGAGCTTCCTTGTAGGAGATCCTCTTTGTCTATATAATAAAGAGAAGGTGCTCCCTTGGGGCATCGAATGTTTGAGTGTGCAATCTGTGTTTTCTCTCTTCTATTGTCCTCGGAGTATTACAATAGTTTAGAGAGTTAGCATTTATTCATTATGTGAGATATGGTTTAGCAAGTAACAAAAGATATACGATGGAGCATCCTCTCTCATTCTAGTTATTTGTATGCTAGATATTGCTCCAATTCATATATGAGATTATTTAGACTGTACAAGACATACATGCTCAATGGATCTTAGACTCTTTATCTTATATGGAGTAAAGTCCATGTGAAAAAGGTTCATAAGGATAATGATCATAATTTCATTACTTGAGATGCTTATACTTATTATTTAAAATGCATTTAAAATTGTACATATTGCATGTGATAATTGATGTTGTATAGCTACTATAGTTCAGTAATAGAAGTTAGTGTTTGTACAAAGCATCTAATGGTGGCTAGTAAGAGTTTGCACAGTGTACCTTATGCTTATAAATAAGTCTTACCTTCCAAGTTGAGTCATCTATTGGTATGCTAGTGGTGAGGACATGAAGGAATGAGCAATACGGATCTAAGAGCAACAATTGAGAGAGCGAGTCCAATTGTTCTATGAGCTTAGAACTTGCATAATAGCTTGCAAGTAATCCAATCCTCATTTATTTGACTAGACACATAATAAGAGAAAGTCATAGAAGTGCTTTGAGTAAACTTTAATGTTTCTTGTGTTTTGTAATTGATATATAAAGTTGCATCAATTTCACAACAATTCTCAACAAGTTATGAGCACACACTTTCTAGCAAGTCAAGTGGGATAGAAGATTATTTTTAGTTTGAGATTTTAGATAGACTAAGAGATTAGAAGAGATTTTTTAATTCTAAGAGTAGGTTATGACACAACCAAACAAGTAGCAATGCGAGAGATACAACACATATTGACAAGTTCAAAGGGGAGAACTTCTTGATTTGGAAACCTCAAATGATGATCTTCTTAAAATGAAAGTGACTTATGAGTGCTATAAATGAATAAAAAATATAAAAACTTGTAGTAGATAGAAGAGAATCAAATTGGCAAAGCAAGAATGGTGCTACAAAAATTTAAATCTAAGCAACCATAGAAAAGAGGTACTTACAAAGATGAACAATTGCAAAGCCAAAAAGCAAATATGGAGTAGATTTATTATGTTTAATGAGCAATGTGCTTTGGAGAATAAGCATGTTCTCAAACAAAGAAATTTTCAATTGCATGAATCCAGGAGAAGAATAGATGGTTTTATAAGCAAAGGAGAAACCATTGTCAATCAATCAAGCAACCTCGGTGTAGAAATAGATGATTCCTAAACAATTTACCAAGATTATTTATAGTCTGTCATAAACTTGTTGCTATATAGTAGCTTTGGGGATAATGTATATGTGGAGCAACAAATCTTTGAAAGATTGACTGCATGATTGCTCAAGGAAGAAACCTTGAATAGATGCGGAGAAAACAAAGAAGTGAGTTCAAGAGAAAAAGCAAAAGAAGAAGATAAGGATGTCCAAGAAACAATTATTTGATAGAGGAGGTGAATATAATGGGAAGAAATTTAATGAATTTGTATAAAGTGTTTGCATAGTCCTTAATTTATATCACCTTACACTCCAATTTAAAATGGTATTTTTAAGAGAGATCATAGAATAATGTTTGAAGTAGCAATAAGGATATTGCTTCAAAGTAAGCTTCCTAAAGATTTGTGGGCAAAAGTAGCAAGAGTCGCTGTACATATTTGGAAAAGAATAGATTTTTCAATAGAGTTTCAAAGAAAAATCCATGTAAGCTTTGGCATGGAACAAGCCAATAATTGCACATTTGAGAACTTTGGTAACTTAGCCTTTGTACACACACCAAACCATTTGAAGAAGAAGCCCAGTCCAAAGGTATAAGAGATGTATTTTGTTGCATATATTTCAAAATCCAAACATTCAATTTATAGGACTATAAGATGAAAAGAAGTATGAAAGAGACATCATGTTGAAAGAAGAGTTTGCTAATAATTGATGTTATACTCAGATGTTAAATGTTAAATGTTAAATATTAAATATTAAACTCACATGGTTATATCTTTAAGAGAGATATGGAGAACAAGTCAATGCTAAAACAACATTGATAAGATAGAAAATAATAGAAATTTTCCATAAGTTTCTATGGAATCCATAGTCCTACAAAAGAATCCACAAGTAAGACCACCAATTTTCCACTTTAACAAACAAGTGAAGACAATAAAAATTCAAAGCCTGATTTGCAAATGAGCTTAACCTCAAACATTCAAGTTGGAGAAATTTAAAAAGTTTGAAAATGAGAAGACCAACATAAAGACTTAATGAGTGGATTAAGATAGGACTTCTTATGCTTGCTTATTATAGCTAAGTTGTGGATGCAAGTTCTATTCATTCTTAAGATAAAGTGCAACAAACAAAGTGGGTGAAGGCAATGGATGAGGAATTTTAGTCATTGAAGAGAAAAAAAAGATTGGAAGTTTGTAGCTTACAAAGAGGGAGAAAAGAAATAACATGTGGTGGGTTTACAACACAAAGCCTGATTTTACAGGCAACAGCTTATGGCCCAAGGCCAAACTTGTAGTTAAGAAATTTTCAAAACTTGAGATAATTGACTATGAGAAGATATTTTCTCATCAAGTAAGTTTGATTCCATCAATTATTTTTCTTTTCTTAGCAATAAAAAAAAACATAAAGATAGCACAATTTGAAATAAAGATTACTCTTTTCTTAATAGATATTTGTATGAGGAGATCCATATGGAGGAACCATAATTATGTAAAGAATTTTGAAAGGAGAAGATTGTTTGCATATTTTTGTAGAACCTTTATTGCTTGAAACAAGCCTAAAGAAACTAAAATTAGAAGTTTGATGACTTCTTGTTGTGTTATGGGTTGCTACTTTCACTTTTGATTCTTGTGTGTATTTTGAATCTTGGATGATCCTCACTATCTTTGTTGATAATGGATTCCTTTATGTGAAATATAAATGTAATTGCTCACCTTTTCTTTTAACACATTTTACTTTTTTTGGTGTCGTTTTAACAAAAATACTTGGAGTTAGCACGTTGCCAAGGATGGAGGAAGGTTTTATACCAATTAACTTGGGCACAAGGAAAAGTCACACCATCTAGAGGAAGGTGAATATAGAGAAATGCAGCATGGAGAAGTTTGCAATATTTGAACAAGAAGGAAGCTTGTTCAAAAGGATTTTGACAAAGAAGACCTTTGGCCCGAAAGACCTTTGACATGGGAGCCAGTTGGCTTGGGACCTCTTTTGACTTGAAAGTCAATCAGTTCAAAAGGCTCCCAAGAACATGAATGTGATGCATATAGGTTATGAACTAGAATAGACAACAACTTGATTAATCAAAATTTTTATATGTGTGGGTAGTGATTGCTTGGAATAGGTGCACCTACCAAAATTTTGTAATAGTTAAGCTAATACCGTAAATTAGCATAGTAAAAGGGAAACCAATAACTTAAAATACCTAGAAAAGGTTAACCTTCTCACTTTTGTAGAGCAAGACAAGCACATATCATAGCCCAGATAGAACTTTCCCCATCTTCCACAAGAGATTGAGAGGACATTTGTAAAAGAAGTATTTTTTGTGAGAAGAATTCCCCAATTGAAGATGAAGAGAAAGGATATGGCCTTAGCACACCAAGGGCTTAAGTGGTATAGAAGGGGACTAGATTATCCTCAAATCTCCTGGTTTAGTTAAGTGGCAATTATATTTTAGAGCCAACCTCCTCTACAATAAGAGGTTGGAATTCTTACTATGAAGCTGGAAGACTAGCAATTATACAATGATGTATGGAATTTAGGACAATAGAAACCCAAGCTTGGTAACCTTGAGGGGGAATATCTTTGCCTGGACAGAGGAACATCAGCAAAGAGTGTTGTAGCCAAAGAACTCATCCCTATGCACCATTAACCTTGACAATCAATAGAACAAGCCTCATCAAGATATGGAGGCTAGAGTAATGGCAACCTTTGACAGACCTAAAACCAAAAAGGTGGTTGTTCAATCATAAAAAGATCCTACTCAACAATCCCTTATTGAAGCAATTATGAAAATTTTTAAATCAAAGAGTACCACCTATATCAACAACAAACAAGCAATCTTCTTTGAATATGTATACAAAGGAAGACCTATTGTGCGGATATGTTCTAGATGAGAACTAAAGAGCTATGAAAATATATGAATGAAGATGGAGGAGTAACACATCTCTCCTCCTTAATTGTTCACTGTAACTTAAGAATGGAGCCATTAATGCTAGAGGAGAAAGATAAATATCCGGACCACTACCTCTCTAGAAAATATCATGAAAATTACAAGGATTTCAATGCAATGAAGAAGAAGTACCAGTTTGTGGATGCAAAATTTGCAAAGGAAAAGTGTAAAAGATTGAGACTAAGGAGAGAAATAGGAGAATGGAAGACCAAAGTGGGAGATCAGATTGGGGCATTTGAATGAAGGAAAATCCAAAACCTAGCATGAGCTTGGGCTTTGGTATTTATAGGGAGCATACAAGGCTCTTGAGAAACTTCTTAAGAAGCTTCCTAAAGCAACCTTATTGGAGTGCAAGCCAAGTTAATTGGGAAGTTTCTCAAGAAGCTCTTTTCTAGAAGCAATTTACTTGGTGTGCAAGCTAAGTTAGTTGGAAACTTCCTTCTAAAAGCTACCTACTTGGAGTGCAAGCTAAGCTAGTGGAGAAACTTCTTGGGAAGCTTCCTAGAAATTGCTACTTGCATGCACGTTACCCAATAATTGGAAGGTACCAAGTAGCTTCCTAGATACTTTTAGAATACTCTAGGCTAATTTGGTCTATTTGCTACTTTTTTAGCCTTGACTAACTCATCAATAAACTCCATATTGTTACAACAAGAAATTCATCCTAACGGAGGAAGCCTACAATACATTAGGTTATGAAAAGAAGAGGAAGGCCATACTTGTGAGGCCAAAGATGAAGGCCAGAAATATAGCAAGAAGATCTAAAGTGGTCAAAGATTTGACCAAGGATGAAGAAAAAGATGAGGACAATAAAGACAAACTTGCCCAAGACAAAGAGGAGGAAGAAGAAGATGATGAAGCCACCATTCATCAAGAAGAAGAGGACATCACTAGACAACAAGAAGCAGTCACACCAATAGCCAATGAGGAGACCTTCACCAAGATTGTTTTCTCTTTGGATGTTGACAAGGATGACAATGAAGGAAGAGAGGTTTTGTCTACCATTGCTAAGAAGCCACATGGGTTTAGAATCAGCTCTCTTGCCACATGAAATAGAGTGCCAAGGGGAGAAAGGATGGAGAAGTTGGTCCCTTGGGCAAAACAATTGAAGAAAGAATGGCATAGTAGAGTTGGGACTTATTACATTATATCACAAAGAAAAAAATACTCTAGATCAAAGGAGTGTTGTAGAGGATTGGATAAGGCCAAAGCATCTTGCTCAATGAGAGGAGAAACCCAAGACAAAGGGATATCCAAGGCTGAAGACTCCCTATATGTTGGCCAAATAGAACAAAGAGAGTGCAAAGAACCTACTTTCACCATCAAAGTCAACAAAGAGTACATGAGTTCACTCCTTAATAATCAAAATATTAGTGCAAGGACCTCCACAATCCTTGGCATTGATTTTCCACACTTTGCATCTTTGAAGGTTTGATTGGTGGAGTAAAGGTGAGGAAACTTGTAATAGGAACGTAGGTGGCTAAATCTAGGAAAAACATTAGCACTTGATTGGGGTGTTTGATCCTTGAAGTTCTAAAGAAATGAGACAATATAGAGAAGGTTTCTTGGAAGACTAGAGCATTGATGGTACCACGGAATAGTCAATTTCATGATTTTGTAGGATTGTGCATTATGTGAAGGATAGTATGCAAAGTTATGAGTAATTGGACCTTTGGGATGAAATTGACTTTTGGGGTAGAACAAACCTTCAAGTTGAAACAACCTTGGGGGTGGAATTCACCTTTGGAGTGAAATGGATCTTTGAGGAGAAGAGGCCTTGAGCATAAAGTGAACCATCACTTTCAAGAGCACATTTGGCCTAAAATTTTTGTGAGTGATTTGAATTTCTCTTTTCTATAGTGTGACACCATGGGTGACACTACACGCTTATGAAAGTGGTTCTTGCATAAGAGGTTTAATAGGTTATAATAAACAATCTATGTCACTTTTCCTTCAAATCTAGTCATTTCCAACTTGCATCCTTGTGAGAAAAATTTGTTCTTATCATTTTACTATTAGTACATTGACATTGTGTTGTCATAATAAATCTTACATTGCTACAATGTTACACATAGAGAAGTAAATTGCTATATAAGACTTGCAATTTTTTTATAATAAAGAAAATCTCATAATTAGATTTATTCAAGAAAGATATGAAGAGTCAATTACAAAATTGATTCGTCTTGGAGATACATATCCAATTGCTAATCTTGTAGATAAAAATGTTAGACTACAACTTGAAGGAGGAGAACCAATTAGAATACTTATCAAGAAGTAGTAAGATGTTTGATGAATGTATTGATGGATACAAAACCTAACATAGCTTATGCTTTTAGCATATTGGTAAAGTTTAGTTTTAATTGTTCACCTCAATACTAAGAAGCAATGAAGAGAATTTTTAAGTACTTGAAAGGTACTCTAAAATTATGGATAAGAATTTTACTTGACAATCATATATTAGGAATATATTAGCAAGGTACTATGATGTTGAATTTGCAAGAGACTTAGATAATAAATTTCAAATAATGGTTTAATATTCATATCTACTATATACTAATGGTAAACCATTAGTATATAGTAGATAGTGATAATAATGCATTGTTACTTGTAAGTAGAGTATACAAAAACATGTTTAACTGCAAAGGAAGCAATATGGTTTACTCAAGGAACTGCAATTTGGATAAGATGTTCCAACTCCAATATACAATAAAAAACCAAACTTCTATCAAGCTAATGTACAAAACATAATTCCACAAGAGACTCCAGAGAGATTCCACAAGTGCAGAAAAATCCAATATCAGTATATGAGAAAAAACAATAGAAACAAGAGATCTGTTCAGTTACATCAAAATCAACTATCAGGTTTTGTATATCTTGACAAAAGTGTTACCAATAGATAATTTTGGTGATTTTAGAAGTTTATTGGAGTACTATCATTCTTCAATGAGTGGGAGAGTTGAAATTGTGTTTCATATGATAGTAAATATGGTATGGAAAAGTTGAGAGTGGTATATCTACTATAGTATAGTTATAGAAGTTAGGGTTTTCATAAAGCACCTAAGGATAGCATTAGTTAGAGTTTACAAAACATACATAGAACTTAAACAGGTGTCGTAACTTTCCAAGTGAGTCATTCCATTGAGATGTTAGGATTAGATTCTAGAAGTGCATACTTAGTAGGGATATAAGAGAAAAATTATGAGAGGTAAGGCTAGCACATCCAAGCTTTCCATTATCTTAGAATTTGCATACTAGCTTAGAGGAATCAATTCTTCATTTCATATGACTAGAATTGTAATAAGACAAAGTCAATTGAAGTGATTTAAAGATCATTTAATGTTTCTGAAGCTTTTTAATTGATTTGTAAATTTGCATTAATTTCATAACAAATTTCAATGCATTTTAGGTAGGTATCTATACTACGATTGTTGATATTTGAGATTATACACTACTCTCCTCCTTGACCATTCTGGCTATACCAATTAAGTAATGTGAATGGTTAGCATCCCAAGCCAATTATATTTTGGAGCTTTTTAAGACTAGTATTCCTTGTCCATGCATATTCTGTGTGCTTCCTTGTGCTCACCAAGATAAGGCTAGATAGTCTTTATGCTTACCGCTCAATCAAATATATCATGATTCTTTGATGAGTTAGCATAGTTCTTATTTCTCTTAATCACACAATGTTATCTTTATTATATTAGAGTGGGTGTGATGATCAAAGAGAGATGGTTGCTAGACTTGAAGCTACAGATTTTACTATCTTATAAAGAGAGTTCATTTATGCTATATATTTTAGGTAGAAATTTTATCCATAAGATATCATAAATTCCACTCATTTATGACAATGTAGTATAATGGCAAGAGCCTTATAATCATAGCTAAATGGCAAGAGCCATATACTGTTTTTCCATGACTAGTCCCATTGATAAGACTATTTCCTCTTTATGCTTATTACCATTAAAGATTTGAAGTATCAACTTGAAAAGCTATTATAACATGATAGATCACTTTTTACCCATACATTATGTACAACATGTTGTTTTCCCAAGGGGTTTAACAAATATGAATTATGAGCATTTTAGAGAATGACTCTAGACAAATGATCTCCTAGTGGTTTTATACAATTATCTCATAGAGGTAGCAATAGTAGCAAGGAGTAAGATTCTTGTCAAATAATCAACTGTTAGATGCTAATCAACTTCTTGTAATGTGGAAGGATATCAAGAGATATTAGAAAATTATTATTGGGGAGTTCTTTTTACACCTTGTTAGATATTTTTTTTTTCATAATTGTTTCCCTTCCAAGAACACCATAGTTAATATTTGTCTGAAGTTGTTGCACCAAATGGTGTGGGTATGTATCTCTTGGCCTTAAATTTCTCCCATATATATAGTAAGATCAAGTTAGTGTACAAGGGATGCTTAAAACACTTTTGATAGTCTTATGTGTATTCATCTTTAGAGATCTTAGGTTGGCTAGTGGATCCTTGACAAGTCTTATTCCTTTGGTGTGCACTTTGACAAATTTCATTCTTCTCTTTGATGTCAACACAATTTCTCATAAGGACTTCTATTGTGCTTGAGTCAACTAACAATACACAATAAGGAGATCTTGTAAGAGGATCTCTATTTGTTATGGCTCATTTTAAAGCTCTTTTACCTATTATTTTGATCATGCTGGTTATATCTCTCCTTTCTTGACAAAATATCACACAAATATAAGTCTAATAGACTTAGATTAGGTAGGCCTTTGAATTACTTGATTATTGAGCTTCACCTTATAGCTTGATATTAAAGGTGTCTAAAGTGGAGGCATGATTATTTACAATTTGACACCTTAGATATTCCTCCTTACTCCAATTCAAGAAGAGATGAATTGCATTAATTGATTTCTTATGTATTCTTGGAATACTAGTAGAGCCTAAGGATTTTTATCACATGCTTTCTAGATATTGGATTTTTCACTATGTAAAGGATATCCTTCATTTAGATGGTTTTTTCTTTACTAGACGATTTACAATAACAATGGGGTTCTTTTTCCCTAGTATTGATCACTCATTGATCTATCTACTTTATGCCGTTTTATTTTTTTAGACTAAAAACTACCATTTTGAGAACTTGAAGAAGAGGATCATGGGAATCATTGATAATATATTTAGACTAAAGACTTTTGAGTTTGTGAATAAGGATTTGACACGTTGACTAATATCTCTACTGATTAGTCTACTGATTTTGTGTAAAACGATAAATCGGGTAAAAGACGATAATGTAGAAAAAATGAAGGAGGGGAAGACCCCATCAAGCCGTACAAGGGAAATCTATGGAAGAGATAGCACTAAATCTATGGAAGATAAATCTATGGAACAGATAGCACTACCCAACTATCACGACAGTTGTCGTAGTTGTCTAGTGCATTGTAGAACGACATAATTTACCACAACATTCGTGATATGTCCGGTATCCAAACATGAAATATAAATTCTTTGAGTGATCATGTGCAGAATGAACCACACTTCTACAAAACCATGATTCAGCAAATAATTTTCTCTAATGAAAGAAAAAGGCGACCGCGCAGGAAAAACGAAGGACGGGAAGACCCCATCAAACCGTACAAGGGAGAACGAAGGATGGGAAGACCCATCAAGCCGTATAAAGGAGACACAAAAAAAGGTAACATGGGGCTAAGCCCCATGTCTCTAATTAGTAATAAAACTTTGCCTTCCGCGTAGTACAGTAATTGACTATTAATGCGGAGCAACCAGTCGTTCATAGGTTCTATCTCTGAATCTACTGCGGGTCTGCCTTCCCGAAGCAGTCGAACTATTACGAGATACTGCGTGGCACTCTCCATGGTTCCGTAGCAAACTAAATAGCAATTTAGTTCGAGGATGCCAGAAGATGAAAGGAGCAACGACTCCACCTGCGGCGCGAAAAGAATTCATCCAATATTTCGACATTCCCTACTAGGTACCTCATAAGGCCTCGAGTCAGAACCAGGATATTAGGGATCAAATTTTGCCTCTCGGAATCGCAGGATCAGATCGTACTTCCGTGTCCGAAATCTGGACATATACCCTATCACAAACTGCAAACAGCCCTATGCACAGATTCGTTTTTTCTCTGCCCACAATGATGATTTGATGAGTTGATAAGTGAGGCTGCGCGGATGATTACGAATAGATTGCACATACAAATAAATGGATTTGCTGTTGGAAATGAACAAATGATTTGGAAGATGACGTACTCCTATTTTCGTAGGTCACATGTGCTCGGTCGTGCACTACGGCTTATGTACGTTGAGATCTGTCCGAGAAACCTCAGTGCTCTATAGTTATTTAGTTTTCTCCTCTTTTGATGAACGAATAACTTCTTAAGTTATACGGCGTGATGTGTCTTCCCATCCTTTTGTCATCGATGCGTCTAGCATACTATATTGTCAATCTACTTTTCTCCTATTATTTCCTCGGCACTTCGTAGCCATTCGTTACGAACGGGCATCCGGAGGCACAATCGGCCGAAATAAAGTTTCCGGTCTGCTGCAGGGAACCACGGTTACTACTTCCTTGGACAAGTCTTGTAGATAATTGCCATGCCAGTTGGAATTTGGTCAATGACATCCTACTTCCGACATATGTCTTTGTTCTTCTAGCCCTTGGAGTTCAACGGACAAGATGGACAAGGCATTTCTGTCATATATGTTCGGATATATTTGTAGGGAAAAAAAACAACCTATTCTATTAAATGCTGGTGCATCGCTTTCATTCTCATACTTTACATTGTAGCATATTTTAAACAGCGCATGTTCATTACCTCATGCTTTCATTCTCATATCTTATTTTGCAGTATATTTTAAATAACGCATTTTTATTACCTCATGCTTTGGAACAAAGTTGAATTAAATAGATGAAACCAAGAGCATCGACGGGTGCAATCCGTAAAAGAACAACCACTCTAAGTGACGTTGTTTCAAATTTTATAAATTAATTTATAACTATTACAACTTGCATAGCTCAAATATTTTAGACGCGATGGCGCAGATTTTTCATATTGAGACGTAGCCCCATAAGAGAACAACCACTTTAAGGGATGTTGCTTTGGATATTCCATTATAAATTCTACAATTTGCATAGCTCAAATACTTTAGGTGCGGAGGTGCAGATTTCTCATATTGAAACCTAACCCCATTTCACCTTGTATGGCTTGATGGGATCTTCCTATCCTTCATGTTTTCTATGTGATGACCTTTTCCTCTTCTAGAGCATACCTACTATGCGCCGAGATATGCTGTACGTGGGATCTGATACCTTCCCATAATCGAGGTATAATAGGTCCCCTTTTATGAACATTCGTCTCTGGAGCATCGTACCTAGTCATTGATTCTCGCCATTGAGATCTGCTGTAGGTGGGATCTGATACCTTCCCATAATCGAGGTATAATAGGTCCCCTTTTATGAACATTCGTCTCTGGAGCATCGTACCTAGTCATTGATTCTCGCCAAGCAGTGTAGATTTTGCGAAAAAGATCTGTAGGTCTCTATCTGGTTTATAAATGTTGAAATCGCAGCGAACAGTGAACTCAAATCAAGAAGAAGGAATAAGGACGTATCCTATGTAGGTGATATTCAATAATATCTTGATAATGTGACAGGCCATCTGTACAGCGGAATAAAGTTTAGATAGTGCAAGAGAGGTCATTTGCTTTAGAAATGAAGTTCTCCACAGCTCTGCACATGCAACCTACCCTATTAATTTTAGAGATTACAATCCCTTTTGTTTCAGCCATTCTATAGAGGATAATTTCATATTTCAAATTAACTTCAACATCGCGAATAACTGCTTCACGTCTTCTCACTTTGCCGTTACATGCTACTCCTACTTGGATTAGTCTGATTTAGCCTTAACTTTCTGATCATAAGTTAAGAAGCTATGGGAACTAGGGGAATTCTTGGTTGAAAGTGGGAGGATGAGATTACAATAGTCGCAATAGAGGTGATTGTGGCATAGAGTTACACCACCTTGGAAATAATTTACCAGTTTTAAAATGTTGTTGTATTTTTAAGAGGTCTATCGATTTATAATGCCAACATTTTTTCTTGTACATAGTTCTCGCGGATTTGTCTGTCACAAAAACATAAGCTTTGTTGGAGGTTTTACGAGTACCTATATATTCCATAAAATTATTTATGGATTCTCTCTGAAAATCATGTAGATGACGATGGATAATCGTGAATGATGACCTGTAAAATACTATGAAATCTTTACTCATGACAGTCAATCACTGTTACTCATGAATGTTGAGGTTTTCTTATTAACAAATAAACACCAAGATTTGTAGAAACTTCCATAATGATCATATGGAATCGTTCTGTTGTTTCCCTCCGATTGTTAATAAATATCCATAAGTATCTTCTCAAAACCCCCTACTTTTGCCGTAGCTTTAGCACATGTCTCCTCATGCGATTCTCGAGGTTCGTTCCTTTATCTTGAAAACGAATCTGTGATGTCAAATTTATCCTATGCATTGTTTGCGCGGTGTTTTGTGTCACAAAGATACCCTCTTGGAGCTTTGGCGCATGCATCCCGTTCGAAACCCATGTGAACACGATTCCGCATGCCCAAAATCGCTTCGGAATGGTTATGTAGTGATAGCAAGGGAAATCACACTTTTAAAGTAAAAAATTGAAGATTTTGCAGTTTGTGCATTTTCAAGGAGTTGTGATTGTGAACATAACCATAAGTGATCGCTATCACATATGATACACACCCGTGAAATATTGGTTGAATAAGATAAGTTTGAACATTAGCCATGTGACGTGGCACAGGAGCTCCGCAAATTCAATGCACGCTGTGTGTTTTTTTATTGATACGCAAATTTATTCCGTTCTCGAAATTTCGAACGTGAGAAAGTGAAGGTTGGCGCTCCCACAATTAAGTGTGCAGACAATCATGGTGAGTTTATAGAAGGGCATGCTACGATCATCATTGTAATATGCTCATCTGATATCTACTTTTACAAGATTAGACTCAAAAGAGTACTCAGCTTTAGGGAGATGAGAAGCGACAGGAATTAGTGTCCATATATGATCCTGTTATCCAAGTAATGTTAATTTAGTGGAAACTGTCCCTTGGCACTTGGAACAATTACAATAACCGTTTTCTCGCGTGAAGACTCTAAAATCACTGAATACGTTTCCATTGTAATGTTGAATTCACGCTCCATCAAATATAATTTCCACCCTGCTCAGTATGATTACCGTCGTTGAACAATTTGCTTTCACCTAACTTTTCATATTGCCAAATTAGAGTTAAGGATCATGAAGGGTTTTATCGTTCAACCCTAATATAATTAGCTCTCAATTTCCACCCCTTACAAACTCCACGTTTTGTCATATATCAAGACAGAATTTCAAGCAAATGTAGATACAAGTATTTTACTTTATTATATAGGAATAACCATATCAACACACCTACCATTGCTTAGTACGTGCATGCATCCAAAGAGAGAAACCATGGAGGAAAAGAGGGAGGTGCCTTTAAGAATGCTAAACTTTTGTATTTTGACGTAATTCTTGCGTTTATCATGTCCTGAGCATGGATACTATACTACTCCTGAGATTCAGCATTTCCTGTCTTACCTCCCGATGTCTTGGTAAGCAATGCACACAAACCGAAATCTACCAATGATGGTCTGATCTACACCCATCGGCGTATGGCTTCTTCGTAAATCACCCAGCTATCCTTCGATGGAAAACTGACAAGCTTGATCGCTGAACTGCAAGATGTTTCACGTTTTTGAGCCAAGAGTATGAAACAAAGGTCCAAAATCAGGGAAGAAACTGAACACTATTTAGATCAGAACGTCTTCAGTATATGAGAACAACAACATGAAAAGTAAATTCACCCTATCAACCTCGGCATGAAGTTCAAACCAAGATTGGAGCGGCTCACAAACAATGACTCCGCATATCAGACGGAAGACGACGTGCGTAGTAGTTAGTGGTTCATGTGCGGAAATATATAAACGGCGGGAAACGTAGTGTCTAATCAGAGTCCTACTCAACAATGAAATATAAAATCCAGAATCCAGCTAACGAACAGAATACAAATCATATGAAAATGTGAACCTAGGCAAGAACACGCAGCAACTGATCTGTCATCAATTGATCTAATGTGAACTACTCTAGGTCATATACTTTCTTTCAGCTAAAGCCTTAATCGAGAAATCATTAATACGATGTCTAACTCATTGGCAACAAGAGTATTCAACGAAAATATGATCTTCATTTTTAATGTTTTAATAAATATATTAAAGATTAAAAATGTATAGATTTTTTTAATGTATTTTTTAATTTATAATTGATAAAATCTAATTTTATGTTAAATAATAATATATCTAAGTAAAATAAAAATATTAACCAAAAGATAATCTTGTACGTCATTATCGAATTTGACACATCAATATAGCACGCCATCGTGGCGTTCACTCAATCAAGAGATTCCGTTGTAGATATGGAAATGTGTGATGAGACCCCATGTTACAGAAGCACCCGCCACAACGACAACGTTCGAACAGGAGTCATGATTGTTGGCAGAATTCGTATTCATTCAATCAGTCTGCTATATACAATGGGTTGCCAGACAGTTCCTCCTTCATTTGTTTACTGCCTTGTGGTTTCTTCATATAAAGTGGTCTGCAAAGATGGGATGGGACCATTTGTAAGTTGCAGTCGGCGATTTTCTTGCTGCGTGGTTTCATATCTGAGACTCAGTTGGTCGTAAACTTATAACATCAAGTATGGACCAATAAAAGGAAGTATGGAATCAAAAGATTCGAGTGAGTCCTAAACTCTATTCTAATTTAATTTGGGTAACGAAAGATCTACAGTCCGCGGTCTTTTAAGCTTTAGAGTTTAGTTGGGTACGGCAAATTCTATTTTCTATCATACAGCGCTTGTTTCCTGAAGCTTGTTTCCTGAAGTTTTCACGATCGACGAATCTTTCTGTTCCGACGACACTCAACGAGAAGAGAGTACTCGAGATACAAATACTACTGTACATTGTCAAATCGACTGCAATAAAAGGCTTGGCAGAGTTTAACAGAAAGCTCAACTTAGTTATTAAACTCTGGCAAGGCTTCATTTTGCGGGGAGAGGGTAACAAGCACACTTTCGCGACTCAGACTTTGGTAAGAAATTGCTTTGCTGACAGAGGGCGAGCTATGGCTCTCCCAAAGGCTCCTGGAAGAAGCAACAACCTCTGCGCCTTGCCCACATAAGCGCGCTTAGTGAAATTGTTGTAGTCGTTCGCTTCAATGGAATCCAGAATTTGTCGGTATAAGATCAAAGACGCCCATACTGGCCACCGGCTGTCTTTATCAAGTTCGCCGATACCCCCTTCAGCTACGTCGAAGAAATGGCGTGCTCGTCGAATTTGATCCTTCATGAACGATCTCCACTTGTCAGTGACGGTTCCAGCAAAAATATCTTCATCGGATAACCCAAACTGTGCAAGCTCATCCTGTGGCAAGTACACTCTACTTCTCCTAGCATCTTCTCCAACATCACGTAAAATATTCGTCAGCTGGTTGGCAATTCCAAGTGCAAGAGCAGCACCGTAGACACTTTCGACTGTGGCATTTGAATCTGGCGCAATACCCATAATCGGCACGCTCATCAATCCCACCGTTCCGGCCACGTTGTAGCAATAAAGATACAACTCATCGAAATTGTTGTAACGGGACTTCACCATATCCATGCGCATCCCGTCTATCATGTCACGAAACGGCTGAAGATCAACAGCGAACCTGCTAACGGTGTCTGCTAGTGCGGCGTCGAGCATGTCATAAGGTTGTCCGCGAAAGATATCATCTAGCCTCTCCTCCCACCGATCAAGAGCAGTGGGAGTAATTCGTGAAGCATTTGGTCCATCGACGAGTTCATCAGTTCTTCTGCACCACACGTATATGGCCCATATAGCACGCTGCCTCTCAGGAGTCATCAGCTTAGTTCCCAGAAAGAAAGTCTTCGCGTACTCCGCGCACACCTCCCCGCAACGATCATATGCCTCGTATAAAAGCTCGGATGATCCCATGGCTGACGATCCGTCCAGGAAAACAATTCCTTGTTCCTGTTGCTCAAGCAACATTGATGCCCGCTTGGCTACCACATCATCGATTTTCTGCTTGGCGGAGAGCATGGACCTACCAGAAGGATCGGTAATGATGCTCAACTGGACCTTCAGATTACTCGGCTCGTTTTGCATTGGTCCAACTGTGGATGGTCCCAGTCGCAGGGATGCCCTTCCAATAAAAGGACGCTCCAGCAAATTCGGCCGTTTCTCACTTTCTGCCTTCGTCCATTTGAATCCAACGACACTGCAATGGAAGAGCTCAGATGATTTCGAAAAATAGATTGCCGTTGGCTTGGAAAACCAGGAGCTCGAAGAGGTAATCATAGAGATAGAAGCTTGAACTGCTGTCATATCTACACGCTACCAAAAGTCCTGGGCCCCTGTTCCTCACGAACACATGAAAGCGTCGGCAAAGTAATCCCAATGATGATCTCTACTTAGAGCAATTGAAACCCACAGAACCGAAAGAGACTGCTTTTTGACCGAATATCGCACTTGACACGCGATGACAGAATGCTTTGTTCTATCGCATGAATCAAGGGGAGGGGGCTAGTTCTCAGACGCGCGGACTACCGAGTGTTTCTTGCGTGAGTTCCAAGCTTCCAAATCGAATACCTGCGTTGCGACATGAATCAACAAGGTTTTAGAAATTCTTCACCATTCATTAGCCTTCAAGAGAGAGATGGATTGTTATCATACAACAGGGTTTTAGAAATTCTTCACCATTCATTAGCCTTCAAGGGAGAGATGGATTGATATCATACGGACACTCATTGTGTGATGCGGTAATTATCCTGCCTTAATTACATGGTTTTAAAGGTGCAGATAAGAGCACAGTATGCACAAAGGCAAACAATTGGCATAGACTTCTGACGTATATCAACTGGAGTAAGCTAATCCTTGATTTAATCTCTTACCGCCACGTTCCGGCTCATGACAGTGTGCATGAGTTTTGCTGCATGAAAACTCATTCACTCTCGGGATCGCGTTTCAAAACTTCGACATGTGTTTCTTTTATCCTATTCCAGCTCGCAGCTTCAAAGTCACACACGTAACGTCCTCAGTGTGTTCCGGGAGACAGTATCCTTCACACTTCCCCACGAGACTTAGATATTTGAGGTCACCCACGAGCTCACCATTTCGAATCCAGGATGCAGCATTCAGTTGTTGACTAAATAGAGGAAACTGATCTGAATAGCCTCGTGAATAACAGCCAGAATCTAAGCTCTCTATTGAGTATTCTTCTGTCCAATAGCCTCTCACCGGGAACATACTGCCAGCATCGTTTTGGACGTTGTTGATGGAATCACGGAATAGGCTACACAACGGGAAGCCGGGTATTCAGTGATCAGGCCGGCTGGACAACCTCGCACTTCCGGACAAAAGCAATAGTGTTAAAAGTTCCTTGGCCTACTTGAACATCTTGCAACTATTAGGGACCGCATCGAACATGGTATTGTTGAATGTTTGCGTGTATAATGGTATGGAACTTAGTATCCTGGTATCATGGAACATGGAGCTTAGCCCCATGTTACCTCTTTTGTCTTTCCCTTGTACGGGCTTGATGGGTCTTCCCATCCTTCGTTTTTCCTACGCGGTCGCCTTACTCTCATCGGTATCACATGTACTCTCCCTTATCTATTCTAAGTTAGCCCAAGTAGCATAATACCTCAATTTATAACACATATTTTCCAATTGTTTATATAAGAATTAAGGGGTATACTAATAAGTAGATGTAAAGCAGAGATAAAACGTCCTGGCTACCAGTCCATTAGAAAGAAAACATCATTAACAAGTAATGCAGAAACTAAAGTATTATATATGAAGTGATAATTTGGATTTGAACCCAGGTAAATAGTAATATTATATTATCTAAAAACGTTTGGAGCAAATACAGTGCAATAATAAGAACAAATTCAGCACTGTTTAGTTGTCACTACTTCATTTATCATGGTTAATATTTCTTGTCTCGATGTGGATATCATATATCGTTCTCGTGGCCCAAGGCAGAGCAAGGCCGAAATAAGACGAAAACAATATGAAATTCAATTTCCAAGAAGAAGGACTATAAAGAATACACAAGTCTTTGTAGTAAAGTGGGTGTTCAATACAAAACACTACTAGTCCATATAAAAGAATCCATCAAAAGAGGACTAAGGGCCCACTATTCTCCTCTTTGAAATATTTATATTCGATCCAAACAAATTAAGAAAGTACTTAAAGGGTGTCTTCCTATTCATGTCTGTTCTACCTTTATTCTCATTCCTCTAATACGTAAAGTTTCTTATTATAATGTACTGCACATACTATAAAAGAGTTGTAGTGCTTTGCTGAGCGGGCTTTATTCCAACAATGTACACTTCGTAAAATTGCTAAAAGATCAAGAAAACCTTACTCCTGAAAGTATTCTTAAAATTTAGAATTTTTTCTATAATCATTTATTTATTTTATTCACTAAAGCTGACAAGTGGGAGAAGCTCGCTTATTATCTATCATACTTGAAATATACGTTAAGCAAATAAGCGTGTAGTGGGAAGAGGACTTTAGGGTACATACTAACACTAATATTTTCTTCATTGTTTCTATTGTGAAAGGAGTACAATGTAGTATAATTTAAAGAAATTGATAACTTTTCATCATGAAATTATAGATTTAAATTTTGGTAGAACATGTAAATTTACCTGTAATATCAGAAACATGGGACTGATATATTAAGTACATAATAATATCATACATGGAATTTAAATTACCATGTAAGAATTAATACATTGGTATAGATGTACAATAAATTTCAAAAGAAACAATCATTCACTACAATGCATCTAATGTATTTATAAATACATTAATATCATAAGAAATACTTTTTTGATCTAAATAATAAAAAAACCGTATTTCTATAAAATTATTGAAGAAAAAAAAGTCTATAGAAGACATATCATAGTCAATATATGTTTTAATATCAATTATAAAAGTATACGCTTACCTGGGTTCATAATAAATTCATTCCTCCTGTTAAGAAAATATTCATGTTTAATTCAGATATGCCAGTTAATCCTGTCTACATAATAATAATTCAAAATAAAAATATGAAAGAGATTCTTGTTCTAAATAGCTTAGCTATGTGTTCAAATTTTCTAAAGTAAATATTTATTTTTCAAACTTTAGTTATTTTTACATTTCCAAACATCTCTTTCTATTACCTTCCCAACATCTAAAAGATTTTGAGGATATTCAACATGCAATTTGAATGTAAACATTGATAATATTTACTATGAACATTAATTTTAAAGTTATAGGTAATATAAATTGAGAATGATTAGCTTTAAAAGCTAATTCAGTTAAATTTAGAAGTATATAAACAAATTTGAGTGCCAGAATTCTTTATAACCTTGAGTATCTAACTAATGTAAAACTTCAAGTATCAACTAAATTTGAAAGAGTGCCAAAGTCTGCAAAGGGCTTCCCTTTGGAGGAGTGCCTTTGGCTTGGATTGTTGAGTGTGCTAGACTATGCTCACCTCTAAGGTACCTAATTAACTGATCAGTTTGGGCTTGGTACCTAGCTATTTCTAAAAGGTAGGTCTGGCAGGTTTCTATGAATTTCTTGTCGGTGTGTTCTCTTACCACAAGGATAGCATGTTCATTCTCTCCTCCTCATAGACTTGATTCTCCAACCTCTTGACCTTGAAATTTAGCTTGTGATGCTTTGTTTGTAGTGCTTGAAGTTGTAACCCTTTTTTTAGCTTCTCCCTAAAGAAATTCCATGCCTCCTCTATTCGATGGCTTACCTTGAGCCGATCCCCTTCCATCTCTTTGGTATGAGCATCCCACTTTTCTCTCTATAGGTCCTACAAGTGTGTAATCTCTACTTGCTTTGCCTTCTCTTCTACTAATTCCTTAGTTAGGCAATCCAACTGTGATGCCACCTCTTGTCTATATTCTTGCATTTGCAAATTTAAGGTGAAAACCTGATAATGACCGTCCTTCAACTCACTCCAAGCGCTTTCAAACTCTTTGCACTTGCATGAAATTGACTTGTCTTCCTTCTTATGTTGGTTGTACTCAAATCAGAGTGCATTCCAGTCACCATGCAACAATTGGCTCTTAGCGGCATGGTGGTCACATTCATTCTTTGCTTTGGCACTCCTTCTTTTAAGCTCTTAATTCTCTTACAACAAGGCAACTACCTTGGTCACCTCTTCCTTGTACAAGTCTTTGGCCTTTGTTGCTTCCTCCTTGACCAAGTCTTCTCTGAACTTCCATGTGTAGATTGATTTGTGCATGTTTTAGACCAATGTGGTGTAATCTACAATGTCAAGGCATTCAACTTGGCATTGGGGTAGCATCACCTCTATCAATTGTAGTGCCACTCCTATTGAATATATGACAAAGTTGGCTCTTGCTTGAACTAGCATTAGCACTAAAGGGGTGTAGAGTACACCTCTTCTTCTTCTCCCTTGTCTTTTGAATTAGAGGTCAATGCTTGAAGTGTGAAAGACCCTTGTTCTTCTTCCTCATCTCTATCATTTTTTGTATTTTTCAGCTTCTTCTTCTCAAGAGGATACCTCCACCACTTGGCACTTGGCTTCTTGGTCAAGGAAGGTTGCATCTTTGGAGTGATGTTCTTCCTCTTTGTAGCTTTTTGCACTACTAGCTCTTCATTCAAGGGCACAAACAGGCCTGTTCTTGCAAATTCAACATCCGCCACTATGTACTTGGCAATCAGCATTGGTCCTTCAGGTTGGTCATGAAAATAACCTATAGAATGATAGTGGGTGGAGAACCTCTTCAAGTCCTCTTTGGTTAGAAGGTTTGTTCCCATGTAATGATGGATAGCAAAGGAAGCAAGGTAGGTAGCAACTTTGTACTACTCAAAGTCTAGGTGCAAGATCTTGGCTTGTTGATAAAAAATTTAGGCCCAATCTATAGGCTTGCTTGAGTACATATAATTGAAACATACAACATGGCCATTTTTCAAGTAGGTGATTTGTTTGAAAAGCTTCATAACTACCTCTATTATGGCTCTTCATGTAGGGTCTTTATAATTGACTACCCTCCACCTATTGTTCTTTGATCTCTTATCATTGAAAGTGGCCTTGATCTTGGTCATCACCTCCTTGTTTGAAAATTTTGAGTCCAAGGTCGTTGCTCTTGAAACTCTAACATCCGGGCCAATGTAATATTCCAAAGATAGAGAAACACAATAGAGAGAAAACATGAATTCCACACTAAAACTGTGATGCCCTAAAAGAGCACCTTCTCTTTATTATATAGCCAAAGAGGATCTCCTCCAAGGAAGCTCCACCATAGGTGTAACAATATGGAGTTTAGCGATGAAATTAGTAGGGCTAACAACATAGAAAGTAAGATAAATTAGCCTAGAATATTCCAAAAGTATCTAGGAAGCTTCTTGGGAAGCTTCCCAGCTAGCTTAGCTTGCACCTCAAGTAAATAGCTTCTAGAAGGAAGCTTCCAACTAGCTTAGCTTGCACGCCAAGTAGACAACTTCTAGAAGGAAGCTTCTTGAGAAACTTCCTGGTTAACTTGGCTTGCACTCTAAGAAAGCGGCTCGAGGAAGCTTTTTGAGAAGTTTCTCAAAGGCCTTGTATGCTACCTATAAATACTAAAGCCGAGGCTCATGCTAGGTATTTGGAGTTTTCCCTCATTCCAATGTCCCAATGTGAGCTCCCATTCTCCTATTTCTCTCTTTGGTCTTGGTCTTTTACATTGGTATTAGAGCTAGAATGGGATGGATGGAATTTATGGACCACCAAATCTACTTCCACCAAACCATTGAGATTTTCATGTCCAGATATTACCCAAGCATCATTTCACACAATTCATCACCTTGTGCTTTGGGCATGATTTTTTGCATATGATCAGCTTGTCTGAGGAACCTTTGATACTTCCGGTTGTAACTTATGGAGAACGGTGGACGTGCTGCATCTATGTGTTAATCAATTAGATAAATTAGGAGTAGTAGGATAGAGTAGTAGCTCTAGCGGCAATACCGGATGTTATCCTTGCAAAGCAACAAAAAATTGAGCACCTTACTTGATTGTTAGATCAATGAAACCATGAACGACGAGAACATATAAAGAGAGCGCCAATTTGAGATGGAGAAGATTGCATTTGATTTCCAAAACCCAAGGTGTTTGAAGGCAAGAATCTTCCGAGCACAGTGGAAGATTTTTTGTTTGATTGCAAATGTTACTTTGAAGCCACCAATCTTCAAGATGAACAAAAATAGATTCTCTTGGCTTCTAGCTTATTGGATGGTGTGACAAAACTTTAGTGGCAATTCCGAGTGGAGCAAGCTGAATGACAGATTGTTGCACCAATTTTGACATGGGCCAAATTCAAGGATGCAAAACTTGGTTGATTTCAAACTATAAATGCCACCCAAGCCGCACGAGATAAATTGGCAGAGTTGAAGCAGATTGGAGCTACATCACATAATTTCAAAACATTCTCATGCAAATTCCAAATATATGAGAAGGTGAAGTTCTGGATCGATTTGTGAGGGGATTGACGTCATAAACCAAATTGGAGGTGACCATGTGAGAACCATAAAACATAGAAGAAGCCATGCAATTTGCTGAGCACTTTGATTCCTTGGTTGCGACAACTTGGTCTCGACCTTGACCTACACAAAGCTTACAAATACACTATGCACAAGTGGAAGAACCAGCACCAATGGAGATTGATGCTATCTAACAGAGACCACTTGGTACAGCGGATAGAGAAAGATTACAAAAAAATAGAGATTTCTTTTATTGTCACCAAGTTGGACATCACATTGCTGAATGTCCACTTAGGAATGGACGACCTCTACAAGTTGCCCAAATGGAGTTTGTGGAACAAAATGATCAAGTAAAGGAAGAATCCCAATAGAAAATTTTGAGCCGTCTATTAGGAGCTTGATTAGTTCCAATGGGATTGAAGGCTCGACCTATACAAGTTTGTTTCACTTGCAAGGTATGATATCTAATTGGGGTTGTAGGATTTTGGTTGATTTTAGAAATTCAAAGAATTGCATGTGTATGCGAGTAGCAAAGGAATTGAGTATTCCTATCAAGCTAGTGATTGGAAGTAGATTGATGATGGAAGATTGTAGAAAGTGTTCTACATTCCGTACCTCACATCCTATTACTTTTAAGATTGAAAAGGAGTATTTGGAGTGTATGAGGTTTGTAGTGGCATCTCTACACTATGATGTCATTCTAGGACTACCTTGGCTTGAATGTCATAAGGTTCAATTTGATTGGACCCGATGATAAATTCAAGTACAACACCAAGGTAGGAATTTCTGATTAGGTTGTCTGGCA
Source organism: Lunularia cruciata (assembly GCA_948567375.1). Taxonomy (NCBI): domain Eukaryota; kingdom Viridiplantae; phylum Streptophyta; class Marchantiopsida; order Lunulariales; family Lunulariaceae; genus Lunularia; species Lunularia cruciata. The sequence goes on from OX419760.1 coordinate 13,225,343, forward strand.
ACTCTAAGTAAGACACCTAAAAATAGTTAGTCCCAAGATGGGAAGTTTGTTGAGAAGGTAGCCATAGAGCATACCTTGAAGAGAGAGGAGCTCCAAGATGGGAAGTTTGCCAAGAAAGCAACCATGGAGCAAGCTTTGAAGAGAAATGAGTCCCTAGATGGGAAGTTTGTTAGTGAAGCAGCCATAGAGCAAGCTTTGGAGGAAAATAAGTCTGTTTTTGTGGTGTCAATCAAGCAAAATGCACAAGGACAATCTGAGGAGAGACGAGAGCCTCATCAAGCAATGGTTGATCAGATAGTTTGCGAGTTTGCGGACGCATTTCCGGATGATCTGCCAAAGGGATTACCCTCCGATCGTGGTATGCCTTTCAAGATTGAGTTATTGCCAGAGAGTACTCTAGTGAGTAGACCAATCTATCGGCTCTCACGGTTGATCAGATAGTTTGCGAGTTTGCGGACGCATTTCCGGATGATCTGCCAAAGGGATTACCCTCCGATCGTGGTATGCCTTTCAAGATTGAGTTATTGCCAGAGAGTACTCTAGTGAGTAGACCAATCTATCGGCTCTCACCAAAGGAGTTGGAAGAGTTGCAAACAACACTTACGGAGTTGTAGGAGAAGGACTTCATACGACATAGTACCTCTCCTTGGGGAGCACCGGTACTATTTGTTCCAAAGAAGGATGGAGGACTTTGTTTCTGTATTGATTATCGTGGGCTCAATAAAGCAAACAATGAAGAATGTGTATCCCTTGCCTCAGATTGATCAATTGAGTGAAGCACTATACTTTTCCAAGTTGGATCTTTGGAATGGCTATTGGCAAATCCCCATTGATAGGGAAGATGTGCAAAAGATGGCCTTTTGCACAAGGTATGGGCATTTTGAGTGGAGAGTTCTACTTTTTGGGCTCACTAATGCTCCAATAGTCTTCACGGATCAGATGTATTGGCTGTTGGATGGACTATTGAGGCCTTATTCATCCGTTTAGGCCTCTAAAATTGCCTTCAAAGATTTCAGGCATATTTTGGTTCCTACTCTATTAGTAGAAGTCCCCTTTTGGTGATACCTCTTGTTGATTTGTTTATTCTATCATAAGTAACATCCTTCCAAATGTTACAAAACCAATTCTCACCTTTAAATCATATGTTTAGCTATTGGTTCTATGGTTCTCAAGTCTATTTTGATTTTTGCCTTATTAGTAGAAGTACTCTTTTGGTGATACTTCTATTTGATCTATTTTGACCATCATGTATAACATCATTCTAGATGTTACCAAACCAAATTTCACATCTAGATCATATGGCTAGCTCTTGGTATTACAGACCTCCCTCCTTTTAAGACGCAATATCCTCATTGTGCAATTGTTGCTCAAAGCTTGCACCAACACCGGTGCATGCGTCAAATTGGCAACGGGCTCCTAGGTTGCTTCATAGAGGAGGTAACCTTTCCATTGTTCTAGATAGTCCACCCGCGGATGGCGAGTACCACACATGCATGTTTTGAGAATCCGCTCTACTTCATATTCCTCTATGCCATCAATGAGTGTTGGACAAGGTCGAATGTCTTGTGTGGAATGACCTTGGCCTGATCGGGGAGCATATCTGCATAGAAGGGAGACATGGAACACTGGATGAATCTTCATGGTGGTGGTAGCTCAAGGTGATAGGCCATAGCACTAACGCGACAAAGAATTGAGAAAGGCCCAATAAAACAAAGAATCAAGAAAGGCCCAATAAAACAAGGTCTGAGCTTACAAGGTCCAACAAATGTGAGGTTGGTTGTTGATAGCCACACTTGATGCCCAACATTGAACTCCATGTGCCTATGGTGTGCATCAACATACTGCTTCTGTCAATTTTGTGCAATCTGTAATCTGTGCTTGGCGCTCTCCACACCTTGTTGGATTCTAGAAACAAATGTGTTTACTGCATCGACCTTGGTAGCCACTAGATGGATCCTCATCAAACTAGAAGGTGTGAAGGGATGCTCACCATACATGAGGAAGAACGGAGTGACATGGGTGGATGCATTCATTAAATTGTTGTAAGCAAATTCCACCAACAAGAGTAGGGTGTCCCACCTTTTCTTGCTCTTCTACGGTGAAGCCACGTAACATGTCTTCAATTGTGCAATTAGCCTGCTCTATTTGGCTATCTGTTTGTGGGTGGTAAGCTATAGACACCACCAACTTGGTTTTGAAGAAACCAAAGAGTGTTTGCCAAAACAAACTGGTGAATTGGGTGCCTCTATCGGTTATGAGTACTCTAGACAAGCCATGGTGAGAAAAGACTGCATCTAAGTATAATTGAGCTAGTTGTAGAGTGGTCACATCCTTGGTGGTAGGGCGTACATGAATCATTTTTCTGAGCCGGTCCACAAAGACCATGATGGAGTCAAACCTTGAGGTGATCTTGGGTAATTCACAGACGAGATCCATATTCACTTGTTCCCAATGTTGGGTAGAAGTGGAGAGAGGTTGAAGGAGCCATGCAAGAGCTTAATTAGAAGCTTTGTTTTGTTGACAAAGTAGGCATTTGCGCACGTAGTCCATCACATTGTTGCTCATCTTGGGCCAATAGTAATGGCATTTGACTGCATCCAAGGTCTTGTCCACTCCAACATGACCTGCAATGGCCAAATCATGACATTCTGCTAGAATGGTGGTACGTAATTCTGGGACATTTGGGATCCATAATCTGCCATCACAAAAGGTGAGTCCTTGGGTGCTAGTGACACCTTTGGATGATTGAGCTTCTACAATCTGTGGATCATTTTTTGTAATAGCCAGAATCTCTGGCTAGAATTCAAGGTTAATCTTAACCTCTATCACCAAGTTGTTTGTCATTGACATGCGGGTGAATGCATCTGCAAGTCGCTTCTTACCTTCCACGTAGGGGATTGTCATGTTGAAGTGTTGTTGCCACTTTGCCCACCAAATTTGGCAATGAGATAGATCCTTCTGTGTCTTGAGGTAGATTAGAGGTTTGTGGTTTGTCTCTACTACAAATGCCTTCTCACCGAGATAGTGCTTCCAATGCTTTGTTGCAAGAACCATGGCCAACTCTTCTCATTCTATGGTGTGGTAGTTACGCTCTGTTGGTAACAACTTTTGAGAAAAATATGCAATTGGATGCCATCCATCATGCCACTCTTGTTGTAGGATTGCTCCTATTGCTACGCTTGATGCATCTATAGCCAACTTGATTGGATGTTTTGGATCATACCACTTCAAGATTGGTGCATGTAGCAAGGCGGCTTTCAATTCTTGAAAGACCAACTCTTGTGTGGTTCCCCATGTCCACTTCTTCCCCTTGCCAAGTAGTGCCGTTAAAGGCTGTGCAACCTTGGAGAAGTCCTTGATAAATCTATGATAGAATCCCGTCAACCCCAAGAAGGTCTTGAGTTGAGTCTGATCTTCTAGGGCACTCCATTTTTGAATGACCTCTATTTTATCCATCAATACTTGAATGCCCTCTGCACTTACTCTATGCCCTAGGTAGTCTAATTCAGACTTGCAAAACTTGCACTTTGAGATTTTGGCGTACAATCGATTCTGTCTTAGAATTTGGAAGACCTCTTGTAGATGTTGTTTGTGTTTGGTCATCGTGCTACTATATACTAAGATATCATCCAAGAAAACAATAACAGACTTATCCAAGTATGGACTAAATATATCATTCATTAGACTCATGAAAGTGGCAGGTGCATTGGTGAGGCCAAAAGACATCACAAGATACTCAAAGTGGCCATACTTGGTTCAAAAGGCAGTTTTGTACACATCCTTCTCTGCAATTTGGATTTGATTGTAACCGCTCAGCAAGTCCAATTTGGCAAAGTATCTCGCTCCATGGAGTTGATCAAACATGTCATCCATGTGAGGTAAGGGGTATTTTTTCTTCATTGTTTGTTGATTGAGACCTCGATAGTCAAAGCACATGTGCATTGTACCATCCTTCTTATTCACAAACAAGATAGGGGCCCCATATGGTGATATGCTAGGTTGGATGAACCCTTTCTGCATCATCTCCTCAATTTGAGTCTTACACTACTCCAACTCATGAGGTGATAGGCAATATGGGGCCTTCCAAGGAGGTGTCTTACCCGGGAGTGTCTTAGTTTTATGATCTACTCACCTTTTTGGTGGTAATCCTAAGGGTAGATCATCAGGAAAGACATCTTGAAACTCATCCACCATATCCTTCAATTTCCCAAGAATTTGTCCATCGAGTTGTGCACTCTGGACTTCTCTTATTAGACTCGTGAAACATCTATCAGTCTTATAGACAATTGCCGTCCCTATGACATATAGAGGCAATTTCTGCATGTGTGATTTTTCTTTAAACCCAATGATTGACCATTGGTGGGTTCTCACTACTTTCTTCCTCCAATCTACCATAGGGTTGTAATGCTCCATCCATGGCATGCTTAATATTGCATCATAACAAGCTAACTATATCACTCGCCACTCAATTGCTTCTTGATATTCTCCTACAGAGAATGTTACCTATCTAGGTAATGATTCAATCTTCTCTGTTTGCCCATTAGGTAACTCTACTTGTTCACTCCCATCTCTCTCTAATCCATTCCCAATCTTATTGCAACCGAGCAAGACAAGAAATTCTCTATTGCTCTTGAATCTATTAATACTCTCACTTGATTACCTTCTGGGATTCCATTCACGACAATCAATTGTGAGGTTGCCTTCCAGGATCTTTGCGCATTAATCTTCTTCCTTCTCTTGCTTTTTTGGTTCCTTATTGAGCCAGTAAGGCCGTGAGGTACATTTACTAGCAGTCTTTGTTTTCCAAAGTGATTTCCACCTCCTTCTCTTCAATGTGGCTCTCCATGTTGTTCAAAGATTGCCTATACGAAGGCCGAGTGCCACTAGGGAAACAAGTGCAACAGTTGGTAGATATGTGCCCAATACGGCCACAATTGTAACAACGGCGTTGTTCTCCTTGAGTTCCTTCTCCTTGTGGGACTCAATCACTTTGTTCTTCTACCCGTCCACGCTCCCCTTGAAGTGGTCCTGCTCCTTGATCTTGGAATCAAAGGTTGCCCAATTCCATCAGTACTGGTCTACCCATTTGTGGCATTTCTGCATGATAATGTTGAGGTGGAACTACTCCTTCACCTCCACCTAATGCTTCTGCTATTCTCTGTGCACAAGCAATGGCTTCAAATACCGTGCAAGGATTTTGCACCATGACTTCTTGGCGAATCCATTCCTTCAACCCTTGTTTGAAATTGTCAAGAGCCTCTACTGGACTCATGTCGGTTATTGCAACTTGTCAATCCAAAAATACCTCCACATACTCTTGTATGTTGTTCTTTTGTCTCAATCCTCATAGTCGGGTTCGAGCCATATGCACAAAATCCACCAATTGGAAATTCTTCAACAATCCTTCTTGCATTGCTATCCATGTGACCTCCTTTCTCTTTGCAAACATGGATTGTTCCCAAGCATCATACCATGTGAGAGCTTTATTGGTCAAGTACCCACATGCAAACATGCATGTAGCATGCTCCGTGATCTCTATTGAGAACAATCCAAAATATTGATTCATTCTCATGATCCAATTTTCCACTACTCCCATCGTACGTTGCTCCTTGTAAAGCTCGATGTTGCAAGTCTTCTTCATCCGGAGTAGCAATGTGGCTTTGTCGTTGATAGGGTTCATAGGCACGGGTGTCTCTCCAAGTACTTCAGTTACAGGTGCTAGGTTTTGAGACGGCTCTTCTTCTTGCATGGCTTGATTGTTCCTGAGAATCTGTGTAATACTCCGAGGACAAGAGAAGAGAGAAAACATAGATTGCACACTCAAACAATCGATGCCCCAAGGGAACATCTTCTTTTTATTATATAGACAAAGAGGATCTCCGCCAAAGAAGCTCCACCATAGGATTAGGGACACAGATAGGTGACATGTCAGCAAGCTCCACCCTTGGATTACTTACTTGGATGGGTGACATGTCTAGTCTAGGTCCTATCTGGTTGGTCAAACAAGCTTTGACCGGATGGAATCTTTTAGGGAATCTTCTTGTAGGAATCTCAAAATCACGTGAGTAAGGTACCATTGGAAAGCTCTCGACAAGAAAAAGCAGGGGGAGGGAAGGCTAGCCTTTCCTCCATTGTTGGGGGGGGGGGGGGGGTCTGCACATTTTTGAGGCCTAATTCATCCATTTAGGCCTCCGAAATTGCCTTCAAAGATTTCAGACATATTTTGGTTCCTACTCTATTAGTAGAAGTCCCCTTTTGGTGATACCTCTTTCTGATCTGTTTAGTCCATCATGTGTAACATCCTTCCAGATGTTACCAAACCAATTCTCACCTTTAAATCATATGTCCAGCTATTGGTTCTAAGGTTCTCAAGTCTATTTTGATTTCTACCCTATTAGTAGAAGTACTCTTTTGGTGATACTTCTATCTGATCTATTTCAAACATCATGTATAACATCATTCTAGATGTTACCAAACCGAATTTCACATCTAGATCATATGGCTAGCTCTGGGTATTACAGACCTCCCTCCTTTTAAGACACAATGTCCTCGTTGTGCAATTGTTGCACTAACACAGGTGCATGTGCCAAATTGGCAGTGGGCTCCCAGGTGGCTTCATAGAGGGGGTAACCTTTCCATTGTACTAGATAGTCCACCTACGGGTGGCAAGTACCACACATGCATTTTTGGAGAATCCGCTCCACTTCATATTCCTCTGTGCCATCAATGAGTGTCGAACAAGGTCGAATGTCTGGTGTGGAATGACCTTGGCCTGATCGGGGAGCATATCTGTGTAGTAGGGAGGCATGGAAGACTGGATAGATCTTCATGTGTGGTGGTAGCTCAAGGTGATACGCCACAACGCCGATGCGATAAAGAATTGAGAAAGGCCCAATAAAACAAGGTCTAAGCTTACGAGGTCCAACTAATGTGAGGTTGGTTGTCGGTAGCCACACTTGATCCCCAACATTGAACTCCATGTGCTGACGGTGTGCATCAGCATACTGCTTCTGTTGATATTGCACAATCTGTAATCTGTGCTTGGCGCTCTCCACACCTTGTTGGATTTTAGAAACAAATGTGTTGATTGCATCGACCTTGGTAGCCACTGGACAGATCTTCATCAAGCTAGAAGGTGTGAAGGGATGCTCACCATACATGAGGAAGAACGGAGGGACCTGGGTGGATGCATTCACTGAATTGTTGTAAGTGAATTCCACCAATGGGAGTAGGGTGTCCCACCTCTCTTGCTCTTCTAAGGTGAAGCCACGTAACATGTCTTCAATTGTGCAATTAGCCCGCTCTGTTTGGCCATCTGTCTGGGGGTGGTAAGTTGTGGACATGGCCAACTTGGTTTTGAAGAACCCAAAGAGTGTTCGCCAAAACAAGCTGGTGAATTGGGTGCCTCTACTGGTGATGAGTACTCTAGACAAGCCATGGTGAGCAAAGACTGTATCTAAGTATAATTGAGCTAGTTGTGAAGCGGTCACCTCCTTGGTGGTAGGGCGTACATGAATCATTTTGCTGAGCCGGTCCACAAAGACCACAATGGAGTCAAACCCTGAGGTGGTCTTGGGTAATTCACAGACTAGATCCATACTCACTTGTTCCCAACGTTGGGTAGGAGTGGGGAGAGGTTGAAGGAGCCCTGCAAGAGCTTGATTAGAAGCTTTGTTCTGTTGGCAAAGTAGGCAGCTATGCACATAGTCCATCACGTCGTTGCTCATCTTGGGCCAATAGTAATGGCGCTTGACTGCATCCAAGGTCTTGTCCACTCCAACATGAGCTACAATGGCCGAATCATGACATTCCACTAGAATAATGGTGCGTAATTCTGGGACATTTGGGATCCATAATCTGCCATCTCGAAAGGTGAGTCCTTGGGTACTGGTGAGACCTTTGGATGATTGTGCTTCTACAATCTGTGGGTTAGTTTTTGTAGCCACCAGAATCTCTTGCCAGAATTCAGGGTTAATCTTAATCTCTGCCACCAAGTTGTTGGCCATTGGCATGCGGGTGAATGCATCTGCAAGTTGCTTCTTACCTTCCACGTAGGTGATTGTCATGTTGAAGCATTGTCGCCACTCTGCCCACCAAATTTGGTGACGAGATAGATCCTTCTGCGTCTCGAGGTAGACTAGAGGTTTGTGGTCTGTCTCTACTACAAATGCCTTCTCGCCAAAGTAGTGCTTCCAATGCTTGGTTGCTAGAACGATGTCCAACTCTTCTCGTTCTGTGGTGTGGTAGTTGTGCTCTTCTGGTAACAACTTTTGAGAAAAATATGCAATTGGATACCATCCATCATGCCACTCTTGTTGTAGGACTACTCCTATTGCTATGCCGGATGCATCTGTAGCCAACTTGATTGGACATTTTGGGTCATACCACTTCAAGATTGGTGCATGTAGCAAGGCGGCCTTCAATTCTTGAAAGGCCAAATCTTGTGCAATTCCCCATGTCTACTTCTTCCCCTTGCCAAGTAGTGCCATTAAAGGCTGTGCAACCTTGGAGAAGTCCTTGACAAATCTACGATAGAATCCCGTCAACCCCAAGAAGCTCTTAAGTTGAGTCTGATCTTCTGGGGCACTCCATTTTTGAATGACCTCTATTTTATCCATCAATACTTGAATGCCCTCTGCACTTACTCTATGCCCAAAGTAGTCTACTTCAGACTTGCCAAACTCACACTTTGAGATTTTGGCGTACAACTAATTCTGTCTTAGAATCTGGAAGACCTCTCATAGATGTTGTTTGTGTTCTGTCATTGTGCTACTATATACTAAGATATCATCCAAGAAGACAATAACAGACTTATCCAAGTATGGACAAAATATGTCATTCATTAGACTCATGAAAGTGGCAGGTGCATTGGTGAGGCCAAAAGGCATCACAAGATACTCAAAGTGGCCACACCTGGTTCAAAAGGCAGTTTTGTGCACATCCTCCTCTACAATTTGGATTTGATTGTAACCGCTTTGCAAGTCCAGTTTGGTGAAGTATCTCGCTCCATGGAGTTGATCAAACAGGTCATCCATGTGAGGTAAGGGGTATTTGTTCCTCACTGTTTGCTGATTGAGACCCCGATAGTCAATGCACATGCGCATTGTACCATCCTTCTTATTCACAAACAAGATAGGGGCCCCATATGGTGATATGCTAGGTTGGATGAACCCTTTCTACAACATCTCCTCAATTTGAGTCTTACACTCCTCCAACTCATGAGGTGATAGGCAATATGGGGCCTTACAAGAAGGCGTCTTCCTCAAAAGTGTCTCAATTTTGTGATCTACTCGCCTTTTTGGTGGTAATCCTAAGGGTAGATCATTGGGAAAGACATCTTGAAACTCATCCACCACATCCTTCAATTTCTCAGGAATTTGTCCATCGAGTTGTGCACTCTAGACTTCTCTTATTAGACCCATAAAACATCTATCGGTCTTATAGACAATTGCCGTCCCTACAACATATAGAGGTAGTTTCTACCTGTGTGATTTTTCTTTAACCCCAATGATTGACCATTGGTGGGTTCTCACTACTTTCTTCCTCCACTCCACCATAGGGTTGTACTGCTCCATCCATGGCATGCCTAAAATTGTATCATAACGAGCTAATTGTATCACTTGCCACTCAATTGCTTCCTGATATTCTCCTATAGAGAGGGTTATAGGTCTAGGTAATGATTCAATCCTCTTTGTTTGCCCATTTGGTAACTCTACTTCTTCACTTCCATCTCTCTCTAGATCCATTCCCAATCTTATTGCAACAGAGCAAGACAAGAAATTCTCTATTGCTCCCGAATCTATTAATACTCTCACTTGATTACCTTCTAGGATTCCATTCTCGACAATCAATTGTGAGGTTGCCTTTCGGGATCGTTGTGCATTATTCTTCTTCCTTCCCTCGCTTCTCTGCTTCCTTATTGAGCCAGTAAGGCCATGATGTACATTTACTGGTGATCTTTGTTTTCCAAAGTGATTTCCACATCTGCCTCGTCAATGTGCCTCTCCATGTTGTTCAAAGATTGCCTGAAAGAAGGCCGAGGGCCTCTAGGGAAACGAGTGCGACAGTTGGTAGATATGTGCCCAATACGGCCACAATTGTAACAACGGTGTTGTTCTCCTCGAGTCCCTTCTCCTCGTAGGACTCCATCTCTTCGTTCTTCTACCCGTCCTTGCTCCCCTTGAAGCGGTCGTGCTCCTTGATCCCGGAATCAAAGGTTGCCCAATTCCATCGGTACTAGTCCACCCATGTGTGGCATTTCTGCCCAATAATGTTGAGGTGGAGCTACTCCTTCACTTCCACCTAATGCTCCTGCTATTCTCTACGCACAAGCAATGGCTTCAAATACAGTGTGAGGATTTTGCACCATGACTTCTTGGTGAATCCGCTCTTTCAACCCTTGTTTGAAATTGTCGAGAGCCTCTGCTGGACTCATGTTGGTAATTGCAACTTGTAGATCCAAAAAAGCCTCCACATACTCTTGTACGCTATTCTTTTGTCTCAATCCCCATAGTCGGGTTCGAGCCATCTGCACATAATCCACCGATTGGAAATTCTTCAGTAGTCCTTCTTGCATTGCTGTCTATGTGACCTCCCTTCTCTTTGCCATCATGGATTGTTCCCAAGCATCATACCATGTGAAGGCTTTATCGGTCAAGTACCCACATGAAAACACGCCTGCAACATGTTCTGTGATCTCTATTGAGAACAATCGGAATATCAATTCATTCTCAAGATCCAATTTTCCACTACTCCCATCAAACACTACTCCTTGTAAGGTTCGATGTTGTAGGTCTTCTTCATCCGGAGTAGCAATGTGGCTTTATCATTGATAGGGTTCGTAGGCACGAATGCCTCTCCAAGTACTTCAGTTGCAGGTATTGGGTTTTGAGACGGCTCTTCTTCTTGCATGGCTTGATCATTCTTGAGGATCTGCACTTGACTTTGTAATGTCTCCATGGTCATCTTAATCTCTCGAAATTCATTCAACATCCCTTGCATTCCTTGCACCAACTCTTGCAATTGCGGATCCATGGTTCTTGCAACACTCAATTGCTAATGTCTACTTCAATACAGAGTCAATATAATCACTCTGGAAGGCGCACAAACTATTGGAACTACCATTGGGACCTCAGAAGCTATCACTCGTTGATAATACTCCTCACCAAAATTCCTAACCACAAAATCTCTAAACATCAATTTCGGCCTCACTACATAACGGATTTCTACTTGAGTGTTGAAAGGAAGAGGATTTGGGACATTCATATCCATTTTATCATAATAGAATGTCAAATCCCACTCTCTGTCATATATCACCACAGGTAGAATCATTGGGTTTGGTGAGTTCATCACTCTGTCCATGAATTCTGCGCCAAAGTGATAAACTAGTGATACCCTCATCTGCTCACGCTGGATATACATAACCTTGATGTGGAATGGGTTTGAGAATGGAAAGCTAGGTGCGGGAAATTGGCCTCTTGGTGCATCCATCCCATCCGCTCTCTAAAGTCCTTCCTAAGTCTAGCAACTACTCTATGTTCTCCACCTCAAATTACTTAGTTTCAGTAGTTCGTGCTATTCCAAGAGGGGTGATCCACTCTCTTGGACTAAAACACTTGCTCTAATACCATTGTAATACTCCGAGGACAAGAGAAGAGAGAAAACACAGATTGCACACTCAAACAATCGATGCTCCAAGGGAACACCTTCTCTTTATTATATAGACAAAGAGGATCTCCGCCAAGGAAGCTCCACCATAGGATTAGGGACATAGATAGGTGACATGTCAGCAAGCTCCACCCTTGGATTACTTACTTGGATGGGTGACATGTCTGGTCTAGGTCCTATCTGGTTGGTCAAACAAGCTTTGACCGGATGGAATCTTTTAAGGAATCTTCTTGTAGGAATCTCAGAATCACGTGAGTAAGGTACTGTTGGAAAGCTCTCGACAAGACAACGCAAGGGGAGGGAAGGCCAGCCTTTCCTCCACTGTGGGGGGGGGGGGTCTGCACATTTTTGAGACCTAATTTATCCGTTTAGGCCTCCGAAATTGCCTTCAAAGATTTCAGGCATATTTCGGTTCCTACTCTATTAGTAGAAGTCCCCTTTTGGTGATACCTCTTTCTGATCTGTTTAGTCCATCATGTGTAACATCCTTCCAGATGTTACCAAACCAATTCTCACCTTTAAATCATATGTCTAGCTATTGGTTCTAAGGTTCTCAAGTCTATTTTGATTTCTGCCCTATTAGTAGAAGTACTCTTTTGGTGATACTTCTATCTGATCTATTTCAAACATCATGTATAACATCATTCTAGATGTTACCAAACCGAATTTCACATCTAGATCATATGGCTAGCTCTGGGTATTACAATCTGCACTTGACTTTGTCAAGTGCAGATCCATTGTCTCCATTGTCATCTTAATCTCTCAAAATTCATTCAACATCCCTTGCATTCCTTGTACCAGCTCTTGCAATTGCAGATCTATGGTTCTTGTGACACTCACTTGCTAATGTCTACTTCAATATAGAGTCAATATGATCACTTTGGAAGGCGCACAAACTATCGGAACTACCATTGGGACCTCATAAGCTATCACTTGTTGATAATCTTCTCACCAAAATTCCTAACCACAAAATCTCTAAACATCACTTTTGGTCTCACTACATAACGGATTTCTACTTTAGTGTTACAAGAGAGAGGATTTGGGACATTCATATCCATATTATCATAATAGAATGTAGATTGTCAAATCCTACTCTTTATCATATATCACCATAGGTAGAATCACCGGGTTTGTGAGTTCATCACCCTATCCATGAATTTTGCACCAAAGTGATAAACTAGCGATACCCTCATCTGCTCAAGCTAGATGTACATAATCTTGATATGGAATGGATTTGAGAATGGAAAGCTAAGTATGGGAAATTTTCCTCCCAGTGCATCCATCCCATCCGTTCTCTAAAGTCCTTCCTAAGTCTAGCAATTACTCTATGTTCTCTACCTCAAATTACTCAGTTTCAGTAGTTTGTGCTCTTCCAAGAGGGGTGATCCACTCTCTTGGACTAAAAAACTCACTCTGATACCATTGTAATACTCTGAGGACAAGAGAAGAGAGAAAACACAGATTACACACTCAAACATTTGATGCCCCAAAGGAGCATCTGGTCTAGGTCCTATCTGGTTGGTCAAACAAAATTTGACCAAAGGAAATCTTTTAGGGAATATTCTTGTAGAAATCTCAGAATCACGTGAGTAAGGTACCGTTGGAAAGCTCTCAACGAGACAAAGAAGGCAAGCGAAGGCCAGTATCTCCTCCATTGGGGAGGGGGGGGCATCTGCACATTTTCAAGGTCTAGTTCATCCGTTTAGGCCTCCAAAATTGCCTTCAAAGATTTCAGGCATCTTTTGGTTCTTACTCTATTAGTAGAAGTCCCCTTTTGGTGATACCCCTTTCTGATCTATTAAGTCCATCATTTGTACCATCCTTCTAGATGTTACCAAACCAATTCTCACCTTTAAATCATATGTTTAGCTATTGGTTCTAAGGTTCTCAAGTCTATTTTGGTTTCTGCCCTATTTGTAAAAATACTCTTTTGGTGATACTTCTATTTTTTTCTATTTTGACCATCATGTATTAAATCATTCTAGATATTACCAAACCACATTTCACATCTAGATCATATGGCTAGCTCTTGGTTTTAAGTGAGTTACCATTGGAAAGCTCTTGGTGAGACAAATGTTTTTTGGGAGGAGGGAATGGAAGGCTAGACTTTTCTCTATTGGAGGGAATCTGCACATTTTTGATGCCTAACTCACCCATTTAGGTCTCCAAAATTGCCTCTTAAAGTTTAGGCCTATTTTGGCTTCTACTCTATTAGTAGAAGTGCTCTTTTGGTGATACCTCTATCTGATCTACTTTCTCCATCATGTGTAACATCCTTCCAAATATCACAACCCCAAGTTTCATATGTAGATCATATGTCTAACTATTGATTCTAAAGTTTCTAAACATGTTTTGGTTTCTAGTCTATTAATAGAAGTACTCTTTTGGTGATACTTCTGTCTGATCTATTTAGTCCATCATGTATAACATCCCTCTAGATGTTACCAAACTAAATTTCATCTCTAGATCATCTATCTAGCTATGGGTATTATAGCCAAGTGTCATATGGCAATGGTCCTTTCTCCAATTTTAGGGCTTACTTTTCATTCCCTCTTGCATTTTCTACTCCTTTCTTCTTATCTTTTGGATTGTAACAATATGGAGTTTACCAACAAGTTAGGTAAAAAAATAGTAAATAAGCCACATTAGTATAAAATATTCTAGAATTATCTAGGAAGCTCCTTGGTACCTTCTAAGTTTTGGGTAACATGCATGCCAAGTGATGACATCTAGAGGAAGCTTCCTAGCTTGTTTAGCTTGCACTCCAAGTAGGTAGCTTCTAGAAGGAAATTTCTTGGGAAACTTCCAACTAGCTTAGCTTGTAGGCCAAGTAGGCAGCTTCTAGAAGAAAGCTTCCTAATCAACTTGGCTTGTATTTCAAGAAGGCAGCTTTAGGAAGCTTCTTGAGAAGCTTCTCAAGAGCCTTGTATGCTCTCTATAAATACCAAAAACTAAATTCATGTTAAGCATTCAGAGTCCTCATTCAAGAGTCACTTTGATCTTCCATTCTCCTATTTCTCTCCTTGGTCTTGGTCTTATACATAAACCATGGTGAAGTCTATCAATTCTTGATTCCAAAACAAGAGACCCAAATGTTTGCTCTGGATCCCTATAGTTTTATAGTGAATTGCCCATTTGTTTACTGTAGTAGACATAGGGATGGCCTCTAGAATCTTTCTATATGTTCTTGGTATAGATACCATGTTTCTTGATAGTAAAAGGAAAGGGAAAATAATTCTTAGTTCTATTTTGAGTACTTTATGTCATTCTAAGTGCAGAGAATCACTCCAAGTGCTACCTCACTAAAAAATTTCTAAATACTCTCTCACAGTTCCAAGCAAAGTGTGGATGCTAAGTGTTCAAAAATGCAAGCAAATTAATCTATGAAAAGTGCAACCATTGGCAAAAATTCTCATTTTATAGTCTAGATCCTTGGTCATTCTACAATCCTTTGGTGGTTAAAGAGTAGGTGAGCACTCACCCCATATGCACATGTGAAGGCATCTGCATGGCATCTTTGGTTATTTTGCATTCTCCTACATACAAATGATTTCTCCTCCACTCATTCCTATGTGCCAAGTTTGCACACCAAGTGCCAATGATTGTCTTGAGTGTAATTGACTTGGTTGCATCTCCCAACTGATCTGGCAATGCATTCAAATCACGGTGGTAATTAAATACAAGTGCAAAGGAGTACTCATTACTTAGGCTTGTAAGCACCCAACTAATAAGCATTTTGAGTGATCATCATACAACACTCTAAGTGCTGAGTATCTTGCAAGCACTCGGGAATATCCTACATCCCTCCAAGTGCTACTCATCCTCAATATGTGTGACACCACTATGAGAGCCGTCTTCTTTTAAGGGTATTTCCCTAGTAATTATAGATCTCCATGGTTGTTCCCTAACACTTAAGCATGATTTGATCAACAAAAGAAAATTTTGTAGAAATTGGAGCACCACAAACATCCTTAGAATTTCCTAGATATATGCTAGTTCTACCTCCTTTTAGCTATATTTAGTTCTTACTAACTCCATATTAGCTTCTATTAACTCTATATTATTACATATTCCCCCACCATTAGATAGTGAAGTCCTTGTTGCCATGGAATCTTCAAACTTGCATATAGCCACTTTCACATTTTGGAGTTGAGAAATAGTCTCCTATGTGATATCATGAAGATGATACTCTTTCCAAAGGATCTTATATTCAATTTGTCATTGGTAGCCACATTTGATGTTGCGATATGCAAGTATACTATCAACTTTGTATTCATCGTGATCATTTAGAAATAGTAGGGGAAGAGGAAGTTGTTATGAGTAGGAAGAGGAGATGGGTTAGAAACAAAGGAGTTTAACTTTGAGATATAGAAGATAGGATAAATCTTCATGTGACTAGGAAGTGTATGTTTGTAAGTGATAGGAAATATAATCTAACTTATATCAAAATGACCTACCCAATTGGGAGAAGTTTATGAAATTGGGTTTCCAAAGGTAGAGGAAGGTTACTAGAGAAAAACATAACTTGATCACCAATTTGAAAAGTGAGATCACAACAATGGTTATTAGAATATTACTTTTGCTTATTTTGAGCAACAAGAAGATGAGACTTTGGCTTGGTGTAAAGACATAAATAGTCAAGACAAGAAGGTCAAAGTATGGGGGACATGAGATAGTGATGGAGCAAGAGAGAATCTAAAACAAGTGGATCTTGCTCATAATTAAGGAAGAAGGAAGTGAAACCTTTACTTTCTCTTAGAATTATTTTATGCAAACTTGGCAACCGCAAGATAATTATCCCAATGAATGTGATGAGAATTGACAAAGGCACACTGCCAAAATTTTCTAGCAATTCAAGTATGGTCTTCAAACACCATATTGAGTAGATTTGGGCCAATGGTGGAGCATCCACGTACCCATGGTGGGAACCAAGTGAAGCTGCTAAGCTTATCAATGACACTCCAATTGTTACATGACCTTAATCCATCTTTTCAAATAATATAATGAGTTCTAGACTTACATGTTCCCATTGTTTAGATGGAATAAAGAGTGGTTAGAGTAGTACACTTGGTTTTTGGTTGTTGGCCTTATTGCATTGGTAGCTTTCACAAGATTGGACAATATGTCAAACCTCTCATGCTATGTTTGGCTGCCACTATTGATGTTTTAGGGTACTCAAGGTGTTATCTATACCCATGTGACCAATGACAGGTAAGTTATGTGCCTCTTGAAGTTGCACAAGTTATAGATCTCATATAGTTGGAATGTATATTTGGTTCTTACAAAATAAAAGTCCATCTTTGAATGAAAAGGTGTTGTACTCCTTTTCATGTGTATAAGATGACTTTGCACAAGATGAAAGAAGGGGTCCAATTGTAAAGTAATCTTGAACTATATGGGCACTTTTGAATCTATTATCATCATGTTGATTACTACCACCATGGGTGATTCAAGAAGGATCTGCAAATCAAGTCATCATGACAAGCCATTGGGGATGAGATGGAACTTTTTGGGTTTATAATTAACCTTGATGTTAAATAATTTTAGTTTTTCTTCCCATCAATGATGGCTACTTTTTGATTACTCCAAATGTAAGATCTACCACAAGAATTTATGATTGGTTTGCATTATCACGTGTTTCTCTAAGAGATAATATATCCACACTTCTATTGCATATACCATGTCCAATTATTCTCTATCTTGAACAAAATAATTCATTTTTTGTATGTTTATCCGTTTAGATACAAACTCAATATGATGCAATACATCTATAAAATTCTTGCTGCAATATAGCTCCAATTACAAAGTTAAAAGCATAAAAAACAATCAAACAAGGTAGTTGAGGATCATATGGTTGGAAGATGGGTGTGAAAAAACCATATATATAAGTTTCTTGAATGTTTCTTCTTGCTTGTTAATCCAATCAAAGCTTTTTGTCTTCCCCAAGAGATCAATCAATTGTGTGACCACATGAGCATAATTGTGGATGAATTGTCAATAAAAATTCACCAAACTATTAATCTTCAAACTTCCATGGTGTCCTTAGGAAGAGGCCAATTGGTAATGGTCTTGAATTTCTTCTCTTTCATCTTGATCCCCTTGATTTAAACCTTATGGCCCAAGAAGATAATTTCCTTTTGCCAAAAGGTATACTTGGACTTTTTGCAATAGAACTTCAATTGTTGTGGTTGACTTAAGATTTCTTGTACGTGGTTCTTGTGTTTTGCCTCCATTTTATTGTACATAAAAATATCATCCAAGAACATTACCACATATCAATCTAATAGCACTTCTAACACCCAATGTATTTGATCCATGAAAATTGCAGGGGCATTAGTGAAACCAAAAGGTAAAACTCTATTCAAAATGCTCATACCTTGTACAAAAAATAGTCTTCTACATGTCTCTCCATCAATTAAGATATGTCAATAGTTGGTTTGAAGATCAGACTTTGAAAATTATTGTGCTCTACATAATTGATCCACAAGTCATCAATTTGAGGCAAAGGATATGCATTCTTAACATTTTTTTTATTAAGACCATGGTAATCAATAAAAATTTGAAGCACTCTATACTTCTTGGGTACAAAAAGTAGTAGTGCTCCCCAAGGGAATACATTATGTCATATAAATCCTTCTCTAACAACTTAGTCAATGTTATTGTTTGAAGTCCTTCTAATTCCCTTGGTAAGAGTTGATAGAGTAGTCTACTCACTAGAGTACTACTTGGCAATAGTTCAATCTTGAAAGACATACCTTGATTAGAGTATAACCCCTTTGGAAAATCATAAAGAAACATATTTGTAAACTCCTAAACTATTTAATCAACCATTACCTTTTGAGTCTTCTTACCTTCATCCTATTCTACTTTCAAAATCGATTTGATCCACAAGGAAAAACATAAATACCTTCCTCCAATGTTTGTTCACAACATTTAAAAACTTTCACTTTTAAGATTGACTACTCTCAAGTGTCTTTCTCAAAGGTGCACAACAACCTGATTGATAAATTTACCTTGGTGTTGTAGTTGAATTTGGCCAATCAAATTGAATCCTATGATGTTCAAGCCATATGATTCAATTTGATATCATAGTATAAGGGAGGTACTAAAAATCTATTACATTTTGAATAATACCTTCCAATCTTGAATGTAATAAGATGTGAGGTAGGTAATGTATAATTATTTCTACAATCTACTATCATCAATTTTTTATTTAATACCAATTTTATAAGTACACATAATTCATTTGCTAATTACATGGACATGCAATTCTCAAAACTCATACAATCAACCAAAATCCTACAACCTCAATTGTATACCATACCTTGCAAGTGAATCAAACTTGCATAGGTCAAGCCTCCAATCCTATTGAAACAAATCAGATTCCCACTACTTGATATCTCTTACTATGACTCTTCATTTCCTTGATCTTCATGCTCCAAGAACTCCATTTTGGCAATGGGTCAAGGTTGTCCATTCCTATTAAGAAGTTTTGCAATGTGATGTCTAATTTATGATAATAGAAGCAACCACCATTTTATTACAATCATTTGTGCTTATAATGCCCAATGGTCTCCATTGGATGGTATCAATCTCCATGAATGCTAGCTCGTTTGTAATGGTATAGATCAAGATCAAGTTGTGGCAACCAAGGAATCAAAGTGCTCAATTAATTGCATGGCTTCTTCTAAATTTTTTAGTCTGTGCATGGTTATTTTCAATTTGTTATGTGATTTCAAGCCTCTTGCAAAACAATCCAAAGCTTTGCCAACCAATCACTAGAATTTTAATTATTATATTTTGGAATTGAGTGATGTAGCTCCTCATAACCATTTTGCTTCAATTTTGCAAATCTATCTCATGCAACATTAACTACTTAGAATCTTCTCATTATTGCACACTTGAATTCTTCACATGTAAATATTGGAGCAACACATTGTTATTGAACTTGCTCTACTTGAAATCACCATTATAATTTTTCCACTCTATCTAATTGACTCAAAACCAAGACGATTTATCTTTATTTTATCTAGAAGATTTGTAGCATCAAAGTACAACTCACCATCAAATACAAAGTACTCCATTGTACCCAATAAATTCTTGCCTTCAAATGCTTAGGCTTTGGAAATCGCATTCAATCTTCTTTTCCCCAAAAGGGTGCTCTCTCCATTTGATTTTATCATTGGCCATCATGATCTTACTCTTCCAAAAATCAAGTATATTTGTTTTTACAATGCTAACTTTGGGCTGTGCCACCATGGCTATTACTCTACCAAAGGATTCCTCAGACATGTCTAGGTTAACACATAAATGCAACAATTCCATTGCTCTCTATAAGTTACAATCAAAAGGATCAATGGTTCATTGGACAAATTGATTGCATTTAGAAAATATTGACCAAAGCTTGAAATGATTAATTAAATGAATGATTCTTTGGTAAAACATGGATACTAAAATTCCAATAGTTTGGAGGAAAGAGATTTTGTGGTCCATAGATTCTATGGTTCCCATTCTTTCTCTAATACAAATGTAAAAGACCAAGGAGAGGAACAAGAGAATGGAAGATTGTTTTAACTCTCAAATAAAGGAAACTCCAAATGCCTAGATTGAGCTTGGGCTTTGATATTTATAGAAAACTTAGGTACAACATTCCCAAGAAGCTCCAAGGAAATTCCCTTGTAGAATTTTCCTTTCTTGGATTGCAAGCTAAGCAACCCATTTACATGGCATCTAAGCTAAGCTAGCTATAAACTTAGCATACAAGTTACTCAATCCTTTGAAGGTTCCTAAAAGCTTCACCAAGAATTTTCCATGATGCTTTTAGAAAATTCCTAGAATCTCTTAGATATATGCTAGTTCTACCTCCTTTTAGCTATATTGCTAACTCCATATTAGCTTCTAATAACTCCATATTACTACAATTAAAGGTATTCACTATGTATTTAATATCAAGAGCGGATTACTGGATTATAGTTTGTGCTCCAAAGAAGGAGAAGGCTCAAGATCCATGAATAAAGGCTTTGGAGCAATTTCTTATGAATGCAAATTCCATTGTAAAATTTTTTAGGAGTTACATTTTGCATCTATATCTTAGTGGAATGAGTTATGGATCCAAGGGTATAGGTGGATCACTTGAAAGGAGCACTTGGAATTTATCCTTAAAATCCATGCAATAATCTCAAGGAATATAAGGCACAAACTAGCTCAGTTGCAAGCTGATCAAGAGGTAGCCATTCTATGAGAGCAAAATTTAAGAATGTATCCTCATTCTAATTATACAGCCCAAATGCTCTATTGCAATTTGATTAAGAAGTAGCCTTTCTAAGTGACAAGGATATGGAATTTTTCCTTAATCCAAGGGATGGTGCGGATTAAATTGAGTAAGCAACTATAAAAGAAATAATTATGATATATTTTGCAACATCCCTACTAAAGTAGAATAACTATGTTTAAAGTTAGCTCTTTAATTTGAGTAGGATGACTCATGCATCAGGACTTTGATAGAGGACTTCAAGTACCTTAACTATGTCAGTTTATGCTAAGCCAAGTATCACTACTAATGCAACATAAGAAATTTGTAAGATAGTAAAAGTTAGGATAGCAAAGCGAACATTTTTTACAAGTAAGATAGCTTTGTAGCTTTTGACTGACTTATGCCTCAGTATTTTTAGTAAGAGAGATGATTTTGCATCTTGACGTACAAAATAAATCATAAAGAGTATATCAGGTTCAATTGACCTATATATATGTTTTATATGAGTAGTAAAAGTGGAAGAATAAATAAAGTGCATGTGGTTTCTAGCATGTTGTGATAAGAAGATGGTGAATTAAGGCCCAAATTTTGGAATTTCAACTGAGTCTAGTTGACTTTTGAATACATAACCAGGCTTGCAAAGTGTGAAGTTCTTGATGGGCAAGAGCTCCACCTTAATTTCTTAATGCTATTTTTAGCCTAAGATTTATGGAAAAAATATTTTATAAGTAGTAGATTTTAGTATGAGTATTGGAAGGATCAAACACATGCTAAATTACTTTGCATGCAAACAATAGAATTTTGTTTAGGTAGGGTTTAGATGAAGAGAAATGAGATTTGAGTGAAAGTTTTCATTTTATTCTTGTATTAGTTTACATGTGATATAAGAGTTAAGTCGCACTTAGATGTGACATATTTATGATATATAATTGAGCTAACTTGATTAAAAATTGCTGAGGAGGTGATCTTACACCCAAAGTTTTAGCTCTCCTCCCTAAATTGTAATCTTGATAGACTTTAACTTAGAAGAAGGTTTTTAATACTTTACTTTACATCTTTAGTTTTAACTCTTCCACAAAATTTTTAGCATGCATTGCTATTATCCCAATCATGGTAATATCCATATCACCCCTACTCTTACTCGCTAATTTTAAATTCTAACTTCTCCACTTTTTCCACTTATTCGTATTTCTCTTATATCTCTTTGCTTTAGAAAGATAACTTCACTTATCAACCTTTCATAACTTTCCTCTCAAGAAGAATTTTTGCAATAGTTGTACTAGTTAAGCTCTCTAAGACTCTTGTACTCTCTTTCTTTTCTATTTTGACTCATACCATCTAATAGTTACATCCTCTAAGAATTCAAGTAGCGATGATACTCACTTGTTCTTTCTTGTCACTTTTTTACCTATACAAGCCTTTTGGAGTCCCTCATAAACGCCTCTAAATCTTCTCTATTCTTACCAACGAAACAAGAAGCCTCTCATATTAGCCTCTTACTTATTCTTATTTATATTCTTTTGTTTTCATTGCACTCTTGCCATAAGTAGTAGAATGCAAACATGATTAACTCCATTTGAGAGAAGTAAACTACATAATATGTTTAGTTTGCTCTAAGATTTTTGGTATACAATCAAACCGTGTAGAAAAATACGTGAGAAATTAATTTGCATCCCTGCATCTTTCCTTGTATAGTAAGTCATCTTGTCTATTCCTCTCATCATCCTCTCATTCCTTTCATTTTACAAAGGTAAGTATGAATTTAACTTGAAGACATTTTTAGTTGGAATATGATGAAGCCGAAATTCTAGAACATAGACCAAGTAATTGTTTCCACACAAACTAGCTTCAACGTGGGTACGCCATTAAGGGGTAGTTATTCCTCTCTCCTTCTTAACAATTCTCTACATTTTGTCGAACTGGAAATGTGTAGACTTGTGTCCTCCTTTGCTGAAATGCATTGTTTAGTGAAAGCTATATCCTCATGAATAATCTGCACCTATATTATCATAGTACTGTCGAAATACTATTTGAAAATAATAATACAGTAATTTGGGAATTAGAACAGCTTTAATTTTAAATTAGATTAATTTCCAAAAGTTGAGATAGATTATCTTCTTTTGTGTCTGATTATTTTCAGCGAATCATATAAAACAAACAAGAACCCAGAATTACGTTAACGTGGCAGTATGGACGTGGACATACCACTGAGATCCATGTGGCATCGTGGCTGCAGTTTGTCTGCCAAAGTGCGGTGATGCAAAGTCGAAGTGCCAATATGCGATACGGGCAAGTCTACCTCCGCGTAGAAATATCAGTCTGCAGACGGACTAGGCAGACTTACGATTTTCTGGAGCAGTATTCTGGCGGTCTTCCATGGAGAATCGTGGAGGCATGAAATATCGCACAAATGGTTAGTCCCCTTAGGAAAGTATAGTACGGAAAGACTTGAACTTTGGAGCCCTTACATCATGTCATGTAGATGTGAGTTTTCCAATGTTTTATGAAAGGAAGTATTATTTCCACCACTCGTTTTTGCTATTTCTACCACATTTAACCCAAGATTCCAACCCTGGGATTAGTTTAGGGGGATTAATTCAGAGTGTTGAGGTGAAAAACTGTGGTGGAAATAGTCCTTCCCTTTATGAGAACACATCCCTCAAGGGGGATTTGGTTTTATTCTTGACACATAGAAGACCGCTTGCTTTCCTCCAGAATAGTTTGTTTTACATGAATACAGGGTACTCATATAAAAATAAATATGTATATTCGGGTGAGAAAAATTCCTGTGGTTCTACAGGAAAGGCCAGATTCACGGGAGAAATAAACAAAATATTCTGATCCATCTAATTTAGACAAACGTCAACAAGACTTTACAACAATGTTAAAGAATATTTCGGGTTACGTTCACCTACATGGACTTGGTGTGGATATTGAAACTGATCGGAATTTATATTTCAACGAGTCAGAATATACCACAGAGAATACGCCACAGAGAGACGTTCAGAATTCGAGTATTCTAAGTTGGTCTCTCCGTAAAGAAACACACACAAATATATGCCCTGAAGGAAAGAAAAAGGAGTACACCACACTAATAAGTGGCAGAAAGGAATCGACCACGGAGCCCAAAGGACAACCAACCGAAGCCCAACCAAGAACCCCCCAACCCAAGGAAACAGAAAACTACTCTGTTGTTGTGAACTTTGAGTGAGTCAGTTGTGCGCATTACATGTGGCTTTATATATCTTTCTTAATTTGACTGTCCTGGCACTGTATCTATGTTGGGAGGCACGCTATGCAGTCGTTGTATGAACTTCAAGACGCCGTCCCACACCTCATTTGCTTATTTATAACTTGATTATTATTATTATTGTTTATCATCGGACAACGTAGCCCCATGTTACCCTTGTACAGCTCGATGGGGTCTTCCCATCCTTCGTTTTTTCCTACGCGGTCGCCTTTTCACCAATTTCGACAACGTAGAATAAACCTCTTTACTTTGCAATACACTTGGGTTCTGTTCTCGATCATAACAAGATATTTTACCTTTCCCAACCTGAGAAAAGAAAGGGCAACCGCGTAGAGAACACTAAGGATGGAAAGACGTACAAGGGAAAGACGAAAAAGGTAAGATGGGGCTAGGCCCCAATAGAGTCTATATGAGAAACCTGGAGTCTGCTAAACTACAAAGCTGATGTCAAGTATTCTGATAAGTCAGACGGCTCCATCCATGTCAACTTGGAACAAATTAATGTCAAATTGAAGGAGTTTGTAGGTACATATTTGACAGTTCACAACTTATGTCGATTCCTGCATGTAAACTAGTTCAAAGTTTGCAGATGAGAGAAAAAGCTTACCAAAAACCTTGTAATCTACGCTTGTGGTAGTTTGTCATTAATTGGACAAGACCTTACTATAAGTTTAACTTTCAAGAACGTATATGATTATGTAGCACTAAGGACCTTCACTTGTTCATGAGCATGTTCAAAACTGTGATAGATATGCATGGAGTATGGAATACACCAGTGAATAAAGTCTTCACGGATCATCTTGTCCTCAGAAATGATGCTACTTATTGTTAACGACGAAGGCGACAGGGTAGGATAACTAAAAGTCCCCATCAAACCTCACAGGATAAAACATAAGAGGTAAAATGGGGCTAAATTCCAATAGTATCATTACGAGAAATATTAACTGTGCCACCCGCACCTTTTAACTTATTGTTAACACGTTTACAAAGTTTTGCATGTCGATCATTTAAGAACTCACTTGTCATCTATGACTCATGTTTAAGGTGACTCTTGAATTGTCTTATATATCGCGGTCTTCCTTATACAGTAGCAGGTTTATGGGTTCTTCTTAAATTTTATATGGGTGGCTATTAGAGGTGATATGTAAATATTTTTACTTAGGGAATTTATAAATATAAATACTCAAATTTTTTATTACTTTCTTCGAAATTTTTATTAACGGATACTTTGATTGAATTTTTATTATTAGAATAACTGTATTGTTCTCAATGTAGATGGCTCTATAACTATATTCAAATGTTCCTTGTAACATTTACCCATAAATAATTAACATCTAGAGCACTATGTCGGGATCTGGTATCTAATGGTAGCATGGAAATAGTGAAATTTATTATTAATATTATTGATTTTATATATTCTTATGAATATGATACAACATGATTATATCAATGAAATAATATACAAAAATAAATATAAATCCCGCTGATAATACAATAAATTTGCTGGTGCATCTTGATAACGATTACCTATCGGATACTCATTTGATTAGCGATTACCTATCAGATACTCAACTTGATAGCGATTACGTGTGGGATACTTTGATCTGTCTTCTGCGAAGGAGTCTCAAGTTAGAGAGAGTGTGGAGGCGCGAGAGAAAGGGAGAGATGTGAGAGGAAAGATATACTTTTTTGAGTGCTCTCTTGCATATAGCACTTGAGTGAATGTTTATTCTATTCATTTTTCAATTTTGGTTCCATTGGTACCTAGATTGAAGACTATGGAGAATTGAATAGAAATTATGAGGATTTTTAGGTTTTTAGGGTTTAGAGTGATCGGTTAGGAATTTTCATTTCTTATCTCTTGGTTTTCATGATTGAGTTCCATGGGAACTTAGTTTGAAAATTTTTGAGATTGAATTGACAATGATGAGAATTTATAGTTTTAAGGGTTTGGAGATATTGTATTTTCTTATGTGAGTTGGGATGTGAGGGGTTGTGGTTTTGCAGGTATGGGGAGATATGGAGAGGAGCATCATGTGTTACTATTCTTGTGCTAGCCATGTTTACACATCCCCATGTGGGGCCACCTAGAGCGGCTCGGGATACACCATGCACGGTGTGTCATCAATGCTTCACCTTGCAAGGGGTGAAGACCCATGTGGGAAGGATGCGCAAGGACTATAATTGAACCACTTGGATGCTCATGCAAGGCGAGTGCACACATTGACATAAGTGACACTCAAGATTACGCACGCTTTCTCTATCCCTTCATTAACCATTCTAGGGATACCAATTGAGTTGTAGGAGTGGTTAGCTTCTCAAGCAAGTTGGATTTTGGTGTTATTCAAGACTAGTTTTCCATGTCCATATCTATTCTATAGGCTACCCCATACACTCATGATGAGTCTAGACAAGCTTTTTGCCTACCATTTGATTGTTTGGCACATGATCCCTTGGATGCGTTAGAATGGTTCTTATTCCTCTTACTCTCTTGATGGTGTCTTTGTTATGCTAGAGGAGGATGTGCATGGCATAAAGAGATGACTACTAAATTTTGTCAATTTTGAGTGGGGGATTGGGTGGCCTTACAAGAGGATTCTATCAGGGTTGCACATTTTAGGAGATAGGTTTTGCCACAAGATACTATAGAGTCCACTCAATTACAATGGCATAGGACATTGGGTCAAGCGGGAGACTTTAGTAGAGCAACACGTGCGCTACACCCTTTGTCTATGACGTCCTACTAATGAGACTATCTTTTCCCTATACTCACTATATCCTATGGCAACAGAAGGATTACCACTAGAAGTCTTAGATTATTAGCCTGAGGAGCCTTTATGTCTTGATAGGTCACTTTTTGCACAAGCATCGTGCACTACACCTCACCTTTCCTTAGGAGGCTTGTCAGGGATGGTATATGAGCATCTTAGAGATTGATTTCAGGTAGATGATCCTTCTATTGATTTTACCAAGCTATTTCAGGTGGCTATAGCACAGCAAGATGAGACATTCTTATGTATGTTAGTTGGATGTAAAATGCTAGTTGACTTCTTGCAATAGAGAAGGACACGGGAGGCATTAGACCAATTGCTATCGGAGGATCTTTTTTAATTTGGTCAACCACACCATTATACTCCAGCATCATTCTCACTTCTGACAGCACCTCACTCCACATCAAGTTGGAGTAGTTACACCTGGAGGATGTGAGGCTATTTCTCTTGGCATTATGGCACTCCTAGATATCCATCCAAAGTGGGTCATCCTATAGGTGGATGTTGAGAACAATTTTAGTAGCATCTTACAAGCATTCATCTTTAGAGAGCTTAGGGAGGTTGGTGGATCATTGGTAAGTCTTATTCCTTTTGTGCGGTCTTTTTATGGTTCTCCTACTTCCTTTTACTACCAGCACGGTTGTTCACAAGAAGGAGTCACTGTCTTGGAGTCAGCTAAACATCAAGGAGATCCTTTAGGGGGGCCCTTATTTTCCATGGCTCACTTTGAGCTCTCTTATCTATTACTTTGGCCATGGCAGGTTGTGTATTTCACTCTTTGGCAGATAATACATACATCATGGGCCCTATAGATCAGATTAGGTAAGCCTTTGACCACTTGAATACCAAGCTACATCTAATAGACTTGAGATTCAAGGTGTCAAAGTGTAAAGCATGGTCTCCTTTAGGTATCACTCCTCACCTTGAGCTTCCAAAGGGGTGTATCACATCTATAGATGGACTACGTGTTCTTGGAGTGCCAATAAGATATGAGGATTTTGTCTCATGCTTTTTAAATGCTGCCCTTGCAAAGGATGTTCTCCATGTGGTTGACCTTTTTTTACTTAGAGATCCAGAGGTGGTATTTGCTAAACTCTCCTCTAGTATTGCTCATCAACCAACTTACCTACTTTGCATACCTCCTTGACCTTCATATCACATCTAAGAGCCTTTGATAGGAGGATTTTGGGAGTCTTTGGTGATATAATTGGACTAGGGACATTTGATTGTGTGACAAGGGATTTGGCAAGTAGATAAACATCTCTACCAATCTCATGTCAAGGGGTTGGCTAGCTATCTATAGAGCAGATGTCACCTATAGCATTTTGGTTAGTTGGGCTCTCTTGGCACTCCAACTTTCCTCTTTTTTTGTGGTTGTTGATAGGCTGTTTTTGGAGACTTATGTGATAGAGGTGGAGGAGGGATCCTTTTCTCTCCAGATGTTATTGCAGCATATGAGAGATAGTCTATCCCCATGGGCACACGAGGACCTATTGCTTCACAATTGTTAGATTGGACTAGAGGTTACATGCTTCCTTGATGGAGTGATAATGTCAGCATATGCTACATTCTCTCTTAGTTGACTCATCCATTCCTCAAGCTACTAGATCACATCTTTGCTCTTGCTCTGACAAGGGTGCAAGCTCTTGGATCCTAGCTCAATGGTGCATTAGGGCATTTCGACTCGCACCAGCTACTTTCTATACAACGATGAGGTTTTGTCTAGGTTTGATCCACCCATCTACATCTTCATTACTCACTTGTGAGTGTGGTTCTACACTAGATGCAACAGTGGTCCATATGACATGGTGTCCTTTTGGAAGACAGAGGATAACTACCCATGATGCTATTAGGGACATAATGTTTGCTATGGCACGAGAGAGTGGATACTTGGCTTGGAGGAAGCATTTGTTTGTTTTGCAGACAACACATGTCAAGGCAGACTTATACTTGGTCCAAGATGATCAGGTGATAGCAGCCTTGGAGGGAGTGATTGCACATCTCCTAGATGGGCAGCAAGTGCAGCAGCAGCTCGTAAGGTCTCCAAGTACAAGGGTATTAGCAAGTCACCACTTTGTTCCTCTAGCCTTGGAGTTATATGGAGTGATGGACACGACATTTGACACATTTGTCAGGGAGTGCGCAAGAGCCTATCATGTTAAGCACCAAGGGGTATCACTCTCACTCTCATACTTTGTAGCATATTTTGGACAACGTATGTCCATTGCTCTACAGAGGATAGAGGTTGGTGCAATCCATAAGAGAGAAATCACACTAGGTGATATTTCTTTGAAAGATCCACTTGTTTGTAGACCGCATTACTTGCATAGCTCGGATATCTTAGGTGCAGTAGTGCAGATTTCTCATATCTGCTCTATTGGGGCTTAGCACCATTTTACCTATTTTATCTCACCCTTGTAAGGCTTGATGGGTCTTCCCATGTTTTTTCCGCCATTGCCCCCTTTAGGAGACTCATTCCACCCATATCGACCCAAATACATATGCAAACCAACCCGCTATTGTCTATATATCGTGATCTTGGATGTCACTTCAAAACTTATCGGAGAATAATTGTGCTGCATGATTTTTTCATCTTCATTCTGAGCGTGTGAGATCGTAAAGGGACGACAGGCAGTACTGACTTTCCAAATTCGAAAATAAGGAGTCCATATCGCTATCAGAAGACAAAATATAATTAACACTCATCTCTTGTGAACATACTTATAGGTATACCGTCGAACTTGAAGTCTCTTCTCTGTTCTATTGGTTCTATTGGTGGGGAGACAGACGATTGGAGGAAGACTTGGTCTAGTCTAAGATACGATATCTTGTAAAACCGCACTAAAAGGAATGGAAGGAATTCACATAAGCATATACTGCATGACTTTTTACGTGTGCTTCTTTGGCTATACGGGGTCTCACATTTGCTTGCAACTGCATTCCGTATAGAACTCAAAGTCTTCCCATCCTTCATGTGTTCTACGTGGTCGTCTTTTCTAATAGAACTCAAAAGTCCGTAGAATACCAATCATCACACTAACTTATATAGTTTTATATTATATAATATAATATTTGATCGAATACAACAGATTCCATTAAGTATTGACAACGTGTGTACGAAAAGTGATAAAGTGTATATTTGTGCGTTGCGTTTTACTATTCAAGCATAAGAAGAGTTCTTTAATACGAATCCCCTGGCATGGTATGCATTCTATGCACCAACTCTCCAACTCAAAAACGGTTGACCTGGTGCACGAGCTTCAGGACTCTGTCTTTTGTCGTGGAAGCACCTGTACTTCCACTTTGTGGTCAATCTGGTAACTTCTGTCCCTTTTTGCTTTAGAGCTTTCCCTCAAAAGTTGTAAGCAGACTTCCGTGTCTAGTCAAGCAACAAACTACAATCAGTGGTCGTTGTTCAGCACAAATTCATAGATAGAGTGCAAGTTGCTTGAACTTAGGGTTTGAGGGGTTTATGGTGGGTGCAAGAGTGCAAGTTGCTTGAAATTCATAGAACGCGGTGTAAACATTTCTCACGAAGTATGGACGTTAGTCTCATTTCTCATAAGATACGAGAAGTGGATGTCATATTAACTCCATTCCGTTTATTTGGTGTTCTTTGAGGCAAAAAGCATAGGGCTCAATTTGGAGAGACTGCCTCGTATCAGATACTTTAGCTTTCTTGTAAAAAGCTCACGGCATTACTTATTAAGAGTTAGACCACGTATTAATGTAGAGTTTGCAGTAGATTTCCAGTTCAAAGGGTACTTATCATAAAGATATGGAAGGAACTTTTAACCTTTTCAGGAACTTCTGACATCCAAAGTTCAACTTTTGCTTAGAATTAGAATCAGAGCTTACATATTCATGTCATATGTGTAATACTATAAATTAACGACTTAATTATCTGGGACACTCTTAATTACTTTAAAACCCAAGTTTGACTGTGACCGCTACTTTAGAAAGAAGCGAAATAATCTATGGTAGTGTCAAACTCATATGTGAGTAGTGAAGAGGCAAATGCATGGAACAAGCATAGGAAAAACCTCATTTTGTAAAAGGCAGTGGCTTGTGAAGTTTTGAATCCATACTATATTTAGCTAGGTATAGCTAGGATCCAAGAACGTATCGATGTGTCAAAGTGGAAGCAAAGCAAGATGAGCCTTGCGCTTGCCACCTTGTAAATTAAGTAAGATAATTAAAGACTGCCCTTGAAGGTGAATTTATGGCAAGTGAGTTTAAAGCGTATTGAAAGGAATGGTCTATAGGGAAAATTACCACTCTTTCATGTATATATCATGCTGAAAAAATAAGCGAGAGAGAAGTGGAATAAGGAAATGATTACATCAATGGGCAAAGGGTTGCCAAGGCTCTACTAGCTTCCTTTAGCTCTTTAAAGTGGATGCACCCAAAATAATAGTAAAGGAGTGCTCAACATTCATATACTTTAAGTTTATTACCACCAAATCTGGATTGCTAAAGCAATAGCAAGAAGATTACATATTAAACCATGGATGAGGTTATAACCTAAGCTTACTTTTGTCAAGGTTTGTGTATATGTGTTCTCCTTTAATCTTGATAACAATAACTTTACGTGGAAGGCACGCTACTTCGTTGACTTCTGATAGACAGAAATGTCATTCATGTGAATGATAACAAACTCTTCTATCTCGTCTTAGAAGATCAAGCTCATTAAAGTGGTCAGGCTGAAGGTGCATGACTCATAACGAATGACATCATACCAATGGAATAATCCACAAAAGTGAGATTAGGTTATAATTCTTATTCAATTACCTTGTAGCAACTGTCCTAATAGTTAATACCTTATAGCTAATAATAACGGTTTGGCATTGTTGCCTTATAATACCGATACCAATGCCTAAGTTGGTTGCATTCCGACCTCATTGTCCAACCTTATTAAGTCTCGTACCCGATTACACTATGTTTCTTTGGAGTTTAAATATTGAGTAACTTGGTTATAACTTATCAGCTGTATGATTGCCCTTGTTTTTGGTCCCCGACATCTTAAGAAAGCCTTTTGATCCAACTTAACCCTTTAAAACAAAAGTAATGCTCCAAACAACTTCCCATTTTAGATTTGAGTATTCTAAAGTTCTTATAGTTCTTGTTGGAAAAATAAGGTGTGACGGTTGCAGCACTCGTTGATGTTTACTTATTCGTTAAAAAAATAATCTAACCATTAAAATTTATTTATTTAACCATAATTACAACAGAAAGAAATTTCCTAGGAAGACCTCTCTTTACTTTGAATCGCTTTAAAGCTCTAATTTCCTCTTGGTATTCTAAGGGTTTTGGTCTTTATTAACAAATAAACGATTACAATATGGATCTTACTTAACTTCGGTCATTTGACTACACATTCCACATTTTAGGCTTGAGAGCTTGAGAATTTGAGTAGAGTTTACTTACCTTATGGTATAAGTTATTGATGACGTGATGAAAGAAAATTTCAGAGAGCTGGCATCCCGTTATCTTGTTGGTTGACACCATTAAGATGTAGTTGTTGCCGTACCTTTTGTTATTTGCTATCTGTTCCTCTGAAATGATCACATCATTTACATGTCAAGAAATAAGAAAAATCAAGATGATGTTATCAAATGGATCCCGGAAGCACTGTCTACTTGGGATGTTCTGAGGGAGATAGGGTGGGATCTTTCAATCATAGAATTCGGATGGAAAAAATGTGTCTCCAAAACTTAATTGCAGATATCGTCTCCCTCTCCATGTTTGACGCAATGGCTCCGTTCCGGCCTCGAGATTGCACTTATGCACTCCAAATACTTCATAACGATGAGTTAGTTTAAAATTGATTTTAAATGGTTGGGATATCTTGTTTTAGTTAGTGTTCGGATAAGTGAAATCCTTAGTTAACATTCCATTCATGGGGAGTAGAGATATATTATGCCTGTGTTTAAATAATTTTACTAGAAGAGATTCAGTGGTCCATTCCATTGCATGGATGAAAAAGTGCAATTATAACGTTTACGCGTGTAGTCCTTTTTGTTCCGGTCAAGCTCAAGAGTTGCAATTCTTGAGAGTGGACTGTACTCCGGTATGGATCGGATGAAAACAATAAGTACAGTGCTTCGTTTGTGGACGTCTCGTTTCTACCCTCTCAACTGAGTACCCAGAAGGTAAGCAAGAGGCTGAAACTAGATATCGATAGGCAGAGGAGTTACGTCAAAGTATTGCAACAACTGCGAAGGTAATGAACATGATGGAGGAGCTGTCTGAAAGATGCTATTCGATTTTGCAGCCTTTGCAGTTCAATAGAAAAGAACATAGCTACTAGGGTTCGATGTTAGCTATTTGTGAGCGCTCGATTCCGACCCCCGGGCAGCTTCCAATCCCTTGGAAACGGTGAGCGGTGCACGTAGTCCAATCTTCGGCTGTGCTAAGTCTCGAGCAATGAAGTCTGCGTCTCAGTCCAGATATAAAGTGCAAGTGCAGCTGTTTTGGTGAGATGGAATCTGAGTGGAGATTGACTCCCCGATTCGCATGCGGCACAAGTTATCGAAATCTATTGTTGATATCGCTGATTTTTCTACATACCATCTCTTGTGGATATTCATTTCACATGCCCTCTTGAAATTGCATACCTCGATATCAAGACGTCAACGTCCCAGGGCTCTTGCAGATCCGGGCCGAGCATAACCACCGAGGCAAGTTTGTGAAAGATGTTAGTACCAATCTTAACTCGCTGCAGGAGGAACCTAAACCCCCGTCTTACCGGTCTTCTTACAGACCGTCTTGAAGATGCACACCAGCAAATATATCCCGACCCTATCAAGCTAATTCCCTCTCTCAAGCTGGAGTAGCAGCACGGCCTTTTGCGGAAATATTAGCAGAAATGACTCCGTGACCCTCCGGGTGAACTCCAGATGACTGCTCAGAAGCTGAAGATACATGGTCAATACTGGGCACGGGCCGGTTGCTGCACAGGAGGAACTTGAAGCGTCCGTCTTATCGGCCTCATTACAGACGTTCTGAAGATGCAGACTAGCAACGATAATCCGATATTAATTAAACTCTTTCACCCTGTCATAAAGGAACTGCCTTTCGCGGCCGTGTATATGGTCAAATAGACAGGGACGGGAACTTAGTCTGGATGTGAAACATCCGAAGCGGATGACTGTCAAAAGCAGAAGATATGTCTTCAACGCAAAGTTGCTGTGCACGTTGAATTTAATTCGTACTAAGATGAATAGCAAAACTGTATCCGAAGTTCTCTTGCGATTATACCCCATCGTTAAGAGAATTCACTAGCAGTTGTATTTGTTAGGATCAGTTTTCCAAACTCAATGTCCAGTCTGAGAGCTCACATGCAGGATCAAGGTTCTATAGATGAAGTTCAGCTTGAACTACTTGGACATTGCTTTCCTCATTCAATCATGCCACTTACGTGAATTACGTCATTTGCTCATGTTTTTCCGTCGTTTTTGGGTCTCGCATTTGACAAGCTGCATTCTGTTTCCAACTAGAGTAACATGCAGTCCTTGAACGTATTCGTAAAGTTTGATTTCAGTATGTCCATCACTCTTCCCACCTTCAATGAACATTACTTTAACCTACTTTTTTCCCTTTCAATGACTTGGCTTCGTCCCGTCTATATATGTCATATTGGGTCAATCGATATCGTGCATGTCCAAAAGCTTCTTCTACCTTAAAAAATCTTTTAGAGTATTTATGTACTTCTGTTATTCCAGCTGCTGGTATCCCGTGAATATGTTCCGGATGTGAGTTGCACGTTAGAGAAATAATTTATGTTTTTGTCCCTTAGATCCAAACATGTATAGGAGTATCATGTTCCTTCAAACCCCGTGGCCAAATTAAAACTCTACAGCTTAGCCTCAACAAAGATGCTGTTATCTCTAGCTGACTCCAAGTAATTAGTTACTGGTAATTTTGCCCCCCATGACGCGCCCCCCATGACATTACATTCTACCAGGTATTGAGTATCTCTTATTGCTCCCTTAAAATGCACTAATCGAAAGTTGAGAGTAATATCAGGTCGATTAAAATTTAAAATAGAATAACTGTGTAATTTGTCTCATCTATTTTACCGTGTCACTGAACCTCAAGGTCTGTTTCACCATCAGGGCTCTGTTTGCCTTAGAGAGTTGTGCATCGTGCGAAATGAACCGGAACTCCAGTTCTTGCAGTTGAATCCGCATTGTTGATCACATTGTAAATATGCATGCTCCATTTATCTTTGCATTTAGGACCAATAAAATAAAACCAATGACCCATAATGCCATTGGTTTTTTCCATCATCATAAAGTTTAAGCTTCCATCCCTCCACAAGAATAATTTGTGATCGAGAAAACTTATAAAGTCCATATGCATCCTCCCAGCTAAAAATAGTAGTCTTATAAAGTCCATGTGCACCATTCTTTAAAATAACACCAGTTTGCAGAGAGTTTGTCTTGGTTGCCAAAGTGCATATATGGACCGTAAAACGATACAGTCATTGTAGTTTCCAGCCCTGATCCAGGTGAGTCTGTCCATATACAACAGAGTTCCAGTTCTAAAATTCTGCTTTGCACTTCATAGAGGGTATACGTAAGACTAGTTAGACCTAGCCTTTTAGCAACAAAACCAGAGTACAGATATGATATATTGTATGCATTTCAAAACGTACGACGAGATGCTGTTGAGAGTATGGTACAGTGTGTGACTCTTAAGACGACAGACGTATGCCGACAAAGTGGAATTTTTAGATCCACATTGTAACCATGGATGGAACATAGAGAGGGCTATAGACCAATCATAGCACTTTCATGGGGTGCAGTAATCTCGGAAAATGAGTCAAGATCAGCTTCCATTAAGGCTAGCCCTTCGATCAAAATGAGTGAATACCACAATCTTTGTTTGGAACGACTCACTGTATGTCTACCTGTATATATATATATATATATCCCTTTTCTGACAGGCTAATCTTGATTACTTTTCCTTTGCAGCCCCATGACGGTATGGACGTTCTGGCTTATGTATAAGAAGTTTCGAACTTTTGCAGAAGCCACTTTTCTGCTCTACAAGTATGGCAAAAATTTCTCTAGAAATACTATTATATTTCTGGAAATTGTCGGAAAGCGTAGTACATACTGTCCTCTTCACATGGCCGCAGACTCTACTCTTCCCATCCAAACATTGACCTATGATCTCAACGTAGGCAAATCAATTAGGTTTCCCAATTGTGAAGTCTTTGCTATTCACGGATTGTGGCCATACGTTATATTGCCATGGCCTTTGTGATGAGAAATGAAAACCAGAAATAGATATCCAAGCTTTAGCTAACTAGCCTTTTGTTTTCTAACGACTTGTAGACATATGCGTGAACTTGTACAAGCGTGTATATTCTAAAGCCATGGTAGGATGGTGCTAGAAATGCATAGTACATTCTCCGGGGTACTTCAGTGGTCCCACGAGCACTTACGAGAGCCTGAGAATTGTATAATAGCATAAGTACAAAATGGAGTGAACCTGGTCCAGATGATCTCTCTCTGAATTAAGTACAAAAACCAGTACAACGTTAGAAGATGGATAAGCTGCTCCTGGTGTGATGCAAACTTTTTGCAGGTGGAGTCTCCATCTCTGTCACTCGTGCCCTCACATCTATCTCATACTGAGGAGTATAGCTATAGATTTTCTCCTCGTGTAGCGGGGGCTCATTCAGAAACGCCCAAGTGCTTCTTCTCCACCTGTACAAATTGTTCCAATTAAGAAATGTCGATGCCAAATAAAACAATCAACCACCACCATGGTGTTCACCCAGCAAAATATATCACGGTAGCCATGTTTTGAAGTTGATCATATGTTCTGTCATTGTATTCTGCGCACAGTTCGTTTAATATAAACATGAATTTTGAAGAATTATTAGTCGTTGTGATAGTTAGAGAAACCGTGAATTCATACTGAAATCGACATATACCCTGAGGGCTGGATTCAGGATTTTTACCAGTTGGCCCTGGTGCTTTCGTCTTCCCGCTCATCTGCTCTTGGTGTCGTGGGCAGGCTCCCACTTGCACTCCCGCCCTCTGAATGCATATCTAGGTAGAAATCATTTGTAATATCTTCGCTTATCTCCTGTTTTGGGATTCAAATCAAGGGCATCGTTAAGGATAGATAAGTTCTTCCGAGGAATATCCATTTCATTCTTAGGGAGCGATACGGGAAGATTGTGTTCTGTATGATGAACACATATGGATGATTAACGAAGGATTTTAACCTATACTTGTGAGAAATGAAGGTTTATTGTGAACTCTTACTGTTACATGCATTTTACGTCGTATATAAGCTCTGACTGACTATTAGTAAGGGGGTCACTTACGGAGTTGATGGATTGAGATCTAGCAACAGCAACAGCTCGATGAGCTTCTTCCAGATGCTCTTTGCTCTGAGCGCGCTTAGCTCGCCAGTATCTGTTCACTTGGGTTCTCGTCAATGAAGATGTAGAACGCCTGAGAGCTGGCAAACACAAAATGCGCATGTTTATGTCCATTATCTGTTCGCAACCTTTCTCATAAACCGTCAGTACCCAGTGCCATAAGTTCACAATCGACTTTCGCAGACATCTAGGTTCAATCTGAGTCGATGCATAAACAGGAAGCAAAATTTTCTGGTATCCATTGTCTTCTGGCTTCAATCTTAAGTCTTCGTCGTGTTTCCGTCTTGCACCTATTTAACGCTCAGATCAAGCTCCATGAAAGTATACTTTCTTGGAGCAGGAATGATGTCAACAGACACTATAATATACGCCAGATGATTCATGATATAAGACAATCACTGGTAGCATACGAGACTCAGTTTCGTGGAGAAGTCTATTCTGTAGATCGATTCTAGTCAAATTGGAACATCTTTTCAAATGGGTTTTTCATCAATTTGGACTTCATTCCCAGAAGCTGAGATAAGACACTGCACAAATTCGTGCATGTTCTTCTCATGATCGACTCTGACATACTAATCCTTAAGCCAACTTTTCCTGTATCATATCCCGTATCAACTTTTGCATCACAGACTCAAACTGGAATCATGTAGTAAGGGAAGGGTCATCGGATGTCTGCTAAGTTAAACA
The DNA here is from genome assembly GCA_948567375.1 of Lunularia cruciata. Taxonomy (NCBI): domain Eukaryota; kingdom Viridiplantae; phylum Streptophyta; class Marchantiopsida; order Lunulariales; family Lunulariaceae; genus Lunularia; species Lunularia cruciata. The sequence continues at coordinate 13,263,376 of OX419760.1, forward strand.
TCATCTCGGAACTAAGATAAAGGAGACTAAGATAAAGGAGACTCAGAAGAACAAAAAACGCATAGAAAAAAATGAAATGAGGTGTACTGACCTTTCTTCGCACAAGGTGGACTAGTCGACCATCCAGCTGTCAAAGAACCCATTACTCTAATATTTTCGAATTATTTCCGCGAACAAGACCTTGGTATGTCCAACTGCCAACTGGGGACAGAGAATTACCGGAATCGCTGCAAGACTCGATAGAAGCTGCAAGTGAGACCAATCACAAACTCAGGTTTTGAATTATCTACTAGAATCCCTGAATTCTTCCTCGCATGGAACTCAGATCAAATTGGAATTTACGTTGTGGAACAGCTGGTTTACTTCGACAAATTAGTCAAGCTCAAATATCGTGTAGAACGTTGCAATTGTCCAGTGTCGCTTCCCGAGCGTGTCAGGCCTTTTCTACACTTGAACGCACAGAATGAGTTGCGTTGAATGTACCACTTTCAGGCTTCTTATAGTCTGATCGTAAGCTTGAGAAACATTCTGGATTGTGCACCACAACAGTTGGACGTAAAGCCTTGAATCCAACGTCCAAGGTCAAAACCCACATGTCTGAATCGACCTGTGATCTACAGAGCAGGCAAACCGCACAAGATAGAAGATACACCGGCGAAAGTTTTGCGAGTAAACTGTTCTGACTAGTTGTTTCCCAATCCCCGGGGAGTGGAATACACAGGGGATAACTCCAAGCGAGGGAATGTCAAACTAATTGCAGCTAATGAATCGTATGGGAGAAATCGACATGATATATACATAGTGCAATCCTGTTTAGAGATGTGAGTGTTTGTCTAGATCAATAGTTCTATAGACGTTAGAATTGTACCCACGAAGGTGTTTTGGACTCTTCCGGTTTCACACATATGAGCAGGTTGTTCTGCAATTCGTGTAGTGCAGAAGTTCTGGAAGACTTTGCATCTCCATGAATAATAGGATCTTACCTGCATAACAAAAAACCCACGTAAATCCAGCCCGTTTCTTAGGTAACTGTAGAATCTTTTGACTACTGTAGTCAGTGTTATGATCTTTGGCTCGTTTTCACAAGTCGAAGGTTCCGGTCCCAATATGGGATAAGGCTATTATGATGGTGATTTTTCAAACTAATGTATAAAAAATAGACCTTAATCCTTCTTTGCTTAGTCTATTGACTTCTAGTCACCATCCAATACACTCTTCCTTTTTCAAGAGATTCTGAAGTAGTTTACTGATCTGAAGTAGTTTTATACTACCTATGAATCTCTTGACAAAGAGATTCATGGGTAGTTCCTGGTGTACTTCAGATCTCCTCCAAGCTTACTTCTCGCTAGTTTCTATGAATTTCTATCCTTTTTCCATGGAGGAGATTATCGGTAAACCTTTTCTAGATAATTTAGTCTAATATGTACGAAGAAATACAAAAGATGTGATTAATTTTAACTTCCATCCTCTTTATCACTTGAAAGGTTTGATGGGTTTTCATCCGTCATCTTCTTAGACCAAGAGTACTTCTAATGCGTACCATCCTCCTTCCCTCTACCCTCTTCCACGTACATGATTTTTTCAAGAGTATCTGAAGAATAAGCTATTGCGTCTTCGCCTCCAACGCCTTTAGCCGTGATGCTGTGGGTGGTTGTTTCTCCCAAATCAAGAGAAGCACTGCTCATGTTTCCTAGTGAGTCATCTACAAATACCTTTCCTGATATGACAGCTCGTGGACGTGAAAGATCCAAAGGGCAGGTAAATTCCAGTTGTTTTGGTACATCGCCATTCACCTCCTCAGTTCTGTGAAAAAATCCATATACAAGCGGAATGTGGTGAGAAAATTAGCTATGCGAGTCAAAAATACACGAAATCCAAGTTCCAAAATATTAAGGAAACTCATTGTCAGCAAATTTTCACGAACGAAGAACGATCGAACTGGTTGCTGAATGTCGCCACTACAGGGGAAGCCTAGAAGCTCACTAAAATTGGAATTCGACTATCTAGCACAAAAGGTGTGAAACCAAACAGAAGTAATCAGAAGAATTCAATCAATCACTACCTTCAGCTCACCATCTCATATGAGAAATCCGGAAGGTATAACACTTCACAGTCCTCTCATGCTAGGTGCAGAAAGTCTATCATTGAGCAGTTCAACTTTGATCTTTAATCACATGTCTCCAAGTAAACACGAGAAAGGTGTGGCGAGAAACATCTGGAGAGATGAAATAAATACCATGTAAGGAAAGTTGAACCTGATGAAAGTCCTCTCAAAGTTTGTGTTATTTTCTCAGTTTGAGTGATGAAGCATATAAGAATAAATCAAGATAAGATGATTTACATTGATATGCCACGTCAATCAAACCAAGGAAATATCACAAAGAAACATGATGTAGATGGTTGTTAGAAAATCTCAATCGAAAAGTTGGAACCTCAGGAGACACCCAGTGGGTTATTGGAACTATATTGCTGTAATGCAATGCAGCCACATGAAGAATAATAACAACCCCGAGAAAGGAGGCGGCTCAATTACGTGCACAGGAGCGGTTTTGCGCAGGGATTTTATGACAGCTTCCAGGTTCGAATCACCATATCCACTAGTAACGTTGTCGCAAGGTCGGATAACTGACGTTAAACCCGCGATAAGGGTAATTATATCACACGTGTTTGACCATTATACCGCGAGTTGCGCCAAACTCACAAACACCTTGAAACTAGACCCTTGTGAATTAACAACGAGTTTGTGCGCGTTGCCTAGAGTAAACTTCTCATCCAGATCAAGCTTAACGTCTCCGTCCGCACTTTAAATCTACCATTACATGTCATCATATTCTCTTGAACCTACCCATCGCGACCTCGAGTTTATCCCCAGTTTAATGTCAGAATTATACTTAACGTCACGTCCTTCTATCGCGAGTTTCAGAAAAACTCACCTTTGCTTTGCGGACAACGTTAGTATATGTCGGCGCAATCTCAACCTTTTTCAAAAACAATCTAGAAAACAGAACTAAGGAGAGGAGAGGAGAGGAGATGAGAAGAGTTGCAGAGAAGAACGGCAGCCCCTCTGTTTATAAACTGGAGAATACGGATGGTTATGAACTTATGACTTTAGGGTGTTTTGGCCGAGTTTGCTTTTTCGTCCCAGTTATGTTTTGTTACTTGTCTGTCACATTCGGTTTTCCTTCTTTAGTCACTGAATTACGTGATACCCCTCTTCGTTCAATCATTTTTCGTCAGTAGCTGGTGACTTTTTTGCATTGTGAATCATGTTTAGTCACTTCTCGGTGATGTTGGGGCTCTCTTCCATAGCCATATTTGGTCACTTTTAGGTTTCTTTCCTTGGTCAGTTCTCAATCAAATTCGAATTTCCTTTCCTGGAAAATTAACTTTATTTCCATATATCATGTTATATGTTCCGACCAAATAAACAGTTGCACATTTTTGATGCGAATATGCTCTTTGACAAAGCTTTGGATAAATTACTCGTACGCTTATTGGTAAAAGCATGTTTCCAACAAAACGTCACTTAGAGACTTGTGTACACCTCTAGAAACAGAAACATTTCTTGTACATGCTTCAGATTAACATTCTTTTGCACTTCATAAACTGAACACACTACTAAAGAAATTTTGGATAATACTTGCACACTTATTTCACTGGACGGTTGCTTGACAAAGGTTAGGATTTTATATTAGTTTTGATCAGGTTAATATTACCTGTAACAATATGATTTGTGTTATTTATTGGTGACAGTATTATTTTGTATTTTTTTATCACATGGAGCTACCTTATTAATGACACTAGGATTCAATCTAAATTATCTAATAATTTAAATACAAAATATTTTGGATTGATCTAATCTTATTTTATTATGTGAATTTTTCTAAATTTTTATGTATAGTTAAAAAATTAAATTTTTTATAAATCTACATATATATTCTCAACTTTAATTTAGATTATTATTTTATGTAATATTTAGTGACTATTAAAATAATTTACTCTGCATAATATTTATATCACACAATGAAATCAATCTAAAATGATGTTTCTTCCAAACATATTTGAATCCTCTATATTAAGGTGCACACATTTTTCAAAAAGTTTTCTTTTTATTGATCTCATTCTTCTCTTAGAGATATGGCAGGAGAAGACAAAAATTGTTGAAGTTTCCTTTGAAGTTGTATCTATTCATTTAGAAATAAAAAGCTAAAGGCCCTATGAAGGAACAATGATAGAGGAATTAAGTCCAAAGGGTGGCCGGGGTTAAGAACACAAGTTTGAAGGACCTTTGAAGTTGGAGACTTTGGACTCAAAGACCTTTGTGCCCAAAGATTGTACATCAATTTGAAAGTACTATCACTTGGATAAAGAACTGTAGCCAAAGACCATTTGCATTCAATAAGTGGCTTGCATGTGCAGAGAGTGATGGCTCATTGACTATTTGGGCATTGCAGAATGATGATTGAAAAATCTGGCTATAAAATCAAAAGCACACTGATCCATTGCACTTTTAGCCAATCAATTGCAGTCTCAGCTCCATGTGAGCTCAAAGATTTCAAGTCTTAGCAAGTTCTTTGTTGTTCTTTACCACCTTTGTAGTTTTTGACCTTCCCTTTTATACTTAGACCACCTTCAATAAGAAACATGATGTTCATACTAGAGAAAATGAGGAAGATCTCCAAGGTTATCCTTTATGCACTAGCCCTTAACAAGTGGATGGTGTATTGCAGAAGCAAGTTGATCTAGAGCAAGCACCTTGCTTTCTTGCTTTGGAATTGGGATCTAAGCAATAACTTTGCTATCCAAGAGGTGTGACTTTGGGTGGAGAAGGAGACAAGAGACCTCCAAGGAGAACCTACTTGCATGGATAGAGGAGAATTAGAGGAATGTTCTTGGACTAAATCAATACTCAATACACCAGAACAAACACTACATTGGAGAAGATCCTCACCACCTCCTTCAAACATTCATGAACTAACAACGAGTGGAGAGTGTGGAGTTACAAAGACCCAGCCCAAAGGGCCATTGTGGAGGTAGTTATAAAGTTGTTGAAGCCAAAGAGAACCACTTGTTTAAACAACATCAAGCCATATTCTTTAGGTGTCTTTTTCAAGGAGAACCCAATGAATTTTGCACATGTGTTCTATGTATAGACAAGGAGTTTTCTTTGGAAGTTGGAAGAAGATGGCCAAGATGGCCAAGAAGAAGAAGAAGTCCACACCTACAAGATTGCAAGAAAAAGCCAAGAGACCCAGGAGAAACCCACAGATGATTCATGTGTCTTTTGAAGAGGAAGCTAAAGACATAGAAGGAGAAGGAGAAGAAGGAAAAGACTCATTCATATTTCAGGGATAGGCATTGGGTTTGAAAGAGAGAGAGTACTACAAAGATGCCCAATCTGCTCCAAATCCATAGCAGGATGAAGTATAGGAAAACCGGGCCAAAGACCAAGGAGAGACCTTGCATTGATCCTTAGACCCTCCTAGTCCCAATCAAGAAGTGGACGGCCCTATAGGAGAGCAGTGGAGATGGCAAGATAAGACCTTTGGAGTGAAGGACATCACAAAGCCAAAGGGCTCACTCAAGAAGCATCAGAACAAGTGGTAGTGGAGGAAGATTTCAAAGACCACCCTTTATGTTCAATGCAAGTTGAAGAAGGAGGAGAAGCAACCCAAGAAACCAAAGCATTGGTCACCAAAGGACAAAATTGTGTGATCCACTTGATGTAATCCGCCCTACAATTGATGGAACTTCTCTTACTAAAGTCCCAAGAAGTCTACTTTGTTATGATAGATTATACTATTTTAATTAAAGGCTTTACAAGGTAATTTACACCCAAAAGATGAAGGAAGATAGATCAAAAGAAGAGTTAGGCAATATGAGGAACTTGTATAAGGAGGAGGCAAAGAAGGTAAATACTCTAATGTAGAGAAAATTATAAAATCATGTTCTAAAATACCTCCTTGCAATTGATGGCAGTCAATACAAAGAAGATATTGGAAGCTGCAAGGCAAATTGAGAGGCCTTTGGCTCAAGGACATTGGTAAGCATAGGGGATACAAAGGACAACAAAAGGCTAGAGATGAGAAGTTGATGAGCATTTGAGGGGAATTGGAGAAGGCAAAGGTTTTATTGGTAATCCTTGATGTGAGTTCACCACATATAGGAGCAAAGTGGCTATCCAACCTAAAGGAATGGCTACCAAGCCCAAGAAGGAGAAGGAAGAGAGTGCAACGCATAGATCCAAATTGATGGAAGAAATTCTTGTAGACATCCAAGCCATTTGGAGGACGAGAATGAAAAGACCTTGATGTAGGTAGAGGAGGCAAAAAAAGAGTTTGTGGCCATGCCAGAGGAAGACACACAAGGCAGAATAATGAAGACAAAGCTACACAAATAGAAGATGTAGCCTCAAGAGTTAGAAGGGAAGAAGTACAAAGAAGATAAGATGGACCAGCTTGAAGTTAAACTTAGATAGCATACAAACATGAAGTTCATTGAGACAAATGATAGTTACCTATTAGAGATAGAAAGGTAGAAGGAGAGGGTCAATGTACTCATAAGGAATTTCAAATGCAAAAGTAGTTCTTTGTAGTAATGCTTTAGGCCAAAGATACTTCACTAAAAGAAGTTTTTTGTAGTTGTTGGACTTTTCATGGAAGTAGTCCAGAGGTCTTTGTAATTATACATCTTTGTAGCTGAAGTGCCTTCATATATATAACCTTTAGAAAATTGAGTAGAATTTCAAATTGTCTTTGGGGAATACTTTGTACCTTGCCTAACACATTTGAGGTGCCTAATTAACCTAGATGTAATTAGAATAAGATAGGATTAGAATTATAATGTACAATGTAGATGTATGCAAGGGATCTTTGGAGTAATCCCATTGTTAAATCTCTTTGGAGTTGAGTAGGAGCAAGTATTTGAGGCTTAAGCCAATGTAAATTGAGTTCATTGATTTCTACTCAAAGTTTAGCAAAAGAGATTGCCGTTCTACTTTGTTGTTTGCTTGCATCATGAGCATTGATGAATGTCTTAGTTGAGTAGTGGTGTAGAACTTCATAGTAGGAACACAAGTGTTGAAATGTAGGTAGAGACATTCATACTTGATCAAAATGTATGATTTCTTAGGGTTTGGAATGAGAAAAGGAATAACTTGATGCATCAAGACTAAGTTATAATTTTAAAATTACCATGCAAATAAAAGCAAAGACATTTGGCCAATGCAAAGATGCCTTTGGAGTTGTGTCTTTTGGGTAGGGGTAGCACATAACCTTCCAAGTCAAAATCTTTGGAGTAAAGTGGCCTTTGGGGTTGAGTGAACCATCATCTTTAGGAATTAGTGGACTTAATTTCTATTGAAAGTGATCTTTTAGTTTTCCATTTACCGTAGTCACCACAAGGGGTGACTACAATACACTCTTCCAAGATTAGTTCATGCTCAAAGTTATGAGTAGAATGTAAATATTCATTCTTTACTTTAATACTCTATAAACATGAGAAGTATGATTTTGTTTTGTAGGCATAATACCAACTAAAGACCACATTTTTACATAAAAGAATATACAAATAGTCCAATTTATTAGCGCACAAATAATAATTTTTTGTTCATTGGTACAAACAAAGTAAGAAAAATCTTGTGCATATGGTTGGTCAAAAGTAAGTGGTATCAAGTTATATGTAGGCTCCTAGTACCTTTTATATTACATTTCAAACATACTACATTTCAAAAATAGATATAAGTAAAAAATTATTTCTATTTTACATTTCTTCTACATTTTATTTTGAAGGATTCCTTATCTCTCTATATTAATGTTTTATAATACAAGATTGAAGATATTAGGACTAAGAAAAATGAATAAGTGTTTATGTGATTAGTGCTAATAAGATTATTTGGATTTAATCCATGGGTTACTCTAATATGATCTTATCTACAATCACTTAGATTCTGCATGATGGATTATTCGCTTAGTTGGCTAGTGGTAAGGAATCTTGAAGTAGTAACACAAATGCTTGAGTGACAAGAATCATCCACATGTTTGTAGAGTGTTAGAGCTCCAAGGTTTTGAATAATCAAGGCAATGTAGTGAGTAGCTAACAAAAAGCAAGAGCATCATGAAGTACCGCAGTAAAAAAAAGCTAGGCAATTTGATCAATCCAAAAATACATTTTGGGAAGGGTAGTATGCATTCTCTAGGGTTTTAGTCATTAGAGTGATAGGACCTTTGTGAGGATACTACCTACAAAGTGGGAACTAACTTTGGCATGCACATAGTGATTGTGATGCTAACCACATTTGGAGCATATAGTCATAATGCTAATGAAATTAAAGGCATCAATGATGATTGAGCAATAGTTACCATTGGCCAAATTGCACCTTCAGCAAGGAGTGATCTAAAAAGAAAATTTACCTTTATGACAAATGAACCATCACCTTTTGGATTAGATTAGAAAGGTTCCATAGTGAAAGTAATTTCCATTTTCTCTTTTCTTAATGCACCACAAGAAGTGACACTACACTCTTATGGACATAATTCCATCCAAGAGGTTAAATAGGAAAAAATTGAGAATTGACTATTATGGCACTTTATTTCATCTTTTAGTCACTCTATGGGAATGGCTGATTCTTACCATTTAACCATATTTTGGTTGACATTGAATCTTTATATTTTGGCACTACTGCCAAGGATACACTCCTTGGAGTAGATAGAGGTGAAGATAAACAAGGTGATGAATGTCATCAAGAAATTTAAACCAGAAGACATTCATTCAGACATCACCAAAGCGCATTCAAGAGAAATAAAAAAAATGCAAAGTTGGATGGCATGTACTCGTAATATGTAATACCAAGAGCTAGCCATATGATCTAGATATGAAATTTGGTTTGGTAACATCTAGAATGATGTTATATATGATGGTCCAAATAGATCAGATAGAAGAATCACCAAAAGAGTACTTCTATTAATAGAGCAAAAACCAAAATAGACTTGAGAACCTTAGAACCAATAACTAGACATATGATTTAAAGGTGAAAATTGGTTTGGTAACATCTGGAAGGATGTTACACATGATGGACTGAACAGGTCAAAAAGATGTATCACCAAAAGGGGACTTCTACTAATAGAGTAGGAACCAAAATATGCTAGAAATCTTTGAAGGCAATTTTGGAGGCCTAAATGGATGAATTAGGCCTCAAAAATGTGCAGAATCTTGCCCCATGGAAAGAAATGTTAGACTTCCCTCCCCCCTAGTTTGTCTCATCAAGAGCTTTCCAATGGTACCTTACTCACATGATTTTGAGACTCCTACATGAAGATTCCCCAAAAGATTCCCTCTGATTAAAGCTTGTTTGACCAGTCAGATAGGACCTAGACCAACATGTCACCCATCCAAGTAAGTAATCCAAGGGTGGAGCTTGCTGACATGTCAACTATCTGTGTGCCTAATCCTATGGTGGAGCTTCCTTGGAGGAGATCCTCTTTGTCTATATAATAAAGAGAAGGTGCTCCTTTGGGGCACCGAATGTTGAGTGTGTAATCTGTGTTTTCTCTCTTCTCTTGTCCTCGTATTATTACAATGGTATCAAAGCAAGGTTCTTAGTCCAAGAGAGTGGATCACCCTTCTTGGAAGAGCACAAACTACTAAAATTGAGTAATTTGAAGTGGGGAACATAAAGTAATTGCTAGACTTAGGAAGGACTTTAGAGAGCGGACGGAATGGATGCACCGCGAGGACAATTTCCCGCACCTAGCTTTCTATTCCCAAATCCATTCCACATCAAGGTTATGTTCATCTAGCGTGAGCAAATGAGGGTATTGCTAGTTTATCACTTTGGCAAAGAATTCATGGATAGGGTGATGAACTCACCAAACTCGATGATTCTACCTGTGTTGATATATGAATTAGAGTGAGATTTAACAATCTACATTCTCTTATGATAATATAGATGTGAATGTCCCAAATCCTCTATTTTTCAACACTCAAGTAGAAATCCGTTATGTAGTGAGACCAAAAGTGATGTTTAGAGATTTTGTGGTTAGGAATTTGGCGAGGAGTATTATCAACAAGTGATAGCTTTTGAGGTCCCAATGGTAGTTCCAATAGTTCATGCGCCTTCTAGAGTGATCATATTGACTCTGTATTGAAGTAGACATTAGCAATTGAGTGTTGCAAGAACCATGGATCCGCAATCACAAGAGCTGGTGCAAGGAATGCAAGGGATTGAATGAATTTTGAGAAATTAAGATGACCATGGAGACATTACAAAGTCAAGTGCAAATCCTCAAGAACAATCAACCCATGCAAGAAGAAGAGCCATCTCAAAACCCAATACATGCAACTGAAGTACTTCGAGAGGCAACTATGCCTATGAACCCTATCAACGATGAAGCCTCATTGCTACTCCGGATGAAGAAGACCTGCAACATTGAGCCTTACAAGGGGTAGTGTATGATGGGAGTAGTGGAAAATTGGATCTCAAGAATGAATCGATATTTTTGATTGTTCTCAACAAAGATCATGGAGCATGTTGTAGGCATGTTTGCATGTGGGTACTTGATTGATAAAGCCCTCACATGGTATGATGCTTGGGAACAACTCATGTTGGCAGAGAGAAGGGAGGTCACGTGGACATCAATGCAAGAAGGATTGCTGAAGAATTTCCAATCGGTGGATTTTGTGCAGATGGCTTGAACCCGAATATGGAGATTGAGACAGAAGAATAGCATATAAGAGTATGTGGAGGCATTTTTGGATCTACAAGTTGCAATAACCAACATGAGTCCAACAAAGGCTCTCAACAATTTCAAACAAGGGTTAAAGGAGCGGATTTGCTAAGAAGTCATGGTGCAAAATCCTCGCATGGTATTTGAAGCCATTGTTTGTGCATAGAGAATAGCAAGAGCATTGGGTGGAGGTGAAGGAGTAGTTCCACCTCAACATTATTGGGCAGAAATGACACACATGGGTGGACCAGTGCCAATGGAATTGGGCAACCTTTGATTTTGAGATCAAGGAGCATGACCGCTTCAAGGGGAGTGTGGACGGGTAGAAGAAAGAAGAGATGGAGTCCCACGGGGAGAAGGAACTCAAGAAGAACAATGCCATTGTTACAATTGTGGCCGTATTGGGCACATATCTACCAATTGTTGCACTTGTTTCCCTAGAGGCCCTTGGCCGTCGTACATGCGATCTTTGAACAACATGGAGAGGCGCATTGAAGAGGAGGAGGTGGAAATCACTTTGGAAAACAAAGATCACTAGTAAATGTACCTTGCGGCCTTATTGGCTCAATAAGGAAGAAGAGAAGTGAGGGAAGGAAGAAGACTAATGCACAAAGATCCCAAAAGGCAACCTCACAATTGATTGTTGTGAATGGAGTCCTAGAAGGCAATCAAGTGAGAGTATTAATCAATCCGGGAGCAATAGAGAATTTCTTATCTCGTTCTGTTGCAATAAGATTGGGAATGGATCTGAGAGAGATAGGAGTGAAGAAGTAGAGTTTCCTAACAGGCAAATAGAGAGGATTGAATCATTACCTAGACGTGTAACACTCTATGTAGGAGAATATTAGGAAGCAATTGAGTGGCAAGTGATATAATTAGTTCATTATGATGTAATCTTAGGCATGCCATGGATAGAGCATTACAACCTATGGTAGATTGGAGGAAGAAAGTAGTGAGAACCCACCAATGGTCAATCATTGGAGTTAAAGAAAAATCACCCAGGCAGGATCTGCCTCTATATGTCATAGGGACGGCAACAGTCTATAAGACCGATAGATGTTTCATGGGTCTAATAAGAGAAGTCCAGAGGGCACAACTTGATGGACAAGTTCCTAAGAAATTGAAAGCTATGGTGGATGAATTTCAAGATGTCTTTCTTGATGATCTACCCTCAGGATTACCACCAAAAAGGAGAGTAGATCATAAAATTGAGACACTCCCGGGGAAGACACCTCCTTGTAAGGCCCCATATCGCCTATCACCTCATGAGTTGGAGGAGTGTAAGACTCAAATTGAGGAGATGTTGTAGAAGGGGTTCATCCAACCTAGCATATCACAATATGGGGCTCTTGTCTTGTTTGTGAAGAAGAAGGATGGTACAATGCGCATGTGCATTGACTATTGAGGTCTTAATCAGCAAACAGTGAAGAACAAATACTCCTTACCTTGCATGGATGACCTATTTGATCAACTCCATGGAGCAAGATACTTCACCAAACTGGACTTGCGGAGCAGTTACAATCAAATCCAAATTGCAAAAGAGGATGTGTACAAAACTGCCTTTTGATCCATGTATGGCCACTTTGAGTATCTTCTGATGCCTTTGGCCTCACCAATGCACCTACCACTTTCATGAGTCTAATGAATGATATATTTTGTCCATACTTGGATAATTTTGTTATCGTCTTCTTGGACAATATCTTAGAATACAGTAGCACAATGACGGGACACAAACAACAGCTACTAGAGGTCCTCCAGATTCTAAGATAGAATCGATTGTATGCCAAAATCTCAAAGTGCAAGTTTGGCAAGTCTGAAGTAGACTACTTGGGGCATAGAGTAAGTGCAGAGGGCATTCAAGTATTGATAGATAAAATAGAGTTCATTCAAAAATGGCATGCCCCAAAAGATCTGTAACACCCATTTGTGCATGTGTGTGGTATTGTGATATTTAGCTTGGTATTACAAGTACTTAAGAGATATTATTTATATAGAGATAAAGGATGGTTCTATATTAGTCATGGTTAGCTAAAGTTAGTCATAGCTAAGATAGAGGGGACCTTACTCTAGAGGAAGTAGAAAAGATGAGCACCACTATTTTGGATTTTAGTGTGTTGACTTGGTATTATTCCTAGATGTTTGGCTTTGAGGAAAGAGTTGAGAACTCTTGGGCCCGCAAGCCTTTTTGTTTTGGATTCTTCTTTAGTCCAAGGATAGCCCATGTGAAGGAATCCTTGACTTAGTGGTTGGGTCAAGATAAGACCACATGCTTAGGGGAATATGCCCATGTGAATGGATATTCCTTTCTACTTTTTGACTTTATTTGACTTTTAGTCTAGTAACTTGAGTTACTACGATAATTAGTAACTTTGGTACGTAACTATTTCACAAGTATATAAACAAGGGGTGAGGAGGTACTCATCATCCTTTCATTTGCAACTATCTCTCTCTCATTGAGTTCTCTAGTGAGCAATGTCTTGAGTCTTGGAGTGTTAGCCTTGGAGGAGTATGATGGAGTTGGGATTCCTTGCCTTCTTAGTCCATGGTGCGCTACCATAATAGCCATCAGAGGTTCATCCTGAGTGAGAGACAGGCCAGCTCACATTTTTGGTTCCGTTGCCGGGACCTCTCTAGAAGGCAAGATAATGTTCCGTATTCAATTCTACATTAGGCAGAAGGAGGCTATGAGAGCTCACTTGGAGAGAACCTTAGGAGAGGAGAGGGCTGAACTTATGTTAGAGAACCAAGATCCATTTGTTTACCCTATAGTTCATTATGACGTCTTTGAGGTGATTTTGTACATTTTGTATACATGAGAGGAATTGGAGAGATTGTGAGAGGTGGAGTGCAGATTTTGGGGATTAAGGTGATTTTGGGCAAAATCTCAAGTTTGAGATCTGGACTTGAGATTTCTACACATGATAGCTTGGGTTATCTTTCAGTTAGCACAATTGAAATTATTGTGAGAGCTTTTATTCGCAATGGGCTAGAATTTTTGAAAGTTGATAGGGTAAAGTGCTCCTACAACTGCATGCTCTCTGGAAAATTGTACAGAGTATGCCATTTCTTCAATTTTTAGTGAATTGTCCTGAAAATTTCCAAGAAAATTCAGTGCATTGTATCCTACCTGCTGTCACAAAAATTAGAGAGAGATCGTTCTTGCACATGGAGTAATGAGTTTTTGAAGGGGTGGGCTTTCAGACCAAATCTGAAATATGGGTGCTGAAGAGAAAGGTGTCTAGACCAAATGGCTCGATGAAAAGATCTGAAATTTTGCAAGGAGGGACGCCCTAGAGTTGTGATCAAGTGTAAAAAATTTCAGAGGACTGTGACATAGTGGTTGGGAGATTTGAATGACATTGTGAGGAAAGGTCAATTCTGCAGAGTGGAGATCTCATGCATGAGGAGTTTGAGATCAACAAAAGGCAGTTTGAGTGTTTAGATTCATCTTGGGAACATGGAGGGTGATGCAAGGTTCCCCAAGGGTTTGAGGTGATTGTAGGGGTGGATTTGAGAAAAAGAGAGTTTACAATAGAATTTGAAGAAAGTGTTGAGAGGATTCAAAAACCTACACCACTTGGAGAAAAGAGTGAGTCTAAGTGCTTTCTATGTGGAGAGAAGGGACATAAGGCAAGTTTATGTCCATTGATCTTTGAGAGAAAGAGATTGAGAGAAAGGAGAGGCTTACTTGACTTGGGTTTGCATGTTGGACCTTCTTCACCAAGATTAGGAGGGAGAAGATCTAAGACCAAGGAGTTATGTGAGGTTTGTGGAGTGGAAGGACTTCCAAAAGGACATGAGTGTAGTGGAGTAAAAGCACTTTTGGAGACTTTGGTGAAGGATCTTGGAGAGAGCCTTAGTACAGCTACAGAAATACTACCACCTTCATCAGCTAGTTCTCAAGATTAGTGATGGAGATAATCTTTCAACTTATAGATAAACTATCCATGAGAGAGAGATTAATATGCACTCTAGGATTTGATGTTGCTATAGAAATCTTGGAGCAACCTGAACCTTTTGTGTTCCCTAGAGTGGATTATTCTCAGATGGTGTTAGTCATGTATATACTTTATTAGTAATAGAGTGAGAGAAAAAAAAAGAGAAAAAAAATTGAGAGAAAGAAAGATAGTGAGAGGTTAAGATGGGGAAACTTCCGGTTTTCTTTGGCAAGGATGGAGAAAATGTGGAGGCCTTTGTGAGAGACTTCAAGAGAGCTTGCATAGGAAACAATGAGAGGAAGAAGAATGAGTGGGCCTCATTATTACCAGATTTCTTTGAGGATGCAGCACTTACATGGTATGAGTCAGAATACCAAAAGAGAGAGAGGAGAGATGGGGAAGAGGAGTCTTGGGAGACTCTGACTTCAGCACTCATTGAGAACTTTCTTCCTGATGAGAGTTATGAGAGATTGATGAGTGAGGTCACATTTCTCAAGCAAGGAGAAGGAGAGAAAGTGAGAGTCTATGTGGAAAGAGTGGAAAAGTTAGAGTCCAGATTTCGCATAGTGTTGAGGAAGGGTGGGGATGATGTGGAGACTACAATGATTGGCATAGGGGCCATGCTCACCAAGAATTTTGTGGGAGGGTTGAGACCACAAATTAGAAGCAAGGTGAGATATGAGAAACCTTCTTCCAAGGTTGAAGCTATCAAGATCGCAATTTGTATGGAGGAGAATTTGGAAGGGGATGAGAGTGATTTGGTGGTGAAGGAGGTTGTGCATCCTCCTCAAGGCTACAAGTGTGGTGGAACTTCTGATACTTTGGTGGCAAGGGTTGCACCACAAGTAGTGGTTGCTCCAGTTCTTGCACCTCCACCAAAAGATCCACTTCAAACCATCACAGAACAACTTGCAGATCTCAAGATCAATGTGGTGTAACTATGGGAGAAGAGAGAGGTGGATCAGAATTTAGGGAGAGGGCCTAGGAGTTATGGAAACTATCCATATAGAGGAGGCCAGCCAGCCAACAATTTCAATGATAGAAATTGTTTTGGTTGTGGAGGAAGAGGCCATATCCAAAGGAATTGCCCAAATTCCACTTACCATGGAGGAAGGAGCTATGAGGAAGCCAATAGAGGGAAAGAGGGAGGTAGTGAAACCCAAGTGGCTCCTAATCCCAACAAAGGTAAGGAGATAGCATCCATAGATGTGGTTGAGAGCAAGTATGAGAAGGGAGAGTGCTCAAACTCCAAGAGTCTTAATTTGGAGCTTTTGGCATAAGAGAAGAAGAGAGCTCGTTTTGCAGAGGATGCTCACTCTTCTCAAGGATTTACTTCAAGCAAGGATACTCCTTTGTCTACTAGGAGCACTCGCACCTCAACACCATCAACAACAAAGACTCCAAGGAAGCAGTTGGGGATGGAGGACTTCTTGATCTCAAAGCAACAATGGAACTACAATGTGTTGGAGGATGTTGGTAGTCATAAGGCTAACATCACAGTGGGCCAATTAATTGCTTTGAACCCTACCTTGAGAAAGGAGCTTAGAGGTGGTTTGAGTTCTACAAGGAGAAAGAGGAAGAAGTAGGAAAAAGTTCTAGCATCAATGGGGGTGGTGGATGCCAAGCCAACACCATGGGAGGCTTGTGAATATGCCTCCAAGATTGATGTGAGAGTGAATGGTCACAACATCAAGGATGCATTGGTTGATGGAGGATCAACAGTAAATGCCATGTCAGAAAGGTTGATGACAAAGTTGGGTGATACCCTCAAGACCTTCAACATTTGTGGTGAGCATGGCAAACAAGCAACAAGTTCGACCAGTAGGAGTGATGGATAAGGTGGTAGTTTTAGTTATGGGAGTTCAAAATCTCATGACTTTCCAAGTCTTGAAGGATTCAAGCTATGACTTACTTCTTGGGAGGCCTAGTTGAGAGCAGCACGCACAACTGATCGATGGTACAAAGGGTACTTGAGGATTGGGCCATCAAACCATAGAGTCACAGTTCCTATGACTAACACCACCAACACTTCACATTCAGATACACCATCTTCTGATTATTGGGAATCAGATTCTGAAGAAGGAGCTTCAAGTGTGGACACAAGCATGGAAGAGGAGACTTCCATGGAGGAGGATGAATTTAAATCTGATTCAGATGTGTATGCTTTGTGTGGTATGGATTTTGCACCTAAGCAAGAGGTTTTGAAGGACCCAGACAAATCACCATTGACACTTGAGGAGGTAGAGAGAAGGTTAGCTACCCTCAAGTATGGTCCAAATGTTACCAAGGAAGAGAAGGTGAGATTTGAGGAGATTTTCCGCAAGTTCATCCATGTGTTTGCTTTCAGTTACAAGGATTTGAAGGAAGTCACCTTGGAGGAGCACAAGATAGAGGTGGAGTCACATGCAAGACCAATCTGCCAAAAGCAATGTCGCATTAGCCCACCAATATCTTTGGTTGTGAAGGAGGAGATTGATAAGCTCAAGGAGGCTGGATTTATCTTTGAGGTAGAGAATTCAAAATGGGTGTCTCTAATTGTCATTGTGAAGAAAAAGAATGGCAAGCTTCGGGTATGTGTGGATTACAAGAAGCTCAATGCTGTTACCAAGAAGGACTACTACCCATTGCCATTCATTGATGAGATCTTGGAGGAGGTTGCAGGTCATGAGAGGTATAGTTTTGGAGATGGTTATAGTGGATATAACCAAATCAAGATTGCACCAGAGCATCAACAACTCACCACATTCACCACACCTTGGGGAACTTACGCTTTCAAGGTCATGCCTTTTGGGCTTTGCAATGCTCTAGCCACATTCCAACGGTTCATGAACAAGGTATTTGAACCTTTCATTGGGAAATTTTTGAGAGACTTCATTGATGACTTTTGTGTCTATGGAAGCAAGGAAGAGCACTTTGAGCACCTAATCAAAGTCTTGCAACGCTTGGATGAGGCAAATGCATCACTCAACCCAGAGAAGTGCATTTTTGGATATGAAGAAGGTCTACTTTTGGGGCACATCATCTCCAAGGATGGAATAGCAGTTGATCCTGAGAAGGTGAGGAAAATCTCAGACCTTCCATTCCCTTCAAGCTTGACAAAGTTACGCCAATTCTTGGGGATGGTTGGATACTATAGGAGGTTCATCTTCTCATTTTCCAACAAGGCTTATGCATTGACCATCTACATGAAGAAGATGTAGATTACATGGTGATTTTGGAGGACAAGGAGGTTCTCAAAGCTTTTGAGAAGCTCAAGCAATCCCTTGTTGTAGCTCCAATTCTTGCTAAACCTGATTGGAGTAAGCCTTTCATCCTCTACACTGATGCTTCTAATGTAGCTATAGGATGCACTCTTAGTCAATTAGACCAAGATGGGCATGATCATCCAATAGCTTATGCTAGTAGGCAGATGGTTTCAGCAGAGAAGAACTACTCTGTCACGGAGAGAAGGGTTGGCAGTGATCTTTGGTCTCAAGAAGTTTAGACACTATTTGATTGGAGGGAAAGCCACCATTGTCACGGATCACAAGGCTTTGAAGTACATCTTCAACAAGCCTAATGTTGAAGGGAGACTAGCAAGATGGATGATACTCTTGTCTGAGTATGACTACACCATTGAGGATAGGCCAGGAAAGAAACATGCAAATGCTAATTTGTTATCTAGAGCCTATGATCATGATGGAGATGAGCCAGTGGATGATTCCTTCCCGGATGAGGAGCTCATGACAATCTCAGTCACTCAAGAGGTTCCAATGGAGTACAAGGAGATTGTGGACTCTGTGACAAGAGGTAACTATCCAAAAGGGATGCATGCTAGGGAGAGGAAGGCCCTTGCAGCAAGATCTAGACCTTACACAATGGTGGAGGATATTCTTTTTCACCAAGGAGCAGATGGTCTACTTCGAAGAGCAGTGGATAAGGAAGAGTCTATCCTACTCATAAAGGAGTTTCATGAAGGTTTAGTATGTGGAGGACACTTTGCAGGAAAGGTGACTGCTTTCAAGATTCTAGATGCAGGTTATCATTGGAGAGGGATTTTCAAGGATTGTCTTGATTATTGCAAAACTTTTCATGTTTGTCAAGCTTTTGCTAGAAAGTCTACATCCACTCCACCACTTAGATCAATTCCATTGCTAGGACCTTTTGAGAAGTGGGGAATTGATTTTTGTAGGTCCTCTCAATAGAACCCCAAGGAACAATCGGTACATTGTGGTAGTTATTGTTACCTTACCAAGTGGGTTGAGGCTAGACCATTGAGGGACAAGAATGAAGATGAAGTGGGTAGATTTCTTTATGAACGCATTATCACTAGGTTTGGATGCCCTTTGGAGTTAGTTTCTGATAGAGGAGGAGAGTTTACAGGAAGCATTACTACAGCCATGCTACGACATTTCTCTATCAAACATAGAGTAACTACATCCTATAAGCCAAATTCCAATGGCTTGGCAGAGAGAACCAATCAGACCTTGTGCATGATGTTGGCCAAAGATGCAGAAATGGAGGGGGCTAAACATCATTGGGACAAGAGGATTCATGCAGTTTTGTGGGAGTATAGGACAACCATGAAGACTTCCACCGGATTTTCTCCATTTCAATTGGTGTATGGTATTGAGTCTACCTTACCTATTCACTTTGATCTTCTTACCTTCCAAAGCATGCATCGGAGATTGAAGAAAGCACAAGGAGGTGATGAGAAGTCAAGGAAGGATCAACTCATGGAGTTGGAAGAAGCAAGAGCAATTGCTATGGTTCGAGTGGAGCAAGCCCAAAGGAAACAAAAGGAGAGCTATCACAAGAGGCAAGGCAAGAAGAAGGTGGAGCCTTTTAAAGAAGGTGATTGGGTAATGTTGTTTGATTCCATTCGATTCAAGAGAGTGCAAAAAGAAGTTTTTGCCTAAGTACTTTGGACCTTTCATAGTAGAGAAGGTGTGGGGCAATTACACCTATGATCTCAAGGAGTTAGGAGGAAGACACTTTGATAGGATTAACCATGATAAGTTGAAGATGTACCATAGAAGGTAGAGAGGCCTTCACTTTGAGGACAAAGTGAAAACTTAGTCCGGGGGTAAATGTAACACCCATTTGTGCATGTGTGTGGTATTGTGATATTTAGCTTGGTATTACAAGTACTTAAGAGATATTATTTATATAGAGATAAAGGATGGTTCTATATTAGTCATGGTTAGCTAAATTTAGTCATAGCTAAGATAGAGGGGACCTTACTCTAGAGGAAGTAGAAAAGATGAGCACCACTATTTTGGATTTTAGTGTGTTGACTTGGTA
This sequence comes from Lunularia cruciata, assembly GCA_948567375.1. Classification (NCBI taxonomy): domain Eukaryota; kingdom Viridiplantae; phylum Streptophyta; class Marchantiopsida; order Lunulariales; family Lunulariaceae; genus Lunularia; species Lunularia cruciata. The sequence continues at coordinate 13,283,321 of OX419760.1, forward strand.
TTATTCCTAGGTGTTTGGCTTTTGAGGAAAGAGTTGAGAACTCTTGGGCCCGCAAGCCTTTTTGTTTTGGATTCTTCTTTAGTCCAAGGATAGCCCATGTGAAGGAATCCTTGAGTTAGTGGTTGGGTCAAGATAAGACCACATGCTTAGGGGAATATGCTCATGTGAATGGATATTCCTTTCTACTTTTTGACTTTACTTGACTTTTAGTCTAGTAACTTGAGTTACTACAATAATTAGTAACTTTGGTACGTAACTATTTCACAAGTATATAACTATTTCATTTGCAACTATCTCTCTCTCATTGAGTTCTCTAGTGAGCAATGTCTTGAGTCTTGGAGTGTTAGCCTTGGAGGAGTATGATGGAGTTCGGGTTCCTTGCCTTCTTAGTCCATGGTGCGCTACCATAATAGCCATCAGAGGTTCATCCTTAGTGAGAGACAGGCCGGGTCATAGACCACGCTAGGATCTCACCAGTATCACCAATAGGCCATGTTGCCACGAGAGGGATTGCTGTTGGAGCATGTTGGAGGAGTCTTCAATCAAACAAGCGAGGTCACTTGCTGATGTGATTTCTCCAAAAGTCAAGGCGTTTTGGAAAATCAAGGGTGAGGTCTTCATCTATCACTACGATCTGGTTGAGTGCGATGCACCTCTCCCCAGGTCTTCACACTACGCGCCTCCTTTTGTTAAGGAGTGTGCAGAAATCATTAAGCCATTTCCAGGCGAAGGCCAAAAATGGCTTGACAATTTTCCTTATTTGGCTTTAGGAAATTGTCTTGATTATTGCAAAACTTGTCATGTTGTCAAGCTTTTGCTAGAAAGTCTATGTTCATTCCACCACTTAGATCAATTCCATTGCTAGGATTGAGAAGTGGGGAATTGATTTTGTAGGTCCTCTCAATAAAACCCCAAGGAACAATCAGTACATTATGGTAGTTATGGATTACTTTACCAAGTGGGTTGGGTGAGGCTAGACCATTGAGAGATAAGAATGAAGATGAAGTGGGTAGATTTATTTATGAATGCATTATCACTAGGTTTGGATGCCCTTTGCAGTTGGTTTCTGATTGATGAGGAGAGTTTACATGAAGCATAACTAACCCTCATGCTACAACATTTCTCTATCACACATAGAGTAACTGCATTCTATAAGCCAAATTCCAATGGCTTGGTAGAGAGAACCAAACAGACCTTGTGCATGATGTTGGCCAAAGATGCAAAAATGGAGGGAGCTAAACATCATTAAGACAAGAGGATTCATGCAATTTTGGGGTAGTATAGGACAACTATGAAGACTTCCACCGGATATTCTCCATTTCAATTGGTATATGGTATTGAGTCTACCTTACCTATTTTTCTTTTATCTTCCTACCTTCTAAAGCATTCATAGGAGATTGAAGAAAGCACAAGGAGGTGATGCTGAGAAGTCAAGGAAGGGTCAACTCATGGAGTTGGAAGAGGCAAGAGCAGTTGCTACGGTTTGAGTAGAGCAAGCCCAAAGGAAACAAAAGGAGAGCTATGACAATAGGCAAGGCAAGAAGAAGGAGGAGCCTTTCAAAGAAGGTGATTGGGTAATGTTGTTTGATTCCATTCAATTCAAGAGAGTACAAAAGAAGTTTTTGCCTAAGTACTTTGGACCTTTCATAGTGGAGAAGGTGTAGTGCAATTACACTTGTGATATCAAGGAGTTGGGAGGAAGACACTTTGATAGGATTAACCATGATAAGTTGAAGATGTATCATAGAAGGTAGAGAGATATTCACTTTGAGGACAAAGTGAAAACTTAGTCTGGGGGTAAATGTAACACCCATTTGTGCATGTGTGTGGTATTGTGATATTTAGCTTGGTATTGCAAATACTTAAGAGATATTATTTATATAGAGATAAAGGATGGTTCTACATTAGTCATGATTAGCTAAAGCTAGTCATAGCTAAGATAATGGAGACCTTACTTTTAGAGGATGTAGAAAAGATGAGCATCATTATTTTGGATTCTAGTGTATTGACTTGGTATTATTCCTAGGTGTTTGGCTTTGGGGAAAGAGTTGAGAACTCTTGGGCCCGCAAACCTTTTTGTTTTGGATTCTTTTATAGTCCAAGGATAGCCCATGTGAAGGAATCCTTGACTTAGTGGTTGGGTCAAGATAAGATCACATGCTTAGTGGAACATACCCATGTGGATGGATATTTGTTTATACTTTTTGACTTTACTTGACTTTTATCCTAGTCACTTGAGTTACTATGGTAAATAATAACTTTAGTGCATAATTATTTCATAAGTATATAAACAAGGGGTGAGGAGGTATCATCATCCTTTCATTTGCAACTATCTCTCTCTCATTGAGTTCTCTAATGAGCAATGTCTTGAGTCTTGGAGTGTTAGCCTTGGAGGAGTATGATGGAGTTGGAGTTCCTTGCCTTCTTAGTCCATGGTGTGCTACCATAACATGCATCAGAGGTTCATCTTGAGTGAGAGAAAGGCCGGCAAAAAATTCAAAAGTGGCATCTTATACCAATTTCCTTGTACGTATAGTCCAATACAAACATGGTTGAGAATCATTGAGCTAGCTCAATTGATTGATGGTGGCTCAAGAACAAGCAAGTTACATGGCCATTTTCATCAAATTTAGAGTTGAAATGAAATGGTCTAGAATGACATATCTCTAGTGGGGCTTGTACTGGAATGGGCACGGCTAGAGGGATTTGATTGTCTACATCTCTTTGTGCAGTAAGTTGGTTTCTTGAGTCCTTCTTGATGGTTGAGATAATTGATGAAGCTTTGATGCTTACAAATGCCATATTGTTCACCTTCTACTTCTCATTGTCATCCACTTGGTAGGTAAATAGATGTCTAGATATGCTATTTGCAAGATGATGGTTGAGTTGGTCAATATGTTTACAATGGATTCCTTGCACATAACCCTGAATGTGCAGTCTATCTTGCAAGAGCTTGTCTTTCTCCAATGAGTCTTGTCTACAAGGTCAAAAAATTTGCAATATTTACTACTCATGTCATAAACAATGATTATCTTGCACCATTTTTTGTTAGAGCGGAGGATGCTTGCAACAGATCCCTTCATAGGATGCAATTAGTTTTATTGCTTGCACAAGCAATTCTTGGAGTAAAATGTTGCATCAATAGGTGTATTGTCAACAATAAATGGTGCATTGTATTTTATTTACAAGATGCATTGAGTTGAATCAAGTTGAGATCTAGACAAGGGGATGCAAATATCCAAAAAGGAGAGGTGCAAATATAATTTTCTTATATATATTTAGAATTTAAGTGACCAATATTGAAATACAAACATTCAATATGAGAAATCAATTATCCAATATTAAACATTAAAAAGGATGCTCATATAACTCTAATATAACGAAGTCAAAATTTAAAGTGTCCAACTTTGAGTACCTAAATGTCCTTTGAGTACCTAAATTTATTGGGAAAGTTTCAATTTAATAGTAAATAAGTTGATTAAAGTTGAACTTAAAGCTTTCTAAGAATAAATTTAAGATTCTAAGAATCTTTCATGCTTTTAACACTATTTTATTAGAATTGAGGTCCAATTTTTTTTAATTGGTGAGGCTCAACCAAGGCTTCACAAATTTAAAATTCTTCTTTATTGATATATTTTCCAAGCATGTTTATGTACACAGACATGCTATAGTGTGTCAAGTCAATTACATTTAAATCCAATGTTGCATGCTATTACCAGAGAAAAGAAAGCACCTAAAGTTAAAGATGCTTTTTGTATAGATTTGCACATGATGTTCCTCTTATACATGATTGAACATTTTGAAGAAAAGAATAAGGGTGAAGATGTTAAACTACTTTGTTGCATATTGATTCCAAGTATATATAACTGTCATTTTCAAGTATGAAAATACCAATTACTTACATTCAGTCAATAAGATGATTTGGAAAAAATAGCTTCTTATTATTAGATAATTTGTAGAAGATATCTTCTCACTACTATTAGTTTGCGATCTCCCTCATGGATTTTAATGGTAAATGAATATCCTTTGCAACTTGTAAGTACTTCTACATGACTTGTACATATAGTATAATCCTTGCTGATCATAGCTAATAAATATCTATCAAAGGCCTTAGAAGTATATATTACTCTTCTTTAAGGCACTCTTGTACTTCTCTAAGCATACTAACTAGGTGATAAATCTTTGCTCTAGATAGGAAATAACACTTATGTGTACACTTAAAGGTAAGTTGGCATTGTGTTGCAGAGGAGAAAGATCTCTACCCATTCATGTGTCTTGCATTGCAAGTTAACTTATTAAAGAACAAGTTTTGTCTTTGTAGTAAGGACCAACCAAAGGAGGTCCTTACTACAAGGATGTTTAAGATGCTAACTAATAGGATGCAGATGCTCCAAAGATGATGTCTCTTTCTCTTGTAAAAGCAAGAAAGATAACATCATTATCTTTGGATATGGAAGAGAAAGTTTGGTGTTCTTGATATGGAAATAAAATACCCATCGGATGCCATAATAGATATCACAACATTTACAATAACTAAGCTAGTTTCCTAGGATGTTAGAATGAGTTTCTTGGTTACAACAAGTTTTTCAATAGGTATGCATGGGTTACATGGTGGCGGTAGTCTATTAGCTTAGGGTTGTTGATTGCACTGTTAAAGTCAGATGTATGATTGGGTATGCTGGACTCCTTTGCTTCCCAAGGAGTGGCATACCTTGAAGTGGAGCTCCAAAGAGCTCACTCCTTATCTGTTGAGTTTTATAAGTCTTGGTTATGGTGGACGAAGCTAGAAAGTATAGACTTAAATTCTCTATGTTAGAATGGGTGTGGTTTAACAAGTGTAATTGGTGCCTATTGGCAAAGTGTATACAATATGAGTTATGATTTCTAATTCTTGATTACATAGAAGAAGTAAGAGGAGAAATCAAGTAGAGAACATGTGTATAACATGAGTTATGATTTCTGATTCCTAATTACACAAAAGAAGTGAGAGTGGAAATTAGTGCAAGAATTTGGTGGGTATTGGTGTTAACTCCAATCCTGGTGGATTAATGGTACCTTTGATGATGTTGCTTGATTTTGTTGATGATTGGATAGTTGAGTGATAGTCTATAAAAGCATTTTTTAGTTTGCTAGAGATTTGATTGTCAATTTGATTGTTAAGTGGATTTAGTGCAAAAGCTAGACCTGGGCATGGCTCAACTAATGGCTAGTTGGCCCACTAAACATTGTAGCGGGCTAGCTGTGGTTTGAGCCAACTAATCTAGGTTATATTTTAAAGGTTAATTTAGGTCATATTATTAAGCAAATAGATAGATTGAAATGGGTTGCAATATGGAGAAATAGTTCTCAAGCAATGAGTTTTGAATACAAGGTCTTGATGGTAGCAAGAAAATAAGCAAAGAGACCATTCTTAGATGATAAGCTAACATACACATGAATTGCTTAATTTTATTTTACCTTCATGGTGCTATAATTATCTAACCCTAAGCTATCTCATGTTATAAGCTTGTTGTTAAGAAACTCCAAACTCACACAAGAGAGAGAGGGTGTGGATGAACAAAGAGAATAAAATAGGTAGGCATTGCCACTTAGTATATATAAAAATCTGAGAACAATGAGCTACTCACCAAGGAGGCTAGGTCAAGAACCTAGTGTGCCATGTAGGCATTGGCTTCCCACTAACTCTATAACAAGTGTACTAAGTGGGGACACAATGTTATACACATTTAGTCTAACCTTGAACTAGTTCACACTTAAAGAGAGCTTGGAGTCTCAACATTCCTCCTCAAGCTCCTATCAATGCATTGTACATCTAACTGATCTCAGAACACATCAAATGTGTCTCTAGGCAAAGCCTTTGTAAAGATGTAAGCTACCTACTCATCTATACCTAGAAATACAAGATTTATATCACTTGTTAGTACCTTCTCTATAATGAAGTAATGTTGTTCCTAAATGTGTTTCTTCCTAACATGAAACACAAGATTACTAGCAAGTCTAATACTACTCCTGTTATTTACATAGATAAATATCACAATGGAGACAAATATACCAATGTCAACAAGTAATTTTTGAAGCGAAACTGCCTCACATGCAATGTTGGTCGCTCCTTTGTACTTTGCCTTGCAAGAAGACAAGGATAATGTAGCTTGCTTCTTCAAGGATCAATTAATAGCTACATTTTCCAATTGAAAGCATAGCCAGACATGGACCACATGTCCAAAGTACTCCCTATCCAATATACATCTATAAACCCACACAATTGCACATGCTATGTGGCTACGTATGTAATGTTCCAAACTATATAATGAACTTCACCTATAGCATAACCTTCAAAATTGCATCAAGATGTGGCTTTTGAGGAGTCTGCATGAATTAACTCACAAGTCCCACAATGTAGCTCAACTATGGCCTTGTGATAGTGAGGTAGATCAAACTTCCCACCATCCATCTATACACAACAAGATCTTCAAGTAGCTCTTCCTCAATAAGACTCAACTTCAAATTCTATTCTAAGGGGTGTAGAGATTGGCTTGTAAGCCATCATACCATAATAGGAAGCATATCAATAACATATTGTTGTTGTAATATCCACATATCTTTACCATTCTTGATGAACTTGATTGCAAGGAAATATCTTAACTCCTCCAAGTCCTTGATCTTGAACTCAACTTACAACCTACACTTAATTTATTTAATTTGCTTCTCAAAACTCCCACTTAGTATCAAAGCAATGATTGAGTTTTGAGATCAGAATATTGGAGTATCAAAACACTAGTGATCTACCATTCCAAGCTTTAGGAGCTTGCTTGAGTCAATATAAGGCCTTTTGCAACCTACATATTGGAAAACTTGAAAGACGGAAAACCTAGGTCTTCATACCTAAGTGGCTGCACCATATGCATCTCTTCTTGAAGAACTCCATTCAAGAAGGCATTCTCCATATTCATTCGATCCAACTTCTAGTGCTTATTAGTTGCTAATGCTACTATTGTTCAAATAGTAGCCATCTTAGCAACATGACTAAACGTCTCAAAATAATCAATTCAAAGCTTTTGTGCATAACCCTTGACTACCAACTTGGATTTGTACTTATTCATAGAACTATCTTGGTTCCACTTGATCTTGTATCTACAACCAATTACCTTCTTACTTGGTGGAACATCCACTAACTCCCATGTCTGTTGCTGGCTTAGGGCAACAATCTCCTCATCCATAGTTGCTACTCATTGCTTGTTCACAACACTTTTTGAATAATATTTGGCTCCTATTCTTGGAGTGAATTCAATATTTATGCATGATGAGAGGTAAGGAAACCCTCATCCATGAAACTTTGAATTGGATGTCTAACTTTGCTTGAATGTTGAGGCAATTGGTCCACTATAGAACCATCAATATTACCTCCTACATTTGCCACTACACTTGTGGCATCCCTAAGGCAATCTAAAGTGTGAGCATCAAAACCTGCACTACTACTAGGTTTTGGGTCAGACTATGGTTTATAGCATAGTCTATCAGACTAGGAACATTGTACATTTGAAGCTTCTATCACTCCATTATCATCAATAGTGTGGTCTATCTACTAGTCAAAATGATCCTCCTCAGTGGGCAATCAAGGAGTAGGAATAGGCTATGGTGGTGCATACCAAGCCTTTTGCTCATATAACACAACATCCCTAGACACATAACGCTTCTTTGTGGAAGGATCATAACATTTTTATCCCTTTGCTTGGAGAGCATAGCCTACAAATACACAATGCATAACCTTGAATTAAGCTTTCAATGCTTCTCATCTAGAATGCACAAAACACACACAACCAAGGACTTTCAAATGTGAAAGATAAGGCTTATTGCTTATAAATATTCCATTGGCTCGAGTCAACTGGGCCCTTGGGAAAAAAGTCACTCCCAAGCTATGGTCCAAATACTTTAATTTTGGAGTGTACAAAGGAATTGCTATTGATAAACATTTGTTCATCAAGTAAACTACACATGCAATGGCTTTTTTCTCAGTATATTTTAGGCTTATGAGTCTTTTTTAGCATAGCTCACATGGTCTCTAGTTACAATCCATAATAAAATGGATTTGTAGAATGCAAGAATTGATTATGATGATTCTTGCATTTTGGAACCCTACTTTGCTATAGATTGTAACTACATCTCTGTTAGCATTGGATGCCATGATGTTGCAAAAACACTGTGAAATCCATTGGTAGGTATTCACCTCCTCCATTTGAATTTAAATAAAGGATATGGTGCCTGATTGATTCTCTGCAAGCTTCTTGAAGGTTTGGAGAATAGAAAACACCTTGGGTTTTTACTTCAAGAAATACATCCAAGAGAATCTAGAGAAATCATCAATGAATGATACATAATATTGAGAATTGTTCAAGCTGGATTTCAAAACTGTCCATACATCATTGTGCACCAACTCAAGTAGTTTGGTTGCATCTTTTTCTTGGTGGCTGAATGGCTACTTAGCCTATTTTCCAAATTGATAAGCGGGCAAATCTTTGCACTATTACTACATTTAAACTATGAAATACTAGTAACTACAATAGTGCTTGGTAGATTCTTTAGCTTCTAGAAATTCATGTGGCCAAGGTGCTTATGCTAAATTTTCATATCAGTCACTTGTGATCCAATCTGTCCATACATTGCTGCTTGAATCTGAGACAATGTGATATCTAGTTTGAACAACCTACCACATCTAGTCCTTGTAGCTATCACTATCTACATAGCTTTACTATGTATCACACAACCATCTTGACTAATTAGAACCTTATACACTGACTCTACCATCTGACCTACTAAGACAAGATTTTGAGTGATGGTTGATACAAATAGAACATCTCTTAATGTCTAGTTTTTGGACTTCAAGGCAACAACAAGCACTTTACCCTTATGAGTGATTTGATGTTGGGTATCATCACTTGTAACAAAAACATTGGATGCTCAATTGGTTCTAGATGAATGAACCAATCTTGATGTGCTATCATGTGGTTGTTGGATCGTAAATCAATGTACCACTCCTCAATGTGTTGCACCATAGTCCCCATGACATAGGTCATTGTCAGTAGACTCTCTTCTTCAAGATCATCACAACCTTCAAAGTCATAAGTTGCAATTTTTTTTGAGCAATCTAGCCTTGACCAACATTATGTTGTTGCTATTGCCTCTTATGACTTAGCAGAGTGACCTCTTGCAGCACAATGGTTACTTTGCATAAAAGAAATGTAGCCTCTACTCTTGTTTGAATCTTGACTTTGTTGTGGTTGGGCTAGTCCTTGGTTTTGGTAATAATTTGGTTGTTGATGCTGATGTCCACAATTATGTGCACTACTTACATTACCACTATGTTGGTACCGCGTCCAAAACACATCTATGGCTCCTACCTTTGCTTTGAATTAAATATAGAGCCTGATCTTGTTATTGAAAATTTAAGGAAGACCGTTTGTTTCCTATCAATTGCATCTCTTCCTATCATTTACAGACAAGGAAGTCAAATTTTGAATTGAAAGAAAAGTCTCATATATAGCAATCATTGTCTAAAAAGATTGGTACTCAAGACCCAATCCTTGTAAGGTGATCATGCTTAAATCATCATCATCTACTATGAATCCAATGCTATCAAGTTGGTCAACAATACCACTTATGGACAAAATGTATTTGTTCATATATTGTGATTCCTTCTTGATAATATTAAGCTTTTGTTTCAACTACAACTTGTGCATCTTGGTAGCTGTCTCAAACACCTTTCCAATCACCTTCCATGCAAGTTGTGGTGTCTTTGCATCTTGAACTTAGCCACACATAGAGGTAGAAATGGAAATTGTAAGGTAATTCAAGACTTGATTGGCTTGTTTCTTCCATTTTCTCACCTCTAGGTTCTTATCATCCCTTTTGGTTTCATCTCCTTCCATGTGACAATCTCTCATAGTTCTTGTCTCAAAAAGAAATACTTCATGCATAATTTCCATATAGCACAATTTGCCTTGTCAAGCTTCTTGCCTATGATAAAACTTGCATTAAATTTAGCCATGGTTGATCTTTAGTCATAATTAACAACCCAATTGTTTGCTCCAATTGAGCATAACCTCATGTACATTGTCAATTCTTCTCTTGATTCTGCACCTTGCTAAATGTGCATATCTATTGATCATGAAAGAAGACAAGAAAGTCGAGAAACTTTATGAAACACAAGAAAAAATATCCATTCAAAGTACAACTAAAAAAAAAAGTACATCCTTGATGATGGTCAAAGGAAAAAAATGCCAAGAAAATGCCAATTTCAGATTTGGAAGGCAAAACCAAAGTGATCTCTTAAGAATCACACAAAAATCACACAAGTTGGTGCCCAAGTTGGTGCTTCCATCCTAATCACTAGTTGAATTTCCTACACATGGTTTTTGGGAAGGTTTTTTTTGGATGATATCAACCTCCAAAGGATTTGTCATCAAAATCTTTGATTGTGTTGAAACTTGATAGATAACTAAATCTTTTGAACAAGCATCTGGAAAGGAGCTTTGAGATGTCATTTTGGCCTGAAAATTTTGTCTCAGCCCTTAAAAAATGCAATCAAAGTTTTGTCAATGTGTACTTTTTGCACCTCTCTTCATCATATTTTGGTCGATGGAACTTTGGGGTAAGTAGCACAACCTACTACTACACCACAACAAACATTTCTTTCTCCAATCTGCAATTCTCTCACTCACCTTGCACAAACATACATCCAAGGCTCTCCATACTCTTGATCGCTTTGATACCATGTGAAGAAACTTTGAACTCATACAAGAGAGCGAGAGTGGGGTTGAACCAAGAGAGTGAATTAAGTAGGCAACCTAGTATATATAAAAATATAAGAACAAGTGCTACCCAGAAAGAAGGGTAGGCCAAGAACCTAGTGTGCCATGTAGCCAATAGCTTCAAACTAACTCTATAACAAGTTTACTGATTGGGAACACAATGTTAGACAAGTTCAATCTAACACTAAACTAATTCACACTTATATAGAGCTTGGAGTCTTAAATCTTGCAATACAAAATTAGTGTCAATAAACATACACATAAATTGATAATTTTTATGTTATTTTTAGTATGCAATATGTGGAAAAAATTGTCAAGCAAAGAATTCTAAACACTAAGTTTTGATAGTAGTAAGAACAAAGGCAAACATCATAAGAAAATGTAACATTGTAAAAATTTGTAACACTTAATTCACAATTGCTAGAAGAGTACAAATGAAGCAAGGTGGACTCATAGCACATTTTCTGCTTGTGTGTAGTTCCTCTTGCCTTGACATATCAAAAGAGAAACAAGAACCATAGAACTTTAGTGATGTCATGGTTTGGCTCATTTCAATCCTAGTTTCATTGTAATAAAGAGGATTAATTGCAAAAAGCACTTAACACTAACAAGACTCGAGCACCTAATAATTGCAAGCACTCTCTCTTGTGTATATCTCATATGTGTAAAAAAATCCTTAGTGCTCAAAGAGGGTCCATTTGCAAGCTCATGTATGTAACATTAAACTCTAACACCCACATCCATATTAATCTAAGAGCAAGGTGTCATGCGTATGTACATCGCTACACAACATACATCATTGTCAACATCATACACTATAGAAGCAAAACTCACACATAAGTCATACATAGACTCTAAAGTGCCACAATAATCAGATTGTTTACCACTCTCAACTCAACTCAACTCAGATCAGTACTTGATCTGTCACTCTATAAACTGCCAACAACTAGGCACTAATTACAGTCAAGCCACACCCACTCCAGCATAAAGAATCCAGGTGACTCTCGACGGCCTATGTCCACCATAGCCAAGAACTCAAAGGCTCAACATCAGAGAAGTGAGCTCTCTGAAGCTACACTTTGAAAATATACCCCTTGGACTTGAGCTAGGTCTGAACCCTAACGGTCCTGCTGATAGCACACTCGATGGTGCAAACGGTGCAAAGTGATGGTGGGCCCCACCATGAAGTTAGTACCCCAAACACAAAATCTGACCATCGGAAAGTAGTCTATGAGTAATTGCCAAAATACCTCTAACTACTATCATTGGAACTCCAATGTCCGAGCATCTAGATGCGACACTACAAATGACGTTGACAGTTGTCGTGCATATATACATCGCTACACAACATACATCATTGTCAACATCAAACACTATAGAAGCACAATTCACACATAAGTCATACATAGACTCTAAAGTGCCACAATTGCCCCTTAGCTGGCGGTTAGGTCCCTCTAACTCCAGATAGCCATCTACTCTAAGTACATGGTATACCTATAATGGGCAAAGATCAAGAGGCCGGGTGGTATGGAGCCTCATTGTTAGTTGTCTGGTTGCAATCTATACCATATAAAGAATGAACTAGCTATAGGTCAAGTATATCTAGGACATAACCACTATCCTTGAGGAACCACTATGAGAGGAAGATTCATACATGCCATATGCCATTCTCTCAAACAACTATCACACACTAACATAGTAGCAACTCCACCAAAAGAGCCACATAGCGTACACCTCAAGCCTGCACGTACAAGTGCCAAGCTTGGGTCCATAGTACCATTAATGTATGGGAGGTGGCATGGTGCACAATTAGGCACATGATCCTTCCAAACAACACCATCACATCCTTCTAACACAAGGACTCCAGATGGCAAAACCTCATGCACTCTCAAGATAGTGCGGCCTGTCAAACATCAAGTGTCATTGGTGTTGTCTGCTATAGATATACATAGTCTCTTGGATGAAATCAACGGATCAAGAGTCTATAACCTCCTCCTCAAATGGTAGCATAGTGTAAAGTATCTATATGCTGAGCAATTGCCAAGTTCTCAAAAGCCATCGCAATCACTCTCTAAAAGATCTCTGCCTATTGAGAACATGCGCTTATCCATACATCAAGGTCATCTAAGTTCAAAACTACAATAGCATCTCAACAAATGGCTATAGGTAAATCTAGATCTCATCCATAGAGTAGAAAGTACGGAGAGAAGGATGCTAAGGAGGCTTGCCGGTTGAACCAATAGCCCATGGCCAACCAAGGTAATTGGAGATCCCAATCTCCCAAGTGGCCTCTCTGCAAACCATACTTTTGCAATCCTCTCTTCACCGTCTGAACCACTCTCTCTGCTAAGCCATCTGCCTTAGGGTGATCTCAAGAGGTAGTACAATGATCAATCAAAGCCTTGTCACACAAGACCTGAAACTCCTCCAAGAACTTTGTACCCTGATCAGTCAAAACCTCAGTTGGTGCACCAAAATGACTAAGAACTCGATCCAAGAACGAGTAAGCTGTCCTTTCACTAGACTTGTCAAGAAGTGCCACCAACTCAATCCACTTGGAGAAGTGCTCCACCATCACCAAAACAGATCGATGATGTCACAGTCAGCGATAAAGGTCCAACAAAGTCTAAACTCCAACGGTAACCCAACCCCATGATCGGTAATGGGTGTAATTGTGGCGTAGGAGCATTGAATGATGCTCTAACTCGATCACAAACCACACATCTGACAACAAACTACTATACCTCGGTCTGCATACCGCGCCACCAATTATGAGTCTAGAGTAAGCTATATGTACGCTTGACTCCAAAATGTCTTAGCTCCTCATGAGCATGACAGACCAACTGTTGTCTCTGAGATGGAAGTGGTACTACTCACACTCTACCATCCTCCCATACACGCAAAAGGTGTCTGCCCTCCAATCTGAACCATCGGGCTTGCTGAAGAACACGATCTCTCTCCTTGGCCCCAACTATGCCACCCACAACACCAGTGTGAAGATAGTCCATCACTAAGACATCATCATGAATGTCTTGCTGAATTGTACCAACATCTTCACTCTTTGGATTTGTGACCTCAATAACTCTTCATGTATGTGTTGAGAGAGATACCACCAAAGCCTCAGAAAATATACATAGAAAGGCAGATGCATGCTAACCTGGCACCATCTCCTCATCTGTCTCACCATGCCAACATGCTCCGGTCTGATCCTTTTGGCTGGGACATGGGTTTCTACTCAATCCATCTACATCATGGTTCACCACTCTAGGTCAGTGAACAACCGTAAAATCATACTCCTATAAAATCAGAGCCCATTGTGCAAGCTTCCTTGAAAGCTTGTCTGACTCCATCAACCACTTCAATGGCGAATGATCAATGATGAGAATGAAAGGGTTACCAAATAGGTAACATCGGAAATGTGCCACTACCCAAACTGCTACCAAGCACTCTCCCTCATATGAACTATACTTTGCCTCCGCTGAATTATTGGAGCAACTAGCATTGGCCACCACAAACTCCTTCCCCTCATCATGCTGGGTGAGCACCGCTCCAAGCCCCAACATACTCCAATCAGTATGAACCTAAAATGGTCACCCTCTGATCAATCTCCTCAAAATAGGAGCAGATGTCAACCTCTCCTTGAGCTCCACAAAAGCTCTCTCTGCTCATCTCCCCAACACCACTCTTGTGTAAGCTTGGTCAGCTTTGTCAAGGCCTTGGCAATGGCACTAAATCCTCTAACATAGCGGCAATAAAAGTTTGCCAACCCAAGGAATGCTCACACTCTGCTCACATCCGTAGGCCGAGGAATATGTGCAATAGCCTCCACCTTGGTCTGCTAAACACCAAGTCCTCCAGGGTAGATAGTGTGACCTAAATACTCAACCTGATCGTGGAAGAACCTACACTTCCCAAGATGTAATTTGAGTCCATGAGATCTCAACCTCTCAAACACCCCCAACAACTATCTCTCATGCTCCTCCACAAAGTGCTATAGACCAAAATGTCATTAATATAGCACCGAGCAAAATCCAATCCAGCTGGGATCTTATCTATGACCCTCTAGAACTCAGCAAGAGCGTTCTTTAACCCAAACGGTAAGAACTTCCATTGATATAACACATCTTTGTCGTGAGGATCAATAGCCCAAAATGTTGTCTTGGACTTATCCTCCTCTCTGATTGGCAATTGATGATATCCTACTCAAAGATCCAAAGTACTGAAGATCTTTGCATGCCTAATTGCATCAAAAATCTCCTCCGGTGTAGGCATGGCATACCGATCAGCCATGGTCTATTGGTTGATAGGACGGTTATCTCCACACATCCGTCTATCTGTGTAGTTTCCATGCATATCCTTCTTGGTTGGCATCACTATTGCTGATGCATTCTCTCCATGTGAAATCTCCACCAAACCAGCCTCAAAAAGATCACTACTCCGGCTCTGAATCAATGTTCTCTCCATCTCACTATATCAATAAGGACGTTGATAAATTAGTGTATCGCTAGTCAGCTCAATCCGTATACCAAGGCCCTTTAGAGCACCCAAATCTTTCATCCTGAAGGCAAAACAACTTGTGTGGCTCCTCAAGAACCTCCAAACCCTCCGTCTTTCCTCTCAATAAGCTTGGGTCCAAGATCTGGCTCCCAAGTATCCTTTGTAGCTATAGTAGGAGTGGAAGACGTACTGACTGGCTACTACACTAGGCCCTTGGGAGCAATAGTGTCATGCCCCCGACCACTAGAGGTCCCAACCTCTGTGTGAAAAACTCCTTCCACTCTCATTGCAAGCTCCACACGTCTTCTAGCTTCATCCCAAGTGGACCAAGAGTGTAATCCAAGTAGCCCACGCTCACCTGGATGGACTCCAAGTAGACTAGTCTCCCTAGTAGCTATTGGTTGTGTCCCAAGAATACCATGTCCACTTGGTCCATCGCCCCCAACATGTGCTTGAATCGTCTCGATCGGCACATAGCTCACAAGTGTTTGAGTGGTGATACCTATCAAGCGCATCCTACACTACTCTGCCAAGCCAAGGCTCATAATCCAGGTCAAACAGTTTAGGCCTAACCTAACACTTGACGCCTGTATGCCTTTGACATTGCTAGAATAGTGGTGATACCGATGTGAAAACCCATCACCCGCTCTCTCTCATCAACGTTGGGCTCCACCAATTGCTGTAACTGTGAGTCCCAAACAAGTCCAAGTCCTCCCTCTTGAAAAGCATGAGAGCCTAGGAAACTCATGAGTGTGGGAAATACAACTCTAGACCGTCCAACTAGGTTCACCACTACCATAGGTGACCTATCAGCCACTACCACTATCTGAGACTTACGCCCAACATCCAAGATATCATCAACAAGGATATGGTCAAGTCGCTGAATCCCATCATAAGCACACTATAGAACCTCTCTGGGTAAGAGGTTTGTCCACCAAAGACAAAGATGATGAGCCCGTGATCCCACTCGGGCTTCATCTAATACTTTAGGTCCCATCCAAGAATAGACATGATGTGTACTCACCACCACTCTAGTGCAAGAATCACCCATCAAAGGCATGTTCTCCACAAGGTAAGCTGGAGAAACGGACTGATGAACCTAAAGATGTCGTAGTATCTATAACATCTCCCAAAACACACCAAAACAAGGATCCTAAAGACCCAAACCTCTACCAGCATGTGTATGACCCTGACATGGCCATCCAGAAATCACCAAGTGAATAGGCCCATGTTTCTCCAGATCATGCGCCCCCAGTAAGGAAATGTCTGCTAGTAGGACCTTCTGGTAACCTTTGACTGTTGACATTGATAATAACTTCGGATACCAATAGGCCAAGTGTGCCACATGATGTAGAGAGACTCGCTTGGCAGTCTCATCTCTCTCTACATACAAGTGCCTTTGTACTTATATACCCGTCTGTAATACCATAGCTAGTCCGGTGCTAATCCCACCAAACAACTCTAATAGACATATCCCCTCTACTGGATATTGCCAAGCAATGAGTGTGGTATCCAAAGGTGTCAAAGCAATCAACTTTAGAGGCTCATCCTCACACTCATCTCCTGATGGTATGAAGGCTCCACTCCAAGCCTGCTGCACCAACTGATCTGCATGCTACTGTAATGCCTCCTTTGAACTCTACAATGGAACATCCAAGGTGGATGGAACAATCCCACTTGTACTCCAAATCCAAGTGATCTCCTTTGGTACTGGAGTATCCTCTGCATGGGCATTCCCCTCCAACAAGTCACCAGGCCAAGTAACTACACCACTAAAAGCTAAAACTGATGTTGCCATGGTCCTTGACTATATTGAGCCAAGATTGCCACTATTGAAGCGTATTGGTAGGCGACATACCCGTCCCTCACCAGATTGCCAACTTGGTCTATAGGAGGCTGTCTCTTCCTAATAGTCAATGCTGAAATCCATGGGGTATAACATTGCTCTCCCAACTAGCACATCATATGACTCAGCTATTGTCGCAATAGCCTGAGCTCTCACCACCAAGCTATCAGTGGGATGACCAGGCTGAACCTCGACAACAAGCTCCCCACGTGTGATGTATTGTGTCAAACTACCACCTAGAGATGTTTGGATCTGAAATGGACACCTCTCCACATTGGTCTTCCGTAACTCCAGACCGACAAATGTAGCCTTCCCCAACATAAGAGGCTACGCACCAGAGTCTAACAAGACTCTTTGTGGTGTATAGACCTTCCCTAAAGGTCCTACCAAACAGAAAATCCCCCTCTAGTTATCCAATAGGACAACACGCGGTGTGAATTGTGCTCTCTCAAAGGCCGGTCTAGCTAGCAACTCCTCTAGTCTAGTAGCTACTACATGCCATAAACCACTGGTTGCTGAATGGATCCCATGCTCCTCAACCAAGTCAGCTCCACTACCAACCACCTCTGCTCTAGTAGTAGGAACCACATCATCCCTACTCTCACACATTGTGGCATCTAACCGGAACAATGAGGCTGGGTCAACTCCCAATGTAAACATGTCATTGGCCAAAAACAAAGGATGCCACATAATCAGCTGAACCGCCCCCAACATCATGCTAGACTCAATTTGTGTAGTAGCAGGTGGTTGACTAGCAAGTAGTCCATCATGCCCTCCATCACCACTTACCACACCTGCATTGGGATGTCTAGGAACCATGGATGTCATCTATAATGCCTCAGATAGTATGAAAGACTGGGGAAGTCTGACCTGTCTCCTAACCTCTCCTCTTTGTAGATCCCACTCCACTGATGCTCCTCTAGGCTCTGGAGCACGTACTGCACTCCTAGTCACTACTGCAGATGCATCCACCTGTGCTGCTCCGCACATGAAGTCCAAAGCATCTCTATCACCAGCATATAAGGTGGAAGCCTCAACACCCAAATTTGATCTCCTCTAAGCAATGGCCATACAAGCCAATCTCTGCTCCAACACTCAATCCGAGTAGCCATAGTTGTATCAAAAGTAAGGGCAGGTACTACACTCCTACTAGGTGTAGATCCTCTACCACCACCTCTACCACCTCGTCCTCTATGAACTGGAGCTCCTCTACTACCTGCCATAGCAGCCCTACCACTCCGTAACTCCAAGTGTAGGTCAAAACAGCGGTCACTAGTGTGACCAAATCTGTGGCAATGCTCACACTGCCTCTGTGCTGGCTATGATGCACCCGAGGTATCTGGTACACTACCATGAGTACATTCTCCCCAATGGTGAGGTCCACCACAAGTCCAACAAGCAACACCACTACTCACTGACTGTTGCTTACCCAAAAATGAAGGTAAGGGTCTAACTCCACTAGGCCCTTCACTCGCTCCATAGGATTTGGGCTATCCACTCTGTCCTCAAAAATCAACTGGGTGTGGTGCACTCTATTGCACTTTAGAAGAAGTCACAGCTGTGGATGAGGTCTCCCTACCAAATCCAAATGTCACCACCCTCTCCTCTACCATGTTGAGCTCAATACGCTCAGCCAAACCAAAGATTACTGCCAAAGTGGGCAAAGTAGCATGCAACAATGTACCATCACAAACTCTACATTGTAACTCCTTGTCCAATATCCTATAACAAAACTGGACTGCCTGGGCCTCAGTAACTCTCTGAGTGAAACTGATCAGCCAACTCATGCAAGTGTATGCCTCACGTAGGCTCTCTCTAGCCTTCCGCTAGAACTCTTGCAAGCTCCTCAGCTTGTCAATCCGCACTCCCTGGTAGTTCTGCCTCAAACATTGGAAGAACTCCACCATGGGGTTAAACCCCGGTACCACACCACCTCCTATAGTGGTACCTCCACTTGTAGTAACACTATCTCCAGCTAGTGCACCTCCACTAGCTCCACCAACACTACTCGAGCTAGAACTCAAAGGTACAACCAATCTACTCCTGGCCACCAAACTTGAAGTGATAGAGACATAGTTTGGAGACCAATACTGTCTCTATAACTTGATCTTCTCCAAATGAGCTCTCCTAAACTCATGGTAGTCATCCATCGGCAGACCCTCCAGATGTTGAAACAACCCCTTCCATGCCATGAAGGGTGTAAACAAAGTTGGGTTCCGCATCTACTGCAGATCATACCAATTATCGACTCCTAGATGAAGTCATCCAACTCAATGGTAACCATTGTACCTGAGTAACGCCTAGGGCATTTGGAGGCCCCATTAATCTTGTCCAAGTCCCACAACAATGGTGCGGATACACCAAGTGTCCTCTCAACCGAATCAGCTCCTATATCAAACTCCAACTCAAAGTCAATCTCCTCTCTCATTGGGACCTAAGATACAAGCTGATACCAAGTGCCACTCCAAGTAAACCCACTGGGTACTGCAAGGCTATCTCTTCTGAATCGCCAAAGAATTCCATTGTGACAAAGTAACCACAACAACAAACCAGAACCACCAACTACAACCGCAAGTCGCAACCACAAGTACCCCACCAAGTGCCAACACCACCAAGTGCCAATACCAACTAAGCACTACCCACTAATGTAACTCTAACTGAGATAACTACACTAGGAGAAAGTGCAACCTATAACCTGCCATCATAACATGCACTCTCATGGTCTATAGATCATCACTTCTTGCCTCACCGGAGAGAAACAAAGGTAGTCTGATTGGTCATCACTCCAGCCTCACTACCGAGAGCACACCAGAGCACCAACGCTCAAAAGTCAAGGCACCTCACACAAACATGGTGCACAAATAGGAAATAGAGAATGGAGGGGGTCCAATCACAAGAAATCTAAAAAAAACCCTCCATCTCATAAAACAATACGGGATTGACTCTGCCACCATTTGGCATTTGATATAAGAGAAGTTCGTATCTAAGTCCTAAGCTACTAGGATCACCAAGAATGGAATCAAACTGCCTCTCCTAGGCAAAGCTACATGTGTATAGATAACAGTGGCACAGTCACTAGGACAACAAGTGAGGGTGGACAAGTTAGCTAGGGCACTAGTCTAGGAACAGGAGATCTAAGGGTCAAACCCTGTTGTGTCCAATCTAGCAAGAAAGGCAGATTTTGTCAATGACCAAGATCTACTCTAAACTAGCAAGCCTCACGCTAGTAAGCTAGCCTGGGCCTTCGTAGCCTCTCATAGCCCAAAGCCTCGAAATACCAAAATTTAGCCAAATGAGGCCTTTCTTCTTGCTTCTTTGAACCTCCTCCAAAATTTGGCAAAACTCCTCCAAACTTGCAAAACTCCTCCAAATCTGGCCAAACAATGAAACTCCTCCAAATCTGGCCAAAATTTGATGTAAACCCTAAGTTAACTGACTACCAAATCCCCCGCTAACTCTTCACTCAAGCTAAATTGAAAACATAGGTTTCTCCAAATCACAAATTCACTAGAATAGCTTCACAACTCCACATTCAATTTTACTTTCTGAGCCCAACTCGCAACAAATTGGTCCTGCCTTCACCTCTTGAGCTCAAAATCATAACCACCACTCAAAATTTGCTCCCTCTTTGCTCAAAAATTGGCCAGTGCTTTTGCACACCGTCTGCCTTATTGCCAAATCTACCTCAATTGAATGAGCTTCTGCACACTAGGGAAGAACTGAACTTGAATCGAGCTACCAACAATCCACCAAGCTTGGAGATACCTCCAACACTCAAAGTTCTTGCACCCAATTTCCCCCTAACCTCACTTCTTTGATGTAATTAGATTGTTTACCACTCTCAACTCAACTCAACTCAGATCAGTACTTGATCTGTCACTCTATAAATTGCCAACAACTAAGCATTGATTACAATCAAGCCATACCCACTCCAACATAGAGAATCCAGGTGATGCTCGTTGGCCTCTGCCCACCATAGCCAAGAACTCGAAGGCTCAACATCAAAGAAGTGAACTCTTTGGAGCTGCACTTCAAAAGTATACCCCCTGGACTTGAGCTAGGTCTGAACCCTAACAGTCCCGTTGATGGCACACTCGATGTTGCAAACGGTGCAAAAAGATGGTGGGCCCCACCATGAAATCAGTACCCCAAACACAAATCTGACCATCGAAAAGTAGTCTATAAGTAACTGCCAAAATACCTCTAACTACTATCACTGGAACTCCAATGTCCGAGCATCTAGATGTGACACTACAAATGGCGTGACAAAGGACAAGAGATAGTCTACTAAAAATTTTTCAGCCAATGACCTTGAAATAGAATTGATTGTTGAAATGCAAAGCTCTCAAAAGTCATGCTCAATAAGTAGTATTGAGAGAGATAGCTCACAATTTCTACTATGGAAGAAATATTGGACACAAGATAGGGAGAATGGTATGTATTGGTACCAACTATACAAAGAACAATCACACAATCAACAAGAATAGAAGAACAAAGGAGTAAAATAGCTTTATTGAAATAGTAAGTAATCCATATAAGTGCATGTCACCCATATTAAATTTTGAGTAGTATGAAGGTGTTACAAGTAAAATGTAAGGTAACATTAGCGAGTAGATCAAACTATAGTTCAATGTCCACATCTTGCCTTATCCTAAACCTTAAGCTCAACACTAAATTATACTCTTATTGTGATTTCTACAAAAGGTGACATCCGAGGGTAATGATCTGCAAAATGAAGTCAAATAGAGGACTCAATTTTACAAATAGATAAGCTCAATATGATGGAAACATTAAATTGAACGAGTGACTAAGGATTGTAATCAAGACATAAAAGTAGAACATATTGCAAGTGAAAAAAAAGGAAAACCTAAAATAGAAACTTGCAACCCTACAAAGAAATTTCTCAAGTGAGCTTAGATCCTGGAGAATGCATGTCCAAGGAGAACATTGCATAAGATAGATAATAATAGAATCTTGTGATCCTTACAAAGAAATTTCTCAAGTGAGCTTAAACCCTTGGAGATTGCACATCCAAGGAAAAAATTGCAAATGAAAGCATGAAATATTACAAAAAGAAATTCTCAAATAATAATTTAATCAACTTCCATGTCAAACTCTAAATTGGAATCAATCTCCTCTTGCACTAGGACTTGAGATATGCACCACTCCGTTTAAACCCATTGCATACTACATCATGATACCCAAACCACAACTATAACCACTAAGTGCCACCACCAAGAACCACCTACTAATGTAACTCTAACTATGATAATTACACTAAGAGGAAATGCAACCTATAAAGTGTGATCATAACACGCACTCTCATGGTCTATAGGTCATCACTTCCTATGTCATTAGAGAGAAACATAGGTTATCTAACTGGTCATCTCTCCAACCTCACCACCTAGAGCACCAATGTTCTAAATATCAAGGCACCTCATGCAAACATGGTGCACAAGAAGTAGAGAATGAAAGAGGTCCCAATCACAAGAAATTGAAATGATAACCCTCCATCTCACTAATCAAAACTGGATTGACTCTACAACCATTTTGCATTTAACATAATAAGAGTGCTTATCTACTCCTACATTACAAGGATCACCAAGGATAGGATCAAACTACCTCTCTTAGCCCAAGCTACATGAGTATATGTATCAATCTATCAGTCATTATGACAACAAGTGAGGGTGGACCAATTGGCCAAGGCACCAATCTAGGAACCAAATATTTGAGGTTCAAACCTTGTTGTGTCCAATTTTGAAGGTGGGTAGATTTTGGCACACAACTACCAAAACTTGACTAAATTGGCTAGCTATACACCAACAAGCTAGCTTGTTAGCTTGTTTAGGCCTTCATAGCCTCTGTAGCACACAACCTTATGCCTCATAGTCTCTAAAGGTCTTTTTTAAAGCCTTTTTCCTTGCCAATTTGAACTTTCTCCAAATATGGCTAACCTTCACCAACTTGAGCACTAGCAAGGGCAATTTAGGAAAACTAGAGAAACCTCCAACTCTTGAAAACTTCTATCAATTTGACCTCTAAATCTAGACAACCTTTGCCAATTTGACAAACCTTCATTATAGTTGGATGACTACCAAATCCTTTGCCAAATGTCAAATCTGGCCAAATTGAGAGGATGAGACCTCCAAATCTCAAATTTGAAGGGATGGGTTCTCAAATCCAACTCAAATTTTGCACTTTGGGTTCAAGTTGTACCAAATTGAACTTTATTTCACCTCCTTGGGCTCAAATCAAACACCCTTTGTCTTAAGTTTACTCAATTTAGAGAAATTTGGGTAGCACTTCCACACACAATCTGTACCACTATCAAATCTATAGCAAATCAATGCACTCAATCCACATAATTGGATGAAAACTTGAGTAACAACAATCATAGATACTAGTAATCACATCAGGTTAGAGATACCACCAATACACTTAGTTTTGGTACTCTATTTCCTCTTCATTCTCACTTCTCTAATATAATCAATTCAATCTTAACTCAAATTTCACTTATTCAAATCACACTCAACTCAGATAAAAAATCAATCCACAATTCAATGATCTATCAACAACATGCATTAATTATAATCAAGCCATACTAACTCTAGCTAAGAGACTCCATATGATGCTTGCCAGCCTTTGTCCCCCATAGCCAAGGATTCAAAGGCTCAACATTAGAGAAGTGAGCTCTTTAGAGCTGTACTTTGTAAGTACACTCCTTTGCTCAACTTGGATCTCAAATCCTAATGATGTTATTGATAGTGCAATGCAAGTGAAGGTAGGTTCTATGGTATGATTATTAGCCCTTACAAAAAATCTGGCGACCCTTAAGTAGTCTCTAAGCAACTACAAATATAATTTTATTGCCAAGATTATCACTCCAACTTAAGCAAACTAACTTTGGGACTTCAAATGTTATGAAAATGACTACTATTAAAAATTTGGTTATACTAGTGACCAATGCTTGACTTACACCTATAGTTATGGAAGCAAGAAGTAAAGAAACCATGTGTCATGGAGGATGAGTTGGTGGTAGAGGAGCCACACTTATTAGGGATACAATAATTACCCTTGCTTTTGATATAGCCATGGCTACTTGGATTAAGTAATTGAAGCAAAGATTGGCTAGCATAGCTATAGCTTAAAGAAAATCAAATTTAGGTGTTGAAGCTTCCACCTCTCATGTTGGTGATAGAGATATCCTTGACTTCATGCATGGATCAGTAGTGGTAGATGCATTTGCCATTGTGACTAAGAATGAAATGCTTGCTTTTGAGCCTAGAGGAGCATTAGTGAAATTGGACCTATAGAGAGGGGAGGGTGGTAGACAAGTCAGACTTCCTAAATCCTTCATATTTAAGGTACTATAAACTTCATCCATAGCTCTTAAATGCCTTAGTGCATATGTGCCACATGGATATAGAAGATAGGATGGACCAAATATAGGTTAACCACCTACTTCTACCAAGGCCTTGTCCAGCATGATGTTGGGAGTGGTCCAAATCAATTATGTTCTCTCCTTTTGTTCTCAACTAGTGATTTGTTTACATAAGGAGTTGATCTAACTCTAGTGTTTTCATTAGCTGTCATACTTTGTGTGAGTAGGGATGGTGTGGTTTCTACTTTTGGTGCA
Organism: Lunularia cruciata; assembly: GCA_948567375.1. Taxonomy (NCBI): domain Eukaryota; kingdom Viridiplantae; phylum Streptophyta; class Marchantiopsida; order Lunulariales; family Lunulariaceae; genus Lunularia; species Lunularia cruciata. The sequence goes on from OX419760.1 coordinate 13,308,105, forward strand.
AAGGTGGTTGATGGTAGAGCCAACTTAGCTAAGGAGCATGGGATGTATTCTAGTACAAGTAGCTTGTAGTAAGCAACAACAACTAGATTGAAGGAATTACTTAATAGACTTGCATTTGAGCAAGCTAAGTTCACAATTGTCTTATTGGACAAATAGAGGTAGGATTCTTTTAATTTGGTTGGACCTTCAAGGAATCCCATGGAGTGTCTTATTATACTTTGGTGCTCAGCCCCTTATGTTTGCAAAGGCTGCAGTTCATGGTCTTGGGCTATAGAGACCAATGATGATAGGTGACTATTTTAGATCCATATATTTTTACGAGGTTGTTCTACACAATACAACACATGTAAGGAGTTATTGTTTAGTTTTAACCCAATCATCCAACTAATAGTTTTGTGATGAAAACCAATGCCATTGCAACAATAGCAGAGTTATATGACTTGTTAGTTGGTGGAGCAATATTATACTCTAAGGGTTTAAATATTGATCATTCAGCAAAGACAATTTACTACAGGCCAAGTTTGCAATCGGGTGATGGATGAATATTATGTTGCATACTTGTATGCTTCAATAATGGTAGTCTTGACTCACTATAGTCAAGTACCATGGCATCAATATCAACATTTATTGGTTCCATTACTTGGCCTTGTGAGTTACTTGAGAGGAATAATTATACAAAAGATACTCCAATACTAGAGGAGATCACTTGGATTTGGATTATGAGTGGAGTGGTTCTATCCACCTTGGATGTTTCATTGTAGATTTTTGACAAAGAGTTGTAGCATCATGCATATAGGTTGGTACACCAAGTTTGGAGTGGAGCCTTTGTACCACAAGTAGACCATTTGATGATCCTCTAGAGCCTATTACCTTATCCTCTTTGTATACCATACCTATTTCTTGGTAGTATATAGTGGGGGAAGTATTCCTACTAGATTTGTTTGGTGGGATCAACATTAGACTAGTTGCAGTATTGTAGGCAAGAATATGTATTCAAAGGTACTTGTATATGGAGAGGGACAAGAATGCTAGAAAAGTCTATCTATATCATGTGGTATAATTGAAATTATGTTATCTTGGTGTTGATATATCACGGCATATTGATGTTAGCAATTAGGGTTACTAAAAGATCCTATGATCAAACATTTCCATGCTCAGGGTAAATGATCTAGAGAGACTTGGTACTTTTTATTTGGTGATTTCTAGATGGCCATGTTAATGACATACCCATGTGTAGGCAAGAAAGTTGTGTCTTGGAGTGGGGATACAAGATGTTATGAGAAAAGGGGAATTCAATATAATAAGCAAGATAGAGTATATTCTTGCCTATAGTTCTTGCATGGTCTGCTATTTACTTGGCTCAGGGAGAAGATGTTGATGGGGTTCCCATAGCAGTTTGTAATTCCACTCAGATATGGGAACCTCTTGGAGATACTTACTCTTGGAGATAACTCTCAAGTTGGTCACCCTTGCAAGCTCTTCAGCCTTGTTGATATGGTCTTTCATGCCTTTTTTGGGTAGAGTCTTATTTACTAGTTCTCTTATACACCATTCTACTTAGTTAGATAAGATGACAATTACATGAGTAATATTAATACATATACATGAGTAGTATCAATACACATACATGAGTAGTATCAATACATGACACAATAGGCAAGACTCAATAAAAATCACTCTTACATCTTATCATTCAAAAAATTTAGGTAGAGTAATGGCTTGTTTATTACCCTCAAATACTTAAATCTCTGGCCAACATCAATAATACATCCTTAATATATGCAAACTTGGTTCCTATAGTCACAATGATACTCTCTTCTTGTAGGTAAATACAAGGTTATGAGAGATAAGTGAATCTACCATGAAAGAATCTCCTATGATAAATCCTTAGTTGGAAGATTACCCTCTAGTGGGAGAACATCCCACTTAAATAGCTACTCTAACCCTAAAAAGAATTTCTATCTTCCCTTAATTAGTTCTCTTCTTATAGCCACCACCTCCTTGCACCTTGCACTATAAATGCCAAGGAGCTCTCCTCCCTTTGATATTCCTAGCCAAGATGCAACTACTATGAATATTGTTAGAGCACCGCTTAAGGCTTAATTACTGCCTACCTCTTTTTCTTTAATATAAGAACTTAATAAAAGAGCATCCATACTTCCTTAACTAGACAACCCATAGAGGAAGATCTCAAAACACTTCTTCCTTTCTCTTGCAGCCTTGTGCATTGGATCCTACAATGCTTCACCATCTTGCACTACTATCTCATATATGGTTTCTTATCCTTAGCCTAGGTACCTTTGCCCAGTCAACATTGTGTTGGCCAAGGATGGGGTTCATAAGATCCCAATTTTGGTATTTTTTGGGAGATGCTATGTATACTAAAACATCTTCAAGTTCATCAAGTCATTTCTCTAGCATACATTTTGGAAAACATCCCTTTGATGGATGACTCTTGCACACAAGTGATGGCAAGTACGTATCAAGTTTGGTCTTGGATTGCCTCTACCATGTTGTTGGATGGCACTAGAGTTGGATCTTGAGCACTATTATCTATTATTTGTCTTTGGTGGACAACCTTTTTTCCTAGAGAAGTTTTATAGCAGACCTATGATGGGATTTAACAATCAACTCATCTCATTATTGATGATATTCTAGATATTGAGTGCTAGGCTCAGAAGGTGGGAGTGGCTTGTAACATTGCCCAAAGCCACTTAATCTACACTCATGAGCTTCTCAGCTTCCCATGCTTATTAAGAGGAGGTCATGGACTTGTTTGGGACTCACAATTATAATAATTGGTGGAATTCAACATAGATGAGAGAGAGCGGATGATGTGTTTTCATGCCAATATCACCGCCACTTTAGTAGTATCATGGGCATCTAAGCATCAAGTGTCAAGTCAAGCTATGGACTTTAATTTTTTGACCTCAATTGTGAGCCTTGGATTGGTTGAGCATTGTAGGATATGCTTGACAAGCATCACCACTTGAACACTTGTGAACTCTATGACTATCAAGACTATTCAAGCACATGCTAGGGGTGACAAGTTGAGTAGAAATATATTCTTGCTACACAACTAGTGGCTGATACTAAGAATGGTATACTTAGGTTATATATATACTTGGATTTCACTTGGGATATACCCTTGGTCTACTTGGGACCCGACTAGAAGACATGTGGAATTTGTAGCCAAAGTAGAGATAGTTTTGCACTTTGGGGTTGTGGATTCTAGCAATTGAGAGCATGAAAAAATTGCTCCCAAAATCCTGGTGTGGAAAATAGTCGATGCATCTTACAACTCTATAGTGATTATGGAGGATATTTGGGAGCCAAACATTGGACCCAAGCTTACTAGAGGAGAAAGATGGAAAGTTTGTATATTCTTGAGAAGCTACACAAGTTATTTTGCTATCAAATTCAATATGAAGGATTTGGATGCTCTAAAAGGACATGGAATTTGATTGATTTGACTAGTGATACACCAATATTTTACATCCTTATAAATTGAAATACATGGAGAGAGCCTTGGTTAGGAGTCGAGACCTTTTTGAGGATGGTTTGGTGGATATCTCATATTAGACAGCATGCTTCAACCATAGTGATCCCAACCAAGAAGTACATGCAACTACATGGATAAGAAGATGTATGGAGATTATTGCCATATCAACCAATAGACTATGGCTTATTGGTATATATGCCTACACCAAAGGATATCTTTGATGAAATTGGGCATACAAAGGTCCTAGTACTTTGGATATTTGAGTAAGATACCATCAAGTGCCAATTAGAGAGGAAGATAAAGCCAAGATTAATTTTTGGGCTATTGATCCTCATGATAAGGATGTATTGTATCAATGGTGATTCTTACCATTTGGACTAAAGAACACTTTTGCTAGAGTTCTAGAGAGTCATGGACACTATTCTAGCAAGATTGGGTTTTACTTGGTGCTATATTGATGATATTATGGTATATGGATTTAATGCGGAGGAGCATGAGTGATATTTGTTGGAGATGTTTGAGAGATTGAGATCTCATGGACTAAAATTACATCTTGGGAAGTGTAGATTCTTTGAAGAGCTTGTTGAGTATTTGGGTCACACTATCTATCCTTATAGATTTGGTGTTTAACAAACCAAGGTGGAGGTTATTGCATATATTTCTTGGCCTACAAATGTGAGTAGGGTGCAAGCATTCCTTGGATTTGAAATTTTTTATTGCCAATATGTTAGAGGATTTAGTGCAATTGCCAAGGCCTTGAAAAAGCTCACAAAGTTAAAAAAGCTTACCCATGAGTAGTTTTGAGGAGATGAGTAAGAGAGAGCTTTTGTAGAGCTCAAAGAGAAGCTTTCATCCTCCTTTATTCTCAAGTGAGTGATCAAAGGATACCCATTCCAAGTTCATACTAATTGGCATTTATTAGGGCTTGGAGTAGTGCTCATCCAACCAAGTGATGAGAGGAAGGAGTGTGGTGACCTATGCTAGTTGCTCCAACAATTTGATGGAAGGCAATATAATTCATATGAGGAAGAGTGTTTAGTAGTAGTGTGGGCGGTAATACAATTTTTATATTACTTGTTTGGGAAACTCTTCACTCTAGTCACTAATAATAAACCATTGAAGTGGTTGAGGGAGTTGGACAAGCTTTAAGGAAGCTTGTATAATGGGCTCTTATCTTATATGAGTACGATTTCATGGTTGGTCACAAACTTGGAATGGTGAATTGTGATACATATGAGTTGAGTAAAAACCCATGTACCAACCAACATGATAAGACAATAACATGTTTGAATGGTGAGATAGATGAAGAGATGGTATTAGGTTGGCATGCATACACAAAATATGTTTGTTGACTAGGGCTCTAATGGTATACTTATTATTATAGATAGGATTTGTTGAGATTATTGATCCAAAGTGTGGAGATATTAGTATATGTCAGCAAATATTCATTATGACATCTTGGTGATGGACTATCTTTGCATTGGTATTGTAGGTGGCATAGTTAGTGTCAAAGAGAGAGACCATATAGCTTCAACAAGCTAGATAGTTTAGATAGGAGGAAAAACATCTTCTTTGGATATGAGAAGATGGTAGGGTGCAAGTAGTACACCTTCTATCTTATAGGCCACAATTAGTATGTTATGCTGATGAGGAGCTAGGAAATTTTGGAGTGAAGCATACATATAGCTTACTCAATAGTTATTATTGGTGGTAAAGAGTGCAAACTAATGTGCAACAACTTGTTGCCAAATATATGGTTTGTAAGCAAGTTAGAGCACATCATTCAATGCTCCTATGTTATAGTTACACCTACTACCTATCATGAGGTTGGATTACTACTAGAGTTTGGACTTTGTTGGACGTTTACTATTGACTATGAGACGTCATTAGTATGTTTTGGTTATGGTAGAGAACTTCTATAAGTGGATTGAGTTGGTGATACTTCCCGAGAAGTCTAATGAAAGGACAACTTATTTGTTCTTGGATTGGGTTCTTAGTTGTTTTTGTTCTCTAGCCAAGGTCTTCACTAATCAAGGTACAAAGTTCTTGGGAGAGGTTTAGGTCTTGTGTGACACGACCTTGATTGATCATTGTACTACATTTCAAGATTACTTTGAGGCAAATGGTTTGGCAGAGAGAGTTGTCTAGATTGTGAAGAGAAGATTGCATAAGTATGGTTTAGAGAGAGGCCACTAGGGAGATTGGCATCTCCAGTTACCTTGGTTTTCTATAGACTATTGGTTCAACTAGCAAGTCTCTTTAACATTCTTATCTTCCTATATCTTATTCTATGGACAAGATGCAAATTTACATACAACCATTTGTGATGGTGCTATTGTAGTTTTGGACTTAGATGATCCAAAGCCATGGGTGTACACATGTTCTCAACTAGCAAAGATCTTTCAAAGAGTGATATTGATGGCCTTTAAGAACTTGGAGATTGCTCAACATTAAGTTACTTTACGTTATGCCATTATTCAAGGAGGAGGTTGTAGATCTTTGATCTATCAACTTGGGTGATTATGTATATCTATAATAGATTTCACCAATGACTTTTGATGTGACTTTAGTTTGCACTATCTTGAGAGTGCATGATATTTTTCCTTCTAGAGTCCCCATGTGGAAAGACATGATGTTGATGTTTGGAAGGATCATATGCTCAATTGTGTACCATTGATGGCATGATGGACCCAAGCTTGGCAATTGTAGAGGTAGGCTTGCAGTGTATGTTATATGGCTCTAATTGTGGGGTTGCTACTATGTTGGTGTGTGATAATTTTTCTATAGGATGGCATATGACATGTTTTATTCCTTCTCTCATGTGGTTCCTCGAGGGTAATGGCTATATCCTTGATGTTCTTGACATCTTAGTTTATTTGCTCCTTAGGTGTTATAGATTGCAGATAGGCAATTAACAATGGTGCATGATAGCACCTGGCCTCTTGATAGCCCCCGGGCCTACCATACGCCATACTATATGCTTAGTCTAGATAACTATTTGGAGTTAGAGAGGAACCTAATTGCTACTATATGGGAGGGGAGTGGTTGATTGTGGCATTTTACAATTTGTGTGTGACTTCTTATATGAGTTGTGTTTCTATGATGTGTGATGTTGATAGCGAGTATGTTATGTAATAAAGTATATATGCACAATAGTTGTCACAAAATTTATAGCACCTAAGTTAGTTTGCTAGGACATTGTACTAAGTATCTTGGCAGCCTCAATTTTATCACTAACTACTCATGGGTTACTTGGTGGTGGTTGTCTACTACATAAGGGTTTTTGATTGTACTGCTAGAGTCACCCTTTGCACCATTCATAACATCAGATGTGTCACTAGGGTTGGACTCCTTGGCTTCCCAAGGAGGAGTATACCTTGAAGTGGAGCTCCAAAGAGCTGACCTCCTATGTGTTCATTATTCTAGCTCTTGGCTATGGTTGATAGAGTTAACAAGTGCATACTTGGATTCTCTTTGCTAGAGTGGGTGTAGCTTGACGAGTGTAAGAGGTACTTGTCTGAAGAATGGAAGAATGCCTTGACATCAGCAATTTTTTATTTTATATTACTGATTTTCAAATCTATTACAAAACCCATATTATATAAATTATTATCATTTAGTGTTAGTTATATTTTTTTTTAAATCAACAAATATTTTAAAAATTGAGAATTTTTAATAAAATTTTTAACAGTCAATCATAAAACATCAGTAGGATAACCAGGAATAATGATTTACGTATATTTATTATATCAAATCAAGAAAAAATGATTTAATTAGTGGTTGTTGTCAGAGGATGTTATCATTGGAGTTTGCTCTGTCTGTAAAAAAATACTAAACCGATCCGTTCCTTGGAGTAAACCTCCCGTCACTATCCATCAGTAACGCCATCCCGTCATCTTACGTAGTCCTTTTCTTGCCTACCGCTCAGCTTGGGATGAATTAGCGGCTCCGCTCAATTCGTTGCACCCGAGTTGTAAATCCTGACCAAAATTAGCAATCGGTATCGAGGTATATATTTTCGCGGTCATCAACTTTAACTTCAAGCCTTTTCATGAAAATACGACCTTGATGAAGAAGTAGAGGGAGGTGGTGAACTTTATGTCACATCCTTTGTATGCAGTATACGCACATGGATCACAGACAGGTGATATCCAGTCGAATCAGATTTGTCTTTCCACATAATGCGAAACGGTAAATCGTCACTGCACATTTACTGATAAAGATTCTTATAAGCTTCTCGTCTCATATCCACCTCGTATGTTCACTAAGAAATTATCACTAGATCAGCTGTTCACGCCTTGGCTACCGGCTTGTAACAACTGTATTCTACTGTGTGCTTATGGGATTTCCAACGTACTTACATCACCCAAATGCCGGGCTAGAAAGACCTTGATGTTCCCTCTTAAGTCTGCTGTACTTGAATCGTTATCACTGAGACTGGCATGGTTAGCACTAGCTAACGTGAAGAGCCAATACTTGTGACGCTAGCTGTCTTTGCATGACTGACTTGTTCCTACTGTTAATGCGCACTACAAGACGCACACATATCTGACTGTAAATATATAAACTGTAGAGAACAAAATATTGCCCATCGGATCATGTCTACAGAGTTATGTTTTTCACTGTTATAGATCTTTTCGACACGGAGCATCATGATCCGTTTGTATCATATCCATGTCAATTGAGCCTGATTTCTCCTAGCAGTAAGTTTCTGTTATAGAAGTGTTTTGTTAACGTACTTTGCGCAATAGTTCAAGCATCTAACGGTAAGCCGGATCATCAATCAGAACAGACCAAATTATATCTCAAGTTCATTCGCTTTTTCATCGATCACGACTCCACTTCATTGCCAATCACACGTTATCGAAGGCATCCACTTCATCATCGCTGTCTACTCTCTCAGAACGAGCATGACCCAGGTCGTGATGTTCAGTTCTAGAGTATACGTTCCGTAGAAAGGAGACTTCTCCGATGCAAAGGCCAGAGAACGTCTCCGGGACTTCGGTATGCACGGTCGTTTCAAATTGTAGTAACTACCAACCGATCACCACAATCTGACAGAAAAATCAAGGGGCTACCGGTGAGAACGAGATCATTCTGGATAGCATCCGAATAACGAATATCATCAGGGGATAGGAAAATCTCCAGGAAGCCAGAATCCTAGACTTAGGGAAGATCAGTGGGACTTAAAGGTAGAATGTAAACTGAATGGCCAGAACCCTCCACTGAGCTACTTAATACAAGTTCCCTGACTCGATCACTTACTTTCAAATCTAAATTTGAAACAAAATACCGTCACATCAAGTGAGCTTCGGAATATCCGGATGTCAGGAGAAGGTATCACGATTGAGTTTTAAAGCCCACGAACTTACGCCAGACAAGGAATCGGCGGTCTAAATGGCCCAAACGGCCATACCTGTCGTACCGGAAACTGCAATTCGAGCTGCCACTGCAAGGAGAATAGTTAGTTGTAGAACTCAAGCAAGGAGTAAGCATACATCCCGTTTGGCTGCTCACCTACAGCACTACATAAACCAAACCGACTAACAACCGGGGTGAACAACTTTGGATGCATTTTGACGAGTAGGTTGAGTAATTAGGACTCGTCAAAATGCTTATAGGAACTATGCATCATCTGTCTTGGACTACGAGTAGGTTAAGTAATTAGGACTTCATGCCCCCTTGAAGAGTGAGGACCCATCCGAGGATGTTAAGGCAATTCTTGTCATGGGACTGCGCTATCGAGAGGAGACGTGACACATGAAGTTCATTTACAAATATTATTACTAGCAGCAGTATACTCATCGGATTCTCAACTTTCCTGCCAAAAGCACAGTGCATGTTCCCTGTTATCCGCAAGATGCATTGATAATATTCTCAATTGTCCATGATTGAAGCTACGTAGCAAGTGTGGATACCGGTACTTCTCCACTCCATATGACACTAGAAACAGGAATCAACGTAGGTTAGTATGTGTAGCTCCCTACCGTTGATCCTGTGTCTAGTATCATGATCATGAAGGTACAGTTCGGTGACAAATTCTGCTCATACCAGCCACTTATGGGTAGAAGCTCCCTAAAACCTCAAGTTCAACTTGGCATCAATGCACTTATAATTGACACCAGATATGTACAGAAATTCACAATTACTTTGAATATATGAGTACGTTCTTATATAGTTTATATAGTTTAGTTTCTGCAGTTTATTTAGCTTATATATCCTAAACTATATTCATTATTAGTTTGAATATATTTTGCTATAGAAAACAATGAATATAATTCGCTATAGAATTGGAACTCTGCATTTCAGTTGCCTTATATACCTGCTGCACGGTAGGTTATTAGTCGGGTCTAAAACACCATTCTTCACCAGAGGACATGTGGAAGGAAACTAAATCCCACTGATACTTTTTAAATTCACCGACAGGGAATCTGTAGTTTCTACGAGCACGCGAACTTCTGCTTAAGCGCCCGTTAGTTTATTGAGTGGTTTCCCTGTGCTCGCAAATCATCTGAGAGTCTAGCAACTTCAAAACGGATGCGAGCTAGTCTAGGTACAGCTCCGCATCTACGAACATGTAACAGAACAGAACGTCTCCTTTCCAACTGAGTGAACTGTAAATCTGGCGGTTTGCAGAACAAAGCATGGTCAACAAACTCTGGTATTGAGAGTACTGCTAGATAAGCAGACTTTATGATTTATTGTATATGTATTATAGGTAGTGGACTGTGACATTGAAATCTAAGCTTTGCAGCCGGACACTAGCAATCTCCTCACACGATCCACTTTCATGTGAAGGAGACGACTCGTACATCAGTGACAAGCTGTAGCGAGTGTACGCTATTGTAGGGGTTGTTTCACCCGAGCAAATTCTGCCTATTTACATCATTTGGTATATACATGTAATTATTTATATATCATCCGGTCTAGGATATCTCATCGTATATATTGCTCAATCCAAGTAAGTTGGGCTCTTGCGGTTTTCATCTTCAGACTAGCAATTCACCTAGCCTACCACTAGTACTCCCTTCCTATCCTAGTGCTCAACAAGTATCAAGAAACTGCTGGGCTTGAGATATCTCTGAGTATACTAGAAGTGGAAGCAAGTCAGGAGCTCGAGCCTAAAGCTTGAACGACTTGCCTTCTGTAACAACTTCGATGTAGCAGACACCTTTCCTCCTTTATGAGTAAGACGATCTCGGGTGCTAAGACTTGTGGTAGATCCACGTATTGAAGTTTCCAAAATACAAGCAGTTTTCGATGCATGATCGCGCCGGATCATGGAACCAGCTTGAAGAATGTAGGTGATACGACCATGTGGTATTTTGACTAATTCTGAAGAAACAACTCGCATGAACCTGCCCTTCCGACAATGCTAAGTTGACCTAGACTGGAACCTTAGTTTCTGCAGTAACTATTATCTTTCTTTTCTAAATATGTGTGGATTCAATCTTGAAAGGGAGACGTAGTCACCGCGGTTGTAATGTATATACACCAAGCCTCCACGAGAATCATATATATTATCTACATATACACACAAGTTCAAAGCAATACATAGCCCCATCTCACATTTCGGGAGTGTCAGTCGCGAGAACCGCTTGAATTCTCATTTCAGAAGATGGCTAAGCTGCTCCTGGTGTGGTGCAGACTCGCCTTAGCGGGAGAATCCATTGCTGTAACTCTAGCTCTCACGTCAATATCATACTGAGCAGTGTAGCTGTTATGCTTTTCCTCGTGCGAGGGCGGCTCGTTCAGGAACGCAAAGTTGCTCCTTCTCCACCTGACAAGTTTCAGATGTACAACACGGATTCAGTCTCAGTTTTGCATTCTAGAGAGTAGCACTCCACTGAAGCTGTAAGGTGAAGCTAGCGTCATAAAGAGAAAGCAACCGCGTAGAAAAAACGAAGGATGGGAAGACCCCATCATATAAATGTGTCTCTTACAATTGAAGATTCACAAGAAAGCTGGAGGGTGTTATGAGCTTAGCAGTGTTCCAATGGACTATGGAATTCAATATAGTGATATTATGAAGAGAGCAATTTAATTGCCAATTATTACATAACCTACCAGCATGATTTGGTGCTTCCATCTCCTCGCTCATTTGCCGTTGGTGACGTTGGCTGACTCCCACCCTCTGAGCTCATGTCAAGGTTAAACTCGTCTGCACCTTCTTCTGCGATTTCCTGTTCAGTTCCACCAGTGCAATCTCTGTTATCTATGCGTATACGTTAGATATAATCAGTTGTTGGAGTCTATCACTGACATTTAAAGGTAAGTAAACGTCCGGCACAAATTTTCGTTGCCGCTTGTACAAATAATTCAAAGTTTGTACGCATAGTCAAAATGCAAGATCATAGAGATTTGCTTACAGGACTAAAAGATCTTGCAAGCTCAGCGGCCCTGTGAGCCTCTTCCAGATGCTCCCTGCTCTGGGTCGTCTTTGCTCGCCAGTATCGTTTCACCTCATCCCTTGTCAAGGATGACGTTGTGCGCTTGAGTACTGCCCATAGAGTACGATGGTGGACAAAGTCATGCCAGTGAGCGACAGTTGATGTCAAACCTAACATAACTACCAACGCTGTGACTAGCTATAAGTAGATAAGTAGGTTAACGATGAAAGAGATCAGCACTATACCGTTACTCTGAAGTTTTGCTATGTCCACTGACACCAATATTATATTATTTATCCCGTTCGTGAAGCCTATTGCAAAGCCCATGAATGGACAGGCTAAACCTATAGTTTCAGGGAAAAGGCGGACGAATAACTGTGAAATGCAAAGGTGAGAAGGATTTCAGGTTTTCAATGAAGACAATGACGACTCTTCTTTCTCATTAGCTCATTTTAATAGCGCGGAGAGTTGAGATATGAGACATCGTATTAAAGTACTGCTACAACTCTGGAAAGCAAATTTCACATGACGATCTTGGTGTTTGAGATGAGGTCGTCATTAATGTCTACTGCATGTTCATGGAATCTGACCACATATGTGCACCACGAGACGCGAAGAAAGGATCATAACTCTTGACAGAAACTCGAGCGTACTAACCCTTCTTTGAGCATGGAGGGGTTGTCGACCATCCAGCCATCAAGGAACCCATTGTTGGTACAGGTCGTCGTCGACGTAGCTGACAGACGAAGTTCTTGAAGTATCTTCAGGTTCGCCACTGACTGCTTCAGAAGTTGTGGATTTTGGACTTCTGAGCAAAATCTGTTCGCGGAGCGCAGATGCCTGCTAATTCTCAGACCATAAGCTTCCAAATTGCAGCTGTCTGTGTCACAATTTTGACTGATTAAAAAAATTCCCTGGTAACGTGCTACCAATAACAAAAGTCTTCCAGATCACTCCGGATTTTTTCCTTTGGAACTCAAACAATCCAACGGACCAGTGCACTCAAAGAGCTAAATCCTTTCGACAAATTATGCGTTGAGCAAAGACAATACTTAGAAACTTTCTCACTCGATCCTGTTTCCCCAAGTGCTTCAGCTCTCTCTTACAGTTTTTGATCTAGTTGAGTTGAATTGGGTCTAGAATCTAGTGATCTTATAGAACCACACAACTCCATACAGTCTGGAAAGAACAAACAGTGAAACATGCATCGTCAGCATAATCAAGGGCTAGTCCGGCCACAATAAGATCTGCACACTACAGTGCAGACAGAACCTCTCTTACGAAACAACTGTCCAGGACTATCCAAACACTTATGTCTGGAGTCCCACACTTCAAATCTGTGTTCCTCTCTTAATTTAGAGAGGAACGGAATAACCGGCCTTGAGAACCGGCCACTCGCTTGGCATATGACATGGGCAGGTGCAGCTGCTCTCCATATCGATGGTAGTGACCTGAATGACGTTTGTTCAGATCTTTGGCATGCGCGTGCTTGCTTTCATGTTGTGGGTTCACCAGTACATGTTGGTATCACACGGCGGGCACGAACATGTGAAGCTGTAGAGCACTCTACTGTATCAGACCATAAAGCCAGATTCTCATGCTGTGCAATCTTGCTTAACAGATGGACATTCCTACTTGTGGGTGTGAGAATATATCAAGAAATCGAATGGCTACGTCGGATAATCTGCAGTTTCACACAGTAAACTCGTCTTTATTTAGGAATTTTGTCCTCTTATCTTTTCTCTGTTTTATCCTAGGAGACTATGACTTTCGCCGGACGAATTTTGCAGGATCGTCCCAAGCGTTGATAACTTGCTAATAGCTGCGTTGATGATTCGCTCTGATCAGGAGTAATTGGTTATTACGTCTCCTAATTACTTTAGTGTTACCAAATTAAAGGAAGCGGGGAGAACTAGATGAATCATGCTATTGCCATATGTAAACAGGGAAATAAAGAACTTTCTAAACAGAAAAGAACTACTTCGAGATGTAGTTCCATCTTACAAATAAAACAGTGTAAATATTTTTCTCAACTTTACTCAACTAGTTTACTCAATTAGTTCTGAGTAGAATCTATGCTTTTAAGGAGTGTATTCATAATTTACAATAGCTTGTCACCCTACTTTAAAGGACTGACAATATTCTCTAATTAATTCGTATAAAGGCTATCACCGAAGTGGCAGTTTAAAGTGAAATGATTCAGACTACGCTTTTAGCTTTGCGCTGAAACAAGGTTACTCAAAACAGTCATACGCTTTGTAGTCATAGAAATCTAAATTTTTTTGAAACTGAAGAATATCCACTATTTATGCACAAAGATAAAGCTAATTCCAATGCCAATTAAGGGTCCAGCGAGAGAGAAAAGAAATGCAGATTTTGCATACTTGATTACATGCACACTTCTCACATTTTGAATTCAGTTTGTATTTGACATATATGTATTTAATGGATAACTAGTTTATGTATAGATAACATAATTAGTTAAACAAAGCTAATGGGTGTTAATTTATATGGAACTAATCCAATATTTTGAAAATAATCCAGGGTTCCTGTTGAAGCATAAGGATGAATTCACTTACACTTTAATATATTGTCTCATAAAGAAACAATTTTTGAATTCAACTTATTATAAATACACTACCTTGTGACTCGGATGGTAGCTTAGTTGATCTAATGGTTCATTTTGCTCAAGAATCGATGAATGTTTTAAATGTTACTTTAAAGAAGTCATTGTTCTACTCCGGTTTTAGTCGACTCTTGGAGTAGAGGTGGTTCCATGTTGCAGACTTTGCTTTTACAAGTTACAAAAGTTTGGATTTATATATCATTGTCAATTTCTTGTTCAAGTATTCATGTGCATATATTTTCGAAAATAAAAGTCTGAAGCTTTTTGCATGTTAATCAATATAAGAACTATAAAAGGTTATAACTTCAAATAAAGGACTCATAGAGGTGATTATTATAGTTTATTAGTCTTATCGAAATAAGATTGGGGATCTTTATAAACTTTGCACATTGGTCAATCAAAGAACTTGCAAGGCAATAGGTTCAAAGGAGTGCTCATAGAGATAATTATGATAGTTCATTTATACTATAAATATAATCATAAGATCCTTAATCTTATTATTTTTTTACATGGAATTATAAGAAGAGTTTGATATACTGAATATGAAGCACATAAATTTCTAGTAGGAATAATTATATACATCTTTATCTCTGTTTATTTTATAGTAGATATGACTTTAATCAAGTAGAAGATATATACTTAAATGACGATAAGGATATATTTCTATTTCATCATTGTAGAATATTACAGTCATCGAATTACTGTAAGCTGCAAATTCCAACAATTTATAATTCAAATGGTATGCATATTTTCTATACAACGAAGTGCATAAATCTTTCAAATGTATAACTTACGGGATAGTTCAAAGTCAGATGGTGATCATAGTGCGCTCAATCATGCGACTTATCCATTCAAGAATTGCTTGAAATGGCAAAGTATTTCCTCTTTCATGTTTTTCCGCTTTCATGTTTTCTATATACAATCGACATAAATATGATACTCGAATCAAATGGTTACTCAATCGTAAATCACCAAGTAAGTTCTTTTTTATCACTTTGCATCACATGTTGAGTGCTTCTTATGTGAGATGATATGAATATGATAGTGTCATACTTATTGTGAAACTGCCTTTCGGATGAGAGTATGGTGAACATGAGTTAAATGTGTCGTTTTCTGATACTATTGTCTAGTCCAGATTTGAAGTTATTATGACCTGGCGATCTTATCTCCATTTGTAATTTAAATTATTTCATATTTAAAATAAATTTCAGACTATGCTTGGAAGTTTTTGAAGTTCAAAACCGGGTAGTTGGATGTTGCCTTAAAGTTTCAATGTGCATCGGGGAATGAAAGCCAATTGCAAATCATTCATTGCTTCTTCTTTCTATGGAACTTTGAAGGTTATCTTCTTTCCTTGTAAGAATATAAACATTTTGAATTGATAATAGCAATTTTCAATTTAATCAGTAGTGATCATCATTTTCATTAGTACATTTTTCATTCTAGATGTCCAGTCTGCTGTATGGAACTTCATCAAATTATTGGATATGTGACTTGAATGACACTCCTACAACATTTTGATGTATGTATAAATTTCTTCGAGAGAGTTGGCTAATTTCATTTAAAGATGCCCATTAGGATTAGGAATGCGGTACATACCACACGGGGTAGCGACGGTTTATTAAAAACAGGACTCTGCTAAGTAACCCAAAGTAAATACGATGCTAAGTAATACGATGTATAGAGCTGGAAGGTGAAAAGGAGAAGTCTTTTAAGCTTCGAATGAAAGCCGCGATACACGGTTCGAATCCATCCGGATGCCGGATGCTGGGATACTCCCTCCCTTATAAAATGACACGTTGCACTGTAGGCTTCGAAAACGGGATAAGGGAAGCGTGTTTGCTTCGTCGCGATGGGAAGGATGTTCTTGAGGAGCGTCGACTGTGGACCGTCTTTACGCCACGTTCAAGCGCTCCCGTGCACTGCGGTTTTCTTTCAAACTTACCTCACATTTTGCAAGAATCTAATAAGATGCACTTTCTTGACGAGAACTGATCTATGACAGGATGCGCTTCAACCCATATAAATGCTAATGCAACTTGATGTGTGTTATACTAGCATCAGCTTGTTTGCGTGGATAATTGGGTCAGAAGGATAAGCAAGCGGCTATAAAAGAGCACGAGATAAGTAAGGAACATGAACCAAATATAAGAAATAATTAAGATGATAATGAAGGAGATCAAGAGAAGCTCCACCTCAAGAAAGAGAACTTGATGGAAATCCGGAGGAAATGAGGGCTCCTTTAAAGAGGCTAATCTTTGATTAGAGGCTTAAGAGGAGTCATGCAACCGGTTTGGAGAAAATTGCCATGAAATCTCGGTCTTTGCAACGATGGAGCGCACATTTGGAGTAAAATATAATCTTTTAAAGGATATAGTCAACTGGTTCGCTTTTATTTCCTCATGGATAACAAACCTTTTTTCCTTGCAAGGAACAATCTCCACTTCAAAAGCCCATAGGGAAGGAACTAGGTGATATTATATCCTCGAGGTTTTGGTAACCAGATAAGAAATCAAGCAACATTTGTGAACTTATATGCCCTTAATGAACTTGTTCCATGTAAAGGCAAGAAATTGTATCTTCTTAATGAGCGTATTCAAGGAAAGGTACTTCAAGTTGTCTTCAAGATCTACTTTGTGTTAGTAGACCATCCGTAATAAGAGAATTAGCACCTTTTGTGGCTATGTTTTAACCTCCACATGTAATACATCTGACATTTTTTGCAAATGATGATGCAAGCATCAAACTTACGATTGAGGAATCTAGAGTAGGTTATTCATTTGTTGTTAAATGTGGACTAGTTGACTTTCTTTCGTAAGATCAAGAGGTATAACCACTAAACTATTGATCTTTAGAAGGACGAGATCAAGTAAGGGTAAGTACTCTTTGATTTGAGATAGAAAAATAACGAAAATTTCAGAAATATCCCTATAATTTTCAAATTTGCAAAAATATCCCTTATAGGAGTTCCACAATGTCATTGTTGAGCGTAAGCATCATGAAGAATAAGACACCATTTCTAAGAGAAAAAGAGCCATGCCAAAAACCTTCAACTTGTCAAACGATTCACATTTGCTTGCTGCCAAGCAGGTTGTACCTGGCACTTACATACATATGTCTTTAAAAAATGATGGGCTAAACTGTGTGGTCAAGACATTGGAAGAACAACATTCTTGTAATGGAGTTGAACATTTAGACTACTAGTGGGCTTCTTCTACATTGATACCAAGAATCATTAGCAACAAGCTTGGAGGTACTCCTAGTTATACACAACATGAAATAGTGCACAATTTTTAACATGAACATGATATCACAATAACATATAGCCAAGTGTGGCATGCAAAGAAGGAAGCACTTGCAAATGCTTCTGGTTCTCACAAGGCAGCATATGAGAAAGTTGAGAATTACTACAAAACTTTAAAGAACAACATTCTTTGGACATATGCTATTTTGAAAAGAGATGGTGAAAGTTTTCTACAACTTTTCCTTGCCTTTGGACAGTCATTACATGGATTCAAACCTTGCATACCTTTGATTGGTATTGATGGAACCCATTTGAAGGGAAAATACCTAGATATTCTTCTTTTTGCAACTACAATTGCCAGAGGGTACCTTATTTCCTACCAGCTTTGCAATTGTGAATGCTTAAAATGATGAAGGGAAAATACCTAGATATTCTTCTTTGTGCAACTACAATTGCCAAAGTGTGCCTTATTTTCTATCAGCTTTGCAATTGTGAATGCTTAAAATGATGCTGGCTGGATGTGATTCTTGACCCATTTACATAGCGCAATTACCTTGTACTTAGAGCTTCCATGTTTAACCTTTTTCTTAGATAGAAAAAAAGGATTGATTAAAATTGTTGCCAATGTATTTCCTAGATGCAACCATGCTTTCTATGTGCTACACTTGGGTAAAAATCTATAATGTGCTTTCATAAACTTATAACTTGTTGAATGTTTGTGGAAAGTAGCTTATGAAAAGATTACTATTGAATTTATGGAATTGATGAACAAGATCATTAACATGAATTCATATACACAATGTTGGTTAGAGGAACGTGTGCCACAACAATTTTGGGCTATTGCATACTTTACTTTGGCCATCTAACCTCTAATATTGCAGACTTTTTAAACTCTTTGTTGTCGCAAGCTTGTGATTAGAACATCCTTCTTTTGCTCAACATTATCTATCAGCAATTGATGTGTTGGTTTGAAACTCAATGTCAAAGTGAAATGTTACTACCATCAAAGAATCTTGATCAATCTACAAATTTTTATCATTAACTTGATCCCAACGATGCTCAATGGTTCCAAGTCTTTTGGAGTGATTCAAATACCTATGAAATCATCTTTCTGCCAAACAACTTTGTCGTTAACCTTGAGGAGAAAATTTTCAATTCCCACAATTGGCAAGAAGATGGTCTACCTTAGGGTCATGCTATTGCTACCATTCTCCATAGTTGCAACTATATTCAATTTTATATTGCATCCTTCTTCACTGTTGCAAGTTTATAGTTATATATATACCATGGAACCTATTTTGCTACAAGAATTGGATGTTGGAGAATCCAGACCTCTACAAACAAGACATCCAACAAACAAAAAGAGTGTAGATAGAAGACATTGGCCATGAAAAACATGCCTCCAATTGTAGCCAATGTGGTCAAGGAGGTCTTTTATGGCAGACTTGTTTTTCTCTAATCTAAAATTTATTGTTTTTTATGACATACATACTTATAATGCAATACATAACTAGTTTTTCCTCGAAGAATAAATGGTCAATAAGCACTAGGTGCAAATTGTTGGTGGCAAGCAAATGTGTATCATCTTGAATCAATAGCAATTGTTTGAGTTTCAAAACTCAAAGAGATAGCCACTTCCTTCATGTGTTTATAAAGTTTTTCCATTGATGCAAAGGTCATTTTAATGCATAATTCCATATGTTGAGAAGTTGAAGACTTTTGGTGTGGCTCTTTTTCTCTTAGAAGTGGTGTCTTATTACTCATAATGCTTGTGCTTGACACTTACATTGTGGAATCCCTATTAGAGATATTTTTGTGATTTTGAAAAATTATAGGGGCATTGTTGTTATTTTCCCTAGAAAATACAATTAATATAGTAGAAAATCATATAGGATAATAGCCATTTAACACTAAATAAATATGGTTCAAAACATGTGGATTTTAAGTCAAATATAAGAAAGATTAAGAGATAATTATTAAGAGAGCTCAAGAGATAATAAGAAAATTAGATGCTTTAGAGCATCATTTTCTTAAATAGAATCTTACACATACATAGATCTATTTACAAGGTCTATGTCTCCAGCTTAATCATTTTGGTATACATCTTATAATTTTTTGGTCTTGTAATGACACACCATTGCACTATTAGTATATTTTATTTTCATATTTGTAGATTAGTTGAAGGTTAGGAAAGCTATTAAGACTAGAACACAAGATTGCACTAGTTATCATTGGCCTAGAAGATGACATAGAGAAAACAGCATGGCTCTTTTTTGTTGAAGGATCACAAGGACAAAGACCCTTGTGATCATGATCTTTGTGATTGTGTATCCTCAATGCTAATGACCTTTAGGTCAAAGTTTGTAACAAAAGAATTCCATCTCAGATGACATTGACCTAGAGTGTCATTGGCCTGATAGTAAGTAAATCTTGGGGAATTCAAATGACTTGAATACACAACCATCTAGACAAAGAATAGAAATCAATGACCATTCAAATTGGCCAAAATGCTTGCATGTACAAAAAATGATGGTTCACCTAGGACACACCCACCAAATAGCAAGATGGTTCACTCAAAGCTTGTGGATTGAATTCTTTTGAATCAAAAAATTTGAAAATTTGAGCACAAAGTGTCTAGCTATTTTGTTGAGGAGAAACAAGTATTAAGAGCTTGAAAGATTGGATGAGTGGGTGTTTGTGTAGACATTGTCTTTTAACAAAGAGATTGTGAGTGAGCACAATGACTCTCTAGCCATGAAGATGTATAGTGCTTCCAAACGTGATTTTCATATCACTAGGACTAAGTAAGTCAGCACTCCACTGTAAGGAAGATATCATTTGCAAAAAAACCTCAATTTCTTGTCGTGGAATTGGAATTTGAGTGACTTAGCAATGATTCTAGAAATTCAAGATAATTGGGACCTTGGGTTATACTCATTAAGGAGGAATGTGTTTGCATGGACTAAATCACATTTGAAAAGGTAATCAAGCCTATAACTAAATGTTCCTTCAATGGTATGACTATAGATACCTTGTGGACTCAACCTAAGATACAACTTGATAATGACATCAAGGCATCAATCAAGGAGAAGGAGTTGAGTAATCAATAAAGAATTGGGTACAAGAATCCCATATGTAGATCAATTGCAGAAGGAATCATGAAGTTGTTCAAGAGTAAGTGCACCATATATGCCAACACAAGCCAAGAAATCTTCTTCAAATACCTTCATGAGGGGCTACCAATAAATTGGGCAAATGTGTTTTGTCAATAGGTTCAGAACATGTATGGAGACATGAACATGGAGGGCCAAGTCATGCTCATCTTGCCTTTCTAAGATACACTTTTACATTGGGATGCTACTCATGAAAGAAGAAAAGAAGAAGGTCCCATCTCACTTTTGTTATCAAGTGTATTTTTAACTCACATTGACATGACCATGGAGTGCAAGAAATATAGAGTGGCCAATCAGGAGTATGCAAGTCAAAAAATTTTATGTGCATGTGGAGGAAGTATATAATTGTACCTTAAGATACTTGCAGAAGAGGAAGTTGCAAGTGGTTGATGATTCCTTAAAAGAAGAATATGACCAAAAAAATCACCACACAATACACAAAGATGACATGATTGAGGAAGATAATGAGGGCATAAATAAAGAAAAAGGTATCACTAAGACACAAAAGACATCATAGGAAGGAGATGTAAGCCAAGGAGGATACAATCACCCAAAAGAAGGAATGATGAATGAACAATCCTTCATTTGCATCAAACTTTCCTTGGACTTAGAAGCAAGAGCAAGTGCCTAATAAGATGGTGCATAATTGGTACCATCACAAAAGAAAGTGGCTAATAAGGAAGTAAGAAGATGAAGTTTTGGGCCATATAGAGAACACGGATGGCAAAGTATCTCCATAATCAAAATCCAAGAAGAACACAACAGCAAGGATAGACCATTGGGAACAAAGAAAGGTGACAAGGTCTAGATAGAAGGAGGAGAGAATAAAGAAGAAGGAATACCACCAGCCAAAGAATTACCCATGTTTGACAAGATCTTGAAGGGGATGTTGAAGGCCAAGGAGGAAGAATCCTCACAAGCGCACATGCAACAAGGAAAGGGAGATGCACACTTGATTGAACATGTAAATATTGCTCACAAAGAAGTATGAGAAGAGGTAAACATTCCGCTTCCCACCAAGGAGTGGATAGAGAAGGAGTGGGAGAAAAGCCAACCTCAAGAAGAAGAATATGTAAGCAAACTTGACTAAAAATGAAGACATCCTTCTTGTAGGAAGTGATCTATACAATAGGTCTAGCTCTTCAAGAGCTTAAAATGATTCTTCCCTACTACCAAAAATTGAACAAGACAATCACCAACCATGTGAAGTTGGTTGCTCATCTTAATTGGGTTACTCAAGCAGCTAATGCAAAGAAGGCAAGAGCTCATTAGGAGCTCAAGGAGATCAAGGAGCAGCTCCAAAACAAAGACAAAAGTTGTCATGAATAAGAGCAAACAATAGACAAGTAGAGGAAGTGGAGCAGTCAAGATTGAAGAAGAATGATGGAGATATAGAAAGAATATAGGTGATGGTATGGGTACTCAATCTTGGAATCACATAGCAAAGAGTAGAACATGACAAACAACTTCTTGTTGAGATGAGGAAGTGATCGCATTGAAGATTGAGTTGGAGCGTGCATGAATCAAGATCATCATTGATGAGATCATGTATGGTGATTATAAGGAACTTGTAAAAATTCACATCAAGGTATTGACCAATCTACTTGATAAACAAGAGCAGCAAGAAGAATTAATCTGTGTTCAAGTATGGTTTGAGATAGAAGGAGAAATAAGGGCCATTTGTATGAACTTGGAGGAAGAGTATGCTCAAGTGTTCATAACAATGGAAGCTATGGTAAACCAGATGATCAAGCATGTAGAGAAACTAGCAAAGACCTTCCCTCATCAAGTTAGATTGCACAACCTAAAGACCAAAATTCACACATTGGGCAAAAAGGTCTACAACAACAAATAACTTGTACACTTGTTCACTTGAAAGAGTCATGGATCAATCCATGACTCTTTCAAGATTGCATCTTCTAGAAAGTACACTTGTTTATGGTTGTAGTCATTAGAGTGATTGGACCTTTGTGGTGAAACTATTAGAGAAGTAGGGACTGCCATTAGCATGTACATAGCAATTGTGGTGCTAATGCCATTCAACATGTTAATTACAATTGTGATGCTAACAAAGTTGGAAGCATTAGCAAAGATCAAATGCTTACAATCATGGCCAATTTCACCTTTAGTGAGAAGTGAAACAGAAAGTGAAGTGACTTTTGTGAGAAATGAACCATCACATTGAGGAATAATTTGGAAAAGATCTATAGTGTAAGTAATTTGTTTCTCCTTTTTTTAATGGATCATAGGGAATGACACTACTACTATCTTCTAGGAATAACTCTACCCAAGAGATTAAATAGGAAACAATATAGAATTGACCATCGTGACACTTTTTTTAAACTTCTAGTCATTTCAAACTTATATGTCGATGGGAACAACCAGTTCTTATATTTTTACTACATTGTGGTCAACATTGAGTCATTATAGGTCTTCAGCCAATGAGAAGTAACTATTATTCAAATGTTAGTTCTTTTTAATTATAGCTTTATATTTTTTTGTTTGTGGTCTATGGTTTTTCTTCAAGGTATGTTTTGCAAATAGATTATTATTGAAAAATTTATCATGAAAACAGTTTATTTCTTCTTTATTTCAAAGTATACCCATGCTAAAATTACCCATCCAAATTTTCATCCAAATTATGGAGAAAATTACATACTTCAATCTTTCTTAAATTTGCATACATCCAAGGACAAAAATGTAAGTATATGTATATACCATGGTGTATTGGTTACGGTTTCTATTATGCATTGATGTTATGGATGGTGCTAATCATATAGAACCTACAATGACAAGGAGTTAGATTATTCACAAGTCATTTTAGGCAACTCATAGGTTAATCATATTAGTCAATCACTAAATAAAGTTTGAGGCATTCAAGTATAAGTTGGTTTATGTTGGTTGGTCTATCAATTTTTCCCAAAGGTTTTAAGAAGTGAAATGAAGTTTTAAGTGTTTGAAATGCTCTAGTGCTCCAAATCTAAGGAGGATTACCTACATTGATCTTAAGTATGTTTTGCTAGAAACCCTATAATGATCAATTTTTACTTTCACCAACCCATTCTCCTTATTTTGGAATAATAAGGAGAATGAGTTGTTAGATTGCTGTTTTTCTAAATTCATATTTTCTCCTCTTCCTTGGAAAAGAAGACCTTGTACCTATCAAGTGAGCTTCTCAAGCTAATGGTGGTGGTAGAGATTTCATACCTATCAATTGAGCTCTTCAAGCTAATACCAATGGTAAAGGGTGCAAAAGTTGAAACAGAACTTCAATTTTTTGAGCAATTCCTGTTTTGGCACCTAAACATTTTTAACAAGACTTAAAGGAAGCAAACCTATTGCAAAAATTTATTTTGTAATTTGCCATGGACCTATAGGATGAAAACCCATGTGAAAGGATTATGGTCTCTAAATTGGTAGCTTTGAGCTTGTAAGCTATAAGAAAAAAACCTTTACAACATATACTTCATTATAGAGGTTTATAGTATATAAGTGCGGGGTGAAATATACTATAGAGCTATGGGTTATAAAATGGGTTCAAAGCATCTTGCTCCATAGCTCATGAAATCGACCTCAATGAACTCCAACCAAGAACCAAGAAAATAATTTGAAACAAAAATTTGAATCTTTAAAGAATTTTTTAAGTCTTATAAGGTCTCTATCCAATGCACTCATTCCTTATTTGAGCACATCCTTCAAGAATAATACATAGAGCTTCTTTAGTTGGAGTAGTAATCTGAACATATGGCTTTTATGTTAAGAATAAGCAATCTGCTACAATGCTATTGCTCAAGAGATGATAGATTTGAGCTTGGTGCTCTTAGAATTCAATAGCTATGTAGTCTACTTGAATGAAAAATCTCCCACAAACTTGTACATAGTATAAGCAACTTGGGAGATCTCAAACTTTATCTAAGCATCTTTGTCTTTCATATCCTTGCAAATCCTAGACATATAAACTTCCTTGTGTATTGTATAACCTTCCTAAATCTTATGCAAGAAAGAACTTGGTTAAACAGAAGGTATGTGAAGCATGTTGGGTAGATGAGTTTTAGAAAACACCTAGCATGGCTCTTTTTGAGTCTAGTAGAAAGAAATGGTATTGATACATACAACCTTTGGTAAATAATCTCTCCTCCTTTGAGATGAAGAGGGTTGGGCATGAATCTAGTGTTTTTGGGTATCTACCATCAATACTTCTACGTTTTTTAACTTCAGCCATGGCTTTGGATTGGGGCTTTGAAGAAAATTTCTTTTGCAATATCCATGGGTTGAATGATGACTTGCACACACATTGTAATCTACAACTCTCACCTAAGCTCATGGTCTATTGGAAAATTGTGGAAGAGAAGATTGATAAATAAGGCTAAAGTCTTGGAAATTTTGTGCTTTGATCTCCTTGTCTAGTTTTTTAACTCTATGGAAGGAAGAACATCCTTCATGCTTCACCTTCTAAAATTTGTTGGCCATGCTTTTTGTGTGGGTCTAAATGGATCTACTTTAAAAATCTTAGTTATTATCAAATTTGTTATTTGAATCTTGTCAATTATCCCATTCTTGTTAAGCATGTGGCATCTTTTGACTTAAATAATATCTTCACAACCACCCAATCATGTTTGTTCCTAGTCCATGTAGTCTCATTCAATGAAATGTGGATTCAATTGCACTTGAAGTTTAGGTTCAAGTAAACAATTTGGATATCTACATAATCAAGATATTTAAATTGATCATCATTTTCATAGGAACTCAAAATGACTAATCAACAAGAAAAATATGGCAGTTTAATTGTCCGATTAGTAATGTCAACCAAAATATAGGTATTTAGGGTCCACTTTGAATTTAAGATCTTTGTGTTCATCTTTTCTTTGTTGCATGTGCATCTCCCTTATTGGCCAATTGTTTCACAGCACTAGCAATACTTTTGCTTTATCTTCTTCCATACACTCTTAACTTTGGATCTAAGAAGTCTCCCTTTGAGTCTACCAATCCTAATTTGATCTCTTTCTAATTCAAATCTATATTCTATTTCTAATATACTCACTGCTTATACTTTTCTATTATTATGAACTCAAATACATATTGAAATGGAATATTTAAAACTTCTAAGTATTCAATGATGAAAAATAGTTTTATTAAAATGTTGCTAGAAGTCTTCCCTATTTTTTCTCTTTGATTTCTTCTCCTTGCAAATATGTTAATACCAAACTAAATATTTTTTTATCAACTCATGCTTGAGTCCAATAATTTTCTCCACCATTCATTTCACTCCAAAAGAACATGTTTCTACTTCCTCCTCCTCCACCAAGAGCAATTGTGGTTTTCACTCTTCTCTCTTCTTTTTAGCCTTACAAAAAAAACTAACAAAATTCAAATCTTATTATTTATCCACTACAAAATCTATTCATCCATAGGAGCTAAGAAAAATTAGAATAAACTTAAGTTCACTTTCTCTCTTTCTTTCAGCACCGCTCTTTCTTCAAGTGCATCCTACCATAGTTTTGATCCGAAGGATGTAGAATTATCCCTTGCACATTTCACATGAATTGCACAATCCTCTCAATAAGAGAAAGAAGTCTTTCCATCATTGTAAAATATTGTAGAAATGTTTAATAACCACATTGGAGCAAGCTTTCTTCATAAAAAAACATAAAATAAGATGCACATGGTTAGGTATTTGGAAAAGTCTATTTTAATCAAAAGAGATTATCTAAAGATAACTTGATTAATTTTATAAGATAGTTTTATTGTTTGACAGGTTGCATGATTACTCTTTATATCCAAGGTATATTATGCATTGAGAGAAGTTTTCTTTTCTTCTTGTGGAATGAGCATGAATTTTTTCTTTCACTTTGCTCCAATGTGAATAAGTCCTACAAGCATTAACAATTTGGAAGTAGTAAACTAGTTTTCCATTTGTATTTGATTTTTTTGTTGAAGACAAGAAAATGTGTAGGATCCTTAAAGGCCCCTACCAAATATGCATGCACTGGTGATATCCATTGTCCGGGTATACATGGAAAATTTTTCTTTAGTAAGGAGTGGCTAAATTCTTTTTTCTTAACTTATTGTAAACTTAAGTTGGATACTAAGATTTACAATCTTCCTAATATTTTCACCAAATGAGTCTACAATTAACAAGATAAACCTAACATCATGAAACTAAGAGGGAACAAAACAATTATCCTTATCAACCTCAACCAACATATCTTGTAATTAGTATCTCCAAGAATAATTATTTTATCTTGGATTTACAACACATATTATATTATGGTTGACATATGAAAAGATTTATTAAATTTTTGCTTTTGTAGTAAAGAATAATTTACTATGTTTCTAGGTATATATTTTTTAGTAATTATTGCAAAACTTATATCCATCAAATTTTGAAGATTATGTAGAATATATAGCTATAAATTTAAAAAAAAATTATGATTGTAACTATAGAGCAGATTTATTTCACCTCAATTCTTTATGTTGAAAGAAGAAGTCAAATGGTTATAAAGTACTCCAAAGTTGGATAACTATGGGTAGAAAACCCTCAACATATTGCTTCCCATGACTAGATGATCAAATTTTAATATTTTAATCTTACAACTACAATAGTCTTCTATAGTCATCCAAATTTAGAATTTTAATTGCAATAATCCTGTTTTATTTTTCAGTTTGTTATGGTGCTCTAACTTCATAGGACATAAAAAGCAAGTAACATGAAAGACTAGCAAACCCAAGGGAATAATTTATAAAAAATAGAAATTATCTTAATATCTCAATTCATTAATCGATTAGAAAAGAATTACACTCTTACAACTTTATAAGGAAAAAAATTTAATGGAGAACTAGCGGTTGGTGTGCTCTTTGATCACGCAATGTATGTTAATGCAATACAATTTATTAGAGTTTCATATGTTAAATTGTTTCAACAAAAATGCCAAGCATTCAGATTCACAATTATAGACTAATGCAGGGGGAAGTTGTAATGCATGAACCCCAAACATGAAAAGCTTTAAATTTGGCTTTAGTCTACAATAGCTCTCTAAATAAAACATTATATGTTATAATGACATTAGCAGACGTCCCATTAGCAACCTTGATCTTTTCTGGATAACAACCTTGCAAAAGTGCCACATAGAGTTGACCATGTGTAAATGCCCTATGGTTAAGGAATATACCAACAGAATCAAATGACTGACCTTGCAATTTGTTGACCATTGTTGCAAATGCACTTGTGATTGGAAACAATCACCTATTTAAGGTGAAAGGATATCAAGGATTGGTGCTAGGGTGTTGGTTTTGCAGGGTCAACCACTCTCTCCTTATATACTACCCTTCAACAATCTTGCATGATAGAACTGAGCTCGTAATTGTGGTTAGTTGTAGATGAGTGCCGTTGCACAATCCCATGGAGGGATTCAGATTCCTCAACAACATGATGAATTGGCAAACTTTGAGCTCAAGCTTGTGTGGAGGAAAGCTATTGAATTGAAGCAAGTTGAGAAACTCCATTGGGTAGTTGTTTGTGTTGATGCCATCATCATTGTTTATGGAATTTGTGCTAAGGTAGACATGTACATCTCTTGGCATTTTCTTTGTCACTCGGTGGTTGATCATCTAAGCATCTTCATTGCAAATGGTGAGAATGACTCAATTCAAGAATTCTGAAGGATCATCAAAGATGTCAGCAATAATGCCGTCAAGAGAATTACCGATCATGATCATTGATCTTGGGACATCAAACTGCCATGCAATTCTGCCTTTACCAACATCAAGCAAGAAGGACTGGAACTCATGATGGATTTGAAGGTGCATGTTGGTCATTAATTTAAACATTGTCATCAAAGGCCATAGATGTGACTTCTTTAGACAATCATTGACAGTTGCATTTCAACCACCTTTGAACACCATCAAAAGAATTTGTCAAAAGTCACCACCAAATAGAACCACTTTTCCTCCAAAGGGTGCATCAACCCCAAGCAAGTCCCTAAGTGTGCAATTGATGGCCTTGATAACATAGTGTTGTTCCATTGGTGCCTCATCCCATAAGATCAAATCCATCTCTCTAATATTGACCTCCAAGTTTGATCATGCATTAACATTGCACGTTGATTGCTCATGCAGCTGCAATGGTATCACCAAAGAAGAATGTGTTTTTCATCCCTGCTTAAGCAAGCAAGCGGCAATGCCACTTGTTGCCATGGCCATGCACTTATATCCAAAAGGTGGAAGTGATCCGAGAATGGCATTGTAGATAAACGTTTTATTTGTATTGCCGGGACCGTCAAGAAAGAAGAGCCTCTCTTGATAGTTGGGATTCCGTGTAGCAGCAATGATGCATTCAAATGCAACTTGCTTGTCAATATTGAGCAAATCCAATATCAAGTGGTCAAATTCAGCAACATTAATGTTGTTGTCATCATTGTCTTGAACATAAGAGTCAACATTGTTGCCAACACAGCCATTATACTCTGAAAGAAATTTGTCAATATTCACAAATGACAACAATTGTTTGTTATGCTGATCCAGGCAGCACTTGAGAGAGTCAACCAAGCATTTTTGGCATTCTCCATTGCCTGAGGAGTGGAAATCTTCAGGCATTGCCTTATAGTGCGGTTGAAGCATGCTTAACAGATCAGCCGGATCAATGAATATCAATAGTGTAACAAATAGCCACTCAATTTGAGATGGCATGCAAATGGTAGTTGCCTCTTACATGTATAAATCCCATTCAAAATTATCAGCAAAAAGATCTCAAGCAATTGCGGTAGCCTTAAATGTGGGATGCGCAATACTATTGAATGTTCAAACATCTTCATACAATTTTGGGGTGATAACGTGATGTAAGAGTAGATGAAGGTAGAAGATGTCCATTCCTATAGGGACCATGTTGGTCTGAGCAATGACCTATCAAGCATTTTGATGCCGACTCTATTCCTTATTGCGCTTATCCCATGAATAATGAACTAGAAAGTCTATATAAGTTAGCAATAGATCAAGAGCATCATCAGGATCAGCCTCATCTTGCAATTGGGCAAAAATACAATGATTAGCCTCAAAGAAATTTGTTAGCAAAGTTTTTCTATTTGCCTTGACGATCAAGGGGAGTAACAAAAAAATCAGATTGAGTGTGATGTATTGCTTGTTAGGCAACTGGATTGGAAGGTGCACCACATTATGGCTCATGTGGTTGGCTTTGAAGCCAAATATACACCAACATGTCTCCTAGGCTGTGATATATCACCCTTCAAGGTATTGATCAATTTGATCGATGATTTGATCCTCGGTTGGGACCTTTAAAAACATACTTATGCAAATATTTAATAGAGCTCAAAGAGTTGTAGTGCTCAACATTAATATAGAGGTTGTACTTACACAACAAATTATTGGTTATAGGGACTACCAACAGATGGTCTAAATTGAAAAAGCATCCCTTAGTACACTTACTTACCATATGTCATTGGTCTTGGTGATGATAAATCATGCGGTCGTGGTGATCAACATCAATAGTAAGGCGGAGCTGCTTGGAGAAATCCTTACTACAAGCACCATCATGCATATAGGGACAATTTGGGTCTGCATTGCTATAAGGACCATGCAGCATATGGGTCTTGACGGCTTCAAATAATTGTGGCTCAATGTTTGGAATCTCAATTGCAATGAACTTGTCCATGACATCATCCTCATTGAGCTTTTGTTCTAACCAAAATAATAAGTGCACATGAGGCAGTCCTTGCTTTTGGAATTCTATAGTATAGCAATAGGCCTGGACCTTACCAAGAATGCTCTATTTAACAATCTCATCTAGCATTGCATGCATTTTCATATGGAAGATGTGTGTACAATATCCAAACGGTCTTAAGGTTTTTGGTGCGGTAAGAGCTAGGACTTAATTTCTGGCAATTCAAGATTGCAAGTCATGGTTATGAAGAGTGCCAATTTCCTGAAGCTCCTTACCAGTGCCATGCTATCTTGGAGCCACTACTACATGTAGCATGGAGATCCAATGGTGGTAGTTGTAGGTAAAATGATTTGCTGCCTAATTTTCTCCCGACTATCTCCATGCATTATGTCAACTAGGCCCTGATAACATTTTGCTCATAGTTGGTGCTAGTTGTGCCTGATGAAGGTCATGTTTGCACACCCAACTCTCAAATACTGATCAACAACAAACTGCTGAAAGAGTTTACCACCCATGTATAAGATGTTTGACACGACGCACTTTTGTAGGCAATAATGGACATAAGACTTTAAAGTGCTATCGATAGCATTCTTGAGCTCTATTAACCATTTGTGTCCACCTTCCGGGACAAATATTAGGTATGAGAGAGCGTCATATGTTGGGTGACATACATTGATGTGTTTTAGACCTCCACCATGTTTGTGCAAAACAATATCACATAGAGCTAGTTGACCGTTGTCTATGACAACTACCGCGACTTCAAGTGTTGTTGTGCGGTTGAATTGATGGGAGTGCTCTCCAGCAAGAGCATGACCGCTAATAGCCTGCTTGATATTGGCAAAGATTGTAGAGATACCCCTAGCATGTTCAAATTGCTACACAAGTTGGTTGACAGATTGCATAGCGGAATGCAGAGAGTCCATTGTAGAGGAATCAAGATCAGCAAATACCTCCATACGTCAGTCCATTTGCATGTCAGGATTGAGAAAATACATTTGGCAATATATTGTCAACTCATCATTGGCTGGTTTGATGCCATCTCCAATCCAATGATAGAGCTCACCATTGACACAAAAAGAATAGATGTCATCACGCTCGCTTGCAAGGTTCGTGTCAATATTACTTTTCATGCTTGTGAATGCAAAGGCCTGATTGTACTTGCGGATATTAGCAAGAACGGACTTCAAACTGGGTGATGAGCACTAAAATAGATTTATAAGCAACGGATGTGGCTCAAGAGAGCCAATCATAGAATCGCTGGTGACTTTACCATTGTGGCAACAGATGGAACCCTTTTTAGACTTCCACCTGCATGCACAACATGTGGTGCAAACCACTGTCATGCTACTACATGTTTGGCATCCGACCTTGCTAAAGTCATTGATTGAACATTGTGCTTTCAGCATGCTAAGAGAGCACGGAATCAACCGACGATGATAACGATGAAATGATAAATCACAATCGTGGTCAGTACTGACTATTTCATTACAATCTTCCCCAAAATATCAAAAAATCCCACCAAACTCTGACTGTGGACTTAACAAACCCCGCCAAACTCTAGTTGTGGACTTACAAAGCCCGCCAAATCAAAAGTAGCATAAAGTTGTCAGTGGTGGGGGCTCATCAATGGTGGAGGCATGGAAAACCTCATAGGCCCCAATGCAAAACGTTTTTAGTTGTATGATGTGAAAAATAATTGTTCATAATAATGAAGAACTACATGATTATTTTGATTTTGAAATACAATCCTTCAAGTTGTAATTCATATCATCACAACTATTATCAAAATTACCTTTGAGCAAAGTCATATTTTTATATTTACCTAAAAGAGATAATCAAATTTTAAAACCTTAAAAAAATTTGTTTACCTCAACATAAAGCTATTGATAAAATAAAAATTTCATGAGAAATATATAAGTATTACATGGATGTTTTTTAATATTCAATTTCATAAAAATGTTGCCAAAAACAAAGAAATGTTTGGAAAACTCAATTTAAGGACTTCTTATTCTCAAGCTTGTGAAATAAATAAATTTCTTTATAAGGGATGATGTACCATCAAGAATACCATATTTGAAAAAATGCCTTGAAACCTCAAATATGAAAGTTTTGAATTTTCAAGATTTTAAAAGAAAGTTCTATGTGAAGAGTGATATGCATTGTTCTTCTTCATCAATGATAGGCTTCCATATATAAAACATTTTTGAATTATTTAAGGCATTTAACTAGGTCCATGCAAATGTAAGCACCTTTTTTTCATGGTAAAGCTAGAATGCACCTATGTAAGGTGAAACTAGGCATACATCTATGTAAGAGAAACTCAAGCACACTTCTGAACAGAGTACTTAGGTATCTATATGGCAAACCTATGCAAAACATAGTTATGCTTCTTTCAAAAGCTATAGATATAAAAGGAGGAAAAGAGGATGTATGTTTTTTAGCACCTTTGCTCCTTCTATTCAGTGTAAGAGATAAAATTAATTTTTTCCTCAAATTACTGCAAAATGATAAAAATATTTTTGTATATTAGTACAGAGACCACTTTGTAAAAGAAATTGTGAAATTTAAATATTCATAGCATGAACATTTGTATACCAACATAATATTTTAGATTCTCAACCACAAATAGATGAGATTCAATAGTTTCCTACATAGCAAGCACATATATTTACTGGGGAACATTATCCAGAAAATCAAGAAAATGTTAGAGGAATACATGCATATTATGTATGAATGAGATTCACAATACTAAACTATTGTATTTTGATTTTACTTTGATTAAGTGATTTTCCTTAGGAAATAATAATGAGTCAAATATGAGCATAAATATTTTATAACAAAAGCAGCTACAAATATTACATATTGAAGGTAGTACTTACAAGAACAAGTTCCTCAAGAAGTGGAACAGTATGTTAAGAAAAATGGTAAAATCTAGGTTTGATTGTATAATAATGCAACAAATTAAAGGTAGAACCTTAAAAGATAGGTTCCTCAAAAAGTAGAAGATTATGCAAAGGAAATGGTAAATTCTGGTTTGATAGTATAGATGGAAATTTAGCATAGATTTGTTGTAAGATCTCAATTTTATTTAAGAGTAGATTTGTATGACCTATGGGATGTATAATGCAACTAAGAGTATTTATGAAATTTTTTCATTAT
Organism: Lunularia cruciata; assembly: GCA_948567375.1. Lineage (NCBI taxonomy): Eukaryota > Viridiplantae > Streptophyta > Marchantiopsida > Lunulariales > Lunulariaceae > Lunularia > Lunularia cruciata. Next base: position 13,341,872 of record OX419760.1, read on the forward strand.
TATGTCAAAATTTCACTTATTTAGAGTTTGAAACAAGAAGCTTGAGGAAGAAGTCCTACTAGAAGTAGAAGAGGAAATTCATAGACATAATCAAACCTCAATTTTATGTTATAAAAGAAAATTTAGTAGAGGTTTTAGTTGAAGTGTTGTCTGATGTGAGTGTATGGTTCCAAACCTTAGCAAGCTCAGTTGATACTATATGGAATTTCTTATAAATGTTACCATTTTGTTAGAGATTTAGTTGTAAATTGCTTTCTTATCTACAAAGAGCCATGAATTACCTAGGAGGAAAACCTTTGAAAGCTTTATTGCAAGAAAGCTTAAAGCTAAAGCTAAAATTATTGCAAGAAATAAATGAGTTTCTCTAATATTTTTTGATTCAAATAATTTCATAAATTTTTTTTGGTTTTTCCTTAAATTAAGTGTAAAATGAAAATTAATGTATGATTCAAAAGCTTGTCAAATTAATCATCTTATGATTTTACTTAAAAAGTGGTACAATAATTTAAATTTTGAAGCTGAAGTTATTCTAAAAGTATTCTTATTCGGGATGTTCACTAGGAAAGAGTACAATTGTTATGCTTGTACATAATAAAATGCACTTTCAGATATTGAATAACCAAAATGATTAAAATTTTGCAAAAACTAGGAAATTTTTGTTGGTGCTAGTTTTTTCTAGTTATTGCAATTAGTTATTACTAATAGTTGAGATGGATTTGTAATTGATCTTCAATGGCAACATGAAATCAATACTCTATTTTAGGAACCAATTAACCTTAAATCTGATTCAAATACAACTATGATTGTCTCAAATTTCTTCTTGATTGAATAAACTAGCACATTTATTGTAATTTTAAATAGGTATGTAATTAGTAAAAGCAGAAATTAGAAATTCATTCTCATACTTCTTTGTTTTTCCTTTAAAAAGATATTTTAGAAAGATAAAACTTGCATTCTAATGGTTAGCCATACTTATGAGTATATTGGTTAAATATATTGTCCATCTCAATGGATCCACAATCTTTATTATACTCATTTTTATAGTTACATTTTCTATAAATAGTTGAAGGATTTATAGGATTATGAATATTATTTAGACCAAACATCCAATCTAGTTCATCCATTAGATCAAATTTCCTTATTTAGCTTTGAAGCAATAAGTTCATGCATCCAATTTAAATTTTAGAGCAAGCAATATCAATACTTATAGAGAAGAGTAGAGCTTGAATTTCCAACAATTACCTTTGAAATGGATGAGAGATAATAAGTGGTTGGAAATGAATTGGCAAGAAGAGGAGTTGAATCAAAGGTTAATCCTAACTAAGTACACAAAGACATTAATTTAGAAACAGATTGCTACCATAATCTAGTTCCTAAACATCTTTTATTACAAAAGAATAATTCTCATCTAACATAGTTTTCTAGTCTAGATTAATTGAAACAAATTTCATTACAATAGACTGGTTCTCATCTAACTTAGCCTTCTTAAGTGTAGATAAAGACTACACATATCACTTGAGAAACCATGGAGCTTGTAAGATCTTCAACAATGTTTACATTTGAACAAGAAAAAGTAATGATTGCCATGGAAGACTTGAATTTATTTCTTTGGACATTGATCTATGTATGCATGGTCCCAAAAATAAGGATGAATTATAGTGGATAGATGATCATAAGTAGTCAAGAAATGCAACTTGATATTTTGTAACAATACTTGACACCAATGATCCAACTTCTAGGTCATGTTGGACATGCAAGTTCTTACAATGCTAGTCTTGAAATAAAAAGAGAGAAAGTTTTAATTTTTGGTTTTAATGAAGCAAGCATATGCATTCATGGGAAAGTATTTATTGTAAAAAAAGCTTTATTATATGCTCATATGTTTTAAATCACAAGTAGCATGGATTCTCATAATAATGTTTGACTAAATGTTTGATGATGTATTTACCAACATAGTTTTGAAATCAAATATGATGCAAATCCAAGAATAGTTTCTTGTATGAAGTAGTGATAAAATAGTGATAGCAAATGACAAAGAACAAACAAAAATAGGAATGAAATTTTTCCCAAAGACTCAGATGGAGATTCTAAGAGAGATAAAGAACTCTAAATTTTTTGGAGTGGATGATAATCAATTAATATTTTAAAAGGTACTTTGCTTATGACTATGAATGACAATGACATATGATACACATTCATCAATTGCAATTTTTGATAATAATAATGTAATTTGAGATCTAATATTAACTTTTAAAGTAAGATGATTTAGTTTACTTTCTCAGAATCTTTTAAGCATATGATGCAATAAAAGGCAATGTTTATGTGATGTCCTGTGAGCCGGCCTGTCTCTCACTCAGGATGAACCTCTGATGGCTATTATGGTAGCGCATCATGGACTAAGAAGACAAGGAACCCGAACTCCATCATACTCCTCCAAGGCTAACACTCCAAGAATTAAGACATTGCTCACTAGAGAACTCAATGAGAGAGAGATAGTTGCAAAATGAAAGGATGTTGAGTACCTCCTCACCCCTTGTTTATATACTTGTGAAATAGTTGCATACCAAAGTTACTAATTACCATAGTAACTCAAGTTACTAGACTAAAAGTCAAGTAAAGTCAAAAAGTAGAAAGGAATATCCATTCACATGGGCATATTCCCTAAGCATGTGGTCTTATCTTGACCCAACCACTAAGTCAAGGATTCCTTCACATGGGCTATCCTTGGACTAAAGAAGAATCCAAAACAAAAAGGCTTGCGGGCCCAAGAGTTCTCAACTCTTTCCTCAAAGCCAAACACCTAGATTTAATACCAAGTCAACACACTAAAATCCAAAATAGTGGTGCTCATCTTTTCTACTTCCTCTAAAGTAAGGTTGTCTCTATCTTAGCTATGACTAACTTTAGCTAACCATGACTAATATAGAACCATCCTTTATCTCTATATAAATAATATCTCTTAAGTACTTGTAATACCAAGCTAAATATCACAATACCACACACATGCACATATGGGTGTTACAGTCCACCCTTGTTGCAAAAGTTACCTTTTATTGTTTTCCATCTTTTTCATAAGGATATAGTAGAATAATTGCTTGTTCCTAAAAGGAAACCTCTTAGGTGAGTTCTTTTTGGAGTTATGTTTATACATGCAAAGGTACAAAGATGAGTGAACTTCAAGGAATGATCCCAAAGAGGTCAAGTCCAAAGAATGCACAAATATAAAGAACTCAAATACAAAGGTCCTTTGGACTCAGAAATAGTTCCCAATTTGAATGCACCACCATCTAGATAAAGAATTGCCACCAAGGACTATTGGTGTACATCAAATGGGTTGCATGTGTGGAGAAGGATTTCACACTTATAGAAGGTCAATAACTAAAAGAGATTGGCTATAAAATCAAATGCTCATTGAGAAATTTTATTTTTTGCCAAGAGTTTTAAGCCTTAAACCCAAAGAATGATTTGTAACCTTCCTTAGATCTTTTTTGTTCATTTTAGTCCTTTGTAGCCTTCATAGTTGTTAAATTTTTTTTTGTGCTCATAGCAGTCCAATAGGAAACATGTTATTCACATGTTAGAAGAAAAATCCCTCAAGTAATTCTCCATGCTCCATCATGAACAAGTGTGAAATATATTGCAGGAGTAAGCTAGATCAAAGTAAGGGATCTTTGGGAGATAGAAGAACATTGGAAGAATGTTTGGTTTGGATATGGCTCGAGTTAGAGGTACGATCCTTGACACCAAATTAAAGAATGCAAATAAGGAGGTGAACAAGAAAATTGTAGTCATTTAACAAGATGTGGTCCACCAACAATGGGTGGAGGGTAGGTAGTAAGAAGGACCCACCCTCTCCCTCAACCCCTGCTCCAAAGGGTAGTTTTGGAACCAATCATGAAATTGCTCAGGCCAAAGAGTACAACCTACATCAATAACAGCCCGGTCATCTTCTTTACGTATATTTACCAAAGAGAGATGGTGAATTGAGCAAATGTGTTCTTCTTGCAAGCAAGAAGCATGATCATTGAGTTCAAAGAAGATACATAGCAACCTACCAAGCCCCCTTTTCCATCCACTTCTACATGGGATTGAATTTGTTGAGCAAGGAGGAAAGAAGGAAGTTCTTGAGCCATTATCACCGGTTAGATACTTCACCATGCAACCCAAAGAAAGGTCAATAATTCAAAAGTATCAAGCTATAAATGAAGAGTGTACAAAATACAATAAGTTCATACTGGTGGACAAAGAAGAATCACCATAGTCAAGAAGAAGAGTTTGGCACCATCAAGATCTCAAAGACCAGCAAAGGAATCAAGGACAGATTGCTTAGTGATAGATTTGTCTTTGGAGGAAGAAGTAGAAGAATTGGATAAGGAAGAAGAGGGAGATAAGGACAACACCTTGCAAGACTCAACATCCAAATTGGAGGGCTCAAATCAATATGAAGATACTCATTCTACACCAAATCTATAGGAATAAGGTACAAATGAAGAAGGCCATGCCAAAGACAAACAAGAAGAGGCACAACTTTGGACTAAAGAACCCTTCAGTCCCAATCAAGAAGCAAAAGCTCCCAAAGAATAAGAGGAGGCCAAGTAGAAACACAAAGAAGAAACCAAAAGGAAAATGGATGTTTTATTTAAAGGAGAAAACTCTCTAAGTGCAGACCAAAGTAAGAGAAGAAGTCACCCAAGAACAAAGAACATAAGAACCCAAAGGAGCCATTTTTGTTATTTATTCAATAGGTCCTATCTTGCATTTCATAGAAATAACCCCACCATAATATTAGCAAAATTACCCATATGAGGTAAAATATACCTCACTTTCAAGTGGCTTCACAAGACTATGTTCACCATAAAAGCAAAGCAAGATAAGTGGAAAGAAGACATAGAGAAAATCACAACCTGTATAGAGATGAGTGCAAGAAGGTGAATGTGTTGGTGTTGGAGAACTTCAAAGTAAAGAGGCAAAACACCTCCCTAGTAGTAGTGCAGAAGAAGCAAGAGGAATAATCCAAGGGGTTCAATCCAAATTGAGAGCCCTTTGGATTAAAAAGAAGAATATGCAACACTGGTATAAAGAATAGATGAAGGCCAAGGACAAAGAGTGGTTAGCATTTGACAAGAACTCAAAGCAAGAAAGGTAAAACTTGTTACTCTAGAGTTGCAAATGTTTGAATATAGGAAGGAAGAGGCTATATAACTTGAAAGAAGGGCCAAGAATTGACGAAGGAGAAGGAAGAGAGGGCAAAAGACAAATCCCAAATGAAGTAGAAGGTAACAAAAAAAGTTAGAGCCTCAAACAACAATGCAAAAGAGGAGAAGATGAAGATCCTTAAGCAAATGGAAGAAGTTTGGGACCAACTCATGGAGATAGCAAAGGAAGCAACAATGGAGTAGGTGACCAAGCCCAAGTTACATGATCTGAAGTTGCAAATCCAAAGTTTGGATGGTTAGGAATACAAAGTGGAGAAGATGGACTGGTTAGCAGTTAGACTTTAGGAGCCCCATACAAGAAGAAAATTCAAAAAATCATGTGACACCTTACTCTTGGAAATTATAGATTACAAGGAGAGTGTCATGCCATTTGTAGTGCCGCATCTAGATGCTCGGACACTGGAGTTCCAGTGATAGTAGTTAGAGTTATTTCAGCAGTTTCTCAAAGACTGCTTTCTGACGGTTAGATTTTGTGTTTGGGGTATTGACTTCACGGTGGGGCCCACCGTCACTTTGCACCATTTGCATTGTCGAGTGTGCCGTTAGCGGGACCGTTAGGGTTTCAGAGCTAGCTTGAGTCCAAGGGGTATAGTTTCAAAGTGAGCTCCAGAGAGCTCACTTCTCTGATGTTGAGCCTTCGAGTTCCTAACTATGGTGGAGAGAGGCCGGTGAGCGTCACTTGGATTCTCCATGCTTGAGTGGGTGTGGCTTGACTATAATCAGTGCCCAGTTGTTTGCAGTTTATAGAGTGATAGATCAAGTACTGATCTGAGTTGAGTTGAGTTGAGAGTGGTAAGCAATCTGATTACATCAAAGAAGTGAAGTCAGGGGGAAATCGGGTGCAAGAACTTTGAGTGTTGGTGGTATCTCCAAGCTCGGTGGATTGTTGGTAGCTCAATTCAAGTTCAGTGTTTCCCTAGTGTGTAGAAGCTCATTTGATTGATGCAGATTTGGCAGTTAGGCGGACAGTGTGCGAAAGCGCTGGCTAAATTTCGAGCAAAGAAGGAGCAAATTTCAACCAATGGTTGTGATTTTGAGCTCAAGAGGTGAAGGCAAGACCAATTTGCTGCGAGTTGGGTTCAGAAAGTCAAATTGAAGGTGGAGTTGTGAAGCTCTTCTCATGAATTTGTGATTTGGAGAAACCCGTGTTGTCAATTTGGCTTGAGTGGAAAGTTAGTGGGGGATTTGGCAGACAACCAACTTTAGGGTTTATGTCAAATTTTGGTTGGGATTTACATCAGATTTTGGCCAGATTTGGAGGAGTTTTGCTAGTTTGGAGGACTTTCACAGATTTGGAGAAGTTTTGCCAATTTTGGAGGAGTTTTGAAGTGGCAACAAGAAAGGCCTCATTTGGCTGAATTTTGGCGTTTAGAGGCTTCAAGGCATAAGGCTGTGGGCTATGAGAGGCTACAAAGGGCCAGAAGGGCCAGCAAGCCAACTTGCTAGCGTGAGGCTAGCTAGTTTAGAGTAGATCTTGGTCATTGGTTGGAAAAATCTGCCTTTTCTGCTAGATTGTGTGCAATAGGGTTTGACTCCTAGATCTCTTGTTCCTAGACTGGTGCCCTAGCCAACTGGTCGACCCTCACTTGTTGTCATAATGACTGTGCCATTGTTATCTATACACATGTAGCTTTGGCTAGGAGAGGCAATTTGATCCCATTCTTGGTGATCTTGGTAGCTTAGGACTTAGATACGAATTCCTCTTATGTCAAATGCCAAATGGTAGCAGAGTCAGTCCCGTGTTGTGTTATGAGATGGAAGGTTTTCATTTAGATTTCTTGTGATTGGACCCCCTCCATTCTCTACTTCCTGTTTGTGCACCACATTTGTATGAGATGCCTTGACTTTTGAGCATTGGTGCTCTGGTGTGCTCTCGGTGGTGAGGCTGGAGTGACGACCAATTAGACTACCTTTGTTTCTCTCCGGTGAGGCAGGAAGTGATGACTTAAAGATCGTGAGAGTGCGTGTTATGATGGCAGGTTACAAGTTGCCCTTTATCCTAGTGTAGTTATCTCAATTAGAGTTACATTAGTGGGTGGTGCTTAGTTGGTGTTGGCACGTGGTGGTGTTGGCACTTGGTGGGGCACTTGCGGTTGCAATTGGTGGATCGGGTTTGCTATTGTGGTTACTTTGTCACGACGGAGTTCTTTGGAGATTCTAGAGGAGTTAGCCTTGCAGTATGCAGTGGGTTTACTTGGAGTGGTGCTCAGTATCAGCCCGTATCTCAAGTCCCAGTGAGAGAGGAGATTGACTCTGAGTTGGGGTTTGACACCGGAGCTGATTCAATTGAGAGTGCACTCGGTGTGTCCGCACCGTTGTTGTGGGACATAGACGAGATTTATGGGGCCTCCAAAGGCCCTAAACGTTACTCTAGTACAATGGGTATCATTGAGTTGGATGACTTCATCCAGGAGTTTGACAGTTGGTGTGATCTATAGTAGATGTGGAACCCGACTTTGTTCACACCCTTCATGGCATGGAAGGGGTTGTTTCAGCATCTAGAGGGTCCGCCGATGGATGACTACCATGAGTTCAGGAGAGCTCATTTGGAGGAGATTGAGTTATGGAGACAGTATTGGTCTCCACATTATGTCTCCATCACTTCAGGCTCGGTGGCCAAGAGTAGATCGGCTGTACCTACAAGTTCTAGCTCGAGTAGTGTGGGTGGAGCTAGTGGAGGTGCACTAGCTGGAGATAGTGCTACTACGATTGGGGGTACCGTTGTAGGAGGTGGTGTGGTACTGAGGTTTAACCCTATGGTGGAGTTCTTCCTATGTTTGAGGTAGAACTAATAGGGAGTGCGGATTGACAAGCTGAGGAGCTTGCAAGAGTTCCAACGGAAGGCTGGAGAGAGCCTACGTGAGGCATACGCTTGCATGAGGCGGCTGATTAGTTTCACTCAGGGAGTTACTGAGGCCCAGGCAGTCCAATTTTGGTATGGGATACTGGACAGGGAGTTGTGACGTAGAGTTTGTGATGCTACGTTGTTGCAGGCTACTTTGCCCACTTTGGCAGTAGTCTTTGGTTTGGCTGAGCGTATTGAGCTCAATATGGTGGAGGAGAGAGTGGTGACATCTGGATTTGGTAGGGAGACCTCATCCACGGCTATGACTTCTTCTAGAGTGTAGCAAAGTGCACCACGCCCAGTTGGTTTCCGAGGATAGGGTGGACAGCCTAGATCCTATAGAGCGAGTGGAAGGCCTAGTGGAGCTAGACCCTTACCCTCATTTTTGAGTCAACAGCAGCCAGTGAGTGGTGGTGTTGCTTGTTGGACTTGTGGTGGACCTCACCATAGGAGAGAGTGTACTCAGGGCAGCGGACCTGATACCTCTGGTGCATCACAACCAGCACAAAGGCAGTGTGAGCACTGCCACAGATTTGGTCACACTAGTGACCGGTGTTTTGACCTACACTTGAAGTTACGGAGTGGTAGGGCTACTATGGCAGGTAGTAGAGGAGCTCTAGTTCATGGAGGATGAGGTGGTGGTAGAGGATCTACACCTAGTAGGGGTGCAGTACCTGCTCTTACTTTTGACACAATTATGGCTACTCGGATTGAGCAGTTGGAGCAGAGATTGGCTAGTATGGCTATTGCCCAAAGGAGACCAGATTTGGGTGCTGAGGCTTCTACCTCATATGCTGGTGATAGAGATGCTTTGGACTTCATGTGCGGAGAAGCACAGGTGGATGCATCTGCAGCAGTGACTAGTAGTGCAGTACGTGCCCTAGAGCCTAGAGGAGCATCAGTGGAGTTGGATCCATAGAGAGGAGAGGTTGGGAGACAGGTCAAACTTCCCCCATCTTTCACGCTATTTGAGGCATTGTAGACAATATCCATGGTTCCTAGACGTCCTAGTGCAGGTGTGGTAGGTGGTGATGGAGTACATGATGGACTACCTGCTAGTCAGCCACCTGCTACTACACAGATTGAGTCTAGCATGATGTTGGGGGTGGCTCAGCTGATTATGCGGCATCCTTTGTTTTCAGCCAATGACATGTTTACATTGGAAGTTGATCCAGCCCCAATATTCCGATTGGCTGGCACATTGTGTGAGAGTAGGGATGGTGCAGTTCCTACTACTAGAGCAGAGGTGGCTGGTAGTGGAGCTGACTTGGTTGAGGAGCATGGGATCCGTTCAGCGACCATTGGTTTATGGCAAGTAGCAGTGGCTGGACTGGAGGAGTTGCCAGCTAGACCGGCCTTTGAGAGAGCGCGGTTTACACCTAGTGTTGTCCTATTGGATAACCAGAGGGGGATTTTTCATTTGGTGGGACCTTTAGGGAAGATCTATACACCACAAAGAGTCTTGTTAGACTCTAGTGCGCAGCCCTTTATGTTGGGGAAGGATGCAGTTGTCTGGTCTGGAGTTACGGAAGACCAATGTGGAAAGGTGTCCATTTCAGATCCAGACATCTCTAGGTGGTGGTTCGACACAGTACATCACACGTGGAGAGCTTGTTGTCCAGGTTCAGCCTGGTCATCTGATTGATAGCTTGGTGGTGAGAGCTCATGCTATTGCAACAATAGTTGAGTCATATGATGTGCTAGTTGGAGGAGCAGTGTTATACCCCATGGGTTTCAGCATTGACTATTGGGAGGAGACAACCTCTTATAGACCTGGTTGGCAGTCTGGTGAGGGACGGGTATGTCGTCTACCAGTACGCTTTAGTAGTGGCAGTCTTGGCTCACTACAGTCCAAGACCATGGCAACATCAATTTTAGCTTTTAGTGGTGCAGTTACTTGGCTTGGTGACTTGTTGGAGGGGAACGCCCATGCAGAGGATACTCCAATACCAGAGGAGATCACTTGGCTTTGGAGTACAAGTGAGATTGTTCCATCCACCTTGGATGTTCCATTGTGGAGTTCAGAGGAGGCATTGCAGCAGCATGCAGATCAGTTGGTGCAGTAGGCTTGGAGTGGAGCCTTCGTACCATCAGGAGATGAGTATGAGGATGAGCCTCTAGAGGCAATTTCTTTGATACCTGTGGATACCACACTCATTGCTTGGCAGTATCCAGTAGAGGGGATATGCATATTGGAGTTGTTTGGTGGGATCAGCACCGGACTAGCTGCGGTGTTACAGGCGGGTATCCGAGTACAGAGGTACTTGTATGTAGAAAGAGATGAGAGTGCTAGGCAAGTCTCTCTACATCATGTGGCACACTTGGCCTATCGGTATCCGTAGTTATTACCGATGTCAGCAATCAGAGGTTACCAAAAGGCCCTACCGGGAGACATTTCCTTACTGGGGGCGCATGACCTAGAGAGACATGGGCCTATTCACTTGGTGATTTCTAGATGGCCATGTTAGGGACATACACGTGCTATAGAGGATTGGGTTTTCAAGATCCTTGTTCTAGTGTGTTTTGGGAGATGTTACAGATACTACGACATCTCCAGGTTCATCAGTCTGTTTCTCCAGCTTACCTTTTGGAGAACGTTCCTTTGATGGGTGATTCTCGCACTAGAGTGGTGGCGAGTACACATCAGGTCCATTCTTGGATGGGACCTGTTGTATTGTTAGATGCAGCCAGAGTGGGATCACGGGCTCATAGTCTTTGTCTTTGGTGGACAAACCTCTTACTCAGAGAGGTTTTACAACACGCTTATGATGGAATTCAACGACTTGACCACATCCTTGTTGATGATATCTTGGATGTTGGGCGTCAGTCTCAGACAATGGTAGTGGCTGATAGGTCACTTTTGGCAGTGGTGAACCTAGTTGGACAGCCTAGAGCCGCATTTCCCACACTCATGAGTTTCCCAAGCTCTCATGCTTTTTGAGAGGAGGACCTGGACTTGTTTGAGACTCACAGTTACAATAGTTGGTGGAGCCCAACGCTGATGAGAGAGAGCAGGCAATGGGTTTTCGCACCGGTATTACCGCTATTCCAGTAGTGTCAGAGGCATCCAGGCGTCATGTGTTAGGTCAGGCTATGGACCTGAACTATTTGACATGGATTGTGAGCCTTGGCTTGGCAGAGCAGCGTAGGATGCGCTTGATAGGCATCACCACTCGAACACTTGTGAGCCATGTGCCTATCAAGACGATTCAGGCACATGCTGGGGGCAATGGACCGAGTGGACATGGTATTCTTGGGACACATCCAGTAGCTACTAGGGAGAGTGGTCTACTTGGAATCCATCCAAGTGAGCATGGGCTACTTGGATTACACCCTTGGTCCACATGGGATGCAGCTAGAGGACATGTGGAGCTTACAGCCAGAGTGGAGGGAGTTTTTCACACAGAGGTTGGGACCTCTAGTGGTCGGGAGCATGACACTATTGCCCCCAAGGGCCCAGTGTAGCAGTCAGTCAGTACGTCTTCCACTCCTACTACAGGTACACAAGATACTTGGGAGCCAGATCTTGGACCCAAGCTTATTGGAGAGGAGAGACAGAGGGTTTTGAGGTTCTTGAGGAGTCACACAAGTTGTTTTGCCTTCAGTGTGAAGGATTTGGGTGCTTTGAAGGGACCTGGTATAAAGATTGAGTTGACTAATGACACACCAGTTTTCCGATATCCTTATCGATATAGTGATATGGAGAGGACATTGATTTAGAGCCAGAGTAGTGACCTTTTTGAGGCTGGTTTGGTGGAGATTTCACATGGAGAGTATGCATCAGCAATAGTGATGCCAACCAAGAAGGATATGCATGGCAACTATATAGATAGGCAGATGTGCGGAGATTACCGTCCTATCAACCGACAGACCAGGGCTGATTGGTATGCCATGCCTACACCGGAGGAGATTTTTGATGCGATTGGGCATGCAAAGATCTTCAGTACTTTGGATCTTTGAGCAGGATATCATCAATTGCCGATCAGGGAGGAGGATAGGTCCAAGACAACATTTTGGGCTATTGATCCTCACGGCAAGGATGTGTTATATCAGTGGAGGTTCTTACCATTTGGGTTAAAGAATGCTCATGTTGAGTTCCAGAGGGTCATGGATAGGATCCTAGCTGGATTGGATTTTGCTTGGTGCTATATTGATGACATTTTGGTTTATAGCACTATTGTGGAGGAGCATGAGAGACAGTTGTTGGAGGTGTTTGAGAGGTTGAGATCTCATGGACTCAAATTACATCTTGGGAAGTGTAGGTTCTTCCACGAGCAGGTTGAGTATTTGGGTCACACTATCTACCCCGGAGGACTTGGTGTTCAGTAGACCAAGGTGGAGGCTATTGCACGTATTCCTTGGCCTACGGATGTGAGTAGAGTGCGAGCATTCCTTGGGTTGGTGAACTTCTATCGCCGCTATATTAGAGGATTTAGTGCCATTGCTAAGGCCTTGATGAAGCTGACCAAGCTTACACAGGAGTGGTGTTGGGGAGATGAGCAGGAGAGAGCTTTTGTAGAGCTCAAGGAGAGGTTGACATCTGCTCCTATTTTGAGGAGACCGATTAGAGGATGACCATTTCAGGTTCACATTGATTGGAGTATGTTGGGGCTTGGAGCGGTGCTCACCCAGCATGATGATGAGGAGAAGGAGTTTGTGGTGGCCTACGCTAGTCGCTCCAACAATTCAGCGGAGGCGAAGTATAGTTCATATGAGGGAGAGTGCTTGGCAGCAGTTTGGGCAGTAGCACATTTCCGATGTTACCTATTTGGTAACCCCTTCACTCTCATCATTGATCATCAGCCGCTGAAGTGGTTGATGGAGTCCGATAAGCTTTCAGGGAAGCTTGCACAATGGGCTCTGATTTTACAAGAGTATGATTTCACCGTTGTTCATAGACCTGGAGTGGTGAACCGTGATGCAAATAGGTTGAGTAGAAACCCATGTCCCAGCCAGCAGGATCAGACCAAAACACGCTGGCATGGTGAGACAGATGAGGAGATGGTGCCAGGTTGGCATGCATCGGCCTTTCTATGTATATTTGCAAAGGCTTTGGTGGTATCTCTCTCAGTGCATACAAGAGGAGTTATTGAAGTCACAGTTCCAGAGAGTGAAGATATTAGTACAGTTCAGCAAGACATTCACGATGATGTCTTAGTGATGGACTATCTTTGCACTGGTGATGTGGGTGGCACAGTTGGGGCCAAGGAGAGAGACCGTGTTCTTCAGCAAGCCAGACGGTTCAGATTGGAGGGTAGACACCTTTTGCGTGTATGGAGGGATAGTAGAGTGCAAGTAGTACCACTACCAGCATAGAGACCACAATTGGTCCATCATGCTCATGAGGAGCTAGGACATTTTGGAGTAAAGCATACATATAGCTTACTCCAGAGTCATTATTGGTGGTATGGTATGCAGACCAAGGTACAGCAATTTGTTGCCAGATGTTTGGTTTGTGACCAAGTTAGAGCATCATTCAATGCTCCTATGCCACAGTTACACCCATTACCTATCATGGGATTGGGTTATCGTTGGAGTTTGGACTTCATTGGACCTTTACCGCTGACTGTGAGACATCATCGGTATGTTTTGGTGATGGTGGAGCACTTCTCCAAGTGGATTGAGTTGGTGGCACTTCCTAAAAAGTCTAGTGAAGGGACAACTTACTCGTTCCTGGATCAAGTTCTTAGTCATTTTGGTGCACCAACTGAGGTTTTGACTGATCAAGGTACAGAGTTCTTGGGGGAGTTTCAAGTCTTGTGTGACAAGGCTTTGATTGATCATCGTACTACATCCCGAGATCACCCTGAGGCAGATGGCTTAGCAGAGAGAGTGGTTCAGACGGTGAAGAGAGGATTGCAAAAGTATGGTTTGCAGAGAGGCCACTTGGGAGATTGGGATCTCCAATTACCTTGGTTGGCCATGGGCTATTGGTTCAGCTAGCAAGCCTCCTTAGCATCCTTCTCTCCATACTTTCTACTCTATGGACAAGATCCAGATTTACCTGTAGCCATTTGTCGAGATGCTACTGTAGTTTTGGACTTGGACCCCGATGTATGGATGAGTGCATGTTCTCAACGTGCAGAGATCTTTCAGAGAGTGATGTCAATGGCCTTTGAGAACTTAGCGATTGCTCAACATAGAGATACTTTACGCTATGCTACCATTTGAGGAGGAGGTTATAGACCCTCAATCTATCTACTTCATATAGGCGACTATATATATCTACAGCAAACAGCACCGACGACACTTGATTTTTCTACAGGCTGCACTATCTTGAGAGTGCGTGAGGTTTTGCCATTTGGAGTCCTTGTGTTAGAAGGACGTGATGGTGTTGTTTGGAAGGATCATGTGCGCAATTGTGCGCCATGCCACCTCCCAAACATTGATGGTACTATGGACCCAAGCTTGGCACTTGTACGTGCAGGCTTGAGGTGTATGTTATGTGGCTCTTCTGGTGGAGCTGCTACTATGTTAGTGTGTGATAGTTGTTTGAGAGGATGGCATATGGCATGTATGACTCCTCCCCTCACGGTGGTTCCTCAAGGATAGTGGTTATGTCCTAGATGTACTTGACCTAGAACTAGTTCATTCTTTATATGGTATAGATTGCAGACAAGCGACTAATGATGGGGCTCCATAGCACCCGGCCTCCTGATCTTTGCCCATTAGAGGGTATACCATATACTTAGAGTAGATGGCTATTTGGAGTTAGAGGGACCTAACCGCCAGCTAGGAGGGCAATTGTGGCACTTTAGAGTCTATGTAGGACTTATGTGTGAGTTGTGTTTCTATAGTGTATGATGTTGACAGCGATGTATGTTGTGTAGCGATGTATATACGCACAAAAGCTGTCATGCCATTTGTAGTGCCGCATCTAGATGCTTGGACACTGGAGTTCCAGTGATAGTAGTTAGATTTATTTCAGCAGTTTCTTAGAGACTACTTTCCGACGGTTAGATTTTGTGTTTGGGGTATTGACTTCATGGTGGGGCCCACCGTCACTTTGCACCATTTGCACCATCAAGTGTGTCGTCAGCGGGACCGTTAGGGTTTCAGAGCTAGCTCAAGTCTAGGGGGTATAGTTTCAAAGTGAGCTCCAGAGAGCTCACTTCTCTGATGTTGAGCCTTCGAGTTCTTGGCTATGGTGGACAGAGGCCGGCGAGCGTCACCTGGATTCTCTATGCTTGAGTGAGTGTGGCTTGATTGTAATCAGTGCCCAGTTGTTGGCAGTTTATAGAATGACAGATCAAGTACTGATCTGAGTTGAGTTGAGTTGAGAGTGGTAAGCAATCTGATTGTGGCACTTTAGAGTCTATGTAGGACTTATGTGTGAGTTGTGTTTCTATAGTGTATGATGTTGACAGCGATGTATGTTGTGTAGCAATGTATATACGCACGACAAGAGGATGGAACTCCTCATTGAGACTTATAAAGGTAAAGATAAATCTTTTTAATAATGGCTTAGACTGAAGACCGTTTCTTAACTTCTTTGTTATTGTAGATATTCTTCTTAGTTAAGGACCTTCATGGATATAACCTATGGAGTAGTAAGTCCAAAGAAGAATAAATTGCAAATTGTTTTTGGGGAAGAATTAATACCTTCTTTGACACATATAAGGTGCCTAATTAACCTACATATGAGTGGGAAAGGATAAGACAAGAAGATAGGGCTATCAATGAACGATGCGGGTGAGCCAAGAAGATCTTTGGATTTCTTTAGCTTTGAGCACAAAGGAACTATTTAAGATAAGACAAGAAGATAAGACTATCAATGAATAGTGAAAATGAGCCAAAAGTGTGTTTGGATTTCCTCAACCATTAGATTTCTTTTGCTTTGATTAGGAAGGAACTATTTAAGAATCTAATCAATTGCAAATATCTTCATTTAGTGATTTTCCTTGAATACAAATAAAGCAAAGAATAAAGCTCTTTGTTACTTTTGCTTAATTTTGAGTATTGATGCATGCTTTCATTGAGTGATAGTGAGGAAACTTTGTAGTAGTGACTGAGTGGGGGAGATCACTTGTACTTTTGACTAGGTTATGGAATTCTTGAGAGTTTTGAAGGAGCAAAAAAATGCATTGATGGATCAGAAATGAATTGTAGTGTTGAATAGTATCACAAGAGCAAAGAAAAACAATTACACCAACTCAAAGAGCCTTTGAAGTTGTGCCTTCTGGGAAGGGTAGTGCATGTTCTTTAGAGTTAAGGTTTGTTTAGAAAAGTAGCCATTTTTGGGTTGATTGAATCATCATCTTCAAGAATAGTCAGAACACATTCTTAGTGAAAGTGATCTTCTTAGTTTCCTATTTTCCACAGTGTAGACACTACATTCTTCTAGGAGTAATTTGTACCCAAGAGGTTAAATAGGTAACAATAATGAACTACAAGTTGTGACAATTCTCTTCAAATCTAGTCATCTCTTATCCATATTATTGAGAGATAGACTTATTTCTTGTTTTTATATCACTTTTTGGTCAATACTAGATTACCACAGTTAATATGATACAAATTTTCAAATCTTCTCCATCTTGCTAGGATGCTTCATTGGTGTTCTTTTCTGGGTCCTTTTCTTTAGAATCTTTTTTAGCCAAGAAAATTTATTAGATTTTTATATTTAAAGGATGTTAACCATTGTTATACTATAGAGAATAGGTTCTTGAGGATTTTGATTTATCTTAATATCCAAAAGTATGGCAAACAAAATGTAACCCTAAATGGTGAATTAGTTCATGGTTGCTTCGAGCGGCAGTTTTGCAAGTCGAAAACCTGGCTAACTCGAACTTTATAGTGGTGCTTGCATCTCTGGGAAAACTACAGTGACCAGATGATATCAGAAATGCGCGCTACATCCATGTCCTCTACTTTCTCTTGCTTGCGGCTCCGCCTGATTCTTGCAAACGAAAAATCCATGTTCTATCATGCTTTCCAAAGCAGGAGACACTAGCATTGCTGTTAAGCGCATCTTGTATCAAACGTTTTGACACACGCAAAGTAGCGACATGCCCTGAAGTATGAACCTGCGGTGAAACCAACGGAAATTAGGGTATGGAAGTGTGGAAACCGCCAGACGTATATAGCACCTGGGCATCAAGATCCACTCTTGGAATCTTAATAAGGGTTAGAACTGCCCACGGAAACCACCTTTCACAGTACGGTTTTTCTGCCGGTAAGATCAACATCACGATCCATAGAAAATGTTAGCAGTGTTTTCCTTCATTTAGGAGATATAACCACCCGCATAAACCCCAAACCCTAAAGGCGTTTGAGACGAAGAAGCAATGGCGAATTCTTAAGATAATCTTGAGAAAATCTTGGACGTGGAAGAAGGGTCGGACGCACTGGGTATTCTTTATGGTCTAAAGAGAGGACGGATGAACCATATAACTATACAACTGAAACAAGGATGGTGGTCAAAATTAGTCACATTTATTAATTGTTCTTTTTATATGTGAAAATATTAGACCCTACTATCTAGGAAAAAGTTAAACAAGTTATTTCCTCCACGGAAAGAAGGTCTAATCCACCACAAGAAATCGACTGGAAGATATGCAAGGCCATGCATACACGGGTATGCCCACTTATGAGTTTCTCAGGTTATTATACTCAAAGGAGATTTAGCTTTGAAATTTGATATGCTGATTCAGAAAACACCAAGTAAAATTTTGTAGTTAAATGATCAAAAGTAGTGCTAATCTAGTCATTTTGTCCTCCAATATACATTACATCAATTATTAATTCACAAGGGAAACACACAACAATAGAGAAGGACTCTAAGGTGAACTATGGCTTAGGAGAATTTTCTTTATGGGTCTCATTATTGTGTTCATGTAGTTGATTTAAAACATTATCTTCCTCCATAATAAAACCATACGTGGAAAATAAAGGAGAAGAAGTTAGAACACCACTCTAAGGGTGGTGTTCTTTGTAAAGATCCATTTATCCTGATAGAAATGGATGGACTTGAACCAACATTGAGAGAATTCTCAACATCCACTTGCACTAAATTGATTTAAAATATATTTCTAAAGTGCCCCAATACAAACAGAAACTCCATAACAAGTTCTTTATGTATAGGCTATTTCTTGATAGGGCTCTAATCACAATTGATCCACTACATAAAAATCTAAGCATTCTAAAGAAAGATCCACTTGTTGAAAAATTTAATGAACATATATATCTAAGGTACTCTACTACTATTTAAGATTCTAAACAAAGTTTCTTAGTATGATTTCTTAGCTTGAAGATTATCTAATTGCATCTAGTCTTGTGCCTAATTAAAACTCCTTCACAACCTCTTGGTGTATTAACTTAGCTTGATGGTGCTCTCATTCTAACTTGTTCAATAAATTCAAAGTGCAATCAAGATAGATATCTAAGATACTCTAATAATCATTTAAATGTCTCACAACCTCTTCATATTGTCTTCATATAGAAGATAATTTATAGTTAAATGGACTTGAGAATTAGGTGTATGGTCTAGTAGATATCTAAGATGCTCAAACTACAATTGATCTAATACCCCCAATGTGCAAGCATTCTCAACTTCCACTTGGAGGAAAATACAATTAGGAAATATATATCAAAGGTAATCTATAATAACTTAAACACTCTCATGCACTCCTTATTTGTTACTTAGCACATCAATACTCTAACCATAATTGATCTAATGTACAACTAAGATGTTCTATTAACAATTGGTCTAATGTACACCAAGTACATAAGACCAAGGTGGACACCTAAAGTACTTCACTAATAGCTAAAACTCTCTTACAGCTTCTTGATGTAGTGGGTTTGGAAAATCACTCACAATGTTTTTATTTACTGAGTTTAC
Organism: Lunularia cruciata; assembly: GCA_948567375.1. Classification (NCBI taxonomy): domain Eukaryota; kingdom Viridiplantae; phylum Streptophyta; class Marchantiopsida; order Lunulariales; family Lunulariaceae; genus Lunularia; species Lunularia cruciata. The sequence continues at coordinate 13,360,770 of OX419760.1, forward strand.
AAGATGTATTTTTGAAATTTATTAACCTACTAAATTATTTAGTAAAGTGTGTATTAAAAATCCTTTGCAACAACTTGGTTTATTCACGCTTGCTTGCAAGTAGGTGGATAAGAGAGATTTTGTGACTTATTTATTGATTTGGGTTCAAAAGGTTAAGCTTGATGTGGATAGAAGTGTTCTTGGAAATAAGAGATAATTATTGCCAACAACATTTCACAACCTCATGATTTATTGATTATAATAGATTTGGGAAGTCATTTTTGTTTCACTAATATTGGTTTAATGTGGATTGAGGTGTTGTTGGAAATAAGAGCCATTTCACAACCTCTTGATTTACTAATAATTGTGGATTTGGAAACTATCTCCTAAGCCTTTAGGTCTAGTGACTCTAGCTTGATATGGATAAAGATTTTATAACATATGCTTCTTGATCTAATACCTAACATTGATTTAATAATTTTGTCATAACCTCTTGGTCTATTTACTCTAGCTTGATGCAAATAAAGGTGTCATTGGCAATGAAAGGATTATAAAACCTCTGATCTACTTCCTCTAGCTTGATAGGGATAGGCTGATGCTTGTAACACAAGAAATGCTAAAGGATAGTATTGTAGGAATTTTAGCTTGACATGGATACAATTGTTCTTGGAAGTAAGGAAGATGCTAAAGGACTATTGTATGGAATAAATACTAAACTAAATCTCAGATCATAATGATCTAAATTTTTATATTTACATCTTCACTACAATAATTCTGTTATCACTAACATTTAAGGTACTAAATGAGGGAATCTCTTCCTTTGCTATTAATGTAACCAAACATTATAGCTTTGTAGAATCACTAAAAGGAATATTCTTTGGAAACCAACATATCACTAGGTCTTTACCAGAGGTCTATTGTCTCCTAACATTTTACCTATTGAATGAGAGATTTATCCTTGAAATACAAGTCAAAACCATTTAAAAGAGATTCTTAAAACCATTGGAAGGGCATACTCTTGAAATCAATTAAAGGGGCTCAAAGTTCACCATAGATTAATCTCCAAGGAAAGATATAGGATAACATACAAGGCAACGGAAAAGAGAGACGTATCTAAAATGCATTTATTGGTTTCACTTATACTCTAATTTTTTGAGTGTATTTTCTTTTTTGGTGTTGGATGTAATATGAGCAAAGGAAATAACTATTAATAGTTAGTCTCCTCCACTAGCTACTCTCAAAGGATGCAAGGTGCATGCTGCTTTACTATATTCTCAAGCTTGGCCTAGAACCTTCTACTAATGAAAACTATAAACTATGAAGCATTAAAACTGAACACACAATATTCTCTAGCTTGGTTTAAAGTTTTCTACTATGGCAAAAACACCAAAAGATGAAGTGTCAAGTAATAATCCTTGTCACATTCCTATGTATTGTACCTTGCATTTACTCTTTATGTAAAGTAGGCTAATCATTGACTCAATATCTCCAAAGTTACAAACTATTATCTATCAACTCTAAATACCTCCATTGACCACTCCTACCTTTCAACTCTTAATGCCTTTGTTCAGTCATCTAACACAAGAGGAAAGTTATCTCCAAAGCTATCAACTATTACTTATCTATCTTTGATATATATAATGACCTGTGAGCCGGCCTGTCTCTCACTCAGGATGAACCTCTGATGGCTATTATGGTAGCGCACCATGGACTAAGAAGGCAAGGAACCCCAACTCCATCATACTCCTCCAAGGCTAACACTCCAAGACTCAAGACATTGCTCACTAGAGAACTCAATGAGAGAGAGATAGTTGCAAATGAAAGGATGATGAGTACCTCCTCACTCCTTGTTTATATACTTGTGAAATAGTTACGTACCAAAGTTACTAATTACCGTAGTAACTCAAGTTACTAGACTAAAAGTCAAGTAAAGTCAAAAAGTAGAAAGGAATATCCATTCACATGGGCATATTCCCCTAAGCATGTGGTCTTATCTTGACCCAACCACTAAAGCAAGGATTCCTTCACATGGGCTATCCTTGGACTAAAGAAGAATCCAAAACAAAAAGGCTTGCGGGCCCAAGAGTTCTCAACTCTTTCCCCAAAGCCAAACACCTAGGAATAATACCAAGTCAACACACTAAAATCCAAAATAGTGGTGCTCATCTTTTCTACTTCCTCTAAAGTAAGGTCCCATCTATCTTAGCTATGACTAACTTTAGCTAACCATGACTAATATAGAACCATCCTTTATCTCTATATAGATAATATCTCTTAAGTACTTGTAATACCAAGCTAAATATCACAATACCACACACATGCACAAATGGGTGTTACAGACCACCTCTACATATAAGCTCTCAATGTTTGCTCATATGCTATAGTTTTGTGCTATAGTAACCCACCTTGACTCAGAGCAATATTTCCTTTTTTATTAGTTTAGTAATTTCATTTTCAAGGCAGAAGGTTGTGATTCAAGCCAAAATTGGCATTAGAATGTAGATGAGCACCTCAAAAAGTAAATAATTCCCTCATAAAATGACTATGAGCTAGTTCCATGGCTTAGAGGTCCAATGTTCATATCATAATAGGGCTTTCTTGAGGGCCTGTTTTCCTTACAAAGATCAGCACTATGACTGACCTTAAGAATACAAAGAATCATTTTGTTGTGAAGACTTGTCATTACAAATCATGTTGTTATGACTTTTCTTTGGCATGAGGTTGTTTCAATATGAATATAGTGGAAAGAATTTCTATCAATATGAAATTCTGCTGTCAAAGAAAGCACCTTCAAATTGCAGCTCAACAAAAATCATACCCCTCACACAAATGCACCATCAAAGTGCTTACTCTTGACCATTTGGTGCTAAGTGACATACATTTAGGACATGATTGTGACCTTTTATCAGCCACCATGACAAATGAAGGACAGATCGGTTTTGATATGAATACAAAATAAGTATCCCGTGCCATGAAGAGAAGTTTTTTTACTTCTTATTCCTTTATGTGGTCAAATTCTTTTGTTGTGTAATTTAGGAATTCACCTTTTTCAAGAATTTAGCTATTCATAAGAATCACCTTTTTTAAATGCAAAGTGTGAAATCTTAAGAGATTTTGTAAGCAAGTATTGGCAATAGAGTAGATTCACAAATCCAACTAATTAAGCAATGGTACAAAAATTGCAAAGGAGGGAAGGCAAGGCAAGTCTATAAAAATTGTAAGGAAACCTTGAGAGATTTCCAAATGAGGTTTGTACTATAGGTTAGATTACCTCAAGAGCTAGAAGGTAGAGTTCTTGCTTTGGGATTGGAGTTTGTTGGATGTCTCCCTACTAGAGAAATTTTTCAATAACCTCAACATCATTGTCAATATATTGAGAGCAAGTCTGACAATGTGGATAGAGGACCATTGGCAATGAGTGAAAGGACAAGAGTGCTCTCCTTTTGGCCAAATCCACATGGAAAATGTCTATGGCTGTTTGAGTAAAGACTTTAAGGATAGGATTGAAGACTCATTTGTAGGTGGGAAGTGAACAAATGAGTACAAGATAGAGGATCTTTTGGATCATTATGAAGTTATTCAGGTAAAAAGGAATGTGAAAGTGAATGAGGTGATCTCCTTCCAACTTGTGCACAAATAACATATAAGTTGGGCAAGGATGTTTTGAGAATGGGTCATTGAGCTATTAGATGACATGGATGAAAGCACACCTACAATCATACCCCCCCCCTTTATTCTACATTTCTACATAAAGATGAATCTTCTAAGCAATGAGAAGGAGAAATATCCCACTCACTTCTTTCATCTAGTGTACTTCATTGGACACACTGACTTGCCTAAAGAAATCATGAAATCACAAGGTAGACAAGAAGTTTTCTTGCATGAAGAAGTTCATGTCCCTCCCCAAAACATACAATACAATTATCATCCATAAGAAGATGACCAAGGCAAGGACTAAGGTTCAAGCTTCCAAGAAGCACAAATGTGCGGTTAAGATGATTGAAATATCATCTAGCAAAAGTAAAAGTAGAGAAGCACTATGAAACAAAGGGGAACTTGAAGTAAAGGGAGAGGTTGGCCAATCCACCTCACAAACTAGTAAGAGTGCAACCTCATTAGGAAATGTGGAGGTTGGAAGTGATGAATCCTTCACTTTGATATTGTTAACTATGCAAAATGACAAGGTGGATATGGGAGACAAGAACAACAAAGCATAGTCATTACCATCAACAATTCATGATTCAACTATAGGGATATGTGTGTTCAAAGCAAAAATACTAGAGAAGGAAGATGAGTGGATCCCTTTCTCCAAACTAAGAAGAACTCCGTGAAGAATATTAGCTTTCATTGACTTTGTTTTAGGAAAACAAAACAAAGAGGTAGGGTCATCTAGAACAAAAAATGAAAATGACACAGGCAAACAAAGCTAGAACCAATGAACCCAAAAATTTATCCAAGTCTAGAGCTAATACCAAGAGACAACTTAGTCAACTTAGTGGAGGAAGAGTCCATGAGTGGACAACAACAGGCAGACATGGCTGGTAACAAGGTCCTAACCAATAAGGGAGGAGAGGAAAAAATCAGAATCAAATCATGTAGGCCCAACTTGTAACACCCATTGGTGCATGTAAACTCTATAGGAGTATTAAGTTTCATTGGTGCATGTAAAATCTATAGGAGTATTAAGTATTACTCTATAGTTTGGTATTGCAAGTAGTGGAGAAATATTATCCCTATAACTTGTAACACCCATTGGTGCATGTAAATTCTATATGGATTTTAGCTAAGCTTCTATATTAGTCATGATTAGCTAGAGTTATTCTTCAATAAGATAAAGGTGACCCTATTCTAGAGGAAAGGAAAAGAGTGAACACTATTATTTTGTCTTCTTGTGTATTGACTTGGTATTATTCCTAGTTATTTGACTTTGAAGAAAGAGTTGAGAACTCTTGGGTCCACAAGCCTTGTTGGTGCAGACTTTCCTATAGTCCAAGGATAGCCCATGTGAAGGAATCCTTGACTTAGTTGGTATGTGAGGATAAGACCATTTACTTATGTAATTATTTCTATGTACTTAAATATTCCTTCAGATTTTCAAATTTTATTTGAATTTTAGCCTAAAATCTTGAGTTACTTTGGTTATTAGTAGCTTTGTTGTGTTAATTTTTCACAAGTATATAAGCTAGGAGTGAGGAAGTACTTATCATCCTTTCATTTGTAATTATCTCTCTTTCATTGAATTCTCTACTAAGCAATGTCTTGAGTCTTGGAGGTGCCTTGGAGTTCTAGCTTTGGAGGAGTGTGATGGAGTTGGGGTTTCTTGTCTTCTTAGTCTATGGTGCATTACCTTAATAGCAACTAGAGGTTCATCTTATCATCTTGAGTGAGAGATAGGCTGGCTAACATTTTTGGTTACATTGTTATGACTTTTGTAGAAGGCAAGATAATGTTCCATGTTCAATTGTATATTATATTAGACAGAAAGACGCATGAGAGCTCACTTGGACAGAACATTAGGAGAGATGAGAGCTAAACTTATGTTAGAGAACTTGGATTCAATTTAACATCCTATATTTTCTTTATGATGCTTTTGAGGTAATCTTATATATCCTATAACAAAAGAGTTTTTGGAGAGATTATGTGAGTTGGATTGAAGATTTTGGGGATCATGGTGATTTTGGGCAAAACCTCAAATTTGAGATCTATATTTGAAATTTTCAAAGATTGTAGCTTGGATTATCTTTCACATGAGACACTTAAAATTATTGCAAAGGCTACTACAAGTGCCGAGCTAGAATTTTTGGAAGGTGATAGGGTGAACTGTTCTCGCTAACTATATGCTCTCTAGAATTTTGTATAGAGTTTGCAGAATTTTTTCATTTTTCATTAGATTTTTCTGAAAGTTTTTGAGAACATTAAGTGCAAGCTATTCTACCTTTTTCTTAAGGATTGGGGAGAGATTGTCCTTGCATAGACAGTTATGAATTTTTGAAGTGAAGGAGGTGGTTTTAGACTAAATCTGGAATGATGTGTAACAAATAGAGAAAATTTTGTGACCAATGGCTGGACAAAAAGGTCAGAAATTTTGCAAGGGAGAACTCTCTAGATTGGATTTCATGTGTGAAAAATTGTAGAGGATTTGGAGTTATTAGTTGGGAAGATAGACTGAAATTGTAAAGAAGGGTCAATTCAAGGGAGTTGAGTTCTCATGCATGAGGAGTGTGAGAATGACCATAAGCATGTTTAAGTGTTAAGAATCATCTTGGGATCATGGAGGGCCATCAAGAGTGGAATTTGAGGTATGAAAGGTTTCCCAAGGGTTTGAGGTGATTATAGGAGTGGATTTAAAACAAAAGAATTTAGAATAGAATTTGAAAGAGTGTTGAGAGGATCCAAAAACCTAAACCATTGGGAGGAAAGAGTGATTCTAAATGTTTTATATGGAGAGAAGGGACATCAGGCAAGTTCATATCCATTGACCTTTGAGAGCAAGAGATTGAGTGAAAACAGAGACTTACTTGACTTGGGGTTACATGTTGGATCTTCTTCACAAAGATTGGGAGGGAGAAGATCTAAAACCAAGGATTTTTGTGAGGTTTGTGGAGTAGGACTTCCAAAAGGCATGAGTGCAGTGGAGTAATAGCACTTTTGGAGACTTTGGTGAAGATCTTGGGGAGAGTCTTGGCATGGCTAAAAAAACTACTTTCATCATATAGTTCTCAAGATTAGTGATGGAGATAACTTTTCATGGAGTTTCTTGCCTTCTTAGTCCATGTTGTGCTACCTTAATAACCATCAAAGGTTCACATTGATTAAGAGAAAAGCCAGCTTCCAGGCCAAACAACATAGAACAACACACAAATAGGAGTGCAACCAAGCCATCCTAAGTTGCATGAAATGCACAAATTACTCACTCCTATGACTGATTGCAATGTACATCGCGAACATTGTTACACCAAAATTGGAAGCATTAGAGGAATTCCTACCATTCTACAAGGAACTTGACCCCATAATCAACAACACAACAATGTTAGTACAATTTTTTCATAATTTGGCACAATCAATGATTAAGGAGAAGACTCTTCTACTTAATGAATTGATCAAGGTCAAGGAGCAACTCAAGGAGACAAACACAAGTTTGGAAAACTTCCTAATGGACTATCTCCCATGACAAGAACAATACAATGCACTCATCCTAAAGCTAAAGGAAAAATTCAACAACCACAATGGCAAAGCCTTCCAGCAACAAGAGTAGCATAAAGACAAACTACAAGTCCAAGTTAACAAACTATGGACTCTATGAGCTGAGTTAGAGGATGCTAGAACCAAGACAACAATGGCCCAAATGAAATACATCAATCTAAAGAAGATGACTGATCTTTGTATCCTAGACCTCAATATGAGCTTTAAATGCCAATGGGAGGAGGAAGAAGAGCAACACACAAAGATAAAAGATGAGCTATTGAACAAACTTTAGAGTGAAAGAAGCAACTTGGAGAATGAACAAACAGGGCTCCTCGCCACAATCTTGCATACAATCACTCAACTCTTGGACTACTTGTAATGCATTGATGATGAGAACACCTAGCATGAAAATTTGTAGACTTGAGGACATAGATTGATTTACTATACAAACAAACAACTCAAGGTGTTGTTTGTTGAAATACAATGGCATACCAACTTCAAGTTCAAGGAGACCTATACTTTTTTTGTATGAATTGGTGATGGTTATAAGAAGGATCTTGTAGAGCTCATTCAGATATACAAAGGAGCAAGTAGTTTGTCACAAGTATTGCCTATTCATATTGATGATGATTAACAACTATGACAACTTAATACACAACAACCAACAACAAACTTCATAAAAAATGACTAAGTGTCACCTTGTAGATATGATAGAGTAGTTTTGTAGTTGTAGTCCAAGACAATTCATATTTGTACAAAGTTAGGTTACAATACAAAGATCTTGTGCACTACTTGACACTTAACATTACTAGTTGTAGATAATAGGTTAAGAGGCTAGGGTGGCCATATCATGTGGCCCACACTAAGTTAAGATTAGGTTAGGTCATGATAAGTAGATAAGATGTGATTATCACTAAGTGCCTTAGATGTAAATAGGAGATTTCTACATTCATTATAGCCATTGGATTTCTTTGTGGCTAAGTAGGAAATTTATTACAAGCTTAAGCTTGATTTCCACCATGTCCATTTTATGCTTCTTACTTTTGTAGTAAATGAAGTTTATACCATCAAGACTCCTGAGTTGGTGTATGTGTATTAGTTTGCACTTTGTATGGGTAATTACATGCTTAATTGAGGAGGAGTGAGAAATCTTGATGTATGAGCAAAAACACTTGAGAGAGAGGAATCATTTGTGTGGAACTGGAGTGTGCAACCTTGGAGGGTCTAAAGAGGTTATGAATGGTATAGAGATATGCTACCAAACGCCTAAAATATCATAAAGTACAACTACCTTGTAGTATCCATAGTGTAGGCATTCAAGACCCCCATGATGTAGTACCTTTTAGGAAGAGTGGAATGCAATGTCATAGTTATGGTTATCAAAGTGATTGGACCCTTGGAAGATCTTACTCCTTCTTAGTTTGCATGTTCTAGGGCACTATCCTTAAGATATCTCAATACTACCAATCTTGTACGACCTGAACTTTGCAAGGAGAGTTTGGTTTGTAGACTTATGAATGTCTCAACACTCTTGGTCAGAAATGTGGTCAGACAAAAAAGGAGATGAAGAAATTTAGAGGCAAAGTAACCATTGTTACAAATGAACTACCACCTTTAGGAATCCTTTGGATTAAATCTATAGTGAATGTGAATTTTGGGTTGTTTATCTTTTTATAGTGTGCAAGAGTATTTATTTTATTCTCTTATGGGAGTGACTCTACCCAAGAGTTTAAATATAAAACAATAGATTGTCATCATAGTGACACTTTTATCTCACTTTTAGTCATCTTCAACTCCTATCCTTGTGGGACCAACCAGTTCTTAACACAATATTATGAATTGGGACAACACTATGTCACTACATGCACATGCACATATGCAATTATAGTTGATATTATATATTATATATAGATTATATATATATATATATATTATTAAAAATAGACCTCGTGCTCTTAAGTTACATATACCTTGATTCCACAATCAATTATACTTGTGTACACATGGTTGATTACACAAAGGCTTGATTTATGGAACTTGATAGGCTTATGGACCACCAAATCCACTTCCACCAAATCATTGGGATTTTTGCATCCAAATACTACCCAAGCATTGTTTCACACAGTTCATCACCTCGCACTTTGGACAAGATATTCTGCATATGATCACCATATTTGAGGAACCCTTGGTGCTTCCGGTTGTAACTTATGGAGAATGGTGGACATGTTGTTTCTATGTGTTAATAAATTAGATAGCTTGGGAGTGGTGTGATAGAGGAGCAACCATGGCGGTAATACCTGATGTTATCCTTGCTATGTAACAACAAATCGAGCACCTTACTCGATTATTGGATGAACGAGATCTTTGACGACAAGAGCAGGTGGAGAGAGTACCAATTCGAGAAGGAGAAGATTGGATCAGATTCCCTAAACCCAAGGTATTTGAAGGCAAGAATCTCCCGAGTGCAGTGGAGAATTTTGTGTTTGATTGTGAACGTTATTTTGAAGCTACCAATCTACAAGATGAGCGAAAACAAATTCTCTTGGCTTCTAGCCAATTAAATGGAGTAGCAAAGCTATGGTGGAGATTTTGAGTAGAGCGAGCCAAATGACAAATGGTTGCACCGATCTTGACATGGGCAGAATTCAAGAGCGCAATAATCAGTCAGTTCCAAGTTATAAATGCCACACAAGCTGCACGGGATAAGTTGGCAGAGTTGAAACAGATTGGCTCTGTAAGAAGTTACATCATGCAGTTCCAAAACACCATCATGCAAATTCCAAATATTTTGGAAGGTGAGCTCTGGATCAATTTTTGAGGGGCTTGAAGGCAAGAACTAAATTAGAGGTAACCATGCAAGAGCCACAACACTTGGAGGAAGCCATGCGGTTGGCCGAACGTTTTGATTCTTTGGTGGCAACAACTTGGTCTCGACTTCCACAAAGCCTACCAATACACTACACACAAGTGGAGGAGCCAGCACCAATGGAGATTGATGCAATTCAATGAAGACCACTGGGCATGGCAGACAAGGAGAAACTGCAACAAAATGGTGGTTGTTTTTATTGTCGCCAGTTGGGGCATCGCATTGCTGAATGTCCACTTAAGAATGGACGACCTCGACAAGTTGCCCAAGTGGAGGTTGTGGAGCGGAATGATCAAGGAAATGAGGAATCCCAATAGGAGATTTTGAGCCGCCTACTGGGAGCTTGATTAGTTCCAATGGGATTGAAGGCTTGACCTATGCAAGTCTGCTTCACTTGCAAGGTATGATATCTAATAGGGGTTGTAGGATTTTGGTTGATTTTGGAAGTTCAAAGAATTGCATGTCTATGCAAGTAGCAAAGGAATTGGGTATTCCTATCAAGCCAGTGATTGGAAGTAGTTTGATGATGGCGGATGGTAGAAAGGGTTCTACATTCCACACCTCGCATCTTGTTACCTTCAAGATTGGGAAGGAGTATTTGGAGTGTATGAGGTTTGTAGTGGCACCTCTACACTATGATATCATTCTGGGTCTACCTTGGCTTGAATGTCACAAGGTTCAATTCGATTGGACCCAACGCCAAATTCAAGTACAACACCAAGGTAGGAATTTCCGATTAGGTTGTCTGGCACCTCTGAGTAAGACACCTAAGAATAGTCAGTCCCAAGATGGGAAGTTTGTCGAGAAGGTAGCCATAGAGCAAATCTGGAAGGGAGATGAGTCCCAGGATGGGAAGTTTGCCAAGAAGGCAACCATGGAGCAAGCTTGGAAGAGAGATGAGTTCCTAGAAGGGAAGTTTGTTAAAGAAGCAGCCATAGAGCAAGCTTTGCAGGAAGATAAGTCTGTATTCATGGTGTGGATCAAGTCAATTGCACAAGAACAATCTGACAAGTGCTAAGTGCCGCATCAAGCTATGGTTGATCGGATAGTTCAGGAGTTTGCAGATGTGTTTCCAGATGATCTGCCAAAGGGATTACCCTCCAATCGAGGTATGCCCTTCAAGATTGAGTTATTGCCAGGGAGTACTCCAATGAGTAGACCAATCTATCGGCTCTCACCAAAGGAGTTGGAAGAGTTGCGAACAACACTTACAGAGTTGTTGGAGAAGGATTTCATACAACATAGTACTTCTCCTTGGGGAGCACCAGTACTATTTGTTCCAAAGAAGGATGGAGGACTTTGTTTTTGTATTGATTACCGTGGGCTCAATAAGCAAACCGTGAAGAATGCATATCCCTTGCCTTGGATTGATGACTTACTTGATCAACTAAGTGGAGCACGTTACTTTTCCAAGTTGGATCTTTGTAGCGGCTATTGGCAAATTCAGATTGATAGAGAAGATGTGCAAAAGACTGCCTTTCGCACAAGGTATGGACATTTTGAGTGGAGAGTTCTACCTTTTGGACTTACTAATGCTCCAGCAGTCTTCATGGATTAGATGCATCGGGTGTTGGATGGACTATTGGATCAGTCAGTGGTGGTGTTCTTGGATGATATCTTAATCTATAGCAAGACAGAGGCAAAACATGTGAATCATGTGCAAAAAGTCCTAATATGACTACGACAATGGAAATTTTATTGCAAGAAGTCGAAGTGTGCTTTTTGGCAAAAGGAGGTTACCTTCTTGGGTCATAATATCTCATCAGAGGGGATCAAGATGGAGGAAGAGAAGATCAAGGCCATTACTGATTGGCCTACCCCAAAGGATGCTACAGAAGTACAGGCATTCAATGGATTGACCAGTTTTTACCGGCGGTTCATCTACTATTATGCTCATGTGGCTGCACCATTGACTGACCTCTTGGGAAAGAACTCAAGCTTCCAATGGAACACCAAACATGAAGAAGCATTCCAGAAGTTGAAACATATGTTGTCTTCAAGACCCATTCTTCAACCATATGATCCTCAACTACCTTGTGTGGTTGATTTTGATGCTTCTAACTTTGCAATTGGAGCTGTGTTGCAACAATAATTTTTGGATGGACTACATCCCATTGCCTTTATGTCTCGCCAACTAAATATAGCTGAAAGAAATTACTCTGCTTGAGATCGGGAACAACTTGCAATGGTATATGCCACCAAGGTATGGAGGCATTATCTCTTGGGGAAACAAGTGATCATGCAAACTGATCACAAGCCATTGTTGCACACCTTACACCTGGAGCACATGAAGAGTCAACATCATCGATGGGAAGAGCAACTTCAATTGTTTGACATCAAACTTGAGTACAAACCAAGTCGGTTCCATGTCATCCCTGATGCTCTATCACGATGACCTGATTTGAAGTCCTTTCCTCTCATTACGGCAGCAATTACAACTGTGTCAATTGACCCCAAGATCCATAACGAGTTTCGGTTAACTCTACAACAAGATCCCTTCTTCCAAATGGTACATGGTCGTCTAACAACAGGTGACAAGGAGTATAACACCTTCTCCTTCAAGGAAAGCCTTCTATTCCATGCGGACCGGATCTATGTTCCAGCCAAAGGTGATCTTCGACTTGTGTGCCTTCAAGAAGCCCATGATTTATACATCGTTGGTCACATGGGTGTAGACAAGACCTTGGGTACCCTCCAACGTCAAGGGTGGTGGACCAACATGACACAAGATGTTTGAGAATTTGTCAAATTGTGTGAGAGATGCCAATGTAACAAGGCCAGTAACCAGAAGCCAAGTGGACTCCTTCAACTACTCGCCATTCCATCCGCTTGCTGGGAGCATGTGAGCTTGGATCTCATCACATCCTTGCCAAAGACAAAACAAGGACACACCACAATCGTGGTGTTTGTGGATAAGCTTAGTAAGCAAATCCACTTGGCACCAACCTATGATACCGTGGATGCTCCAACCTTAGCGCAAATCTACTTCGACAATGTCTTCAAGCATCATGGGATGCCATGTGTACTCATCTCTGACCGTGATCCTTGATTTACCAAGAAGTTTTAGCAAGCACTCTTCCAGATACTCGGCACCAAGCTTGCTTTGTCCACGGCCTATCATCCTCAAACTGATGGACAAACCAAACGTGCCAATCGTACATTGGAGGATATGTTGCGGGCCTTTGTCAATGTCCACCATACCAATTGGGATGAATGTCTTGCAGCTGCAAAATTTGCCTACAACAATTCCAAACAGGCAAGCACCGGATTTTCTCCCTTCTTTCTCAATTTTGGCCAAGATCCGCTTGTTCCAAATTCTCTTCTTGCTCCCCCTCCATCTTAGGTTCCTCATACTTCCACATTCTTGACCACTATATCCCAATCGCTCCAACAAGCCAAGTCTCACCTCCTTGTTGCTCAGAATCACCAAAAACAATATGCGGACCACCATCGTTGTGATCTCACCTTTGAAGTTGGTGATAAAGTCATGCTATCTTCCAGTAACCTCCCTCTCTCACTTGATACCCAAGTTTGTAAACTTGCCTCTAACTGGATAGGACCCTTTGATATCACCCAAATTGTCTCTCTTGTTGCTTATCGACTTGCCTTACCTTGTCACATGCGTATCCATCATGTCTTTCATGTTTCCAAGTTGAAACCCTTTGTTCCTTTTCTTCTCGAGTCCAACCTCCCCCTCTTCTCATCCCTATCAATGATCATAAGGAGTATGAAGTTGATCGTATCCTTGCGCGTCGCCATATCCAATGAGGCCGTCGCCAACATACAGAGTACACGGTCCTTTGGAAAGGGTATCCCCTTCATGATGCCACCTGGGAGCCTCTTTCTCACCTCTAGAATACAAAGATGGCCATCCAAGAATTTGAAGCTTCACTGGCAACGAGGATGTCACTAACTAGCGGCGGGGGAATATGTAACAATATGGAGTTTAGCGACGAAGTTAGTCGGGCTTACAAAGTAGCACATAAGACAAAGTAGCCTAGAATATTCCAAAAGTATCTAGGAAGCTTCTTGGGAAGCTTCCCGGTTAACTTAGCTTGCACCTTAAGTAAGTAGCTTCTAGAAGCTTCCAACTAGCTTAGCTTGCACGCCAAGTAGGCGGCTTCTAGAAGGAAGCTTCTTGAGAAGCTTCCTAGTTAACTTGGCTTGCACTCTAAGAAAGCGACTTGAGGAAGCTTCTTGAGAAGCTTCTCAAGGGCCTTGTATGCTACCTATAAATACCAAAGCCAAAGCTCATGCTAGGCATTCGGAGTTTTCCCTCATTCAAGCATCCCAATGTGAGTTTCCATTCTCCTATTTCTCTCCTCGGATTTGGTCTTTTACATTATGGGTAATTATTATGGATAACAATGTCTTATGACCAACCAAAAAAAAATACTTTTTATTAAGTAAACCATCTATGTTTTATAAGCTATTAGTATTCCCTTAGTAAATTGAAAACAAACCAACAAGAAAATTGTAATGACTCAATGTAGATCAAAATTTAGTAAAATAGTAAGAACCCCATGGGGATACAAGTTAGAGATGACTAGAAGATGAATTGAAGTATCACAATAGTCAATTCTCTATTGTCTCTTATTTAACCTTTTGGGCAGAATTATTCCCAAAAGAAGGTAGTGTAATCCTTGTGGTAAACTACAAAAAGAGAAAACAAAATCACTTTTATTATGGATCTTTTCCAATTTATTCCTAGAGATGATGGTTCATTTGTCACAAAGCTTATTTTGCTTTGTAGATCAGTACCCATTGAAGGACTGACAAGGCTGATGGTTTTTATCTTTTGATGTTTTTTAACACCTCAAACTTTGTTTGTGTCACAATTTTTTTGAATGCTCTAAATATCATTAGCACCACAATTAGTGTACATGCCAAAGTCAGTTACCACTTTGCAAGTATTTTCCACACAAGGGTCCTATCACTTTGATGACTACAACCACAAAGAATGCATATTCCCAAGATGCACAATTCTAAAGGAGTTGTAGATTGATCATATCACCTAGCTTTTTATTACCATGGTACTTCACAATGCTCTTGGTTTTTGTTAGCCATTCACCACATTGCCTTTATTATTCAAACCATGGAGATCCAACACTCCAAATAGGTTCAAATGATTGTCTTAACTCAAGCACTCATGTTACTACTTCAAGATTCCTCAGCACGACTTAACCAAGCAAAGAATCCATTGTGTAGAATTCATACAACATACAAAAATCATAAAGGTCTTTGAGTAAAATGCTTCATTTTCCAAAATTGGCTGAATGAATGAACTTGGTTTACAATGGCTCAAATGCTGACCAAAGCAGTTTATACTAGTCTTCCTCTCTTGCTAAGGAAATCCAATGGCTATGATTTAGTAGAAATCTCCTAATCATATGTATATCACCATTGCTAATCCTATTTGATTACCTTATCTTATCTTATCTTAGTCTAACTTAACTAAGATTTGCCCAGATCAGCTCCTCAAATTTATCTTTTTCTTCTAATTTTCCTTTGGCAGATTATTATGAAGGTCTTCAGCCAAAAACTGATTGCTCATAAAAAGTATCATGAGTTGGTAACATACAATAACAAAGATCCAAATCATGGAGATCAAGAGAGTCACAAAGATCACAACCACAAAGGTCTTTATCCTTGTGATCCTTGGACATGGAAGGACTCTGGTGTATTTTTTTGTGTCATCTTTTCATCCTCATGCAAAGTTACTTTCTATGCCAATGATAATTAGTACAATCTCATGTTTTAGCTTTAGCAATTTTTCTAACCTTCCATGAATCTACAAAATTTAAAACAAAAAAATAAAAATAAACTGACATCACAAAGGTGAGTTACCACATACAATCCTCCTCAAATGTGAGTATCCTTGTGAGTATCTTGCTCTTTTTTTCTTTCTTGTGCATAAACTCCCAATGAGTTCTCATCTTGGATCAAGGAAGAAAGTTGATATAAGGTTAGTATAAGTTGGTACAAGGGAGAACATGCAAATGCATGTTCCTCCTTGGTGAGTACCCAAGAAATCTCCTCATTAATCAAGTTCTTCAAGTATTGCTTCTCCTTGCTTGAGTAGGGGACAAAAATAGAGTCAAGTTGAGGGGAAAACAACTAACCAATAATAATCTTCACTTTTCTACAAAGCCAACTGCCAAAGGGCTAGTTTGGTGTTTATCAAATTATTTTTCCTCTCAAGATGGAAGTGTTATTCTTGAGCTTTTCTTTCTTATGCTATTGTAATGTTCTAAAGACAAGAGAAACCCCAAGAGAATGTCATGCACATATGCATCATTATTAACGTCTTATACTATAGAAGCACAACTCACACATAAGTCATACATGAACTCTAAAGTGCCATAATAATCAGTTCATTCTTCTATTCAAATGATATTCAACTTGATCCTTCACTCAAAAATCTACGAACAATAGGGCATTGATTATAGTCAAGCCACATCCACTCTAGCTAAAAGATTCCAAGCTTTGCTCACCAGCCTTTGTCCACCATAGCTACAAACTTGAAGGCTCAACATTAAAAAAGTGAACTCTCTAGAGCTACACTTCAAAGGTATATCCCTTTGCTTGACCTAGGTCTCCAACCCTAATAGTGACGTTGACAACACATCTGACATTGCAAATGGTGCAAGTGATAATGGGTCCCACTATGTGATCAATAGCTCTAATATTAAATTAGACCATCAACAAGTAGTCCATGAGTTACTACCAAAATACCTATGATTACCAACTACCACTCCAACATCTGATCAACTTAGCTTTGGCAATACAAATGTTGTGATAGTTGTCATGCATACATACATTGCTATACAACATACATCATTGTCAATATCATATACTATAGAAGCAAAACTCACACATAAGACATACATGAATTCTAAAATTCCACAATTGCTCTCCTAGCTAGCAGTTAGGTCCTTCTAACTCCATATTGCCATCTACTCCAAGTATGTGGTATACCCTATGGTGGGTAAATTTCAAGAGGCAGTGTGCTATCAAGTCCCATCGTTAGTCACCTCTTTGCAATCTACACAACATAAAGGATGAACTAGCTATAGGTCAAGTACATCCAGGACATAACCACTATCTTTGAGGAACCATCATGAGGGGAGGAGTCAAACATACCATATGCCATTCTCTTGAACAACTATCACACACCAACATAGTTGCAACTCCACTAAAAGAGCCATATAACATACATTGCAAGCTTGCACGTACAAGTGCCTAGCTTGGGTCCATAGTGCCATCAATGTTTGGGAGGTGGCATGGCGCACAATTGCACAAATGATCTTTCCAAACAATATCTTCACATGCTTCCAACATAAGGACTTTAGAAGGCAAAACCTTACACTCTCAAGATAGTGCAACTTGTCGTAACATCAAGTGTTGTTGGTGTTGTCCACTATAGATATACATAGTCACTTACATGAAATCAACAGATTGAGTGTTTATAACCTCTTCCTTGAACAAACACAAAGGTATCCTTATGCTAAGCAATTGCTAAGTTCTCAAAGGCCATTAGGTCACTCTCTAAAGATCTCTACCCATTGAGAATATGCGCTCACCCATACACTTGGATCATTGAAGTCCAAAGCTATAGTAACATCTTGATAAATGGCTAAAGGTAAATCTGGATCTTGTCCATAGAGTAGAAAGTAAGGAGAGAAGGATGATAAGGAGGCTTGCCGGCTGATTCAATAGCCCATGGCCAACCAAGGTAACCTAAAAGTCCCCCAGGAACTTTGTACCTTGATCAATCAAAACCTCAATTGGTACACCAAAATCACTAAGAACCCAATCTAGGAATGAGTAAGCAATCCCTTCCCTAGACTTGTCAAGGAGTGCCACCAACTCAATCCACTTAGAGAAGTGCTTCACCATAACCAAAACATACCAATGATGTCTCACAATCAGTGGTAAAGGTCTAACAAAGTCCAAACTCCAACAATAACCCAATCCCATCATAGGTAATGGGTGTAACTGTAGCATATGAACATTTAATGATGCTCTAACTTAGTCACAAACCACACATATGGCAACAAGCTATTCTACATTGGTTTGCATACTACATGTAATACTCTGAGGACAAGAGAAGAGAGAAAACACAGATTACACACTCAACATTCAATGCCCCAAAGGAGCACCTTCTCTTTTTTATATAGACAAGGAGGATCTCCTCCAAGGAAGCTCCACCATATGATTAGGAACACATATAGGTGACATGTCAGTAAGATCCACCCTTGGATTACTTACTTGGATGGGTGACATGTCTGGTCTAGGTCCTATCTGGTTGGTCAAACAAGCTTTGACCAGAGGGAATCTTTTAGGGAATCTTCTTGTAGGAATCTCAAGATCACATGAGTAAGGTACCATTGGAAAGCTCTCGATGAGACAAAGCAAGGGGGAGGGATGGCCAACCTCTTCTCCATTGGGAGGGGGGATCTGCACATTTTCAAGGCCTAATTCATCCATTTAGGCCTCCAAAATTGCCTTCAAAGATTTCAAGCATATTTTGGTTCTACTCTATTAGTATAAGTCCCCTTTTGGTGATACCTCTTTCTGATCTGTTCAGTCATCATGTATAACATCCTTCCCAATATTACCAAACCAATTCTCCCTTTAAATCATATGTCTAGCTATTGGTTCTAAGGTTCTCAAGTCTATTTTAGTTTCTGCTCTATTAGTAGAATTACTCTTTTGGTGATACTTCTATCTTATTTATTTTGACCATCATGTATAACATCATTCTAGATGTTACCAAACCAAATTTCACATCTAGATCATATGGCTAGCTCTTGGTATTACAAACCTCACTCCTTTTAAGACGCAATGTCCTCATTGTGCAATTGTTGCTCAAATGCTTGCACCAACACCGGTGCATGTACCAAATTGGCAGCGGGCTCCCAGGTTGCTTCATAGAGGGGGTAACCTTTCCATTGTACTAGATAGTCCACCCGTGGATGGCGAGTATAACATATGCATTTTTGGAGAATCCGCTCCACTTCATATTCCTCTATGCCATCAATGAGTGTCAGACAAGGTCAAATGTCTAGTGTGGAATGACCTTGGCCTGATCGGGGAGCATATCTGTGTAGTAGGGAGACATGGAACACTGGATGGATCTTCATGTGTGGTGGTAGCTCAAGGTGATAGGCCACAGCGCCGATGCAACAAAGAATCAAGAAAGGCCTTATAAAACAAGGTCTAAGCTTACAAGGTCCAAAAAATGTGAGGTTGGTTGTCGATAGCCACACCTAATCCCCAACATTGAACTCCATGCATCAACACATTTTTGAGGCTTGATTCATCCATTTTGGCCACCAAAATTGCCTTCAAAGATTTCAGGCATATTTTGGTTCCTACTCTATTAGTAGAAGTCCCCTTTTGGTGACACCTCTTTCTGATCTGTTTAGTCCATCATGTGTAACATCCTTCCAGATGTTACCAAACCAATTCTCACCTTTAAATCATATGTCTAGCTATTGGTTCTAAGGTTCTCAAGTTTATTTTGGTTTCTGCCCTATTATAAAAGTAATCTTTTGGTGATACTTCTATCTTATCTATTTTGACCATCATGTATAACATCATTCTAGATGTTACCAAACCAAATTTCACATCTAGATCATATCGCTAGCTCTTGGTATTACACTACACCACCAATAATGACTCTAGAGTAAGCTGTATGTATGTTGTCATATTTTGCTTTTCTCTCTTGTGGAACACATAGAGTGCCTAGCTATGGAGCTTATAGATCAAAGGTTAGAGGTATCCCTATTAGTTTGAGCATGCAAAGATCCCAACAAGTAGAACCTTTCACTCTAGGTTTTGGTATTCTTGCTATTGAGTAGAGTAATAGTAACGGGTGAAACTTATCATCATAACATGCACTCCTGGTCTATTGGTCATCACTTCCAATATTACCAAGGAGAAATAGGAGAATCTAAGTATAATTTTTGACACACCAATCCAAACCAATTAGGCATACAAACAAGCATGCAAGCACGAAGAGGATCCAATCACAAGAATCCAATCACAAGAATCCAATCATAAGAATCCAACAACAACTCTTTGTACCTTTTGTCAAAATTGAGCTTAAGAGCACTCTTGCTTTGTCAACAAGCCAATTTCAACCTTTACTCCAAGATTCCTCCAATATTACTTCAGTCTTCACCCAATTTATACTCCAAGTAGAGTGATCTTGTGTCCTATTGACAAAGAAAATCCTATGTAACTTAGATGGACATAACTTTCTCTTTATAATCTTTATTATGATTTTCTAGGATTCAATGGAAAACCTATGAGATAAGCTTTCCAAAAATAAAAAATAAGCCATAATCTAATTGCTATAGCTCCCCTAACAAACTCTCAAACTTAGCTAGCTTTTTGTAATTTTTATCTTAGTTTTGAAATCCCTAATTTAGAGTTTGCTCCTAGTTCTGGGTAGTTTTCCCTAGATTTTTGGATCATAGGTGCACATAATCCTCACAAACACTCCAAGAACTTAAAAACCTCAGTCATAGATACAAAAATAGGAGAATGTATACTCAATAATGATAAAATATAGAAATGCTCTCTCGAGCTTACAATGATATTTTTAGTAGAGTTTGTTGCATTAGCTCTCTTTTTCCATGGACCCAGACAAAGTCAACCAAAATTTTCACATTAGTTTTTTTATTTTATTTTCTAAACCTTTGTAATTTTAGTACCCTAATCCAACCCCAAATGCTAGATATGGATCAATTCTTGAGCTGGACTAACTTGTGAGCTCTATAGACCCAAGTATGCTTGATCCAAGACCCTAAATTTTCTATTTGAGAAATTCACATGAAACCTTTGCACAAAATTTCAAACTCTAGCCACCAAAAGTACTAGAAATTTTGACAAGGTGATTTGGACCTGAACTTTAGGAGTGACCAAATCTTCAAACCTGATCAGAATGTAATCTCCAACTCCTTACTTTCCAAAGCTCCAACTTCAATTGGCCAGATCTAATTTGATATTGATCAAAATCTAAAATTTCTTGAGCTCCACATTACAAGCACTCTGTCAAATCATCAACCCAATTGAAAAATCATGAAGATATTTCATGAATCTCTCCAAATAACCTATTTTGTGCTCCTAGGTATGAATTTTACCCTTCTTGACTCAATCAATTATATCTTGCAGAGAATTGACTCAAATCACTCAATTTTAATCTCCAAATTATTGCTTGTCATCTCCTCTCTCCAACAGTGGTCCTTACTCATAGAATAACTTCTCCAAACTCCCTCAATGGTAAAAAAAACTCACAACTTTTTCTTGGAATCCAATCTCTTGCAATTTTATCATTTAGCCTCTTCACTTTTTGACAAGTGGACCACACAACTCCATCTTGAAGCTCATGAGCAAAATTGAATCATTCTCCTACTACAAGAGCACATAGATTGACAAGTCTCATACTTGATTTTAAGTAAGCACCGGAAGGACAATAAGATATGGGTTTTCTATCATCGACATTATAAATATCGCCCCAAAATGTGCCACCATCCAATCCCATGAGTCATCATGGTGTAGAATCTGAAGCCTGAAGAATGAGGAATTGGGAGTGGCAGATTGGGAGCATGGGACATCTCCTAATCAATTACTCTCTCTGACGCCCGGCCTCCATGCTATGCTCTCACTCTCAACGTCCTCCTCTCACTTGAGACTCCTCCAACTAAAACAAACCTTCCACCCTATTCTCCACCATCTATATACATAAGAACCCTCAAAGAAGACAAGACCATAATCCATGTGGCCAATTGTATACATGTACATAGATTGCACATATGGTAATAACTCAACTATGGGGTCCATCATACAACCTACTCCATCTTTATCGAGATAAACCACATTAGTTTACTTTTTCAAGGGCTATGCAAACCACAACACAATAACACTTTACTCCAAAATGTCCTAGCTCCTTGTGAGCATGATGGACTAATTGTGATCTTTGAGATGGAAGTAGTACTACTCATACTCTACCATCCTCCCATACATGAAAAAGGTATCTACCTTCCAATCTAAACCACCTGGCTTGTTGAAGCTCATAGTCTCACAACACCAATTGTGCCACCCACAACACCAATGCAAAGATAATTTATTATTAAGACATCACCATGAATGTCTCACTGAATTGTAGCAATATCTCCACTTTTTGGATCTATGATCTCAATAACTCCTCTTTTATGTGTTGAGAGAGATACCACCAAAGCCTCAAAAAATATATATAGAAAGGTAGATGCATGCCAACTTGGCACCATCTTCTAATTTGTTTCACCATGCCAATGTGCTTTGATCTGACCCTATTGGCTAGGACATGGGTTTCTACTCAACCCATCTGCATCATAGTTCACCACTCTAGGTTTGTGAATAATTGTGAAATCATACTCTTGTAAAATTAGAGCCCATTGTGCAAGTTTCCTTGAGAGATTGTCAAACTCTATCAACCACTTCAATGATTGATGATGAATGATGAGAGAGAAGGGACTAGACAACAAAAATATTCTACTACCCATATTGATCCCAAACACTCTCTCTCATATGAATTATATTTTGCCTCTATTGAATTGTTAGAGCAACTAGCATAAGCCACCATGAACTCCTTCCCTTTATCATCATGTTAAATGAGCACTACTCCGAGCTCCAACAAACTCCAATTAGTGTGAAATTGGAATGGTAGTCCTCTAATTTGTCTCTTAAGAATAGGAGCAGATGTCAACCTCTTCTTGAGCTCTATAAAAGATCTCTCTTACTCATCTCTCCAACACTACTCATGTGTGAGCTTGATCAGCTTCATCAAGGCCTTGGCAATGACACTAAATTCTCTGAAATATTGGTAATAGAAGTTCACCAACCCAAGGAATGCTTGCACTTTGCTCACATTCATAGGCCAAGGAATACATGCAATAGCCTCCACCTTGGTATGCTAAACACCAAGTCCTCCAAGGTAGATAGTGTGATCCAAATATTCAACTTGCTCATAGAAGAATCTACACTTCCCATGATCTAATTTGAGTCCATGAGATCTCTACCTCTCAAACACCTCCAACAAATATCTCTCATGCTACTCCATAATAGTGCTATTGACCAAAATTTCATCAATATAGCATTGAGGAAAATCTAATCTTGCTAGGATCCTATTCATGACCCTATGGAACTTGCCAAGAGCATTCTTTAACCTAAATGGTAAGAACCTCCACTAATATAATACATCCTTGCCATGAAGATCAATAGCCCAAAATGTTATCTTGGACTTATCCTCCTTCCTAATCGGCAACCGATGATATCTTGCTCAAAGATCAAAAGTACTAAAGATCTTTGGATGCCCAATTGCATCAAAGATCTCCTCCGGTGTAGGCATGGCATACCAATCAGCCATAATCTATCAATTGATAGGATGGTAATTTGCACACATCCACCTATTTTTGCAGTTGCTATGCATATCTTTCTTGGTTGGTATCACTATAGTTGAAGCATACTCTTTATGTGGAATCTCCACCAAACCAGCCTCAAAAAGGTCTCTACTCTAGCTCTAAATCAATACTCTCTCCATGTCACTATATTTGTAGGGATGTCAAAAACTAGTGTATCACTAGTTAACTCAATCTGAATACAAGGTCCTTTCAAAGCACCCAAATCCTTCATACTAAAGGCAAACAAACTTGTGTAGCTCCTCAAGAACCTCCAAACTCTTTGTCATTCTCCTCTTGTAAGCTTGGGTCCAATATTTGGCTCCCAAGTATCCTTTTTAATTGATGTAGGAGTGGAAGACATACTAATTGGCTACTACACTAGGCCCTTGGGAGTATAGTAGTAATGTCATGCCCCCAACTACTAGAGTTCCCAACCTCAATGTGGAAAACTCCTTGTGCTTTAGCTTCAAGCTCCTTAAGTCCTCTAGCTCCATCCCAAGTAGACCAAGGGTGTAATCCAAGTAGAATACACTCACATGGATGGGCCTCAAGTAGACCACTCTCACCCGTAGCTATTGGTTGTGTCCCAAGAATACCCTATCCACTTGCTCCACCACCCCTAGCATGTGCTTGAATCGTCTTGATAGGCATAGAGCTCACAATTTTCCAAGTACTGATGCCTATCAAGTGCATCCTTTGTTGCTTTGCCATGCCAAGGCTCACAATTCAGGTCAAATATTTCAGGTCTATAGCCTGACCTAACACTTGATGCCTAAAAGCCTCTCATACTACTATTACAACAATAATATCGATACAAATACCCATCACCTGCTCCTTGTTATTAGCATTGAGCCCCACCAACTATTGTAATTGTGAGTCCCAAAAAAGTCCAAGACCTCCTCTTGACAAGCATGGGAACCTAAGAAACCTAAGAAACTTATAAGTGTGGTAAAGCGGCTCTAGGCTATCCAACATGATCCCTTACTTGACTACCAAACTGGTCTATATGAGGTTATCTCCTCCCCACAATCAATATTGAAACCCATGGAGTACAAAATTGCTCTACCAACTAGCACATCATATGACTCTATTATTATTGCAATGGTTTAAGCTCTCACCACAAAGCTATCAATCAGATGACCAGGTTGAATCTAGACAATGAGCTC
The DNA here is from genome assembly GCA_948567375.1 of Lunularia cruciata. Lineage (NCBI taxonomy): Eukaryota > Viridiplantae > Streptophyta > Marchantiopsida > Lunulariales > Lunulariaceae > Lunularia > Lunularia cruciata. Next base: position 13,385,417 of record OX419760.1, read on the forward strand.
TCCACATGTGATGTATTGTGTAAAACCACCCCTTAGAGATGTATGGATCTGAAATGGACACCTCACCATATAAATAGGACAACTCTATGTGAACCAAGCTTGCTCAAAGGCAAGTCTAGCTAGTAACTCCTCCAAGCTAGTTGCAACAACCTACCATAAACCACTAGTTGTTGAACGGATCTCATGCTCTTCAACCAAGTTAGCTCCACTATCAACCACCTCTACTCTAGAAGCAAGAACCACATCATCCCTACTCTTAGAAAGTGTGGTAGTTAATTAACATACTAGAGCTAGGTCAACTCCTAAGGTAAATATGTGATTGGTAAAGAAAAAAGGAAGTGCATAATCAAATAAGTCACCTTTAACATCGTGCTAGATTTGTGTATGTGTAGTAGTAGGTAGTTGGCTAGCATCTAGTCTATCATGCATTCCATCACCACCTACCACACATGCACCAGGACATCTAAGAGCCATGGATGTTGTTTGTAATGCCTCAAAGACTATGAAAGACTAGGGGAGTCTGACCTATCTACTAGCCTCCCCTCTCTATGGATCCAACTCCACTAATGCACCTCTAGGCTTTGGAGCATGTACTACACTCCTAATCATTGTGGCAAATGCATCTACTTGTACTATTCCACACATAAAGTCCAAGACATCTCTATCACAAGCATAAAGATGTAGAAGCCTCAACACCCAAATCTGATCTCCTTTGAGCTATGGCCATGATAGCCAATCTTTGCTTTGACTATTGAACTCAAGTAGCCATAGTTTTATAAAAAATAAGGGCAAGTACTACACCCCTACTAGGTGTGGATCCTCTACTACCACCTCTACCACTTGCCATAGCAGCCCTACCACTTTGTAACTCCAAGTAAAGGTCAAAGCATCGATCACTAGTGTGACCAAATCTGTGGCAATGGTCACCTTGTCTTGGTGCTGGCTGAGATGCATGAAAGGTATCATATCAATTTCCCTTAGTGCACTCTCTCTTGTAATAAGATCCACCACAAGTCCAACAACACCACTCACTAGTGATTTCTTACCTAAAAATGAAGGTAAGGATCTAGCTACAATAGGCCCTCCACTAGCTCTATAGGATCTGTGTTGTCCACTCTATCCTGAAAAGCCAACATAGCGTGGTGCACTTTGTTGCACTTTAAAAAAAGTAACAATTGTGGATGAGATCTCCTTACTAAATCCATATGTCACCATTCTCTCCTCTACCATGTTGAGCTCAATATGCTCAACCAAACTAAAGACCATTGCCAAAGTTGGTGAAGTAGCATGTAATAACATAGCATCACATACTCTACATTGCAACTCCTTGTCCAAGATCCCATCCCAAACTGATCTGCATAAGGCTCAATAACTCCATGAGTGAAACTGATCAACAATCCCATGAATTTTATACCTTGTATAGGCTCTCTCTTACCTTCTGTTGGAACTCCTACAAGCTCCTCAGCTTATCAATCCGCACTCCTTGGTAGTTTTACCTCAAGCATTGGAGGAACTCCACCATGGGGTTAAATCTTGATATTGTACCACCTCATGTAGTGATACCTCCACTTGTAGTAGTACCATCTCCAACTAGTGCACCTCCACTAGAACCACCAATGCTACTAAAGCTAGAACTCGTGGGACAATCCATGCCATAAGGGTGTGACAAAAGTTGGGTTTTGTATCTATTGTAGATCACACCAACTATTAAACTCTTAGATGAAATCATTCAACTCAATTGTACCTTCTGTACCAAAGTAGCACTTAAGGTCTTTGGAAATCCCATAAATCTTATTCATGTCCCATAACAACAGTGCAGACACACCAAGTACACTCTCAATTGAATCAGCTCATGTTTCAAACTCCAAGTCAAAATCAGTCTCTTCTCTCACTAGGACCTAAGAAATAGGCTGATATTGAGTCACACTCTATGTAAACCCATTATGTATTGCAATGATATCTCCTCTAGAATCCCCAAAGAACTTTGTCATGACAATGTAACTCAAATTGTAATCATAACCATCATAAGTACCCCATCAAGGATCTTGTTGACATTTCAAAGTTGGGAACTAACTTTGGCATGCATAGATTGGTGACATATTGATCCTTGTCTTATTTGGTTTGTCAAACAAGTATGATCAAAGGGAATATTTGGGGAATCTTTTTATAAGAAGCTCAAAACAACAAGGGTGAGGTACTATGGGAAAGATCTTGATGAGACAAAAAAGAGGGGGGAAGGGGGGAGAGAGAGAGAGGGGAGGAGAAACAAACACTTTTTTCCTTGAAGGGAGGACCACTCAATCTTTCAAGGCCTAATTCATTTGTTTAGGCCTCCTAAATTGGCTCAAGTTTTCAAGATGTTTTGGCCTCTACCCTACTAGTAGAAGTACTCTTTTAGTGACACCTTTATTTGATCTACTTGGACCCATTGTATATAAAATCCCTTAAAAATATTACCAAGCCAATTCCACCTCTAGTTAATTTGTCTAGCTAATGATATTATGTAATACTCCAAGGACAAGAGAAGAGAGAAAACACAGATTACACACTCAACATTCGGTGCCCCAAGGAGTACCTTCTCTTTATTATATAGACAAAGAGGATCTCCTCCAAGGAAGCTCCACCATAGGATTAAGCACACAGATAGGTGACATGTCAGCAAGCTCCACCCTTGGATTACTTACTTGGATGGGTGACATATTGGTCTAGGCCATATCTGGTTGGTCAAACAAGCTTTAACTAGAGTGAATCTTTTAAGGAATCTTCATGTAGGAGTCTCAAAATCATGTAAGGTACCATTGGAAAGCTCTCGATGAGACAAAGTAGAGGGGAGGGAAGGCCACCCTTTCCTTTGTTTGTGGGGGGATGGAATTGCACTTTTTCAAGGCCTAATTCATTCGTTTAGGCCTCCAAAATTGCCTTCAAAGATTTCAAGCATATTTTGGTTCCTACTCTATTAATAGAAGTCCACTTTTGGTGATACTTCTTTCTGATCTGTTTAGTCCATCATGTGTAACATCCTTTCAGATATTACCAAACCAATTCTCACCTTTAAATCATATGTCTAGCTATTGGTTCTAAGGTTCTCAAGTCTATTTTAGTTTCTGCTCTATTAGTAGAATTACTCTTTTGGTGATACTTCTATCTTATCTATTTTGACCATCATGTATAACATCATTCTAGATGTTACCAAACCAAATTTCAAATCTAGATCATATGGCTAGCTCTTGGTTTTACAAAACTCACTCCTTTTAAGACGTAACGTCCTCATTGTGCAATTGTTGCTCAAATGCTTGCACCAACACCGGTGCATGTGTCAAATTGGCAGTGGGCTCCCATGTTGCTCCATAGAGGGGGTAACCTTTCCATTGTACTAGATAGTCCACCCGCGGATGGCGAGTATCACACATGCATTTTTGGAGAATACGCTCCACTTCATATTCCTCTATGCCATCAATGAGTGTCAGACAAAGTCGAATGTCTTGTGTAAAATGACACTAGCCTGATCAGGGAGCATATCTGCATAGTAGGGAAACATGGAACACTAGATGGATCTTCATGTGTGGTGGTAGCTCAAGGTGATAGACCACAACGCCGATGCAACAAAAAATCAAGAAAGGCCTAATAAAACGAGGTCTAAGCTTACGAGGTCCAACTAATGTGAGGTTGGTTGTTGATAGCCACACTTGATCCCAAGCATTGAACTCCATGTGCCTACGGTGTGCATCAACATACTGCTTCTATCGATTTTGTGCAATCTGTAATATGTGCTTGGCACTCTCCACACCGTGTTGGATTCTAGAATCAAATGTGTTGACTACATCGACCTTGGTATCCACTAGACTGATCTTCATCAAGCTAGAAAGTGTGAAGGGATGCTCACTATACATGAGGAAGAATGGAGTGACCTAGGTGGATGCATTCATTGAATTGTTGTAAGAAAATTCCACCAACGGGAGTAGGGTGTCTCACCTCTCTTGCTCTTCTAAGTGAAGCCACGTAACATGTCTTCAATCATGCAATTAGCCCGCTGTGTTTGGCCATCTATTTGTAGGTGGTAAGCTGTGGACATGGCCAACTTGGTTTTGAAGAAACCAAAGAGTGTTTGCCAAAACAAACTAGTGAATTGAGTGCCTCTATCGATGATAAGTACTGTAGACAAGCCATGGTGAGAGAAGACTACATCTAAGTATAATTGAGCTAGTTGTGGAGTGGTCACATACTTGGTGGTAGGGCGTACATGAATCATTTTGCTAAGCCGGTCCACAAAGACCACGATGGAGTCAAACCCTGAGGTGGTCTTGGGTAATTCACAGACAAGATCCATACTCACTTGTTCCCAACGTTGGGTAGGCGTGGGGAGAGGTTGAAGGATCCATGTAAGAGCTTGATTAGAAGCTTTGTTTTGTTGACAAAAGAGGCATCACTGCATGTAGTCCATCACATTGTTGCTCATCTTGGGCCAATAGTAATGGTGCTAGACTACATCCAAGGTCTTGTCGACTCTGACATGACCTACAATGGCCAAATCATGACATTCCGCTAGAATGGTGGTGCATAATTCTGGGACATTTGGGATCGATAATCTACCATCACAAAAGGTGAGTCCTTGGGTGCTAGTGATTGTGCTTCTTTACAATCTACGGATCAATTTTTGTAGCAGCTAGAATCTTTGGCCAAAATTCAAGGTTAATCTTAACCTTTGCCACCAAGTTGTTTGCCATTGGCATGCCGGTGAATTCATTTGCAAGTTGCTTCTTACCTTCCACATAGGTGATTGATATGTTGAAGTGTTGTTGCCACTCTGCCTACCAAATCTGGCGACGAGATAGATCCTTTTGCATCTTGAGGTAGACTAGAGGTTTGTGGTCTGTCTCTACTACAAATGCCTTCTTGCCAAGATAGTGCTTCTAATGCTTGGTTGCCAAAACAATGGCCAGCTCTTCTCCTTTTGTAGTGTGGTAGTTGCGCTCTATTGGTAACAACTTTTGGGAGAAATATGAAATGGGATGCCATCCGTCATGCCACTCTTGTTGTAGGACTGCTCCTATTGTTACGCCTGATGCATTTGTAGCTAAACTTGATTGGTTGTTTTGGGTCATACCACTTCAAGATTGGTGCATGTAGCAAGGCGGCTTTCAATTCTTGAAAGGCCAACTCTTGTGCGGTTCTCCATGTCCACTTCTTCCCCTTGCAAAGTAGTGATGTTAAACCTTAGAGAGAAGGCTATGCAACCTTGGAGAAGTCCTTGAAAAATCCACAATAGAATCCTGTCAACCCCAAGAAGCTTTTGAGTTGAGTCTGATCTGTGAGCCGGCCTGTCTCTCACTCAGGATGAACCTCTGATGGCTATTATGGTAGCGCACCATGAACTAAGACGGCAAGGAATCCCAACTCCATCATACTCCTCCAAGGCTAACACTCCAAGACTCAAGACATTGCTCACTAGAGAACTCAATGAGAGAGAGATAGTTGTAAATGAAAGGATGATGAGTACCTCCTCACCCCTTGTTTATATACTTGTGAAATAGTTACGTACCAAAGTTACTAATTACTGTAGTAACTCAAGTTACTAGACTAAAAGTCAAATAAAGTCAAAAAGTAGAAAGGAATATCCATTCACATGGGCATATTCCCCTAAGCATGTGGTCTTATCTTGATCCAACCACTAAGTCAAGGATTCCTTCACATGGGCTATCCTTGGACTAAAGAAGAATCCAAAACAAAAAGGCTTGCGGGCCCAAGAGTTCTCAACTCTTTCCTCAAAAGCCAAACACCTAGGAATAATGCCAAGTCAACACACTAAAATCCAAAATAGTGGTGCTCACCTTTTCTACTTCCTCTAAAGTAAGGTCCCCTTTATCTTAGCTATGACTAACTTTATCTAACCATGACTAATATAGAACCATCCTTTATCTCTATATAAATAATATCTCTTAAGTACTTGTAATACCAAGCTAAATATCACAATACCACACACATGCACAAATGGGTGTTACATTTACCCCCGGACTAAGTTTTCACTTTGTCCTCAAAGTGAAGGCCTCTCTACCTTCTATGGTACATCTTCAACTTATTATGGTTAATCCTATCAAAGTGTCTTCCTCCCAACTCCTTGAGATCATAGGTGTAATTGCCCCACACCTTCTTTACTATGAAAGGTCCAAAGTACTTAGGCAAAAACTTCTTTTGCACTCTCTTGAATCAAATAGAATCAAACAACATTACCCAATCACCTTCTTTGAAAGGCTCCACCTTCTTCTTGCCTTGCCTCTTGTCATAGCTCTCCTTTTGTTTCCTTTGGGCTTGCTCCACTCAAACCATAGCAACTGCTCTTGCCTCTTCCAACTCCATGAGTTGATCCTTCCTTGACTTCTCATCACCTCCTTGTGCTTTCTTCAATCTCCTATGAATGCTTTGGAAGGTAGGAAGATCAAAGTGAATAGGTAAGGTAGACTCAATACCATACACCAATTGAAATGGATAAAATCCGGTGGAAGTCTTCATGGTTGTCCTGTACTCCCACAAAACTGCATGAATCCTCTTGTCCCAATGATGTTTAGCCCCCTCCATTTTTGCATCTTTGGCCAACATCATGCACAAGGTCTGATTGGTTCTCTCTGCCAAGCCATTGGAATTTGGCTTATAGGATGTAGTTACTCTATGTGTGATAGAGAAATGTCGTAGCATGGTTGTAGTAATGCTTCTTGTAAACTCTACTTCTTTATCAGAAACTAACTCCAAAGGGCATCCAAACCTAGTGCTAATGCATTCATAAAGAAATCTACCCACTTCATCTTCATTCTTGTCCCTCAATGGTCTAGCCTCAACCCACTTGGTAAGGTAATCAATAACTACCACAATGTACCGATTGTTCCTTGGGGTTCTATTGAGAGGACCTACAAAATCAATTCCCCACTTCTCAAAAGGTCCTTGCAATGGAATTGATCTAAGTGGTGGAGTGGATGTAGACTTTCTAGCAAAAGCTTGACAAACATGACAAGTTTTGCAATAATCAAGACAATCCTTGAAAATCCCTCTCCAATGGTAACTTGCATCTAGAATCTTGAAAGCAGTCACCTTTCCTGAAAAGTGTCTTCCACATACTAAACTTCATGAAACTCCTTTATGAGTAGGATAGACTCTTCCTTACCCACTGCTCTTTGAAGTAGACCATCTGCTCCTTGGTGAAAAAGAATATCCTCCACCATTGTGTAAGGTCGAGATCTTGCTGCAAGTGCCTTCCTCTCCCTAGCATGCATCCCTGTTGGATAGTTACCTCTTGTCACAAAGTCCACAATCTCCTTGTACTCCATTGGAACCTCTTGAGTGACTGAGATTGTCTTGAGCTCTTCATCCGGGAAGGAATCATCCACTGGCTCATCTCCATCATGATCATAGGCTCTAGATAATAGATCAACATTTGCATGTTTCTTTTGTGGCCTATCCTCAATGGTGTAGTCATACTCAGACAAGAGTATCATCCATCTTGCTAGTCTCCCTTCAACATTAGGCTTGTTGAAGATGTACTTCAAAGCCTTGTGATCCGTGACAATGGTGGCTTTCCCTCCAATCAAGTAGTGTCTAAACTTCTTGAGACCAAAGATCACTGCCAACCCTTCTCTCTCTGTGACAGAGTAGTTCTTCTTTGCTGAAACCATCTGCCTACTAGGATAAGATATTGGATGATCATGCCCATCTTGGTCTAATTGACTAAGAGTGCATCCTATAGCTACATTAGAAGCATCAGTGTAGAGGATGAAAGGCTTACTCCAATCAGGTTTAGCAAGAATTGGAGCTACAACAAGGGATTGCTTGAGCTCCTCAAAAGCTTTGAGAGCCTCCTTGTCTTCTAAAATCACCATGTAATCTACACCCTTCTTCATGTAGATGGTCAATGCATAAGCCTTGTTGGAAAATGAGAAGATGAACCTTCTATAGTACCCAACCATCCCCAAGAATTGGCATAACTTTGTCAAGCTTGAAGGGAATAGAAGGTTTGAGATTTTCCTCACCTTCTCAGGATCAATTGCTATTCCATCCTTGGAGATGATGTGCCCCAAAAGTAGACCTTCTTCACATCCAAAAAATGCACTTCTCTGGGTTGAGTGATGCATTTGCCTCATCCAAGCATTGCAAGACTTTGATTAGGTGCCCAAAGTGCTCCTCCTTGCTCCCATAGACACAAAAGTCATCAATGGAGTCTCTCACAAATTTCCCAATGAAAGGTTCAAATACCTTGTTCATGAACCGTTGGAATGTGGCTGGAGCATTGCAAAGCCCAAAAGGCATGACCTTGAAAGCGTAAGTTCCCCAATGTGTGGTGCATGTGGTGAGTTGTTGATGCTCTGGTGCAATCTTGATTTGGTTATATCCACTATAACCATCTCCAAAATTGTATCTCTCATGACCTGCAACCTCCTCCAAGATCTCATCAATGAATGGCAATGGATCGTAGTCCTTCTTGGTAACAACATTGAGCTTCTTGTAATCCACACATACCCAAAGCTTGCCATTCTTGTTCTTCACAATGACAATTGGAGACACCCATTCTGAATTCTCCACCTCAAAGATAAATCCAGCCTCCTTGAGCTTATCAATCTCCTCCTTCACAACCAAAGATATTGGTGGGCTAATGCGATGTTGCTTTTGGCGGATTGGTCTTGCATGTGACTCCACCTCTATCTTGTGCTCCTCCAAGGTGACTTCTTTCAAATCCTTGTAACTAAGAGCAAACACATGGATGAATTGTGGAAAATCTCCTCAAATCTCACCTTCTCCTCCTTGGTAACATTTGGGCCATACTTGAGGGTAGCTAACCTTCTCTCTACCTCCTCAAGTGTCAATGGTGATTTGTTTGGGTCCTTCAAAACCTCTGGCTTAGGTGAAAAATCCATAGCACAAAAAGATACACATTTGAATCAGATTCAAATTCATCCTCCTCCATGGAAGTCTCCTCCTCCATGCTTGTGTCCACACCTGAAGCTCCTTCTTCAGAATTTGATTCCCAATAATCAAAAGATGGTGTATTTGAGTGTGAAGTGTTGGTGGTGTTAGTCACAAGAACTATGACTATATGGTTTGATGTCCTTATCCTCAAGTACCCTTTGTGCCATCAATCAGTTGTGTGTGCTGCTCTCAACCATGGCCTCCCAAGAAGTAAGTCATAGCTTGAATCCTTCAAGACTTGGAAAGTCATGAGATTTTGAACTCCCATAACTGAAACTACCACTTTATCCATCACCCCTACTGGTCAGACTTGTTGCTTGTTTGCCATGCTCACCACAAATGTTGAAGGTCTTGAGGGTATCATACCCAACTTCTTCATCAACCTTTCTAACATGGCATTTACTGCTGATCCTCCATCAACCAATGCATCCTTGATGTTGTGACCATTCACTCTCACATCAATCTTGGAGGCATATTCACAATGCTCCCATGGTGCTGGCTTGGCATCCACCACCCCCATTGATACTGGAACTTTTGCCTTCTTCTTCCTCTTGCTCCTTGTAGAACTCAAACCACCTCTAAGCTCCTTTCTCAAGGTAGGGTTCAAAGCAATTAATTGGCCCACTGTGATGTTAGCCTTATGACTACCAACATCCTCCAACACATTGTAGTTCCATTGTTGCTTTGAGATCAAGAAGTCCTCCATCCCCAACTTCTTCCTTGGAGTCTTTGTTGTTGATGGTGTTGAGGTGCGAGTGCTCCTAGTAGACAAAGGCGTATCCTTGCTTGAAGTAAATCCTTGCAAAGAGTGGACATCCTCTGCAAAACAAGCTCTCATCTTCTCTTGTGCCAAAAGCTCCAAATTAAGACTCTTGGAGTTTGAGCACTCTCCCTTCTCATACTTGCTCTCAACCATATCTATGGATGCTATCCCCTTACCTTTGTTGGGATTAGGAGCCACTTGGGTTTCACTACCTCCCTCTTTCCCTCTATTGGCTCCCTCATAGCCCCTTCCTCCATGGTAAGTGGAATTTGGGCAATTCCTTTGGATTATGGCCTCTTCCTCCACAACCAAAACAATTTCTATCATTGAAATTGTTGGCTGGTTGGCCTCCTCTATATGGATAGTTTCTATAACTCCTAGGCCCTCTCCCTACGTTCTGATCCACCTCTCTCTTCTCCCATAGTTACACCACATTGATCTTGAGATCTGCAAGTTATTCTGTGATGGTTTGAAGTGGATCTTTTGGTGGAGGTGCAAGATCTGGAGCAACCACTACTTGTGGTGCAACCCTTGCCACCAAAGTATCAGAAGTTCCACCACACTTGTAGCCTTGAGGAGGATGCACAACCTCCTTCACCACCAAATCACTCTCATCCCCTTCCAAACTCTCCTCCATACAAATTGCGATCTTGATAGCTTCAACCTTGGAAGAAGGTTTCTCATATCTCACCTTACTTCTAATTTGTGGTCTCAACCCTCCCACAAAATTCTTGGTGAGCATGGCCACTATGCCAATCATTGTAGTCTCCACATCATCCCCACCCTTCCTCAACACTATGCGAAATCTGGACTCTAACTTTTCCACTCTTTCCACATAGACTCTCACTTTCTCTCCTTCTCCTTGCTTGAGAAATGTGACCTCACTCATCAATCTCTCATAACTCTCATCAGGAAGAAAGTTCTCAATGAGTGCTGAAGTCAAAGTCTCCCAAGACTCTTCTTCCCCATCTCTCCTCTCTCTCTTTTGGTATTCTGACTCATACCATGTAAGTGCTGCATCCTCAAAGAAATCTGGTAATAATGAGGCCCACTCATTCTTCCTCCTCTCATTGTTTCCTATGCAAGCTCTCTTGAAGTCTCTCACAAAGGCCTCCACATCTTCTCCATCCTTGCCAAAGAAAACCAGAAGTTTCTCCATCTTAACCTCTCACTATCTTTCTTTCTCTCAATTTTTTTTCTCTTTTCTTTTCTCTCACTCTATTACTAATAGAGTGTATATACATGACTAACACCATCTGAGAATAATCCACTCTAGAGAACACAAAAGGTTCAGGTTGCTCCAAGATTTCTATAGCAACATCAAATCCTAAAGTGCATATTAATCTAACTCTCATGGATAGTTTATCCATAAGTTGAAAAATTATCTCCATCACTAATCTTGAGAACTAGCTGATGAAGGTGGTAGTATTTCTGTAACTGTACTAAGGCTCTCTCCAAGATCCTTCACCAAAGTCTCCAAAAGTGCTTTTACTCCACTACACTCATGTCCTTTTGGAAGTCCTTCCACTCCACAAACCTCACATAACTCCTTGGTCTTAGATCTTCTCCCTCCTAATCTTGGTGAAGAAGGTCCAACATGCAAACCCAAGTCAAGTAAGCCTCTCCTTTCCCTCAATCTCTTTCTCTCAAAGGTCAATGGACATGAACTTGCCTTATGTCCCTTCTCTCCACATAGAAAGCACTTAGACTCACTCTTTCCTCCAAGTGGTGTAGGTTTTTGAATCCTTTCAACATTCTCTTCAAATTCTATTATAAACTCTCTTTTCCTCAAATCCACCCCTACAATCACCTCAAACCCTTGGAGAACCTTGCATAATCTCAATTTCCACTCTTGATGACCCTCCATGTTCCCAAGATGAATCTAAACACTCAAACATGCTTTTTGTTGATCTCAAACTCCTCATGCATGAGATCTCCACTCTGCAGAATTGACCCTTCTTCACAATGTCACTCAAATCTCTCAACCTGTATGTCACAATCCTCTGAAATTTGACACACTTGATCACAACTCTAGGGCGTCCATCCCTGCAAAATTTCAGATCTTTTCATTGAGCTATTTGGCCTAGACACCTTTCTATTCAGCATTCATATTTCAGATTTGGTCTGAAAACCACCCCCTTCACTTCAAAAACTCATTACTCCCTGCGCAAGAACGATCTCTCTCTAATTTTTGGGGCAGCAGGTAGGATACAATGCACTGAATTTTCTTGGAAATTTTTAGGACAATTCAATGAAAATTGAAGAAATGAGAGATTCTATACAATTTTCCAGAGAGCATGCACAATTTTCCAGAGAGCATGCAGTTGCGGGAGAACTTTACCCTATCAACTTTCAAAAATTCTAACCCAATGCGTATAATACATATTATTAATAATATTACATAAACTAATAATCTAAATTAAAGTTGAGAATATATATGTAGATTTATAAAAAATTTAATTTTTTTACTATTAGTAATTTTTTTAATTTAATTTAATTTAATTTACATTGAACTATAGTTTGATCTACTAGCTAATGTTACCTTACATTTTACCTGTAACACCTTCATACTACTTAAAATTTAATATGGGTGACATGCACTTATATGGATTACTTACTATTTCAATAAAGCTATTTTACTCCTTTGTTCTTCTATTCTTGTTGATTGTGTGATTGTTCTTTGTATAGTTGGTACCAATACATACCATTCTCCCTATCTTGTGTCCAATATTTCTTCCATAGTAGAAATTGTGAGCTATCTCTCTCAATACTACTTATTGAGCATGACTTTTGAGAGCTTTGCATTTCAACAATCAATTCTATTTCAAGGTCATTGGCTGAAAAATTTTTAGTAGACTATCTCTTGTCCTTTGTCACGCCATTTGTAGTGTCACATCTAGATGCTCGGACATTGGAGTTCCAGTGATAGTAGTTAGAGGTATTTTGGCAGTTACTTATAGACTACTTTCCGATGGTCAGATTTGTGTTTGGGGTACTGATTTCATGGTGGGGCCCACCATCTTTTTGCACCGTTTGCAACATCGAGTGTGCCATCAGCGGGACCGTTAGGGTTCAGACCTAGCTCAAGTCCAGGGGGTATACTTTTGAAGTGCAGCTCCAAAGAGTTCACTTCTTTGATGTTGAGCCTTCGAGTTCTTGGCTATGGTGGGCAGAGGCCAACGAGCATCACCTGGATTCTCTATGTTGGAGTGGGTGTGGCTTGATTGTAATCAATGCTTAGTTGTTGGCAATTTATAGAGTGACAGATCAAGTACTGATCTGAGTTGAGTTGAGTTGAGAGTGGTAAACAATCTAATTACATCAAAGAAGTGAGGTTAGGGGGAAATTGGGTGCAAGAACTTTGAGTGTTGGAGGTATCTCCAAGCTTGGTGGATTGTTGGTAGCTCGATTCAAGTTCAGTTCTTCCCTAGTGTGCAGAAGCTCATTCAATTGAGGTAGATTTGGCAATAAGGCAGACGGTGTGCAAAAGCACTGGCCAATTTTTGAGCAAAGAGGAAGCAAATTTTGAGTGGTGGTTATGATTTTGAGCTCAAGAGGTGAAGGCAGGACCAATTTGTTGCGAGTTGGGCTCAGAAAGTAAAATTGAATGTGGAGTTGTGAAGCTATTCTAGTGAATTTGTGATTTGGAGAAACCTATGTTTTCAATTTAGCTTGAGTGAAGAGTTAGCGGGGGATTTGGTAGTCAGTTAACTTAGGGTTTACATCAAATTTTGGCCAGATTTGGAGGAGTTTCATTGTTTGGCCAGATTTGGAGGAGTTTTGCAAGTTTGGAGGAGTTTTGCCAAATTTTGGAGGAGGTTCAAAGAAGCAAGAAGAAAGGCCTCATTTGGCTAAATTTTGGTATTTCGAGGCTTTGGGCTATGAGAGGCTACGAAGGCCCAGGCTAGCTTACTAGCGTGAGGCTTGCTAGTTTAGAGTAGATCTTGGTCATTGACAAAATCTGCCTTTCTTGCTAGATTGGACACAATAGGGTTTGACCCTTAGATCTCTTGTTCCTAGACTAGTGCCCTAGCCAACTTGTCCACCCTCACTTGTTGTCCTAGTGACTGTGCCACTGTTATCTATACACATGTAGCTTTGCCTAGGAGAGGCAGTTTGATTCCATTCTTGGTGATCCTAGTAGCTTAGGACTTAGATACGAACTTCTCTTATGTCAAATGCCAAATGGTGGCAGAGTCAATCCCGTATTGTTTTATGAGATGGAGGGTTTTTTTTAGATTTCTTGTGATTGGACCCCCTCCATTCTCTATTTCCTATTTGTGCACCATGTTTGTGTGAGGTGCCTTGACTTTTGAGCGTTGGTGCTCTGGTGTGCTCTTGGTAGTGAGGCTGGAGTGATGACCAATCAGACTACCTTTGTTTCTCTCCGGTGAGGCAAGAAGTGATGATCTATAGACCATGAGAGTGCATGTTATGATGGCAGGTTATAGGTTGCACTTTCTCCTAGTGTAGTTATCTCAGTTAGAGTTACATTAGTGGGTAGTGCTTAGTTGGTATTGGCACTTGGTGGTGTTGGCACTTGGTGGGGTACTTGTGGTTGCGACTTGCGGTTGTAGTTGGTGGTTCTGGTTTGTTGTTGTGGTTACTTTGTCACAATGGAATTCTTTGGCGATTCAAAAGAGATAGCCTTGCAGTACCCAGTGGGTTTACTTGGAGTGGCACTTGGTATCAGCTTGTATCTTAGGTCCCAATGAGAGAGGAGATTGACTTTGAGTTGGAGTTTGATATAGGAGCTGATTCGGTTGAGAGGACACTTGGTGTATCCGCACCATTGTTGTGGGACTTGGACAAGATTAATGGGGCCTCCAAATGCCCTAGGCGTTACTTAGGTACAATGGTTACCATTGAGTTGGATGACTTCATCTAGGAGTCGATAATTGGTATGATCTGCAGTAGATGCGGAACCCAACTTTGTTTACACCCTTCATGGCATGGAAGGGGTTGTTTCAACATCTGGAGGGTCTGCCGATGGATGACTACCATGAGTTTAGGAGAGCTCATTTGGAGAAGATCAAGTTATAGAGACAGTATTGGTCTCCAAACTATGTCTCTATCACTTCAAGTTTGGTGGCCAGGAGTAGATTGGTTGTACCTTTGAGTTCTAGCTCAAGTAGTGTTGGTGGAGCTAGTGGAGGTGCACTAGCTGGAGATAGTGTTACTACAAGTGGAGGTACCACTATAGGAGGTGGTGTGGTACCGGGGTTTAACCCCATGGTGGAGTTCTTCCAATGTTTGAGGCAGAACTACCAGGGAGTGCGGATTGACAAGCTGAGGAGCTTGCAAGAGTTCTAGCGGAAGGCTAGAGAGAGCCTACGTGAGGCATACACTTGCATGAGTTGGCTGATCAGTTTCACTCAGAGAGTTACTGAGGCCCAGGCAGTCCAGTTTTGTTATAGGATATTGGACAAGGAGTTACAATGTAGAGTTTGTGATGGTACATTGTTGCATGCTACTTTGCCCACTTTGGCAGTAATCTTTGGTTTGGCTGAGCGTATTGAGCTCAACATGGTAGAGGAGAGGGTGGTGACATTTGGATTTGGTAGGGAGACCTCATCCACAGCTGTGACTTCTTCTAAAGTGCAGTAGAGTGCACCACGCCCAGTTGATTTTTGAGGACAGAGTGGATAGCCCAAATCCTATGGAGCGAGTGAAGGGCCTAGTGGAGTTAGACCCTTACCTTCATTTTTGGGTAAGCAACAGTCAGTGAGTAGTGGTGTTGCTTGTTGGACTTGTGGTGGACCTCACCATTGGGGAGAATGTACTCATGGTAGTGTACCAGATACCTCGGGTGCATCACAGCCAGCACAGAGGCAGTGTGAGCATTGCCACAGATTTGGTCACACTAGTGACCGCTGTTTTGACCTACACTTGGAGTTACGGAGTGGTAGGGCTGCTATGGCAGGTAGTAGAGGAGCTCCAGTTCATAGAGGACGAGGTGGTAGAGGTGGTGGTAGAGGATCTACACCTAGTAGGAGTGTAGTACATGCCCTTACTTTTGATACAACTATGGCTACTCGGATTGAGCGTTGGAGCAGAGATTGGCTTGTATGGCCATTGCTTAGAGGAGATCAAATTTGGGTGTTGAGGCTTCCACCTTATATGCTGGTGATAGAGATGCTTTGGACTTCATGTGCGGAGCAGCACAGGTGGATGCATCTGCAGTAGTGACTAGGAGTGCAGTACGTGCTCCAGAGCCTAGAGGAGCATCAGTGGAGTGGGATCTACAAAGAGGAGAGGTTAGGAGACAGGTCAGACTTCCCCAGTCTTTCATACTATCTGAGGCATTATAGATGACATCCATGGTTCCTAGACATCCCAATGCAGGTGTGGTAAGTGGTGATGGAGGGCATGATGGACTACTTGCTAGTCAACCACCTGCTACTACACAAACTGAGTCTAGCATGATGTTGGGGGCGGTTCAGCTGATTATGTGGCATCCTTTGTTTTTGGCCAGTGACATGTTTACATTGGGAGTTGACCCAGCCTCATTGTTCCGGTTAGATGCCACAATGTGTGAGAGTAGGGATGATGTGGTTCCTACTACTAGAGCAGAGGTGGTTGGTAGTGGAGCTGACTTGGTTGAGGAGCATGGGATCCATTCAGCAACCAGTGGTTTATGGCATGTAGTAGCTACTAGACTAGAGGAGTTGCTAGCTAGACCGGCCTTTGAGAGAGCACAATTCACACCGCGTGTTGTCCTATTGGATAACTAGAGGAGGATTTTCTGTTTGGTAGGACCTTTAGGGAAGGTCTATACACCACAAAGAGTCTTGTTAGACTCTGGTGCGTAGCCTCTTATGTTGGGGAAGGCTACATTTGTCGGTCTGGAGTTACGGAAGACCAATGTGGAGAGGTGTCCATTTCAAATCCAAACATCTCTAGGTGGTAGTTTGACACAATACATCACACGTGGGGAGCTTGTTGTCGAGGTTCAGCCTGGTCATCCCACTGATAGCTTGGTGGTGAGAGCTCAAGCTATTGCGACAATAGCTGAGTCATATGATGTGCTAGTTGGGAGAGCAATGTTATACCCCATGGATTTCAGCATTGACTATTAGGAAGAGACAGCCTCTTATAGACCAAGTTGGCAATCTGGTGAGGGACGGGTATGTCGCCTACCAATACGCTTCAATAGTGGCAATCTTGGCTCATTATAGTCAAGGACCATGGCAACATCAGTTTTAGCTTTTAGTGGTGTAGTTACTTGGCCTGGTGACTTGTTGGAGGGGAATGCCCATGCAGAGGATACTCCAGTACCAAAGGAGATCACTTGGATTTGGAGTACAAGTGGGATTGTTCCATCCACCTTGGATGTTCCATTGTAGAGTTCAAAGGAGGCATTACAATAGCATGCAGATCAGTTGGTGCAGCAGGCTTGGAGTGGAGCCTTCATACCATCAGGAGATGAGTGTGAGGATGAGCCTCTAAAGTTGATTGCTTTGACACCTTTGGATACCACACTCATTGCTTGGCAATATCCAGTAGAGGGGATATGTCTATTAGAATTGTTTGGTGGGATTAGCACCGGACTAGCTACGGTATTACAGACGGGTATATAAGTACAAAGGCACTTGTATGTAGAGAGAGATGAGACTACCAAGCGAGTCTCTCTACATCATGTGGCACACTTGGCCTATTGGTATCCGAAGTTATTATCAATGTCAACAGTCAAAGGTTACCAGAAGGTCCTACTAGCAGACATTTCCTTACTGGGGGCGCATGATCTGGAGAAACATGGGCCTATTCACTTGGTGATTTCTGGATGGCCATGTCAGGGTCATACACATGCTGGTAGAGGTTTGGGTCTTTAGGATCCTTGTTTTGGTGTGTTTTGGGAGATGTTATAGATACTACGACATCTTTAGGTTCATCAGTCCGTTTCTCCAGCTTACCTTGTGGAGAACATGCCTTTGATGGGTGATTCTTGCACTAGAGTGGTGGTGAGTACACATCATGTCTATTCTTGGATGGGACCTAAAGTATTAGATGAAGCCCGAGTGGGATCACGGGCTCATCATCTTTGTCTTTGGTGGACAAACCTCTTACCCAGAGAGGTTCTATAGTGTGCTTATGATGGGATTCAGCGACTTGACCATATCCTTGTTGATGATATCTTGGATGTTGGGCGTAAGTCTCAGATAGTGGTAGTGGCTGATAGGTCACCTATGGTAGTGGTGAACCTAGTTGGACGGTCTAGAGTTGTATTTCCCACACTCATGAGTTTCCTAGGCTCTCATGCTTTTCAAGAGGGAGGACTTGGACTTGTTTGGGACTCACAGTTACAGCAATTGGTGGAGCCCAACGTTGATGAGAGAGAGCGGGTGATGGGTTTTCACATCGGTATCACCACTATTCTAGCAATGTCAAAGGCATACAGGCGTCAAGTGTTAGGTTAGGCCTAAACTGTTTGACCTGGATTATGAGCCTTGGCTTGGCAGAGTAGTGTAGGATGCGCTTGATAGGTATCACCACTCAAACACTTGTGAGCCATGTGCCGATCGAGACGATTCAAGCACATGTTGGGGGCGATGGACCAAGTGGACATGGTATTCTTGGGACACAACCAATAGCTACTAGGGAGACTAGTCTACTTGGAGTCCATCCAGGTGAGCGTGGGCTACTTGGATTACACTCTTGGTCCACTTGGGATGAAGCTAGAAGACGTGTGGAGCTTGCAATGAGAGTGGAAGGAGTTTTTCACACAGAGGTTGGGACCTCTAGTGGTCGGGGGCATGACACTATTGCTCCCAAGGGCCTAGTGTAGTAGCCAGTCAGTACGTCTTCCACTCCTACTATAGCTACAAAGGATACTTGGGAGCCAGATCTTGGACCCAAGCTTATTGAGAGGAAAGACGGAGGGTTTGGAGGTTCTTGAGGAGCCACACAAGTTGTTTTGCCTTCAGGATGAAAGATTTGGGTGCTCTAAAGGGCCTTAGTATACGGATTGAGCTGACTAGCGATACACTAGTTTATCAACGTCCTTATTGATATAGTGAGATGGAGAGAACATTGATTCAAAGCCGGAGTAGTGATCTTTTTGAGGCTGGTTTGGTGGAGATTTCACATGGAGAGAATGCATCAGCAATAGTGATGCCAACCAAGAAGGATATGCATGGAAACTACACAGATAGACGGATGTGTGGAGATAACCGTCCTATCAACCAATAGACCATGGCTGATCGGTATGCCATGCCTACACCGGAGGAGATTTTTGATGCAATTAGGCATGCAAAGATCTTCAGTACTTTGGATCTTTGAGTAGGATATCATCAATTGCCAATCAGAGAGGAGGATAAGTCCAAGACAGCATTTTGGGCTATTGATCCTCACGACAAAGATGTGTTATATCAATGGAAGTTCTTACCGTTTGGGTTAAAGAACGCTCTTGCTGAGTTCTAGAGGGTCATAGATAAGATCTCAGCTGGATTGGATTTTGCTCGGTGCTATATTAATGACATTTTGGTCTATAGCACTTTGTGGAGGAGCATGAGAGATAGTTGTTGGGGGTGTTTGAGAGGTTGAGATCTCATGGACTCAAATTACATCTTGGGAAGTGTAGGTTCTTCCACGATCAGGTTGAGTATTTAGGTCACACTATCTACCCTGGAGGACTTGGTGTTTAGCAGACCAAGGTGGAGGCTATTGCACGTATTCCTCGGCCTACGGATGTGAGCAGAGTGTGAGCATTCCTTGGGTTGGCAAACTTTTATTGCCGCGATGTTAGAGGATTTAGTGCCATTGCCAAGGCCTTGACAAAGCTGACCAAGCTTACACAAGAGTGGTGTTGGGGAGATGAGCAGAGAGAGCTTTTGTGGAGCTCAAGGAGAGGTTGACATCTGCTCCTATTTTGAGGAGATTGATCAGAGGGTGACCATTTTAGGTTCATACTGATTGGAGTATGTTGGGGCTTGGAGCGGTGCTCACCCAGCATGATGAGGGGAAGGAGTTTGTGGTGGCCAATGCTAGTTGCTCCAATAATTCAGCGGAGGCAAAGTATAGTTCATATGAGGGAGAGTGCTTGGTAGCAGTTTGGGTAGTGGCACATTTCCGATGTTACCTATTTGGTAACCCTTTCATTCTCATCATTGATCATTCGCCATTGAAGTGGTTGATGGAGTCAGACAAGCTTTCAAGGAAGCTTGCACAATGGGCTCTGATTTTATAGGAGTATGATTTTACGGTTGTTCACTGACCTAGAGTGGTGAACCATGATGTAGATGGATTGAGTAGAAACCCATGTCCCAGCCAAAAGGATCAGACCGGAGCATGTTGGCATGGTGAGACAGATGAGGAGATGGTGCCAGGTTAGCATGCATCTGCCTTTCTATGTATATTTTCTGAGGCTTTGGTGGTATCTCTCTCAACACATACATGAAGAGTTATTGAGGTCACAAATCCAAAGAGTGAAGATGTTGGTACAATTCAGCAAGACATTCATGATGATGTCTTAGTGATGGACTATCTTCACACTGGTGTTGTGGGTGGCATAGTTGGGGCCAAGGAGAGAGATCGTGTTCTTGAGCAAGCCCGATGGTTCAGATTGGAGGGCAGACACCTTTTGCGTGTATGGGAGGATGGTAGAGTATGAGTAGTACCACTTCCATCTCAGAGACAACAGTTGGTCTGTCATGCTCATGAGGAGCTAAGACATTTTGGAGTCAAGCGTACATATAGCTTACTCTAGACTCATAATTGGTGGCGCGGTATGCAGACCGAGGTATAGTAGTTTGTTGTCAGATGTGTGGTTTGTGATCGAGTTAGAGCATCATTCAATGCTCCTACGCCACAATTACACCCATTACCGATCATGGGGTTGGGTTACCGTTGGAGTTTAGACTTTGTTGGACCTTTATCGCTGACTGTGACATCATCGATCTGTTTTGGTGATGGTGGAGCACTTCTCCAAGTGGATTGAGTTGGTGGCACTTCTTGACAAGTCTAGTGAAGGGACAGCTTACTCGTTCTTGGATAGAGTTCTTAGTCATTTTGGTGCACCAACTGAGGTTTTGACTGATCAGGGTACAAAGTTCTTGGAGGAGTTTCAGGTCTTGTGTGACAAGGCTTTGATTGATCATTGTACTACCTCTTGAGATCACCCTAAGGCAGATGGCTTAGCAGAGAGAGTGGTTCAGACGGTGAAGAGAGGATTGCAAAAGTATGGTTTGCAGAGAGGCCACTTGGGAGATTGGGATCTCCAATTACCTTGGTTGGCCATGGGCTATTGGTTCAACCGGCAAGCCTCCTTAGCATCCTTCTCTCCGTACTGTCTACTCTATGGATGAGATCTAGATTTACCTATAGCCATTTGTTGAGATGCTATTGTAGTTTTGAACTTAGATGACCTTGATGTATGGATAAGCGCATGTTCTCAATAGGCAAAGATCTTTTAGAGAGTGATGGCGATGGCTTTTGAGAACTTGGCAATTGCTCAGCATATAGATACTTTACACTATGCTACCATTTGAGGAGGAGGTTATAGACTCTTGATCCGTTGATTTCATCCAAGAGACTATGTATATCTATAGCAGACAACACCAATGACACTTGATGTTTGACAGGCCGCACTATCTTGAGAGTGCATGAGGTTTTTCCATCTGGAGTCCTTGTGTTAGAAGGATGTGATGGTGTTGTTTGGAAGGATCATGTGCCTAATTGTGCACCATGCCACCTCCCATACATTAATGGTACTATGGACCCAAGCTTGGCACTTGTACGTGCAGGCTTGAGGTGTACGCTATGTGGCTCTTTTGGTGGAGTTGCTACTATGTTAGTGTGTGATAGTTGTTTGAGAGAATGGCATATGGCATGTATGAATCTTCCTCTCATAGTGGTTCCTCAAGGATAGTGGTTATGTCCTAGATATACTTGACCTATAGCTAGTTCATTCTTTATATGGTATAGATTGCAACTAGACAACTAACAATGAGGCTCCATACCACCCGGCCTCTTGATCTTTGCCCATTATAGGTATACCATGTACTTAGAGTAGATGGCTATCTGGAGTTAGAGGGACCTAACCGCCAGCTAAGGGGCAATTGTGGCACTTTAGAGTCTATGTATGACTTATGTGTGAATTGTGCTTCTATAGTGTTTGATGTTGACAATGATGTATGTTGTGTAGCGATGTATATATGCACGACAACTATCAACGTCATTTGTAGTGTCGCATCTAGATGCTCGGACATTGGAGTTCCAATGATAGTAGTTAGAGGTATTTTGGCAATTACTCATAGACTACTTTCCGATGGTCAGATTTTGTGTTTGGGGTACTAACTTCATGGTGGGGCCCACCATCACTTTGCACCGTTTGCACCATCGTGTGTGCTATCAGCAGGACCGTTAGGGTTCAGACCTAGCTCAAGTCCAAGGGGTATATTTTCAAAGTGTAGCTTCAGAGAGCTCACTTCTCTGATGTTGAGCCTTTGAGTTCTTGGCTATGGTGGACATAGGCCGGCGAGAGTCACCTGGATTCTTTATGCTGGAGTGGGTGTGGCTTGACTGTAATTAGTGCCTAGTTGTTGGCAGTTTATAGAGTGACAGATCAAGTACTGATCTGAGTTGAGTTGAGTTGAGAGTGGTAAACAATCTGATTATTGTGGCACTTTAGAGTCTATGTATGACTTATGTGTGAGTTTTGCTTCTATAGTGTATGATGTTGACAATGATGTATGTTGTGTAGCGATGTACATATGCATGACACCTTGCTCTTAGATTAATATGGATGTGGGTGTTAGAGTTTAATGTTACATACATGAGCTTGCAAATGGATCCTCTTTGAGCACTAAGGATTTTTTTACACATATGAGATATACACAAGAGAGAGTGCTTGCAATTATTAGGTGCTCGAGTCTTGTTAGTGTTAAGTGCTTGTTGCAATTAATCCTCTTTATTACAATGAAACTAGGATTGAAATGAGCCAAACCATGACATCACTAAAGTTCTATGGTTCTTGTTTCTCTTTTGATATGTCAAGGCAAGAGGAACTACACACAAGCAGAAAATGTGCTATGAGTCCACCTTGCTTCATTTGTACTCTTCTAGCAATTGTGAATTAAGTGTTACAAATTTTTACAATGTTACATTTTCTTATGATGTTTGCCTTTGTTCTTACTACTATCAAAACTTAGTGTTTAGAATTCTTTGCTTGACAATTTTTTCCACATATTGCATACTAAAAATAACATAAAAATTATCAATTTATGTGTATGTTTATTGACACTAATTTTGTATTGCAAGATTTAAGACTCCAAGCTCTATATAAGTGTGAATTAGTTTAGTGTTAGATTGAACTTGTCTAACATTGTGTTCCCAATCAGTAAACTTGTTATAGAGTTAGTTTGAAGCTATTGGCTACATGGCACACTAGGTTCTTGGCCTACCCTTCTTTCTGGGTAGCACTTGTTCTTATATTTTTATATATACTAGGTTGCCTACTTAATTCACTCTCTTGGTTCAACCCCACTCTCGCTCTCTTGTATGAGTTCAAAGTTTCTTCACATGGTATCAAAGCGATCAAGAGTATGGAGAGCCTTGGATGTATGTTTGTGCAAGGTGAGTGAGAGAATTGCAGATTGGAGAAAGAAATGTTTGTTGTGGTGTAGTAGTAGGTTGTGCTACTTACCCCAAAGTTCCATCGACCAAAATATGATGAAGAGAGGTGCAAAAAGTACACATTGACAAAACTTTGATTGCAATTTTTAAGGGCTGAGACAAAATTTTCAGGCCAAAATGACATCTCAAAGCTCCTTTCCAGATGCTTGTTCAAAAGATTTAGTTATCTATCAAGTTTCAACACAATCAAAGATTTTGATGACAAATCCTTTGGAGGTTGATATCATCCAAAAAAAACCTTCCCAAAAACCATGTGTAGGAAATTCAACTAGTGATATGGAAGCACCAACTTGGGCACCAACTTGTGTGATTTTTGTGTGATTCTTAAGAGATCACTTTGGTTTTGCCTTCCAAATCTGAAATTGGCATTTTCTTGGCATTTTTTTCCTTTGACCATCATCAAGGATGTACTTTTTTTTTAGTTGTACTTTGAATGGATATTTTTTCTTGTGTTTCATAAAGTTTCTCGACTTTCTTGTCTTCTTTCATGATCAATAGATATGCATATTTAGCAAGGTGCAGAATCAAGAGAAGAATTGACAATGTACATGAGGTTATGCTCAATTGGAGCAAACAATTGGGTTGTTAATTATGACTAAAGATCAACCATGGCTAAATTTAATGCAAGTTTTATCATAGGCAAGAAGCTTGACAAGGCAAATTGTGCTATATGGAAATTATGCATGAAGTATTTCTTTTTGAGACAAGAACTATGAGAGATTGTCACATGGAAGGAGATGAAACCAAAAGGGATGATAAGAACCTAGAGGTGAGAAAATGGAAGAAACAAGCCAATCAAGTCTTGAATTACCTTACAATTTCCATTTCTACCTCTATGTGTGGCTAAGTTCAAGATGCAAAGACACCACAACTTGCATGGAAGGTGATTGGAAAGGTGTTTGAGACAGCTACCAAGATGCACAAGTTGTAGTTGAAACAAAAGCTTAATATTATCAAGAAGGAATCACAATATATGAACAAATACATTTTGTCCATAAGTGGTATTGTTGACCAACTTGATAGCATTGGATTCATAGTAGATGATGATGATTTAAGCATGATCACCTTACAAGGATTGGGTCTTGAGTACCAATCTTTTTAGACAATGATTGCTATATATGAGACTTTTCTTTCAATTCAAGATTTGACTTCCTTGTCTGTAAATGATAGGAAGAGATGCAATTGATAGGAAACAAACGGTCTTCCTTAAATTTTCAATAACAAGATCAGGCTCTATATTTAATTCAAAGCAAAGGTAGGAGCCATAGATGTGTTTTGGATGCGGTACCAACATAGTGGTAATGTAAGTAGTGCACATAATTGTGGACATCAGCATCAACAACCAAATTATTACCAAAACCAAGGACTAGCCCAACCACAACAAAGTCAAGATTCAAACAAGAGTAGAGGCTACATTTCTTTTATGCAAAGTAACCATTGTGCTGCAAGAGGTCACTCTGCTAAGTCATAAGAGGCAATAGCAACAACATAATGTTGGTCAAGGCTAGATTGCTCAAAAAAATTTGCAACTTATGACTTTGAAGGTTGTGATGATCTTGAAGAAGAGAGTCTACTGACAATGACCTATGTCATGGGGACTATGGTGCAACACATTGAGGAGTGGTACATTGATTTACCATCCAACAACCACATGATAGCACATCAAGATTGGTTCATTCATCTAGAACCAATTGAGCATCCAATGTTTTTGTTACAAGTGATGATACCCAACATCAAATCACTCATAAGGGTAAATTGCTTGTTGTTGCCTTGAAGTCCAAAAACTAGACATTAAGAGATGTTCTATTTGTATCAACCATCACTCAAAATCTTGTCTTAGTAGGTCAGATGGTAGAGTCAGTGTATAAGGTTCTAATTAGTCAAGATGGTTGTGTGATACATAGTAAAGCTATGTAGATAGTGATAGCTACAAGGACTAGATGTGGTAGGTTGTTCAAACTAGATATCACATTGTCTCAGATTCAAGCAGCAATGTATGGACAGATTGGATCACAAGTGACTGATATGAAAATTTAGCATAAGCACCTTGGCCACATGAATTTCTAGAAGCTAAAGAATCTACCAAGCACTATTGTAGTTACTAGTATTTCATAGTTTAAATGTAGTAATAGTGCAAAGATTTGCCCGCTTATCAATTTGGAAAATAGGCTAAGTAGCCATTCAGCCACCAAGAAAAAGATGCAACCAAACTACTTGAGTTGGTGCACAATGATGTATGGACAGTTTTGAAATCCAGCTTGAACAATTCTCAATATTATGTATCATTCATTGATGATTTCTCTAGATTCTCTTGGATGTATTTCTTGAAGTAAAAACCCAAGGTGTTTTCTATTCTCCAAACCTTCAAGAAGCTTGCAGAGAATCAATCAGGCACCATATCCTTTATTTAAATTCAAATGGAGGAGGTGAATACCTACCAATGGATTTCACAGTGTTTTTGCAACATCATGGCATCCAATGCTAACAGAGATGTAGTTACAATCTATAGCAAAGTAGGGTTCCAAAATGCAAGAATCATCATAATCAATTCTTGCATTCTACAAATCCATTTTATTATGGATTGTAACTAGAGACCATGTGAGCTATGCTAAAAAAGACTCATAAGCCTAAAATATACTGAGAAAAAAGCCATTGCATGTGTAGTTTACTTGATGAACAAATGTTTATCAATAGCAATTCCTTTGTACACTCCAAAATTAAAGTATTTGGACCATAGCTTGGGAGTGACTTTTTTCCCAAG
This sequence comes from Lunularia cruciata, assembly GCA_948567375.1. Classification (NCBI taxonomy): domain Eukaryota; kingdom Viridiplantae; phylum Streptophyta; class Marchantiopsida; order Lunulariales; family Lunulariaceae; genus Lunularia; species Lunularia cruciata. The sequence continues at coordinate 13,411,522 of OX419760.1, forward strand.
GGCCCAATTGACTCGAGCCAATGGAATATTTATAAGCAATAAGCCTTATCTTTCACATTTGAAAGTCCTTGGTTGTGTGTGTTTTGTGCATTCTAGATGAGAAGCATTGAAAGCTTAATTCAAGGTTATGCATTGTGTATTTGTAGGCTATGCTCTCCAAGCAAAGGGATAAAAATGTTATGATCCTTCCACAAAGAAGCGTTATGTGTCTAGGGATGTTGTGTTATATGAGCAAAAGGCTTGGTATGCACCACCATAGCCTATTCCTACTCCTTGATTGCCCACTGAGGAGGATCATTTTGACTAGTAGATAGACCACACTATTGATGATAATGGAGTGATAGAAGCTTCAAATGTACAATGTTCCTAGTCTGATAGACTATGCTATAAACCATAGTCTGACCCAAAACCTAGTAGTAGTGCAGGTTTTGATGCTCACACTTTAGATTGCCTTAGGGATGCCACAAGTGTAGTGGCAAATGTAGGAGGTAATATTGATGGTTCTATAGTGGACCAATTGCCTCAACATTCAAGCAAAGTTAGACATCCAATTCAAAGTTTCATGGATGAGGGTTTCCTTACCTCTCATCATGCATAAATATTGAATTCACTCCAAGAATAGGAGCCAAATATTATTCAAAAAGTGTTGTGAACAAGCAATGAGTAGCAACTATGGATGAGGAGATTGTTGCCCTAAGCCAGCAACAAACATGGGAGTTAGTGGATGTTCCACCAAGTAAGAAGGTAATTGGTTGTAGATACAAGATCAAGTGGAACCAAGATAGTTCTATGAATAAGTACAAATCCAAGTTGGTAGTCAAGGGTTATGCACAAAAGCTTTGAATTGATTATTTTGAGACGTTTAGTCATGTTGCTAAGATGGCTACTATTTGAACAATAGTAGCATTAGCAACTAATAAGCACTAGAAGTTGGATCAAATGAATATGGAGAATGCCTTCTTGAATGGAGTTCTTCAAGAAGAGATGCATATGGTGCAGCCACTTAGGTATGAAGACCTAGGTTTTCCGTCTTTCAAGTTTTCCAATATGTAGGTTGCAAAAGGCCTTATATTGACTCAAGCAAGCTCCTAAAGCTTGGAATGGTAGATCACTAGTGTTTTGATACTCCAATATTCTGATCTCAAAACTCAATCATTGCTTTGATACTAAGTGGGAGTTTTGAGAAGCAAATTAAATAAATTAAGTGTAGGTTGTAAGTTGAGTTCAAGATCAAGGACTTGGAGGAGTTAAGATATTTCCTTGCAATCAAGTTCATCAAGAATGGTAAAGATATGTGGATATTACAACAACAATATGTTATTGATATGCTTCCTATTATGGTATGATGGCTTACAAGCCAATCTCTACACCCCTTAGAATAGAATTTGAAGTTGAGTCTTATTGAGGAAGAGCTACTTGAAGATCTTGTTGTGTATAGATGGATGGTGGGAAGTTTGATCTACCTCACTATCACAAGGCCATAGTTGAGCTACATTGTGGGACTTGTGAGTTAATTCATGCAGACTCCTCAAAAGCCACATCTTGATGCAATTTTGAAGGTTATGCTATAGGTGAAGTTCATTATATAGTTTGGAACATTACATACGTAGCCACATAGCATGTGCAATTGTGTGGGTTTATAGATGTATATTGGATAGGGAGTACTTTGGACATGTGGTCCATGTCTGGCTATGCTTTCAATTGGAAAATGTAGCTATTAATTGATCCTTGAAGAAGCAAGCTACATTATCCTTGTCTTCTTGCAAGGCAAAGTACAAAGGAGCGACCAACATTGCATGTGAGGCAGTTTCGCTTCAAAAATTACTTGTTGACATTGGTATATTTGTCTCCATTGTGATATTTATCTATGTAAATAACAGGAGTAGTATTAGACTTGCTAGTAATCTTGTGTTTCATGTTAGGAAGAAACACATTTAGGAACAACATTACTTCATTATAGAGAAGGTACTAACAAGTGATATAAATCTTGTATTTCTAGGTATAGATGAGTAGGTAGCTTACATCTTTACAAAGGCTTTGCCTAGAGACACATTTGATGTGTTCTGAGATCAGTTAGATGTACAATGCATTGATAGGAGCTTGAGGAGGAATGTTGAGACTCCAAGCTCTCTTTAAGTGTGAACTAGTTCAAGGTTAGACTAAATGTGTATAACATTGTGTCCCCACTTAGTACACTTGTTATAGAGTTAGTGGGAAGCCAATGCCTACATGGCACACTAGGTTCTTGACCTAGCCTCCTTGGTGAGTAGCTCATTGTTCTCAGATTTTTATATATACTAAGTGGCAATGCCTACCTATTTTATTCTCTTTGTTCATCCACACCCTCTCTCTCTTGTGTGAGTTTGGAGTTTCTTAACAACAAGCTTATAACATGAGATAGCTTAGGGTTAGATAATTATAGCACCATGAAGGTAAAATAAAATTAAGCAATTCATGTGTATGTTAGCTTATCATCTAAGAATGGTCTCTTTGCTTATTTTCTTGCTACCATCAAGACCTTGTATTCAAAACTCATTGCTTGAGAACTATTTCTCCATATTGCAACCCATTTCAATCTATCTATTTGCTTAATAATATGACCTAAATTAACCTTTAAAATATAACCTAGATTAGTTGGCTCAAACCACAGCTAGCCCGCTACAATGTTTAGTGGGCCAACTAGCCATTAGTTGAGCCATGCCCAGGTCTAGCTTTTGCACTAAATCCACTTAACAATCAAATTGACAATCAAATCTCTAGCAAACTAAAAAATGCTTTTATAGACTATCACTCAACTATCCAATCATCAACAAAATCAAGCAACATCATCAAAGGTACCATTAATCCACCAGGATTGGAGTTAACACCAATACCCACCAAATTCTTGCACTAATTTCCACTCTCACTTCTTTTGTGTAATTAGGAATCAGAAATCATAACTCATGTTATACACATGTTCTCTACTTGATTTCTCCTCTTACTTCTTCTATGTAATCAAGAATTAGAAATCATAACTCATATTGTATACACTTTGCCAATAGGCACCAATTACACTTGTTAAACCACACCCATTCTAACATAGAGAATTTAAGTCTATACTTTCTAGCTTCGTCCACCATAACCAAGACTTATAAAACTCAACAGATAAGGAGTGAGCTCTTTGGAGCTCCACTTCAAGGTATGCCACTCCTTGGGAAGCAAAGGAGTCCAGCATACCCAATCATACATCTGACTTTAACAGTGCAATCAACAACCCTAAGCTAATAGACTACCGCCACCATGTAACCCATGCATACCTATTGAAAAACTTGTTGTAACCAAGAAACTCATTCTAACATCCTAGGAAACTAGCTTAGTTATTGTAAATGTTGTGATATCTATTATGGCATCCGATGGGTATTTTATTTCCATATCAAGAACACCAAACTTTCTCTTCCATATCCAAAGATAATGATGTTATCTTTCTTGCTTTTACAAGAGAAATAGACATCATCTTTGGAGCATCTGCATCCTATTAGTTAGCATCTTAAACATCCTTGTAGTAAGGACCTCCTTTGGTTGGTCCTTACTACAAAGACAAAACTTGTTCTTTAATAAGTTAACTTGCAATGCAAGACACATGAATGGGTAGAGATCTTTCTCCTCTGCAACACAATGCCAACTTACCTTTAAGTGTACACATAAGTGTTATTTCCTATCTAGAGCAAAGATTTATCACCTAGTTAGTATGCTTAGAGAAGTACAAGAGTGCCTTAAAGAAGAGTAATATATACTTCTAAGGCCTTTGATAGATATTTATTAGCTATGATCAGCAAGGATTATACTATATGTACAAGTCATGTAGAAGTACTTACAAGTTGCAAAGGATATTCATTTACCATTAAAATCCATGAGGGAGATCGCAAACTAATAGTAGTGAGAAGATATCTTCTACAAATTATCTAATAATAAGAAGCTATTTTTTCCAAATCATCTTATTGACTGAATGTAAGTAATTGGTATTTTCATACTTGAAAATGACAGTTATATATACTTGGAATCAATATGCAACAAAGTAGTTTAACATCTTCACCCTTATTCTTTTCTTCAAAATGTTCAATCATGTATAAGAGGAACATCATGTGCAAATCTATACAAAAAGCATCTTTAACTTTAGGTGCTTTCTTTTCTCTGGTAATAGCATGCAACATTGGATTTAAATGTAATTGACTTGACACACTATAGCATGTCTGTGTACATAAACATGCTTGGAAAATATATCAATAAAGAAGAATTTTAAATTTGTGAAGCCTTGGTTGAGCCTCACCAATTAAAAAAAATTGGACCTCAATTCTAATAAAATAGTGTTAAAAGCATGAAAGATTCTTAGAATCTTAAATTTATTCTTAGAAAGCTTTAAGTTCAACTTTAATCAACTTATTTACTATTAAATTGAAACTTTCCCAATAAATTTAGGTACTCAAAGGACATTTAGGTACTCAAAGTTGGACACTTTAAATTTTGACTTCGTTATATTAGAGTTATATGAGCATCCTTTTTAATGTTTAATATTGGATAATTGATTTCTCATATTGAATGTTTGTATTTCAATATTGGTCACTTAAATTCTAAATATATATAAGAAAATTATATTTGCACCTCTCCTTTTTGGATATTTGCATCCCCTTGTCTAGATCTCAACTTGATTCAACTCAATGCATCTTGTAAATAGAATACAATGCACCATTTATTGTTGACAATACACCTATTGATGCAACATTTTACTCCAAGAATTGCTTGTGCAAGCAATAAAACTAATTGCATCCTATGAAGGGATCTGTTGCAAGCATCCTCCGCTCTAACAAAAAATGGTGCAAGATAATCATTGTTTATGACATGAGTAGTAAATATTGCAATTTTTTTGACCTTGTAGACAAGACTCATTGGAGAAAGACAAGCTCTTGCAAGATAGACTGCACATTCAGGGTTATGTGCAAGGAATCCATTGTAAACATATTGACCAACTCAACCATCATCTTGCAAATAGCATATCTAGACATCTATTTACCTACCAAGTGGATGACAATGAGAAGTAGAAGGTGAACAATATGGCATTTGTAAGCATCAAAGCTTCATCAATTATCTCAACCATCAAGAAGGACTCAAGAAACCAACTTACTGCACAAAGAGATGTAGACAATCAAATCCCTCTAGCCGTGCCCATTCCAGTACAAGCCCCACTAGAGATATGTCATTCTAGACCATTTCATTTCAACTCTAAATTTGATGAAAATGGCCATGTAACTTGCTTGTTCTTGAGCCACCATCAATCAATTGAGCTAGCTCAATGATTCTCAACCATGTTTGTATTGGACTATACGTACAAGGAAATTGGTATAAGATGCCACTTTTGAATTTTGTGCTGGCCTTTCTCTCACTCAAGATGAACCTCTGATGCATGTTATGGTAGCACACCATGGACTAAGAAGGCAAGGAAATCCAACTCCATCATACTCCTCCAAGGCTAACACTCCAAGACTCAAGACATTGCTCATTAGAGAACTCAATGAGAGAGAGATAGTTGCAAATGAAAGGATGATGATACCTCCTCACCCCTTGTTTATATACTTATGAAATAATTATGCACTAAAGTTACTATTTACCATAGTAACTCAAGTGACTAGGATAAAAGTCAAGTAAAGTCAAAAAGTATAAACAAATATCCATCCACATGGGTATGTTCCACTAAGCATGTGATCTTATCTTGACCCAACCACTAAGTCAAGGATTCCTTCACATGGGCTATCCTTGGACTATAAAAGAATCCAAAACAAAAAGGTTTGCGGGCCCAAGAGTTCTCAACTCTTTCCCCAAAGCCAAACACCTAGGAATAATACCAAGTCAATACACTAGAATCCAAAATAATGATGCTCATCTTTTCTACATCCTCTAAAAGTAAGGTCTCCATTATCTTAGCTATGACTAGCTTTAGCTAATCATGACTAATGTAGAACCATCCTTTATCTCTATATAAATAATATATCTTAAGTATTTGCAATACCAAGCTAAATATCACAATACCACACACATGCACAAATGGGTGTTACATTTACCCCCAGACTAAGTTTTCACTTTGTCCTCAAAGTGAATATCTCTCTACCTTCTATGATACATCTTCAACTTATCATGGTTAATCCTATCAAAGTGTCTTCCTCCCAACTCCTTGATATCACAAGTGTAATTGCACTACACCTTCTCCACTATGAAAGGTCCAAAGTACTTAGGCAAAAACTTCTTTTGTACTCTCTTGAATTGAATGGAATCAAACAACATTACCCAATCACCTTCTTTGAAAGGCTCCTCCTTCTTCTTGCCTTGCCTATTGTCATAGCTCTCCTTTTGTTTCCTTTGGGCTTGCTCTACTCAAACCGTAGCAACTGCTCTTGCCTCTTCCAACTCCATGAGTTGACCCTTCCTTGACTTCTCAGCATCACCTCCTTGTGCTTTTTTCAATCTCCTATGAATGCTTTAGAAGGTAGGAAGATAAAAGAAAAATAGGTAAGGTAGACTCAATACCATATACCAATTGAAATGGAGAATATCCGGTGGAAGTCTTCATAGTTGTCCTATACTACCACAAAATTGCATGAATCCTCTTGTCTTAATGATGTTTAGCTCACTCCATTTTTGCATCTTTGGCCAACATCATGCACAAGGTCTGTTTGGTTCTCTCTACCAAGCCATTGGAATTTGGCTTATAGAATGCAGTTACTCTATGTGTGATAGAGAAATGTTGTAGCATGAGTGTTAGTTATGCTTCATGTAAACTCTCCTCATCAATCAGAAACCAACTGCAAAGGGCATCCAAACCTAGTGATAATGCATTCATAAATAAATCTACCCACTTCATCTTCATTCTTATCTCTCAATGGTCTAGCCTCACCCAACCCACTTGGTAAAGTAATCCATAACTACCATAATGTACTGATTGTTCCTTGGGGTTTTATTGAGAGGACCTACAAAATCAATTCCCCACTTCTCAATCCTAGCAATGGAATTGATCTAAGTGGTGGAATGAACATAGACTTTCTAGCAAAAGCTTGACAACATGACAAGTTTTTCAATAATCAAGACAATTTCCTAAAGCCAAATAAGGAAAATTGTCAAGCCATTTTTGGCCTTCGCCCGGAAATGGCTTAATGATTTCTGCACACTCCTTAACAAAAGGAGGCGCGTAGTATGAAGACCTGGGGAGAGGTGCATCGCACTCAACCAGATCGTAGTGATAGATGAAGACCTCACCCTTGATTTTCCAAAACGCCTTGACTTTTGGAGAAATCACATCAGCAAGTGACCTCGCTTGTTTGATTGAAGACTCCTCCAACATGCTCCAACAGCAATCCCTCTCGTGGCAACATGGCCTATTGGTGATACTGGTGAGATCCTAGCGTGGTCTATGACCCGGCCTGTCTCTCACTAAGGATGAACCTCTGATGGCTATTATGGTAGCGCACCATGGACTAAGAAGGCAAGGAACCCGAACTCCATCATACTCCTCCAAGGCTAACACTCCAAGACTCAAGACATTGCTCACTAGAGAACTCAATGAGAGAGAGATAGTTGCAAATGAAAGGATGATGAGTACCTCCTCACCCCTTGTTTATATACTTGTGAAATAGTTACGTACCAAAGTTACTAATTATCGTAGTAACTCAAGTTACTAGACTAAAAGTCAAGTAAAGTCAAAAAGTAGAAAGGAATATCCATTCACATGAGCATATTCCCCTAAGCATGTGGTCTTATCTTGACCCAACCACTAAGTCAAGGATTCCTTCACATGGGCTATCCTTGGACTAAAGAAGAATCCAAAACAAAAAGGCTTGCGGGCCCAAGAGTTCTCAACTCTTTCCTCAAAGCCAAACATCTAGGAATAATACCAAGTCAACACACTAAAATCCAAAATAGTGGTGCTCATCTTTTCTACTTCCTCTAGAGTAAGGTCCCCTCTATCTTAGCTATGACTAAATTTAGCTAACCATGACTAATATAGAACCATCCTTTATCTCTATATAAATAATATCTCTTAAGTACTTGTAATACCAAGCTAAATATCACAATACCACACACATGCACAAATGGGTGTTACAGATCTTTTGGGGCATGCCATTTTTGAATGAACTCTATTTTATCTATCAATACTTGAATGCCCTCTGCACTTACTCTATGCCCCAAGTAGTCTACTTCAGACTTGCCAAACTTGCACTTTGAGATTTTGGCATACAATCGATTCTATCTTAGAATCTGGAGGACCTCTAGTAGCTGTTGTTTGTGTCCCGTCATTGTGCTACTGTATTCTAAGATATTGTCCAAGAAGACGATAACAAAATTATCCAAGTATGGACAAAATATATCATTCATTAGACTCATGAAAGTGGTAGGTGCATTGGTGAGGCCAAAGGCATCAGAAGATACTCAAAGTGGCCATACATGGATCAAAAGGCAGTTTTGTACACATCCTCTTTTGCAATTTGGATTTGATTGTAACTGCTCCGCAAGTCCAGTTTGGTGAAGTATCTTGCTCCATGGAGTTGATCAAATAGGTCATCCATGCAAGGTAAGGAGTATTTGTTCTTCACTGTTTGCTGATTAAGACCTCAATAGTCAATGCACATGCGCATTGTACCATCCTTCTTCTTCACAAACAAGACAAGAGCCCCATATTGTGATACGCTAGGTTGGATGAACCCCTTCTACAACATCTCCTCAATTTGAGTCTTACACTCCTCCAACTCATGAGGTGATAGGCGATATGGGGCCTTACAAGGAGGTGTCTTCCCCGGGAGTGTCTCAATTTTATGATCTACTCTCCTTTTTGGTGGTAATCCTGAGGGTAGATCATCAAGAAAGACATCTTGAAATTCATCCACCATAGCTTTCAATTTCTTAGGAACTTGTCCATCAAGATGTGCCCTCTGGACTTCTCTTATTAGACCCATGAAACATCTATCGGTCTTATAGACTGTTGCCGTCCCTATGACATATAGAGGCAGATCCTGCCTGGGTGATTTTTCTTTAACTCCAATGATTGACCATTGGTGGGTTCTCACTACTTTCTTCCTCCAATCTACCATAGGTTGTAATGCTCTATCCATGGCATGCCTAAGATTACATCATAATGAACTAATTATATCACTTGCCACTCAATTGCTTCCTAATATTCTCCTACATAGAGTGTTACACGTCTAGGTAATGATTCAATCCTCTCTATTTGCCTGTTAGGAAACTCTACTTCTTCACTCCTATCTCTCTCAGATCCATTCCCAATCTTATTGCAACAGAACGAGATAAGAAATTCTCTATTGCTCCCGGATTGATTAATACTCTCACTTGATTGCCTTCTAGGACTCCATTCACAACAATCAATTGTGAGGTTGCCTTTTGGGATCTTTGTGCATTAGTCTTCTTCCTTCCCTCACTTCTCTTCTTCCTTATTGAGCCAATAAGGCCGCAAGGTACATTTACTAGTGATCTTTGTTTTCCAAAGTGATTTCCACCTCCTCCTCTTCAATGCGCCTCTCCATGTTGTTCAAAGATCGCATGTACGACGGCCAAGGGCCTTTAGGGAAACAAGTGCAACAATTGGTAGATATGTGCCCAATACGGCCACAATTGTAACAATGGCATTGTTCTTCTTGAGTTCCTTCTCCCCGTGGGACTCCATCTCTTCTTTCTTCTACCCGTCCACACTCCCCTTGAAGCGGTCATGCTCCTTGATCTCAAAATCAAAGGTTGCCCAATTCCATTGGCACTGGTCCACCCATGTGTGTCATTTCTGCCCAATAATGTTGAGGTGGAACTACTCCTTCACCTCCACCCAATGCTCTTGCTATTCTCTATGCACAAACAATGGCTTCAAATACCATGCGAGGATTTTGCACCATGACTTCTTAGCAAACCCGCTCCTTTAACCCTTGTTTGAAATTGTTGAGAGCCTTTGTTGGACTCATGTTGGTTATTGCAACTTGTAGATCCAAAAATGCCTCCACATACTCTTATACGCTATTCTTCTGTCTCAATCTCCATATTTGGGTTCAAGCCATCTGCACAAAATCCACCGATTGGAAATTCTTCAGCAATCCTTCTTGCATTGATGTCCACGTGACCTCCCTTCTCTCTGCCAACATGAGTTGTTCCCAAGCATCATACCATGTGAGGGCTTTATCAATCAAGTACCCACATGCAAACATGCCTACAACATGCTCCATGATCTTTGTTGAGAACAATCAAAAATATCGATTCATTCTTGAGATCCAATTTTCCACTACTCCCATCATACACTACCCCTTGTAAGGCTCAATGTTGCAGGTCTTCTTCATTCGGAGTAGCAATGAGGCTTCATCGTTGATAGGGTTCATAGGCATAGTTGCCTCTCGAAGTACTTCAGTTGCATGTATTGGGTTTTGAGATGGCTCTTCTTCTTGCATGGGTTGATTGTTCTTGAGGATTTGCACTTGACTTTGTAATGTCTCCATGGTCATCTTAATTTCTCAAAATTCATTCAATCCCTTGCATTCCTTGCACCAGCTCTTGTGATTGCGGATCCATGGTTCTTGCAACACTCAATTGCTAATGTCTACTTCAATACAGAGTCAATATGATCACTCTAGAAGGCGCATGAGCTATTGGAACTACCATTGGGACCTCAAAAGCTATCACTTGTTGATAATACTCCTCGCCAAATTCCTAACCACAAAATCTCTAAACATCACTTTTGGTCTCACTACATAACGGATTTCTACTTGAGTGTTGAAAAATAGAGGATTTGGGACATTCACATCCATATTATCATAAGAGAATGTAGATTGTTAAATCTCACTCTAATTCATATATCAACACAGGTAGAATCATCGAGTTTGGTGAGTTCATCACCCTATCCATGAATTCTTTGCCAAAGTGATAAACTAGCAATACCCTCATTTGCTCACGCTAGATGAACATAACCTTGATGTGGAATGGATTTGGGAATAGAAAGCTAGGTGCGGGAAATTGTCCTCGCGGTGCATCCATTCCGTCCGCTCTCTAAAGTCCTTCCTAAGTCTAGTAATTACTTTATGTTCCCCACTTCAAATTACTCAATTTTAGTAGTTTGTGCTCTTCCAAGAAGGGTGATCCACTCTCTTGGACTAAGAACCTTGCTTTGATACCATTGTACTAATACGAGGACAAGAGAAGAGAGAAAACACAGATTACACACTCAACATTCGGTGCCCCAAAGGAGCACCTTCTCTTTATTATATAGACAAAGAGGATCTCCTCCAAGGAAGCTCCACCATAGGATTAGGCACACAGATAGTTGACATGTCAGCAAGCTCCACCCTTGGATTACTTACTTGGATGGGTGACATGTTGGTCTAGGTCCTATCTGACTGGTCAAACAAGCTTTAATCGGAGGGAATCTTTTGGGGAATCTTCATGTAGGAGTCTCAAAATCACGTGAGTAAGGTACCATTGGAAAGCTCTTGATGAGACAAACTAGGGGGGAGGGAAGTCTAACATTTCTTTCCATGGGGCAAGATTCTGCACATTTTTGAGGCCTAATTCATCCATTTAGGCCTCCGAAATTGCCTTCAAAGATTTCTAGCATATTTTGGTTCCTACTCTATTAGTAGAAGTCCCCTTTTGGTGATACATCTTTTTGACCTGTTCAGTCCATCATGTGTAACATCCTTCCAGATGTTACCAAACCAATTTTCACCTTTAAATCATATGTCTAGTTATTGGTTCTAAGGTTCTCAAGTCTATTTTGGTTTTTGCTCTATTAATAGAAGTACTCTTTTGGTGATTCTTCTATCTGATCTATTTGGACCATCATATATAACATCATTCTAGATGTTACCAAACCAAATTTCATATCTAGATCATATGGCTAGCTCTTGGTATTACATATTACGAGTACATGCCATCCAACTTTGCATTTTTTTTATTTCTCTTGAATGCGCTTTGGTGATGTCTGAATGAATGTCTTCTGGTTTAAATTTCTTGATGACATTCATCACCTTGTTTATCTTCACCTCTATCTACTCCAAGGAGTGTATCCTTGGCAGTAGTGCCAAAATATAAAGATTCAATGTCAACCAAAATATGGTTAAATGGTAAGAATCAGTCATTCCCATAGAGTGACTAAAAGATGAAATAAAGTGCCATAATAGTCAATTCTCAATTTTTTCCTATTTAACCTCTTGGATGGAATTATGTCCATAAGAGTGTAGTGTCACTTCTTGTGGTGCATTAAGAAAAGAGAAAATGGAAATTACTTTCACTATGGAACCTTTCTAATCTAATCCAAAAGGTGATGGTTCATTTGTCATAAAGGTAAATTTTCTTTTTAGATCACTCCTTGCTGAAGGTGCAATTTGGCCAATGGTAACTATTGCTCAATCATCATTGATGCCTTTAATTTCATTAGCATTATGACTATATGCTCCAAATGTGGTTAGCATCACAATCACTATGTGCATGCCAAAGTTAGTTCCCACTTTGTAGGTAGTATCCTCACAAAGGTCCTATCACTCTAATGACTACAACCCTAGAGAATGCATACTACCCTTCCCAAAATGTATATTTTTGGATTGATCAAATTGCCTAGCTTTTTTTTACTGCGGTACTTCATGATGCTCTTGCTTTTTGTTAGCTACTCACTACATTGCCTTGATTATTCAAAACCTTGGAGCTCTAACACTCTACAAACATGTGGATGATTCTTGTCACTCAAGCATTTGTATTACTACTTCAAGATTCCTTACCACTAGCCAACTAAGCGAATAATCCATCATGCAGAATCTAAGTGATTGTAGATAAGATCATATTAGAGTAACCCATGGATTAAATCCAAATAATCTTATTAGCACTAATCACATAAACACTTATTCATTTTTCTTAGTCCTAATATCTTCAATCTTGTATTATAAAACATTAATATAGAGAGATAAGGAATCCTTCAAAATAAAATGTAGAAGAAATGTAAAATAGAAATAATTTTTTACTTATATCTATTTTTGAAATGTAGTATGTTTGAAATGTAATATAAAAGGTACTAGGAGCCTACATATAACTTGATACCACTTACTTTTGACCAACCATATGCACAAGATTTTTCTTACTTTGTTTGTACCAATGAACAAAAAATTATTATTTGTGCGCTAATAAATTGGACTATTTGTATATTCTTTTATGTAAAAATGTGGTCTTTAGTTGGTATTATGCCTACAAAACAAAATCATACTTCTCATGTTTATAGAGTATTAAAGTAAAGAATGAATATTTACATTCTACTCATAACTTTGAGCATGAACTAATCTTGGAAGAGTGTATTGTAGTCACCCCTTGTGGTGACTACGGTAAATGGAAAACTAAAAGATCACTTTCAATAGAAATTAAGTCCACTAATTCCTAAAGATGATGGTTCACTCAACCCCAAAGGCCACTTTACTCCAAAGATTTTGACTTGGAAGGTTATGTGCTACCCCTACCCAAAAGACACAACTCCAAAGGCATCTTTGCATTGGCCAAATGTCTTTGCTTTTATTTGCATGGTAATTTTAACATTATAACTTAGTCTTGATGCATCAAGTTATTCCTTTTCTCATTCCAAACCCTAAGAAATCATACATTTTGATCAAGTATGAATGTCTCTACCTACATTTCAACACTTGTGTTCCTACTATGAAGTTCTACACCACTACTCAACTAAGACATTCATCAATGCTCATGATGCAAGCAAACAACAAAGTAGAACGGCAATCTCTTTTGCTAAACTTTGAGTAGAAATCAATGAACTCAATTTACATTGGGCTTAAGCCTCAAATACTTGCTCCTACTCAACTCCAAAGAGATTTAACAATGGGATTACTCCAAAGATCCCTTGCATACATCTACATTGTACATTATAATTCTAATCCTATCTTATTCTAATTACATCTAGGTTAATTAGGCACCTCAAATGTGTTAGGCAAGGTACAAAGTATTCCCCAAAGACAATTTGAAATTATACTCAATTTTCTAAAGGTTATATATGTGAAGGCACTTCAGCTACAAAGATGTATAATTACAAAGACCTCTGGACTACTTCCATGAAAAGTCCAACAACTACAAAAAACTTCTTTTAGTGAAGTATCTTCGGCCTAAAGCATTACTACAAAGAACTACTTTTGCATTTGAAATTCCTTATGAGTACATTGACCCTCTCCTTCTACCTTTCTATCTCTAATAGGTAACTATCATTTGTCTCAATGAACTTCATGTTTGTATGCTATCTAAGTTTAACTTCAAGCTGGTCCATCTTATCTTCTTTGTACTTCTTCCCTTCTAACTCTTGAGGCTACATCTTCTATTTGTGCAGCTTTGTCTTCATTATTCTGCCTTGTGTGTCTTCCTCTGGCATGGCCACAAACTCTTTTTTTGCCTCCTCTACCTACATCAAGGTCTTTTCATTCTCGTCCTCCAAATGGCTTGGATGTCTACAAGAATTTCTTCCATCAATTTGGATCTATGCGTTGCACTCTCTTCCTTCTCCTTCTTGGGCTTGGTAGCCATTCCTTTAGGTTGGATAGCCACTTTGCTCCTATATGTGGTGAACTCACATCAAGGATTACCAATAAAACCTTTGCCTTCTCCAATTCCCCTCAAATGCTCATCAACTTCTCATCTCTAGCCTTTTGTTGTCCTTTGTATCCCCTATGCTTACCAATGTCCTTGAGCCAAAGGCCTCTCAATTTGCCTTGCAGCTTCCAATATCTTCTTTGTATTGACTGCCATCAATTGCAAGGAGGTATTTTAGAACATGATTTTATAATTTTCTCTACATTAGAGTATTTACCTTCTTTGCCTCCTCCTTATACAAGTTCCTCATATTGCCTAACTCTTCTTTTGATCTATCTTCCTTCATCTTTTGGGTGTAAATTACCTTGTAAAGCCTTTAATTAAAATAGTATAATCTATCATAACAAAGTAGACTTCTTGGGACTTTAGTAAGAGAAGTTCCATCAGTTGTAGGGCGGATCACATCAAGTGGATCACACAATTTTGTCCTTTGGTGACCAATGCTTTGGTTTCTTGGGTTGCTTCTCCTCCTTCTTCAACTTGCATTGAACATAAAGGGTGGTCTTTGAAATCTTCCTCCACTACCACTTGTTCTGATGCTTCTTGAGTGAGCCCTTTGGCTTTGTGATGTCCTTCACTCCAAAGGTCTTATCTTGCCATCTCCACTGCTCTCCTATAGGGCCGTCCACTTCTTGATTGGGACTAGGAGGGTCTAAGGATCAATGCAAGGTCTCTCCTTGGTCTTTGGCCCGGTTTTCCTATACTTCATCCTGCTATGGATTTGGAGCAGATTGGGCATCTTTGTAGTACTCTCTCTCTTTCAAACCCAATGCCTATCCCTGAAATATGAATGAGTCTTTTCCTTCTTCTCCTTCTCCTTCTATGTCTTTAGCTTCCTCTTCAAAAGACACATGAATCATCTGTGGGTTTCTCCTGGGTCTCTTGGCTTTTTCTTGCAATCTTGTAGGTGTGGACTTCTTCTTCTTCTTGGCCATCTTGGCCATCTTCTTCCAACTTCCAAAGAAAACTCCTTGTCTATACATAGAACACATGTGCAAAATTCATTGGGTTCTCCTTGAAAAAGACACCTAAAGAATATGGCTTGATGTTGTTTAAACAAGTGGTTCTCTTTGGCTTCAACAACTTTATAACTACCTCCACAATGGCCCTTTGGGCTGGGTCTTTGTAACTCCACACTCTCCACTCGTTGTTAGTTCATGAATGTTTGAAGGAGGTGGTGAGGATCTTCTCCAATGTAGTGTTTGTTCTGGTGTATTGAGTATTGATTTAGTCCAAGAACATTCCTCTAATTCTCCTCTATCCATGCAAGTAGGTTCTCCTTGGAGGTCTCTTGTCTCCTTCTCCACCCAAAGTCACACCTCTTGGATAGCAAAGTTATTGCTTAGATCCCAATTCCAAAGCAAGAAAGCAAGGTGCTTGCTCTAGATCAACTTGCTTCTGCAATACACCATCCACTTGTTAAGGGCTAGTGCATAAAGGATAACCTTGGAGATCTTCCTCATTTTCTCTAGTATGAACATCATGTTTCTTATTGAAGGTGGTCTAAGTATAAAAGGGAAGGTCAAAAACTACAAAGGTGGTAAAGAACAACAAAGAACTTGCTAAGACTTGAAATCTTTGAGCTCACATGGAGCTGAGACTGCAATTGATTGGCTAAAAGTGCAATGGATCAGTGTGCTTTTGATTTTATAGCCAGATTTTTCAATCATCATTCTGCAATGCCCAAATAGTCAATGAGCCATCACTCTCTGCACATGCAAGCCACTTATTGAATGCAAATGGTCTTTGGCTACAGTTCTTTATCCAAGTGATAGTACTTTCAAATTGATGTACAATCTTTGGGCACAAAGGTCTTTGAGTCCAAAGTCTCCAACTTCAAAGGTCCTTCAAACTTGTGTTCTTAACCCCGGCCACCCTTTGGACTTAATTCCTCTATCATTGTTCCTTCATAGGGCCTTTAGCTTTTTATTTCTAAATGAATAGATACAACTTCAAAGGAAACTTCAACAATTTTTGTCTTCTCCTGCCATATCTCTAAGAGAAGAATGAGATCAATAAAAAGAAAACTTTTTGAAAAATGTGTGCACCTTAATATAGAGGATTCAAATATGTTTGGAAGAAACATCATTTTAGATTGATTTCATTGTGTGATATAAATATTATGCAGAGTAAATTATTTTAATAGTCACTAAATATTACATAAAATAATAATCTAAATTAAAGTTGAGAATATATATGTAGATTTATAAAAAATTTAATTTTTTAACTATACATAAAAATTTAGAAAAATTCACATAATAAAATAAGATTAGATCAATCCAAAATATTTTGTATTTAAATTATTAGATAATTTAGATTGAATCCTAGTGTCATTAATAAGGTAGCTCCATGTGATAAAAAAATACAAAATAATACTGTCACCAATAAATAACACAAATCATATTGTTACAGGTAATATTAACCTGATCAAAACTAATATAAAATCCTAACCTTTGTCAAGCAACCGTCCAGTGAAATAAGTGTGCAAGTATTATCCAAAATTTCTTTAGTAGTGTGTTCAGTTTATGAAGTGCAAAAGAATGTTAATCTGAAGCATGTACAAGAAATGTTTCTGTTTCTAGAGGTGTACACAAGTCTCTAAGTGACGTTTTGTTGGAAACATGCTTTTACCAATAAGCGTACGAGTAATTTATCCAAAGCTTTGTCAAAGAGCATATTCGCATCAAAAATGTGCAACTGTTTATTTGGTCGGAACATATAACATGATATATGGAAATAAAGTTAATTTTCCAGGAAAGGAAATTCGAATTTGATTGAGAACTGACCAAGGAAAGAAACCTAAAAGTGACCAAATATGGCTATGGAAGAGAGCCCCAACATCACCGAGAAGTGACTAAACATGATTCACAATGCAAAAAAGTCACCAGCTACTGACGAAAAATGATTGAACGAAGAGGGGTATCACGTAATTCAGTGACTAAAGAAGGAAAACCGAATGTGACAGACAAGTAACAAAACATAACTGGGACGAAAAAGCAAACTCGGCCAAAACACCCTAAAGTCATAAGTTCATAACCATCCGTATTCTCCAGTTTATAAACAGAGGGGCTGCCGTTCTTCTCTGCAACTCTTCTCATCTCCTCTTCTCTCCTCTCCTTAGTTCTGTTTTCTAGATTGTTTTTGAAAAAGGTTGAGATTGCGCCGACATATACTAACGTTGTCCGCAAAGCAAAGGTGAGTTTTTCTGAAACTCGCGATAGAAGGACGTGACGTTAAGTATAATTCAGACATTAAACTGGGGATAAACTCGAGGTCGCGATGGGTAGGTTCAAGAGAATATGATGACATGTAATGGTAGATTTAAAGTGCGGACGGAGACGTTAAGCTTGATCTGGATGAGAAGTTTACTCTAGGCAACGCGCACAAACTCGTTGTTAATTCACAAGGGTCTAGTTTCAAGGTGTTTGTGAGTTTGGCGCAACTCGCGGTATAATGGTCAAACACGTGTGATATAATTACCCTTATCGCGGGTTTAACGTCAGTTATCCGACCTTGCGACAACGTTACTAGTGGATATGGTGATTCGAACCTGGAAGCTGTCATAAAATCCCTGCGCAAAACCGCTCCTGTGCACGTAATTGAGCCGCCTCCTTTCTCGGGGTTGTTATTATTCTTCATGTGGCTGCATTGCATTACAGCAATATAGTTCCAATAACCCACTGGGTGTCTCCTGAGGTTCCAACTTTTCGATTGAGATTTTCTAACAACCATCTACATCATGTTTCTTTGTGATATTTCCTTGGTTTGATTGACGTGGCATATCAATGTAAATCATCTTATCTTGATTTATTCTTGTATGCTTCATCACTCAAAACTGAGAAAATAACACAAACTTTGAGAGGACTTTCATCAGGTTCAACTTTCCTTACATGGTATTTATTTCATCTCTCCAGATGTTTCTCGCCACACCTTTCTCGTGTTTACTTGGAGACATGTGATTAAAGATCAAAGTTGAACTGCTCAATGATAGACTTTCTGCACCTAGCATGAGAGGACTGTGAAGTGTTATACCTTCCGGATTTCTCATATGAGATGGTGAGCTGAAGGTAGTGATTGATTGAATTCTTCTGATTACTTCTGTTTGGTTTCACACCTTTTGTGCTAGATAGTCGAATTCCAATTTTAGTGAGCTTCTAGGCTTCCCCTGTAGTGGCGACATTCAGCAACCAGTTCGATCGTTCTTCGTTCGTGAAAATTTGCTGACAATGAGTTTCCTTAATATTTTGGAACTTGGATTTCGTGTATTTTTGACTCGCATAGCTAATTTTCTCACCACATTCCGCTTGTATATGGATTTTTTCACAGAACTGAGGAGGTGAATGGCGATGTACCAAAACAACTGGAATTTACCTGCCCTTTGGATCTTTCACGTCCACGAGCTGTCATATCAGGAAAGGTATTTATAGATGACTCACTAGGAAACGTGAGCAGTGCTTCTCTTGATTTGGGAGAAACAACCACCCACAGCATCACGGCTAAAGGCGTTGGAGGCGAAGACGCAATAGCTTATTCTTCAGATACTCTTGAAAAAATCATGTACGTGGAAGAGGGTAGAGGGAAGGAGGATGGTACGCATTAGAAGTACTCTTGGTCTAAGAAGATGACGGATGAAAACCCATCAAACCTTTCAAGTGATAAAGAGGATGGAAGTTAAAATTAATCACATCTTTTGTATTTCTTCGTACATATTAGACTAAATTATCTAGAAAAGGTTTACCGATAATCTCCTCCATGGAAAAAGGATAGAAATTCATAGAAACTAGCGAGAAGTAAGCTTGGAGGAGATCTGAAGTACACCAGGAACTACCCATGAATCTCTTTGTCAAGAGATTCATAGGTAGTATAAAACTACTTCAGATCAGTAAACTACTTCAGAATCTCTTGAAAAAGGAAGAGTGTATTGGATGGTGACTAGAAGTCAATAGACTAAGCAAAGAAGGATTAAGGTCTATTTTTTATACATTAGTTTGAAAAATCACCATCATAATAGCCTTATCCCATATTGGGACCGGAACCTTCGACTTGTGAAAACGAGCCAAAGATTATAACACTGACTACAGTAGTCGAAAGATTCTACAGTTACCTAAGAAACGGGCTGGATTTACGTGGGTTTTTTGTTATGCAGGTAAGATCCTATTATTCATGGAGATGCAAAGTCTTCCAGAACTTCTGCACTACACGAATTGCAGAACAACCTGCTCATATGTGTGAAACCGGAAGAGTCCAAAACACCTTCGTGGGTACAATTCTAACGTCTATATAACTATTGATCTAGACAAACACTCACATCTCTAAACAGGATTGCACTATGTATATATCATGTCGATTTCTCCCATACGATTCATTAGCTGCAATTAGTTTGACATTCCCTTCGCTTGGAGTTATCCCCTGTGTATTCCACTCCCCGGGGATTGGGAAACAACTAGTCAGAACAGTTTACTCGCAAAACTTTCGCCGGTGTATCTTCTATCTTGTGCGGTTTGCCTGCTCTGTAGATCACAGGTCGATTCAGACATGTGGGTTTTGACCTTGGACGTTGGATTCAAGGCTTTACGTCCAACTGTTGTGGTGCACAATCCAGAATGTTTCTCAAGCTTACGATCAGACTATAAGAAGCCTGAAAGTGGTACATTCAACGCAACTCATTCTGTGCGTTCAAGTGTAGAAAAGGCCTGACACGCTCGGGAAGCGACACTGGACAATTGCAACGTTCTACACGATATTTGAGCTTGACTAATTTGTCGAAGTAAACCAGCTGTTCCACAACGTAAATTCCAATTTGATCTGAGTTCCATGCGAGGAAGAATTCAGGGATTCTAGTAGATAATTCAAAACCTGAGTTTGTGATTGGTCTCACTTGCAGCTTCTATCGAGTCTTGCAGCGATTCCGGTAATTCTCTGTCCCCAGTTGGCAGTTGGACATACCAAGGTCTTGTTCGCGGAAATAATTCGAAAATATTAGAGTAATGGGTTCTTTGACAGCTGGATGGTCGACTAGTCCACCTTGTGCGAAGAAAGGTCAGTACACCTCATTTCATTTTTTTCTATGCGTTTTTTGTTCTTCTGAGTCTCCTTTATCTTAGTCTCCTTTATCTTAGTTCCGAGATGATGTTTAACTTAGCAGACATCCGATGACCCTTCCCTTACTACATGATTCCAGTTTGAGTCTGTGATGCAAAAGTTGATACGGGATATGATACAGGAAAAGTTGGCTTAAGGATTAGTATGTCAGAGTCGATCATGAGAAGAACATGCACGAATTTGTGCAGTGTCTTATCTCAGCTTCTGGGAATGAAGTCCAAATTGATGAAAAACCCATTTGAAAAGATGTTCCAATTTGACTAGAATCGATCTACAGAATAGACTTCTCCACGAAACTGAGTCTCGTATGCTACCAGTGATTGTCTTATATCATGAATCATCTGGCGTATATTATAGTGTCTGTTGACATCATTCCTGCTCCAAGAAAGTATACTTTCATGGAGCTTGATCTGAGCGTTAAATAGGTGCAAGACGGAAACACGACGAAGACTTAAGATTGAAGCCAGAAGACAATGGATACCAGAAAATTTTGCTTCCTGTTTATGCATCGACTCAGATTGAACCTAGATGTCTGCGAAAGTCGATTGTGAACTTATGGCACTGGGTACTGACGGTTTATGAGAAAGGTTGCGAACAGATAATGGACATAAACATGCGCATTTTGTGTTTGCCAGCTCTCAGGCGTTCTACATCTTCATTGACGAGAACCCAAGTGAACAGATACTGGCGAGCTAAGCGCGCTCAGAGCAAAGAGCATCTGGAAGAAGCTCATCGAGCTGTTGCTGTTGCTAGATCTCAATCCATCAACTCCGTAAGTGACCCCCTTACTAATAGTCAGTCAGAGCTTATATACGACGTAAAATGCATGTAACAGTAAGAGTTCACAATAAACCTTCATTTCTCACAAGTATAGGTTAAAATCCTTCGTTAATCATCCATATGTGTTCATCATACAGAACACAATCTTCCCGTATCGCTCCCTAAGAATGAAATGGATATTCCTCGGAAGAACTTATCTATCCTTAACGATGCCCTTGATTTGAATCCCAAAACAGGAGATAAGCGAAGATATTACAAATGATTTCTACCTAGATATGCATTCAGAGGGCGGGAGTGCAAGTGGGAGCCTGCCCACGACACCAAGAGCAGATGAGCGGGAAGACGAAAGCACCAGGGCCAACTGGTAAAAATCCTGAATCCAGCCCTCAGGGTATATGTCGATTTCAGTATGAATTCACGGTTTCTCTAACTATCACAACGACTAATAATTCTTCAAAATTCATGTTTATATTAAACGAACTGTGCGCAGAATACAATGACAGAACATATGATCAACTTCAAAACATGGCTACCGTGATATATTTTGCTGGGTGAACACCATGGTGGTGGTTGATTGTTTTATTTGGCATCGACATTTCTTAATTGGAACAATTTGTACAGGTGGAGAAGAAGCACTTGGGCGTTTCTGAATGAGCCCCCGCTACACGAGGAGAAAATCTATAGCTATACTCCTCAGTATGAGATAGATGTGAGGGCACGAGTGACAGAGATGGAGACTCCACCTGCAAAAAGTTTGCATCACACCAGGAGCAGCTTATCCATCTTCTAACGTTGTACTGGTTTTTGTACTTAATTCAGAGAGAGATCATCTGGACCAGGTTCACTCCATTTTGTACTTATGCTATTATACAATTCTCAGGCTCTCGTAAGTGCTCGTGGGACCACTGAAGTACCCCGGAGAATGTACTATGCATTTCTAGCACCATCCTACCATGGCTTTAGAATATACACGCTTGTACAAGTTCACGCATATGTCTACAAGTCGTTAGAAAACAAAAGGCTAGTTAGCTAAAGCTTGGATATCTATTTCTGGTTTTCATTTCTCATCACAAAGGCCATGGCAATATAATGTATGGCCACAATCCGTGAATAGCAAAGACTTCACAATTGGGAAACCTAATTGATTTGCCTACGTTGAGATCATAGGTCAATGTTTGGATGGGAAGAGTAGAGTCTGCGGCCATGTGAAGAGGACAGTATGTACTACGCTTTCCGACAATTTCCAGAAATATAATAGTATTTCTAGAGAAATTTTTGCCATACTTGTAGAGCAGAAAAGTGGCTTCTGCAAAAGTTCGAAACTTCTTATACATAAGCCAGAACGTCCATACCGTCATGGGGCTGCAAAGGAAAAGTAATCAAGATTAGCCTGTCAGAAAAGGGATATATATATATATATACAGGTAGACATACAGTGAGCGTTCCAAACAAAGATTGTGGTATTCACTCATTTTGATCGAAGGGCTAGCCTTAATGGAAGCTGATCTTGACTCATTTTCCGAGATTACTGCACCCCATGAAAGTGCTATGATTGGTCTATAGCCCTCTCTATGTTCCATCCATGGTTACAATGTGGATCTAAAAATTCCACTTTGTCGGCATACGTCTGTCGTCTTAAGAGTCACACACTGTACCATACTCTCAACAGCATCTCGTCGTACGTTTTGAAATGCATACAATATATCATATCTGTACTCTGGTTTTGTTGCTAAAAGGCTAGGTCTAACTAGTCTTACGTATACCCTCTATGAAGTGCAAAGCAGAATTTTAGAACTGGAACTCTGTTGTATATGGACAGACTCACCTGGATCAGGGCTGGAAACTACAATGACTGTATCGTTTTACGGTCCATATATGCACTTTGGCAACCAAGACAAACTCTCTGCAAACTGGTGTTATTTTAAAGAATGGTGCACATGGACTTTATAAGACTACTATTTTTAGCTGGGAGGATGCATATGGACTTTATAAGTTTTCTCGATCACAAATTATTCTTGTGGAGGGATGGAAGCTTAAACTTTATGATGATGGAAAAAACCAATGGCATTATGTGTCATTGGTTTTATTTTATTGGTCCTAAATGCAAAGATAAATGGAGCATGCATATTTACAATGTGATCAACAATGCGGATTCAACTGCAAGAACTGGAGTTCCGGTTCATTTCGCACGATGCACAACTCTCTAAGGCAAACAGAGCCCTGATTGTGAAACAGACCTTGAGGTTCATTGACACGGTAAAATAGATGAGACAAATTACACAGTTATTCTATTTTAAATTTTAATCGACCTGATATTACTCTCAACTTTCGATTAGTGCATTTTAAGGGATCAATAAAGAGATACTCAATACCTGGTAGAATGTAATGTCACGGGGGGCGTGTCATGGGGGGCAAAATTACCAGTAACTAATTACTTGGAGTCAGCTAGAGATAACAGCATCCTTGTTGAGGCTAAGCTGTAGAGTTTTAATTTGGCCACGGGGTTTGAAGGAACATGATACTCCTATACATATTACATATATCTCACCTTGCTTCTAATTTGTGGTCTCAACCCTCTCAGAAAATTCTTGGTGAGCATGGCCCCTATGCCAATCATTGTAGTCTCCACATCATCCCCACCCTTCCTCAACACTATGTGAAATTTGGACTCTAAGTTTTCCACTCTTTCCACATAGACTCTCACTTTCTCTCCATCTCTTTGCTTGAGAAATGTAACCTCACTCATCAATCTCTCATAACTCTCATCAGGAAAAAAGTTCTCAATGAGTGTTGAAGTCAAAGTCTCCCAAGACTCCTCTTCCCCATCTCTCCTCTCTCTCTTTTGGTATTCTGACTCATACCATGTAAGTGTTGCATCCTCAAAGAAATCTGGTAATAATGAGGCCCACTCATTCTTCCTCCTCTCATTGTTTCCTGTGCAAGCTCTCTTGAAATCTCTCACAAAGGCCTCCACATCTTCTCCATCCTTGCCAAAGAAAACCAGAAGTTTCCCCATCTTAACCCCTCACTATCTTTCTTTTCTCTCAAATTTTTTTTTCTCTTTTCTTTTCTCTCACTCTATTACTAATAGAGTATATACATGACTAACACCATCTGAGAATAATTCACTCTAGGGAACACAAAAGGTTCAGGTTGCTCTAAGATTTCTATAGCAACATCAAATCCTAGAGTGCATATTAATCTAACTCTCATGGATAGTTTATCCATAAGTTGAAAAATTATCTCCATCACTAATCTTGAGAACTAGCTGATGAAGGTGGTAGTATTTCTGTAGTTGTACTAAGGATCTCTCCAAGATCCTTCACCAAAGTCTCCAAAAGTGCTTTTACTCCACTACACTCATGTCCTTTTGGAAGTCCTTCCACTCCACAAACCTCACATAACTCCTTGGTCTTATATCTTCTCCCTCCTAATCTTGGTGAAGAAGGTCCAACATGCAAACCCAAGTCAAGTAAGCCTCTCCTTTCCCTCAATCTCTTTCTCTCAAAGGTCAATGGACATGAACTTGCCTTATGTCCCTTCTCTCCACATAGAAAGCACTTAGACTCACTCTTTCCTCCAAGTGGTATAGGTTTTTGAATCCTCTCAACATTCTCTTCAAATTCTATTGTAAACTCTCTTTTCCTCAAATCCACCCCTAAAATCACCTCAAACCCTTGGGGAACCTTGCATAATCTCAATTTCCACTCTTGATGACCCTCCATGTTCCCAAGATGAATCTAAACACTCAAACATGCTTTTTGTTGATCTCAAACTCCTCATGCATGAGATCTCCACTCTGCAGAATTGACCCTTCTTCACAATGTCACTCAAATCTCCCAACCAGTATGTCACAATCCTATGAATTTGACACACTTGATCACAACTGTAGGGAGTTCATCTCTGCGAAATTTAAGATCTTTTCATCGAGCCATTTGGCCTAAACACCTTTCTATTCAGCACACAAATTTCAGATTTGGTCTGAAAACCACTCCACTCACTTCAAAAACTCATAACGCCCTGTGAAAAAATTATCTCTCCCTAATTTTTGTTGCAGCAGGTAGGATACAACGCACTCAATTTTCTTAGAAATTTTCAGGACAATTCACTGAAAATTGAAGAAATGGGAAACTCTGTACAATTTTCCAGAGACCATGCAATTGCGGGAGCACTTTACCCTATTAACTTTCAAAAATTCTAGCCCAATGCGCATAGTAGCTCTGATAATAATTTTTAGTGTACTAACTAAAAGATAACATAAACTATCATGTGTAGAAATTTCAAGTTCAGATCTCAAACTTGAGATTTTGCCCAAAATCACCTTAATCCTCAAAATCTGCACTCCACCTCACACAATCTCTCCAATTCCTCTCATGTGTACAAGATGTACAAAATCACCTCAAAGACATCATAATGAACTACAGAGTATACAAATAGATCTTGGTTCTCTAACATAAGTTCAGCCCTCTCCTCTCCTAATGTTCTCTCCAAGTGAGCTCTCATAGTCTCCTTCTGCCTAATGTAGAATTGAACACGGAACATTATCTTGCCTTCTAGAGAGGTCCCGGCAACGGAACCAAAAATGTGAGCCGGCCTGTCTCTCACTCAAGATAAACCTGTGATGGCTATTATGGTAGCGCACCATGGACTAAGAAGGCAAGGAACCCGAACTCCATCATACTCCTCCAAGGCTAACACTCCAAGATTCAAGACATTGCTCACTAAAGAACTCAATGAGAGAGAGATAGTTGCAAATGAAATGATGATGAGTACCTCCTCACCCCTTGTTTATATACTTGTGAAATAGTTACGTACCAAAGTTACTAATTACCGTAGTAACTCAAGTTACTAGACTAAAAGTCAAGTAAAGTCAAAAAGTAGAAAGGAATATCCATTCACATATGCATATTCCCCTAAGCATGTGGTCTTATCTTGACCCAACCACTAAGTCAAGGATTCCTTCACATGGGCTATCCTTGGACTAAAGAAGAATCCAAAACAAAAAGGCTTGCGGGCCCAAGAGTTCTCAACTCTTTCCTCAAAAGCCAAACACCTAGTAATAATACCAAGTCAACACACTAAAATCTAAAATAGTGGTGCTCATCTTTTCTACTTCCTCTAAAGTAAAGTCCCCTCTATCTTAGCTATGACTAACTTTAGCTAACCATGACTAATATAGAACTATCCTTTATCTCTATAAATAATATCTCTTAAGTACTTGTAATACTAAGCTAAATATCACAATACCACACACATGCACAAATGGGTGTTATAGGTCACACGTCCTGGGAAGTTAGAGGATCCATATGACCTGCCTACTGTTAATGCAGCCTCGTAAGAGGAAAGCGCTTTGCAAACACAAAGCAACGGGGTAGATGTCCTATGCACTTTGTGGCCCCGGAGAGCATGAGACCCTATAGGTGAGAGTGTCCGAAGTCTTAGCCAAAATGGCTGAGAAAGAAGGCAAGAGTGCTCAAAGGGGATTTTTAGGATCAAGAGTGCTCCAGGATTTTAAGGATCTCCTCATGAGACCGTGCGTGGTGCGGAAATAGTACTATGACCTGCTTCATGCAGGTAAACCAAAATTGGTAGTATCAAATTGACCCGCCAAGGGCCACATGCAATGGTTTTTCCGAGCATTTGGAATTTGTTGCTAGTAGAAGTTCTGCATCACAAAATCCTCTAGCCGCTCCTGATAAACCAGATTTTGATGACTAGTTTTTGTTTGATTAGAAAATAAAGATTACATTTTTTTTCAAATAATAATAACGATTGGTAAGAGATGTAGCTTTCCTAAATTGATCCCCTTTGAACCCACCAACCTGATAGGTAAAGCTCTTATTTTTATTTCTGATAGTGATGTTTACCATTTATCCATGTTCAAATAGGTAGTCGAGGGCGATATCGAGAAAAAAATTTAAACAAGGCTATGTCCACGGAAATGTACCTGATAGACAATTCAGATTGTTTAAAAAATCTAAAGAGGAAGACCGCCTGAAAGCACGACTGGAATGGCTTAGAAAAGCAATAGAGATGAGGTGAGTAAAATTCTACTACCTATGATATGCAAACATTGGATTGTAGGGGGGTGGTGTGAATTTGACTTTCTTTCCTATGCATGCCATGTATTTAGCTATTGAGCTTCAAAGTTTATGTTTTTATGTGATCTCAGCATCAAAAAGAGACTCTGAATTTTCCACAAAAGCGGGCTTAAAATATTTTATTTTAAGTGCTTTCTCCTCTGGAATATTATTGTTTGGTTGTCGTTGAAATCCTTCTCCAATGGTAACCTGCATCTAGAATCTTGAAAGTAGTCACCTTTCCTGCAAAGTATCCTCCACACACTAAACCTTCATGAAACTCCTTTATGAGTAAGATAGACTCTTCCTTACCCATTGCTCTTTGAAGTAGTCCAATTGCTCCTTGGTGAAAAAAATATCTCCACCATTTTGTAAGGTCTAGATCTTGTTGCAAGGGCCTTCTTCTCCCTAGCATGCATCCCTTCTGGATAGTTACTTCTTGTCACAAAATTCACAATCTCCTTGTACTCCATTGGAACATCTTGAGTGACTGAGATTGTCATGAGCTCCTCATTCGGGAAGGAATCATCCATTGGCTCATCTCCATCATGATCATAGGCCCTAGATAACAAATTTACATTTGCATGTTTCTTCCCTGGCCTGTCCTCAATGGTGTAGAGAGTATCATCCACCTTGCTAGTCTTCCTTCCACATTAGGCTTGTTGAAAATGTATTTCAAAGTCTTGTGATCTATGACAATGGTGGCTTTCCCTCCAATCAAGTAGTGTCTAAACTTCTTGAGACCAAAGATCATTGCCAACCATTCTCTCTCTGTGACAAAGTAGTTCTTTTTTGTTGAAACCATCTGCCTACTAGCATAAGTTATTGGATGATCATGCCATCTTGGTCTAATTGACTAAGAGTGCATCCTATAGCTACATTAGAAGCATCAGTGTAGAGGATAAAGGGCTTACTCCAATCAAGTTTAGCAAGAATTGGAGCTACAACAAATGATTGCTTGAGCTCCTCAAAAGCTTTGAGAGCCTCTGTAATACTCCGAGGACAAGAGAAGAGAGAAAACACAGATTGCACACTCAAACATTTGATGCCCCAAGGGAGCACCATCTCTTTATTATATAGACAAAGAGGATCTCCTCCAAAGAAGCTCCACCATAGGATTAGGGACACAGATAGGTGACATGTCAGCAAGCTCCACCCTTGGATTACTTACTTGGATGGGTGACCTGTCTGGTCTAGGTCTTATCTGGTTGGTCAAACGAGCTTTGACCGGAGGGAATCTTTTAGGGAATCTTCCTGTAGGAATCTCAGAATCACATGAGTAAGGTACCGTTGGAAAGCTCTCGACGAGACAAAGCAAGAGGGAGGGAAGGCCAGCCTTTCCTCCCTTGGGAAAGGAATCTGCACATTTTTGAGGCCTAATTCATCCATTTAGGCCTCCGAAATTGCCTTTAAAGATTTCAGGCATATCTCGGTTCCTACTCTATTAGTAGAAGTCCCCTTTTGGTGATACCTCTTTCTGATCTGTTTAGTCCATCATGTGTAACATCCTTCCAGATGTTACCAAACCAATTCTCACCTTTAAATCATATGTCTAGCTATTGGTTCTAAGGTTCTCAAGTCTATTTTGGTTTCTGCCCTATTAGTAGAAGTACTCTTTTGGTGATACTTCTATCTGATCTATTTTGACCATCATATATAACATCATTCTAGATTTTACCAAACCGAATTTCACATCTAGATCATATGGCTAACCCTTGGTATTACAGCCTTCTTGTCTTCCAAAATCACCATGTAATTTATGCACTTCTTCATGTAGATGATAAATACATAAGCCTTGTTGGAAAATGAGAAGATGAATCTCTTATAGTACCCAACCATCCCCAATAATTGTCATAATTTTGTCAAGCTTGAAGGGAATGGAAGGTTTGAGATTTTCCTCACCTTCTCAAGATCAACTATTATTCCATCCTTGGAGATGATGTGTCCCAAAAGTAGACTTTCTTCACATCCAAAAATGCACTTCTTTGGGTTGAGTGATACATTTTCCTCATCCAAGCATTGCAAGACCTTGATTAGATACTCAAAGTGCTCCTCCTTGCTCCTATAGACACAAAAGTCATCAATGAATTTTCTCACAAATTTCCCTATGAAAGGTTCAAATACCTTGTTCATGAACTGTTGGAATGTGGCTAGAGCATTGCAAAGCCCAAAAGGTATGACCTTGAAAGTGTAAGTTCCCCAAGGTATGATGAATGTGGTGAGTTGTTGATGCTCTGGTGAAATCTTGATTTGGTTTATCCATTATAACCTTCTCCAAAATTGTACCTCTCATGACTTGAAACTTCCTCCAAGATCTCATCAATGAATGATAATGGGTAGTATTACTTCTTGGTAATAATTTTGAGCTCCTTATAATCCATACATACCCAAAGCTTGCCATCTTTTTCTTCACAATCACAATTAGAGATACCCATTCTGAATTCTCCACCTCAAAGATAAATCCAGCCTCCTTGAGCTTATCAATCTCCTCCTTCATAACCAAAGCTATTGGTGGGCTAATGCAACGTTGCTTTTGGTGGACTAGTCTTGCATGTGACTCTACCTCTATCTTGTGCTCCTCCTAGGTGACTTCCTTCAAATCCTTGTAACTAAAAGCAAACATGTGGATGAACTTGCAAAAAATCTACTCAAATCTCACTTTCTACTCCTTGGTAATATTTGGACCATACTTGAGGGTAGCTAACCTCCTCTCTATCTCCTCAAGTGTCAATGATGATTTATTTGGGTCCTTCAAACATCTAGCTTAGGTGAAAAATCCATAACACATAAGGGATACACATTTGAACCAGATTTAGATTCATCCTCCTCCATGGAAGTCTCCTCTTCCATGCTTGTGTCACCACATGAAGCTCCTTCTTCAAAATCTGATTCCCAATAATCAGAAGATGGTGTATTTGAATGTGAAGTGTTGGTGGTGGTTAGTCACAAGAATTGTGACTCTATGGTTTGATGGCCCAATCCTCAAGTAACCTTTGTGTTATTGATCAGTTGTGCATGCTACTCTCAACCATGGCCTTCCAAGAAGCAAATCATAGCTTGAATCCTTCAAGACTTAGAAAGTCATGAGATTTTGAACTCCCATAATTGAAACTACCACCTTATCTATCATCCCTATTGGTCAAACTTCTTGCTTGTTTGCCATGCTCACCACAAATGTTGAAGATCTAGAGGGTATCATACTCAAATTCTTCATCAACCTTTCTAACATGGCATTCACTACTGATCCTCCATCAACCAATGCATCCTTGATTTTGTGACCATTCGCTCTCACATCAATCTTGGAGGCATATTCACAAGCACTCATGGTGTTGGTTTGGCATCCACCACCCCCATTGATACTAGAGTTTTTGCCTTCTTCTTCTTCCTCTTGCTCCTTGTAGAACTCAAACCACCTCTAAGCTCCTTTCTCAAGGTAGGATTCAAAGCAATTAGTTGACCCACTATGATGTTAACCTTGTGACTACCAACATCCTCCAAGACATTGTAGTTCCGTTGTTGCTTTGATATCAAGAAGCCCTCCATCCCCAACTTCTTTCTTGGAGTCTTTGTTGTTGATGGTGTTGAGGTGCAAGTGCAAGTAGAAATAGGAGTATCCTTGCTAGGAGTAAATCCTTGAGAAGAGTGCACATCCTCTACAAAATGAGCTCTCTTCTTCTCTTGTGCCAAAAGCTCCAAATTAAGACTCTTGGAGTTTGAGCACTCTCCCTTCTCATACTTGCTCTCAACCACAACTATAGATGATATCCCCTTACCTTTGTTTGAATTAGGAGCCACTTGGGTTTCACTACCTTCCTCTTTCCCTCTATTGGCTCCCTCATAACCCCTTCCTCCATGGTAAGTGGAATTTGGGTAATTTCTTTGGATGTGGCCTCTTCCTCCACAATCAAAATAATTTCTATGTTTGAAATTGTTGGCTGGTTGGCTTCCTCTATATGGATAGCTTCCATAACTCCTAGGCCCTCTCCCTGCATTCTGATCCACCTCTCTCTTCTCTCATAGTTGCACTACATTGATCTTGAGATCTGCAAGTTGTTCAATGATGGTTTGAAGTAGATATTTTGGTAGAGGTGCAAGAACTGGAGCAACTATTACTTGTGGTGCAACCCTTGCCACCAAAGTATCAGAAGTTCCACTATACTTGTAATCTTGAGGAGGATGCACAACCTCTTTCACCACCAAATCACTCTCATCCTCTTCCAAACTCTACTCCATACAAATTGCAATCTTGATAGCTTCAACCTTGGAAGAAGGTTTCTCATATCTCACCTTGCTTCTAATTTATGGTCTCAACCCTCCTACAAAATTCTTGGTGAGCATGGCCCCTATATCAATCATAGTAGTCTCCACATCATTCTCACCCTTCCTCAACACTATGCAAAATCTGGACTCTAACTTTTCCACTCTTTCCACATAGACTCTCACTTTCTCTCCATCTCCTTGCTTGAGAAAGGTAACCTCACTCATCAATCTCTCATAACACTCATCAGGAAGAAATTTCTCAATAAGTACTAAACGTCAAACTCTCCTAAGACTCTTCTTGCCCATCTCTCCTCTCTCTCTTTTGGTATTTTGACTCATACCATGTAAATGCTACATCCTCAAAGAAATATGATAATAATGAGGCCCACTCATTCTTCCTCTTTTCATTTTTTTGTATGCAAGATCTCTTGAAGTCTCTCACAAGGGCTTCCACATCTTCTCCATCCTTGCCAAAGAAAACCAGAAGTTTCTCCATCTTAAACCCTCACTATCTTTCTTTTCTCTCAATTCTTCTTTTTCTCTTTTCTTTTCTCTCACTCTATAACTAATAGAGTATGTACATGACTAACACCATTTGAGAGTAATCTACCTTAGGGAACACAAAAGTTTTAGGTTGCCCCAAGATTTCTATAGCAACATCAAATCCTAGAGTGCATATGAATCAAACTCTCATGGATAGTTTATCCATAAGTTGAAAGATTATCTCCATCACTAATCTTGAGAACTAGCTGATGAAGGTGATAGTATTTTTGTAATTGTACTAAGACCCTC
Source organism: Lunularia cruciata (assembly GCA_948567375.1). NCBI lineage: Eukaryota > Viridiplantae > Streptophyta > Marchantiopsida > Lunulariales > Lunulariaceae > Lunularia > Lunularia cruciata. The sequence continues at coordinate 13,444,173 of OX419760.1, forward strand.
TCCAAGATCCTTCACCAAATTCTCCAAAATTTCTTTTACTCCACTACACTCATATTGTTTTGGAAGTCCTTCCACTCCACAAACCTCACACAACTCCTTGGTCTTAGATCTTCTCCCTCCCAATCTTGGTGAAGAAGGTCCAACATGCAAAGCCAAGTCAAGTAAGCCTCTCCTTTCTCTCAATTTCTTGCTCTTAAAAATTAATGGACATGAACTTAGTTTATGTCCCTTCTCTCCACATTAAAGCACTTAGACTCACTCTTTCCTCCAAGTGGTGTAGGTTTTTGGATCTTCTCAATACTCTCTTCAAATTCTAGTCTAAACTCTTTTTTTCTCAAATCCACCCCTACAATCACCTCAAACCCTTAGGGAACCTTGCATAGCCTCAATTTCCACTCTTGTTGACCCTCCATGTTCTTAAGATGAGTCTAAATACTCAAACATGCTTTTTGTTGCTCTCACACTCCTCATGCATGAGATCTCAACTTTACAAAATTGACCACTCCTCACAATGTCACTCAAATCTCTCAACTGGTATATTAAAATCTTCTAAAAAATTTCACACTTGATTACAACTCTAGGGCATCACTCCTTGTAAAATTTCAAATCTTTTCATTGAGCCATTTGGCCTATGCACCTTTCTATTCAGCACACATATTTCAGATTTGGTCTAAAAACCACCACCTTCACTTTAAAAACTTATAACTCTCTATTCAAGAATGATTTCTCTCTAATTTTTGTGTCAACAAGTAGGATACAATGTACTAAATTTTCTTAGAAATTTTACAACAATCCACTAAAAATTTAACAAATGACAAACTCTGTACAATTTTCTAGAGAGCATGGAATTGAGGGAGCAGTTTACCCTATCAACTTTCAAAAATTCTAGCCCAGTGCGCATAGTAGCTCTCACAATAATATCAAGTGCAATAATTGGAGGATAACCCAAGCTATCAGTGTAGAAATTTCAAGTCCAGATCTCAAACTTGAGATTTTGTCCAAAATCACCTTACTCCCCAAAATCTAAAATCCACATCACACAATCTCTCCAAATCTTCTCGTGTGTACCAAATGTACAAAATCACCTCAAAGACATCATAATGAACTATTGGGTATACAAAATGGGTCCAAGTTCTATTACACAAGTTTAGCCCTCTCCTCCCTTAAATTTCTCTCCAAGTGAGCTCTTGTAGCCTCCTTCTGTCTAATATAGAATTGTACGCTGAACATTATCTTGCCTTCTAGAGAGGTCCTAGCAACAAAACCAAAATGTGAACCGGCTTGTCTCTCACTCAATATGAACCTCTAATGGCTATTATGGTAGCACACCATGGACTAAGAAGGCAAGGAACTCAAACTCCATCATACTCCAAGGCTAACACTCCAAGACTCAAGACATTGCTCATTAGAGAGCTCAATGAGAGAAAGATAGTTGTAAATGAAAGGATAATGAGTACTTCCTCACCCCTTGTTTATGTACTTATAAAATAATTATGCACTAAAGTTACTATTTACCATAGTAACTTAAGTGATTAGGATAAAATTCAAGTAAAGTCAAAAATTATAAACAAATATCCATCCACATAAGCATATTCTATCAAGCATGTGATCTTATCTTGACCCAACCACTAAGTCAAGGATTCCTTCACATGGGCTATCCTTGGACTATAAAAGAATCCAAAACAAAATGGTTTACGGGCCCAAGAGTTCTCAACTATTTCCTCAAAGCCAAACACCTAAGAATAATACCAAGTCAATACACTAGAATCCAAAATAATGATGCTCATCTTTTCCACTTTTGGTAAAGTAAAGTCCCCATTATCTTAGCTATGACTAAATTTAGCTAATCATGACTAATGTAGAACCATCCTTTATCTCTATATAAATAATATCTCTCAAGTATTTGTAATACCAAGCTAAATATCACAATACCACACACATGCACAAATGGATGTTACAGAACATTATTGAAATCAATACTACATTCCATCCATTCAATGTTGGAGTTGCTTTTTTGCATGAAGAGAAAAAACTTGACTATATGTGGGCTCTAAATTCATTCATAAAGCATGTGATATTTCATATGATCCTCATGATTGATAGAGCATTGGCATTGATGAATGCCATTTGGAATGTCTACTCCAACTCAGTCAAACTACTTTGTAAAAGACCAAGGAGAGAAATAGAAGAATGGAAGATTTGAATGGAAAGTCATATTGGAAATGCTCAAGTGAAGGAAACTCCAAATGCCTAGCATGAGCTTAGGCTTTGGTATTTATTCAAGTAATACAAGGCTTTTGAGAAGCTTCTCTCTTGGAGCCTTCATCTTGAAGTGCAAGCCAAGCTACTTGACAAGCTACAAACAAAGCTTCCTTCTAGAAGCCGCTTATTTGGTGTACAAGTTAAGCTAGCCATTTCTTTGATGTGCAAGTTATCCATCCTTAGAAGGTTCTCACCTTGAAGCTTCCTAGATGCTTCTATCATATTCTTAGCATTCATAGGTTATGCTAGTTCTACTTCCTTTTTGCTATATGTAGCTCAATCTACTAACTCCATATTATTACATATTCCCCCACTACTTGTACTTATGTTCTCATCACTATAGACTCTTTGAATGCTTGAATAGCCTCTTGTGCATTTTGGAGATGAATACAGGTTCCCATGTGGCATCATGAAGAAATTACTCTTTCCAAAGGATCTTATACTTGACATGTTGTTGTTTGCCACATTGGTGTCATGATGAGCAAGTATATAATCAACCTCATATTCTTCATGATCATTAAGAGAGGGAGAGGAGGTTAGATAAAAGTAGGGAAAGAAGATGGGTTGGAAACAAAGGCTTTTAACTTGGAGATATGGAATACAAGGTAGATCTTCTTATGTAATACTATGAGGACAAGAGAACTCCAAGAGAGATACAAGAGAGAAAACATAGGTTTCACACTCAATACTCCAATGCTCCAAAGGAACACATTCTCTTTATTATATAGCAAGGAGGATCCACTTAAAGGAAGCTCTACCCTTGGATCAGATATATGGATTAGTGACCTGTTAGTGAGCTCCATCATTGGATTAGTTTTTTAGATGGATGACATGTTAGTCCTTGTCCTATCTAGTTGGTCTTTGACCAAATAGACTCTTTAGGGAATCTTTCTATAAGGAACTCAAAATCACATGGGTAAGGTACCATTGGAAAGCTCTTGACTTAGGAGTGATTTTATTAAATTGTGCATCTAAAGGGAGAAGATTGTTACTAGACGAGAGCATAACCTTATCATCTATATGAAAAGTGAGATCATAAAAATATTAATTAACATATTTTTTGAGTTTTGTGCAATAAGGAAATGAGAATTGGCTTCATGCAAAGACTTATATAGTGTGGAAAAGAAGGTAGAAGTATGAGGGACATGAGATGGCAATGGAGTAAAAAAAGAATCATGAACAAGTGGATCTTACCAATAATTAAGGAAGAAATGAGAGAATCTAGTACTTGTCTGCTTGGAATTATTGTAAGCAAACTTGATAACCACAAGACAAGTATCACAATTGGTATGATGAACATTGACAAAGGCACATAGTATATCTCCCAATGTGTTATTTGCTTGTTCTATTTGCCCATCAGTTTGGGGATAATACGTGGTAGACAAGGCAAGCTTGGTACCAAGTAGCTTAAAAAGTGTTTGCCAAAATTTTCCAATGAATCAAGGATCACAATCAAAGATAAGAACCTTAACATCCTATGATGTCTGAAGACCATATCAAAGTAGATTTGGGCCAACATCAAAGCATTGATGATATCTACAATAGGGACCAAGTGGATTTTCTTGTTGAGCTTATCAACAAATAAACAATTGTTGTAAGGCCTTGGTTTGTCCTTGGCTAGGATATGATGAGATCTAAGCTCACATGTTCCCATTTGGAAGAGAGAACTAGGAGTGGTTAGAAGAGTCCACTTGGGTTTTTGGTTTTTAGTCTTGTTGCATTAGCAACTCTTATAAGATTGTGCAAACTCTTATGCCATGTTGGGCCACCACAATTATTGTTGTAGGGTACTCAAAGCTTTACCCACAATTAGGTGACCAATGATTGGTAAGTCATGTGGTTCTTGAAGTTGTACAAGTCATAGGTCTCCTAAAGGTGGAACATAGACTTAATTCTCACAAAAATAGAAGGCCATCCTTGAAGGAAAAGGTGTTATATACCTTGTCATGTGTTGCAAGGTGACTTTGTACAAGATGAAAGATGATGTGATGCAAGATGAAAGAAGGAATAATGTTGTAGAGCAATCTTGAACTTTATGTGTACCTTGGAGTCCATTGACACCATGGTGATTGCTACTATTAGTGGAGATTCAATTATAATTTTCAAATCAAGTCATTGTGATAGAGTATTTTGGATGATATAGAACTTGAACTCTAGTTTGATATCAAAAAATTGCAATTGTTCTTCCCAATAATGATTGCAATTCTTCATGTGTTCCAAATGTAAGGTCTACAACAAGGTTTTATGATCAGTTTGCATGATCATTTTTTCCCTAAGAGATAATGTCATACCACACCTTTGTTGCATATACCATTGCAAGTTGTTCTCAATCTTGGGCAGAATAATTCCTTTCTACTACATTGAGTTGTTGAGATACAAAAGAAATGGGATGCAATCCATTTGGAAATCCTTGTTGCAACATGGCTCCAACTGCAAAGTTAGAAGCATCAAAATCAACCACACAAGGTAGTTGCGGATCATATGGTTGGAGTATGGGTTGCCAAGATACCATATCCTTTAGTTTTTGGAATGCTTCTCCTTGCTTGGTGGTCCACTCAAAGTTTACTATCTCCCAAGAGATCAATCAATAATACAACCACATGATCAAAACAATGGATAAACCATTAATAAAAACTTGACAATCTATTAAATGCCCAATTTTTGGTGGTATCTTTAAGAGTAAGCTAATTGGTAATGGCCTTGATTTTCTCCTCTTCTATCTTGATTTCCTCTATTGAGACCTTATGACCCAAGATACTAACTTCCTTTTGCCAATAGATACACTTGAACTTCTTGCAATAGAACTTCCACTAGTAGAGTTGTCTTAAGACTTCTTTTACGTGGTTCTTAAGGTGTGCTTCTGTTTTATTGTAAATTAAAATATCATCCAAGAATACCACCATATATCTAATAGCCACTCCCACACCAATGATATTTGATCCATGAAAACTACCAAAGCATTAGTGAGACCAAAAGGTAAAACTCTCTATTCAAAATGCCCATACATCTTTTGCATTACATATATATTTTTCACATTCTCCATATCAATGGGAATTTGCCAATAGCCTCTTCAAAGATTTACTTTGAGAAGTATTATGTTCCACTTAATTGATCCAAAAATTTATCAATTCAAGACAAGGGATATGTATACTTCACTATTTTTTATTAAGGTTATTATAGCTAATATAGAATCAAAGCACTCCATCCTTCTTTGGTACAAAGATTACTAGTGCTCCATACTTTGTAGTATTGAATCCTTTTCCAACAACTTTGTCAATGTCATTTAAAGCTCCTCTAACTCCTTTGGAGAGAGCCTATAGATTGGTCTACTCATTGACTACTATTGTACAATATCTTGATCTTGAAAGGCATACCTCAATTAGAGTGTAATCCTTTTGGAAGGTTATCAAAAACACATCTATAAACTCTTGAACTATTTGATCAACCATTGGCTTATGATCCTCATAAGAGACTCCTTGTGCAACAAAATTTAACCATATTGTAAAAATGGTAATATCTTCTTCCAAAGCTTGCTCTATAGTTGTTATATTGACAAACTTCTTGTCTTGAGACAGACTATTCTTAGATATCTTACTTAGAGGTGTCAGATAACCTAATTGGTAATTCTTGGTGTTATACTTTACTTTGTCATTAGGTCCAATCAAATTGAACTTATGATGTTCAAGCCAAGGAAGACCTCAAATGATATCGTAATGTAAGAGGGTGGCTATGAATCTTATTTACTTGGAATACTCCTTCCCAATCTTGAATGCAATAGGTTTTGAGGTTTTCAATGCAAAACCCTTTCTACCATCCACCATCATCAATTTGCTACCTAATATTGGCTTTATATGAATACCTATTTCTTTGCTAATTACATGGATATGCAATTCTTAGAACTCCCAAAATCAACCAAAATTATACAACCACCATAGGATAGCATACCTTGCAAGTAAATCAATCTTGCATAGGTCAATCCTTCAATCACATTGGAACTAATTAGGTTCCCTAAGTGGCTCAATATCTCCTATTGGAAATCTATATTTTCTTGATCATCACGCTCCATAAACTCCATTTGGATAACTTGTCAAGGTTGTCTATTCTAGTGTCGACATTCAACAATGCAATGAGTAATTTGGTAATAATAAAAGCAACCACCATTTTGTTGCAATTGCTTGTGGTCTACCATACCAAGTGGTCTTCCTTGGATTGCATCAATCTCCATTGGTGCCAACTCATCCACTCATGCTTGGTGTGTTTGCAATCTCTATAGATGTTTAGGTTGAGACCGATTCATGGTAACCAAAGAGTCAAAGCGCTCAACCATTTACATAGCTTCGTTTAGATGTTTGTGTTTGTGCATGGTTACTTCCAATTTGGCATGTGATTTCAAGCCTATCACAAACCAATCCAAAGATTCACCTTCTTGTATGTCTAAAATAAGCATCATGGTGTTCTAAAATTAAGAAATGTAACTTCTTATAGAACTTATTTGCCTCAATTTTTCCAATTAATCTTGTGCATCATTCATTGCTTGAAATTGGCCAATGACCTTATTTTTGAAGTCATCTTATGTCAAAAGTAGAGGAAAAAAAATTGAGTTTGCTCCACCCAAAATTGCCACCATAGTTTTGCCACTCCATCAAGTTGACATGAGGCTTAGAGGATTCATCGCAAATCATCTAGGAGATTAGTGGCTTCAAAATAACATTCACAATCAAACACAAAATTATCTATTGCACTCAATAGATTCTTGCTTTCAAAGACCTTTGGTTTTGGGAATCAAACATGATCTTCTCCTTCTTGAAACGTTACTCTTTCCAATTGCTCTTGTCGTTGTATATCACAATCTCTCTCTTTCAACAATCAACTAAGATGCTCAATTTGTTGCTACATAGCAATGATAACTTCAAGCATCACCACCATGACTACTAGCTACACTATCAACTATCTACTTTCAATTCCTTAGGTTAGCACATAAATGCAACAAGTCCACTGCTCTTTGTAAGTTACAATAGGAAAAATCAATGATCATCGTATAAGGTGATCATATTCAAAATCTTGGCCAAAGCAAGAAGTGATGAACCATTGGAAATGATGTTTTAGTCGTACACAAATACAAAAATTTCAATGGTTTCAAGGAGACTAATTTGGTGGTCCATAGATTCCATCCATCCTATTCTTACTTTGATATCAATGTAAAAGATCAAGGAGAGAAATAGGAGAATGGAACATCAAATTGGAAAGTCGCATTGAAAATGCTCAAGTGAAGGAAAATCCAAATGCCTAGCATGAGCTTGGGCTTTAGTATTCATAGCAAAGTAATACAAGACTCTTGAAAAGCTTTCCTCTCCAAGCCTTCATCTTGGAATGCAAGCCAAGCTACTTAAGAAGCTGCTAAGAAAACTTCTTTATAGAAACCACCTATTTGGCATACAAGCTAAGCTAACCGTTAGCTTGATGTGCAAGTTACCCATCCTTGGAAGATACCTAAAAGCTTCTCATCTCAAAGCTTCCTAGATGCTTCTAGCATATTCTTAGCATTCATAGGTTATGCTAGTTCTACTTCATTTTTGCTATATGTTGTTCATTCTACTAACTGCTTAGCTTCTACTAACTCTTCTGCTAACTCCATATGATTCCAACTTTGCATTTGGCACATTAATAAGAATGTGCTTGCTCATTTCCGGAGACACTTCCCTCCTAAGGACAATGAAGGCAAGGAGGAAGAATAGACTACATTCCTTGCTATATGGAATTAAGACGTCCATTTGCCCAACACAAGTGGGATGCATTCAAAGCCAAATATAGCCACAACCACTTGCATTATGTGCTATATATTGAAAGGACATGGATGCCATTTAAGGACAAATTCATTAGATGCTTCATTGATCAACATCTCCATTTGGGCTCACACACCAACCACCGGTGAGGGAATGCACTTTGTCATGAAGATATACATCAACATCTCTCAAATGCACTTTGTCATGAAGAGATACATCAACAACTCTCGTAATGAATTACTTTTTGTGCATGAGAGGCTTCATTTGTTGCTCGAGACACAATTAACCAAGCTTTGTGCAAGTGGCCATAGAGAGAAGCTTCCATTCGCCATTGCAATAAGATTTTTATCTTCAAGAAGTTGCTAGGCAAAATCTCACAACATGTGCTTGATTTGATCCGCACATAGCTCTCTTTAGACAACCCAAATCTTGTCTCGGCCTCTTCACCAAGATAAATGGTCTACCTTATAAGAATGTCTAATGCGTAGGCTCTTAAATCAGAGGGCAAGTCTGTTGAAATGGCCATGATTCATTCTCAATGGTTGTTTCTCAACTTGTTTCTCAGCCAATGCCAATTGGGGAATCTATGGTACCAAATGCATTCTACAACCTCCGTCCCCTAAGGCCTAAGCCATGCATCATATCAACAGCAGGTTTCTAAACTCTCAATGGCTAACCGGCCTTATTTCTCAATCTCCTCAATTCTTTGGTCTTAGAAAACATCCCAAAGGTTCAAGATCCAGTAATTACTAAAGTAAGGACACCCAATTAATCCCAAAAATAATTCTATAAATCACAATTCAACCCATTGAGGCAGAAGTGAACCGCCACAAATGCCCTAAATGTGAGAGGGATATTGTACATGGTGAATAAATCCATTTCTTAGGTCCATAGGGTGCTAATATCGGGAGAAGAGGTGCAAGATATAATTTCCTTATTTGTATATAATCTACTTTGTCTCTCATACATAATTTCTATGAAAACATTTGGGGAATTCTCGAAAATGCACTATAAAAATTAATATTCTCTTAAAAGCCCTCGATCCCAAGTGCATGAAATTGGTGCATTTTAAGTGGAGTATTTTGGAGAATTCCCCGAAAGATTTATGATGTTCATTGCCATGCATCGGAATAGCAGTAGGTTTGTTGTATTGCAACCACATATTCCCATTGAATGAATCAAGAACTACCTATTTCGATACCAGAAAGAGATAAAGTTCTACAGCAAATTGTTCTTTCCTTTAATCTTTCTAAAAAAGGGATAAAGCTATACATCAAATTCTTCTTTCCTTTAATATTTTTAACAAAGAGAGAGAGGCGACCACGGAGAACACTTGAAGAGAGGCGACCACATAAAACATGAAAAGGCCCCGTCAAACCTTGCAACGGGAAAGAGAGAGGAAGAAAGAAAAAAAACCCTAAATTGTTTTTCTCATCATTGATTTATTCATAAATTTAATTTATTATTTCATACATTTCAATAATCATATTTACTTTATGATCCTTAATTACTTTATAATTAAACCTATTATTTTTATATACTTTAATCATCATATTTGTTGCTATATATCTGTTACCCCATCAGCCGTAATTAAGTATCAGCTTGATAGGGTCCCCACTCTGACTTGTGTTCTATGAGGTCTGCTTTTCTGTTACTACTATATATCTGTTACTCCCAGATGGACTAATACTGTGCATCCATCACCGTTCTGAACACTTGGCTTTCTCGACAGCTCCATTTTCCCTTGGATGTATGGACTGTAGTGCACAGCATCGCATTGGGGAAAAACTCGCCTCGCCTTGTTTATGTGACTTTATAACCTCTCACCCAACCTTGTGAGATGGCACAGATGTCTGATTCACTCACGTTCTCATTCTACATGCTCGATTGATTATGTTCGTTCCAGTCAGCCGATCTAGTGCAGATTGATGGGAAAGCCCGCTCATGTTCTCCTTCAACTGAAATCTGAAAACAACGGTCATCATATTGACCTATTTCAGAGACCCTTGCCTCTTTCAGGAACGGGTCAATATGCTTTAATCCAATTTAAGTTTCAACGCAACACTGCTGCATGCAAAGACACTTGTGACTATGCTTTAGAACAAGTAAACAATGACCTCCCCGTTCTCCTATCGTGTAAACCGTTCTCTCACATTCTGTCCAATTTATCGATACCGAAAATTGCTTCTCAGCGCTATGGTATCCACAGGGTACTGGGAAGCGAGAAGCACGAAATTCTTGTGATCTATCTTGAGAAGGTCAGATCCGAGCTCAGAGAACAAAGGGGATAGAAGTAGAAATGTTAAGATCCAGATATTTCTACTCCTCTCTCCTTAGTTCTGTGACGTCAGCACTTAATTTCCGCATGAGTATGAAAACCTGTCAAATCAATCTTGAAAAGATCCAATCTCAGAGAACCAAGGGGATAGAAATGAAAATGCTTAGATCGAAAGACCCATCTATTCCCCTGGTTATCCGCGGTTGAATTTTCTCGCGTCATCCGCTAAACTTGTCTCTCGTTCTTCGGACCACAGACTCCAGGCTGACTCTTTTGAGATCAGTCTCCTGCGTCTCACTTTCACATGTGTCCTAACCGATTAAGTGTTCAGCTGAGGGTAGAGGTCATAAGAGGTGATAGTACAGAGCATACGCTTCAGACGCATTTCCAGATACCTATCATGGCAGTGTCGATAACAAGCCTAAGTCATTTGCAGGAAACAGGAACGATAGTTGAGGTTGGCGTGAAATCCCCTCAGCTAACGGACAGACTCTTTGCTGATAGCTAACCCATCTGGAGAGCTTTTGCGGCGTAAGAGACCAAACTGTCTCGCCTGTGGGTGAAGATTGTTCTGCAAGCGTGAGATTGTCAGATTTGAAAAGGATAGTCCCCACGCATGATTTCTGTAAACCTTGTCTTTAAAGAGATGTGTAAGCGTTTGCCAGGCCGGTCTTCCTGAACCTGCTGAGCAACACCTTGGTCTTCACATGCATGCATCAACCACATCCATACTACGCTTACCGACATACAGAAGTGTCGGACATATACCCACAATTGCTAACATCTCCGTTCGCGTCTCCATCCGAGTCAATGTTGAGCACCTCCTTCATGGAGGAAGCCATAAAGGTGCCCCATCTTCACCACGTAGACAGTTCCCTGAATTTAGGGGTCCGTATTAAACATCCTCACACCAACAATATGCTTCGAGTGAAACGACGCACTAAATTTTGAGTCCGTCTTGAAGCTCAACTTCACGATCATATCGAGGTGCCTCAAATGTGTCCTGCCGACGATAATCATCAGCACATCAGTAACAAGTACGTCTCCGTCATGTTTTACGTATCCACAGCCCTCTAGTTGGACACACAATATTCTTCAAAGACTTGCAGGATTCAGATTCAGATATCGACACACACAATCAATTCGACAATCCTGTGGAGAAGATAACAAATTGCACAGCATCGCCTAAGAGACCCTCCACTGTGACGGCCTCGATCCCGAAGGAAACCTCCTTCAATTCAAGAGATTTGGCCGCAGATGTTGCCCTAAAACGCCTGGATGTTATTCCACCAACTCTGTTAGTCCAACCGAGTGCCTGGATGTTATTCCACCAACTCCGTTGCACGTTCCTAAACTCCGATCAAATCTTGACCATTAATGACCCCGATGGATTAAACCCTATATGAGATCCTTGCTTTTACTGATTTGCTGTACAATTTTATGGTACCTCTTTCTTATTTGATTTTTATTATTATTTAATATTTAATTTGTTATTATTATTATTTAATATTTTTTATTTAATTCTTACTTCTTAACATGGGGCTTAGTCCCATGTTACCTTTCTTTTCTCTCCCTTGATGGGGTCTTCCCATCCTTCGTTTTTCCTACGCCATAGTTTTTCACTTTTCTTATTTCATTCGCTTGACTACAGAACAGTCGAATTTATCCTTAGAAAATTCATTGCATTTTATATATACTATTACGTGAACAGTAATGTCCAAAGACTATAGCGGACATAGAAAAACAATCGTGAATTCATGAGAATAATCAATAATATCTTAGTAAAAGTTGACATTGAAATACATGTAGTATCAGTTGGTTTTCATTTAAGCGTTTTCCTTAATTTGTATTTTTCATTCATAAGTAAGGCATGGATAAACACCCAACTCGGGCAATGGGAGTTGACTAAAATTGATATATGAATGTAAGCACCAAGGAGGAGCTATAGGAACGGAGTAAAATGGATAAAGTTGAGTGAAAGGAAATTTATTTTCTGTTAATTACCTGAATTCATAAAAAGTATTTTCTTAAAATAACTATGCCTTTCGATTGGTTTTGCTTTACCTTGCAAAAGCGTCACATTCTATGTGAAAAGAACAATGACCAAAGAGAAATAGGAAATGTTATGATTAGCTTAGAGATGAGTTTGTTAAATTGTTATACATCGAGACTAGTAACAATTAGGATCTAGATATAGCAATTAGTCATTAGTACGAAGGTCCAGCATTCAAACCTTTGTTTTTGTAAGTCAAATGTTCAGAAAACAAGATTACATATTGCGAATAACTAAAAATTTATATCACGTGAAATTTAAAATGTCTCAAGATTCAATTCATGTAGCATCGTACATAAATTATCAATAGAAGACTATAAGTAATTGCAAAAAGTATTTTAATAAAAAAGTGAACAATAATGAAGATTTATTGAAGCCATGTTATATCATTTTTAAAAATATTTTATGTAATTGTTTCAATAATTATCATTTACAATGAAATTTGGAAAAATAAAACCCAAGTCTTCCAAATTGGTAGAGCATTCTTGCGTCTAGAATAATAAAAAATACCTCCGTTAGTATGTTTTAGATGTTAAAATAATTTACTAGGTATCTTATTTAATTTTAAATTAAATGCAATCAATTGCAAACACTTGATCAATCTCTTGACTTAAGAATACTCCCCTTCTTCCTCTTTTCTCACGAGAGACCTCCCGACAATATACTTGTATCTTTGAAAATGCTAAAATACACTGCTAAGTTCATATATATATATATAATTTTGCTTGGTGAAGTCTAGTATCCTTCATAAAGACTTCGTACCTAGTCTTGCAAAAGATTAATGGGAGTTTCTTGATCATATCATATTACCCTTATATTTTGTTTCTTATTGGACTCATTGTAACTACTAGAAGATAAATACGATGGAATGCATTAAGAATAATATACTATAAAATAATTAAAAACCATTCTAGAATAAATTCAAGGTGGATTGCTCTAGAATGAATCGTTTAGGTTACTTAAAAAATTTATTGCAATTTTCAATCATATAGTATCTATCAAAAAAACCTTTATGGACATCTTGTCCACTTACAAAAACTATCTCCATTTATGATCTTAAGAACTACAAGAAGAAAATAATTTTTGGATAGCGATATTCAGATGCTCTCTAAAATCTCCAACAAGGTCTAAAAAGTGTTGTTATTCCTTTATAGTCAAGATTTTATTTTTTGAGATCACTACTCCATACATTTAGCACAACTCTTTCATTGGTTCTAAATCATTTTACTCTTAAACTTAATGAAGAAGATTCAATATGCTATCCCACATCAAGTAGGCTTCTCTTTTTCTCTCAAACCTTATGCTCTAAACACTCAATGTACACGTTTAATTGATGTTCATTTTCACTACATTAAAAGCACTTAGAATCATGTTTTTGTTTGATAAAAGATCTTTATAGTCCTCTTCGTACTCTTTTCAAACTCCAACCTTCATACCCTTTTCAAACTCCAATCTAAACTCTCCTTTTTAATAAATTAACCATTATTATCATTCCAACTATATCAAGAAATTTACCTAATCTCAACTTTATTCTTTGTAGTCTTCTCTACTTTAACACTCAAATAGGCTTTTGGCCATTTCAAACTCTTTATGTAGAAGACCCATCACCACTACATAGATAGAACTCTCTTAATATTATTCCCACTTGATTGATCTAACTCTCTAAAAAATTTAACCTTGAGTAAAATCTGCATTCTTTTTCTTTGTTAAAATTTTGTTCTATTTTATTTCATCATTAGTACTTGTCTCTAATGAATACTAATCTTCCGCAATCTGATCTAAATACCACCTCCTTGATCGCAAGAACCCTCACTTCCTTTAAGAGAATAATCTCCTTATAAATTTTGGGCTAGAAGTTATTGTAATTTTCACTTAATTTTGTATTAAAATTAAAAATTTATAATCTAAATTAGATAAATGATGGACTATATACTTTATATTTTCATGGGAAATTTCACCTTATTAACTTCCATGTATTTTAGTTAAATGCTTGTAGGACACATGATATTTCACTTATTCTAAGTGGAAGATAAACTATGATGTAATCCAAAATCTCAAGTAAGATCTAAAACTTGAACTTTTACCAAATTTAAGCTAGTACTTAAACCTTACAAGTCCACCACACATGATCTCTCAGAATCCTCTCAAGTGTCCAAGATTAAAAGTATTAAACCAAAGAATTCATTATGACTTACAAGACATATAAATGGATTTAGGTTTGCTAGTTTAAAGTTAAGCCTTCTACTCCGCCAAGGTTCTTTCTAAGTAAGCTCTCATTTATACTTTTATAGGAAAAAAATATTCTACACATTCTTATGCCGTATGCCACCACAATGGAACTATAAAAGCTAGTTGGACTATTTTAACTCAAATTGAACCTTAAATATCTTTTAAAGCAAAAAATTATGGACTAAGAAGGTAAGGAACTTAACCACACCTCTTTAAGACTAGAACTCCAAGGCGTCTCCAAGATTCAAAATATTACCTACTAACAACTCAATTAGAGAAATAAATAGTTTGAAATAATTGCAAATGAGAGGATGATGAGTACCTACTTATCTTATCCTTTGTTTTTTCACTCATAAAATTTTTACAACAAAAAGATTATAAACTATTAGAGTAACAAAAGTCAAAAAATCTAAAAGAATATCCAAAATCATGAGTTTGATCAAACATCTAAGTTAAATATTCCTTCACATAAGACATCCTTAGATTATAGAAAGATCCATATCAAATTAGCTTGTGGATCAAAGATAGAAACTATTAGAGTAACAAAACTCAAAAAATCTAAAAGAATATCCAAAATCATGAGTTTGATCAAACATCTAAGTTAAATATTCCTTCACATAAGATATCCTTAGATTATAGAAAGATCCATATCAAATTAGCTTGTGGATCTCTTCTTTCTTTCTCAAAACAAAATATCTTGAAATAATACTAAGTTAATATAATATATTCCGAATTACAAGTTTCTCAATAATAGTAAAACCTTTATTCTAGCTAAGAGTAACCTTAGTTCTCTTAGATGCTTTTAGCAACTAATGTAAAAGATTAACTAAACTTTTAAAAAATTACAATACAAAACTATAGATGTTATAGAATCTCAAACACATAATACACAATCCCCATCATAAGAATGTTGGACATCTGATTCAAACTTAGATGAATCAGATGTTGGATATCTAATTCAAACAATGATTTAAGTTATATGAGCAACCTAAGTTTGAAGCATCTAAGAACATTACATAAGATGATTGCTCCCTTATAGACCAACATCACTAAATGCTCCTTATAGAATAATGTATATCCATTCTCTAAAGTAAACTACAAGGAAAAGAGAGTAAAAGTGAGACTTCTTGTTACCTAGAACTAGAAGCTCTTATGTAATCTCCACTAAATTTGACTCATAATTTAATAAAAAAATATAAAGCCAAACAAAGAGGGGACCCTTATTGCATATTTATACAGTAAGAGACTTTGGCAAATGCCACTTTGTTTGCCATCCATCTTCTTAGATAGACATCACAGTAGAAGGAAAAGGAGGCCGCATAGAGAACACGTAGGATGAGAAGACCCCATCAAGCCGCACAAGGGAGAGGCACAAAAGGTAAGATGGGACTAGGCCCCAATAGAGTCTATATGAGAAATCTACCCTATTGCACCTAAGATATCCAAGCTATGCAAGTCATATGGTCTACAAACAACTAGAGCATCTGAAGAAGCATCACTTAATGTGATTGCTTTCTTATGGATTGGACCAACCACTGCCCTCTATAGAGCAATGGACACACATTGCCTAAAATATGCTACAATGTATGAGAGTGTTACCCCCTGACACCTAAGATGATAAGCTCTGGCCTAACATGATAAGCTCTTGTGCACTCCTTGACAAATGTATCAAACGCCGTGTCCATCACTCCATATAACTCCAAGGCTAGAGGGACAACGAGGTGACCTTGCTACATGCCCCTATACTTGGAGACCTTGCAACATCATGCTGCACTTGCCACCTATCTAGGGGATGGGTAATCATTCCCTCCAAAACTATATCCTGCATGGGGTCCATAACCACAATATCCGCTACTATCACTTGATCATCTCAGACCAAGTATAAATCTGCCCTAACATATGTCATCTGCAAAGCATATGAATGCTCCCTCCAAGCCACGTATCCATTCTCTCGTGCCATAGCAAACATTATGTCCCTAATAGCATCAAAAGGACACCGTGTCATATGGAACGCTATTGCATCTAGTGTAGAAAGATGCAAATGGGTGGACCAAACCTAGGCAAAACCTCATCATTGTAGAGAAAGTGGTGTGAGTCGGAGCACCCTAATGCACGGTCAAGCTAGGATCCAAGAGCCTGCACCCTTGCTGGAGCAAGAGAAAAGACATGCTCTAGTAGCTTGAGGAATAGATGAGTTAACTAAGAGAGAATGTAGCATATGCTCACATTGTTGCTCTATCAAAGAAGATTGTAAACCTCTAGTCCAATCTAAAAATAGTGAAAAAAGATGGAAAGTCCTCTCGAGCTCATGTGGAAAGACTATCTCTTGTCTGTCATAATAACATCTAGAGAAAATAGGATCTGTAACAATATGGAGTTTAACAATGTAGTTAGTAAGGCTAACGAAGTAGAGAATAAGTCAAATTAGCCTAGAATATTCTAGAAGGATCTAGGAAGCTTCTTGGGAAGCTTCACAACTAGTTAACTTGTAGCCCAAGCAGGTAGCTTCTAGAAGCTTCTAACTATCTTAGCTTGCATACCAAGTAGGCGGCTTCTAGAAGGAAGCTTCTTGAGAAGCTTCCTAGTTAACTTTGCTTGCACTCTAAGAAAGAGGCTCGAGGAAACTTCTTGAGAAGCTTCTCAAGGGCTTTGTCTATTACCTATAAATACCAAAGCCAAAGCTTATGCTAGGCATTCAGAGTTTTCCCTCATTCAAGCGTCCCAATGTGAGCTTCCATTCTCCGATTTCTCTCCTTGGTTTGGATCTTTTACATTGGTATCAAAGCAGGAATGGGATGGATGGAATTTATGGACCACCAAATCCACTTCTTCCAAACCATTGGGATTTTCATGTCCAAATATTACCCAAGCATTGTTTCACACAATTCATCACCTCGTGCTTTGGGCATGATTTTATGCATATGATCATCGTGTTTGAGGAACCCTTGATACTTCTGATTGTAACTTATGGAGAATGATGGACGTGTTGGATCTATGTGTTAATCAATTAGATAAATTGAGGGTAATGGAATAGAGTAGTAGCTATGGTAACAATACCAAGTGTTATCCTTGCAATGCAACAACAAATTGAGCATCTTACTTGATTGTTGGATGAACAAGACCAGGAACGACGAGAACATATAGATAGAGTGCTAGTTTGAGATGGAGAAGATCGCATTCAATTTTTGAAACCCAAGGTGTTTGAAGGCAAGAATCTTCTAGGCACGGTGGAGAATTTTGTGTTTGATTGCGAATGTTACTTTGAAGCCACCAATCTTCAAGACAAGTGGAAACAAATTCTGTTGGCTTCTAGCCAATTGGATAGTGTGGCAAAACTTTAATGGCAATTCCAAGTAGAGCAAGTTGAACGACACATTGTTGCACCCATTTTGACATGGGCAGAATTCAAGGATGCAATACTTGGTTGATTTCAAACTATAAATGCTATCCAAGTTGCACAAGATAAATTGGAGGAGTTGAAGCAGATTGGCTTAGTAAGTAGCTACATCACACAATTTCAAAACACCATCATGCAAATTCCAGATATCCAAGAAGGTAAAGTTCTGGATTGATTTGTGCAAGGATTGAAGTCACAAACTAAATTGGAGGTGACCATGCGGGAGCCACAAAATGTAGAAGAAGCCATGCAATTGGCTGAGCATTTTGATTCTTTGGTTGTGACAACTTGGTCCTGACCTTGACCTATACAAAACCTACCAATACATTATGCACGAGTGGAAGAACCGATACCAATGGAGATTGATGCTATCCAACAAAGACCACTTGGTACAACATATAAAGAAAGATTGTGACAAAATGGAGGTTGCTTTTATTGTTGCCAAGTTAGACATTACATTGCTAAATATCCACTTAGGAATGGGCAACCTCAACAAGTTGCCCAGATGGAGTTTGTAGAACAAAATGATCAAGGAAACAAAGAATCCCAGTAGGAGATTTTGAGCCGTTTACTAGAAGCTTGATTAGTTCCAATGGGATTAAAGACTCAACCTATGCAAGTTTGCTTCACTTGCAAGGTACAATATCTAATCAAGGTTGTAGGATTTTGGTTGATTTTGGAAGTTCAAAGAATTGCATGTCTATGCAAGTAGCAAAGGAATTGGGTATTCCTATCAAGCCAGTGATTGGAAGTAGATTGATGATGACGGATGGTAGATAGAGTTTTGCATTCCGTACCTCACATCCTGTTACCTTCAAGATTGGGAAGGAGTATTTGGAGTGTATGAGGTTTGTAGTGACACCTCTACACTATGATATCATTCTAGGTCTACCTTGGCTTGAACGTCATAAGGTTCAATTTGATTGGACCCGACAACAAATTCAAGTACAACACCAAGGTAGGAATATCAGACTAGGTTGTCTGGCACCTCTAAGTAAGACACCTAAGAATAGTCAATCCCAAGACAAGAAGTTTGTTGAGAAGGTAGCCATAGAACAAACCTTGAAGGGAGATGAGTCCCAAGATAGGAAGTTTGCCAAGAAGGCAACCATAGAGCAAGCTTGGAAGAGAGATGAGTCACTGGAAGGGAAGTTGGTTAGTAAAGCGGCCATAGAGCAAGCTTTGGGGGAAGCTAAGTTTGTATTCACGATGTGGATCAAGCCGATTGCACAAGAACAATCTAAGGAGGGCCAAGAGCTTCATCAAGCAATGGTTGATCAGATAGTTCAAGAGTTTGCGGATGTGTTTCTGGATGATTTTCCGAAAGGATTACCCTCTGATCGAGGTATGCCCTTCAAGATTGAGTTATTGCCAAGGAGTACTCTAGTGAGTAGACCAATCTATCGACTCTCACCAAAGGAGTTGGAGGAGTTGCAAACAACACTTACAGAGTTTTTGGAGAAGGACTTCATACGACATAGTACCTCTCCTTGGGGAGCACCAATACTATTTGTTCCAAAGAAGGATGGAGGACTTTGTTTTTGTATTGATTACCTTGGGCTCAATAAGCAAACCGTGAAGAATGCATATCCCTTGCCTTGGATTGATGACTTGCTTGATCAACTAAGTGGAGCATGCTACTTTTCCAAGTTGGATCTTTGTAGTGGCTATTAGCAAATCCTTATTGATAAAGAGAATGTGCAAAAGACTACATTTTGCACAAGGTATGGGCATTTTGAGTGGAGAGTTCTACCTTTTGGACTCACTAATGCTCCATCGGTCTTCATGGATCATATGCATTGGGTGTTGGATGGACTATTGGATCAGTCCGTAGTGGTGTTCTTGGATGATATCTTAATCTATAATAATATAGAGGCAGAACACGTGAATCATGTGCGAGAAGTCCTAAGATGACTACAACAATGGAAGTTTTACTACAAGAAGTTGAAGTGTGCCTTTTGGCAGAAGGAGGTTACCTTCTTGGGTCATAAGATCTCATCAAAGGCAATCAAGATGGAATAAGAGAAAATCAAGACCATTACTGATTGGTCTACCCCCAAGGATGCTATAGAAGTATGAGCATTCAATGGATTGGCCAATTTTTACCGACGGTTCATCCACTATTATGTTCATGTGGCTGCACCATTGACTGACCTCTTGGGAAAGAACTTGAGCTTCTAGTGGACCACCAAGCATGAAGAAGCATTCTAGAAGTTAAAGCATATGGTGTCTTCAAGACCCATTCTTCAACCATATGATCCTTAACTACCTTATGTGGTTGATTTTGATGCTTCTAACTTTGCAATTGAAGCTATGTTGCAACAGGAATTCCCAAATGGATTACATCCCATTGCCTTTATGTCTTGCCGACTAAATAAAGCTGAAAGAAATTACTATGCTTGAGATTGGAAACAACTTGCAATGGTATATGCCACCAAGGTATGGTGGCATTATCTCTTGGGAAAACAAGTGATCATGCAAACTGATCACAAGCCATTGTTACAAACCTTACACTTAGAACACATGAAGAGTCGACATCATTGATGGCAAGAGCAACTCCAATTGTTTGACATCAAACTTGAGTACAAACCAGGTTGGTTCCATGTCATCCCTAATGCTCTATCACAACAACTTGATTTGAAATCTCTTCCTCTCATCACGTCGCCAATTATGACAGTTGACCCCAAGGTCCATAACAAGTTTTGGTCAGCTCTACAACAAGATCCCTTCTTCCAAATGGTACATGGTTGTCTATCAACAGGCAACAAGGGGTACAACACCTTCTCTTTCAAGGAAGGCCTTCTATTCCATGCAGACCAGATCTATGTTCCAGCCAAAGGTGATCTCCGACTTGTGCGCCTTTAGGAAGCCCATGATCTACCAATAGTTGATCACATGGGGGTGGACAAGACCTTGGGTACCCTCCAACGCCAATGGTGGTAGCCCAACATGACACGAGATGTTCAAGAGTTTGTTAAATCATGTGAGAGCTGTCACCGCAACAAGGCCAATAACCAGAAGCCGAGTGGACTCTTTCAGCCACTTCCCATTCCAACTACTTGTTGGGAACATGTGACACAACAAAGTCACACAACAATTGTGATGTTTGTGGATAAGCTTAGTAAACAAATCCATTTGGCACCAATAGTTGATATTGTGGATGCTCTAACCTTGGCGCAACTCTACTTCGATAATGTATTCAAGCATCATGGGATGCCATGTGTACTCATCTCCAACCATGATCCTTGCTTCACCAAAAAGTTTTGGCAAGCCCTCTTCTAGATACTTGGCACCAAACTTGCTTTGTCCACAGCCTATCATCCTCAAATTGATGGACAAATTGAACGTGCAAATTGCACCTTAAAAGATATATTTTGTGCCTTTGTCAACATTCACCATACCAATTGGGATGAATGTCTTGCAGCTATAGAGTTTGCATACAACAATTCTAAACACGCAAGCACTGGATTCTCTCCTTTCTTTGTCAATTTTGGCCAAGATCCGTTTGTCTTAGATTCTCTTCTTACTCCTCCCCCGTCTCAGGTCCCTCATACTTCAACCTTCTTGACCACCATATCCAAATCTCTCCAACAAGCCAAATCTCACCTCCTTGTTGCTCAAAATTATCAAAAACAATATGCGGACCACCATCATCGTGATCTCACCTTTGAAGTTGGTGATAAAGTTATGCTATCCTCTAGTAATCTAGTAATTCCTCTCACTTGATACCCAAATTTGTAAACTTGCCCCTAATTGGATAAGACCTTTTGATGTCACCCAAATTGTCCCTCTTGTTGCTTATCGACTTGCCTTGCCTTCTCATATGCGCATCCATCCTGTCTTTCATGTTTCCAAGTTGAAACCCTTTGTTCCTAACCCCTCTTCTTTTTCCTCTCAAGTCCAACCTCCTCCTCCTCCTATCCCTATCAATGATCATGAGGAGTATGAAGTTGATTGTATCCTTGTGCATCGCCACATCCAACGAGGATGCCAACAACATATGGAGTACAAGGTCCTTTGGAAAGGGTATCCCCTTCATGATGCTACATGGGAACCTCTTTCTCACCTCCAAAATGCACAAATGACTATCTAGGAGTTTGAAGCTTCAATGGCAACGAGGACTTCACCAACTAGCAAGGGGTGGGAGAACATGTAACAATATGGAGTTTAGCGACATAGTTAGTAAGGCTAACAAAGTAGAGAATAAGCTAAATTAGCCTAGAATATTCTAGAAGCATCTAGGAAGCTTCTTGAGAAGCTTCCCAACTAGTTAACTTGCATCCCAAGCAGGTAGCTTCTAGATGGAAGCTTCTAGAAGCTTCTAACTAGCTTAGCTTGCATGCCAAGTAGGTGACTTCTAAAAGGAAGCTTCTTGAGAAACTTTTTAGTTAACTTGGCTTGCACTCTAAGAAAGCGGCTTGAGGAAGCTTCTTGAGAAGCTTTTCAAGGGCTGTGTATGCTACCTATAAATACCAAAGCCAAAGTTTATGCTAGGTATTTGGAGTTTTCCTTCATTCAAGCATCCCAATGTGAGCTTCCATTCTACTATTTCTCTCCTTGGTTTGGGTCTTTTATAGGATCCCTCCTCTACTTCTACCACATAAGTCTCTAAAACCGGCCTATCAACAACCATAAAATGAGAGGAAAGTAGGGGTGCCAAGAGAGCTCAACTACCCAAACATGCTCTAGGTGTTGTCTCCTCTATAGATAGCAAGCCAACCTCCACACAAGAGCGACAAAGCCATTTATCTACATGCCAAATCTCCTATCACACACTCAAAAGTCCCTAGTCCAACAATATCACCAAAGACTCCCATAATCCTCCTATCAAAGGCTCTTAGACATGATAGGAAGGACAAGGATGGAGGAACTGTGTGATGAGGTACATTGGTTGATGAGCAATACACAAGGAGAGTATACCAAATGCCACTTGCGGATCTCCTAGTAACGGAAGGTCATCTACATGGAGAACATCCTCTACAAGAGCAACGTCTAAGAAGCATGTGACAAAATCCTTGGATCCTACCGGCACTCCAAGAACACGTAGTCCATTTGTAGATGTGATGCACCCCTTTGGAGGCTCAACGTGGGGAGGGATATCTAAAAGGGACCATGCCTTGCACTTTGACACCTTGACTCCCAAGCCAACTAGATGTAGCTTGGTAGTAAAGTGATTGAAGGCCTGCCTAATCTGATCTACAAGGCTCATAATGTGTGTATCATCTACCAAGGAGTGAAATACACAACTTTACATGGCCAAAGTAGTAGATAGGAGAGCTCTAAGTGAGCCATGGAAAATAAGGGTCCTCCTAAAGGATCTCCCTAATGTGTACCAACAATTGATTCCAAGACGGTGACTCCTTCCTATGAACAACTGTGTTGGTAGTAAAGGGAAGCAGGAGAGCCTTAAAAAGACCGCACAAAAGGAATAAAACTTGCCAAGGATCTATCAACCTCCTTAAGCTCTTTAAAGATGGATGTACGTGAGATGCTATTAAAAGCATTCTCAACATCCACTTGTAGGACGACCCACTCTGGATGGATATCTAAGAGTGTTCTAATGCCTAGAAGTATAGCCTCACATCCTCTAGGTGTAGCTATACCAAACTGATGTGGATTGAGGTGTTGTCAAAACTGAGAACGATGTTGAAGGATAATGGTATGACTGACCAAACACAAAAAGATTTCTCCAATAGTAATTGGTCTAATGCTCCATGTGTCCTTCTCCATGATGAGAAGTCTACTAGCACCTAACACCCAACAAACATAAGAATGTCTCCTCTCGCTATTGCTGCAGCCACCTGAAACGACTCGATGAAACAAGTAGAAGGATCATCTGCCTAAAAGAAATCTCTAAGGTGCTCATAAACCATCCCTAACAAGCCTCATGAGGAAAGGCAAGGGGCAATGCACAGTGCTTGTGCAAAAAGCTACTCCCTATCAAGACTTAAGGACTACTCCGATTGATAATCTAAGACCTCTAGTGGTAGCCCCTCTACTGCCATAGGATGCAGTGAGTGTAGGGAAGAGATAGTCTCATCAGTAGAACTAGCCATAGACAAAAAGGTGTAGCACTTATGCTACTCTACTAAACTCTCCCGCTTGACCAAATGTCCTACATCGTCGTAATTGAGTGGACTTTGTGGTATCCTATGGCGAAACGTATCTCCTAAAGCATGTAGCCCTAACGGACTCCTCCTGAAGGGCTGCCCAATCCTTGCTTGAAATCAGCCAAATCTAGTAGCTCCTTCTCTATGCCCCACATGTCCCCCTCTAGCATAACGAAGACACCATCAAGGGAGTAGGAGGAATAGGAACCATGCTAACTCGTCCAAGGGATCATGTGCCAAACGATCAAGTGGTAGGCACAAAGCCTATCTAGCCTCATCATGGAGTGTGTGGAGTAGCCTATGGAATAGACGTGGACATGGAAATGAAACCCGCCTCAGAAGCTAACCATTTCCATGACTCGATCGGTATCCTTGGAACGGTCAATGAAGGGATAGAAGAAGCGTGCATAGTCCCGAGTGTCACTATTGTCAATGTGGTCATTTGGCTCACGTGTGCATCCCAAGTGGTCCAATCATAGTCCTTGTGCATCTTTCCCACATGAGTCTTTACCCCTTGTGAGGTAAAACATCGGTGACACACAAGGCATGGTGTATCTTGAGCTACCCTAGGCGACCTCACATGAGGAGTGTAGCTATGGCTAGCACAAAAATAACGATAATAATACATGATGCATTACTCCATATCTCTCCATATCAACAAAACCACAACCTCTCACATCCCAATTCACATAAGAAAATACAATCTCTCCAAACCCTAAAATCTACAAAAGTCTACAACCTCTCGTACCTTTCAAATTCTATCTTCAAAATTTTCAAACTAAATTCACCTGGAACTTAATCATGAAAACCAAGAGATTAGAAATAAAAATTCTTGACCCATCACTCTCAATGTGTACGGTTCACTCTAAACCCTACAAAACCTTGAAAAGCAAACAGACTAAACTAGTCTATGGAATACTATATGCTAAAGAACCCTCGGAACATAAAGATCTTTCCTCTCACATCTCTCCCCCCTCCTCTCCCATCTACACACTCTCCCGATGCCTCCCCCGATCTCTAGAGATCCGGCACACAAGAGTGGGAAATCACCCTTTTCCCATGCTACACTCTATGTAAGATCATTAAGCACATGTCCACACGTTTAACTTTATCCTACCTGTTAAATTTATCTTGGACCATATGCAAGTCAGTCTCTGTAAATTGGTGTTGTCTACCAAACATAATAGCTCTTTCTATGTTAAACATTCTCTTTCCCATGTTATTGTAAAAACCACCTCCTCGATGGATCAATTGTAGCAATCCTCTCTCTTCTAAACGTACAACTAAGTATATTCACACTCTTTTCATGTCAAATATACACTCTCGCGTGCCATTACAAAAACCACGTCTCTAATAATATCATATATATATATATATATATATATATATATATAATGATCTTTCGTCCTCCACCAATGCGAGGACTCACATGCATCACTATCATTATGGCACACTCAAATCTAACGTGGATTCAAGGTAGTATCCATTTACACTCTCAATTGGATAACAAATATATGTGGTAGTATCACCTTCGCAAATTGGATAACAAAGAGATAGAAAATTGGACCACACCTAGATAAAAAACTCATTATAAATAGCTATAGTCTGTAAAAATAAAAATATATTAATATAAGATACAAGAACCTACACCAAGACAAGAACACACCCTGAAGTCATCCACACTCTCCGTTTTCCTTTCATTACTGGAATTTAATTTAAACTCTCATCAATGGTAAATTATTCAACGGTCCCCTCTGAACTACTTGATGGTACCTATAAATTTATTTTCGGAAAGGATACTCTTCCCATAACCATCGGTCTCTTAGTGACTATTTAGAAAGGTACCCTTAGATTTATGTCGGAATTGACCACTCCACCCATAACCATCCATCCCGTCTATATGCCAATAAACTCCCTTCCAAACCACCCGTAAGCGTCTTTAGGTCCCTGAAGTTCTGAAGAACCTCGAAGCATCGCTTCCGTCTGTCACAACTGCGCACGTCGTTCTTCCTTGTGCGGCACATTTCCTTCACTTTCTTCGCGATCGGCTTCGGAGTTACTTGTTCATGTTGCTCGTTGTTCTTCCAAACCCTGCATGTTTGGTCACCTCAGGCTGCTTCTCAAGGCTTTCCCATAATTTGTTACAATTCGTGTACTGAAATTCGATCATCTACTGTTACGAGTTGAAGCGAATTCTACCGAGCACAGGCAAAATTTCACAAGAAAGCGAGGGACATTGGTTTTGAAGTTTGCAGATACAGGATGGCAGGGAAGGAGCCTGATTGGCAGGGACTGCTCAAGTGGAGTCTTGCTCACAGTGATGGTACGAGGGACCCCCAAGAAATAAGGTCTGTTAGTCTTGAATTCGTAGTTCTGCACCAGTGCTTTATTTATTAGGGTTATTTGCTCTTTCTGCGTTTGATTTCTGGTGTTCCTTAGTGAAGTTAGTTATATTTGAATTTCTCCGCTGCAGTGAGGAGAAAAGGAAATTTTTTCTCGAGGCAATGGAAAATCAGACAATCGATGTGATTCGGAGGATGAAGGAAATCACGCTGGTCATGAGCATGCCGCAGCACGTGTTGGATGAACAAAACGTCACTACCTCAGAGCTCGAGGGTAAGGAGGTTACACTTTCAACCTTTTGCTGGTTTTTACTGTTGTGATGGGATTTCGTGTTCTGTTCATAGGCCAGTTTTACAATTTTCTTCATTGATACTGTTCTCATTCCTTCCTCGTATGTTTGCAGAAATGCTGGAAGAATTGCAAGAGCACGTGGAGTCAATAGATATGGCGAATGGTGCAATTTCTACCTTGGACATTGCCTGATTATCTTGTTTCCTTGAATTTATTTTTACAACATTACTACAAGTGACTTTGTGGTTGACGGTTTAGACTGCTGTATTAATTACCGAGTTTGACTTTGAGGAGCTCATCAGTACTCTCTATCATGTGACTTTCAGATTTACACGCAATCGGAGGACTGGTTCCTCTCCTCAATTATCTGAAACACCCAGATGCGTCTATCAGGGCACGAGCTGCAGAAGTGGTCACCACCGTCGTGCAAAACAACGAGAAAAGCCAGAAGCAAGTAATGGACGTGAAGGGCCTGGAGCTGCTTTTAGAAAATTTTACCTCGGACCCTGACCTGAATGTTCGTGCCAAAGCACTCGGCGCCATTTCATGTAGGCCCTTGGTTCACATTGATTGCCTGGATCATCTTTCCACTTCGATATCTCTGGACTTTGAAATTGAAAAGTTTGAAGATCTTGAACCCTGAGATGGTGTTGCTACATGTGCAACTATGCTCATTTTTCAGGAGAAAGGTATCATTGACGTGCAGAACATGTGGGGATTTAGTTGTTGGTAGACTTGTAGACTTTCTTCATCAACTTTCTACTTGGAGTAGAATAGGGCCAAGTTGTGGTCCCAACTCATAGTCAGGTTGTCCTCAAGCCGGTGAAGGAGCAACCTTGTGATGGCTTCACCACTCACACGTCAATCTGAACTCTTGCAGCCTTAATTTCGAATAACAAGCCCGGAGTCGCTTCTTTCCGGTTATCCAATTGCTACGCTGGACTTCGAGATGCACTTGGATCAGGGCATGGGCGGTTGCAAAGGTATTTTCTCTTTGCTTCATTAGCTTTTTGTGCACCATAAGAGGTAATTTAGTGGGAAGGAGCGTAAAAGATGTATTCAGACGTCCGCCTACCTTTGCAATTCAGGTGCTCTTTCTTGATTGATTTTCTCAACCTAAACTGAGGACACATAGAATACTTCTGCTCTGATTTCCTGAGACCTGTTGTACGTAGATACGGACTGGTCGATTATCCTATGATTACTGGTTTGCACAACGAAGGCAATGCAACAATGTAACATGTTTGATTTTGATTCTCGGGTTGGCTTGTAGGAAAGCATTGCAAGTGATTTTAAATCTTCTACAACAATATCCAGCTGATGGAAAAGTGGTGGCTGGCTTAGGGTTGCCTCGTGTAATCACTAGTCTGATCAACAACGAAAATGGAGGTATTAGACAGGCAGCCTTGCAGACGCTGGTCGAGATAAGCAGAGATGGCGGCCAAACAGAGGTTGCTGATTGTAACAATCAACTGAAGCAAATACTGAGCACGAGAATAGAGCAAATTAAGCTGTATGATGCTGAAGACCTGGCAGCTGCTAAGGAAGAACGGCACTTGGTAGATGAATTGTGGCGCCTTGCTTTTGACGAGGCATCGCCCCTTAGAGAAAGTGGTTTATTAGTTTCTGAAGCAGACGAGTCCGAAGCTATGGACGTTACACATACTCCACCAAGTGGATCAACAGTAAAGAAGGAGAAGAAGGCTCCTATGATGCTTTTGGGGCCTTGAATAGCTAAAGAAAGCCAATTTTGAGTACCTTGAGGTCAGTCATAGGATGCCTTCGATAGGCACATCCTAACGTTCAAGTTCACACCGATAGAAGAATCAATTTTGTTAGTTTTCAGCTTGTAAAGTTTACGAATCATTTCTTCCATCCGGAAGAGCTCAGAATCTTGTCCAAGAAAATGAGTGCTGCACGGCTCTGGTATACAGTTGATGTATGGGTTCCAAATATCGAACTATAGGGAAACTACGAATCATGGATATAGACCATATCATGAATTTTGGTAACGAAACGAAAACTCCGTCTCAAACTGCTGTGACAATGTTTAAAGGGAAGATCACGAAACTCGTACTTTCATAAGCGGACTCCTTTTATTCAAGTCACTCTCGAGGACCTCACTACGTGGGAATCCTTCTCTTACCCTCATCTGAGCGATACCCACAGGTTTCTTGCACACAGAGAAACCGGATGGTTTTCACAAAGTAATGATTGATTGCTTTTCCTCTTGAGTTCTATAATCTAGTGACTCTCTACTAGTTTTCCAGAACCTAGATCAAGATCTGCTGAAGTGGCTGGCACCTGTCAGATGCCCGAGTTAAGGTATAATTCGTCTTCCATACACATTTCAGCAACAATCCGCGCATTTTTGTTTCGGACTTGACGAGGAGGTACTCCTTTCCTGGACATGTGAAGAATTATAAGCCATGTGAAAGTGAGCAATGCCAGAGGTCTCATAAAGGCTATGCCATTGTGGCGCTTTTCTGGGAAAGTGGTCCCGTAAAGGTCGTAATCAAGACCAAAGTTGTTTTGGGAGGCCCGTGAGGATACGGATGGTATGCTACGTTTCAACGGCCAGAGCTATTTGTTATCCAATGAAGCCAATAATTTGGGGAATTTCCCTAGCTGTTGCATTTCATGGAAGAAAGGCTACGACGGATTACTGACATATGGTCATGTTATATCCATATCTTGAAGTAAATACTGCACAAAGTATGGGGAGCTCTCTCCACATGATGAGAGAGGCCTTTTCTTGTAGCAACGATTGTGTCCAGAACTAATAGCTGTATATATATGGACAAGTACTTTATTCGTTCAAAGATCTACCTGGCCATCAGCAAGACATTCCTTCCTACTAGATCCTGCCGGTAATACTTCCTTGAGTCTGACTCGGACTGCCACTCAACTTGAAGACAAGACGGAAGGTGATGATGGTAAGGAGCTCATGTCTTATATTTTTCATATTTGGCAAACGAATGCCTCTGTTAGGAGACCCTTGCTTCAATGTACCATGGACTCCGTATCCCTTATAATTGTCGGAATTTTCAGAATTCAGCAGTGAAAGTATCGATATCTCAACTACTAGATAACGGCACTCTTCTCTATATAATTTGATTAGAAACACAAATGATAAAACAATTTATCAAGGGCTTGGTTATTCCTCCGTATTGCGAAACTAATCAATAATAAGTGGTATCAAGTCCTTGGAAGTTTCTATTATGCGGACACAGTTTGTGTCGCATTGTTTGTCCAAGGTAATCGGATACATCCTCGAGCACAGAACAAAGAGCCAACAAGCACCGAACTATTACCTTCACTAGAAGGATGCACTTACCGATTACAAAACATCCGTACCAGCCACGGGAAGTGTGCCGAACGGTACACCGAACCTTACTGCTCGGGGGAAACGGTCCCAGAGAAAGTGATGGTCCAAGCGGCGAGGGCATCCTATGCGCGGACAGAAATTTGGACAGAAGTCATGACCAATCGACGGACTTCGCGCGGGAGCAGCGGGACTGCAGTGAGAGGGTGAACGAAAGTACGGGAGTCCGTAAATGCGGTACACCAGGATCGCCAGAAGTTGTCGGAAATGGATATTGACGGACCTCTGTGACGGACGGAGGCGAATGGGAAACAGGGAGCTTTGCTTGCGGACTTGGGACTTGCTTCGTTCGCTTTATGCACGAAGAGGACAAACGAAGAAGAAAGACGGGGAAAGGTGAGGAGACTAGACCAGATCGACGTCTATGCTCCTTGTCTCAACAAGCTCCTTGTCTCAACATTTTCGTCTGCCATCATTCGGAGTAGCTCTATCGTGGAAGGCAGGAGAGCAGACGGGAACTCGCGCTGTCACCCTTCGTCTGGAAATTACATGAACCCGGAGATAGGCTCGTAGGTTTAGCATCTGTTTCGTTCTGGAATAAATCATTCAGCCGTACCCTGGACGAATCGAGTTTTTGGAAATATTTCGGTCGACGCCCGCTGTTATCATGAGAATCAAATGCCGCGAGCTAATGTGAAAAGCTATGCTTTGATAATCTGCCGTCCGGAGGAGAAGTAGAAGCAACTCTGCGACAGGAAGGCCTTCATCTTATGCGATTTGATGGTGAGTGAGACTACCACTTTGCCCTGGACGTGCTCAAGTTGTATTGCCGGATACATGTGTTAGATGTCAGGTGTTTTGCAAAAAACGCGATAATGAATGTTACACATAACTCCCCACGGCTTTGTCCAATGCTCATCCATGGATTCTGGTTTTATGTTCACGAGACGTGATCGGCAGTAGGCGATGTTAAACGTCTCTGTAGTGATTGTGGTAATAATGTTTTCTTTGGTGGAATTTGCAGGAGAGGGAACGGGATGTAAGTAGTGAGAATATGAAGAATGCGAAGGGCCCGTCATCGAAAGATTCATCAGCCAGTTCACTTCCACTCCTCCTAGATGTCGAGGACTTTAAGGCACGGGCCAACTGATTTCCTCTAGTATATCTAGGGATGATGAACTGATATAATGCTGCACAAAATACTATTTTGTCGTGTTTGAATCTTTGGATTTTCCGTATGACAGATATCGAGGCGTTTCCAACTTCTCTGAATTGCTGTCTTAGGTACTCCATGTATTTGAGATCATCAACCATGAAGTCGCCGCAATCGTCAATAGTATCCCATGGAAGCTTATTTGTCTAATTTAGGTAGAATTATTGCAACGAATAAAACAGCGCATGACGAGATGACAAGATGAATAAAAGTTACGCTACCCACCTTTGTTGAGGTATTGATACTCTGTTGTCGTACTATACAGGGAACCTTCTCCTTTGACGAATTTTACAAAAACCTAGTTTGTGAGGTTATACCACCCATACAAGAAGAGGATGTCACTTCTCCTAGCACAAATGAGCACACTCCTAATTTAAATGGTCATTATCGCCGTAGCGATTCGGACACTGGAAACCGACTAACGATCTTGACAGGACCTCCCTTTGCCGAGGCCGAGTTGCTGCAGCCTCTCTTCAAAGATGCTCGCAGGGAACTTGTGGATCTTTGCAATCAGGTACTTGCAGTGTTGGCCAATTCTTCTTCAAAGATTGATATTGTCAAGATTTCTATCGAGCTCCTGACATAATCGACCGCAGGAGAAACTCGACCGACACTGCGGGAAGAATCTGTGACTAAAATGAGTTTAACAAGCAAAGAAATGTGACAGGTTGATACAAGACTTGAGAAGTTGAAGAAAGAGGTTGCTGCATATGATGTGAAGCATGGCAAGCGAATTGGCGAGGTGAGCAATTTTGGTAGGTTGCCAATACACTTGTATAGAATCAGTTTTGTCCGTCTAACTGGTGAGTTTAGAGTCTACAGTTCATGTAGTAAAAAACTTAAAGTAGGCAATGATGATCTTGTGGAATAAGGAATGGAGCCATATTATCATCTACTCAAAGAGCGTTCAGGGATCATGTTACACTTGCTCATCGCTGACTTAATGTCTGGTTTGCAGCTGGAGAAGGGGGTAGAGATTTTGTTCGAAAGTTTTGGCCGCTTGGATTCTCGAATTAGTGGTGTAGGTCAAACTGCTGCCAGGATAGGTGACCATTTGCAGGTAAAATCTTGCTGGAGTGCTCGAACCTAGTTTACTTGCTAAGTAGTAACAAAAATTTTCCAGTTTTGCCGACGATGCCAGTCTTGAGTACACGAGTCGAAATTCGACGGATGTTTTTTTTGCATGTGGACTTCTACACTACAAACTGCAAACTTCAAACTACATAGTAATGACCATTCCATTATACAATTGTAAGCTTTTCGTAAGTAGTCGTCTGATAATTGCTTATATTCCTTACACTGGCCGCAGGCTGCAGATGCCCACAGAGATGTCGCAAGTCAGACTATCGAACTTATCAAGGTATGTGGATAAATGTACTCCTCTCATTCTGAAGAGGCTGTTCACGAATCTTTTCTTGTCACGTCCACTTATAGCTCTCAGAGTTGAAGAATACACTAACAGACAGTACGTTTGGTTACACGATTGATGAATACACTGGATGTTGACAAAAGAGGTTAACAGTACTTTCATGGGCGATTGTACGCAGTATCTGATGGAGTTCAACAGTAGTCCAGGCGACCTCATGGAGCTGTCCCCGCTGTTTACAGATGATAGCCGGGTTGCCGAAGCTGCAGCCGTTGCACAAAAGCTTCGTAAGTTTGACCTCAGAGGTGTCAGATCCAATCGTTCGTTAAGGTGCTGCCTATGCTTGTAGGCTCACTGTTTGACGTTAGTCAAGTCCAACGCCCGTATCGCGGGATGGTTCTTTACTTTTATTGGATGCTGGTGCTGGTTAGGTTCCTTTGCGGAAGACGATCTTGGAATGCCTGGACCAGCCACTTCCGCAATGAAAAATATCCCAAATGCAAGCCTAGGTTTGGAGGTTGCTGTTGCAAATCTGCAGGAGTACTGCAATGGTGAGTGTGTCTCCACCATCTTATCGCGGAATTATTAGCTTGACTCTTGAATCTTAGGGCAGAATGACTTTAGTGTCCTGCAAAATACGCGTCACTGAATACTACGGTAGCATGCAGAGGGAGTGAACATGTCATCGCTTTTCCTCCTTTTAATTTGGCGTAGTTGCTTGGACTCAGAGCTTGAGAACCGACTTCTCGCCAAGTTTGATGCTGCCTCTCAACGGCGAGAGCTATCAACCATGGCGGAGTGTGCAAAAATTTTGAGCCAGGTAGCTAAGGCTAGAGACTCTGCCATGAGCTTGCTTGTCGTTTGATGAATCCAAATCATCATCAGCGAAGAGCAGTGTGCTTCGATGCGAGTGGATACTGCAAGTCCATCACAAAGTTTATATTTTATTTGTGCTGATTAAATCTATTGTCTGTGCATTCTGACTTCCCCTCAGTTCAACAGAGGAGTTAGCGCCATGCAGCGATACGTTGCGTCACGTCCTATGTTCATGGATGTTGAAATGATGGAACTAGACGCAAAAACAGTGGGGGAGCCATCTAATATTGCAAGAGGATTAAATGCCCTCTACAAGGAGATTCTAGGTCAGTCCCTGTCTTGGCAAGGAATAGAGTATGCTAACTTCCTATTGGTTTTTCGTTTCCGTTCGGTAAGGAAATTAACTTATATTTTCTTTAACTGCTCTCAAATCCTCTAATAGTCAAATGCGTTTAAAGCATCTCAGGATAGCACCAATGTTTTCTAAATTTGTGCTGATTGCGACGGTCGCATCTACAGAAACTGTTCAAAGGGAGGCAGCTATGGTTACCAGCGTATTCCCGTCACCAGATACCGTGATGTCCATTCTTGTCCAGGTAAGTCTCTGGAATCGAGCTCATAGTGGACACTTGTCGAGTCCAAATTCTGGACCTGATATTTAAGTATAGCTTTTTTGAGGTGCATTGTCACTGTAATGAACGAGTTCACCTTCAGCAGCTCAAGAGATTTTCAACTTTCAGGACAACGCCAGGTTGTTCAACAAGTTGAAATCTTTTGTAGCAAGTTCAGTCTATATTCAGTGGGTTCCATTGGGTGTGCTCGTGTCCACCTAACTTTAAGGATCCTGTGAGCTCTATCAGAAACCTTATCTGGCTCTCGCTCATAACGTATGCACTGGACCACTCATTGGGTACTTGATTTAGTTGTATTAGATTAGACGTGCACTTTCGTCTATAGGTACACGGACCCTGATAAGGATGTGGGCCTGCAACCTACGTTTTACAGCTGACAGACACTTCGATCAAGTTGCCTTGCGTGTAAATTCATGTGAGATACTGAAGGGGGGGATTCATCTATACCACCTCAATGGCCCTCAGCTATGTCCTGCAGCCTAAGGGGAGATGTCTAACAAAGCTACTGTTGTGCTACTTTGTACTTGCAGAGGATCCTCGAGCAGCGTGTAGTCGCTGTCCTCGACAGAATATTGGAGAAACCAACACTGGCTAACCCTCTACCAGTTGAAGGAGGTTACCTGCAGGTGCGGTTACCCATCAATGTTTATGACTTAAGTACTCTACATTGTAACTAAATTTTTGCACTAACGTACATTGCTTGCATGCTTATGCTTATGTAATGCGTGCATCCTCTTCAGTATCTTCGGACCCTAGCTACTGCAGTTGAGAAGACTCAAGACCTTGCGAAAGAGCTACAAACTCTTGGATGTGGTGACTTGGATGCTGAAGGTGGAGTTCAATCTGTCGAGGAGATTTGCATCTGGAAACCGATTTTGTTAAACCTTGATTCTACATAACCTTCATGTGTGATGTTTGTTGATCGACTTTCTTTTAGTGGAGAGAAGAAACTCACCGATGCATACATGGAGGCATTCGTGTCCTGACATACTCGAGAGTTGATCCATCAGTCGAGATTTCATTGACATCGTTTCACTTGAATGTGCTACATATGCAGAGCTTGCAGAGGCCCTCTTCTCCTCACATAGAGATGAATATCCAGAGCTGGAACAGGCCTCCCTTTCTCAGCTTTTTCAGCATAAGGTACCATAATGAGCGTACTTATGACCCAGATGGGAAGAAGAATACAGCTGTGGTTAACATGTAGTTATGCAGCTTTTGTAGATCAGGATATATGGTGGCCGCGATGGTTGTTTACTATAATTTTATCACAAGGGCCCCACTGATTCCGATCTTTCTTCTTTGTCTTTTCCTTTCTTCGTGTAAACTAGGTCGCTGAATTAAGATCTGCGGGGCCACAACCAGGTGACTCAACTCCTGTAGGGGCACCTGGTACACCCCGTGGTGCTGGCAGAGGTCCGGTCACAAACTTTGGTGGTCAGATGGTCATGTCAGTTAGCGTGGTGACTGAATTTGTGCGGTGGAATGAAGAGGCTGTGCACCGATGTACCTTACTTACGCCACAGGTGACATTGGGACTGTGAGATCAATGAGTAACTGGCGTTAATATCTTTTTGTTTATCTTTTTTGGACCATTGCACCATGAACTACTGAGCTGTAGGTTATGTGACTTGTCAAGCTTTCTGTTGCTACTATCACTCTCCTAGCTATCTTATTTGAACTAAATATATCGGTGGATCCCACTTCTCACGTCGTTCAGTGAATGGCTTCTGCTCACGTTACTCACATGTTGTCGGTGGATTGCAGCCATTACGGCTTGCAACGAATGTGAGGGCAATTTTCACTTGTTTGCTCGATCAGGTGCGTATCTTCTTTTCTGAGTGCCTCGTCATGTTCGTGCTGTCCATGCCTTTGCCGTCTGTTCAGCAAAGCTTTTTAACTAAATTTTGCAGAATTACACAAGCTTGAAGTTGATCTGGGCTCTATGAACATTTGGATGTTCATATTGTCTCTCGACCACTGCTTTGAAATTCTCCTGTGGACTACTATTTGCTTATTTGCTCGTTAGAGATGCCTTAGATTGAATTTGTATGAGATCTTGCAGGTGAGTCAGTACACCACGGAAGGACTAGAAAGAGCCCAAGAAGCCCTGAACGAAGCGGCAGCACTGCGAGAACGCTTTACACTTGGTTCTAGCGTTAGTCGAAGAGTGGCAGCTGCTGCGGCTGCAGCTGTAAGATACCTTGAACCTTACTAGCTAAATTGCATGGTCACAGTATTTTGTTTGACACCACAAAACCTCTCCATCATCACGAGACTAGCCAAAACTGGAGTATGAAAAACTAATTTGCAATTTGTTGTGGAAGTGGAAGATATACCCTCACTATCTCATGTCCTCCCCGTTGGTTGATTACCCCCAGGCGGAGGCTGCTGCTCATGCTGGTGAGAGCAGTGTGCGTGGTTTCATGGTCGCTGTACAGCGAGCTACCGCAAATGTGGCCCTTGTCCAACAAGTATGTAACCTCTATTTGCTTCTTTTCACAGCCAACCTTAGTATGCTATACAATCGTAGTCAGCTGATGCGGGCACTTCATGGGTGATCATCTGTACCACTGCTTGTTCTCATATGTGGAGAGGGAAGCGCAAAATAATCAGCATCCCGGACTTGAAGTTCCAGCTAGAACTTGCACTCCGGTGGTAATTCTCTAGGAAAGTGAGCAAGGCTGCGTTTCATTTGAATCTTCGTCACTGATTGGTCTGTGTACGGGGATTGGAGACTTGCATACTAATGTAGTTGCGTTGCAGCACTTTGTAAACACAATCTCTCGACTGCTTTTGCCAGTCGATGGAGCTCATGCGGCATGTTGCGAAGAAATGGCTAATGCAATGGCAAATGCTGAAGGAGCTGCCTTGCAAGGGCTTCAAATTTGTATTGACACCGTACTTGCAGAGGTGTGTAAATTATCTCGTCTTTACTCGATTGTGCTTCTGAGAGCTAAAACCTGGACATGGTTCTAGCTTAGTGGACCGTGAACTGCCCAATGTGTTACTTTAGAGAAGCTTTCGGCTCTCTCTCAGATAATTTCATGAGGTTGAAGCTAGTCTCGAATTCCGTATTTAGTTAATGAACTAGTTTAAAGTACGCTTCAAAGGTATGTCGGTCGTATGCTTGCATGCCGTTAATAGACGCCATAAACTATCTATCTACACGCTCTCAAGTAACTAGATAGGTGTCTGACTGAATTAAGTGGTGATGAGAAGTTCGAACGTTGAGAAACGGGAGGAAGACACCTTGGAAAATTGCCACTGCATAGTATTTTACCTTCTCTCCATATGATAACTTACTGGGTTACCACTGTGCATGGTACTAGTTCTAACTCTCGCTAAGTATGTACCGGAGAACGTGCTGTGATATAAACTATACAGTCCTCTCAGCCGGCTATACATGGCTATACAGCCGTTCGATGAACGGCTTCTGTCCTCATTTCTCTATATACAGTCTTTTCACACTTCGCTCCCACCCATCCATCACCCACGAACACGATGGTTCCTACTTATTCGATGGGTTCCGTTTACTTTCAAATGCATCTTCCTACTTGCCCGTTGGTTCTCCTTGCTTTCAGCTGCATCCTGTGCCTTTTTCGCAATGCTTTACTAAAGTAGGCACTCTCTTTCATCATATGCTGCATACCACTGTAGTGTTTTAGGACTCATGGATTCATAGTATTCATAGAGTATGCTGCGATATACAATATCCAGTCCGATCCCCCGTTTCGTCGAAGTCATGTCCTAAATATCCAGTCCGAGTCTAACACTTCTCTCTACTTCCATCGTTCTCTGAGCGATTTCATACGCCCGGACTGCTGACTCACGGATCTTCCACGACTTTCGATTTCCAGGCTTCTACATGATTCTCGACTTCTGTTTATCTTACTCTTTCTCGTCTGGCTCGTTATGCCGTCGCTTTTCCTGATGATTTTATTTCTCTACATGGGCTGTTGTTCTGTTTCCGCTTTTCCGATGCGCGCTACTTGTATATAGGTGTTACTCTTGAGATGTTTTCCAGGTTATGTTTATTTATGCTATCATTCGATCAGATGTTCGTTATCTTGTATATATTGCATATCTTGCATCTCATTTGCATTCAATGATTTCTGGATCTCCTGTTCATCGAACGGCTTCTGTCCTCATTTCTCTATATCCAGTCCAAGTCACAGTCCTCTCACAGTCCGAGTTTGCCTTGGCACTCATGAGCTTTCGCACAGAAATTGGTTTGAGGGGTACTGACATTCGCTCAGCTACTTCGGCACTACGTTTGGCAGTGATTATGTCGTATGTGCTTTCGAGGAGGCTTACTATGACCGTCTTCTGCTTCCTTCAGTTGTTTCAATGTCTGAGGACTCATGTGTTCATAGCACATGCTGCAATATACTCTATCCAGTCCTCTAACGCTTCGCTCTACTTCCCTCGTTCTCTGAGTTATATCATTCGTTCAAGTTTTCATACGTTCAGGCTGACTCACGGATCTTCCTCGAATTTCCTTCCCTCGTCCTCTGTGCGATGTGACATTTTCAAGTTTTCATTCGTTGGAGGCTGACTCTAGGTTCTTCCTCGACTTGCGTTTTCCTAGCTTCTACATGGGTCTATATGAATCTTTCTCTTCTGGCTCATCAAGTCGATTTTATTTCTCTACTGGCACGATTTGTTCTGTTTCCGCTGTGCAAATGCAGGTTATTGGTATATAGGTTTTACTCTTCACATGTTTTCCTGGTTAGGTTTATTTCTGCTATCGTTCGATCAGTGGTCTGCCATATTGGTTATTTTACATATCTTTCATCTCATTTGCATTTAATGAGTTCTGGATCCCCCGTTCCTCGAACGGCATCTGTCCTCATTCTCTATAGCCAGTCGTCTAAGCCCTATCCCTCGTTCTCTGAGCAATTTCATACTCTCGGTCTGCTGACTCACGGATCTTCCACGATTTTCGATTTCCAGGCTTCTACATGGCTCCTGACTTCTGTTTATCTTAATCTTTCTAGCCTGGCTCGTTATGTCGTCATTTTTCCTGCTGATTTTATTTCTCTACATGCGCTGTTGTTCTGGTTCCGCTTTTCCGATGCATGCTACCTACATATAGGTGTTGCTCTTGAAATGTTTCCAGGTTACGTCTACTTATGCTTTCATTCGATCGGGTGTTCGTTATCTTGTATACATTACATATCTTGCATCTCATTTACATTCAATGAGTTCTGGATCTCACGTTCGATGGACGTCTTCTGTCCTCATTTCTCTATATCCAGTCCTCTCTCCCACTTCGCTCCACTCCACCCATTCTCAACTAAAGCTCTGTCTTTCATTCCTTGCTCGATGCTTTTCTTTTGATTGCCCTCCTCGGCTTTCAATTTCAAATGCTTAATCTGTTGTGTCTTGGTTGTTATCACATGATGTACACTAATTCTCTGTAGGTTCTACTTATGAAATGTATCAATTACGTCTTTACTTCCGCTTATCTTCGTAATGTTAGATTACTCAAATTCCATTCCCTTAGATGCAATTCATTTCGATTTGCACACGTTCGCTATTGCAATTCATATGCACTTCAAATGCACGTTGTCGGTTCCATATTTAGTGTGTTCTGGGTCCCCCGTTTTTCGAACGGCTTCTGCTCCCATTTCTCAAATATGCTGCATACCACTGTAGGTATTGCATGCTACATTATGTTCATGGAATGTATCGATCTTCGCTTCTACTTTCGATCGATTTCACTCATGTGTTTTTGTTGTCAATTCCCACTTACTTAGCCTTGCATGTAGTTTTTCGCTTAGCTCAGCATGCCTTCGGTTTGCATCCGTTCTTACTTGCTTGTCCTTACTTTCATCTGCATGTCTTCGGTCGTATCAGGTCGGTCCTAGTTGGGTTTGGATGCCCTGTCCGCAGAACGGCTTCTGCTCCCAGTACTCATTTACATTATAGACTTACATATCCTTGCTTCCTTCTGCCTTCGGTTTGAATCGGTTCGGTTCTAAGTGGATTGGAACCCCGTTATGCAAATGGCTTCTGCTTCAAATTACTCATTTACATCAGAGACATCAAATTCCAGAACTGTAATCCGGTCGCACTTTTCTTCACGGGGGACTGCAGGCCTTGACGTCTTCCCGTTTTGCTCTTACAGGCGGAGAGACTTTTAATCGCAGAGCAGAAGCCTGGAGACTATCGACCTCTTGATGACGGTAATCCTCCAGATCACCGGCCTACTGGTGCATGTATCAGGTATTAAAGCATTCTAATCTAAACTTTGAAGGGAAAGTTTATTAACTAGAGCGATATAGCTCAGATTGTGGTAAAACGAGGTTGAAATCTGCGTTTAGCCATATCCTATAGGTCACCCTCTGATGGTCTCTAAACGATTGTCAAATCCAATGGATATGAGTTTGCATGAGTATATGGATGTTCAAACGGCTGCGATTCTTTAGAAAGATGAGTTTTTCCATGATCTAGGGAAGGCTCGACTCAATTTGTGCCTCTTCATTCAGGGCATGAGGCCTTTGTTCGTTGTGCCGGAAATGCCTGTCCCCGTAATCGTGGACGTTTCTTGACTGGAAATCAGAGTTGTGCAATATCTGGCACGGATGTTGGAGGCAGCCCAAGGCGCGTTGGAAGGACTGAATAAACAAGCCTTCATGACAGAACTGGTTCGTCCTTTGTAAAGAGAGGTTCCGTATATAATTATAATAACGTTGGTTGTTGAAAGGGATTCTGTTCCCATTACTTAATATACCAAACATAATTTGATACGGGTACCATTATTCAGAGGACAGAGGCCTCGACTTTATGGTTTGTAGTGTGCAGTGTTTGTGGAAGATGGTCGTGGAACTCAACCGCTAACGTCATGTTGTTCTTTGCAGGGCAATCGCTTGCACAAAAGCCTTATCAGTCACTGGCTGAAGTTTGTATTCAGTGCCAGGTTTGGAAATCTTTCCATCAACTGCTTGTTATCCATAACATGGATGCCGCAAGCAGGGGATGTTTCTAGTATCCGTCATTTCTTGAAGACTTGCGGAAGCGCACACGACTTGTTTAAGCTACGATCAGAATTTTGCAGGCCATCACATGCATATTGATTTCATTGATTTGGACATTTGTGCAGCGGTGGCCTGAGGTTGAAGCGTGACGTTTCGGAGTATGCAGATTTTGTTCGCAGTTTCAAAGCACCCGTTGTTGATGAGAAGTTCGAACAGTTGGGAACGTAAGCGAATTTGTTGACATTTGGCCCAATTAGAAACAAATCATTTATCGTTCTGGATTCAACCGATAAGATTGTATTTAGAGGATAGTAAGTCGGTGTTATGAGTTGAGCGAGAAAATATCTAAGTTTTCATTATCTTTTGTGTTGGGCAGGTTGGTGAACGTTTTCATCGTCGCTCCAGAGAGTCTGCCAACTTTACTCGATAGCAGTCTCAAGCTTGCTCGAAAGGATGCTCTTCGGTATGTATATCGCATGACACGCAGTTCGAATGTTGTGAACACCATGCGGTTGTCTGGACAACCCGACCTCGAACGTTTCTCAGCTTAACCACGTGTTGACCGTTTCACTTTCGTTTTCACGTCCAATTTTGCGGCCTTCATGTGTAAGCCAACACTTTTTTGAGCTTTGTGATCTACTACTGCAAACTAAATCAGGTCTAACGATCGCTTCCTGTTGTCTACTCGTGCAGTTTTATTCAACTGCGAGAGGATTACAAAAGTGCCAAGATTGCCACACGTTTCGCAACATTCGTAGTGGAGTAAATCAACTGGAAAAAAGAGTCTTTATCTTCTGTACATTTGGCTCTTGAAATCATTTTTTCAGCTCTCGGTTGTCTATCTGGTCTCCTTGAACTTTTGGCAGTAGTCACCAACTAGGGTGCCCGCATCCATCTTTCCCAGTTGATCGTTCCTAATGGCGTCATCAATCTACTACTGCAGAAGCATCACCTGGACAGGGTTGACTGACAGACAGCGCTGAGTTGCAAGATGGCAGCATATTCTTTCCCCTCTCTTTACGAGAGGTTTCTATTCTGGTGTTACTAGTGCAGCCTCTTCCTATTGGTCACCACTTGGATTAGCCTTCGTGACTATAGCAGAGGGTCAAAATTTATTTACAGCAGCTGGTGTGTGCCAGCTAGCTAATATGTGATGTGCAGGGGTCAGGAATGTATAAGAATCAGTGTACTTGTACATGGATCAAACTCGTGCCCTAATTGGAACATCCGATTGTGATGGTTTTGTGTGTGTGGACCCTGAGGTTCGTAGCATGCAGTTGGAAGTATTAGTTTTCGCTGCTGATGCACGCGTACTATCTATGAATAAAGAAAGGTCGCTGTACAGCATACATACAACGATCCTCAACAGTAGCTCACGAAACCAACTTATTACCGGACTTGGCGAACTAAAGCTTCAGCAATGTTATCTTTCCCCCTTCCCAGACGCATGTGGATAAATTCCCAAGAGTGTATTTGCTAAGGCCAAACTACACACTGGAGTCCCTTCTTATCTCAATATACAGCTCCATGATCAGGCTTTGTTAATCCGCACCTACGGCGTTTGTAGGTGAAGAAGCTAAGATCTGTAAAACCTGCTTTGGCAAGGGTGGGGTCGTGTGCCAGAAGCCCAGCACAATCCCGAAATCACTACAATTAAACTGTCGCTGTAAGGGCCAAATCTGGAACTCTCTCTCTGGACATTCTGCACTAAACATGAAGAAGAGGACCTATGCAAAAGGGGCCTTTTATTTGACAGCCTCACAGTCATTTTATTATTGATCGATTCGACAACAGCTCGCATACACTCTTTATCTCGAGGACTGAAGAAAGATAACTGAAATGAGGAAGACAGATGACGGTTGCGAGTACTTCCTAACAAAGACGTTATACACGATGAAAGCCCGAGCACCAGCAGGGTACTCTCCAAAGTTTCACTTTTTCTCGGTCCTATCCTGCGTCTGGGTGTGGTTTCACTTCTTGCCAGCCCGTTGGCCGCGTACGTGCCTTGTCCTCTTCACGCCCATGTCCCGTAGTGTAGAATAGATCGAGCAGGTTACTTGGACCGGGCCCCCGTCACAATTCGCAGCGAAGTGCCGGTGAAGGAAAGTCCGAACGCTGCGAAGAAGGCCTTAGGGAGACAGCGAAAAGAAGGGAAGAGGAGGAAATGGCTATGATGGAGGCCATTTCTGCTCGAAACGTGGTGAGAGTGGGAAGAATTGGAGTTGTGCTTCCTCCTGTTGTGCTAGCCCCGTCG
Source organism: Lunularia cruciata (assembly GCA_948567375.1). Lineage (NCBI taxonomy): Eukaryota > Viridiplantae > Streptophyta > Marchantiopsida > Lunulariales > Lunulariaceae > Lunularia > Lunularia cruciata. The sequence goes on from OX419760.1 coordinate 13,487,508, forward strand.
TGTGCATACGTACATGCTGATTGCAGGAGCACAGGTTTGAGATCCGGGAAGAATGAGTGGACGGCCCTGACCTCAGACAATGGGAGAACTGAGGGCAGGAGAATCCGGTTGCTGGCGAAAAAGAGAGGGCCGTCTCGCCCCAATGGCCTTGAATCTCGCCGTTCTGTGCAGCAGGAAGAGAGGAAAGAAGATTCGGAGGGAGGCCCGAGTCCCAGTCCGAGTAATTCTGGAAGCAGTGACGAGGATTTGAGCGGAGAGGTTGTAGATGCAGAGTTTCAAACGGAAGAGACAGCTAAGGTTGATGAGAAGCCGACGACTACTACAGAGTCCCCAGATGACATAGGAAAAGGTCTGAGTGAGCTTAGGAAGGAAAGGGTTGCTTCTGGTGTTCAAGACCCTGCAAATACTACTGACTTTTGGCAGGGAGTGGCGGAAGAAACCAAGTTAATAGAATGGCCTGCTCTCCCTAAGGTTTTGGGGACAACAGGTGTAGTGGTAGCAATGATTCTTGGCTCCTCTGTTGTTCTCCTTACGGTTAATGCGATTCTGGCTGAAGGTTCCGACTTCCTGTTCACAAATCCGGCCTTTAAAGAATTCGCAAGGGGCACCTTGAATCTCTACTGGTAGAGATTGGCGCTCGAATTTTGAATTTGTACACTTAATTCGTTGTAAATCTTCACCAAATACTTGAGCTGAGATTATTATTGAGGTTAGACTGCGCTTTGGAGGCATCTAAGTGCCTCATGGTTGCTTTTAGCTCCGAATTGTCGTGTCTCGAGAGATTGCCTAACGTATAACATTTTCGCTTTTGTTTTCTGCTTTTGCTCGTGGAATTGCTGTTCACCAATGGTATGTGCGGTGGTGATACTTCTATTATGGTTTACCTGTACACATACGTTGGAGGAGCTACAACAGACTAGAGAATTCTAATCACTTGAAGCTCTTATCGCTCTCTCGAACTGGTTTGCAAGTTGTTGCACAGTAGGAGACTCACATATAACAATATCTGTTTACTGGGGAGTTGCGTAAACAGTGATGTAAATTCATTTTGTCGACAGCTGGTCAGAGTTGATTGTGCTCGAGTGTGAAACAGTCACTTTATCCCCAGATGATACAGTTTAAGGCCGGAGTACATGAATTCCTGAGCTAAGCCTGATTGTAATCCATATCCAATTATCACCTTCATCCTGCTCTTGACGTGTGATTGGCGAACATTGCGAGCACTCAAACCCTCGGCAGCTGCAGATTCACTGTTGGAACAAGTCTTCACTGGTGATACAGTATTACGCCAGGTTCCATTCAGCAATATTCGATTTATAAACAGATCTTGTACTAGTGTTGGAAGAGAAATATTGTCCGTGCAGAGAAAGCAATTCGTGCGGAGCATGCACTGAGCTCGTTGATGGACTTTGGAAGTCATCCGTTACAAACTCTCTCCAGGTTTGTTTCACAAGTTGACATGATTAACTATGCAGTAAGTGACATGATTGATACAGCACGTCTCCGTCATCCAAATAATCCCCCCTAATAGACGTTTCAGACAGTTCAAACAGACGAAACTCCTGCACTTAACGCAATCCTGTGCATGTGTATCCTATAAGCAAACAGTCCTCATTTGAGAAAGTTTCACGCAAAAAAAAGTTCCTAACGAAGCTCCGGTGCTCAATCATACTGTACAAAAGCCCTCCGGAGTGGATAAAGAGAAGATCCAACAAGATATCCTTGATTCGACGACAGACTACTGTACATACTGCACCGTTCTGCAATGTCCTTCCTTTGGCTGGGTAACTACTGTGCTCACTTGATATCTCGCTCCAGAAAGTTACTGTAAATACTGCACCATCATGCGATGTGGATCAATTAGCGAAAAAAGGCGACCGCGTAGGAAAAATGAAGGATGGGAAGACCCCATCAAGCCGTACAAGGGAGAGACAAAAAAGGTAACATGGGGCTAAGCCCCAATAGAGTCTGTATGAGAAATCTGCCCTACCGCACCTAAGATATCCGAGCTATGCAAGTCGTCCGGTCTATACACAACTGGAGCATCCGAAGAAACATCACCTAATGTGATTGCTCTCCTATGGATTGCACCAGCCACGGCGCTCTGTAGAGCAATGGATACACGCTGTCTAAAGTAAGCTACAAAGTATGAGAGTGAGAGTGGTACCCCTGCCGCCTAACATGATAAGCTCTCGCGCACTCCCTGACAAATGTGTCAAATGCCGTGTCCATCGCTCCATATAACTCCAAGGCTAGAGGAACAAAGAGGTGACCTCGCTGCATGCCCCTGTACTTGGAGACCTTGCGACCTGCTGCTGCACTCGCCGCCCATCCAGGGGGATGGGTAATCACTCCCTCCGAAACTGTATCTCGCGTAGGGTCCGTCACCACGACATCCGCTACTGTCACCTGATCATCTCGGACCAAGTATAAGTCTGCCCTGACATGTGTCGTCTGCAACGCATACGAACGCTCCCTCCAAGCCAAGTATCCACTCTCTCGTGCCATAGCAAACACTATGTCTCTAATGGCATCATGGGTAGCTATCCTCTGTCCTCCAAAAGGACACCGTGTCATGTGGACCGCCGCTGCATCTAGTGTAGAACCACACTCACAAGTGAGTAGTGAAGATGCAGATGGGTGGACCAAACCTAGGCGAAACCTCATCGCTGTAGAGAAAGTAGCCGGTGCGAGTCGGAAAGCCCTAATGCATGGTCGAGCTAGGATCCACGAGCCTGCACCCTTGCCGGAGCAAGAGCGTAGACGTGCTCTAGTAGCCTGAGGAATGGACGAGTCAACTAAGAGAGAATGTAGCGTATGCTCACACTGTCGCTCCATCAAGGAAGACTGTAGACCTCTAGTCCAATCTGACAATAGTGAAGCAAACGGTGGAAAACCCTCTCGTGCTCGTGGAGATAGACTATCTCTCGTTTGCCGCAATAACACCTGGAGAGAAAAGGATCCTCCCTCCACCTCTGTCACATAAGTCTCCAAAACCGGCCTATCAGCAACCACAAAACGAGATGCAAGTAGGGGTGCCGAGAGAGCCCAACTACCCAAAAACGCTATAGGTGCCATCTCCTCCATAGAAAGCAAGCCAACCCCACCACATGAGATCGGTAGAGCCGTCTGTCTACGTGCCAAATCCCCTGTCACACACTCAAAAGTCCCTGGTCCAATAATATCACCAAAGACTCCCATAATCCTCCTATCAAATGCTCTCAGACGTGATAGGAAGGACGATGAGGGGGGAACTGTACGGATGAGGTAGGATGGTCGACGAGCAATACTGGAAGAGAGTATACCAAATGCCACCTGCGGATCTCCTAGTAATGGAAGGTCATCCACATGGAGAACATCCTCTGCAAGAGCAGCGTCCAAGAAGCGTGTGACAAAATCCTCCGATCCTACTGGCACTCCAAGAACACAAAGTCCCTCTGTGGATGTGATACACCCCTCTGGAAGCTCAAGGTGGGGAGGGATACCTAAAGGGGACCATGCCCTACACTTTGACACCTTGACTCTCAAGCCTACTAGATGTAGCTCGGTAGTCAAAGGCCTGCCTAATCTGATCTACAGTGCCTATGATGTGTATATAATCTGCCAAGGATGGAAATACACAACCTGGCATGGCCAAAGTAGTAGACAGGAGAGCTCTAAAGTGAGCCATGGCAAATAAGGGCCCCCCCAAAGGATCTCCCTCACGTGTACCAACAGATGACTCCAAGACGGTGACTCCCTCCTGTGAACCACCATGCTGGTAGTAAAGGGAAGCAGGAGAGCCATAAAAAGACCGCACAAAAGGAATGAGACTCGCCAAGGATCCACCAGCCTCCCTAAGCTCTCTAAAGATGGATGCACGGGAGACGCTATTAAAAGCGTTCTCAACGTCCACATGTAGGACGACCCACTCCGGATGGATATCTAGGAGTGCTCTAATGCCTAGAGATATAGCCTCACATTCTCCATGTGTAGCTACTCCAAACTGATGTGGACTAAGGTGCTGTCGAAAGTGAGAACGATGCTGAAGGACAATGGTACGACTGACCAAACGCAAAAAGATCTCTCCAATAGCAATCGGTCTAATGCCTCTCGTGTCCTTCTCGATCGCGAGAAGTCGACTAGCATCTAAGACCCGACTAACAGACATAGGAATATCTCCTCTCGCTACTGCTTCAGCCACCTGAAACAACTCGGTAAAACCACTAGAAGGATCATCTGCCTGGAAGCAATCTCTAAGGTGCTCATAAACCATCCCTGACAAGCCTCCTGAGGAAATGCGAGAAGCAGTGCACAATGCTTGTGCAAATAGCGACCTATCAAGACATAAAGGCTGCTCAGGCTAATGATCTAAGACCTCTAGTGGTAGTCCCTCTACTGGATCAATTAGCTGGGTAACTACTTATGCCAACTTTAGACATCATGTCATTGAGAATGATATCTGCCTAAACAAGACAATACTATCTGGTAAGTCTCACAAAAGTCAAGCACAATGGAAAGGAAGCACGCTTGTTTTATTCCTCTTCCGCCAACATGAGAAAGGAATCTTCTCACTTGCATTGAACTCGGCATGTCAGTGATATGCATGAAGTTCCGTGCGGAGCTTCTCACATCCATCAGAGATACCAAAACTCCAAGGAGCACCAAGGAGACAAAGAGCTTATGTCACGAAGTATACGAAACATCATGTAATGTGTTGTTTTCAAGCTACCACAACTCTTTGATCAACTAGAAGTTGATCCTATACCAGTGCATCTGTCATACCTTGAGGTGCAGATAGAGTCTCATGCATATCGCTCGCCGCTTGCTTTGGGTAATCACCATACTGATGTATTCTGCCCGAACTACTCCGAACGAACGGGCTCAAAGCAGATTGAAACGACACACATTGGATAACATGAAGGATGGGAAGACCCCATCAATCCGAATGACGTGGTTATAGCGTGAGCTTATGTGTGGTGTGATTATACATTTTATTGTCTGTACTAAAATGTTTTTGTCTTTCATTCGCTGATTTTATGTTTTTATTCTCTTTTCTAAATAAATATTGATATTTGATTTTCCGACGATAAAAAAACTAAATATGTGGATATACAACAGATATGTAAAAAAAATTGAATATGTTTATATATACATATATATTATTTTTAATTTATTTTTTGGTGTAGCCTTGGACCGCCCAGATCGCACGGGTGAGTGGCAATTGAATCTCGATTAGATCTCGCATGAATCGGCCCGTCTATCCTCTTTCAAATTGAAAAGCTAGTTCTCCTTTTGAAGCAGCTGCTCCATCTTCTAAAAGTTGTCCTTTTCTTAGTATACTATTTCAATTTTTTACTTCAGCTTTCTGATGGATAAATGTACTATTATAAGAATGTTGATATGTTATTAAAGTTAATATTTTAGCCTTTATTGCTAGGGCTTTGTTTATTTTGGTTCCTTCTGCTGTTTGAATTATTCCTCGTTAAAACACGAGGAATAATTTAAATTTTTATCGCAGAAAAAAAATCAAAAATAAATTTATCTCACAAGGTTTTTTCTTATGGCAAAAGGAGTCAATTTGATATTTAAATGTGATGTGAAGTTATGGATAGAACTGCTCTTGAACCTGTTGCCTCGTTTACACGTGCGCCAATGCTTATCAAAATTTTATCGATTCTTCGATTCACAAATGAAAAAGGATGAAGCCTACGAGGTACAACGGGGGCTGAGCAGATTGAAACTAGCAGTGAGAGTGTTAATCCTTCTCTCGAGGCCGTGGTTCATCGACGCTCTCACTGGTGAAAAAGCGTTGACACAATCACAAGTTCCATGTTCAAAGTAGCCGCGAAGGCATCAAGCCAGTGCTGTAAGAAACGCTCAGAGGAGATCTACTGTTAGCGCCTATTTCAGTGCCGGAACTCTTGTCTGTAGCGACAAGTACTGGATTTGTTGCCTTTTTGGTCGGCGGGACCGACGGAGTGAGTAGGAGTAGATAAAGATGGGGATGACGAGGCAATAATCTTTTTTTAAATTTGGCACTAGAATGCCAAATATCGCTGATGGTACGCATGCGACGCTCGAGGGTAGTTGCACGCAAACTGTGTCTGAGACAAAGACGCGGGGAGGAAGACGAAAGTGGAGAATCAAAGGAAAAGCTCCAGAGCACTGGAGAAGAGGGGGAGGAAGAATTGATTATACGGGTGTGATGGCAGCTCCGATCTGGAAAGCGGTGGTGATTTTGATCATCGGGTTGTCCATCGTGAGTGGAAGTGGAGCAGATCTGTTTGAGAAGAGCAATAAGAAGAGAAATTTTGGCCTGTGCTCGAGGAAGTCTAAGAAAGATGAAGGTGATGATGATGATGATGATGATGATGATTCTGGGTACAACACCGATGCAGGTCCAGTGCCGGACAAGCTGAATGTGCATCTCGTCTCACACACACACGATGATGTTGGGTGGCTCAAGACTGTTGATCAGTACTATGTGGGCTCCAATGGTTCTATTCAGGTCGGACTCTTCTTTCAGAATTCCTCGAGTCACCGATAGAACTACTGCTATTCACAGGATATTCTTTTGTCTCTCTTTTGTGGGTTCAAAATTCCTTTATCTTTTGGGGTCCGCTCGTTGAAGCCCTGGTTTTAGATGACAGATTGTAGTGTACCTCACTCTCTCTAGTTAGGACATTTATCCTTTTTTGGTGGAGTTGCTTTTACGCTTAATATCAGAAACTGCTCTTGCCACTTGCTTCTTGAGGCTTTGTGGATTGTGTGGAGGAGCAGCTTTGGCTTGCAAGGGTGGATAATCCGCGTGAAGATGGCGGATTGGGTATTATGTCGATTGACACTTAGTACATGTGAACACGGATCGCTGTGTGAAGTTCAATGAAATTCAGTGGCTGTTAAGAAGAGTCCAACTGGTTCACAAAGCAGTGTAATCGATGCGTTTAAGCTCCACAGTAGTCTGCCTTTCTAGCAACACTGCCAGCAGTGGCGGAACAATGTTTTCAATATTGATTTTTCTCTCTGCGGCTTAATGCTCATGAGAATTAAATTTCCTTTTTATTCTCTTCGGGCAGACTGCAGCAGTTCAGTACATTATCGGCTCTGTTATCGATTCTTTGCTCAAAGATTCGAACCGCAAGTTCATTTATGTCGAACAGGTAAATAATCGGCTCTTTACTTACCTTCCCCCGTGATTTTATCAATTCTGTGCTAGCATGGTCCCAGCAGTTTTTCGCGTCTGATGAATGACGAGCTTGAATTTCACAGGCATTCTTCCAGCGCTGGTGGAGAGTGCAGAGCAAGTCCAAGCAGAAGGCAGTAAAGAAGCTGGTGAAGTCGGGTCAGCTTGAGTTCATGTGAGTCTACATTTCTACGTTTCTACCAGAGTAGGCGGTCAAGCAAATCCAACTCGGTATGTAAAGACTAGCGTTTGTTCAAAATATGCGGAGTGACTGTGACTATGGAAATGAATGCAGCAATGGTGGATGGTGCATGCATGATGAAGCGACCACACACTTCACCGATATGATTGATCAAACAACACTTGGACACCGGTACATCAAGAAGCAATTCAATGTTGCTCCTAGAGTTGGCTGGCAAATCGATCCTTTCGGGCATTCTGCTGTTCAAGGCTACCTCCTCGGAGCAGAGGTGCGAATGTTCGATAATCGTTAAATGATTGAGTTCACGAAGCGAGAGAAGTCTACGTGCTTATTTGGCAAATTCTAAGAGGTTGTACTGCTTCTTGTGGGCATCTTTGTGATTTCAACATAAGAGTCAAAGAAATTGTAAATGGCTAAATTATTAAGATGGTCTATCGTTGATTTTACATGAAACACAGCTTGGTATTGCAGGTGGGTTTCGATGCATTGTTTTTTGCTCGAGCCGACTACCAAGACAAGCTCCAGCGCCAGAAAGACCGCTCGATGGAGTTCATTTGGCGGGGTTCTAAAAGTCTAGGGGCATCTGCCCAGGTAAGTAAAAGATATGGTTCCCCCAACTATGCCTGCTAGCCATTGCTGAGTTAGCTAATTGCATAGAAAGAAGTCCGGTTCACTCCTATAGAGTGAGGAGGTTCAGCAGATTTTGCACACTGGTTAAAATCCAGGTTCATTTCATCACGGCTGGTGGTTTTCCTGTACTCTCTCTAAAGTGCCTGCCTGTCCTTACGCTTCGGTTACTGCGATAATCACGTGTCTTGTTCTCTTTCAGCTCTTCGGTGGACTTCTTGCACACCACTACAATCCCCCAGAAGAATTCACCTATGACATTAAGTCAGGAGGCCCTCTAATTCAGGTATAGCTTGCTTCAGCAAGAAGTCATCATTTATTGAGAGGCATTCGAGATTACGATTGATGAGTGAGTACAAGTTGCGAAGATAAATAAGCTATTGGTTGGATGACTTTCTATTATCACGAACTTAGGCCCGTGCCATGATCTGAGTCTCATTCTTATCGTTACACAGGACGATCCACTTTTGTATGAATACAACGTGGAAGAGCGCGTTGAGCTTTTTGTCAAACTTGTGCAAGAGCAGGTTGGTTCAAATTCTGACCATGCTTTCATAACTTAGGCGACTCTATGGGAGAACACCTTGAATTGTATTCTTTCTAGCGTTGTTTATTGACTTTTGGTCACCAATTCTGATCTGAGAGGCGATACTCCAACTGGTTCTACAGGCTATCCAATTCCGAACAAACCATATTATGTGGACCATGGGTGAGGACTTTTCCTACGAATATGCGGAGACTTGGTTCCAACAAATGGACAAGCTTATCCATTACGTCAATCTGGTACGAAGTACTTGGCTTTTGGGGTCCACTCGCATGATGGACATTGTTAGGCTGGCAGTTTTCCAGGTCTCGTGGTAGTGTAAACATCAATGCAGTATACATCCTGGTTATCGCCAGTTGAATTCCATGACTGTAATTTACCAAGCTGATTACTTGTGGCTATTTCGTTTCTATTTTACACTCATGCATCCAAGATTCTATCCCAAACTTGGTCGGATACTAAATTGGAGCTTAATATGAGGGCTGTCAACAGACATTACTCATGGTTTGCATCGTCTTCATGCCAGGATGGGAGAGTAAACGTTTTCTATTCCACTCCTTCAATATACGTGGACTCCAAGCACGCAGCAAATGAGACATGGCCTATTAAGGAGGAAGACTTTTTCCCGTGAGTGTTCCCCCTCATCTTGGAACTCTGACCAGTTTAACGCTAAGGGATTCTTCAGTCAAGTATATCAAGTTTATGTTTCCTACGTAATTTGATTTTTGAGAAATATGTCAAGAAAGCTGTATCAGGATTTGTAGGCCACACACCTTAGGTACAGCATTTCCAGTAAATCGCAAATACAATGCGAATATAGATGATCTTGTTATCGAATTCTGACAAAGAGGTCTTGCTTGCACTAGACTCACTGCGTGACTTTGGTGACCCAGTGGGCTATGTTATTAACTTAGTCTGTATAGTCACTTACCTTATTTAATAAGGTTTGACACTCCGTTTTTGCAGTTATGCAGATTGTCCCCACTGTTACTGGACCGGATACTTTACCAGCCGACCTGCTTTGAAACGATATGTACGCAGCCTGAGTGGTGTTCTCCAGGTAAGCTAGTTCAATAAAGTTTGGCTTAGATTAGCTTCATTATCACACTCTCATCTTCAAGCTGTAACGTGATGTAAAGGTGTGAACCAACTCATCTTATCTTTGGCCTCCGTGAATGTTGTGTCAACTGGCCTCAGGCAGCGAGACAACTTGAGTTCATAGTGGGTAAAAATCAGACGGGCCCCAATACAGATGAGCTAGAGGAGGCAATGGCGATTGTGCAACATCATGATGGAGTCAGTGGTACTGAAAGACAGCATGTCGCAAATGATTATGCTACGAGATTAGCAGTCGGTGCCGCCGAGGTAAGAGGTACCCTTATCGAGGGGTAGATTCCACGTAATATGGCAGCTGATCTCCTTCTGTATAAGTCTAACTCGTTCAAATGAGGTTCGTCCCCTTGGGGTCACCACCTTTTTATCTTGCAAGACATGATGTGTACCACCACATCAGACAGACGTTCAATTCTGTTAAGCAATATGTACGTTGTACCTCAAACTAGAGCAGTCAATGGAGACCATTCTGAACTGGATAATGAAAATACTTCACGTCACTGAAATAAGTTGGGTTGTATGGTTGCAGGCAGCTGACGTTATCAACATAGCTCTAACCCGGTTGATCAGTAGAAACTTAACCTCTCCTGAAAAGGAGGAAGAAGTCCACTTGGAACTGTTCTCGGAGGAAAATGTAAAGATGCCGTCTATTGAGGAAAACACAACGGACCCTTTGAAATTTGAGCTGGCAAGTATCGATCCCCCAAGCCAACTCTTAGTTTCTGTAAGACTTGAAAAGCCAGTGGTCGTTCACAAGTCCAACTTGATGAGAAGATAGTTGCCAATCATCAGGCTACCTACAAAGAGTTCGCGAGTTCTCACATCTCCATTTTGCTTGAAATTTGTTTCAATCACCTAACTAACTTTATGTCATGTAAAACTCGGTTCCATCTGCTTGTACCTCAATGTTGGTAGCATTACCTGGCCAATATTGGAACTTAATCATTTTACTCAATTTCTTCTCTTTTTCTATCTCAACTTTTAATAAACCAAAGATCGCGAACAAGCTCCTACATCTGACTGAAGCTCTCATTCTTGAGTTCAATCTGTTGTTTCTCCATATAAAGTGTCTTACTATTTCGACCCCTGCAAAATAATATTTCAACTTATGCCGTATTTGCGCAGTGTTTCCTCCTGAACGTCAGCCATTGCCCACCCTCTGAAGTTGATCTGTCAAGCGGAAAAACTCTGGTATGTGAATGTGCAGTCCTATCAGGTATCTTTATTTTAAGCGAAGTGTTTGATTTAGATTTTGATTTAGATTTTGATTTGATGTCGATTGTTAATAGAACTCTGACTTCATATACATCGGAACGATTAGCATTGTTCATTAACTTGTTCGATATTATTTCTCAATCAGGTGGTGGTTGCCTACAATCCCCTCGGGTGGGCAAGACAAGAGATGATAAGTATTCCGGTAGGATGAATCTGAACGTATCTTGTGTACTCCATGCGTAAAGTCGTGTCTACGCTCTACACTCACATGCATCACGGCGATTCTCACTCCCCTAGTTACCAACAGCAGTGTGGTCGTCTCCACTGCGCTCATAACTTGGAAATAGAAGCACGTCGTTTCAGTATTTGAAGCCATTTAGGGACTCATTCTGGATTGTGCAATTCTCGGGGTATATAGGGAACTGATTCGGACTGTAACTGTCGTCGGTGAGTTCTCAGGTTTCCAATGCAGCGCTGACCGTTACAGATTCTGAGGGTCAAGCTATTCCCTCCCAACTTGTACCTCTGAGCCATGTCGCTGAAGAACTTCGTCTTAAGTACGCGAAGGGAAGTGAAGGATCTCTATCGCATCTCATCTTTCAAGCAGTTGTTCCTCCGCTCGGCTATCGAGCTTTCCACATAAGAGCATCAAAACCAGGCTCTCTCTGTGAGATATATGCCTGTCTCAGATTTCCTTATTCTGTTCTGAGCAGATACTCAAGCAAGGAACCAACTTACAGTTCTGCTGGCCTTCCATTATCTTGGAGCATTAGTTGATGTTCTAATGGAGCCGCTTATTTCGCAGATTCTGCACACCAATCTTCTGTTGAGAAGGAAAATAGGAGAGCGGGTCACGTTCAACTTCAATCTAGCGGTGCACATATAGAAATCTCTCTTGAAACAGGACAAATGCAGAAGATTAAAAATATGAAGACTGGTGTAAGTTGATGCCAGCAAAGTTAATGTCAATCTAATCATTGAAATCGGCAAAGTTGTAATGAAATGCCAGTTAGTTTAGATACCAGTTGCTTAGATGATAATTCTTTTCTTGTATCTCAGCTTACGGCCGACGTTGAGCAAACATATTGCTGGTACAGTGCAAGTGATGGTTACACTCAAGACACATACCAGGTCAGCTCCTCAAAGCAATCAGTTTTTCGATACCGAACATGCTTTAAGCAAGGGTTGAATTTGCACAACATCCTTCAAATTGAACTACGGTATTGACTTCGACCTGAGGTTTCTTGTATTGCAGCCATCTGGAGCCTATATCTTCCGACCAAACAGCCAAGCCTGTTCCCCCGTTAACAATCCCAATGACACCGTACATTTCAGAACTTAAACCCATGATTTATACTTTAATGATTTGTTCTTGTACCACTCCTTGAAAATTCTGACTTCGCTAACATGCAGAATTTTTAGGGGATACCGCAATAACCTGTTAATATGCTTTGTCCAGGTCCAGTTGACAGTAATACGAGGACCATTGGTGGAAGAAGTCCATCAAACTTTCTCTCCTTGGATAACTCAGGTTCGTGCTAAAGTCCCATCATGTTGATGGTCACTGCATACGTAGAATGTACGTAGATAAAGATGTTGGGGCTGTGATTCATCCATCCTAGTCGTATTGAGTAACACCTAAGGCTTTTGTACTGTTACCTAAATTCACTGACGACCTGTTTATGACGACGTTTCCAAGGTCTCTTCATAGACGATATATTGTATATTGCTTTTCTTCACAGTCTCTGTGCCCGTATGACAGGTTATCAGGCTTTACAAGGATGCAGACCATGCCGAACTGGAGTTCACGGTGGAGATCGAAACCCCGTGTGGCTTTGATTTTCATGACGAAACACAATCTTATAATTATCTTTACTGTCAAATATATTGATGACACCTATCAGTAAATAATCTTTTCATCCTGTTGCAGGTGGGTCCGATCCCAATTGATGACCGTGTTGGCAAAGAGGTTGTTACCAAGATCACAACAAATCTAGCTACTGATGGAGAATTTTATACAGATTCGAATGGGCGGGACTTCATAAAACGAGTAAGTTTGATGAAAGATGCAATCCCACAGCTCAGATGTGTGTCATAATTGAAGCTCAAATGATGCTTGAGCTTTATGTAATTTCGTATGATCGTTCCGATTTTGCAATGTCTCGACAAATCAAGCTTTACAATTTCATCAAGTAGATGCACTAGGAAAACAGAGTCTATGGTGGTTTATCGCTCCCATTCCAGCTTGCTCATTACTCCTGTGTGTTTTAGGTGCGTAACTACAGATCAGATTGGACTTTAAATGTCACTGAGGAAGTGGCGGGTAACTATTATCCTGTACGTCCAGCTCCTAAACTTTACGCTGATTGGTTAAACTTGACAGTCGCAGTTCTTCCTAGTCCATCTCTAGTTCTCGCAGAATGTGGTAGCTTGCAACTGGTAGTGAAGTTGGACAAAAGCCCGAAGCTAAGCTTGTGTGTAAGGAACTGTAGATGTATAATTTTGGTTCAAATGACAGTGCTGGACAATGAGCTTACCTAACCTCTTCCCTGGATCACTTCTGGCAGTTAAATTTGGGCATCTATCTCTCCAACAACGGTACTGACTTCTCCGTTCTAGTGGATCGAGCTGTCGGGGGTGGAAGTATATCAGATGGGGAGGTGGAAATCATGCTTCACAGGTTTCTACCTTTCACAGCTTTTTACTTTTCACAGCCTTCTCTGCGTTTCATAGATGTTTTATAAGTCTGACGTCCCTCTTATCGAAATTGCTAAAGGCTTGAACTGAACACACTATTTCTTCAGACGGTTACTCAATGATGACAAAAGAGGGGTAAGCGATGTGCTCAACGAGGTGGAGTGCATAGGTGAAGACCAGAAGTGTGAAGGTTTGAAGGTATGTCCTACTCAGCCAACGAAGATAACCTCGTGTCTCTTGGTTTTGGAGTTGTCCTTGAACATGGGGCTCACCGATCAACTTTGAATTAAATAGTGTAGTAAATGCTTATGCCTCTCTCATGTTTGTGGAGTTCCCCATGTTACTGCAATTGGTTCGTCAGATACTGTATTTGATCCCAAGATTGCGGTAGCAGGTACAGGGAAAGTACTATGTGCGTGCAAGCTCTACCGCAGATGCACCACAATGGCGGAGATCGTATGGTCAACAGATTCTTTCCCCTATGCAGCTTGCGTTTACAATTCTTGAGGTAAGGGGGTTAGACTGTAGGTGTTCTTGACGAGAATCCTTCTGGACATGTCATTGTTCCGATGGAAGGTTTTCCGTACCGCTTACCGGACCTTGCATGAAAATATTGCACACGTCTTCTGTTGTGAGCAGAACAATGAAGAAAGTGTGGGTCCAAGACTCAACTTCTCTATCGCGGCCAGTGATTACAGTCTGCCACCAAATGTTGCCCTTATCACTCTACAGGTAATGATGCTACAAGTAGCTCACTTCGCATTAGTTCTTCACACCTGAAGTATGCTCCTAGTACAAGACACTTCATTAACCTTCATAATCTTCCTGTGTCGTATGTATCACCATTCCGACTTTACAGGAGTTAGAAGACGGGGAGATCCTCTTCCGCCTGGCCCATATCTATGAGGTAACATATCTGTACTCTTGTGTTGAGACTGTTGTGGCCGAATAATACTTCCAGTACCTCCCAGGCGTCGGACATGGGTCAGGAATTTCCACTAACTTGTACTTCTTAACTGCTTCTAGGTTGGAGAAGGTGAAACCTTGTCAGCAGTCGCGACCGTCGACACTCGAGCACTGTTCGGTTCAAGAAAGGTAAAACCTTAGTCGCACTTTTTCACAACTTAGGACTTCTGCATGTCGATTCAAGTCTTCTCAGCTCCGCAGTCCCTTGGAACTTACTCAATTTGTTGCCATCTATTATTACAGATCGAGGAAATCGAGGAGGTCACTCTAACGGCAAATCAGAAGAAGACGCATTTCGCACCACTGGAATGGAACACGGAAGGAAACGCAACCTCATCCAAAGAACCAGTACGAGGACGTCTATTGAAGAAACACGAAGTGCTTGTGGAACTTGGTCCGATGGAGATCAGAACCTTCATCGCTTCCTTCAAAGAAAAGTCGAGTTACCTGTAGATTCGTCTTCAGCTTTGACGATAGCTATGTTCGCTTGTAGCACTGATCTGTGCCACTGTAACAGCGGAGGTTGAAATAAAAATGGAATACACCTTTATACAGATGCATGAGCAGAATGTGATACTTTCTCTCTGGTGACTTGCCCAACTGAGTTTCAAACAAAATCATTCTTATGGTAATTAGATTGAACACCCAGTTGGACATCATACTAGATCATCTCCACAAGAGGAAACGATCATGTCAGACGGGGAAGGAACAATGTTCACCAGCCTTCCCGAAACAAATAGGAAATATATTCTTAAATATGATTCGGTCCGAATGCCTTCGAGTCTTCTTTCAACCTTACTTCTAGAAAGACCGGTATCTTAGCGCATCAAAGATAATGCATCTGACAAACCTATTCCAAATATACAGAAATTTATTTAATTGAATATATTTCACTGGAAAGGCTTTTCGTTTGGTTCAAGTCTTCGCTCAAAATTGACCGGTATTTACACGCATTGAGGACATAGCACCCAGGTTCAACCTCGCACCAGAGCGTTTTACTGGCCTTGCATGATCTACGATATCAAACTTAAGTAGGCAGATCTTAAGCTGAAGTAAAAGAGCTAGGGATCATAAATCTGTCCTGAAACGAATGCCCATTATTTTTACGCTTGGCAGGATGTAACCTACAGCTAGGCAATGCACATAGACTAGTCTTATACCATAGAAATTTAAGACTCGTCTTTCAAGACTGGCCCAGTACGAAGCCTAATGTTAAGCCCAGGGTTCCTTAGTATATATGGGAAACTTCACGAGTTCTACCATGTAAATTAGAGACAAAACTGTTGTTGCCAGAGTACAAGTCTGAACTTGCTAGCATGTCATAGAAGGATGCATCACCGCCTCATTGCTATGTTGAAAAGCTGCACAGAAGAGAAACAGAGATCTGCAAAATGTGAGAACGCAGAAGGAGATCTTGGACTCAAAGAGAATAACGGAATAAGCCGTCGTTGCATCTTCAATAACTGGGCAAAACCAAAATAGTACCAATGTGAAAAGTCAGATGGAGATCTTGTGATTAGGAAGAATACTGAAATCAAGTCGTCGCATCTTCTAAAACGAGAAATTACCATTAGTGATGGAATTGACTCGACATTACCACGTAGTATCCAATGTGGCAAGTCAGGAGGAGACTTCGGATCAAGAGGACTACTGCAATCAGCTCGTTGCATTTTCTGGTACGAGAACAATGTTACCAAGTTATACGTTGACAAGTAGGATATGCAATGTCATGTGACAAACCTGGCGAGCTCCTTGCACGACTCTCCTGTCTTCTCGTGATGTCATTTTGGATTCACCTCCTGAAGTTGGTGTGACCTCTCCTCGTCCCATTGACCTTTTCCTCCTTTTCTCCTGACTCCCCATGTCAGAATTTCCCGGGAAGTTGCTTCCTGTATCATAGCTGGACTTTATCATTTCAGCAAGTACCAGGTTATTCTTCAGGACTTCCTGGGGGAAAGTGGCACTTTCTACGTTCTCAACATCATCACTGCCCATTGAACCAGGCAACCCCATGATTCCCTTACCACCGCCATCCTTATAAGCTGAAGCCTCCAGAGAGTTACTTTCTGAATCAACGTTGGGTTTGCCCTGTTCTGGTTGTACCAGGGTACTCGTCGAGAGTTCTCGTTGGAAAGCTGTGGTATCCGCACTTTCACCACCACCGTTACAGCAACTGAAATGAGGCACAGCTGTGGTTTCCACATTGTCAACAGCTCCATCACCACACGTTGAGTGGACATTGTCACATTCTTCACTTCCATCCTCACTCCCAGTGGTCTGCTTTGAAGTTGAATTCGAGCTTTCAAGCTCGTCTGCCGTGGTTTTCTCCAACCCTTCCTGTGTTTCCTGTTGGCGAGACGGACCGTCGGAGTCTGGAGAAGCTTGAACACCCTCGCCGTTCCCATTGACGTGAGAAGATGTTTCATGATGGTGAGGGGGAGTTACAGACTCTGGCGAGGCTCCAACATCACCAATATCTCCATCAGCGTGGTTAGCATCAGACTGGTCATCTTCACATGTTGGTAAAGAGTCCTCACCAGTGTGAACAACAGGATCGTATGTCAAAGATGATTTCTCTTCATCCGAATATTTTGATTCCATCTTCTTCAGAATCTGTAGGCCAACGTCTTCAGCTTGAAGTTCTTCAACATTTCGTTGCATTAAGTCGACTTCTTCTGACTTTCTGGGAAAAGACTTTAGCTCCAGCTCATTTACACTAGAGGCGATGCCATCCACTTCAGGAACTAGTCCCTTCCCAATTGGCTGAGCTTCTTTGCCTGCTGCCTCCTCTCCAAAACTTTCCACCACCACCTTTTCATTGCGTATATGAGTAATGGGAGTAGTGCGTGTCCTGTTAACACCAGGCTCAGCAACTTCAGCTTCTTTCATCTCCACATCTGTACTACTCTCAGGTATATGAGCTTCCAAGTTAGGCAGCTTCATTGCCGGAGTGTAGCTATTCATAGTCAGATACCCCACACCAAAATGCCCATAAACGCTCTGCCCTTCCCCTACAGAAGAAGCTGGGTTTGACTTCTGCCGGTTGTAGCTCCCCTTGCATGAGACCTGAGTCCTTCTCCCACTCTGCCTGTGCTGCTGCTGCCCCTCAGCTTCCTCAACCTGATCGCCTTTCCTCTTCAAAGACGATCTCCTCTGCGGTTCCGGCGACCCGGCCCCCAGCAAGCGTTTTGTGGAACTCTCCACAGGGTGCTCCCATAACTTCTTCTGCAAGCATAGACTCGAAACGTAAACACACGGCGAACTAAATCCAATTAACTCAATTGACGGCGCAACAAAACAAGTAAAAGCACCAGAAGGAGCGAAATCTTCTCACATTTTGATGCATGTTCATCATGAGCTGGAGAGCATTGGTCTTCGATCGCGAAAGCTCCCGCTCGAGCTCAAAGTTCTTCTTCCTCATCATCTCCACGACGTTTTGGAGGTAGTGAACGCAGGAAACCGCATACGAAGCGTACTTGTTCAGCACTTCCGTTGCGGCCTGCTCCACACTCCTCAGCATCAGAGCTTCGAACTCCTGAACCCGCTGTTCAATTGGTGCATGGACATTTTTACGCTCATCGAACTGATCGAAGCCGATTTTCATACTCTCCTCCATAAGTACATCTCTTCTGAACTTCTCCACCCAGCAATTCCACACTTTCTCTCCCTACAAACCACCACCCCAAACACAAACAGCAACGACAGTCAGAGCTCGAAATCCGTAAATTTCTTCCTCTACAATTCACCAAATTGAATAAACTCCAAAAATTCCAAACCAGCTAAGAAAAATCACAACCAAATCAATGTTTACCTCGTCGGGGGATTCCCGATTAGATGATTCTGGACAGGCCATCGTGTGTTTCCCGGTCTCAGACTGAACTCACTCGGACCACCACGACCACCTCCTTCTCTTCCTTCTTCTACTTCCTTCGGGGCTCGGATGCCCAAAGCCACGTAGACATTTGGGGGGAGCACCTATTTCTTACGTGGAGATTTCTGATTGACAGGAGATGCTTGTTTCTACTCCAGAAACTTGATGTTTGCTCTACGTGGATGGATTTGCGCGGCCACGGATGTTTGAGATTGCTGACTGCGCAACAACGGCCTCGTCTAGAGCACACCTTGATGAGGAATCGAGCAGCCAGCAAGCTGCAGCTTCCGGGAACCAGGTTGGGGTTGACTCAACCCTGGTCGGGTTGACAAGAGGGCAATACTGTGGTCAAGTTGGTATCCTCGTCCTGAGTAGAACTCGATAACCTTCAGTTATAAAGTGATGTTTGAACAACCCACTGTTATGGTTATGGTAATTTCCGTTAGATTGTCACTTATAATAATAAATTGTATAAGTGTGGAGTACATTGTTTCTTATGTTAATCCATCTCTTGAGGAGAGAACGGGAGAACAAGCATGACTAAAACTTACATGACTGCAATAAACTGTTCTACATGGACAACACACTTGTGTTCACCATGATAAGTACATATCATTCTTTGAAACCCATATAGATAATCGATATCTAGGAATCGATTATCGATGCTAGAACATATGATTCGGACATCAATTTGGTATTGAGTAAGTTTTCAACCATTCAAATTTGTTTAATCCCATGTAGGCCCACGCCACTTAAATTGTCCAAAGAAAGGTGGATTTCTATTGACGTATTCTCTTTCTTTTGTTAAAAGTATTGAAGGTTAAAACATATTATTTAGTCTCTCTCTCTCTCTCTCTCTCAAAAGAGAGACTAAGTAAAGAAGGATGAGAAAAAGGAATTTAACACTAAAATATGCTTAAAATGTTCTTCAATCTCACAAGAATGAAATCTGTAAAGAAACCCTTTTATTTTCAGTCAACCTTGCCCTTGAAGTCGAAATCACATTGAATCGCATTTTATATCCTACAATATTTAATTTTTCATATCTGATAAAATAAAAATTTTATATTTTCCCAAATGTCCTTGGAAGGAAATGAAGCCAATATTTTCAACATAATGACCTTGAGAAAACCAACTCTAAACTTTGTAATTAAAGATCAGAGACTGTAAAGCATGTGTTTGATAGTCTTGGGGAGAGTGATCTTGAGATATTTTTCACTATCTGAACTATTACAGCATACTATAGTGTACATGAAAGCACGCATGCACTTGCAATGTATAGAAATCAATTTGAAAGGTCGGTTCGAAGGGACAATTTCTCAAAATAAATCACGCAACTGGTAGTATCCCATTTAAATACGCAGTACCTGAAAAGAAATTATACATTACTCTTCTCACTTCTACCCCTGTCAAGACTGATAGAAATCGAACCAGGGCAATATATAAGCCGACTTTGAATGTAGAAAAGACATCATATTTAGAGTATCATCATACCAGCACGCTTTAATCAGGACATGATAACTCAATACAAGTTTTTCTTAACGTGATGAGTCTGATGACCTTTCACTCTATTAAGAGCCTACTTTTAACTAGCTCCAATATGCATACTACATTATGAGCATATTGGTGTCGTAATTTAAACGTTCAATCAAGTAAATATCTCTCAAACTATATTCCACAATGGTGAATTTTAGGTCTCATGCTCTCATAGTAACTTCTTGAAAGATTACACTTGGTGGGGTATACGGAGAACATGTCAGAAAGACTCTAACGATTGTTAGTGAAATCAAAATCCAAATGCTTTTTCGTTCAATTCCATCTAAAGAGATCAAAATTGAATGTTTGCGTACTAAATGAATGTCGTCATACCTTAGTCTCCAGAAAATATTAGATGAACAGAAACGTCGACCTTTTCTGTAGAGGTTTGTAGAAACGTAAGGCATAATGTAGGATTCTATAACTCAGAAGTTTATTTCCAAAGTTGTTTGGAAAAGATAATCGGGTGACAAACACTAAAATATAGTTTAGAACGAAGCAGTTTTTGCATAATTCGACTTGTGAGAAACTGACGTAAAACTCTGAATTATCAAAACAGACTACAGTATAAACTCTCGTAGAATAGCCGAGACTTTGGATACGTGCAAGGTGTCTGTAGAAATTTTAAGATTGACACTCGCGGTACACTGTGTCGATTGATCTTACCCAAGTTGTATAATTTTACATTGAATAAACTGATACCTTTGACGTTTGTATACCACATAGAGGAGCGCCAGACATAAAAAGAAGGAATGCATGGACCAAAAAGATGCAACATTATGTATCTTAAATACCGAAGAGAAGGAGACTCATAGTTTATTATCCAATATACCATTTACAAAGTGCACGCTTTTCTTACAAGCTATCGCCAGAGCATGGAAGATAAGATTCTCATCTCAAACTCGAACAAAATATACGAGATAGTGTCTAACATTGACCCTGAAATGCTAAACTCATCGGCACCGACCCAAATGGTTTGTATGTTTACATAGCTGTGTACAGAGTAGCTTTGTGGTGTGACGATGAGGTGATAACAGGATTATCATCAAATTACGGTTGAATAATCAGGACACCAACGGAAACAGGGGTGAATCTATTGCGGATCCAGGAGGCAGTTCCACCTTAAGACCAGCTTTTTGTTCCCAAATGAACTCCATGGTTCCAGGACGTGGATCAAATCGCACAGAATCACCGACCCAGCGAGTTGCATAAGCGCGGCGTCGATTACCAGAGGATGATATTCCAGGAGCCCCATGAACGGAGAAGCTATGGTGAACAAGGACGTCTCCAGGTTCCAAGTCCCATGTCAAAAGTTCAACCTTCAATTGCCACGCAAGAACGCTCTCTGGTCAGCTTGACACTGTGGTTCCTAGTGCTTAAATGAATGAAATGGCAGATATTTACAAACTAAGATCTGTACAAGGTTCAGATGCTACATGAAACTGATTCTGAGAAGCTCCCAGACCTACCTTATCTAGCATGCTGTCGACGTCTGGGGCCTCTGGCAAAGGAGTCACATTTGCAGCCTGGTATCTGTCTGCGTCACCAGAGAAAGACCTCAATCTGCATACAACCAACGGTTTAGTCCCTTTACCGCGGTCAGCACCAAATCTATGGCCCATCGCTTAGAAGATGTTTTCACACACTAATATCTCCTCGTTCATGGATAAAAACTTCTTTCCTCCAGAATTACATACCAAAGAGATCCGACTGGACGTAAGTGGGTTTGGTTGCAAAGTCTATGTTAGAACCCAGGCTTAACTGTCCAGATACCTTAATACCATTGATTCAAGTGCTTCACAAGCATCAAAAATATTCTTGCGTATCCTGACATATTAATCAATCATATATTCAAACTTTTCCATTTTTCTCTGACTCTGTTTGGTAAACAACTCAAGATCTCGTACTCACTTGTGCAGAAGCTTCCATTTGTGAGAGCCCTTCACATATTGGACGCAGCTAGACTTGGGAATGTAGTCCAAGGAGAGCCACAAAGAGATGACCTGGTTACCAGCAAGTGGCCAGTAAGAGTGGTCATTGTGCCATGGAGTGGTTGTCTTTGTTCCCGGTTCCTTCACAAACAGCTGATCATAGAAAAGACGCACCTGCTTTGCTCTGTCGTTCATGATTACAGTAAATCAGCTTATTCATCTCTACCTGAATAACATAGACAAGAACCACTTTTGCTAATTTTGGAACAGTCGACCAGTCGACTGAGTTAAACTGGTTTCAGACTCACATTGTTACATGAGAGGACTATGTACAGAAGGCACACCTTTGAGACGGTTTACCAGAGTGTCAAGAATGTTTAAGGTTTCTCTGGTGCTGTAATCTGGTTAATTTATTTTGAGTCATCAACCAGTAAGTCTGCGCTTCTTATTCCACATCGTTCATTGGGCTCTTCAACTTGATACCTGTTCTCTCGCTTTACATTCATGACAAATGACATTTACATCTCTTCGCCGACATGATATACGAGAAACTGTACTAGGAGTCGCTTAGCATGGAAAGAGATTCAACCTACTCATCCGCCTTGCAACCTCTCCTGCATGCGATTCAAACACAAATTCTCGCATAACCTCAGACCGCATCCATAAGAATTGATCATCATGAAATCGTCCTGGCTGCATTAAAACTTCAACCAGTGGGTCATAATGTCTGTATATGAGTAATGACGGCATAATGCGAGAATAGTGTACTGATTACTATGTCCTGACTAGCTTGCAAGAAACTTTACCTTTTCTAACCTAATTTGAAATATGGTTATGGTTGTAGAAGTGGAACAAAGGCGATACGGTTCTGCTTTCCATATATACCAATGTCAACTTCATCCTGACAAGTTACAATGTCCGTCTTCGTTTGCCTTGGATAGGGGTATTACCTGCCCAGGTGTCACGTGCTCATCGCATAATGGACCTACCAACAAGAAATCCCCGTCACAAATGTGTCGTAGAGAAGTAAACTCTTGATATACAGAATCTTCCTGTACATTTTCTTTTGCTTGTCGACACTAATTCTGGCCATGACGCAGCTATTGTATCGAATTTTGAGCAAAGCTCAACAAAGATGTCAAACGAACCCTATGCTCCTCCATGCAGCTCTTAAATCTCTCCTTCGTGATTTGGAGGAAAGTCATACCTTAGGAAAGGTTCATAGGTACAAATCTGGACCCTATTACCCTTGACACGTATCCACAAATTGATTGATCCCGACTGGTTTCATGAACTTGGATAAGCTCTGGGAATAAGTCTCATGAACCCTCAGGACACAACCGTAACGTCGGGTAGGAAGGACATGCAGACTAACCTGGATTTTTCAAGTTCACTTCTGCAGCTTCTTGCAGCTTCTCTACCCATTCAGGGGAGAAAACCTGACGCAGAACTGTAGCACCATCTTCCTCAAATTGTTGTACATCCTCCTCGGATATCCTGGCAATTCCAACTTCCAACACGTTATCTAAAGACAACACATATCCTTCCAGCAAGACAGTAGACAACTTGAATCTTTGAGCTAAAATCTAGGAATAAGAGTTCATTAGCTTGGCTTGAAGCTAAGCAGTAACTGTAACAAACTTACACAAGTGCAATGGGTAGTGACTGATCAGATGTGTTCAAAATGAGCTGAATAGGTAGTTCAATCAGCTAAAATACGATTCAACGTCATTGCTATGGTTTCATGAAAATAGTTTCAGAGTGCTAAACTCTCCAATTTCTGGAAGGACATGGTACAGAAATAGCGCAGCCTGTCTAGTAAATGACAGAATGTGGTTGAGAAGTGTTTGAAAGGTTGTGCTTCTAATAACGGAAAAGGTTTGTGGAGGGCTTCATATGGAAAGCTCAAAGAAGAATATATAATACTGCAAAGCAGTGAGCTTCTGTCTAACCAGATGATCCTTAGCATGCGCTTAGCTGGTTGAAGTGCTTCGTTTCTAGTTCTATGGAGAGAAGGATAATCTGCATCATCTTATCAAAAGGAGAAAATACCGTGGAGATGTTGCAATGGATGAAGCAAAACGATGTCTGCCAACAATAGGGTGTAATGCGCGGAACAAAGCTCTTCCTGCCATTCCGCCTCCGCTGTATGCAAACTCACAAGGCTAAAAGATTTGCACAGATTTCACACCTACAGTGAATCTAATCTCGAATCAACCGAAAATCTCCGTTAAACAATTGGAGTTAACAACAAGGGGCACTTCCTAGTAGGATTGCTGCTACCTGCGAAGACTATCTGAACCAATGCTGCAGACTATGTTTCAGTTCAAGGAAAATTCGCCCACTGTTCACCTT
This sequence comes from Lunularia cruciata, assembly GCA_948567375.1. Taxonomy (NCBI): domain Eukaryota; kingdom Viridiplantae; phylum Streptophyta; class Marchantiopsida; order Lunulariales; family Lunulariaceae; genus Lunularia; species Lunularia cruciata. The sequence goes on from OX419760.1 coordinate 13,511,730, forward strand.
CGGAGGAATTACACATCCATGAAATAGATTTTCACAGACGGAAAATTTCGAAATCGACGCAATTCGACCTGGCTAGCAACCGAATAAGATGTATCTTAACTACAAAGTTTAGAATCGAAGCTAACATTTGTAGATCCAAACAGGCTAGACTATGCACTGATTAATCCTGTAGTACTCAAATGCCAACGACTCCTCATTACTGATCCCTAGCACACTCACTGCATCAGAGAGAGGAAGTACAATTCGTCCGCTCTTAACAACGAATCCAGTGAATGAATGTTGGCGGTTGCCAACCAGAGTTTACAGAGTTTCTTCCACGGACCAATAGATCGGGTTTCCATACGATTGCTGAAAACCTCCTCTGCACTGTTTTCTGCTCTTGCAGAAGAACGAATCAGTAGTAGACAACCCCATAACCGATGTTTGGATGACTCCACCGTATCGTCATCATTCACTTGCAGCAATCCAGACAACAAGGTATCCCTTTGAATTATGAAAGACAAGACAGACGCTAGATATTCATGATGCCATCAATTCATATCACAAGGTATCTTTTGAAAGACGATGAATAACTACTCATGATTCCATCAGAATAACTACTCATGATGCAATCATAATGTAGTGTTTACTATGGCTCAAGAAAGTGTATACGGTGAGAGAGTTCATATGTAGTCTACATATATCAAAGCATACTTATACTTGATTTAAGATGATCAAAGAGCAAGGAAGAATGATCATAATATGGTGAATGATCATAATATAGTGTTTACTATGGCACAAGAAAGTGTATCTTAGGTGCGGTAGTGCAGATTTCTCATACAGACTCTATTGGGGCTTAGCACCATGTTACCTTTTTTGTCTCTCCCTTGTACTGCTTGATGGGGTCTTCCCATCCTTCATTTTTCCTGCGCGGTCGCCTTTTATGTATATGGTGAAAGAGTTCATATGTAGTCTACATATATCAAAGCATACTTATACTTGATCTTAGATGATCAATGACAACAGGAAGAATGAATACTTGATTTCGAGATGATCTGTGTCGTGCGTATATACATCGCTACACAACATATATCGCTGTCAACATCATACACTATAAAAGCACAACTCACACATAAGTCATACATAGACTCTAAAGTGCCACAATAATCAGATTGCTTAACATTCTCAACTCAACTCAACTCAGATCAGTACTTGATCTGTCACTCTATAAACTGCCAACAACTGGGCACTGATTACAGTCAAGCCACACCCACTCAAGCATAGAGAATCCAGGTGACGCTCGCCGGCCTCTGTCCACCATAGCCAGGAACTCAAAGGCTCAACATCAGAGAAGTGAGCTCTCTGGAGCTCACTTCGAAACTATACCCCCTGGACTCGAGCTAGCCCTGAAACCCTAACGGTCCCACTGACGGCACACTCGACGGTGCAAACGGTGCAAAGTGACGGTGGGCCCCACCGTGAAGTCAGTACCCCGAACACGAAATCTAACCGTCGGAAAGTAGTCCCTGAGAAACAGCTAGAATAACTCTAACTACCATCACTGGAACTCCAGTGTCCGAGCATCTAGATGCGGAACTACAAATGGCGTGACAGCTGTCGTGCGTATATACATCGCTACACAACATACATCGCTGTCAACATCATACACTATAAAAGCACAACTCACACATAAGTCATACATAGACTCTAAAGTGCCACAATCGCCCCCCTAGCTGGCGGTTAGGTCCCTCTAACTCCAGATAGCCATCTACTCTAAGTATATGGTATACCCTCTAATGGGCAAAGATCAGGAGGCCGGGTGTTATGGAGCCCCATCGTTAGTCGCCTGTCTGCAATCTATACCATATAAAGAATGAACTAGCTATAGATCAAGTACATCTAGGACATAACCACTGTCCCTGAGGAACCACCGTGAGGGGAGGAGTCATACATGCCATATGCCATCCTCTCGAACAGCTATCACACACTAACATAGTAGCAGCTCCACCAGAAGAGCCACATAACATACACCTCAAGCCTGCACGTACAAGTGCCAAGCTTGGGTCCATAGTACCATCAATGTTTGGAAGGTGGCATGGCGCACAATTGCGCACATGATCCTTCCAAACAACACCATCACGTCCTTCTAACACAAGGACTCCAGATGGCAAAACCTCGCGCACTCTCAAGATAGTGCGGCCTGTAGAAACATCAAGTGTCGTCGGTGCTGTCTGCTGTAGATATACATAGTCGCCTGGATGAAATCGACGGATCGAGGGTCTATAACCTCCTCCTCGAATGGTAGCATAGCGTAAAGTATCTCTATGCTGAGCAATCGCCAAGTTCTCGAAGGCCATCGGCATCACTCTCTGAAAGATCTCTGCCCGCTGAGAACATGCGCTCATCCATACATCAGGGTCATCCAAGTCCAAAACTACAGTAGCATCTCGACGAATGGCTGCAGGTAAATCTGGATCTCGTCCATAGAGTAGAAAGTATGGAGAGAAGGATGCTAAGGAGGCTTGCCGGCTGAACCAATAGCCCATGGCCAACCAAGGTAATTGGAGATCCCAATCTCCCAAGTGGCCTCTCTGCAAACCATACTTTCGCAATCCTCTCTTCACCGTCTGAACCACTCTCTCTGCTAAGCCATCTGCCTCAGGGTGATCTCGGGATGTAGTACGATGATCAATCAAAGCCTTGTCACACAAGACCTGAAACTCTCCCAAGAACTCTGTACCCTGATCAGTCAAAACCTCAGCTGGTGCACCAAAATGACTAAGAACTCGATCCAGGAACGAGTAAGCTGTCCCTTCACTAGACTTGTTAGGAAGTGCCACCAACTCAATCCACTTGGAGAAGTGCTCCACCATCACCAAAACATACCGATGATGTCTCACAATCAGCGGTAAAGGTCCGGCGAAGTCCAAACTCCAACGGTAACCCAATCCCATGATAGGTAATGGGTGTAACTGTGCCGTAGGAGCATTGAATGATGCTCTAACTCGGTCACAAACCACACATCTGGCAACAAACTGCTGTACCTCGGTCTGCATACCGCGCCACCAATAATGACTCTGGAGTAAGCTATATGTACGCTTTACTCCAAAATGTCCTAGCTCCTCATGAGCATGACGGACCAACTGTGGTCTCTGTGATGGAAGTGGTACTACTCGCACTCTACCATCCTCCCATACACGCAAAAGGTGTCTACCCTCCAATCTGAACCGTCTGGCCCGCTGAAGAACACGGTCTCTCTCCTTGGCCCCAACTGTGCCACCCACAACACCAGTGCGAAGATAGTCCATCACTAAGACATCATCATGAATGTCTCGCTGAACTGTACCAATATCTTCACTCTCTGGATCTGTCACCTCAATAACTCCTCCTGTATGCGCTGAGAGAGATACCACCAAAGTCTCTGCAAATATACACAGAAAGGCCGATGCATGCCAACCTGGCACCATCTCCTCATCTGTCTCACCATGCCAACGTGCTCCGGTCTGATCCTGTTGGCTGGGACATGGGTTTCTACTCAACCCATCTGCATCACGGTTCACCACTCCAGGTCTGTGAACAACCGTGAAATCATACTCCTGTAAAATCAGAGCCCATCGTGCAAGCTTCCCTGAAAGCTTGTCGGACTCCATCAACCACTTCAGCGGCTGATGATCAGTGATGAGAGTGAAGGGGTTACCAAATAGGTAACATCGGAAATGTGCTACTGCCCAAACTGCTGCCAAGCACTCTCCCTCATATGAACTATACTTTGCCTCCGCTGAATTGTTGGAGCGACTAGCATAGGCCACCACAAACTCCTTCTCCTCATCATCATGCTGGGTGAGCACCGCTCCAAGCCCCAACATACTCCAATCAGTGTGAACCTGAAATGGTCGTCCCCTGATCGGTCTCCTCAAAATAGGAGCAGATGTCAACCTCTCCTTGAGCTCTACAAAAGCTCTCTCCTGCTCATCTCCCCAACACCACTCCTGTGTAAGCTTGGTCAGCTTCGTCAAGGCCTTGGCAATGGCACTAAATCCTCTAACATAGCGGTGATAGAAGTTTGCCAACCCAAGGAATGCTCGCACTCTGCTCACATCCGTAGGCCGAGGAATACGTGCAATAGCCTCCACCTTGGTCTGCTGAACACCGAGTCCTCCGGGGTAGATAGTGTGACCCAAATACTCAACCTGCTCATGGAAGAACCTACACTTCCCAGGATGTAATTTGAGTCCATGAGATCTCAACCTCTCAAACACCTCCAACAACTGTCTCTCATGCTCCTCCACAGTAGTGCTATACACCAAAATGTCATCAATATAGCACCGAGCAAAATCCAGTCCAGCTAGGATCCTATCCATGACCCTCTGGAACTCAGCAGGAGCATTCTTCAACCCAAATGGTAAGAATCTCCACTGATATAACACATCCTTGCCGTGAGGATCAATAGCCCAAAATGCTGTCTTGGACTTATCTTCCTCCCTGATCGGCAACTGATGATATCCCGCTCGAAGATCCAAAGTACTGAAGACCTTTGCATGCCCAATCGCATCAAAAATCTCCTCCGGTGTAGGCATGGCATACCGATCAGCCCTGGTCTGTCGGTTGATAGGACGGTAATCTCCACACATCCGCCTATCTATATAGTTGCCATGCATATCCTTCTTGGCTGGCATCACTGTCGCTGATGCATACTCTCCATGTGAAATCTCCACCAAACCAGCCTCAAAAAGGTCACTACTCCGGCTCTGAATCAATGTCCTCTCCATCTCACTATATCGATAAGGACGTCGGAAAACAGGTGTGTCGCTAGTCAGCTCAATCCGTATACCAGGTCCCTTCAGAGCACCCAAATCCTTCATACTGAAGGTAAAACAACTCATGTGACTCCTCAAGAACCTCCAAACCCTCCGTCTTTCCTCTCCAGTAAGCTTGGGTCCAAGATCTGGCTCCCAAGTATCCTCTGTAACTGTAGTAGGAGTGGAAGATGTACTGACTGGCTGCTATACTGGGCCCTTGGGAGCAATGGTGTCATGCTCCCGACCACTAGAGGTCCCAACCTCTGTGTGAAAAACTCCCTCCACTCTGGCTGCAAGCTCCATACGTCCTCTGGCTGCATCCCATGTGGACCAAGGGTGTAATCCAAGTAGCCCACGCTCACCTGGATGGACTCCAAGTAGACCACTCTCCCTAGTAGCTACTGGATGTGTCCCAAGAATACCATGTCCACTCGGTCCATCGCCCCCAGCATGTGCCTGAATCGTCTCGATAGGCACAGGGCTCACAAGTGTCCGAGTGGTGATGCCTATCAAGCGCATCCTACGCTGCTCTGCCAAACCAAGGCTCACAATCCAGGTCAAACAGTTCAGGTCCATAGCCTGACCTAACACCTGACGCCTGGATGCCTCTGACACTGCTGGAACAGCGGTAATACCGGTGCAAAAACCCATCGCCCGCTCTCTCTCATCAGCATTGGGCTCCACCAACTGCTGTAACTGTGAGTCCCAAACAAGTCGAGGTCCTCCCTCTCGAAAAGCATGAGAGCCTGGGAAACTCATGAGTGTGGGAAATGCAGCTCTAGGCTGTCCAACTAGGTTCACCACTGCCATGGTGACCTATCAGCCACTACCACTGTCTGAGACTGACGCCCAACATCCAAGATATCATCAACAAGAATGTGGTCCAGTCGCTGAATCCCATCATAAGCACGTTGTAGAACCTCTCTGGGTAAGAGGTTTGTCCACCAAAGACGAAGACGATGAGCCCGTGATCCCACTCTGGCTGCATCTAACAATACAGCAGGTCCCATCCATGAATGGACCTGATGTGTACTCGCCACCACTCTAGTGCGAGAATCACCCATCAATGGAACGTTCTCCAAAAGGTAAGCTGGAGAAACAGACTGATGAACCTGGAGATGTCGTAGTATCCGTAACATCTCCCAAAACACACCAGAACGAGGATCCTGAAGACCCAAACCGCGGCCCGCACGTGTATGTCCCTGACATGGCCATCCAGAAATCACCAAGTGAACAGGCCCATGTCTCTCTAGGTCATGCGCCCCCAGTAAGGAAATGTCTCCTGGTAAGGCCTTTTGGTAACCTCTGACTGCTGACATCGGTAATAACTCCGGATACCGATAGGCCAAGTGTGCCACATGATGTAGAGAGACTCGCCTAGCAGTCTCATCTCTCTCTACATACAAGTACCTCTGTACTCGGATACCCGCCTGTAATACCGCAGCTAGTCCGGTGCTGATCCCACCAAACAACTCCAATAGGCATATCCCCTCTACTGGATACTGCCAAGCAATGAGTGTGGTATCCAGAGGTGTCAAAGCAATCGCCTTTGGAGGCTCATCCTCACACTCATCCCCTGATGGTACGAAGGCTCCACTCCAAGCCTGCTGCACCAACTGATCTGCATGCTGCTGCAATGCCTCCTCTGAACTCCACAATGGAACATCCAAGGTGGATGGAACAATCCCACTCGTACTCCATAGCCGAGTGATCTCCTCTGGTATTGGAGTATCCTCTGCATGGGCGTTCCCCTCCAACAAGTCACCAGGCCAAGTAACTGCACCGCTGAAAGCCAAAACTGATGCTGCCATGGTCCCGGACTGTAGTGAGCCAAGACTGCCACTACTGAAGCATACTGGTAGGCGACATACCCGTCCCTCACCAGACTGCCAACCAGGTCTATAAGAGGCTGTCTCCTCCCAATAGTCAATACTGAAACCCATAGGGTATAACACTGCTCCCCCAACTAGCACATCATATGACTCAGCTATCGTCGCAATAGCCTGAGCTCTCACCACCGAGCTATCAGTCGGATGACCAGGCTGAACCTGGACAACAAGCTCCCCACGTGTGATGTACTGTGTCGAACCACCACCAAGAGATGTCTGGATCTGAAATGGACACCTCTCCACATCGGTCTTCCGTAACTCCAGACCAACAACTGCAGCCTTCCCCAACATAAGGGGCTGCGCACCAGAGTCTAACAAGACTCTCTGTGGTGTATAGACCTTCCCTGAAGGTCCTACCAAACGAAAGATCCCCCTCTGGTTATCCAATAGGACAACACCAGGTGTAAACCGCACTCTCTCAAAGGCCGGTCTAGCTGGCAACTCCTCCAGTCTAGCCACTGCTGCCTGCCATAAACCACTGGTCGCTGAACGGATCCCATGCTCCTCAACCAAGTCAGCTCCACTACCAACCACCTTTGCTCTAGTAGTAGGAACTGCACCATCCCTACTCTCACACAACGTGGCAGCCAACCGGAACACTGGGGCTGGGTCCACTCCCAATGTAAACAGGTCATTGGCTGAAAATAAAGGATGCCGCATAATCAGCTGAGCCGCCCCCAACATCATGCTAGACTCAGTCTGTGTAGTAGCAAGTGGCTGACTAGCAGGTACTCCATCAAGTACTCCATCACCACCTACCACACCTGCACTAGGACGTCTAGGAACCATGGATGTCGTCTGCAATGCCTCAGATAGCATGAAAGATTGGGGAAGTCTGACCTGTCTCCCAACCTCTCCTCTCTGTGGGTCCAACTCCACTAATGCTCCTCTAGGCTCTGGAGCACGTACTGCACTCCTAGTCACTGCTGCAGATGCATCCACCTGTGCTGCTCCGCACATGAAGTCCAAAGCATCTCTATCACCAGCATATGAGGTGGAAGCCTCAACACCCGAATCTGATCTCCTTTGAGCAATAGCCATACTAGCCAATCTCTGCTCCAACTGCTCAATCCGAGTAGCCATAGCTGTGTCAGAAGTAAGGGCAGGTACTGCACCCCTACTAGGTGTAGATCCTCTACCACCACCTCTACCACCTCGTCCTCCATGAACTGGAGCTCCTCTACTACCTGCCATAGCAGCCCTACCACTCCGTAACTCCGGGTGTAGGTCAAAACACCGGTCACTAGTATGACCAAATCTATGGCAGTGCTCACACTGCCTCTGTGCTGGCTGTGATGCACCAGAGGTATCAGGTCCGCTGCCTTGAGTACACTCTCTCCTATGGTGAGGTCCACCACAAGTCCAACAAGCAACACCACCACTCACTGGCTGCTGCTGACCCGAAAATGAGGGTAAGGGTCTAACTCCACTAGGCCCTCCACTCGCTCCATAGGATCTGGGCTGTCCACCCTGTCCTCGAAACCCAACTGGGCGTGGTGCACTCTGCTGCACTCTAGAAGAAGTCACAACCATGGATGAGGTCTCTCTACCAAATCCAGATGTCACCACTCTCTCCTCCACCATGTTGAGCTCAATACGCTCAGCCAAACCAAAGACTACTGCCAAAGTGGGCGAAGTAGCCTGCAACAACGTAGCATCACGAACTCTACGTCGCAACTCCCTGTCCAGTATCCCATACCAAAACTGGACTGCCTGGGCCTCAGTAACTCCCTGAGTGAAACTGATCAGCCGCCTCATGCGAGTGTATGCCTCGCGTAGGCTCTCTCCAGCCTTCCGCTGGAACTCCTGCAAGCTCCTCAGCTTGTCAGTCCGCACTCCCTGGTAGTTCTGCCTCAAACATAGGAAGAACTCAACCATGGGGTTAAACCCCGATACCACACCACCTCCTGCAACGGTACCTCCACTTGTAGTAGCACTATCTCCAGCTAGTGCACCTCCACTAGCTCCACCAACACTACTCGAGCTAGAACTCGTAGGTACAGCCGACCTACTCCTGGCCACCGAACCTGAAGTGATGGAGACATAGTGTGGAGACCAATACTGTCTCCATAACTCAATCTCCTCCAAATGAGCTCTCCTGAACTCATGGTAGTCGTCCATCGGTGGACCCTCCAAGTGCTGAAACAACCCCTTCCATGCCATGAAGGGTGTGAACAAAGTCGGGTTCCGCATCTGCTGCAGATCACACCAACTATCGAACTCCTGGATGAAGTCATCCAACTCAATGGTACCCACTGTACCAGAGTAACGCCTAGGGCCTTTGGAGGCCCCATAAATCTCGTCCATGTCCCACAACAACGGTGCGGACACACCAAGTGCACTCTCAACTGAATCAGCTCCTGTGTCGAACTCCAACTCAGAGTCAATCTCCTCCCTCACTGGGACCTGAGATACAGGTTGATACCGAGCACCACTCCGAGTAAACCCACTGCGTACTGCAGGGCTAACTCCTCTGGAATCTCCAAAGAACTCCGTCGTGACAAAGTAACCACACCAACAAACCCGAACCACCAACTGCAACAGCAAGTCGCAACCGCAAGTGCCCCACCAAGTGCCAACACCACCGCGTGCCAACACCAACTAAAACACCACCCACTAATGTAACTCTAACCGAGATAACTACACTAGGGGAAGGGCAACCTGTAACCTGCCATCATAACACGCACTCTCACGGTCTGCAGGTCATCACTTCCTGCCTCACCGGAGAGAAACAAAGGTAGTCTGACTGGTCATCACTCCAGCCTCACCACCGAGAGCACACCAGAGCACCAACGCTCAAAAGTCAAGGCACCTCACACAAACGTGGTGCACAAACAGGAAGCAGAGAATAGAGGGGATCCAATCACAAGAAATCTAAACGAAAACCCTCCATCTCATAACACAACACGGGACTGACTCTGCCACCATTTGGCATTTGACATAAGAGTAGTTCGTATCTAAGTCCTAAGCTACCAGGATCACCAAGAATGGGATCAAACTGCCTCTCCTAGCCAAAGCTACATGTGTATAGATAACAGTGGCACAGTCACTATGACAACAAGTGAGGGTGGACCAGTTGGCTAGGGCACCAGTCTAGGAACAAGAGATCTAGGGGTCAAACCCTGTTGCGCACAATCTAGCAAGAAAGGCAGATTTTGCCAACCAATGACCAAGATCTACACTAAACTAGCTAGCCTCACGCCAGCAAGCTGGCTTGCTGGCCCTTCTGGCCCTTCTAGGCCTTCGTAGCCTCTCATAGCCCACAGCCCTATGCCTCTAAACGCCGAAATTCAGCCAAATGAGGCCTTTCTTGTTGCCACTTCAAACCTCCTCCAAAATTGGCAAAACTTCTCCAAATCTGCGAAACTCCTCCAAACTAGCGAAACTTCTCCAAATCTGGCCAAACAGCGAAACTCCTCCAATTCTGGCCCAAAATCTGACGTAAATCTGACGTAAACCCTAAAGATGGATGTCTGCCAAATCCCCCGCTAACTTTCCACTCGAGCCAAATTGATAAAACGGGTTTTTCCAAATCACAATTTCATGAGAAGAGCTTTCCAACTCCACCTTCAATTTCACTTTCTGAGCCCAACTCGCAGCAAATTGGTCCTGCCTTCACCTCCTGAGCTCAAAATCACAACACTGCTCGAAAATTGCTCCTTCTTTGCTCGAAATTTGGCCAACGCTTCCGCACACCGTCCGCCGAACTGCCAAATTTGCATCAACTACACGAGTTCTGCACACTAGGGAAACACAGAACCTGAATCGAGCTACCACGATCCACCGAGCTTGGAGATACCACCAACACTCAACGTTCCTGCACCCGATTTCCCCCTGACTTCACTTCTCTGATGTAATCAGATTGCTTAACATTCTCAACTCAACTCAACTCAGATCAGTACTTGATCTGTCACTCTATAAACTGCCAACAACTGGGCACTGATTACAGTCAAGCCACACCCACTCAAGCATAGAGAATCCAGGTGACGCTCGCCGGCCTCTGTCCACCATAGCCAGGAACTCGAAGGCTCAACATCAGAGAAGTGAGCTCTCTGGAGCTCACTTCGAAACTATACCCCCTGGACTCGAGCTAGCCCTGAAACCCTAACGGTCCCGCTGACGGCACACTCGACGGTGCAAACGGTGCAAAGTGACGGTGGGCCCCACCGTGAAGTCAGTACCCCGAACACGAAATCTAACCGTCGGAAAGTAGTCCCTGAGAAACAGCTAGAATAACTCTAACTACCATCACTGGAACTCCAGTGTCCGAGCATCTAGATGCGGAACTACAAATGGCGTGACATCTGCTACAATGGCGGATGTTGTGATTATTTCTGCTATGCATTATGCGGCTTTGGAGAAAGCAATTATTCATCCACTTGGATGGGTGGTGAGCAAGAGTGATAGTTTTTAAGATCTCCAAGTATAGAGGTATGTAATGAGGTCACCTCTTTGTTCCACTAGCTTTATAGTTACTTATATGGAGTGATGGATACAATGTTTGCAACATTTGTTCAAAGACTGCATGATAGTTTATCATATTGAAAGTCAAGGGGTATCATTTTCACCCTTCTACTTTATAATATATTAGACAATGTGTGTTCATTACTCTATAAAGAGCATTGGCATGTACAATCCACAGAAAGCAATTATACCAGATGATGCTTCTTTGGAAACTCAATAGCTTGTAAATTTATAAACCTTAGTTGACTTGTATAACTTGGATATCTTATTGTGGAAGGGTAGATTTCTTATTTCAATACTATTGGAACTTGGAAGGGATCCATTTTACTTCTTATTTCTCCTTTTACGGCTTGATGGACTCTTTTCATCCTTCATGTATTCTAGGTGGTTTCCTTTTCATACCTATGGATATTTTACCTTAGCAAGAGAGTACATTAACCATATTTATTTTATTTTATTTTTCTGTGCATTAGTTGTATTTATTTATTTTTCATATATTTTCATGTTTCCTATTCGTAAATAGCTCAGAAATTATTGAGAATTGTGTCCATTTTATCAGATGAGAAAGATGTCTTTAATCACGGCTATCATAACTGTAAATTCTCATGGTAAATACGAAAACCTCTTATCTCGTATTGTCGAAGCAACAATTTTAGAAGATGTAAACGCTCCGCGCGAAAGTGGTGAAATGGTGCGGACACTGCTGGATGGAATTCGCTGAACGCACTTTTCGTGCCGTAGGAGACGCAGCACGTCTGTCCGTCCGTCCGGATGCTTCCATCAAAGGTCGAAGGGCAACCGGACGAGGACACTGGCGCCTGTCGACGTGAACCCGCAAAGAGCCCCCTTCGTAAGTCTTTCTGCTCAATTTGTTGATCATGGCGCTGCTTGCGGTCACCAGCACCGTGCTGCATCCACAAAATCATCTCGTATGTATTCACTGTATGGTTGTAAAGGTCACCAGTTGATATTCCGTCTGCTAGCGAGTCAATTCTGGTGTGAAATGCGGGTATTGATTGGTTCAAATGATTGTTGTTTGATGGATTGCTTCTGGTTGTGAATGGAGAACCCGGAAGTGACATAAAATATGCGGCTGTAGAAGAGGATTGTATTCTGTTTTGGTTGTGCGGAAGGGCAACTCATGCAGAGAGTGAATTGGGGGTTCAGAAAAGTTTTGTCACATGATTAGACATAGACATGGCTGGTCCTAGCTCGTACTTTGTTGTCTGCTGAACGTGCCTACAGTGAAGTTTTGATGGGGTAAAACATTCGAAAATATTTTCTGTGCGCCGATATACAAAAGTAGAATGGTGTGGAAGTAATCGTTGTGTAAATTGAAGGGGACAGTCTTTTGATTAGTCGGATTACTCTTGTCCTGCAGAATTTTTCAAAAACAAATGTTTTCAGTCCGAGCAAATTCTGTTCAAGCCGACCATCGATCCAGTTCAGCTCAATTAAGCAGCAGCTAACGTTCGTGCAATTCCGAGCCTCGTCATGTACACAGCAGCAGAATGAAGCTGCTACTTCCCCGACAGGGGAAGCACATGGCGAAAGTATGTGTGCATTTTTCTGCCGTTTCTGCTGAAATCTGATAATCCATCTCTTTGGGGAGCTAACCTCTTATTGAATTCTGTTAAAACTCACCCCACCCATTGCTTTGTATGAATTTGTATCAAGGTGAGAATAAGCATTTAAGAACAGGGCGGAATGACGTTTCTGAAGTGGAAGTGTTGGTTCCACATTCCTTGAAAATTAATTGCTCTTCCTTCCGTGCATTGAAGTCTTGCATTCTTCCTCAGAGCTCGAGTTTGCCGGCATGCATCATGTTGGTTTTCTATGTGAAAACCTGGAGCGGTCCCTCGAGTTTTACGAAGGGATTTTAGGTATGTTATCGAAGATGGACTACAAGATTAAGACTTACTTTATTCCGAGCTCCTGAAATTTTGGATATACCCTTAGAAGTGCACACGACCATCTTTTGTTTTTATTTCAGCTTGGAAGTCAGCTGACTGTCATCAGTTGTTGGTTCACTCACTTTCAGGTCTTGAGATCAACCCAGACCGACCAGCTGACAAACTGCCTTACAGAGGAGCTTGGTTTTGGGTCGGAGCAGAGATGATCCATCTTATGGAACTTCCAAATCCAGACCCTATTACAGGTCGTCCACAACACGGTGGCCGGGATAGGCATGCTTGTGTGGCCATCAAGAGCGTGGAGCCACTGAAACGAACTTTCGAGAAAGCAGGTGAGCAGAATATTCCTATCGTCTTGCATAGCAGATAGAACAGAGTTGCCGTAATCTCTACTCTCCCTGTTTAGCCAGAAGCTTATATGCGGTGGTTCCATGCTACAGATTTGGCCGTAAGACTTTCTGTTTGCCTTTTCCCTTCCGTTTCTTCGACTGCTTCTCATACAGGAACAATATTGTACTTTAGTTGCCACACCTAGGATTTTAGCGCAATGCATGCAAGTTAGAAAAGTGGATCTTGTACTTAGCGCTTGTCTTGGCCTGAGACTTCTACATTACGCTGAGGATGACAGAGTATGAGTATCTGAGGTTGTGAAGAAGGTAACATTTGGCACACCTTGGCACTGACAAGGTGTCTGTAAAATCTGTCAATCTTAACTGCTAGAATGACTAATCAGTTACTGATATATATCTGTAAGTGGGTAGTGACGGACGGGTTTCATATTCATACACTCAAATTATCTGTAAAGAACCCATCGAACAATTCAGCAGTCAAGATTAGTCTGGTAATAAGGGAGTTCATAATTGAGTTCTGTCTTGGATAATTGACGGATTGGGCTTTTGGTGTAGGTATACCTTTCACGATGAGCCAGTCTGGGAGGCCTGCTATATTCGCCCGTGATCCTGATGGTAATGCGCTTGAATTCACTCAAGTAGGTTAAAGAGGAGTTTGCGTTCGAGAGTAAAATGTCTGTTCTCATGAGTTTTCAGATCCGGACGAAATCCACGTGCATATGTGACTGTCTCATATGAATGTATACTAGAATGATCTGACTGTAAGATAATTGTACTCCTTAGTGAGCTGGACAAAGAATTTCGGTATATAAAGGTACCCGGTTCCAACGGGATTCTTGGTTTATCTCACTAGTTTTTCTGAGTGTCACGAAAGTGCTCTAGTCTTCAAGCTCGGAGCCACTATATCCAAGCTGGATTACCATATATGTCAATCCTTCTGAACCGAAATTAGTTGTGAAAGCGAGCCAAAGTTGAGAGACTGGTTACCATATCTGATTTTACTTGATTCAAAGATTTATTCCTACGATTGTTACCATGGTCTTAAACGAGACATGAAAGTTCTTGGCGGAGCTGAAGGTTCTCACAAAAGCCTCCATCTCTTCCAAGAAGACCTCGACGCTTTAAATGCCTTTCTTATGGAAGACTCTGCGAGGGGAGTTTGTGCCTCCTAAACACAGACTAGTATATTTCCTTCCGCTCGATCACTTAAGTTTCTTTTCAAAGGTGTTTCCAGGTCTTCCACGAGATTGTGAAAACCATGGAAGTTGATCTTGCCCGGTCAAGTGGTCAGTCAGTAAGTAGACTGCAATCTCCGAAACAGTACAGAGCCGTGTGAAGAAACACCTTAAATACAAATGTCCTGTAGCGGAAGTTTTGTATCTTATTTGATGAGAGACTACAGTGGCAACAATTTCTCGCACATAGCAAAGCTGAAGGCTACATATTTTGGAACCAGCAACGGGGCAAGAACAGCAGTTGCCATCCTTGAGAGAAGCACATATGAACAACCGATTGACTTGACTTGGTAATCTTGAATTCTTTTCACGTGTTTTCCCAAAGTCGTCTTCCTTCCGTTATAGTTCCCGCCGACCCAAGACAACGAGACAGAATATGTGGGCTTTGTTCGTCTATGATCAGACCTGGATTCCGTTAGGCAACGAATACTCTGCTGCACCCGGATCATGGAGAAAAACTCCTGCGAAAGCTTGAGTAAAGACCGAGACCGAGAAACCAAAGGTCAAATCCCCGTACTACATGGTTGTGGGGGGAGAGCCCAAGTCTTTAGCACCACGAGCCACCTCTGCGCCAGCACAAAAGTCCGAGCCTCCATCTTCGGCGACTGAACACCTGACACGCTATGAACCCCCATGAACCTTCTTGGATGGATTCGCGGATGGAGTAACAAGCGAGGCCCCATCCTTACTGGGATCTAGGGCACATTGCACGAAAGAAACCTTACCGTAGCCAAGTTGTGCAAAATGTCAACTGGACAGGTGCTTCCATCACATTACCCGAGGTTAAGTGGTACTCACGCTGACAGCTGGTTGGTCATATCGTTGAGGTTCCCGAGAGGAACCATCCACAGTGAGATGGCAATAGATTCTGGAATAGAATCTTAAGGCTTTATGTATGACAGCACAGCTGATGAGTAACCACTCACAATATCCAAGAGAGTTGAGCACGCTATAATAACAAGTACTGGATAAAGTATTTTAAAATCGTGACTATATTACATCCGCAAAAGTTCGAAGCACAATCCAAAATCAAGAGGCCATCCACAACACCTTGTAGCATTCCTGAGGAAAGTTAAGTTAGTATTCCATAATGCTGACAGAATTTGGACTGTGAAAGAAAGAGAACGCCGTGACCATATTCCATCTCACCCGGCAAAACGTGACCACACCGTCCAAAAGGGAGGAAAGGGCGACACCGTCCTAAAGGGTAGGTACATTACTTTCTCCCTTTCTGAGGTGTGCAGTTTGCTGCTGCAGAAATGTTGCATAAACGCAGCGAGCGGACGTCAAAAAGTCTCCCATCAGGTAATTTCAGCATTGCGCTTTCTCCTCCTCGAGGGTGGTTTAACAAAAGTCATATCTTCGTCCATACTCCATCCGGTTTAAATCCAGGAGTTCTCGTCATTTGACTGCACAGTAAGTACCGCGGCACGATATTATCATGGCCGATCGAGCAGAACTAGTCAACATCGCCTTCAACCATTACCGAGGGCAACAAATACTTCTCCAATATCCTCAGCATTAGATACTCCAATCTCCCAACAGCAAGATCAAGGAGTCGCCGATCTTAATACCGGCATCTAATTTCCCCGAGAACAAATCAACTGTTCCTACTATCAACACTACCGGAACACTATTCCTCCTCTACACATCAATGAGCTGGAAAACGTGGGTGACAAGCAGATCACGTTAAGAGTGAATCTCATTAGGTTCAGAGGAGAGGGTCAGTTTCTCTACATACAAGTACAAGACTGAAACTTCAACCCGAAGTACAAATTTCGGTACGGGGCCACGCGCAGTACCATTATGAATGCGGCACCACATCCGCTAACCAGCACATTCACCCACGGCACCAGAAGTAGCCGGCTTACTGTCCTGGCCAGGCCGGCGGCGAACAGAGTAGTCTGTTCCGGGAGATCATGAGAGCTACCGCCAGTAGACAGTAACCCCGAGCCACGAGGATGCCACGAGGACGCCACTCGATAGCCGGTGAGATAACGAAGAATAGAAACGAGACATGCACTTTGCATCTGCGGATGTGTTGTTTGATCTCCCCAGCAATTCTTGCTCCATTTTGTCCTTTCTGCCAATCTGGAGGAGAAATTCGAGTTGTCCAGTTGCGATGTAGTAGACCATCAGCCGCAGATCATAACTAGGTTGACTGACTCAGCGCTTATCAGTTGGACACGTGGCAAACCATAAGGTGCGAAGAAGTCGAAATGTTACAGCCTCGTCGACTACGTCCAGGAATGGAATTGGAAGAAAATTATTTCTTCTATTTTGTTGTAATCTCATTATTAGATTCTTCGATATTATATCGGTAAAGTGGAAATAGGTGAGGGGGACAAATGAGGGATCAGAAAGGCTCTTTTCGCTGTCGTTCTAATGAGGTATAAAGGGGAGGACTCCTTCCGAAGAGTACTAGGAATACTTTCCATCATTTGGAGATCATTTCTTCTCAATTTGTTCACTTACTTAAGAGACTGAAATGAAAATTGAAATAAATAAGTAGAATATTTTGAAAGGCTCCACTTTGGAGAAGAACTTTAAGTTGAAAAGTTTCATAATAATCACGTCATTTACGCTACGCGGAGAGTTCTTGCATTTGAATTATCATCATAGCCTGAAAAAATTCGACTGGTGGTTCATAAATTTTTATATAACCGATGTGAAGACTTTCCTATAGATTGATCAGTTACGAACTATGTAATTTTTTAAACCAATCTTTATCATTATAGCCTGAAAGAATTTGACTGGTGGTTCGTAAAGTTTTATATAACGGATCCGAAGACTTTCCTATAGGTTGATCAGTTACGAATAATCCAATCTTTTAAACCAATCTTTTATGGTGCATCTCTTATTTGAGGGTGACTTGGTGACTTCAGGGTCACAAACAATGTTTTTATGAAAGACATAAATGCATTTTGGAACATTGGAGCGGGATAAGCGAGGCTGCTAGATTCGAGGATTTTTTACTGGGTTGCGTGGTGGACTTCAGACCTAGCTGCGGCGAGTTCTTTGGGATCAGACCACCTGAAGTTGGCTAGAGTCTGAAGGTTTAGGTTGGGGTTACGGGAGTAGTGTCCAGGATTTGAGACCGACGTACTCGGATTTTGGAATAGAGATGCAAGGGCGACCGCGTAGAAAAAACGAAGGATGGGAAGACCCCATCAACCCGTACAAGGCAGAGACGAAAAAAAAGGGGTAAAATGGGGCTAAGCCCCAATGGTGTTATCTATCATTATTGATTATTCAGTATTCAATAGAACTATAAAAAAATTCTGTTTGAGTTCTTGATTAACACAAAACTCTTTATCTACAAATAACAATACCGTTTGAGTATTCAGCTTGCTTGACAGATACAAGAATGTTTACCAAATCAAATGAATCGTGATTTTCTCAAGGGAAAACTCGTTATGAATCGTGATTATTTCCTTGAGAGGGAACCTTACGCATGGTTTGAAATATTTAGAAAGAATTTGCATATGGATATAATCTCTTTTATTCTATTCCTTTTTATTCATTTGTAAGTATATTGCGTTTTCTAGAGGTCATTTTGATTAAAACTCAGTAACCTAAATTATAGTGAAGATCAATACTATCAAGGCTATAATACATACTATTTCCCTGGATTCAGCTCTGTTCCCATGTATGGCTTAGACCGAAATCCCATAGGAAATAGACAATAAGAATGAGGAAATCAACTGTCATATAAATACAAATCAATTGTACATATATCCTTATATATAATAAAATCTCTAGATTGATAAAAGTGTATAGTGTTGAAAAAAAATACTATAATTTTAAAGATTATTATTTCATATCGTCCTACAAAGTATAATAAACTTTTTAATTTCCACCACAGCAAGATAATCCAGAATCAAATTTTACTGTTATCAATAGGTCTAAATAATTAATTGGATTTATAACTAGATCCTGTGTGTACGGATTTTTTAGTTCATGCTAATTTTTTAAGAAAATTTATTTTCTATAAAAAATATTTTTTGAAGGAAAATAGCTATATAAAAGTAGTCAAATTAGATAGAATGGCCATCCAGGTCATCCAAAATCACAAAGAAAGAAATCAAAGAAGGGAGATAGCTTTGTGAAAAATATTGTTCCAATTAGAGAATGAAAGTGAAGGTGGAGGATAAAATTTGTAATAAAATCATCATATTTAAAACAAAAAATATATTAAAAAGGTATTAAAAATATTTATCATTGTAGTAAGATTCCATCTAAAACGAGTAACCTGAATCTTTGAAGAAGTGGTAAAATTTCTTCCCAAGTTTGAAGGATATAGTAGAATTGCTGTTGCGCATGAGATTTGTACAGGTTATGTGCTATTTTAATTGTATATGCTATTTTAAAATAAAAGAAACTAAATAAGAGAGTAGTGATTTATTCACCTTTTTATTTCAGGTTATCTATCAAAAAAACTTCTTTACCTCATCTCATTCTCAATTTGCAACATACTATTTGATAAATATGTAAGCATTTCATACTACTTGTGCCTTATCTTTTTGAAAATCTTATTCCATTTTCTTTAACTAAAATAATATTCAAAAATATCTTCTATTTTAACTAAAAAAATTACTGAAAATTTAAAGCCTCACTACAATTTTATTTTAAAATATTTATATTAGAAAATTTTAGAGAAGAACTAAAAAAAGTAGCAAGTTTTATGGTTAGACTCCATTACTAAGATGTATAGAATTTTACATTTTATTTATCCTCTAATTATTTAATAATATTTTAAATGAAAATTCAGATAGACTAAGATGGCTATAAAGATTTAAAGTAAATAAAATTAATTATAATTTTTTTTATTTAAGGCTTACGGTTTCAAATTATTTTTAGTGTGAAATAAAAAAAAGTAAAAGATGTCTTGCATGGTGACTAAGTTTTCATAGATAAAAATTAATTCATTCTAAAACATAAAAAATATTAAAATAAATTGGAGATAAACTCTATAAAATCTTTAGATTTAGAAGCTGGACTCACAAACTAATGTCTTGATTGAGATTACCTTTACATTATAAATATGTCCTAAAGATTTAGTATCAGTCACCAATCACTTCTATAGTAAAATATAGGTCGCGAAGTAAAGGATATTATAAACCTCAAACTTAAATATTGAATAAGGTTAAGGAAGACATTTTCCTCCTGTCAGAGGAGGTGCATACCACAGCTCATGTATCTTATTGAAAGAACTTCATACTTTAGTAAAAGATTGACTCGTTCCAATGATATATTTTTTTCCAATAACAACGACCGTGATTGTTTTCTTGAGTACAAGTGAAAGAAGAATACACTAGAACTCATTGTGACACAGGAGAGTTTCAATTGGAATCATTATGGTTGATAACCTACAAATATTAACTAAATATTATGTAAAGATAACTTGAGATAATTTTATGGGAATTGATATTTTCACATCAATTTAAAAGTAATCATAAAAAACATTTTATTTTATTTATAAAAGTTCTTACGGAGATGACAAAAATGCAGTGATAGCTTTCTTTTGTGGCTGGCGGGCGGGCGGGAGGGGGGTTGGGGTCTTACATCGACAGGAGGTGGGTGCATACATAACATTGAGATTTGTGAGGCGTTTGCAGGTATGTGACACTTTTTCAGGAGAGCAGCACCCAATAAATATCGTAAGGAAGCTTCACTGTAGAATGGGTCCAAAATAGACAACGAAATTATTTCAAAATAAGGGAAGACCATGTCCCGTCACAAAAGAATGGGATTCTATAACCTTGTAGTTAATCCCATCTAATTCTTGACATTATCGGCTGAGTGAGTCTTGACTGTAGTATTGCAGCAAAAGACCTTCATACATTAGATAGTAAACAATGGTGTCTTAAAATGAAAATACATTGGTTACTACTACTGAAATGTCGATGAAATTTCTTCTACCCAAGGAGAAAAAGGTGTTCACTGATGAACCCAAGTTAAAGTAAGATATGGTGGGAGTAGGAACATGCAGGAAGTTTCATCATGCTCAAGGAGAAACAACCCAGATCTTCTTTATGCTCGCAATGTTTGGGGTTTGCAGTGGACACTATAATCAACCTGTACTGGAGTACCTGCAGAACGAAAAGTTGTGATTTGGCCGTGTGAACTTTTGGGTACTGCCTTTTCTCATGGTCTGCTTACAAACATGGAGGACAAGGAAAGTCCAGTGTCCTCCTTTCCAGTCTACTGTAAGGCAGGACTGGCTTCAGACAGGACTCTGCAGAGTGTAGTCTTTGCAGTGATCACAACAGACTCAATTTAAGCTAATCAAACCCTCGTTGGGTAGCTTAAATTACAGTAAAAGTTTAGTTGACGCGAGGTTAATCGAACCAGAAAGCAAGTGATTTTGGAAATATAAAAAGTGGAGGGCATGCGTAAAAAGTCTCTCTCCTGATCAGAGATTCGAATTTCGGCTTTAGAAGAAACCCTGGCTGCGCTGGAAACTGTAAACCATTTTTTAAGCAGTGACTAATCCCAGAGTAGGAACTCGAAGGATCTTGACCAAGGTCCTCGATATTGACGAGGCACGGTAACATGCCACAACACAAGGGTAGCTACGAGGAATTTCGGGTCTTGTCACCAATTGAGCCCGGGGGGCCCACGAAAAGAACGGTGACCCTATCTCTTTTCGGTTTGCTGTTTTTGGGTCCGGGAAGTCGGGCAAGACAACTGTGAAAGGTAAGCTGGCCACTTACCCTTCAACACGTTGGTGTTGAAGCGCTGCGGCCCTGTCCAGGTGTGGCCGCGCCACATTCTTTGTGCTTCTTATTTCCCGTGAGGATCTTCGAGGAAACAAACGAGGCATAATTATTTGGCAGTTCAGAGAAAGAATTGTTTCACTTCACCCGTATCGTTTTAGTTTTGGCTTCTGCTCTGGATAAAGCATTGCATGAGATTCGTGCTCTCCATACGCTTCACCAGAAAGTCTGAGTCCAATCCATAAGGTAACTCTCGAAATTTCTTACTGCATCTCTTTCAAACCCCGAAGGTAGCTATTTGAGAACGGTATGGAGAAGTTGAATCTAAACTCCACAGGCAGAATCGACTTTGCAGCTACACTGCTTAGCTACCACGCTCTAGTTTAGTCTAAGTTGAGTGTCGGGTTTGCGTTTGTTCATGCTCAGACCACAGCTCTGGCAGCAAAAAGTTGCTAGATGACATTTACAGCAGGTGGAAAAGATGGTCATACTCTGGAAAGAAAAATCAGAATATCGGATGCGATTGAATTCGTTTGAAAGGTATCTAGGCCTTACGGTTGGATAGACAGTTCACACTGTAGACTCAAAAGTGTGTTTTATGGCATTCCTTTCGGAGTAATCATTTCTATAATACAGCGTAGGGTATGTTGTGTATCCCATGCAAGTGTATAGAGTTTGGTCTTCCACATGTCCAAAGCTGGAGAAGAAACAACCACTCATGATGAGTTCCTCGCTTTGCTTTTCCATCGAGCTTGATGATTCCAGGGACATGAAGGGTTATGTCTGTACCGGAATCTAGAAAAGTAATTTTTTGATGTTTGGAGAGGTAGCCACCAACTCCAGAGCGAGAAGATATATTGCAAACAACCTAAGGTTGCTACTCTGAGGTGTGGTAACTGTTTCATAAAAAATGTCGCTGGTTTTCATGCACTTACCTTATATGCAGACTGATGCATGAATCTACTAGTTTCTTATGTGGGGGCTCACGAGATTCGTGCTGTGGATACAAGAAACGATAGTACTACAGTAGTGAAACGCGACGGCATTGGAGAGAGATCTTTACATGGGGACTGTACAGTTACCGCCGAATGCCCAAACCGCTAGTGGGTTCGACGGAATAAACGAGCGTCAGGAGATGCGACAAGTATGGACGGGAGCGCTAAAACCGTTGAAAAATGGAAGGGTCAAGGAACGGAGAACTAGTTGGATGCGGCTATGGTGGAATGCCACGCCGGCACATCTTGGGACATTCTGGCAACCCGGGAAACACCAGGTACTTGCACGCTAAGGAGAGCGGGGACTATACTATCCCGGGAACTCCAGGAAGCGGGGACTGATAGTGTCCATCAGGTTTTGACAGGTTCTGGAATGCTGTAAACTCCCGCGGACAGTGGATGGAAGGAAGCGCACTGGACAGGACAGGACTGGAGTTGTTTATATTAGTGACCGCGAATGCAACAGCCCTTTCCCCTTTGAAGTGACAGTTGCTAAATGGCACCGTTACCACCGGCTGCCGGCCGGACCCGGTCACCAGCTGCGGGAGGTGGAGTTGGGGAAACGCTGGCCGGGTCGTGGGTTACCGGCGCGGGTATAGGCCATGCGCGCAGTACCGGTGCTAGTTTGTTGTTCATCGGAGTGAGACCTATGGGCGAGAGGAGAAGAAAAGGAGGAAGCTTCTTCTTCTTGTGCTTGAAGAGCTAAAGAGGAAGAGGGGAGGAAGGAGGAGGAGGAAGCGAAGAAGAAGAAACGGAGGAACGGAGGAAGGAAGGAAGGAGGGGGAGTTCGCAGACAGGGCTGGCGACACGAAACCCCAGGGGGATTGAGATTTGCGCATTTTACATGGCCAAGCAGGGCACGAGGACGGGGATTGAGATCACAGGCTTGTAGAACAGGTGGTGAGTTTTCTGGCGATGGAATTCCTATGTATGTTCGCTGCACCACGAGCGACAGTAGGATAGAAGTAGGGAAATCCGAGCAGGGAAAGAGTAGAAGAGGAGAGAAAAGGTCTGTTCACGTGAAGGATAATAATTATTGAACTATTGATCGGGAAGAGCGAGCGAGCGGGGCGAGGCGAGGCGAGGCAAGGCAAGGCAAGGTCACGAGAGGGAAGGAAAGGTAATACACACTACGTACGTACATACACAGTCTGGAGGAGTCGGGAGGTCAAAGCAGACGGAGCTTCAAGTTGTTATGTGAACATAACGTGTTCTGGGAGAGGAGAGAGTGCGAACAGGGGATAGAGGAGTAGGTTGAGACTGCTGACTGTTGGCCGATGGCCACATTCAGCCTTGGCTTGGCGAGTATTTCAGATCCAGGAGCGGTTATGGCTCTGTAGATTTCTTTCCGATTTTGTGACGTAGGCTTGTAACCAGCTCTTGGTAAGGAGCAGACTTTTGTTGTAGAATTTAGTGAACTGCTCCCTCCTCTGTCCCTAGAGCACAATTTGATTGTAAGCTGGTCCCGCGTGTCCTGGACAGGCACTCCGTGCCAGTCACGTCGGAGGAGAATACCTCATTCAGCCTGTTCCAAGAGAATTGGAGCAAGTTGGTAGCAGATCTTTCGTCCTTTGAACATCATCGGCTTAGCGCTTCGCATTTTCCGATTTCCTGGGGGATTCGGGATCTGTGTTGGACTATGTAGGTTGATACTCTAGGGTCTTTCCAGTATCTCGAAGAAGACTTACTGCCGGGGACTGCGTCTTTGAGGAATGTTTTTCATAGGGGAAAAGCTTGGACGATTTTCAAGTTCAAATGATAAACACCTGGTAGGACGTGGGGTCCTGCTGACGAACAGCAGATTCTTACACATAGGTCGCGACCGCCTGGTAAGGGGATGTACCTTGCACAACCGTTTGGGAGTCGTCTGTGAATGTGAGGAAACTGACGTCCCCATGAGAGGGGCTTTCCTCTCTTCTCTGGCATGTTGGCTTGAGATTGCTTCCCAGTTTCTCATGGGGATGGAGTCTCGGGCCTGAAAGGCAGGACAGATATAGCATACGGAATTACAGACGGGAAGTTGCATGGGGTCGTAGGATATCACCTGCTTGTGAAAATTGCTTAATAGTGTCTTGAAGAGTACAAACTGACGTCAGAATTTTGAATCAAGGTTGCTAACACTGTAGGTTGATTGTTTGTTGTCCTTGCAGGAGTAGCACTTCGACAAGGGCCATTGGGGTTCAACACTTACCGTCTGTGAATGCAAGTCTGGAGCTTGAAGCTGTAATAGATTGCTGGAACCTAGTCGGGACCAGAGATGCGCAACAGAAACAGAGGATGTCGTCATAGTGGATACTTAGAGAATGGCATTTAGAAGGGTAGACCTGAGGTGAACAAGTGTGGTGCACTTTGTTCCCTCCTCCTTTTTGGCTGGAGATACGCATCAGGAGCTAAATACACCTTGTATAAAGCAAACAGGATAAAATCTTGTGTACAGTACATTGGCCTGAATCTCAGTCATTTGGTGGATTCCTATCATAGCAATAAGTGAAATTGAGGAATATGGCGGGGGAGGATTTAGTGGAGCTTAAGTTTCGTCTATACGATGGCACAGACATAGGTCCTAACAAATATGCCCCCGCCACCACCGTCTCCACTCTGAAAGAGAGCATTCTCGCTCAATGGCCTTCAGGTAAGATCACTGTTTCTCTTCTCATTTAATATTATGTGCTTCTAAGATTTCTACCTTCTCTTATCAACTTGTAGCCTGGCTTACATGAGACGACCTTTGTAACTCAACCTTCGTCGAGGAATGAGTTTCTGTGCTGTGCTGTAGTTTTTATTCTCTATACCAGCTTGAGCTGAACTTCAATCCTTAATCTGGCGAAATTTCTCAGGATGACGTTTTTAGTTGGTCTTAGTTCATATTTCACTCAATTGCGAATCTGCATAGTAGTTCGCAATGACTATATTCAGGAGCCGGGATCGCGGCAGATAGCCATTGTAGCTGGCTTTTGTTCTTGAAACCTTTGCTACACCATTCTGAGATGTCGATCAGATGGAAGGTAATAGCAATCAGTGTAGTTACTCTCGTATATCCTGCCACTACATGTCGATGATCATCACAAACTTACCGATTATGTGCAAGTACTGTAAGGGAGGGATTTCTCGGTCGTCTCGTCTGGATTTTCGGTGGTGGCTATTGTACGCTAGCATATTCGAGTGTGTGGTATAGTGCTGATAGAACTTAAAGAAAAACCTACTTCTGAGATGTATCTGGATCCTCTGTATTTTCTCAGAAGTAGAACCCAGTTTGTAGCCACAGCCTACAAATGTGAAAATTTCCGCAGTCCGATCTTTCCAGTGTTCATTGTCAGCCAAATGTCTTCGAAGTTGTTAGTTTTGTCAACACTTTACGGTTTCTTTTATTACAATCAGCCGTCACGATCATGACAGCAAACCAGTATCTCGGTGAATTTGATTTCAGGCCATTATTATCCTGATGTTATAGCCTTCATCTTAATTGAGTTTGTGAGCTCTGAAGGTTTTACTGTACCGGACAAGGGAGACTTTTTTGAGTCCTGCCAAATAAGAGTAAATTGAGATGGTTAAGATCCTTTTTATGCCCAGGATCTTGCACGTATGTTATCATCGGCTGATAAGGAAATTCAATTCTTATGCTCCCCTGTGTTTGGACGAGACTCAAAAGCCCAAGCAGATGGTTTCGTATAGTTTTAGCCTGTTCGAAATGTGACCGAGCAACTTGCAATGTACTGAAACTATCAGCTCTCAGGGTACAGCACCGGATATCTGGGAGATGATCCCTATTTCCAGTTAATTCAGTGAAGGAATGCGTTATTGCGTCGTACCTACATTATCGTTCTCCAACCTTGCCTCGGGAGTTGACTTTGAATTCATTTTTGATCGGAGGGTATATACTTGATGATTTAATGTGTAGACCCCAAACTGGGCTCTATCAGTTCCAGGCATTGTCTGTCCGTTCTGCCGTAGTCTACGGTCTGCTTATCTTCAGGACGCGATCCCGTTATTTCTACCATAGTTGTTACAGCAATCAGGTTTTGCAGCTTTGTGCTTTCATTCCGTTACTTCCGGGGGTTGTTGTTATCTGGATCTTGCTCTTCGTTCTATGCTATATGTCTCCTTGTATCATTCACTTGTAATGGTTCCTCTGCTACCTGGATCACTACTCCCTACCTGCAGTTTTTATGTTTTTAGTTCTATCTGTCGCATTTACTTAGCATACTTCCTTCTTCTGCATTTCAGTTATGTTCTTCACCCTAGAGGTATATACAAAAGGTATGTTCTCCGAATCTGACCCTACAGGTGACAGACAGGTCAGTTACTCACTCTTACCCTTCCACCTTGCCGCCCGACTGCTGGTTCTTCCTTTGCTGCTGTCCTGGTGTTCTACACACCAGATATTAAATTTTTTCTGCTTTTCTTCTCAAGGGGAGGCTACACTAATACTGGCCCCCCTTCTCTCCTCATCTTTTCGATTGTTTGTCTGAGCACCGCTTTCAGGAAGAACCGAGTTTACCTTGGCACTCATGAGTAAACTGATATTTGGACGGGAGATACGGGCATTGCATCCAGCTATATTGACACCCCGCAGGGAACTGAAGAAGTCGTCGTGTTTTTGTGGTCAGACTTACTATGAAAAACTGTTTCTTATTGTGGTTTGTAGTGTTGACAGACTCATGCTGACAGAGCATTCAGGGGTTAATCCAGTTCTCATAAACTCGCCCCCCCGGGACTTCTCATATTTTTTTGAGATCCCGACAGTTCATGTCCTCTGCACTAACATTTTCATGAAGTTACTAAGTCATGTTTCGCTCCCAAGGTTACACTTGCTCACCCTCACAATGTACTGAAGGTACGGATGTATCACAAACATCATGCTAACCCTCTATGCAGACTTACGCATGCTTACCTCTCTATGTAGATGATAGTTATGACGATCTTTACTGGGTTACCATCATATGTCAGACTTTAGTCAGTCCTGTCAGACGTGGGTATGGAGCTCGGTTGTTTACAACGGGTTCTGTATTTGACTACGTAATTTGTGTGTCCTTGAGCTGCACGAATTATTTTCTTCAGAGTCACTTCTGCCGGCCAGCTATCTCGGATTAGCTCATCCGCAAAAGTCATCCTCTACCTGATCACTATTTCTAGTAGTACATGTAGTCGATTTCAATTGGTGATGCGTGATGGAGAGCTTCGCTCGTCTGTCCACAAATGTTGTTCTTTCGATTGTTAGTCATTTCGAGTGTGACGGACCGACTTGGCTATACTGCTCTTATACTTCATCCTTGCAGTTCCTTGGCTTATTATTCCTTTGCTTGTCTGTAATACTTGGAGTTACTTTTCCTTTCTATTCCCGGATGTTCCCAAGTCTGCGATGGTCCTTTAGAAGACGGCTTGTTCGCCAAGAAGTTGTTCTCGTGCGTATATCACACATCGTAGCTACGAAAAATGATGTTGGCAATGTACTAGCATATACTACCCATCTCCAAGCCTTGGATTTACGAGCTAGGATAGTTAGGCAAGCTTCTGATGGGTTTAAAGGACTGTCCTAGATTCGATGGTGATTCCGTGCTTCAAGTTGTATTTTTGTGTGCACCACATCACAGCTACCACAGATGATGTTAGTGCATCAATACATGAATATGGTACCTTTATTACCATCTCCAAGCCTTAGTTTTAGTAGCTTGGATTTTTAGGCCTAAAGCAGGTCGGTGTTGGAGCAGAGTTGTTGGTGATATCGCTTGATTGTCCATCACGAGATAGCGACGGAACAACGGAGTATACTACGGATTCTAATACTAATCCTTGGGTATTTGCCTGGTCGTCTATTTTGCACCATGAGGCAGGGAACCTTTACTCAGTTCAACCACTGAATGTATGCAACAAGTGACAATGATCAGCCTGAAAATCTTCTGTTTTATGTCAAAACCGAGAACAGTGAACGCAATTGTCTCATACACTTCCCAAAAGCACGACTAGTTTCGTTGTCATTGTACATGGCAACAAATATGTTGGTGATTTTGCTGGAGTTTCCGTTAAGACATACCTCCATAATATTGGAGTATACTAGGGATTCTCTTTCCAATTTGTCACCTCGATTCGCACAATGAGTCGGGTTCAATGTTTGTTACTGAATATGATTGTCTTTACTTCTGCTTATCTTCGTACTGTTAAATTCACTTTATTTCCATTCCCTTAGATGCAATTCATTTCGATTTGCACATGTTCATGCTTGCATTTCATATGCACTTCAATATGCACGTTCTCGGTTCATGCTTTGTGGGTTCTGGATCCCCCGTTCTTCCAACGCTTCTGCTCCCTTTTCTCAAATATGATCGTCTTCGACAAGTGGTAGTGATCAGCTTGATCCTCTTCTTTCTCAATCAAAGCCAAAAGGATTGAGCGCTTACCTCTCACCTAATTCCAAAAATATTATTAGTTATTTGAGATAGCAAATCTACGTTTTTTATCCTTCTGACTTTTTGAGATGACGATTCCTACAGTCGATCTCTTGAGCAGTACTCCTGAGGATGGCTCAAGCCTAGTGAAGCATCTTCTTCAAAGCCCCTTAGATCATATTTATGACCAATTCATTCCAAGTCTTTCAAGTTGGATGATTAGATGTTTTTTCTGTTTGCTGAAGTGCTATTTTGTACGATAGATTAAGATGAAATTTCTTTCCGGCTCGAATATAGGGCGCAATTCGAGCCGGAAGATTATGGCTAGATGTGGCTAGATAAGACTCGTTGCTGTCGCTCTGTACTCCTGGAGTTTGTAACATGGTTTTATGATGTGACCGCAGAGAAAGAAAACGGTCCAAAAACAATAAACGATATGAAGTTAATTAATGCTGGGAAAGTGCTGGAGAATAACAAGACCCTTGCTGAATCAAGAGTACCGGTTGGTGAGTTACCTGGTGGGGTTATAACAATGCATGTGGTTGTGCGACCCCCTTCTTCAGATAAAGCTAGTGGTAAGCCCTTCTTGATCTTTTCACCTCTTGTAAACATGTTATGGTGTTTGATGAACTGACGGATCGATATTTTACTTGGTGGTTATGTGAATTCTGCTGGCGAATGTAATTCTCGTGGGGCTATATCCTTCCGGGTTGGGGAGATTGGCATTTGGCACGTGGGTTACGTCGGCTAGCTAGTACATCTTTGTATGCCAGAGTCATACTGAGGAAAATGAAGTCGCTGGGCATTGATGTTGATAGCTTCGGAATCGGACAACAAGATAATTTTCTAGTTCTAAGCAAATCATGTCGCTCCCATGTCCACTTGAGTCGGGCCTAATCAAGTGTGCCCATCGTTGCCGTTCGATTCTGTGATGTGAAGCAGAAAAGCAGCCATCGGACTCTCCGAAGAGTAACAAATGTGCATGCGCAATTCTCTAGCTCTGTATTCCTGCAACCGTCACCATCACAAAATGGATGGAAGTGGCAAAAGGCTTGTCTATCAGCAACAGCAACTATCATTGAAGCCATCCTTGTTGTGCAAAGCTTCAAGTGAAAGATGTACCCAGTATTCCTTTAGGGGCTGGGTGGGTCTGCTAGTTTATTTGTTTTAAATCTTCTAGAGAGCAATTCATTCTTGGATAAAGAGGAACTAGAACTGCAATGGATTTAACAGGAAGATCTTGGAGTGCAAGCAATCGGCTCAGAGCAAAATGCACGTGTCAAAAGTTGCTGAGAGGATGATGGTCTGGACCTTTTAAGGGTCGTTAATGTGGACACTTGTGAGGAGGCCCCCGTTCTAAAGAGCCCCTCCCGGGTTTTTCGGCACTAATGTGCCTGCAGTGGGATGGTGTCCACATCTCCAGAGGTTTGACCAACAATCTAACCTTACCTTGCCATTTACTGTCCTCCATTGATCTACCTATACTTCTGTCATCGAGGATCAGGTGGAATGATTCACTATATGGTTCTTTGTCTGGAATATGGCAAGGCAATGTGTACTCAAATCTCTTCCATCTTTAGTTTCGGTGTAGGAGTATGTATGTGTGTATTGTAAGGGCCGAGTCCCGCGGTTGCTTGAAAGGTTGCCAAGCTAGGCTTCATAGCTGGTGTTAAAGGTCTTGGTATAATCTACGGCCTGCAGGAATTATGAGTAGAACAGGAAAGGGTTTTCGAAGGTGGTAGAAATTACAGACGCATCATTGGTTTATACCTGCAAATTTTACGCAGTATCTCTAATTGTTGTCTTTAGTGGAGTACATGATTATAATTGTCCATTACGCCGAGTAAAGCTCCCGTTGTGCCAGCGCAGCGTATTATAGCAGACTGTTTCTGGGGTGCGAAATGAATGAACAGTTAAGAAACTGGATTCGCCTGGGGTGTTACATTTCGTGGGCCCTTCGGAACCCTTTTCCCAGCGTGGTTATCTCTACATTTGTGACCTACGACTGTGCATTCGTGGCTGGTTCGTTGGTGCTTATAGTCTGAATTGCTTGTGAAGGTGCCAAAAACATGTTTGTGACATGTGCATTGACAGTATTTGCTTATTATGAATATCCACTTTACTATGTAACCTTCAAAGTTTATTTCCTGCATCCTTCATACTGAACGAGTGCACAATATTGGAAAACATGCAGATGGCTTGATGGACTCGGGTACAGTATACTTCCATCTAAGTTCTTTGCACAGTTACGCAGTTTAAGACGTGTAAAGCAATAGGATGCAGCGGCAATATACATGTGGTTGAATTATTCACCTGAACTTCCGTATTTCTTGCCACAATTCCTTACATCTGTCTGGTTTTCGGAGGTTAGTTCGTCCTCAAGGTGAAACTTGAAGGAAATTGGACGATCTTGGGTCCCATAGCTACGGACTCCCTGACTTCCAAGCCCGGTATGACCATGCCACAAGGAAAACACACCTTGGCAAAACCCATCGTACGGAATGAAACCTTTGTAAAATGTCAGCGTGTGTACATTACTCGTAGTAGGTCATGAATTAATGAAGTTAATTGTTTCCAGATAGAGAGACAGTTCAGAGTAAGAGTAAATGTGTTTTTTGAAGGTAATCGAAATATCAGGGTGTATTACACATGGAATCGGGAGCCTAAATTACACTTCGCTGGACTTTTCGATATGATGGGAAGCCAGTCAAGTGCAATGTACAA
Organism: Lunularia cruciata; assembly: GCA_948567375.1. Lineage (NCBI taxonomy): Eukaryota > Viridiplantae > Streptophyta > Marchantiopsida > Lunulariales > Lunulariaceae > Lunularia > Lunularia cruciata. The sequence goes on from OX419760.1 coordinate 13,543,180, forward strand.
TAGACTGCTGATTTAACGATGAAAAAACGAAAATCATCTCCTCTAAACTGAAAGTGACTGATATTTCTTCCTGTCCTTTCCAAATTGAATCCCTGCTAGATATCATGAGTAGTTAAAACTGACTTTGATCGTTACATCTCACCAGACCAACAGTACCAGAAACTACCATCTACACCTGTAAGACCCGTCCTACAACTGGATAGAAAGTAGGAGTACGATAGTCAAAAAACGTTTGAGGTTCCTCTTAATTCTCATGATTGAGAGAAGTAAAACACACACTAGAATCAGAAAATGTCGCCTTAGTGTAAGTCATGGAGCTTCATACAGCTTGGGGCTATCTACTACGTCCAAATGTCGATGTTGGTTCTGACTTCCAGACAATACTGGAAACGGCAGACCGCCGGAGCACTACACTGAGGAGCATCGTACATGATCACGCTTTAGGGTCGCTATAATCGCGTCATCGTCCACTTGACTTGCCAACTTTGTAATGAGGCATACTGCGATTGAGAAGAAACTGCAGTGCCAAAGGTGGAAAAAAGAAGCTACAGCGTATTAACACAACGTTGCACATCCTAGTCGTAGTGTACGATGTACTCTCACTAGGAGTAACGTATGTCCATATCAGTCATCTCCATATCATCGAGTGCTTGGTGCATAGAAGCATATGCATCACTTGAGTGGATTCGATTGGTCCAAAGGAGATCATCACATCAAATGGTTTGGCCAACGCTTCCAGCAGCAGGTTCATCCGTGGTCCGCACCCTAGTGATTCAATGACGATTAAGATATATGGAGTCCTGGATCCCCAGGCACTGGTCGAGTGTTGATGACTTTGTTCGAGAAGGGCATAAACAGATCCGAGATTGAAATTCTCCACATAAACTTTGAGGCGGGAGAGCAAAAGTCGCCCGATCATCTCAAGAGACAGGTATGTCGAGCTTGCTTTCGATTTGAAGGCTTTCTTTGAGAGTTGAGCTTTGTCTTCAGATGTCGAAGGGCCTCACTCTGAAGGATACGTCTGCTGGCTACTTGCAGTCCCAGTCTCATCTCCTTAGAGTGACCAAATTCTTTGACAATCAGGACTTCAGTGTTCCTAGTGTCCTCCTTTCTTTGAAGATCAGCATAGGCCATTTATTAGGGCCTAAGATAGGTCAGTGGTCTGAAGACGTACAAGACTGTGGTGGCTTGACAGAAAGAAGTAGTCCTCCATAAGTTTATTTGATTTCTGTGGTTCTCGTGGCAGCCATTCGGCCAGGTCCCAGTGCTTGAAAATGGTAACATGATGCTCTACGGTAAGTTTCATCCCTACATGGAAACCTCAAGGTGAAGTCGTAAGGATAATACAGCAAATTAGTGGTCTAAAACCCCAGATCTTAGACAATGAAAGCTGTTTTTTTCTCCCCTTCCTTCGGCAGAATCACGAGCAATCGCCAGAACCATCGCGCACCAGTACGCCAACCAAGGCAATCCTCTATACGGATCATCACCGAAGGATGCGGCCTTGACGGAGCAATGGCTGGAAGTCGAGAGTCAAAACTACAACGGACCTATCACGAAAATCATCCGCGAAGGGATCGTCCGCCAACTGTACAACAAGCCCATCGACCATGCTGTGATTGATGCCGAACTCCTCAAGCTTGAATCAGTGCTGGACGTGTACGAGAAGCGCCTCTCCGAGAGCAAATACTTGGCCGGTGATTTCTTCAGTCTGGCTGATTTGTCCCACATCCCGTACACGTTCCTGATGATCAAAATCGGCGAAATGAGAGATGTCTTCGATGCTCACCCTCACGTCAAGGCTTGGACGGACGACATTTTTCTCCGTCCGTCTACTCAGAACTGGGTGGAACTGGCGACTCCTCGTTTCCGTCTGTTCAAGAAGCTAGATCGACCAGGGGATGTTAACCATGATTAGATGGACTTGTCCCACAAGTCTAGAAGTAAATTAACTAAGGTAGAGAAAATATAGCGAAAGTTTCTACAAATTTCGCTAGTTGTTGTCCTTCAGGTGTGGTAAATATTACTTTGAGAAATATACAAATAGATTAAATATTACCAAACACCATGTGTACTCTTCAAGAGAACACACCAAGGGTATCGTATTTAGTACATTAAGTATAATTAGTACACCGTAAACTGTGATATATCACCCATATATGCTTTATTAGCATGGTTGATTATAATGGAAAATATGAAAAATAGTTCTAGTCACTTTATTGTAATACATAGTCGTATCGATAATAATCATGTAAATGTAATATATGTCATATTGTCATGTAAGTGTAATATGTAATCATATCCATACTCTTAGGGCTTAGTCCATTTTACCTTTTTGTCTTTCCTTGTAAGGCTTTTCATCCTTCATGCATTCTATGTGATCGCCTTTTTCTCTTTATTGTAATATTACATTACCTTCAATAGCCAATCCTCTCACAATGGGTATATATATCCTAGACTCACATACGTAGTAAATTGATTAAATGAAAGAAGATCATTTTCAAGAATTTCAAGAGTAATGAGTAGATTATATGAAATATTCAAACTGAAAAATCAATTTAAAATGTTTTTTTTATTTATACAAATAGATGCTTGAGAAGATGAATTCAATATACCATCAAGATTAATATCGTACAGCATTCGAATGTTAATATTAACTTAATGCCCAGACTGAAAGAATACTCAATGCCCAATTGATATTCTATTGTTTCTTTGGTTAAAACTTTAGATGTGATACTTAGTATAATCTACAATCAATTTCTAAAATATGATCCAAATACAATTTTACTTTTCCAATAAAATGTTTAATTATATAGATCGACAATTAATATAAAAATAAAATTTAAAAGGAAATATTTGAATATGAGTCGTTTTAGAGGTATTTGTTAAAAGAACAATTCCAAGAAACTATAAGAGATGTTGGAATTTTGATAAGAGATCTGTGAAAATTCTAGGGAGAAAAGTAGACTTAACTTAGATCCATATTCTAAGCAAATAGGTTTTCTAGTTTCTAGTCAATATTATAAACTTTATGTTACATTTGATATTTATTTAATAATTTTTGGGTTGATTATAGGTAGTTGTTGACTATTTCTAAATTTACATAATTTTGAGAAACCTACTCGCTATGCATGTATAAATTCATAGCGAGTAACACATTGTGAACTTAGTGAAAGGGCAACCGCGTAGAAAACACAAAGGATGGGAAGACCACATCGGGCCGTACAAGGGTGAGACAAAATAGGTAAAATGGTGCTAAACCCCAATAGAGTCGATATGAAAAATCTAACCTATTGCACCTAAGATAACTGGGCCATGCAAATCGTACAGTCTACAAACATCCGAAGAAGCATTACCTAGTGTGATTGATTTTCTATGGATTGCACCAGCCATTGCACTTTGTAGAGCAATGGACACACATTGTCTAAAAGATGCTACAAAGTAAGAAAGTGGTCATGGTTAGGCACCATCAACATGATAAGTTCTCGCACACTCCTTGACCAATGGATCAAATGCCATGTCCATCGCTCCATATAACTCCAAGGCTAGAGGAACAAAGAGGTGACCTTGCTGCATAACCCTATACTTGGAGACCTTGTGAGTTGTTGCTGCACTCGCTGCCCATCTAGGGGGATGGGTAATCACTCCTTCTGAAATTATATTACACGTAGGGTTTGTAACCACGATATCCGTTACTGGAAACTGATGGTCTTGGACCAAGTATAAGTTTACCTTGACACATGTCGTCTGTAAAGCATTCGAACGGTCCATCCAAGCAAAGTATCAACTCTCCTCGTACCATAGAAAACATTATGTCCTTCATAACATCATTTTTGAAATTATACATTATTGTTATTCATTATCCATTGTTATATTATTTTTATTATCATTATTCATTTGTGAAGTTATTCATTGTTCATTATTCATGGTTCTTCTTCTTCTTCTTCTTCTTCTTCTTCTTCAATTCATAATGAGTAACATATTGTGAAATTATTTGAGATAATTATATCCATACATTGATTAATGACTCTGTTTCGTATATTGATCAAATAACATGAATAATTAAAATTTTAAAATTATTAAATATTTAAGATGGTAAATGAAATCTTCATCCACAAATAAAATTGGAATAAAAATGGAAATTTTTTAAGAGTTAATTCTAAAAGTTCAAAATTTCCTTGTTGAACTTTTTATAAAAAGTATGAAAACATATTTATTGTATTTTTCTAAAATATATCCTTTGTGAAAAAAATTTATTCACACCAAATAACATGTTTACTTTCAGGACCCTACCTTGAATATGTAAATCGTATTGTGACCAAAATCATAAGAAAGAAATCATAAATTTATAAGAAAGGCATTTTAAATAATTTGATACAACCATGTGAGAAAATCACATTCTATCCATTTTCAGTTATAGTAATAGACTTATATTAAATAAAAAAAATGAGGAATCATCAATCAGTAAAATATAATTATACATAACTTTGTTGCTTCGAATAAATCAAGCAATTTAAAAAAATTAAATATATTATAGTATATTTATTTGATCAAACAAGAGAAAATTATTCCTATATTTTTCTAAAACAATCATACAATACGTCTCAAAGTCTTTGCTTCTTATAAGTAAATGTAGTTGATGAGTTTTAGAATAAGTTTTAGGACTCCATTAAATTACATTTAATTAAAAAATTTTAATATAAAAAATGTCGTGCGTATATACATCGCTACACAACATACATTGCTGTCAACATCATACACTATAAAAGCACAACTCACACATAAGTCATACATAGACTCTAAAGTGCCACAATAATCAGATTGCTTAACACTTTCAACTCAACTCAACTCAGATCAATACTTGATCTGTCACTCTATAAACTACCAACAACTGGGCACTGATTACAGTCAAGCCACACCCACTCAAGCATAGAGAATCCAGGTGACGCTCGCCGGCCTCTGTCCACCATAGCCAGGAACTCGAAGGCTCAACATCAGAGAAGTGAGCTCTCTGGAGCTCACTTCCAAACTATACCCCCTGGACTCGAGCTAGCCCTGAAACCCTAACGGTCCCGCTGACGGCACACTCGATGGTGCAAACGGTGCAAAGTGATGGTGGGCCCCACCGTGAAGTCAGTACCCCGAACACGAAATCTAACCATCAGAAAGTAGTCCCTGAGAAACAGCTAGAATAACTCTAACTACCATCACTGGAACTCCAGTGTCAGAGCATCTAGATGCGGAACTACAAATGGCGTGATAGCTGTCGTGCGTATATACATCGCTACACAACATACATCGCTGTCAACATCATACACTATAAAAGCACAACTCACACATAAGTCATACATAGACTCTAAAGTGCCACAATCGCCCCCCTAGCTGGCGGTTAGGTCCCTCTTACTCCAGATAGCCATCTACTCTAAGTATATGGTATACCCTCTAATGGGCAAAGATCAGGAGGCCGGGTGCTATGGAGCCCCATCGTTAGTCGCCTGTCTGCAATCTATACCATATAAAGAATGAACTAGCTATAGGTCAAGTACATCTAGGACATAACCACTGTCCTTGAGGAACCACCGTGAGGGGAGGAGTCATACATGCCATATGCCATCCTCTCGAACAGCTATCACACACTAACATAGTAGCAGCTCCACCAGAAGAGCCACATAACATACACCTCAAGCCTGCACGTACAAGTGCCAAGCTTGGGTCCATAGTACCATCAATGTTTGGGAGGTGGCATGGCGCACAATTGCGCACATGATCCTTCCAAACAACACCATCACGTCCTTCTAACACAAGGACTCCAGATGGCAAAACCTCGCGCACTCTCAAGATAGTGCGGCCTGTAGAAACATCAAGTGTCGTCGGTGCTGTCTGCTGTAGATATACATAGTCGCCTGGATGAAATCGACGGATCGAGGGTATATAACCTCCTCCTCGAATGGTAGCATAGCGTAAAGTATCTCTATGCTGAGCAATCGCCAAGTTCTCGAAGGCCATCGGCATCACTCTCTGAAAGATCTCTGCACGCTGAGAACATGCGCTCATCCATACATCAGGGTCATCCAAGTCCAAAACTACAGTAGCATCTCGACAAATGGCTGCAGGTAAATCTGGATCTCGTCCATAGAGTAGAAAGTATGGAGAGAAGGATGCTAAGGAGGCTTGCCGGCTGAACCGATAGCCCATGGCCAACCAAGGTAACTGGAGATCCCAATCTCCCAAGTGGCCTCTCTGCAAACCATACTTTTGCAATCCTCTCTTCACCGTCTGAACCACTCTCTCTGCTAAGCCATCTGCCTCAGGGTGATCTCGAGATGTAGTACTGATCAATCAAAGCCTTGTCACACAAGACCTGAAACTCTCCCAAGAACTCTGTACCCTGATCAGTCAAAACCTCAGCTAGTGCACCAAAATGACTAAGAACTCGATCCTGGAATGAGTAAGCTGTCCCTTCACTAGACTTGTCAAGAAGTGCCACCAACTCAATCCACTTGGAGAAGTGCTCCACCATCACCAAAACATACCGATGATGTCTCACAGTCAGCGGTAAAGGTCCGGCGAAGTCCAAACTCCAACGGTAACCCAATCCCATGATAGGTAATGGGTGTAACTGTGGCGTAGGAGCATTGAATGATGCTCTAACTCGGTCACAAACCACACATCTGGCAACAAACTGCTGTACCTCGGTCTGCATACCGCGCCACCAATAATGACTCTAGAGTAAGCTATATGTACGCTTTACTCCAAAATGTCCTAGTTCCTCATGAGCATGACGGACCAACTGTGGTCTCTGTGATGGAAGTGGTACTACTCGCACTCTACCATCCTCCCATACACGCAAAAGGTGTCTACCCTCCAATCTGAACCGTCTGGCTCGCTGAAGAACACGGTCTCTCTCCTTGGCCCCAACTGTGCCACCCACAACACCAGTGCGAAGATAGTCCATCACTAAGACATCATCATGAATGTCTCACTGAATTGTACCAATATCTTCACTCTCTGGATCTGTGACCTCAATAACTCCTCCTGTATGCGCTGAGAGAGATACCACCAAAGTCTCTGCAAATATACACAGAAAGGCCGATGCATGCCAACCTGGCACCATCTCCTCATCTGTCTCACCATGCCAACGTGCTCTGGTCTGATCCTACTGGCTGGGACATGGGTTTCTACTCAACCCATCTGCATCACGGTTCACCACTCCAGGTCTATGAACAACCGTGAAATCATACTCCTGTAAAATCAGAGCCCATCGTGCAAGCTTCCCTGAAAGCTTGTCGGACTCCATCAACCACTTCAGCGGCTGATGATCAGTGATGAGAGTGAAGGGGTTACCAAATAGGTAACATCGGAAATGTGCTACTGCCCAAACTGCTGCCAAGCACTCTCCCTCATATGAACTATACTTTGCCTCTGCTGAATTGTTGGAGCGACTAGCATAGGCCACCACAAACTCCTTCTCCTCATCATCATGTTGGGTGAGCACCGCTCCAAGCCCCAACATACTCCAATCAGTGTGAACCTGAAATGGTCGTCCCCTGATCGGTCTCCTCAAAATAGGAGCAGATGTCAACCTCTCCTTGAGCTCTACAAAAGCTCTCTCCTGCTCATCTCCCCAACACCACTCCTGTGTAAGCTTGGTCAGCTTCGTCAAGGCCTTGGCAATGGCACTAAATCCTCTAACAGAGCGGCGATAGAAGTTCGCCAACCCAAGGAATGCTCGCACTCTGCTCACATCCGTAGGCCGAGGAATACGTGCAATAGCCTCCACCTTGGTCTGCTGAACACCAAGTCCTTCGGGGTAGATAGTGTGACCCAAATACTCAACCTGGTCGTGGAAGAACCTACACTTCCCAGGATGTAGTTTGAGTCCATGAGATCTCAACCTCTCAAACACCTCCAACAATTGTCGCTCATGCTTCTCCACAGTAGTGCTATACACCAAAATGTCATCAATATAGCACCGAGCAAAATCCAGTCCAGCTAGGATCCTATCCATGACCCTCTGGAACTCAGCGGGAGCGTTCTTTAACCCAAATGGTAAGAACCTCCACTGATATAACACATCCTTGCCGTGAGGATCAATAGCCCAAAATGCTGTCTTGGACTTATCCTCCTCCCTGATCGGCAACTGATGATATCCCGCTCGAAGATCCAAAGTACTGAAGACCTTTGCATGCCCAATCGCATCAAAAATCTCCTCCGGTGTAGGCATGGCATACCGATCAGCCCTGGTCTGTCGGTTGATAGGACGGTAATCTCCACACATCCGCCTATCTGTATAGTTGCCATGCATATCCTTCTTGGCTGGCATCACTGTCGCTGATGCATACTCTCCATGTGAAATCTCCACCAAACCAGCCTCAAAAAGGTCACTACTCCGGCTCTGAATCAATGTCCTCTCTATCTCACTATATCGATAAGGACGTCGGAAAACAGGTGTGTCGCTAGTCAGCTCAATCCGTATACCAGGTCCCTTCAGAGCACCCAAATCCTTCATACTGAAGGCAAAACAACTCGTGTGACTCCTCAAGAACCTCCAAACCCTCCGTCTTTCCTCTCCAGTAAGCTTGGGTCCAAGATCTGGCTCCCAAGTATCCTCTGTAACTGTAGTAGGAGTGGAAGACGTACTGACTTGCTGCTACACTGGGCCCTTGGGAGCAATGGTGTCATGCTCCCGACCACTAGAGGTCCCAACCTCTGTGTGAAAAACTCCCTCCACTCTGGCTGCAAGCTCCATACGTCCTCTGGCTGCATCCCATGTGGACCAAGGGTGTAATCCAAGTAGCCCACGCTCACCTGGATGGACTCCAAGTAGACCACTCTCCCTAGTAGCTACTGGATGTGTCCCAAGAATACCATGTCCACTCGGTCCATCGCCCCCAGCATGTGCCTGAATCGTCTCGATAGGCACAGGGCTCACAAGTGTCCGAGTGGTGATGCCTATCAAGCGCATCCTACGCTGCTCTGCCAAACCAAGGCTCACAATCCAGGTCAAACAGTTCAGGTCCATAGCCTGACCTAACACCTGACGCCTGGATGCCTCTGACACTGCTGGAACAGCGGTAATACCGGTGCGAAAACCCATCGCCCGCTCTCTCTCATCAGCATTGGGCTCCACCAACTGCTGTAACTATGAGTCCCAAACAAGTCCAGGTCCTCCCTCTCAAAAAGCATGAGAGCCTGGGAAACTCATGAGTGTGGGAAATGCAGCTCTAGGCTGTCCAACTAGGTTCACCACTGCCATAGGTGACCTATCAGCCACTACCACTGTCTGAGACTGACGCCCAACATCCAAGATATCATCAACAAGGATGTGGTCAAGTCGCTGAATCCCATCATAACTACGCTGTAGAACCTCTCTGGGTAAAAGGTTCGTCCACCAAAGATGAAGACGATGAGCCCGTGATCCCACTCTGGCTGCATCTAACAATACAGCAGGTCCCATCCATGAATGGACCTGATGTGTACTCGCCACCACTCTAGTGCGAGAATCACCCATCAATGGAACGTTCTCCAAAAGGTAAGCTGGAGAAACAGACTGATGAACCTGGAGATGTCGTAGTATCCGTAACATCTCCCAAAACACACCAGAACGAGGATCCTGAAGACCCAAACCGCGGCCCACCTGTGTATGTCCCTGACATGGCCATCCAGAAATCACCAAGTGAATAGGCCTATGTCTCTCTAGGTCATGCGCCCCCAATAAGGAAATGTCTCCTGGTAAGGCCTTCTGGTAACCTCTGACTGCTGACATCGGTAATAACTCTGGATACCGATAGGCCAAGTGTGCCACATGATGTAGAGAGACTTGCCTAGCAGTCTCATCTCTCTACATACAAGTACTTCTGTACTCGGATACCCGCCTGTAACACCGCAGCTAGTCCGGTGCTAATCCCACCAAACAACTCCAATAGGCATATCCCCTCTACTGGGTACTGCCAAGCAATGAGTGTGGTATCCAGAGGTGTCAAAGCAATCGCCTCTGGAGGCTCATCCTCACACTCATCCCCTGATGGTATGAAGGCTCCACTCCAAGCCTGCTGCACCAACTGATCTGCATGCTGCTGCAATGCCTCCTCTGAACTCCACAATGGAACATCCAAGGTGGATGGAACAATCCCACTCGTACTCCATAGCCGAGTGATCTCTCTGGTACTGGAGTATCCTCTGCATGGGCGTTCCCCTCCAACAAGTCACCAGGCCAAGTAACTGCACCGCTGAAAGCTAAAACTGATGCTGCCATGGTCCCGGACTGTAGTGAGCCAAGACTGCCACTACTGAAACGTACTGGTAGGCGACATACTCGTCCCTCACCAGACTGCCAACCAGGTCTATAAGAGGCTGTCTCCTCCCAATAGTCAATACTGAAACCCATAGGGTATAACACTGCTCCCCCAACTAGCACATCATAGGACTCAGCTATCGTCGCAATAGCTTGAGCTCTCACCACCGAGCTATCAGTCGGATGACCAGGCTGAACCTGGACAACAAGCTCCCCACGTGTGATGTACTGTGTCGAACCACCACCTAGAGATGTCTGGATCTGAAATGGACACCTCTCCACATCGGTCTTCCGTAACTCCAGACCAACAACTGCAGCCTTCCCCAACATAAGGGGCTACGCACCAGAGTCTAACAAGACTCTCTGTGGTGTATAGACCTTCCCTGAAGGTCCCACCAAACGAAAGATCCCCCTCTGGTTATCCAATAGGACAACACCAGGTGTAAACCGCGCTCTCTCAAAGGCCGGTCTAGCTGGCAACTCCTCCAGTCTAGCCACTGCTGCCTGCCATAAACCACTGGTCGCTGAACGGATCCCATGCTCCTCAACCAAGTCAGCTCCACTACCAACCACCTCTGCTCTAGTAGTAGGAACTGCACCATCCCTACTCTCACACAACGTGGCAACCAACCGGAACACTGGGGCTGGGTCAACTCCCAATGTAAACATGTCACTGGCTGAAAATAAAGGATGCCGCATAATCAGCTGAGCCGCCCCCAACATCATGCTAGACTCAGTCTGTGTAGTAGCAGGTGGCTGACTAGCAGGTACTCCATCAGGTACTCCATCACCACCTACCACACCTGCACTGGGACGTCTAGGAACCATGGATGTCGTCTGCAATGCCTCAGATAGCGTGAAAGACTGGGGAAGTCTGACCTGTCTCCCAACCTCTCCTCTCTGTGGGTCCAACTCCACTGATGCTCCTCTAGGCTCTGGAGCACGTACTGCACTCCTAGTCACTGCTGCAGATGCATCCACCTGTGCTGCTCCGCACATGAAGTCCAAAGCATCTCTATCACCAGCATATGAGGTGGAAGCCTCAGCACCCGAATCTGATCTCCTTTGAGCAATAGCCATACTAGCCAATCTCTGCTCTAACTGCTCAATCCGAGTAGCCATAGCTGTGTCAGAAGTAAGGGCAGGTACCGCACCCCTACTAGGTGTAGATCCTCTACCACCACCTCTACCACCTCGTCCTCCATGAACTGGAGCTCCTCTACTACCTGTCATAGCAGCCCTACCACTCCGTAACTCCGGGTGTAGGTCAAAACACCGGTCACTAGTATGACCAAATCTATGGCAGTGCTCACATTGCCTCTGTGCTGGCTGTGATGCACCAGAGGTATCAGGTCCGCTGCCCTGAGTACACTCTCTCCTATGGTGAGGTCCACCACAAGTCCAACAAGCAACACCACCACTCACTGGCTACTGTTGACCCAAAAATGAGGGTAAGGGTCTAACTCCACTAGGCCCTCCACTCGCTCCATAGGATCTGGGCTGTCCACCCTATCCTCGAAAACCAACTGGGCGTGGTGCACTCTGCTGCACTCTAGAAGAAGTCACAACCGTGGATGAGGTCTCTCTACCAAATCCAGCTGTCACCACTCTCTCCTCCACCATGTTGAGCTCAATACGCTCAGCCAAACCAAAGACTACTGCCAAAGTGGGCGAAGTAGCCTGCAACAACGTAGCATCACGAACTCTACGTCGCAACTCCCTGTCCAGTATCCCATACCAAAACTGGACTGCCTGGGCCTCAGTAACTCCCTGAGTGAAACTGATCAGCCGCCTCATGCGAGTGTATGCCTCGCGTAGGCTCTCTCCAGCCTTCCGCTGGAACTCCTACAAGCTCCTCAGCTTGTCAGTCCGCACTCCCTGGTAGTTCTGCCTCAAACATAGGAAGAACTCCACCATGGGGTTAAACCCCGGTACCACACCACCTCCTGCAGCGGTACCTCCACTCGTAGTAGCACTATCTCCAGCTAGTGCACCTCCACTAGCTCCACCAACACTACTCGAGCTAGAACTCGTAGGTACAGCAGACCTACTCCTGGCCACCGAACCTGAAGTGATGGAGACATAGTGTGGAGACCAATATTGTCTCCATAACTCAATCTCCTCCAAATGAGCTCTCCTGAACTCATGGTAGTCGTCCATCGGTGGACCCTCCAAGTGCTGAAACAACCCCTTCCATGCCATGAAAGGTGTGAACAAAGTCGGGTTCCGCATCTGCTGCAGATCACACCAACTATCAAACTCCTGGATGAAGTCATCCAACTCAATGGTACCCACTGTACCAGAGTAACACCTAGGGCCTTTGGAGGCCCCATAAATCTCATCCATGTCCCACAACAACGGTGCGGACACACCAAGTGCACTCTCAACTGAATCAGCTCCTGTGTCGAACTCCAACTCAGAGTCAATCTCCTCCCTCACTGGGACCTGAGATACAGGCTGATATCGAGTACCACTCCGAGTAAACCCACTGCGTACTGCAGGGCTAACTCCTCTGGAATCTCCAAAGAACTCCGTCGTGACCACGTAACTGCAACAGCAAACCCGAACCACCAACTGCAACCGCAAGTCGCAATTGCAAGTGCCCCACCAAGTGCCAACACCAACTAGACACCACCCACTAATGTAACTCTAACCGAGATAACTACACTAGGGGAAGGGCAACCTGTAACCTGCCATCATAACACGCACTCTCACGGTCTGCAGGTCATCACTTCCTGCCTCACCGGAGAGAAACAAAGGTAGTCTGACTGGTCATCACTCTAGCCTCACCACCGAGAGCACACCAGAGCACCAACGCTCAAAAGTCAAGGCACCTCACACAAACGTGGTGCACAAACAGGAAGCAGAGAATGGAGGGGATCCAATCACAAGAAATCTAAACGAAAACCCTCCATCTCATAACACAACACGGGATTGACTCTGCCACCATTTGGCATTTGACATAAAAGTAGTTCGTATCTAAGTCCTAAGCTACCAGGATCACCAAGAATGGGATCAAACTGCCTCTCCTAGCCAAAGCTACATGTGTATAGATAACAGTGGTACAGTCACTATGACAACAAGTGAGGGTGGACCAGTTGGCTAGGGCACCAGTCTAGGAACAAGAGATCTAGGGGTCAAACCCTGTTGCGCACAATCTAGCAAGAAAGGCAGATTTTGCCAACCAATGACCAAGATCTACACTAAACTAGCTAGCCTCACGCCAGCAAGCTGGCTTGCTGGCCCTTCTAGGCCTTCGTAGCCTCTCATAGCCCACAACCCTATGCCTCGAAGCCTCGAAACGCCGAAATTCAGCCAAATGAGGCCTTTCTTGTTGCCACTTCGAACCTCCTCCAAAATTGGCGAAACTCCTCCAAACTAGCGAAACTTCTCCAAATCTGGCCAAACAACGAAACTCCTCCAATTCTGGCCCAAAATCTGACGTAAACACTAAAGATGGATGTCCGCCAAATCCCCCGCTAACTTTCCACTCGAGCCAAATTGACAAAACTGGTTTTTCCAAATCACAATTTCATGAGAAGAGCTTTCCAACTCCACCTTCAATTTCACTTTCTGAGCCCAACTCGCAACAAATTGGTCCTGCCTTCACCTCCGGAGCTCAAAATCACAACATTGCTCGAAAATTGCTCCTTCTTTGCTCAAAATTTGGCCAGCGCTTCCGCACACCGTCCGCCTAACTGCCAAATTTGCATCAACTACACGAGCTTCTGCACACTAGGGAAACATAGAACCTGAATCGAGCTACCATGATCCACCGAGCTTGGAGATACCACCAACACTCAACGTTCCTGCACCCGATTTCCACCTGACTTCACTTCTCTGATGTAATCAGATTGCTTAACACTTTCAACTCAACTCAACTCAGATCAATACTTGATCTGTCACTCTATAAACTGCCAACAACTGGGCACTGATTACAGTCAAGCCACACCCACTCAAGCATAGAGAATCCAGGTGACGCTCGCCGGCCTCTGTCCACCATAGCCAGGAACTCGAAGGTTCAACATCAGAGAAGTGAGCTCTCTGGAGCTCACTTCGAAACTATACCCCTGGACTCGAGCTAGCCCTGAAACCCTAACGGTCCCGCTGACGGCACACTCGACGGTGCAAACGGTGCAAAGTGACGGTGTGCCACACCGTGAAGTCAGTACCCTGAACACGAAATCTAACCATCAAAAAATAGTCCCTGAGAAACAGCTAGAATAACTCTAACTACCATCACTGGAACTCCAGTGTCCGAGCATCTAGATGGAACTCCAACTAGATGCGGAACTACAAATAAATGGCGTGACAAAAATGAGGACTCTTTTAAATATACATCGGAACAATCCAATATGAATATTATTACACATTGACCGCTTGAGTGACTCTCAATTTTGCTTGTGCCCTTTGCAAACGACTGGAAGACTGTTTCCCCATATATCGACCAAAAGACCCCCGAGCATTTCAGGTGAACATTAAAAGTGTTACCGATTCCGGCTGTCTTTTCTGTCACTCCTCCAGCAGATTCTTATTATGATTCTACAGAACAATAGGAAAGCTCGTTATAGCAGACATGTCGAAGATAGAACAGAGTAAACCCGAGCCAGGGGTCTGAGACTCTGAGGAAGACCTTTTGTAAACTTTTGGGGACAGGGGAAGTACAGTGCTTTACCAGTCCACTCTCGATACGGAATCTCCTCTTCATTCTCTAAGCTGCCTTGTTGAATTCCACATGCTCTAATTTCGAGAAGTGCTTTTGAAATTTTTATAACCAGTAGGAGGAACTGAGTGTATCATGGCGGCTTCAGCTACGACGGGGAATTTCCGGGCTCTAAGCCGCTGTTCTGTCCCCGGAACAAGTTCTTACAGACTTCTGGGCGGGGGAGAAATGGCTTCTGCGAAATTGAGCAAGACGTGCATTGCTGATGGATTTTATGATTCGGAAAGAGCAGGTCTTTGTATTACTCGTGCATCATCTACGAGTGTGTCGCAGAAAGGCGCTGTCAAGTTCCGTCCATGCATCGACATCCACAAGGTTTGGATCTCCTTGTTGCCGCTCATGCCCTAGTTCTACGATCGTTCACCAAGATTGGATCCTCTTCTTCTCATTTTGCGTGTCTCAGTTCATTCGTGCGACTTGCACCATACCGTCAGGTTTGTTGTGGAATGGTTACGACATGCACTGAAATTTAAGTTCATCACTATAAAAAAATCTGATTACATTTGTAGAGGGAGTTTTAAGACGCAAATTATTTGCTTTACAGGGAAAGGTAAAACAAATTGTTGGATCCACCTTACGTGATCTTCCCAACGAAGGGGAAACTTCAGATACAGGGGCGCCTCTGGTCACCAACTTTGTTTCAGAGATATCTTCAGGTGAATTTGCACGGATGTACAGGAATGATGGTTTAGAAGGTGGCCATGTAATAATGCTTGGTGCCGACCAAGCTAGTCAGGATGCAGCGCTGGAAGCATTGCACGCTTACCCTGGTACGTAAAATTTTAAGCGATAATTTCAGCATAGAGATTCGTCAATGACTTGTATCACGTCGTGTTTGTGCTCATATTTCCTTTCTCGGTGATCGCTTTGACAGGTGGTCTGCAGCTGGGTGGTGGTGTCAACCCCGACAATGCTATGAGATATTTGGATGCTGGCGCTAGCCACGTTATCGTTACTTCTGTAAGTTTTTTGCTTCCAACATTAACTTTTGCTTCTTGAGCTTTACGAAACGGTTTTAGAATTCTAATGAACCAACTTCTTGGATAACAAACCTTATCTTTCGATGATGTCAAAAGGAAGATAATGTCAGGATAATGTTGTGAACCTCAAACATATACCCCGACATTTCGTTGTCCTCCGGGTAAAGCGTGGTTGCGATAAGCATTACTTCACTAAATGTGGATAGAAAGATCCCCCGTTCTTCGAACTGCTTCTGCATCCCATTGCTCAAGTAAAGTGGTTCGATGGATCTCACTTAGTGATTCATTAGTCTTCACCTTTTATGTCGGGAACTGTTTCAGGATTTCATCCTTAGAGCGTTGACTGGTCTGAACTGTGAAGAGAAGAGACTCGTGAAATTGATCTACCAGCTCTGGAGTATATCACATTTTTTGCAGTAATGATATCTGACTGAAGTGACTTTGTTATCCAGTATGTGTTCAGTGAGGGCAAGATGGACTCAGAAAGATTAAATCTCCTCGTCGATACGGTTGGTAAGAGCCGATTAGTTCTGGATCTGAGCTGCAGAAAGAAGGTAGATGTTTATGCTGCTATTCATTGTTTTATTCTCAACTGTAAAAGTACAGCTAGCAGCCTGATTCGCCGATCCTATTAGTCCTGGTAATTGTCGTAAAGGTTAATGCTCTTCTTGTTGCCACCAGTAGCAGTAGACTTCTGTATATAGACATGAACCTCATAAAGAATTGCCTCTGATTCTACTACATATTCTATCTATCCTGTATTATTCAGTACCTTCAGTCTGCATCTAAGTTCCAGAATTTTTGTTCGGCAGGACGGACAATATATGGTTGTAACAGACCGCTGGCAGCGGTTTAGTGATCTGGTGGTGAACGAGGAAACTCTTCAGAAGCTGGCAGCATCAGCAGATGAGTTTTTGGTTCATGGAGTTGACGTAGAGGGTAAAAGGTACGGCTGCAAACCTTAGCTGTTTTACCCGTACTGTAAGGTGATGATGACCCTCAATCTCGAAGCGTGGGAGTTCTACTGAATTTAATTGGAAGGCTACCTGTAGATATCGTTCACCCCTTGGTTTCCTCCAAAACTTCTTGATCCTCTGAGGTTTCTCCTCCAGCACATTATTATCCTCACCTGCTGTCTTCTTCATGTTATGAGGTTTGATAAAGTTCTTTCTTGGGAACTCTTTTTGTTAGCTGTTCTGATCCTTATACCCCACCAGACCCCGACTAGGGCATGTAAGTGTACCTGCGTGAAGGCTGAAAACCTGATTTCGAGTTTTGCGTCTGAATGTGCGCAGATTAGGAGTCGACGAGGAGCTAGTCAGACTTCTTGGCATGTGGTCACCGGTAAGCTTACTACAACAATCATATGTGAACCCATTTTACTGGTGAAATCTGACCTAAAGTTGTTAAGGGATCAGTTGTATGTGCTGCTTTGATTGTTCCTTTGAACTTTCATTATAGGTTGGGACCTGGTTGTTAAACTAGTCTCAAGGAATGTTATGATCTTAGATCGTGATGGAGATTGTCTTTCTTATAGATAGATGTTCGTGGGTGAGCAGAAGAACAGGATCATTTACTTATGCTTGTCACCGTAACTTTCGTTTCGTTACAGATACCGGTCACATATGCCGGTGGTGCAAGTACACTGGCTGACCTTGAGCACATTAGAGAAGCAGGATATGGGGCTGTAGATGTTACTGTTGGGAGTGCCCTTGATATATTTGGTGGCGATCTTCCTTATCAAGAAGTTGTTGCTTGGCACAAAAGGCAGACTGTTGCAGCATAGAACTAGGATCAGTTTCGGTGCACTCATGTTCACTTTAATGCGAAGTATATCTTACTTTCACATGTTCTGCGTCCAGACTTGTTGACTCTGTCAGTCATCTTGTCCAGATGCGAGTGAAGAGAGCATCGCCACTTAGTGGGTGAGCCTCAAGATTTTGTAGCGATAGATATGAACAAGATTTGTAGGGTTGCAAATCTCCGTGCGATGGCGTTTGGTTGGACATTCGGCGATCAAATACTAAGAGAGCATGATTCGCTCGCACCACTTTTAGATTTGCATCACGTTCTAGAAGGTTACTGAGACAAAGATAAACTGGGTAGTTTCGACGTACCTGCCGACTGATACAACGAGAGTATAGTGTTCGCAATAAAACAAGAAACTCATTAGTCTACAGCTTTGCCTATGTGAGCTAATTTCTAGATAGCATTCTTTCATAAACAGAAGAGCAAATGCTTCTTCAAGTGAATCTTATCATTTATTTAAATTTATGTTCAATTAATGTCGTTACGCATCCACATACAAACTTAACGGCAGTTACGGACATTTGCTACTCGGATACTTGTCGACCTTCAATGTACAGAACAACGATTTGTAGCTGCAAGTGTTCTCAGAAATTTACAAATCCTTGCACGCTTGGTAGAACATAATTCAGGGAGTCAAAAACCTATGCAACCTCAAGTGATGACCCGAAACGGAACAAAATTTACCTTCTGGTCGAATGTGATTGGAGTCTTGGCAACCCTGATCGACGATTCTTCTATCTTATTGCAATATGTAAACAGTTTGAACACAACTACCTCCAACAGCGGAAGATCGTAGAAAACAGGAACAACTTCGGAAAGATCATTCAAGATCTAAAACATCGTTCCAACTTCTTGACTCTAATTGGCAACTGTATATTCACGGTTGCACCCAATCAAACCTTTCCATGAATTAACCGATCAAGTTTACCAAGTTAACGAAAATGCAAGGCCCGCGTCTGCAGCTCCTTCAAAGATTTTGTCCATCTCGTGAATTTTAAAACGCTTGATTCACTACTATGGAATCTGTGGAAATGATCAAATAAGAACGATGTATCCATAGAGCTCTAGGGTTCACACTAACCATAGAGACGAGTAAACCTCAGAGGATCTCATCGACAACGAACGAACCCATCGGATGACAAATAGGCTCTTCTATCGGGTTGCTGTTGCCTGGAAAGCCCTGCGTACAAGACTAAGTGCTCCAGGAACGAGAGAAGAACTTTGTATAGTAGGATCGGGTTCACAGAACGGAGAGCGAGCTGTGAACCTCCTTATCCACTTCTGTATCTTCTTCGGGTTGATTGTATCCAGCCACGTGGCGATGGCTATATTTCATACACTGCAAATCATTCTTAGAAACTTAATACGGCTGCCTAAGTCGGAATACTACAGGTTTCGGGTGCATAAGTGTGCGGATTAGGGACTAACCAGGATTAGCGCCGCTAGGGGACTAGCTCTGTAGTTTGTGTCGCCATTTCTCTTCTATTTTTCGAGAGCGCGACGAAATTTCTCTCGAGGGTCGTAAATTTTGAGATCCTGATCGACAAATTTGTTGCTCACTGTGAGGAAATCATGGCAGCCACATCTCTAGTGAGGGACTTTAGCTCTCTGTCGCTTGCTCAAGGAACTTTCTCTCCGCAGGTATTCTCCGTTGCCATTTTGGGACCATGGCATATTTTGCGTTCAAATCGGTAATCTTGCACCGAACTTCGATTCCCTCATGACCTAAGGTGGTGTTGTGAGTTGCAGGTTAGCAGCAGAAGTAACGGTGTCAATGGAAGGACTCGGATTCAGATGCCCTCCGTAATGACCGGAACCAAAAGTAGGTCTTTGGAGATTTCAGCTATGGCGAAGAGAGACGAGGAGCTAGTTGCCCTTAGAAAAATGAGCGACGAGGAAATTGGAACTACAGTGGTAGAGCTGAAGGGAGAGCTGTTTGTTCTGCGTTGCAAGCAGGCTACAAGGCAGGAGTACAAGAGCAGTGAATTCCGTCGCATCCGCAAGCAGGTATAGAGATGTTCTCACCCCCTTGGTCGTTGTGTTTTACATCTACAATGGAAGAGGAACGTCTTCGCCTTACTGCTAGACCAGACTACCTTCTTACTGACAATGTGGTCAATTTGCTTCAGATTGCCAGAATGCTGACCATCAGGAGGGAGAGGGAATTGGAGAAGGGTATCAGAATGAGGGATTCGCGAAAGCTCGACAGGGACTGGAAGAAGAATGTTGTCATCAAGCCACCAGCTTCTTTGGCAACTCTTGTGAAGGCTGAATCAACCTAGACACTCTCTACTATAACTTCTTCCAATGCTGGATTCTGGTCAGTTAGCTAGACTTGCCGTACTTTCTTGCACTAAAAAATGTAACATGGTCATTAGCTCTGTCCTAAATTAGAGAGCTCTGAGTTGACCTCGCGAGCACGGAATACATGTAATCTACACTAAATTAGAAATTGAATCGAGTCTTGTACCTGCAATTGCAGGCTTTCTAATTACGCGACTGCATTGCATATTCCAATCTCGTGGTTGTGCCCCATTTTAGTTTAAAACATAGGTTTGACATTGAGAGCGTCTCGAAGGCAAGGGTCAGTTTCCTGGGACCTTTTTGTGAAATGCTGAGTTTGGTCTGCCCTTCTTTTCTTTATGATGATCGTTATACCCGGGTTGAAGCAAGAAAGCTACAGTAGTTTGAGTATTATTTTGGTGCTATGCATGATGATGGTGGGCCTAATTGTTGAAAGCTAACTTTGAAGTCTCCACTCAATCTCTTTTCGGCTTACTTAGACCAATACTGGTGAAGTCGATCGCGGGAGAAAATTCATTCTTGTCAAGAGTAGGCTCAGCTTCTTCTGTTAGAATCGTTTGAAGCTTTCTGGTTTCTTCCACGCGTTACGACTTAGCTTTTGTAATGGAGTTTGGACAGATCCCCAATTGTTTCATTCAACACAGACCCTCAGGAGACAATACAGATACGCAAGTTAGATTAATCCGCAAAGGTGTGAAAACGAATGAGTAGTAATGGATGGCATAGGAGTAGTCGTTATCATCGTCAAGTAGGACCGTAAAGCATGAGGAGCAGCCGCGCTCGATTGGACAAAGGTGTAGGAAATCTATGCTGCTGAGGAATAGGTATCTTCAAATTGGACATTCTGTGGACATTGGACATTGGACTTTTCCCACGGGTGTCAATTAAGGTTCCTAGTCAGGCTATACCACTTCTTTACACACAGATTAATGAGACATATAACAGACTTTTGAGACTTTGAAATGGACAATTACGGTAATGACTAGGACCTCATGACAAGGTACTAAGAGCATCAAGAGTATGCATGCTTGAAAGGAATTTCGGGTTTAGTTAGAATCTTCCTCACCTATTGACTCCAACTGTTCAGTCTTGTCCCCAGTATCTTCTACTTATGAAAATAGCGGTTTGAGCAATGCACGAACGTGAATAGTGGTTCTCGCCTTACAATAGTGTAAAGTGAAGTTAGTTGTCACAAACAAAAGAGGTTGCGCCTACCGGAAGATCGGCATAAAAGATAGATGCGGTAAGAATCTTCTCCTTTGAGTTAAGAAGGTACCAAATATACGATGAATGTGAGCGTGTGAACAATCCCATCTTCATTCACCACCCCGACATGTCAGAAGTGAGGAAAAGGATCACCATGAGAAATTAAAAACATGTTGTTCGGGATACGATCTTCATATATTCCATCTCTAGTGAGAACTAGATAATTCGCTATGGATATACGAACTTATTGCCTATGGATATCTTGAGATTTTGAGGTCCCACTTTGAACCAATATGTACAAGACAGTCTTGGAGGAGTCAATTTCTTTGATTTGCTCCTATCCATATTGCATAGTGAAGACTCAATCCATCATGAACACAACCAAAGCTTCTTTCTCTTATGGACCCACGGACCTCATTGAACCAGCAAGCACAATCTAGTCAGAGAAAAGATATGCAAAAAGTTCAAGTATAGTTAAATTCTTCTGTTTTATCTAAAGACAACGTTTAAATTCGTGGTGGTTAACAGTCGTGCATTGATTATGCACACGAGACGAAAGTCCCAATCAAGAGTGGAATGAAATAATGGAACGAACACAAAACTTGGAATAATCTGTGCTACAAGCTAACTTTGACGTATCCAGAAAGCCATGCTAAGATACTAAAAATCGACATATTTTTCTCTCGACTATCTATCACATTAGCAGTTTCAACCGTTGGACTTGACAGGTGAAAAGTGTCACACTGATCACTGGCGGTTCCACTTCAACCTCATGATTAGGTCAAGCCAGGCTTATGATCGTCCATGGTATACAGACAAGTGCATTATAAATATGGTGAGTGAATGAATGAATGAATGAATGATTGAGTGACATTGATGAGTAGAAGAATCTCACGGGTGTAAGCAAGTAGTCCTTCTGATCCATATACATAGTTGAGAATAAGGGTAAGATTCCTAAGCCCTGTTTCTTACAACCCAGTTTGGTCCCAGCTTTTGGTATCGTGGGACTGTTTCGCTGTCCTACAGATGGGGCCATGTGTACAAGATTAGAATCATAAAGTCTGCGGGATGTATTGACCACCTTCACATGCGAGAGGGCTAAGGAGGTGGAAACCGAAGAGACGGGGATGCAGGATTAGTGCTCACTCTTTCTTACGGTACTGTAGAAGGAAGGACACTACATATGTAACGAGTTGTGTGCTGACAAAGTTTGGTGTTAGAACGCCGGTTTATTTTACCATCACGAAAGGTTGAGGGAGGAAGGGAAGGTAGGAAGGAAGGAGGGAGGGAGGGAGATTATGAGTTTTCAGACTTCCGATCGATGATTGTGAATGAGATCCAGCTTGGGGTTTATGTGGAGGTTTATTTCAGTAATTGCGCTTCCGGACACGCCAAATCGAGGAGTGTGCAGGTTGAGAGAGACTCTGGGTGGCATGATTTGAGCTGGATCGAGTGAACGAAGCATCGTTGATGTGGAAGCGGTGAGATCAATGAACGCATGTGACTAACTTGGCACACCGGGACATTATTTTACTGTGAGAGAGTGCTTTGGTAGGGAGTTTTAATTTGTGATGTTTGTTGGAGGGATGAAGGTCTCGAGGAGGGAGGGGCTGATCGCTTCGCATGTGAGTCTGTCGTCCTAATCTCCATTGTGATCCACTGTTGCCGTATAAGTAGTCACGGTATCGGCAGTGAACGAATTCGGGTAGAATTGATGTTTTAGGGGTCCATGGTTTTTAGTGGGGAAACAGGCCCGCCGGTGAAACTCCCAGAGGAGCAACAAAGTCTTCTCGGTGACATGCAGAGATGGTATTCAGAAGGACATCAAGATCCTCGACGTGCTGGTAGCGATGTCCATAGTCAACCTGATCAGTAAGTAGCTGCGCAATGAAAGACGCTGTTCATCGATTAAGATTTCAACGAGATTTTTCCACTTCTATTGATAGTAGTAGCAAAGTCTCAGAGACGAGGTCAGAGACGGATAACTGAGTTTATGAACAGATATAACTTGGCTGGTTATTTTATTCTTTCGGACATCTGAAGTAAACAGGTTGACGCTGATTTTACATGCTTTGGGAACTTATGTGACGAAACCGATTGGATTTATTTTCGGGAGCAGATTCACAGACATAGTTCCAGCGCTTCCTGTGTACAAAAAGAAACAAAAGGCCAGCACGTTGGGTGCTCTGTTGTACTGCATTCTACTGGTATGACTCACATATAAGCATCGATCCTTAGTACCCATTTCTTTACCACTTCTTGTCCACTTATGCATGTTTTAGACCTGGAAGTCGTGAACGGGAGTTGATGTCTCACTTGACTTGGTAATGCAGGGATTCTATGCGGCGCTGATTCTAGTCTCATCGCTGTTCGTGATTCTCCCCCATGACTATCTAATTCTGCCCATTACATGCAGCTGCAATGTTGTCTTTCTTGTAATTACAGGTGCATTTCTCCTTTGGGTATCACAACAAAATCGTTGCAAAAGTTTCTGTAGAAAAGATATTTCTAGGTTCTGGGAGCCCATTGACTGTTTCATACACTATCTGAACTACATTTCGACACTTTAGTTGTATATAGAGATTCCAGGTTGTAACGAAGAGAATAGAGGCACTTTAAGGATTCTGAGTATGAGGTTGTGAATTTGGAGCAGGTATACTGCAAAGACATCTGATTGCTGAACAACAGAAGGAACAACGAGAGGTCCATACTCTACATTTTGATCTTACTATGTTGGACCATTTTCTCATCTTGTGTCGTTCGTTCTTCAGAGGTGATGTGATTTCACGCAATTGAATTGCATGCCGTCCTTGAAGAGATTCTCACGTCTCCTCGTGGCATAAGCCTGGAGTGTAGAAAAGCTAGTCTCTGTCAATGAATTCAGAATTTTGCTGCTACCTTCGCTATAGAGAGGTTAGTAGAAGAAAACCAAGGTGTTCTTCATTCTGCTCTTGGCACAAGTTTGAGTTATTCAAACACATTGCATGTCTATGAATGTATCTTACAACCTATTTTTGTTCTCTGATCACAGGGATACCTCCGCTTCAGCAAGCGTCTGGAATGGATAATACAACTGCCTTTTGCAGTTTTCTCATTCGGTAACAAGGATATATTTTCTGCACTACCTGGCTTTGCGCTTCAACCCCAAGCTTGATAGCGCAGGAGATGGACGACATGCTGATGCTCGAGAAATCATGGATATTCTTATGATTGACAGGAACGGGAGCGCTGCTCTTGGTGGTAGTATGGCAGCCTGCCGAACGACAACTTTGGATTACTCCCTTATTTGTTGTAAGGTACGAGTCTGAAACTGCACGGAAGTCTTGAATACAACAAGCATAAACTGGAATATTTGCGTACTTCAAATGGCGTAATTGACCATGTGTTGATATGGAATTCCTCGTTACCTGCACTGTTAGGTTATTCGGGTATAGTTATTTTGCGGCTATATTGTTCCAGACTAAAGTCTTCGTCTGTCATCCGTGGGTGTGGGATCCCCCGTTACCTGAACGCTTCTGCATACCATCCTTAGTATATGCTGCCTTCAGCTTGTCTTCTAATGAACTCTGTTTCAGTTTAGTTTGTGGACATTCCGCTGATACTGACCTTACTCTGGTCTATGTAGGGTGTTTGTGTTGGTGGAGATAGTTCTGGTAATAATTTTGATTGCAACTTTCACTCGTACGTTCTTCCGACCATCATCTTTCTGTTGCAAACGTGGAAGTCACCTCAGATAACCATCGTCTCATTTCGTTATTCTCCTTCACATGAACAGCAGGCTACGTTACTGTCAGGATTCGAGCGTCGTTCATGCGCTTTACAAATGAATATAATGTGACGTGGTGGAAACCAGTTGAGCTGTATCCACTGTAGACTACGCCTGCCAATTTATCCCAAGGTGTTGACTTTTGTCTCTTAGGCAAGGTAAGCAAGCATCATGCGGTTGAGAGACACCCCGACGTGATGAACTCGTTATACTCGGCTTTGAATCCTCCACCGTCGCTACATAACACAAGGTGAGTGTCATTCAAGGAGCCTTTGGTTAGTTAGACATACATTCTGTCAGCAAGTAAAATGCATCATTTCAAAAATCACAAGTGAACAGCTTTGATTGAGTCGGTGATACGAGGTTTTGAAGCACAAGCTGCATAAATTGAATAAGCCGCCTGTAATTTCATAACGTAAATAGAACCAGTCAAGCTAACTCTAGATTTCTCGACGTGGTATCGGTGGGTAGTCCGTCATCGCGTTAGCTCTTACTACAAACCTCGCTGCTGCAGAAACAACGATGGAGGATTGGCTGAGCAGCAAGCAATGCTACTCCATTATCAGCAGGACAATTTACGTTATCTCAGTGAAGAGGTGCAGCAAAGCCCAGTGTGAAGGAATGGCTTGATTGCTTTGTTTAATGGCAGCATATGGTTCAGAAGCACGTAGCGAGATATGTCCTTTGTGCTCGCTACGGTAGTTTTTCGTATAATCTTCTTGTGCATGGAAGACAACTAGAAGTGTAGAAATCTGGTATCTTGTTTAGTGCTGCAATGCTAACAGCAATTAAGCTTCTGAGACGAGGATTGATATTATTTATGAATTAGCGCATTTATTGGATTAGGAAATAATCCGACATGAGTGAAGACACTTCTCCTAACCAGCAGTTGTGGAAACTGCAGATCTTAAGACTGCAAGAGACCCTGAGTAAGCTCGATCGGTCTCAAGACGGCAGCACCCCTCAGGTTTTAAAGCCGCTCGCTTTTAAGTGTTTGGTGACTAATAAGAAAAGCAATCCAGTGTGTGAATCATTTCTGGCTTCGTTTTGGTGGAGTCGTTTTCGTAATACAAAGCAAGTTCCAGTTTTAGACAACTTTCCTGACATGTTCGCCTTGTTCCTCCTTTGCAGGTTGATGTCGTGCATCTCTTGTCAGCTCGTGAGCAGGAGCTCCGAGCTATTACTGCTGAGGTACAAGTGGACCGACGATTGGAGGCAGTAAAACATCACAGTTTGCTAATTCTTTGATTAGAAGGCCAGGCAAATCTTCAATATCGGGAGCAATACAGAAACAAGAATTATTGATTGATGCAGATATTTTGATAACATTTCTTTGTTATGAGCAATGATCGATAGTGTACTTTTGCTGAAGAGAACTGCTAACATTGGGGTATCTCCCTGATCATAAATGTGTGGCTTCAGCGTGATCAATTGCTCTCTGAAATACGATTGGCCAGAACTGTCATTTCTGAGCGAGATGAAGACATCTTGCGGGTTCGAGCTATCAATGATCAGGTCCGGAACGTCTCAACGATTTCGTTATGTGTTTGGCAATGTTTTTCAATGTTCATTACCTTTAGAGAAGGAACAGAGTAGTACTAGCTACATATTTCCATGAATAACTCCGTTGGTTATTGCGACGTAGCCCATAGCGTTTCCTTGTATCGTAAGTTGATGGATACTTTCAACTGCATAGTCGGTGTATGGCGCAAAGATGCTCTAGAGATATGAGATCAAACGTATGAAATGATTCTCTGTTCTTAATTTATCAAAAAACAGTATGTCGAAGAAAATCAGCGGGTAAGGGCAATGCTGGATGAGTGGAGTTCACGAACAGCCAAGGTACATATCGTAGGGCTTCCGCAGTATCTTTACAAAGAGTTGCTTCAAGCATCTGTTGCAGGAGTTCTGAGTTCGCTCGCCATTTTGTGTATGATGAGAAGCGCAGTCCTTTCTAAAGCAGGCGTATCTATCCTTATGCGTGGAGCAAATTTCTATTTTTCAGAAGAAGTGGCTCTTCAGTCGTCTGGTTAGTAGTTCTCCTCTTTTAATGGAATATATTGAAGTGAAACTGATGTTTATGGAATTCTTCTTATCTAATCTACAGCTGGAGATTGCTCTTGAAGCAGAGCGGCTCTCGAATGCAGATCTTCACAAGAGGTTTGCAGTGCTACGACAACTCTCTGAATCTAAATAGAACCAAACACTCGGAAGGAATTGAATATGCATACAAGTCAGACGCTCCAGAAAGAATAAACTCACATTTAACCTAAAGCTTCACTTCAGTCGTGTCACTAGAGGCCGATGCATATGCCTTCCTTGTTTGATTCCTATATGAACAGCAGAAGAAATGTCTGCACAAAGAGTAAGAATAGATATGTGTAGACATGAGTAACTCTCACCTACCATACTTTGTAACATAAACCAGCCTGAAACTAGTAG
The DNA here is from genome assembly GCA_948567375.1 of Lunularia cruciata. Classification (NCBI taxonomy): domain Eukaryota; kingdom Viridiplantae; phylum Streptophyta; class Marchantiopsida; order Lunulariales; family Lunulariaceae; genus Lunularia; species Lunularia cruciata. Next base: position 13,570,704 of record OX419760.1, read on the forward strand.
TCCGAGGATTCGGTAAGCCAAAAGTTTCCTGATGATTTGACGTGTTTCGAGAGAAGGTCTTGCTTGAGTAAGGTCCCTGCATGGATTCTATGCTTGGAAGGAAGTCAAATGGCTAAAGATCAACTTATCTTGGTCATCATGGATCTGATTTAGTTTTGCGTTTTCTTAGTATATATGAACAGTTGAATATGGAGCTGGAAGCCAGCGTGGAGTTTGTAACTATGTTAGATGGTGGCCATGGATTGTAAAATAATTCGTTTAGTGGCTCTAACTCTCGAATGGAGGATGGGATGAGCTCCTTGTATGACTAGATGGTTAAAACGTAATCTTAGTAAGATAGGAAGTGCGTGTAAAGATTCCAAGCACTCATAGATTCTTTGGAACTCAATCTTACAAACAGGTCCACCCTGGTGTTACGTATACAAGAATCCCTGCCTGTGGCTGTGTAGCTAGTTATGCCATTTGTTACTATGCTAGAACCTTTTGTGATGATGTAGCAATAAATTCTACTCTACACGTTCTGAAGTCATTGTAAAAGACGCTTTCGTTATTCTTCACCACAGTTTCTATTTTGCAGAATGCTATAAATCTCAACAACCAACAGAAAGCTGTCAAAGCCCAACCGCAGAAGGGAGAGTCGCACCCAACGAGTTTGGGGATGAAAACCATCACGTCTATGAGAGTTTAAGACGGGGTATAACCATGACAAATTTCGTGTTCTCTGATTCTTGACTGGTCCTACGGCATGTTCAATCCACTCTTCCTGAGTATTGAAAATCAATATATTGACGTGAGAAACTCTCACTCTCATCTCGGGCACTATCGTCTCTTCTTTCTCTGTCGGCATTCGGAAATGATGGATCGCTTTGAACGCAATTTGCACTTCTGTGAGTGAAGTAAATGAGGCAAGCGGTTGTCCTTTCTAATTTATTCCATAGTCGATGAGACAAATCTCCACCACAATAAAAATGCTTAATCTCAACAATTCGTCACCCTTTAACCATGCAGTGAAATTGACTTTCGAAACAGTAACACAACTTCATGATGGACAAGCGTCTATCCCTCCCAAGATAAAAGGTGCTAATTGTTCAACTACACAATTTCTATATCATTCTATATTTACAACATTCCTAAAGACACCGTCCACACAATCAACACTAACCATACTATTTCCAGTACTGCGCACGTGTCGCACACAATGACCTATGCCACAAAATTCAGGCAACCAAAAACAAACTCAAGGACACCAGTATCTCCAATCCCATCTAGATCGCCGATACTAGTCCCATGGCCAGTTGATGGGTGACTACATTGCAACGGATGTAATTATCTTCGCTAGTCATAGTGAAATCAGTCCAAGTCGTTGCTTGACAGTCCCAATTTTCAGAAAGATTGTCGTGCTTCACTCAGTCCTCACTCAACTCGAAAAGTACGGAGTTGAGAAGCATCATGTTACTAACAACAAGGGGATGGAAGTTCAAGCGAAGTAAGGGGAGTAAAAGGAAGACAAAGCACTAAAGCTGTTCGGTAGAGCAAATACTTTTGATTAAACACATATATACACACACACACGCACATATGATTGAGGGAATTTCCGTACTGTCTGTGAGAGAGAATCACCGAAGCAATGCACTTGAGTGCTTCGAACAGAACAGCCCTTCAATTCTGTCCACCTGCCCTGTTCTGTCCTCGAAAGAACACCCGAATCAAACATCTCGCGGTACAGTTGTTTCTGGCCAAGAAGTTCGTGACTTATGCTCTGCAGTGTGCAGGCACGCCGGCTTTTGAAGGACCAATATACACTATCTTTATGGATCCATCAAGCAACATGATTTGTCTATTAACAGTACATGCGCAGAGGTAGATCAATCTCCCAGTATTTACGACATTACAGTCATCTGGTTGGACAATATGAGTCTCTGAGAAGGAACAGTTTCAATTCCTTGTTCAATCTCATGGAGACCACGCAACCCCAGTTTCCACGTTGCCTAGACTTGTTCTGTAGCTTGAAGAATGAATCCACATGATCTGCCCCACCGCTCGTGCAGGCCCCCGTCAAATCCTTTGGTAGTGTCCGTACCCGTCTCCCATGTGGAAGAGTCAAGAGTTCATTCTATACGGCCCCAGGGTTGACCCGTTCACGGATCTGGGCTACTCGAGTTCAACCAGGGTACCCAGATATTATTGTGTCACGTTCGTTTCATGAATGTGACAAATCAAGCGTCTGGTTTGTCATCACTTGAAGGGATCGGTTAGCATGCACAGGAGGAGGAGGAGGAGGAGGAGGTCCACATTTTTCTGGGAGATAACGCAGGTTTACATAGTTTCTAACTATTCAGTGGATTTTGACGAATGTGATAGAAACAGCGCCATGACCATGAAATCACTCGAGGTTAAAGTAAACAAGGCAAATAACGTTCGAAGATTGTCCTCGAGGTTGAAGGATCCAAGGACATATAACTTATGAAGGTTTTCCTGCGCCAATTGCAAGTACGACATTCCCAAGGCACTGTAGGTAAGTTGGTGCCAAGAATTAGAAGTGTTTGCTAGCAGTTAAGAAATTTCGCATTGCTAGCAGAATTTAGACCACTGTAGGCGGTAATACACCCCAGATTCAACCAACCAAGCAGAAAAGTGAATCTATGTGAACATTGGTCCCCTTACTGCTTACTCCATTTCCTTAGCAGGAGATCTAGCTAGTGCTATCTCGTCTCCACAATTCTGAGACAACAATTCCAATTAACAGTGCTTGATTCAGATCTGCTCATATCCTGGACTTGCTAATGAACAATCGGTTGCAACTGGGGTTGATTGCCAAGAACCTTCACTTAGTCTTATTGCAAATGGAGGTTCGAAAGTTTCGCTTGTTCATTTGGGTGTTGATGTGTTCTATGTCTATCATCGCAATATATACTTCCTTCTCAACGCAATCTCATAATCATGAGTGGTCTAGCCTTGAACTCTTAAGCTCTTTGCTAATCTTTTTCTCTCCGCTCCTATCTCCCATGTTGCATGAGAGGATTGGAACAGAATTGGAGAGATTCTTACAAAGGGTATACCTAAACAAAGGGTGGGATGTTCAACAGGTTGATGAGAAGGCGACAGAAGTCAGAGGCTTCCACTAGCCCTGCGGCACAGTCTACAGTCAGTGCGAGGCAATTTTTCTTTCTACGATCGGAAGTACTCCTCTCTTGTTCCACGCATTTCAAACGGCAGCATTTGAAGACAGATATTCGTTGTAAAAGCAAACTCGACCCTCGCATTTCAGATTCCAGAGTTGTAAACCAGAGTTGTATTACCAATCATACAGTAGTTACTACAAATCAATAATTGGATCGACATTTGGCATATGTCTACCTGTTCTCCCGGATTGACGCTGTCTGCGTCCAGGCCATCATCGGCGGAAGCCCTTGGAAGATGAGACGACCAAAAATTGCCTCACTCTGTGTTGATCACCTGCCGATAGGGCCCAACCTGTCAAGTTCCACGCAGTTTTCACCTAGCCACACTGAGTGTTCACTACTAGCTCGATTCCATCTAAAAGTATGCCCTTAGGTATGATATATTACCGGCCGATCTAAGATTCGTAGTCCGCCTGAGATTTATTGCATGAATCTATAAAGTGCCTGAAGCATACTCCGTGGTTCAGTTTCTTTGGGCCTTAATGATAACTGTGGGTACTCGATACCGCTGAAATTCCTGGCGTAGATTCACCTTGAACAATTTCAACATAGAAAGGATATCATTTCTGTGTTGAAATTCACCTTGTCATAAAATGGGGTGATGTGGGGATTAAGCTTCTTTCTGTTTCTTGCAAACCGACCATGTTCAAACGGCGTGCGTTGCATATATCTCCTCTGTCTTGATGAGAGGGATAGGCACAGGAAGCAGTCTCTTACTTGCTTAGAAGTTGATAATGCTACTACAATCTCGAAAAATTTGGAGCCAATAGATGGACTGCGCAGAATAACCACTTCGCGGGGGAGGGAGACGTGGTTATGGGAAAGAGTCAAACAGAAGCTTGCAGTGATATGGAGGCAGAATCTTCGTGTTCATATTTAAATCCCTGTCTTGTCTTGTCTATAAGTTTAGCAAGTACCACTGCCCGCGATGTGGGAATATTAGCCGCTGTAAACCGTGATTTTGCCGAGGATGCCAAGTCGGACTTGGTGTGGAAGAAAATGTTGCCACCTGATCACAGATGGATCGCAGAAAATGCGTAACAGGCGTCGAATCCACTATCGCTGGTTAAAACAACTTTATGAACAACTTTATAACTTAACGAATCACGTTCTTCTTGGACGTGGCTTTGATGTTAGCTCAACATCTGGATCTGTCTAAAATGTCTCTATTATCGATTCCGTTAAGTTTGCAGTGAAACTGTTACTGTGGCTCTGCTTACAGTAAAGAGTAGATGGTTGGTCTCTCCTGACTCAAGCAAGCAAATCCAGACTTGCATGATTGTGTCGAGTTTTGTCTCGGATATATGAGTCAAAGAATTTGGTAACTTCTAGATCTAGCGTTGGGTGGAGAGGGGTAGGAAGCTGACGACTTTCTCCTCATTTGCTGTTTCTCATGATCATTTATCTGGGATCTCACTACTTCAGTTAAAGCGTAGAGCAGCCCATTAGTTTGTGATCGATCTTATGAATACTCAAGAGTGTGTAGACCCTTAGACCTGTAGCAACGGATCTTAGTGCTCGATGTTTTGAGTCTCATTAATATCTGACGTTGTCGATTCCTTCTGATGTGACAGGGATATGGGATGGATAAGCATACTGGTGGTATATATCGAAACATATTCTGCGAGGTCACTGTACGACACTTGGGGCAGTGAACCAGCTTATTGGAAATGGATCAACGACAAGGACGGTGCCAGGTACATTTTATACTGATTATGATGCCACGCTCATTGTGCAGACACTTTTATCCATCTTAGATGTTATGCGCATCCTCATCTCCTAGTTGAGGAGAAAGGTAAGCAACAGCGCCGGCTATTTTGATATTCTGGGATGAATCGTGTCCAAGTAGCTATTGAGGAAGCGCTTACTTGTGAAAATTGTGAGCTTCAAAACCAGATCCATAGTTTACACCTCTTATCTTACTCCAGTTCTGTCTTCTTCTGGGTAAGAAACAACTCCCTTGGTTTACGTGATGGGAGACAACGCCGGTCTTCTTTAACACTCCATGATCCATCGCTTTGTTCATCTGTTGCAACATTCAAAGCACAGGAATCAATCCGTAAGCATGGGCATTCCTTAATTTCTGGCATAGAAAGAATTGACTTCCGCTCAGGTCACTCCCTACATGGATGCCTTGGCCAAATTACGGGCTCAATTAGTCAAGGGCTGGAGCGAGTCAGCATTGTACAGCCGCTAAGCTTGCCATCCGTATACATTCAGCACTGTGGGGAAACGTGGCCAATCGTGTAAGTCTTTGACGATGCTTGCACCTAACCAACTCTTGGTCGTATTATAGTAATCGATGTACAGCCTCTAAGCTCACCATCGGTATGCATATGGCTCTGTGGGGAAATGTTGCCAATCTTCTAAGTCTTTGACGATGCTTACACCTTACTAATGGTTGGTGGTGTTAAATTAATCGGTCCGCCACAGATTTGAGGAAGTTGCTTTCTTGAACAGTGTCTGCTGGTTGGAACTGAAAGGTGAAATCAAAACGAAGCTTCTCCCAGGGAAGTATACGCTTTCTTGGGTTCTCAAATTTAAACCGAGTCTATCCAGTCACATGGGGAGCTGGAGAAATGTGCCAGTCAGATTCACCCCGATAGCTGGTGACCAAGCTCAAGAATCTGAGATCCTTTTCCCTCCCAACCCCAGAATGGAACATGCACGTGCGCACTGGATCGATGATAATAACCTCCTGGTTCGATGTATTATGCTGGAGAATTCTATGTAAGAGATGGCCTACTCATTCAGAACATCGGGGAACTGCACCTGAGATTCGAATTGAAAGAGATTAAAAGTCCGTGGTGGAACGTGGTGGAACGTGGTATGTTCGTCGACGGCAATATAATCAGGCAACAGATGACGTAGCTTCGGTAATAGGAAGTGTTGTAAATCAATGAGTAAAAGCTAAATTGGCGCGTTTCATGTAGATCCCTGCTAATAGAGATTTTTAGTCAAATGTCTTCTAATGTTACACTTCTACCTAATTTGAGGTCTCTGAGCAGTTAACGATGCAGTTCAGTTTTGCTACAAACTGGGTTGTACGGATAGATAACTGGGCCATCGCCAATGGCTTTTCTCTGTAGTCTAACAACATAACAATTTCGATCGTCAACCACCAAGAACCCAAAAAATTAAAAGGCACCTTGGAATGGGGGGTACCAATCCATGGTGTCATCTCTCAATGGCCTTCATGGAGAATATATGTCGATACTAGGATATGTTTCGTGCGGACCTTCCTAAGACATGTGGGTACATGTCCTGATCGCTAGAAGCCATCAGCACATGTGCCCACACGTCTGAGGAACTGATTACTACAACAGAGCAAGAAATCGGGATCAAATAACACAAGTCGACTTCTTCGAAACATCCATCTTTTTTCAGTACTATCAATAACCTGTAGCGCAAAGTAAAATTGGATTCCCCCCTGGAAAAAGCAGGCGTTACAGTATACATCTTCATACCCTGAAGAGATTTCCTCTCTTGAGCCTTGCTCTCTAGCTTCTCCTCCTCTGAAGCTCCCTGGAGGGCTACTGACCATTCGTCTCTTTGGATAGGTGCAAATGTTCGACATGCTTTTAGGCTAGCTAGAGCTCTGAAACTCGCCCTTGTCGACGTCCATAACGTAACGTCGTCGTCGAGCACTTGAAAGCATTTTCATCAGTTGTAGATGAAAACCATGCAGACAGACAGGACGTCTCCCATTTCTCCGCATCACCAATGCATACTTTCTTGTTCCGGAGTAGCTGATTCTCCAGACTTTGCATCTCATAATCCCATTTTACAACGATTACACCGCAGCTGCAAAAATGTACTCACCGCGTCAACTGCAGCGAGAAAAGCATTCAATTTGATAGCGGCACATACACACCATGTAGAAGAGCAAAGTACGAGGAATAGAAAGGGGTGTGATATAAATTAGAGATAAATCCTCGCGATGTAGAAGAAAGCACCATTTGAATCCGATTGTTGGGGAAGAGGTTTCTACGTGTCGTTATGTAGAAATGTGATGAAAGATCTTTGTGAAGCTATGGCCCCCGCGGTGGTGCAGTGGAAATACGATGCGTTTGAACAAAAGACATTTGAGCACAAAGCGTGAACCCCTTCTTCCCCCACCTTGGGTGTAAGTTATGGCGAGTGACAAGAAAAGTATGATTCCTTGCTTGTGCCGGTTTTAAAACAATGATTGAAAATGAACATTATGACTTAACGACCATTGCATTTGAAGAAATTTTTATGTAATTCCGTTAGTATTTGTGTTCAAGCGGGAGACTATTCGTTTCCCGGTGGGAAAATATTGAGATTAGTTATTTATAATTAACAGCGGATCGTACGAAAACTCGAGTTGTATTTAAAATGGGAGAGTAATGAGATAAATTTCTTCATGAAATACTATATTGACAGCATCAATTGGGCAGAAGAATTCCATTGCCAAAAAAGCTGATCCGGGAGATAGTTGGTAGACTTTGCTTAACATGAGAATGTGAACAAATTCATGGAATTCTAGAAGGTCGATAATGACAAGACTGCCCGAGAAGTTATGAAGAAGAAGGCATTCACTTGCGAGCTAAGTAAAATGGTGACAGCGTAGGAAAAACGAAGGACGGGAAGACCCCATCAAGCATTACAAGGGAGAGACAAAAAAAAAGGTAACATGGGGCTAAGCCCCAATAGAGTCTATACGAGAAATCTGCCATACCTCACCTAAAATATCCGAGCTATGCAAATCGTACGGTCTACACACCACGGGAACATCCTAAGAAACATCATCTAATGTGATTGCTCTCCTATGGATTGCACCAGCCACTGCACTCTATAGAACAATGGACACATGCTATCTAAAATATGCTATAAAGTATGAGAGTGAGAGTGGTACCCCTGACGCCTAACATGATAAGCTCTCGTGCACTCCCTAACAAATATGTCAAATGCCGTGTCCATCGCTCCATATAATTCCAAGGCTAGAGGAACAAAGAAGTGACTCACTGCATGCTCCTATACTTGGAGACCTTGCAACCTGTTGCTGCACTCGCCGCCCATCTAGGGGGATGGGTAATCACTCCCTCCGAATCTATATCATGCATAGTGTACGTAACCACGACATCCGCTACTGTCACCTGATCATCTTGGACCAAGTATAAGTCTGCACTGACATGTGTCATATGCAAAGCATACAAACTCTCCCTCCAAGCCAAGTATCCACTCTCTCGTGCCATAGCAAACACTATGTCTCTAATGGCATCATGGGTAGCTATCCTTTGTCCTCCAAAAGGACACCGTGTCATGTGAACCCCTGCTACATCTAGTGTAGAACCACACTCACAAGTGAGTAATGAAGATGCAGATGGGTGGACCAAACCTAGGTGAAACCTCATCGCTGTAGAAAAAGTAGCTGGTGCGAGTCAAAAAGCCCTAATGCATGGTCGAGTTAGGATCCAAGAGCCTGCACCCTTGTCGAAGCAAGAGCAAAGAGGTGCTCTAGTAGCCTGAGGAATGGACGAGTCGACTAAGAGAGAATGTAGTGTATGCTCACACTATTGCTCCATCAAGGAAGATTGTAAACCTCTAGTCCAATTTGACGATAGTGAAGCAAAAGGTGGAAAATCCTCTTGTGCTTGTGTGGATAGTTTATCTCTCGTCTGCTGCAATAACACATGGAGAGAAAAGGATCCTCACTCCACCTCTATCACATAAGTCTCCAAAACCGGCCTATCAGCAACCACAAAACAAGAGGAAAGTAGGGGCGCCGAGAGAGTCCAACTACCCAAAAACACTGTAGGTGCCATCTCCTCCATAGAAAGCAAGCCAACCCCACCACATGAGATTGGTAGAGCCGTATGTATATGTGCCAAATCCCCTGTCACACACTCAAAAGTCACTAGTCCAATAATATCACCAAAGACTCCCATAATCATCCTATCAAATGCTATCAGACCTGATAGGAAGGACGGTGAAGAGGGAACTGTACGGATGAAGTAGGATGGTCGACGAGCAATACTGGAAGAGAGTATACCAAATGCCACCTACGGATCTCCTAGTAATGGAAGGTCATCCGCATGGAGAACATCCTCTGCAAGAGCAACATCTAAGAAGCGTGTGCCAAAATCCTCCGATCCTACTGGCACTCCAAGAACACAAAGTCCATCTGTGGATGTGATACAACCCTCTGAAAGCTCAAGGTGGGGAGGGATACCTAAAGGGGACCATGCCCTACACTTTGACACCTTGACTCTCAAGCCTACTAGATGTAGCTCGATAGTCAAGTAGTCAAAGGCCTGCCTAATTTGATCTACATGGCCTACGATGTGTGTATCATCTGCCAAGGAGAGAAATACACAACCTGGCATGGCCAAAGTAGTAGATAGGAGATTTCTAAAGTGAGCCATGGCAAATAAGGGCCCCCCTAAAGGATCTCCCTTACGTGTACCAACAGTTGACTCCAAGACTGTGACTCACTCCTGTGAACCGCCATGTTGATAGTAAAGGGAAGCCGGAGAGCCATAAAAAGACCGCACAAAAGGAATGAGACTCGCCAAGGATCCACTAGCCTCCCTAAGCTCTCTAAAGATAGATGCACGTGAGATGCAATTAAAAGCGTTCTCAACATCCACTTGTAGGACGACCCACTCCGGATGGATATCTAGGAGTGCTCTAATGCTTAGAGATATAGCCTCACATCCTCTTGATGTAGCTACTCCAAACTGATGTGGACTAAGGTGCTGTCGAAAGTAAGAATGATGTTGAAGGACAATAGTACGACTGACCAAACAAAAAAGATCTCTCCAATAGCAATCGGTCTAATGTCTCTCGTGTCCTTCTTCATCGGGAGAATTTGACTAGCACATAACACCCAACTAACAGACATAGGAATGTCTACTCTTGCTACTGCTGCATCCATCTCAGTAAAACTCAATAAAACCACTAGAAGGATCATTTTCCTGGAAGTAATCTCTAAGGTGCTCATAAACCATCCATGAAAAGCCTCCTGAGGAAAGGCGAGTGGCAGTGCACATTGCTTGTGCAAATAGCGACCTATCAAGACATAAAGGCTACTCAGGTTGATAATCTAAGACCTCTAGTGGTAGTCACTCTACTGTTATACAATGTAGTGAGCGTAGGGAAGAGATTGTCTCATCAGTAGGACTCGCTGTAGACAAAGGGTGTAGCGCTCGTGCTGCTCTACTAAACTCTCCTGCTTGACCCAATGTCCTACATCATCATAATCGAGTGGAATCTGTTGTATCCTATGGCGATGCCTGTCTCCTAAATCATGTAGCCCTAACAGACTCCTCCTGAAGGGCTGTCCAATCCCCCGCTCGGAAGCAACACAATCTAGCAACCACCTCTCTATGCCCCGCACGTCCCCCTCTAGCATAACAAAGACACCATCGAGGGAATAAGAGGAATAAGAACCATGCTAACTTGTCCAAAGGATCACGTGCCAAACGGTCTAGTGGTAGGCAAAAAGCCTATCTAGCCTCATCATGGAGTGTGTGGGGTAGCCTATGGAATAGATGTGGACATGGAAAACTAGTCTCAAATAACCCCAAAATGCAACCCGCCTGAGAAGCTAACCACTCACACGACTCGATCAATATCCCGGGAACGATCAATGAAGGTATAGAAGAAGTGTGCGTAATCTAGAGTGTCACTGCTTTCGATGTGATGCCTCGTCTCACGTGAGCATCCCAAATGGTTCAATCATAATCCTTGTGCATCTTTTTCACATGGGTCTTTACCCCATGTGAGGTAAAGCATTGATGATACACCAGGTAAGGTGTATCCAGACCTGCTCTAAGTGACCCTACATGGAAAATGTAGTCATTGATTGCTAGTACAAAAATAATAATAGTAACACATATTGTTATTTTCTATATCTCTCTATATTTACAAAATTACACCCTCTCACATCTCAATTCACATAAGAAAATCATCTTTCTAAACTCTAAAATTTATAAAATTTTATAATTTTCAATTTTTATCTTCAAAATTCTCATGTAATTTAATCATGCAAATGAAAATTACCAATGTATTGAAATTCTTGATTTTATCCCTCAATATTTAATGATATCTCTAGACCCCTAAAAAAATATATATAACGTTTTATTTCATTATCCATAGTCTTCAATCTTACTTTTTATTCTATTATCCATAATTTTCAATTTAGATGCAAATAAAACCAAAATTGAAAAATAAAAAAAATAAACTATTCACTCGAAATACTCCATGCTAGAAGAACACTCCAAAATTACATAAATGATCTCACGTCTCTCCCTCTCCTCTCCCATCTCCACTCTGTCCCGCACTCTCCTCTCCCGTCTCCACCGGTGCGAGCTAAGTGAAGAATCTCAATGACCGCTCAGTTGGTGCTTCCGATAGGCAAACCCGTATCCATACCGATAGCGATAATCGGTACTCGTTCAAACCAGTTCCACCCGTTCGGATAGCGCAAACCGGTACCCGTTTTGCCTATAACAAACTGAACCGGGGGCACCGGCAATAATTATAGATTTAGAAGGGCAACGGCGAATTTAGGGGTTGTAAATATGAGAAATTCCCGAGCATAAACAGTGATATAAGTCAAACAATAAATATTAAAAACTATGCATTGTCTATTTAGCAGGATAAATGATACTTTAAGACAACAAATGTCATCTATTCGTAAATCCGACAAGATTAGACATTATGCATTCTCTATTTGGAATGATTAGTGACACCGTTAAAGAACAAGTAGTGAATTTGGATTTTCAACGAATTTATTGACTTGTCTAACACTTGAATCATTTTTCAAATCAATTATCTCATTATCCAAATAAAACATCTTGCTACATAGGAAATACTGATTTTTTGAATAATAAAAACTTGATTTACAGATATAATAAGATTATAATATAAATTTGTTTAATATTATAAATTATTATTAACTTTATTTTATAGCTATAAAAATACATTTTGTACAGGAACTAATATTTCTACATAAAATATTTGAAAATGATACAATTTTGAAAATTTCATAATTTAATATATAGATATATTTTTATTGTAAATTATTTACCTATTTCAGTAAAGAACAATACAAACAACTGAGCTTGAGTATGCTGTAGTTAAAAGAGAGATAGAATTATGATACAGATTTTCCTTGCAGCATATATAGATTGATGCCTTGGTCATACAATTGTCCAATCTCTTAACTCAATTGGATTCTAATTAACACAAAATGTATAAGTGATGACATAGGTGACAGGAAATTTGATTATATATATAAATTATTTCACAAACTATTTAAAGCATAGCAATATCAAGTTTTAGATTTAGATTTTTATAGTTTATATTCATCTAACAAAGAAAAAATTTAAATTTTTATTGAAATTTATTAAAAAAGTAGTGGATCTTAGATCTGACTAAAATTTAATCCAATTAAAAGCAGATCTAAGTTCCAAGACAAACTTGACTTACATCAACCACATTGTTAAACTAATCTTAAGTTGCAAATCTCCATTTAAAATGATGCAGAATGTTGGTGCAACAAACACGCTCCTTGAGTTAAGAAGAGTAGGAACTCTCGGAAAGCATAAAGCTAAGACTTGATTAAACAAGGGGAAAACAAAATATAACAAAAAATGAAAAATATATATTAATTAATTAAATTAAAATAAATATTTTGAAGCAGAAGACAAGAGTAAAACTTAAGATATCTCAGTAAACCTAATGAAATAAGAATACAAACAATAACTCAAGTGCAAGATTCTAGAATTGAGGTTCTTTGAATTGTTAAGCTTTTGACATAACACTATCATTGTATTCTATCCTGGAAATATCTTCTTCATGAAAAAATGGATGAGACGTGAAACATGCTATTTTAAGCCCAAAATCTAGCACAACCAATTTGTATATAAGTAATTACTCTATCAAAATTTGATCTCCTTGTGGCATTCCTAAACCCGATCCCACTAAAAATTGTTCTATGTTTCCTATTTTCTCTATTGAAGATAACTAAAGAAATAACTCTTGTCCAGTTGGAGTAATAGATTCTATCATCCTCTTATCCAAATGTGGAAAATAAGTGTGTGTTTTGCTCTTTGTAACATATGGTTTTAAAATCCCCCATAATTGATAATGCTGCTCTACACAACGTTGCCTTGAGGATAGAGGAAATCTACTCCTAAAGCTTGGAACATCTTACGATACACCATCGGATCTCAAGTAATATCATATATGAGTAATGAGATAAGAATCATACATATCACCCCATGAAAGATGGAGACATATAGACATGGAAGGACAATTCATAACACATGTTTGGTTTATGTCATCTGTTTATTGAAACTTGTTCAAAACTATTTGAATGACTTAAATGAAAACTGGTCTACAAGAAAAATTCCTTCCTAGCTAGGGTCCTAGGTGGTTGGAGTTTTATAATAACTCTGGTTCCAAATAAATCCAAGATTGACTCATTCAGTAAACATAAGTTAAAATAACAACACGATTGGTCTTCAGCCATATATTGAATATTCTTGAAATAGAATCTCTAAAGCTTGATAACAAGTAGGTAACTTGTAGAAAAAGAATTATCAATAACTTGATAGCTTGAGAAAAACAGTAAAAGTGTCATTTCTTGGTGTCATCAAAAACATTTCCATGGAGAGAATTATTAGTTTGCATGGGGTTATATCAACCACAATGACTTAATTCCCCACTTCTTCTGGCCACAAATGAGAAGCTTGGAGTGGTTGTGCTAACTCTCATGAAATGAAATAATAACAAATTTTAATTCTCATGGTCTATTATAATCTTCTTTAGCACATAGGTTTATCCGCAAGAATAGTTTTATTGTCATCTTGGATCTCGTGGGTTGATGAATTTACTTACAACCTTTTAACTGGAAACCTCTTCTATCATATTGCTAAACCTTTGTTGAATTCCTAGTTATAGCTATAAAGGATTCAGTATTGGCAAATGAAGGATCCATAGTTAGGGCTTGAAGACCAAAACCAGAGAAGAGACTAATTTTCAGTGGAGAGAAAACATGAGAGGAGGATTACAAACGACTAAGGCTTCAACAATAGAATGTCTTTTAAGAATCAACATACTTAAAGTAGCTAAAGCTGAAACACGATCTTAAGATTCTTGGTTGAATGATGTTGTAGGAACATCTTCAATTATCTCCATCCAAGTAGGACCATAGAATTTCATGACTGGAAGGCAAACTTCTCGAACTTATTCCCAAAAATTTCATCTAGTGCACAGTTTCTTGTCACTGTGCTGAAGCAGCTATTACATCTAGCTGCTCAGCACAGTTTCTACTTCAACCACATCTGAGCATGCTAGAAACATGAGCTCTTCTGATGTAACTGTTGGTGTATATGTTTTGTTAAGTCGAGAGGTGTTTGCTTCTATAGTTGGTGGAGGTGTACAAAACACTACTATGGTAAAGGAGTCCATAGCTTATGCTCCTCAACATCATAACTTATATTTCTAGAGAATTTATTTGGTGAGGTGGGGAGGTTTTGCTTGTATAGTTGCTGGACATAACATATGCTCCCTCGCCACAGCTCCTCAATTCCGTGACTTACATTTCTATAAAAGTGAAATGAGTATGAGAAAAAGTGTATAGTTGAAAAGAAGTTGAAGAGTTTAGTTCAAAATACGTACAAAGAGAACAACTTAAATTTATTTTAAATGCTACATAATATAACTCTTGAAAAATTGAATATTTTGAGTTCAAAAGAGATCAAATGCTTGTCTTTGGAAGATGAGATGCAAGTTGAGGTTTGGAAACCTCTGAATCCTCCGACAAAGTCGTATGCTTCTTGAAAATAATCAACATAACGCTAAACCAACTTGGAAGATAACAATTCAAACATAAAAACAAAAGTATCCTGTACCATACACTCAAGTATTTACCTTCTTTTCTCCTACTCTTTCTGTTTGTTTGTTTTGCTTGAAGATGAAGAATGAAAGCTATTAATGATCGCTTCGTTACAAAGCTTTCTAACTTTTCTTGCCATGGACAAGTTTTTGGAAGAAAATTTTGATGAAAAGAGAAAACAACGCATTAAAAGAAGCTTTCTCTCACGAGGTCGCGATCCTTTGTCCCGGCCATTGTAGCACGTGTGTCGCCCAGGGGCAATGCCGGCCAAGACCGAGCAAGGAACACACAAAGCTGGGAGTCAATTCGTCAAACCCAGGTCCACATTATATTTCGATGCTCCTCACGAACATAACCGGATACTCCTGGCTTCTAGGAGTCTAGGAGTACGGTCGTAGAGTACGATAAACAGTTCCTTAGAGAAAGTTCTCTACCGACCTACATGTGTCCGTTTCGGTACCGGTCGCTCGAGCTTTTCTTGGGAGCGTGGCATTGTTTACTCTTAAGCACCGTGGGGCTTAGTACTCGGACATTGGCTGGAGGCACTTTCGCTTTAGTTTTGTACTGGAAATAATGGTGCAGGTGCAATCCATAGGAGAGCAATCACATTAGGTGATGTTTCTTCGGATGCTCCAGTTGTGTGTAGACCGTACGACTTGCATAGCTCGGATATCTTAGGTGCGGTAGGGCAGATTTCTCATACAGACTCTATTGGGGCTTAGCCCCATGTTACCTTTTTTGTCTCTCCCTTGTACGGCTTGATGGGGTCTTCCCATCCTTCATTTTTCCTACGCGGTCGCCTTTTTTCTCCTCGATACACCACAATGAAGCTTCCCGTCCGCCTTCGCACATGTCAAGCATGCCGCCAGCGTTCATCCGGCGTCGCCAAGTGGTAAGGCTGCAAGTTTTGATCCTGTTACTCGGAGGTCCGAATCCTTCCGTCCCAGATTATGTACTTATTCTTCGTGGAGATGCTCTCTTTGTTCACATTCACCTCCAATTCTAGGATCAGGGTTTCAAATAAGGAGGTGATATTTGACTCTTAAACTAGAAGCTAACATAATGTAGGCAAAATTTATGTTTATACAAAATCTCCTAAATTTGGTGGAGGCTACATCCATTTATTCTCATCTTCAAGTTCTTTTCTTTTTTACTACCTATCTTCCTTGCACTAGATTAGATTGCAGGCTTTCAACCTATAAAATATCAAAAAAATATGGATGTCAAATTATAGTTAAGCTATACCTAAAATGGAATGAATGATCCATGAGAAGGTGGATAACTACATCATTAATATAAACTTGTGATTCGGATAATTTGAATATATACCTAAGATGAAACAAATGGAAACCTTGCTTGAGGAGAATGAAATCTTCTTGTGAGCATGGTGAGTGATCTTATTTTTGATTATTTCCTTCAACTTTAGCTAAGATAATGTGAAAATCTTTTGTTATCACTTCATCTTTCAAGTGCATCTCTTCCACATCTAGGGAGGGATATCATTAATTTCCTTGCCAATGTTCATATCCTTTGTCAAGAATGCTAGTTTGAGTCTCTTAATCGTCTCAAGGTCAAAGTTCCATATTATCTTCAATGTTAAATTGGTTCTTGAGTAATTGACCAGCTTGGTAATCTTGAATATGATCCAAAATGCTTTATCAATTTTAGTAAGATTAATGTTGAGTGGAGAATCAGGTTTTAGTGCCCACTATGCTTATATTCTTCAGTTGGTTGGATGGACTTTGTCAATTCAATGTAGAATGATTGAGTTTCCTCGTTTCCTTTTTGGAGGTAAGAAACATAGTCATTGTGATACAAGAAGATAGCTTATTGTTTAAGGAGTAAGGTTGTCTCCCTAGCTATTGCATGCGAAGACGTCAAACATAGTGTCATTATTCTTATTCTTGGGGTATTGCAATGTGATACAATAAGAGAGCTTAGTGTTCAAGCTTATTGTTTAAGGAGTAAAGTTGTCTCCCTAGCTATTGCATGTGAATTCTTGGGGTATTGCAATACCAACTGGCCAATATGTGCTTGCCTCTCGGGATAGGGATGCTGCTCATTCATTCTGGACCAAGGAAACTCTCGGGTGATATTATAAAACAAGACTATGAGCTTACATTCAACTCTTTGCTTTTGAGATGTTCGACGGAGCTATTAAAGGTGTTGACATAAGCATGGTAAAAAGAAAGTATCTGCAAGATCTTAATAATCAAAATTAGTTAAAGTAGTGAGATAGTGATACTAGGCTTGGTGCCAAGATATGATACAGTTTTATAATGCTGAATTTCTTCTAGAAAATATTAAATATCTTGATCCATTCTTGCTACTCGGGATCAGTCTCTTTAAATCAAATATATAAATTCCATAAACTACGAAACAGAGTTGCAGAAACATCAAAGCTTGTCCGTAGTAGGGAGATTAAACCTCTCTTTTACATATACTATTATATAGACTATCGTAATAAACGATCTCCGCTAAAAAGTCCCTTTTTTAACATACGAGGGTTTCAATTACACTGTTTTACTGAAATGCTATGCGAGCGAAATATTACAGTATAAATTAGCTGGGAAATGAAGAAGATCATGAAACTGATTTCTAAATATCAATAGAAAGAATTTAGCACACAAGAATGGAATCATTTAAAAAAAGGAAGAGGATGGGAAATTGTAAAATTCCATGAAACACATCCTTTACAAAACCAAGAAAATTTTATGAGACCGTCCTTCAGACGATTTATTAAGTTCGCTACAGAATTCATAAATGCCCCTTATGTCGGACTATTTTCAAGTCATGTAGGTGACATCAGCACTCTCAAGAATATCGAACGAGTCACTGTACTAATATCCATTTAAATTTGAAATTGTTACAAGGTACAGTGATTCCCTCTCCGAAAGTTATCCAACAAATGCTTATTTAAGATTCTGATACTTAACTGTATTTGATTAGACAAAATTTTGTATATAGTTTGAGTTGAAGTAAAATTAATATAAGCAATATTTTTTATATATGATTTTATATATGATATTAGTTATATAATTAATTTTTTAATATTAATATTTTTCAGTTTAAATTAATTAATTTTATGATATTTTTATTTATTAATATATATAATACATATAATATTTTTTAATTTAAATTTTACAAGATAAATCATAAATTTTTCTGAACTAAAATCATTATTATGAATCCATATCAATATATAATTGAAAATCGTGAGTTTTTAATTATATTTAGAATAATTTTATTAATATATTTTGAAGATTAAATACAATGAATAGATTTGGACAAATAAAATTTTAATTATCATTAAATATAATATTATAAAAAATTATAAATTTATAATTATGTTGATAAATTATGTTCTAAAACTGAATTATCCAAAAATTATATTTTAATACTATTTAATGTATAATAACATATTAAATTTAAGATATATATAAGTCAAATTTATATTTCTCTTAAAAAAAATTTCATATATATTAGTTTAAAAATAAATTTGAAAAAATATATTGTAAACTAATGAATAATCTAATCTAACTAATGAATAAACTAATAAACTAATGAATCTATCTATCCATCTCTAAGAATGACAATAAACAAAAAAATACAGCAACTTTCTGATTTCTACTTTACATCTACTCTAGTGGTGTAACCTAAATTGACTCGAATTCCAAAAAAAATAAGCATAAACAAAGAATATTGTTACCTTTTGATCTCTGTGGTACCACTCAACTCTAGTGGATTACCAAGACCCTGACACTATATCCAAGAATGATCATAAACAAAACAAAAATAACAAAGCTTTTTGATTTCTATAGTACCTCTAGGTATACCACTACAGTAGACCTAGACCTAGACCAGTTGGTGTACATATGTTTGACAAGTTAGTACCGAACCGGATAGTATGTTTTACCTGATTTGACTTTGACTATTTATCCCAAATATCCCTAGGCCTAAATAGTTGAAGAATCAAATTCATGTTTATCATCTTTAGAGAACAATCTGGCCATGCGCAATGGGCTCCCTACATCCACCAAATAAAAAAGTACTGCATAGAATAAAGTTTGACATCATATGGATGCAACCATGCTCTTGCAGTTGAAAAAGGAATAAGTAACTATTGTACTTAGACAAGTTCTCTTTGGATTGGATATAACAAAAGGTTGCTTTCCGTGGGTGTTAAAAATGTTCGAAGCAAATTGAAAAGTGACCACTTTTTACTCAACCATATTGTTTACACGAAACTTATCATCAATTAAATTCAAGGTCTTCCTTTAGTTTGTAAAGTATATCAATGGCTGTGGTCCCAAGCTCCTTATCATGTTGAGTGTTACAGTAATAGATGGTTTACCTGTAAATGAAATGAAACTGTATATCTCAAGCAACAAAATTCAGTTTCAACACACGCAATTCAACCTGACGATTACACGATTACGATTCCTGCCCAGAGGAATCGTGTAACATATTGAGTCTTCCAGTTGGACTTACCTACCAAACGAGAATTTCTAGATCGATTCGGGGATCTCAAGCATTGTTTTTCCTTTTCGCTCAATAATAAATCTATTTCGGTTATATATATCTGTCCATAATTTGAGCCCAGATCAATGTGCATATCTGAAGCTACTGACTGTAATAGTTTCAACTACCTTGTATGATCCAAGGCCGGGGACTTAGAGTCAGTTCGGCAATAGAGCTCCTGTATGATAACCTTCAGTAGCTACGATGATTTGTTCCTTAGTAGATCTTTCTAGATTCTAGTCACCTATAATCGTAGCATTCAATTGAGTTCCCTATTGGTCATAAGTTCCGACCAGAAGAAAATGATGATGCGCTCTGGATACGATAGGATTCAATTTCGTGTGCTCGGTCTGGCCACGGTGGCGGTGCTTCTTTTCTCCGGGTTGCAAGTCTGTAGATCTTCTGCTGGTAAATTTCTGTCTTGGAACCTTGCTTCTTGTTGGTTTACGTCTGGCTCGATCATAAAACTTAAACTAGCAGCATATACGTGTTATCAATTTGACATGATCTCAAATCAAAATCCTGAGACATCGATATCAAGTGGTGATGAGATTTATCGCTAGATAACCAGCTCTGTAATAAAAGGGATATCAGGGCCAGTGCAAGAAAAAACTCCAAGGAGATTCTTGTTGCTATGGAACACTAGCGTGCCAAATGCCTGGACAAAATGGTCCTGTTCGGTGGCGACCTTCTAATTGTTGAAGAAGGCACTAGAAAAGCATGAAAGTGTCAGAATCATGGTTATTGCTAGTGCAAACTGGAGACTCGTGGATGTATAGAAGGAGACTGCACATGCATGTTCGCTCACCAATTTGCATGATCATGAAAGAGGGTTCATTGGCCATTATCTCTCGATAATCGTCAATGAACCTCTCAATCAGAAACTTTCAGATCTCTCGATCTGAAAACTTCTATATGCTAGTCAATCTATAGTCGAGAGGAGGAACAATACAGCCTTTCTAAATCTCTCATCAGTTGCATTTACCTATTGTCGCGAACTGTTGTACAGATGAAGTGTTGACAGCGAGGAAATTTTTATCTTGTAGTAACACAAGCTCCTGCGGAACTCAGAAGGTACGTCCATGACTATCCAATGCATTCGATGGATATGCATCCTGAAGCGACACATGCGTATACGTTTCTTGATAGCATAGAAGTTTTCAAGTGAAGGCCCACGCCATAGTTGCACTTGTATTGCGAGCTCGAGCATTCTCGATCAGAGTCGAAATGTGAACATAATTTCGGATTCACCAGCTGTAATATATAAAAGCTCTGGGGAAGTGATTGTGACCACATTATATGCGCGGCAACAGTGACCACTATCCGCATCCACTTGCTGAATTCTCATGCATCATTTCATTTCGCTCGTCAGACTCTTAATTACGTCAATCTACAGTAGATGTTTCACGGCATCGCTTAGCCAGCCGGCTTGATGCATTGTTGATGATAAATCTCATACATCATAAATCATGCCCAAGTTTACAGTTGATTTCGGGATTTTGTGCGTGCTCCAATCGACGGCCGTGGGGAATGCAGAATTCTTAGTCAGGCCGGGTCAGGCGATTGGTGTCAGCTTTTGACAATGCATGTCACCGAGTCTGTTCTTTTGTCTTGATGCTCGTACTGTTATTCATCTACATATTCATCATGAACGGCCATTGCATCTTGGAGTGATATTCACACTTGCTGTCTAGCTTGTGCTGACAATAAACGACTTGGCGTAACTTCCTCATTTTATGTAACACTAATCTGCAGGGGAGAGTAAAGGAACGGACGGTCGTTTTTGGACGTGGATTTCCTAACACACGGTGTTCGAGGTACGCGATCAAGCTTAAGCATGAGTCCGCTGAGTTCGATTTGACTGTTCTTGAGGAAAGAAGTCCAAGGATATCGATGCTTGCCCTCACCAAAGTTGACCGTGCACCTCCACCACCCAGAGAAGTTGAGCCCGGACCAACACCTGCAAAATCCATGTAGAGGGAATTGTGCTGGTTTTCATCCTCATCGCTTCACGGTTTATCCCTTGCTATGTCTCCCTCTAGTGATTGAAATCAGAATGGCATCAAGTGACTTTATCTGATACGCGCATTGCCATGAATGAGCGCTCAGGCTACCTAAAGATGCACAAAGCATATTACCAAATACTGTGTATTCTGTCCAAACTCCAAATGAAGGGTTGAACAGGAACTGAAAATTCCTGTCTTGCAAAGAACTAACTCACTTATCAACTCCCAACGTGAACTTGAAGTCAACTGTGGCCCAGTAGGACTGATCAATGTTAAACACATGATTACAAACGGCCAGCAATGGGAGATTCTAAGGCACACAGCCTGCCATAAAATGAAATTAAAAAAATGAACTACCATAAAAAATCGGTGACAACAGTGGTTGGTCTATGGCCAGATATAGGTGCGGGGATGTGGTTCTACTTTGTACACACTTGCAATAGCGTCTTGATCAGAACTAGTATGAGAACAGGTCCGATAGGTCTGAGCTAAAAGCCTAAAGCTGTATGTATGTCAACCAATTCTCAACTGTGAGATCTCGTATATAAAATCTAGGAACGTCAACCAAGATCGATAGATTCCTCCTCTTGATTATATATTTAAGCTTTGCGTCTGGACTATCATTTCAGTTGGGCTCATCTGGGCTACCGATGTCGCGAAGATCAGTTCGTTTATTAACTTGCACTAAACCCTCCAATTCCAGCTGCAGTGCCCGCAAATTCTCTAGCATGTCTCGTCGTACACTTGAAATACACCACATAATCAAATTATCCACTCGTCTATCCGTTCCATATTGGTGGCCCCGGCTGGGATATACCGGCCATTTGCGAGTACCGTGGCAAGCACCGATCCAATCGCCTTCGATGTCTCACAGCCTGCATATCAGCTGTAGCCATCGTTACTCCACAACTGTCCTCCAGTGTGCAGCCACGGTACAATTCAGTAACAACAGCAAAGCGTATACTTGACGACAGTGGTTGTACAAGAACTATCCATCTTTCAGCTTGATGCTACACACTGATGGCGAGTCGTCAGACCGTAGTGCTCACAAAGGACGCAATCAGTATGCAGAGAATCGTGGATCAGATGAAAATGTGAGTTAGAAGCCCAAGAGAAGAATTTTGTAAGTTCGAAAACTGGTGGTGCTTAACACAGGGCAGTTACAGATTTATACCAGTTTTGCAAGCCAGGATGCAGCGTAACGAGGATCTAATATTGTCTGCTTCACGTGAAACAAGTGAGATTGTTATTGCTCCATTAAACACCAAATCAAAACCCAAAGTTTAGCTTCTGTACATATGCATGCTGATAGATCCAATTTTTGTTGAGAGAAATGCCTCCGGAGATTGCCGAGATCCTCTTGATACTAGAAATTTCTGCAGGTCCAGCGTACCTTTGCTCAACTTGAAGAAGAAGCCGAAATCCCATAGCAGTCAACGCATCGACTCTGCACCAGTACATATAACTGTACTGCAAACGATAGGCGACAAGCGGATGGTGCTCCATTGATCTAGAGTTGTGCTTTGGCATACATGCTTACTAGATATACTCTGAGTCTACAGTGCTGAAATCCTGAACAAGTTCTTATAGTTGGCTTCACATACTTGTTCATTTAAGAACTCGATCCCCAATTGAGTATCTCGGATTACTTTTAATAGTCATATACGTGCAATATTGAGTGTACTGGCTTTATTCGCACTAGCTTTATTAGTTTGTACGCGCATTATTGCACATATATATTGATAAAGCTTGTAATATTTGCATTGCATCGTGTTTGATGTCTGTTTGATCACATATATTGTTGTGTCACCAACAAGAGTGCATGATATTCCCAGAGACTTCAGTCTCGACTAATGTAGGTCGTGGGTGCCACGATTGTCCATGAAAGGGGTATGAAACCACATTGTATATTAATTTTTGTCATTGAATGCCTTCTTCAATATGGTATCAAAGTACGGTCTTTAGTTATTAAAAAATTGTTTAATTATTAATATATAGAACGTTAGTTGGCGTCGATAAGAAGCGCACAAGTTAGATAGCAGCAATGATACCATCTAGAAATTGAATATAAAGATTATTTTGAACTCAAATTTCTTGTAAGAGGTTGTTATTGGAGAGGCATCGATAGACGAGAAAAGAGATATTTCTTGCGTTCTCCATCATTCAAGCATCTAATAAAGATTTTAAATTTCTACATGATGTAATATTATGACTGGCAGTAAAATTCTGGATATTTTCATGAGAAAATATGACGCTAATATATAATGCTAAATTGCTCCTAATGTACCAACAGCTAGTGAGAGTTGGTATGGAAGGAGGAAGGATGTTCTATTGCCAAACATCTCATATAAACCAAGATACCAACACATTATAGACTTACTCATGAGGAGAATCTGACCTCCTTCTTATTTTCACTCTAATTGCAGGGAAAGTGGTCATCAGATACTCATATGAAAAAGATATTCCTACTTAAAATTGCAGTCACAAAACCAGAACTTCCCCACTTTGAAACATGTCGGTGTATTTAGTTCCCCTACCAGCCATTCCTTGGATTGATATAAGAACGTGATATTGAACGAACATGTGGTGTTGGCTGCCCATTGGTGGAAGATTGCCTATATAAAACACACAAGGAAAATGAAATCCCTATAATGATGCCTTTAAATATTCTTCGTGGAATAACCTCCTTTGCCTAATTTATAGGGGGATTTCAATCATCCCGAGATATTTCCCCGACCTTCAAATTTATCCCTGGAATGATTTCCTGTATATATACCTCAATATATGCAGAGCGAACATTTTGTCCTACGTAGGTAATGATCATTTTATCTTGGGTCCAAGATGAATGTTGGCAACCGAGAAAATACCAGATTATCTACATGTTTTTCCTTACAACGTGTGACGTCTGCAGTGGTGGATTTGGGATATTCCTCTCTGTAAATCATACATCGGAAAAAATTAAAACCGTTAGATTGATTGATACAGGTAGATATTCCACGTAGAAGAACCTCATTTCCTTAATTCGTATCATTCCGATATGAAGGATTTCTATCCTTCCAATATGTTCCCGACATTCAAATTTATTTCTACAATGTTTTCTTCTATAGATACCTTGATATATATGAGGGGGAAACATTTTATACCGCATAGGTGATGCTCATTTCTCTACCTCCACCGTAAATCTCCAACTTTAATATCGGGAAATGAAAGTATACCAGATTATCAAACTTGTTTTTATTGCCACGTGTTGCCTCCTCATTGGCAGGGGCATTTAATATGATAATCTCTTGTGCACTCTTGGTCCCAACTTGTCTAACTTAATGTCCATAGCTCTATATAACTCCAAGGTTAGAGGAACAAAGAGGGAACCTTGTTGCATACCTCTATATTTGGAGATTTTGTATACCTTTGTTCCATAAGGAACAAAGAGGATGAGTAATCACTCCCTTGAAAACCGCATCACAG
Organism: Lunularia cruciata; assembly: GCA_948567375.1. Lineage (NCBI taxonomy): Eukaryota > Viridiplantae > Streptophyta > Marchantiopsida > Lunulariales > Lunulariaceae > Lunularia > Lunularia cruciata. The sequence continues at coordinate 13,595,750 of OX419760.1, forward strand.
GTAGGGTATGTGACCACATCATCCGCCATGATTACATATCATCTCGGTCCAAATATAAATCTGCTCCAAAATGTGTTGTTTATAAAGAATACAAATGCTCCCTCCAAGCTATCTGCTTTCTCTCGCCATAGCAAACACTATATATCTCATATGGTATCATATATCTCACATGGTATCATAGGTAACTATCCTCCAAATATAAATCTGCTCCAACATGTGTTGTTTATAAAGAATACAAATGCTCCCTCCAAGCTATCTGCTTTCTCTCACCATAGCAAACACTATATATCTCACATGGTATCATAAGTAACTATCCTCTGCTCTCTATAAAAGCTCTGTAGTGCGAATCACGGTTGTATCTAGTGTAAAACCAAATCCTAGAACTACTGTCCTCTGTTCTCTATAAAGGCTCCCGCATATCATATGAACTCGCTGTCGTATCTAGTGTAAAACCACGTCCTAGAACTACATCTAGGATTCTTATCGCGATGGAGAAAGTGGCTGGTGCGAACTGGGCGGTTGTATGAACAGGTCGCGGTGGAGGAAGTGGCTGGTGAGAAATGGGATTTTGTATGACCAGGCAGTATTGCGGTGAAATAGTTACCGAGTGTTCTTCGCCCGGTATTCTTGGTATTCTTACGTCTTTCCCGTCCTCAGGAAGATATCTCATTTGAGACGATAGATGCCAGAGCAATTTGCAGGTCTATGACGAGATGCTGACATTCTCGGGAAATATGCAAGCTGTTGTCATTGGCAACTTCGCAATGATCTTGTCAGTCCGATGCTTTAAATCCAAATGCCGAATTCTCTGGGGCGTTGTCACTTGCACGCAGTAACATCGCCCAACTGCAAGCCACACAACAGGCCTCTCGCCAAACAAATAGAAACCTGAAAAGAACTCGGAAATGTCCTGCCGTGGCCACGTGGCAGTTTCTTATCTTATGTACGTAGCTCGTTTTGAGAATGAAACGTCTGAATCCGATCGTGCGGTTCTTTTGGAATCTCTGCGATCCATGTAAGATACTAGTTGTCTATGTCAATATAAGTTGTATTCTATTCATATAGACAATCATTCACGTGAAAGAAACTCATTTGCCTTATTTATTTACGGGTTTCTATCATCCTGGTATATTTCCCGACAAAATTTTTTTTTAGCTCTACAGTCCTGTCCTACATGTATTATTTGCTACATGCAGGGGATATATTTCATCCCACGTAGGTAATGCTCATTCCCCTACTTTCCGTTCTTGGGTTTCCAAGTTATATCTACCCAAAGGGAAATTAAAAAGCGACTATCTGCCACACGTTGTCCTTTCTTTTGGTTGTTTGATGGAATCTCTCTATAAAGTTAACGGATCGTGGTCACTCTTTGACCTTTACTAAAGTGAATGAAAAGATAAAGTGAAATGCACGAGCGTCCCATATAAAATGAGATAGAATCATGAGTAACGCGTGAAGAATATCGACACAAAGCTGGGTTGAGACGCCGAGTACTGCTCTATACATGATCTGATATGCCTCGCAGATCTCACTATCACATAGTGGAATATGCGATTTATTTCCGTCATACGTTACAATTTGAGTTCAGGATCACGAATCCATGCGCTCATCAAGATCAAAAATATATTCTACATCCACTATTTTCCAATTTATATGTTTCTTTAGGGGATCTACGTACTGAATGATACGGCTAAGAGCAATGTAGCCATAAGCTATACGGGCAAATCCTGCTTCATTGCCAGGGTCCATCCTCATAAGCCCGTTCAACTCTTGCTCCTCATTGGTTTCTGATATCATCGACCTACATAAGTATGAAGACAGTTGAGGAGACAGCACTGCGATACAATATGATAAGAAACCATGTGCACGATTGCTTGATCTAGAGTAAGGAAAAGTATACACATGAAGCAAGATGTCAGAAATTTCTTACAGGAGAGATGAAACTTACCAGTACTTGGGTTTGATACGAAGCCATTCCTCGTATGATCTACCACTGGAATCAAAGTAACGATGCAAACGGTTTGCATCAAGCCAGCCTCTCCGGGTGGCAGGAAATTCCAGCAAAGATTGTCCAGTCAATTCACCCCTTACAGTAAGCTTGTGCAGTTTGGTCTTCCGTGTATACGCTGGAAGAAAGTACAACAGGAAAAACCATTCAGCAAGTACAGTTAACATCAACCAGCTTTCAATTATGATCTACCTCAATTGAAATAGCAATATGAAAAGGTAAAGATAATGACTTTCTAACCTCTGACATCTTTGGGGAGGTTGAATTCAAAATTCTTGCCTCCCAGGCATAAACCTTCGAGTCCACCATTCTTTAGGGTATTCTCCAACACAATCACCGGTGGCCATACCCCTGTTCTTGGAGCACAGGTTCTGGTGTGTACACTATGGCAAGTTCGGACATTCCCCGCTTTATCAAGTTCTATGAGATTGTTGATAGCTCTCGCATACCCGCGGTGCTCTGGTCTTTTGAATTCGGTTCCGTTCCAAGCATGGAGCATAAGGAACATCACGTCTGTGAATGTTGCTTTCTCTCTGGACACCCAAACCACTTAATCGTGAGTTGCAGAGCCAAATGACAATGATTGGTCGTTATCCAGAACAAAATTTCATGAAACAAAAGAAACCAGTTGTGCTATAACCGAAAAGCTTGTACCCTTTGGAAAAACATATATCGCAGTTCAATCTTATTCCATCCAAGAATTTCTGCTTCCACGAATGATCATCTTTGAATAGCCTGATGTACTTGGATAGCGCAATTTGTTCTCTCTTTTCGCAATCTTCATTGTTGAAAGTCTCTTCATACACGGGATCCTCTAGATCCCGGTCAACCTCTAAAAGCAAGCTGCTCTCCCTGATAGATTTGGTCCTCTGCACCGAACATGCTTTTTGAACTAAAAGTGGTGGCTGCTCTGTTGTGCTGCGCTCAGCTTGCGCTCCATACAAAGGGGTTGGCCAGGAGGTTTTGGTCCGTTTTTGTAAACGGTTACTTTGGTAATCGCCCTCAATTTCATCTGTTTCGCTCAAACTTGGTCTAGAGGAACCTACCACTTCGCCATCGGTCCCTTGAAAATTGATCGGGACTTCAGCGCTAGCTTCTGGGCTACTTTCTGCTCTCCCACCATGCGACGATGATTGAGTTGTCGATTGAACTGGCTTAACTTTTCCTCGTCTAATTGATCCTGTCCCTGACGAGGAAAAGTCCACGATCTTTCCAACCATTTCATCATCAGTACCACAGGTACGCTTCCGTTTCTTTTCCGTCGGTGTCAACCACATGCTCTCCTCGTCGGGTTCTCCAATGTGTCCAGGAAGAGAAAGCTCTTTTTCTTGCTGTTTGGTAACTTCAACCACTTTTACCTCTATTAGAGGGGAAGAACGACGATCATACTTGATATTGTCGTTTTGAACGCCTCTGTTTTCTCCAAAGGCAATATCCTTGTAGTTCTCCATGAACTCAAAATAGAGGTCAGGTCTTGCTGTCGCCAGTTCGTCCCGCCATGTTACAACATGGACTTCTTCTGTCTCACTTAGGTTCTCTTTGAGATTCTGTCCAACTGGAGCATTGCCAGATTGGAGTAAATTCTCTTCGGAACAAGAACCATATTCCATTGCTCTCGTGAGCAAACTCCTGTTGCCAAGATCCGAACGCTCAAGAACTACAGAACTTGGATTCTCAAGCCATTGTAAGAAGATTGCCACTTCGTCTACCTGTAGAAGAATTTGTAGTTTCCACACACACTAGACTTAGACACTGACATAAAACTTAGACGTGCTAATGTGGGTTAAAAGCCGAGATCAGGTGGTGAGATTCTCTGTTTATAACGCTCGTTACTGTAGTCCATTTGTATTTTCTAGTGGAAACAAACACTGCATCAAAATAACTCAGCTTCAACTAACGATATAACATAGCTTGAGAAACATTGGAACGTATCATTTGCAGCTTACATTCCCAGCCTTTGGTGCAAACTTCCCCTTTGTTGTCGACTTGATTATGGATGCCTTTCCCTGCAATTAAGGAGGTCACAAATCTGTCTTGAGAACACATTCTATTAAAGTACAATGTTTGATTTCCATTAAGTTTGACTTATTACATATCAGCCAAAAGAGAGCTGGAAATTACAATGTACGGAACCCATGGAAGACTCGCATCATCAACCTGTACAAAAATAGAACCAATGACTTACATTTGCCAGGGCAAGTCGTTCCGGTACAAGACTCTGCGCCCCCTCCCTCGGATATCGAGCTGGCGAGTAATCCTTGGTGGGGGAGTAATTTCCGGAGGCATTGTTTCTGAATGCCGAGTTTTCGCCCATTCGGATGTCACTGCTGCCGAGGTGCTTGAGAGAGTCGACATCTGGACGACAAGAGGGATCACCGCCAGCTAGACGATTCAGGTTTGTGTATTCTTCCAAATTCCGTAGAAGGTCTTCCTCAGTCTCCACTGGACTCTTCTCTCTCTATAAAAAGGGGCCCATAACTTATGTTTAGAAGAATTTGACGTTCATGGTTTCAGCTGAACTCAACACACATGAAGATGATTTAGTATCCTGTCGAACTCCACATCAGACTGCTAAGTCTCCTCGCATCAGTTTACTGTTACTACCAATTGGTCACACAAGACAGGCAAGAGACAGAAACGCAACTCTTAGTCTGTCTGTAAGCTGCAAGACTAAAACATAATTTCAATCATTGCCTTGTTACAGAATCAAGAACTGGAGGAAGTATGTGCTTCTCTCCCTCCGAAAATCGGAAGTGGGGTTCTCAGCTGAGCAAGATTTTAGATGAAGTAATAGAACGCTTCTGGATCCTAGCCGAAAGATGATAACAGCGGAGATTATCAAGGTTTTTGGCACAAGCTTTGCTAGCGCAAGTTTTGGTACCAGACGCCGCATTCGATAAAGCTCTCCCTTCACATCCGATAGCTTTACAAGCGAGAAGATGACTAGGTTGAGAGCAGAGCAGACAGAAGCTTTGCACGCCAACAATGATTGTCACAGAGAGCAGTAGAACTACAGACTCTGTAGAACTGCACATTCTACAGAGTCTGAGGAGCGGAGCAATTTTTGCTGAAGCTCCTTGCCAAAACGAATTTCGATTTGTTGATAATAAGTCGAGTCCAGCATTTGGCAATTCGGATGTGATGCGCGCTTATCAAGAGCCTTGGCATTGAACTACAAGTCGTGAAACATTCAGGCGTGTGAAGAAGTACTAGGGTTGGCTAGTCCCTAACATTGTGGGTCCATCGAGACTCAAGAGCTCACGGGTATATATACCTCGAGTCTTCCTTGATCTTGAACTGGAGACCGGTGAACAAAATTCACTTTGTTATCAGCAATCCTCCCAACTCTACTATATGGGCCAACGTAGCGGCCTCCGACATCCCTGGTAAAAGTCGACAGCACCTTCCACAGAGGCCTGGAGAAGCCTTCTCCCTGCTCTTTAAATCCTTGCGGCAGTAGGTCTTTAATTGTTGTTGGTATGGCGTGCTGCTGAGAATTATAATTCTCAACGAGGGAACCGTCTCTACAGTCTTCTTTCGATCCCACATCCAATCCACCTGTCCCGATGTGAAGACGGTAATTGTCCCCGGACTCGATTTCATCCCCTCTACCCATTGGCCGGGAGCTGGACCGCGGGGAATTCGTTCCAATCGAGCATTGAACGATTGGATGGCAAAACATTCTTGCAAATTCATTCAAAGATTCTTCTTCAGAGCTCTCCATGGAGTGGCCGAAGCTCTTTAGCACTTCACTTCTGTCAATCTCCAGAACCTTGAAGCATGGTTTAAACTCTTGCCCATTAAAAAGATGGCACAACTCCAAACCATAATAAGCTAACGCTCCGCGCACAAGCTTTTTCATACTCCTTTTCTCGTCCTCCATTGTGCATGCATTCTACGTAAACGGAAGGAAGCAGCACAGACACGACAATCGTCCGAGATAAAGTGCTGCACTGCATGCATGCCTGTGCCCCAAATCACACAAGGCCTTCATGGTGGTCCAGACTCCAGACCTGCCTTCCCGGTGGACTACGTAGTTTGGCCTTGAGTGAGAAACACGTCATGCAGCGACCGTCAACAAACCACGGTCCTTACATTGACTCAAGAATCGCTAATGTAGTTGGTAAAACTCCAAGACTTTACTTCGCCGGGCCTGGCGGAGACGCTTGAAATTTCCTCACTCCGGCATCATCGGACCGGCCCGTCGACGGTGAAGAAGGAAATGAGTGCCCACCAGGTCGGTAATACTGAAACCGGTGAAGCGTTTAACGACTGGAAATGCGTTTGTTTGAACCGGTACGGGTGAACGTTTGGTCTCGGCCTTGGCTCATCGGCAACCTGTAGTTTCGTGTCTGTCTAAACCGTTGCCGGTATGTGGTTCACTATATACCAATGAAACCTGAACGATCACACAACTACAGTACGATGAAATGCCCTTTGAGAATACCAGGTCCAGTTCAGTAAAGAATAAGCAGTAAGGAACGTAACCACAGTTCATAATGTGCGTAAAGATGCCAGGATAGCTGGGAAACAAGGAAGGACGTCCGTCGATATTAACGTTCGTTGGACGAGGAAAGGATGGATCTCCGTAAGTCATCTTAGACGTAACTAAGATCGGGGCGAAGGCGTGGAAAATCATATCTTGCGATTCGATTATATTGTCTCCTGCTCTCATGATCTTCAATTTATACTCACTCTCTGGGCGGATGATGTCGTAATGACTCGTCAGAAGTTCGTAACACGATTTTCCGCAATTTGATTCCCGACTCCCACTTCAAAAGTCAACTTTCGTAAAAGCTAATTCTCTCACATCTGCTTTGTGGGTGCGGTAGTATCAGATTCTATCTCATGGACATTATGGCTGGCTTGACGATCTTTGGGAAAGGTAGAAAAGTCCTGAAGCGGAAGCAGCGCGAGGGTTTTCATAGATCTGCCTAACTCAGCAACAAGAGGTCTATCATCAAGCTGTATGGATGGCAGTCCGTTCACCACACCTCAGAATCGCAAACTTATCAAAAGGTCTGTCGAGCTTACTCATCCTGGAATACTGCAATTTGGCCGGAGATCTGAACCGGATAAGGGTTTTAATTTTCTCCAAGCGAAAAGGGATGTAGACACAGCACCTTAACAGAAGTTGCTCTAACAAAAACTCGCAACACGAAGGAAATATTTGTGTTATAGTATATTGGCTGTAGGTGGGCATCTATCTATATAAAAGAAGTCAGTACATGTTTGTCATGGTAGGAGATCTCACCGTGCATCGTTTATACATACAGTTACACTATAGGTACAAAGGTAACTGTCTTTCTCTCCTGCGTTATCTTCTGTGCTCTTGATTCATGCATGCATATGTTCCCCGCAAGTGCTATGAACGTTAAACATAGTTCTTGTAATCGGATCTGAGATGACGTTCAGAAGGTTTTACTCGAGGCCTAATTTACAGGTACACAATTGTAAAACACATGGAAAGCTCCAGGTTTTGAAGCGTCATAACCTGTTCTACTCTCTTCCTCACATGGTGTGTGCTTTGTGTTAGCTATAAATGCAATGAAGACGATCTAGTTTCCTAAGGCCCTTACAATTTTCCCATCATCCTGAACGGTATAAACCATTTAGTAGCCAATATTGTAGAGTCTAAGAACAACTAATAAAACTCTTCAACTAGTTTAAGTTATTATACAACCAAATTTCGAATCATGCGTTATTGTGGGCGATTAGATGAAGTTAAGTTAAGCTCTCAATCTACTTCCAAATCACAGTCACATGAACTGATCGCTCTAGAAGGTGTTGTTGAGTTCTTCTCACATGCAGATACAATGTTGAAAGAAGTTAGTCGTGAGTTTCAAAGCACCATTAACTGTCTTCCCAGTGGCCGCACATCTTGGACTACCTTAGCGTTTTGGTGTCAACTTCGCATCCACTTTGAAGAGGTCTTCAAATTGGATCTCGTCCCCCCAGTGTGCGCTGGAGCACCGCTCGAGAGTACCAAGGCTGGAAACATGGAGGTAAGATGTTGCAGGTAAGCAAGAACGTTCAATATATATGGTTTCACAAGAAACCGAAGTAACTGGAAGTGTCATCTTAGCTAGATCGTTCTTCTTGTCTTGAGGCTTAAAGTCATAGCAACCACCATTCACGCCAGGATTGTGACAGAATGCAGTACCTGGAAGAAATCTTCCATTCGAGGCTGAGCATCTGGGCAACCTGTGCCAACAGCGCACCGCACTTTAACTGGTATCTCCTCAAAGTTTGCCACAGTACAGTATCAAGTTTCTCCTGAACTGTCCTTCCTGTGCAGACGGGAGGAGAGGGAAGTGAGAAATACCAGAATTAACCTACAGCATTGGCCGTCCCAGCAGTCCATAAGAATGAAGACGAAGAACTAAAAAATTTCAAGCAAACGAGTGAAATAGCACCGAAAAAGCCACCGTTACTGTGTCATGTTGGAGTCAGTGCCGAACCTGTGATGGAGAAAAGTCTGTTGGAGAGTATTGTTAGACGTGTCAGACCCGCAGTCTGAAGATTCGTACCAGCTCATGTGGGAACTGATTGCTTCTGCACAGCCTTCAGTAGGTGAAGGAGGACTCTTGGAGATGTGGATAGGATAATTTGCTTGACATCAGCCAATTTCTACAATCAGGAGGAGCTTCAGCCAAAGCTGGACTTCGCATCCAGCCTTCATCCGAGTTTGGGTGGTGGTGTGTCTTTAATCATCTTCACTTAGCCTAACACTATACACATTGTTTGTTAATACCCCCAAGGCTGAACATTTCTGTTGAAGGGTGACCTAAACATTTCCAAGACTAAACCCTAAACATTTCCAAGACTTCTTATACTTCATGGTGTGAGAAGATGAGAAAATACAAGTGACTTTGTCGTACAGAATCCTAGGAGTCTCGAAGCTAGACATTAACGCGATGGACGCTAAGACTGAGAAAAGATGTAACGCTTCCGCTAACAGCCCATATGCAGAGATAACTTTTCAGCCATCTTCGTCAGGATCTGGAATGGAACTGACTGTAAGATCATCACCACTGCTTATTTCACGAACACCCCGCAAGGTTCATGAGCTTGTTCGCCCGATGTCTTTCGGGACGAAACCTAGGTGAGAGCTCAGGCCCTGCTGGAAATTAGTCTGTCAGTAGATTCACGGAATAGCTTGAAGGGCTTTCTCACTCAATGAAGCCAATCGGGACTAATTAAGAAAGGTACCCTCGGCTTACGACCGTAAGCTGAGGTTTTGGACCAAAATCCAATGAGTGAGAGAGATTAGTGCGGTCAGTCAATTTGGAGTCAGACAAATGGAGTGAAGACAATTACTGTGATTAGTGCGCGCTTAGACAACTGGAGTGACATGAGTGAACGCGGCAGGTGAGTACCCGTAGACCTGATGTGGACAAGAATCTACCAGGTTGAAATTTGCTGTACAGATCACAAACATGAACTTTCTCAATACAGAGTGTTTTCATATCCCAGCAGTAACTGGAAAGTTTAAATGCGCGCAGAGTTGTGGAATGGAAGTTGTGGAAGGGGACAAAACTTCCTTCAGGATGGAATCGTTGACCAAAAGTGCAGAGCACAGTAACCTAGATTAAACATGGAGAATGAACTTTGATGTGACAAAACGCAGAACCGGGACGCCCAGTTCAGCATTTTATCAGTGAACGCCAATAATGCACAAGATGAGAGACAATACTCTCCAGTGTGATCGCTGCAATATGCACCACGAGTAGCCATTCTTCTCCTGAAGTGTGTACCGTGAGCCAGACCTTGGTATTGCCAAGTCTGCAACGCCTGCTGGAGGGTTTACTTCAAATGCAGACTACCATCTATCACACCCATCATGGCTCAGAGCACATCCCCAACGTGGAATTGGAAACTGTTTTCATGTCAAAGTATATGCGAATTCAAATGACGCAATTCTGGGTAATATCGTCTCCATCACTGTAGGTATGAAGACTTCCATGACTTATTCCCACGTTTTGCAGTGATCGTGCTGCCCTACTACCTCAGCGGAGGGCGCTTGTCTGCACTTCGTGACATCGACCATTAATACGACACTACTAACGCTGTTTGTTGATCTTGACGTCGCACGCTGACGACAGCAAGATGTACGAAAGACACCTGCTATGAGGCCAGAAATAGTACAGATTTCAGTCTACATCGAGACCAGATCAATGCAACACAAAGTGAAAGCAATCCACAGAACGAAGGCAGGACGATGTCCAGCGGCCCGTACCCAATTGGTCACATGGTATCGCACGTTTCCACCTACAATCTGCTATGATTCACTACGTGCCAAATCATCTGCAGACGGCAGTCTAAAATCATCACCGTTTGACGGTAAACCAGTGCACGTGGTAAAGGGCCATGAATCAGAGCACCCTGGGGTCTTCTTCCCTGGGACATCAGCAGGTACCACTCTAAAAGTCTGCTGATAAAGACCCACTGTAATCAAAAAGTAACGGTGTAGCAAGGTAATTACAATACAAAGAGATCATTCAAACGCAGTGCGTAACTTGCGAGAACCCTGATTCGACGTTCTTACAGGTGCAAGTACCAACAAGAGCAATCACTAGGAGAATGCAATGAGCGGCGACCCATCTCATGTTTGATCTCCCTTTTGTATCTGAGGATGCTCCCAGAAGTACCGGTGGGCAGATAACTTACGATTTCGCAAATTGCTTAAAATTCAAACTTAGGGCACAGATTAGCTTCTGAGCCTCCAGATACAGTTTCAATAGCACGTCGATGGAAGACACAGACCTAATTGCAACTGTGATCAATTATACTCAATGCGGCCACAATATCTACAGTTCAGAATAGCGGACCATTGTAGGAACGTAAGCGGCGTTGACGTGAAAAACACGGTAACTGAAGCTCAACTACAAAATTACTCTAGACTTCGTACATAGTCATCAAAACCACAGCCCCTGTCATGGCAAGCCCAACTTGGCAGCAAGCTAAGAAGGCAACCGGTACCGATGATCATGAGCACTCTAGTATTATGATTTACAGAAAAAAAACCCCATAAGTCAACAAATGGGGTGCCTACCATCGCTAGGAAAGAACATCAACTTGGATGTTCGCGCAGGTTGCCTGCTTATGTCAACATCACTGTAGCCTCCAGTCCATTTTAGGGCAAACCAAGAACCAGACAGCATTAAGCTCTTAATAGAAAATAATCGTCGTGCACCAGTTTCAGCTAAGCGCATACAAGTATTAGCGTTTATACGGACAAGAGGAGGCTGTCTCCATATACCTCAGAAAACTGGACCACATGGCCCTGTTCCTCAGGGAAGTCCGATCTATGAAGCGCCTATATCCTGTCGATATCTTCGTCCTCAAACTCGATGTAGTCATCACCCTCCCCATCTTCATCATCGTCCATACCACCAGCGATACCCTCGTTGAGACGCACGTTATCAGGCAGCTCACCGTAAGCCTTCAATAACCTAGCCTCATCGGGTTGATACTTCAGAATCACATCCGCCTTATCATCTTGGTAGTCTCGCAGACCAACGAGGATGATATCGCCAGACGCAATCCACACCTTTTTGTGCATCTTCCCTCGAATATGACACAATCGCTTGGTCCCGTCTATGCAGAGGGCTTCACAACGACCGTTTCCCAGCATGCGCAACACCTGTGCATACTCCTGACCGTCTTCCTTAAAAACCAGCTCTCGCTTCTCATCCTCCGCCTCGTTCTTTCCTCTCTTGCGATTCTTTCCTCCCTTTCCTTTGTTCTTCGGCATGTTCACAAACTACTCTTCCCTCAAGCACTTTCCCGAGCTTACCGAAAGCTCAACCAACCTCCAAATCAACGCACACAACAAACCACGAGCAACAACAAAATTCCTAACAGAGAACGAAAGAGAAAGGGATACACGCCTCCAGGCAAGCGAGCGACTCAAATCCACCACAACCCGAGAACTTCACACGCAGGCGTGCTTATGAAATCCTCGTGGGGTGGCCACGCCCCGCACCTGAAGATGGGTGCAAAAGGACTAGACCCTCCCAAATGCCTGACCACGTACCCCAGTGAAGCTGCCTCCTCCTTCCTTCCCCCTTCGCCTCACCGGACAACGCAGGAGACTTGAAGCACAAGACAGAACTTGCTCTAGGGCAGAGCCTCAAACCACCCAAACCCGTCCGATTCTCCACATGTGAATCATCTGGTCCACCTTCGCTGCACCATGACTGTGGTTAGGGCGACCAGACACGCGTCCGAACTATCCTGCCCCCTTCCCTCTGACTTTGGTACGCGGCCGGATCATCATATCGGGCCACGAAATATGCTTTACAATGCTAGGACGAGTATATGGTATCAACGGGAAAGGGCGACCGCGTAGACAACACGAAGGATAGGAAGACCCCATCAAGCCGTACAAGGGTGAGACAAAATAGATATCAGTACAGGATTTGATTTGCATTTTGTACCCAGCGTTGTTCGCCAATTTCCCCAACTCTGCTGTTTCTTGGACCTTACGCGTACGAGATGCGGTTCGTTTCCCATATCCACTTTTACTTATGATCCTTAATGGTTCTACCAAATAGGCACTCGACCAAATTATTCCGTCCGTGAAAGTATACAGTGCAAATGTACAAATATACAAAATATAGATCTAGATACTCCTATGTTCCCAACTATAGCTCTCTTGGTCTTTTTAGGAAATAGAGAATTGATATTTATATAGCCTTTTTTATATTTTTATACTCCACTTTCAACCCAATGAGAAAGGCAACAGTTTGTGACATTAAGGAGAAAGAGGAGACTGCGAAGGAAAAACGAAGGATGGGAAGACCCCATCAAGCCGCACAAGGGAGAGACAGAAAAAGTAACATGGGGCTAAGCCCCAATAGAGTCTATATGAGAAATAAGGAAGACTAGAATACCCCATCAGACCGTACCAGGCAAAGACGAGGGGGTCTTAAAAATGGGGCTAAGCCCATGTAGAATCAGCAAGAAGAATCTGAGCTATGCAAGTAGTACTATCTGCATCCAAGCTGAGCATTTGAAGAAGCATCACTAGTGTTATTGCTCCTCTATGGATTGCACCAACCAATGCTCTTTGTAGAGCAATGGACACACGTTGTCTAAAATAGACGGTGGAATATGAGAATGAGAGTAATACCTCTTACATCTAGAATGATATGCCCTCGTGCATTCTCGGACAAATGTGTGTCAAATGCCATATCCATCACTCCATATAACTCCAAGGCTAGAGGAACATAGAGGTGATATTGTTACATACTCCTGTACTTGGAGACCTTGCTTGTTGTCGCTCCCCTTGCTGCCCATCCAAGAGGATGGGTGCTCACTCCTTTTGACACCACATTATGTGTAGTGTATGTAACCATAATATACACTATTGTCATCTAATCATCTCGGACCAAGTAGAAGTCTTCCTTGACTCATGTCGTTAGCAAAGCATACCAACACTCCCTCCAAGCAAGGTTTCCACTCTCTTGTGCCATAGCAAACACTATATCCTTGATAGCATCATGGATAGTTCTCCTCTATCCTCCAAAAAGACACCATGTCATGTGGACCATTGTTGCATCTAATGTAGAACCACATTCACAAGTGAGTAATGAAGATGGCTAGACCAAACTTATGAGGAACCTCATTGTTGTAGAGAAAGTAATTGGTGTAAGTTGGAATGCCCTGATGCACGATCGAGCTAGGATCCAAGAGCTTGCATCCTTACTAGAGTAAGAGCAAAGATGTGCTTGAATAGCACAAGGAATGGATGAGTCAAGAGAGATTGTAATGTAAGTTAATGTTGTAGTGCTATCAAGGAAGATTGCAAACCTCTAGTTCAATCTGACAATAGGGCAATAAAGGATGGAAGGTCTTCTCATGCCTTTGGAAATATACCATCTCTTGTTTGCCGCAATAACACTTAGAGATAAAAAGACCCCTTTTCCACCTTGGTCACATTTGTCTCCAAGACTAGCCTATCAACAACCACAAAATGGAAGGAAAGTAGAGGTGTCGAGAGAGCTCCACTACCCAAAAATGTTATAAGGGTCATCTCTTCCATAGATAGTAGGCCTATCCTTTTGCACAAGATCAATAGAGATGTCCATCTACATGCCAAATCTCCTATCACACACTCAAATGTCCTTGGTCCAAGGATATCACCAAAGACACCCATAATCCTCCTATCAAACGCACTCAAACATGATAAGAAGGTCATAGAAAGGAGAACCGTGCAAAGAAGGTAGGTTGGTCTATGGGCAATACTAGAGGAAAGCATACCAAATGCCTCTTGTGGAGCTACTAATAAAAGGAGGTCATTCACATGAAGAATATCTTCTACAAGGGTTGCGTTTAAGAAGTGTTGTTGTGTTTGTGGTTTGTGTAGCCCATGAAAAATTAATTGGTGTGGTTTATCTCCATAAAGATGGAGTAGATTGTATGACGGATCCCACGGTTGAGCTATTGCCATGTCAGTAATTGATGTATGTGTATACAATTGGCCACATGGATTTTGGTCTTGTCTTTTTTGAGTGCTCTTATGTATATAGGTGGTGGAGAGAGAGAAGAAGGTGTGTTTTAGTTTGAAGAGTCTCAAGTGAAAGAAGGACGTTGGGAGTGAGAGTTGTAGTAGAGAGCAAAAATTAGAGTGTGGGAGGAAAATTTGAGTAGGAGATGTCCCATGCTCCCAATTTTCCGCTCCCAATTTGCCACTCTCAAATCCTTTTCTCATTAGGCTTCATATTCTACACCATGATGGATTACAAGATTGGATGGTGGCACGTTTTGGGGTGGTATCCACGAAGTCAATGATAGAAAACCTAGATATTATTGTCTTTTTGGTGCTTACTTACAAGCAAGTGTAGGACTTGACAATCTATGTGCTCTTGTAGATAGAAATTAGCTCAATTTTGCTCATGAGTTTCAAGGTGGAGTTGTGGGGTCCACTTGTCAAAAAGTGAAGAGGCTAAATGACAAAATTGCAAGAGATTGGGTTCCAAGAGAGGAATTTAGGAATTTTTAAACCATCAAAGGAGTTTGAGGAGGGCATTTAAGGAGAGAAGAAAATGGATAGAGAGAAGAGTTGACATGCTAAATTTGGAGACTAGAATAAAGTGATTGAGCTAATTTTTTGGGAGATATGATTGATTGAATCAAGGGTACCCAAGAGTACAAAATAGATGATTTAGAGAGCTTCATGAAACATCTTCATGATTTGTTAGTTGGGTTGGAAAGTTGTCAAAGTGCTTGTATTGCTTAGCTTAAGAAATTTTAGGGTTTGATCAATCTTGAATCAAATAAGGCCAACTGAAGTTGGAGCTTTGGAAAGTGAGGAGTTGGAGATGAGATGCTAATCAGGTTTGAAGATTTGGTTACTCCTAAAGTTGTGGTATGAATCACCTTATGAAAATCTCTAGTATTGTTGGAGGTTGAAGGTTGCACTTCTATGCAATGGTTTCATGTGAATTACTCAAATAGGTAATTCATGGTCTTAAATCAAGCATACTTGGGTCTATAGAGCTCACAAGTTAGCCCAGCTCAAGAAGTGATCCATATCTAGGGTTTGGGGTTGGATTAGGGTACTAAAATTTACAAAGGTTTAGAGAAGAGCACAAATAGCTACTATGTGAAAAGTTTTGTTGAATTTTTGGGTCCATGGAGAGTGAGGGCTAATACAACAAACTCTACTAAAAATACTATAGTAAGCTCGGTAGAGTATTTTTATCTTTTATCATGATTGAGTGTCAATTCTTCTATTTGTGTGTTTATGATTGAGGATTTTAGGTTATTGGAGTTTTTTTTAAGGCTTAAGTGCATCTTTGATCTAGAAATCTAGGGAAAGCTACCCAAAACCATGAGCAAACCCTAAATTGAGGATTTCAAAATTAAGGTGAAAATTATAGAAAATTGGCCAAGTTTGAGAGCTTGTCAAGGGAGCTGTAGTGATCAGATTGTGTCTTATTTTATATCATTGGAAAACTTATCTCACAAGCTTCCATTGAATTCTAGAACATTGGAATAAAAATCACAAAGAGAAAGTTATGCTCATCTAAGTTTCAGAGTATTTTCCAGATCAAAAAGACATAAGATTACCCCACTTGGAGTACAAATTGGTTGAAGGCAAAGTACATATTGGAAGAAGCTTGGAGTACAAGTTGAAATTAGCTTGATGACAAAGCAAGAAGGCTCTGAAGCTCAATTCTAACAAAAAGCACAGAGGGTTGTTGTTGAATTCTTGTGATTGGATCTTCTTTGTGCTTGCATGCTTGTTTGTATGCCCATTTGATTTGGATTGGTGTGTGGGCATTGCATTTAGGTTCTTCCCTTCTAGGAGTGTTGTGTATTTCTCCTTGGTAATGTTGGAAGTGATGACCAACAGACCAAGAGTCCGTGTTATGATGACAAGTTAGGTTGCCCATTACTACCCTACCCGATAATAAGGATACCAAAGCCTAAAATGAAGGGTTCAACTAGTTGGGTTCAACACATGCTCAAACTAGTAGGGATAGGTTTATTTACAACCTTTGATCTATAGGTTCCATAGCTAGGCATCTTGTGTGTTCTTAAAGAGAGAAAAGAAAAGTATGACAACATGTGGTAAAATCCTTGGATCCTACTTGCACTCCAAGAATACATAAGTCATATCTAGATGTGATACACCTCTTTGGAAGTCGGAGTGAAGAGGAAAGTGAATACCTAAAGGTAACCATGCTCTACACTTTGACACCTTGACTCTCAAGCCTACAAGATGAAGCTCAATAGCCAAGTGGTCAAAGGCCTGCCTAATCTGATTTACAAGACCCACAATGTGTGTATCTTCTACCAAGGAAGGAAAACACAACTTGGCATGGCCAAAGTAATAGATAAGCGGGCTCTAAAGTAAGCCATGGCAAATAAAGGTCCCCTAAAGAATCTCCTTCTTGTGCATCAACAACTGACTCTAAGACAATGATTCCCTCTTATGAGAAACCTTGTTGGTAATAAAGAGAAGAAGGAGAGCCATAGAAAGATCACACAAAAGGAATAAGACTCACCAAGGATCCACCTGCCTCCCTAAGCTCTCTAAAGATGGATGCATGTGAGATACTATTAAAAGTATTCTCAACATTTACATATAAAAGAACCCACTAGAGGTGGATATCTAAGAATGCTCTAATGCCTACAAATATAGCCTCCCAACCTTTGGGTGTAGTAATTCCAAATTGATATAGACTAAGGTGTTATCAAAAGTAAGAATGATGCTAAGGGACAATGGTGTGGCTAACAAGATGCAAAAAGACCTCCCCAATAGCAATTGGTCTAATGAATCCCATACTCTTCTCCATTGCAAGAAGCCAACTAGCACCTCACATCCAATTAATTGATCTAGGAATCTCTCTCCTTATTATTGCTACAACCGCCTAAAATAGCTCAATAAAACCACTAGAGGTGTAACAATATGGAGTTTAGCAATGAATTTAGTTAGGGCTAACAAAGTAGAAAATAGGACAAATTAACCTAGAATATTCCAAAAGCATCTAAGAAGCTTCTTGGGAATTTTTAGGGTTAGCTTAGCTTGTGGCCCAAGTAGGTAGTTTCTAGAAGCTTCCAACTAGCTTAGCTTGCATGCCAAGTAAGCACTTCTAGAAGGAAACTTCTTGAGAAGCTTCTCTATTAACTTGGCTTACACTCCAAGAAAGTGGCTTAAGGAAGCTTCTTGAGAAGCTTCTTAACGCCTTGTATAATGCCTATAAATACCAAAGCCAAAGCTCATGCTAGGCATTTGGAGTTTCCCAAACTCAAGTGTCCCAATATGATCTTCTATTCTATTATTTTTCTCTTTGGTCTTGATCTTTTACATTGGTATCATAGCATGAATGGGATGGATGGAATGTATGGACCACTAAATCCATTTTCACCAAACCATTGGGATTTTTGTGTCTAGGTACTACCCAAGCATCACTTCACATAGTTAATCACCTCATATTTTGGGCAAATTTTTTTATATGCAGTCACCTTGTCCAAGGAACCCTTGATACTTCTGGTTGTAACTTATGGAGGACAGTGGATGTGTTGCATCTATATGTTAATAAATAAGATAAACTGGAAGTAGTGTGATAGAGTAGTAACCATGGTGGCAATGTCCAAGGTTAGCATTGCTATGCAACAACAAATTGAGCACCTTACTCAATTGTTGGATGAATAAGACCAGCAACAACAAGAGCACCTAGAGAGCACTATTTTGAGAAGATTGAATCCAATTTCCAAAACCTTAGGTATTTGATAGCAAGAATCTCTTGGGCATAATGGAGAATTTTGTATTTGATTGTGAATGTTATTTTGAGGCTACAAATCTTCAAGATGAACAGAAATAAATTATCTTAGCTTCAAACCAATTGGACGGAACAACAAAGCTATGATGGAAATTTTGAGTGGCATGAGCTGAAAGGCAGTTTGTTGCACCAATGTTGACATGGAAAGAATTCAAGGGTGCAATAATTGAATGATTCAAAGCAATCAATATCACATGACCTGCACAAGATAAGTTGGCAGAGTTGAAACATGTTGGTTTTATAAGAAGCTACATCACACAATTCTAGAACACCATTATGCAAATTCCACATATAATGGATAGTGAAGCGTTGGATTGATTTGTGAGGAGCTTGAAGTCATGAACTAAATTAGAAGGGACTATGTGAAAGCCAAAATACTTGGAAGAAGCCATGCAACTAGTAGAGTGCTTTGATTCCTTGGTTGCAACAACTTGGTCTTGACCTCAACCTTCACAAAACCAATTAGCACATTACATTCATGTGGAAGAGCCAGCATCAATGGAGATTGATGTCATCTAACGGATACCACTTGGTGCAACAAATTAAGAAAGATTGTGGCAAAATGGTGGTTGCTTTTCTTGTCACTAGATAAGACGTCATATTTCTGAATGTTCACTTAAGAATGTGCAATCTTGACAAATTGCCCAAATGGAGGTTGTGGAGTAGAATGATCAGGAAAACAAGGAATCCAAGTAGGAGATTTTGAGCCACCTATTGGGAACTTGATTAGTTCCAATGGGATCAAAGGCTTGACCTATGCAAGTTTGCTTCACTTGCAAGATACGGTATTTGATCATGGTTGTAGGATTTTGGTTGATTTTGGAAGTTCAAAAAATTCCATGTATATGCAATTTGCAAAGGAATTGAGTATTCCTATCATGACAATAATTGGAAGTAGATTGATGATGGCGGATGGTAGAAAGGGTTTGGCATTCCATACCTTGCATCTAGTTACCTTCAAGGTTAGGAAGGAGTATTTAGAGTGTATGAGGTTCATAGTGGCACCTCTACACTATGATGTAATTTTGGTTTTGCTTTGGCTTGAAAGTCATAAGGTTCAATTTAAATGGGACCGATAACAAATTCAAGTACAACACCAAGGTAGGAATTTTTGATTAGGTTGTCTGGCACCTTTGAGTAAGACACCTAAGAATAGTTAGCCCCAAGATGGGAAGTTTGTTAGGAAAGTAGCCATAGAGCAAGCTTTGAAAGAAGATAAGTCCCTAGATTGGAAGTTTGTTAGTGAAGTAGCTATAAAGCAAGCTTTGGAGGAAGATAAGTATATTTTTGCGGTATGGATCAAGCCAATTGGACAAGGAGAATCCGAGGAAAGTCAAGAACCTCATCAAGCAATTGTTGATCAAATAGTTTAAGAGTTTAAGGACATGCTTCCGGATGATTTGCTGAAGGGACTACCCTCTGATTGTGGTATGCCCTTCAAGATTGAGTTATTGCCAAGGAGTACTGCAGTGAGTAGATCAATATATTGGCTCTCACCAAAGAAGTTGGAGGAGTTGCAAACAACACTTATGGGGTTTTTGGAGAAGGATTTCAAACAACATAGTACATCTCCTTGAGAAGCATTGGTACTATTCATTCCAAAGAAGGATGGAGGACTTCATAGTACATCTCCTTGAGAAGCATTGGTACTATTCATTCCAAAGAAGGATGGAGGACTTCATTTCTATATCAATTATCATGGATTCAATAAACAAATAGTGAAGAATGCATACCCCTTGTCTCAAATTGATAACTTTCTTGATCAATTGAGTGGAGCACAATACTTTTCTAAGTTGGATCTTCATAGTGGCTATTGACAGATCTCAATTGATGTGAAAAAGATGTGCAAAAGACTTCATTTTTGCACAAGGTATGGGCATTTTAAATGGAGGTTCTACCTTTTGGGCTCACTAATGCTCCAACAATCTTCATGGCTCAAATGCATTGGGTGTTGGATGGGCTATTAGATATGTATGTGGTGGTGTTCTTGGATGATACCTTTATCTATAGCAAGACAGAGGTAGAACACATGAATCACATGTGAGAATTCCTAAGATGACAGCAATAGTGGAAATTTTATTGCAAGAAATCAAAATGTGCCTTTTGGCAAAGGGAAGTTATTTTCTTAGGTCACAAGATCTCATCAAAGGGGATCAAGATGGAAGAGGAGAAAATCAAGGCCATTATTGATTGGACTACTCCAACGGATGCTACAAAAGTGTTCACTTCTTGCTCCTCCTCCATGTCATATCCCTTATACTTCAACCTTCTTGACCACCATATCCCAATCCCTCCAACAAGCCAAATCTCATCTCCTTGTTGCTCAGAATTGGTCACAATGATGGTGGTCCGCACCCTATATGCGGACCACCATCATTGTGATCTCACTTTTCAACTTGGTGATAAAGTCATGCTCTCCTCGGTAACCTACTCCTACCTCTTGATACCCAAGTTTGTAAACTTGCTCCTAATTGGATAGGACCCTTTGATATTATCTCTCTTGTTGCTTATTAACTTGCCTTGCTTTGTCATATGCATATCCACCCTATCTTTCACATTTCCAAGTTGAAACCCATTCTTCCTAATCCATCTTCTTTTCCTTCTTGTGTTCAACCTCCTCCTTCTCCTCAAAGGGTCCTATCAAATTAGGAATGAGTTTATAAACTTGGGTATCCAACGGGAGGGGTAGGCTACTAAAGGAGAGCATGATCTTATCACCGACTTGAAAATTAAGATCACCTCCAAAGTTTGTAAGGGCTAACAAAGTAGCAAATAGGACAAATTAGCCTAGAATATTCCAAAAGAATCTAGGAAGCTTCTTGGAAAGTTTCTTGGCTAGCTTAGTTTGCACCCCAAGTAGGTAGTTTCTAGAAGGAAGCTTTTAGAAGCTTCCAACTAGCTTAGCTTACATGCCAAGTAAGCGACTTCTAGAAAGAAACTTCTTGAGAAGCTTCTCGATTAACTTGGCTTACACTCCAAGAAAGCAATTTAAGGAAGATTCTTGAGAAGCTTCTCAAGATCTTATATACTTTTTATAAATACCAAAGCCAAAGCTCATGCTAAGCATTCAAAGTTTCACACACTCAAGTATTTGTAATACCAAGAGCTAGCCATATGATCTAGATGTGAAATTCGGTTTGTTAACATCTAGAATGATGTTATACATGATGGTCAAAATAGATAACATAGAAATATCACCAAAAGAGTACTTCTACTAATAGGTCAAAAACCAAAATAGACTTGAGAACCTTAGAACTAATAGCTAGACATATGATTTAAAGGTGACAATTGGTTTGGTAACATCAAGAAGAATGTTACACATGATGGACTAAACAGATCAGAAAAAGGTATCACCAATAGGGGACTTCTACTAATAGAGTAGGAACCAAAATATGCCTGAAATCTTTGAAGGCAATTTTGGAGGCCTAAACGGATGAATTAGGCCTCAAAAATGTGTAGATTCCTCCCAAACAAAGAAAAAGTTGGCCTTCCTTCTCCCTGCTTTGTCTCCTTGAGAGCTTTCCAACGGTACCTTACGTGATTTTGAGATTCCTACAAGAAGATTCCCTAAAATATTCTCTCCAATCAAAGCTTGTTTGACTAACCAGATAGGACCTAGACCAGACATGTCACCCATCCAAGTAGGTAATCCAAGGGTGGAGCTTGCTGACATGTCACCTATTTGTGTCCCTAATCCTATGGTGGAGCTTCCTTGGAGGAGATCCTCTTTGTCGATATAATAAAGAGAAGGTGCTCCTTTGGGGCATCAAATGTTTGAGTGTGCAATCTGTGTTTTCTCTCTTCTCTTGTCCTCGAAGTATTATAATGGTATCAGAGCAAGTGTTTTAGTCCAAGAGAGTGGATCACCCCTCTTGGAATAGCACAAACTACTGAAACTAAGTAATTTGAGGTGGAGAACATAGAGTAATTGCTAGACTTAGGAAGGACTTTAGAGAGCGGATGGGATGGATGCACCGGGAGTACAATTTCCTGCACTTTGCTTTCCATTCTTAAACCCATTTCACATCAAGGTTATGTACATCCAGCGTGAGTAGATGAGGGTATTGCTAGTTTATCACTTTGGTGCAGAATTCATGGACAGAGTGATGAACTCACCGAACCCGGTGATTCTACCTATGGTGATATACGACAGAGAGTGGGATTTGACAATCTACATTCTATTATGATAATATGGATATGAATGTCCCGAATCCTCTCCCTTTCAACACTCAAGTAGAAATCCGTTATGTAGTGAGACTGAAAGTGATGTTTAGAGATTTTGTGGTTAGGAATTTTGGTGAGGAGTATTATCAATGAGTGATAGCTTCTGAGGTCCCAATGGTAGTTCCGATAGTTTCTGTGCCTTCCATAGTGATTACATTGACTCTGTATTGAAGTAGACATTAGCAATTGAGTGTTACAAGAACCATGGATCCGTAATTGCAAGAGCTGGTGCAAGGAATGCAAGGGATGTTGAATGAATTTCGAGAGATTAAGATGACCATGGAGACATTACAAAGTCAAGTGCAGATCCTCAGGAACAATCATGCCATGCAAGAAGAAGAGCCATCTCAAAACCCAATACCTACGACTGAAGTACTTGGAGAGGTACCCATGCCTACAAACCCTATCAACGATGAAGCCACATTGCTACTCCGGATGAAGAAGACCTGCAACATTGAGCCTTACAAGGTGCAGCGTACGATAGGAGTAGTGGAAAATTGGATCTTGAGAATGAATCAATATTTCCTATTGTTCTCAACAGAGATCACAAAGCATGTTGCATGTGTGTTTGCATATGGGTACTTGACTAATAAAGCCCTCACATGGTATGATGCTTGGGAATAATCCATGCTTGTAGAAAGAAGGGAGGGCACATGGATAGCAATGCAAAAAGGATTGCTGAAGAATTTCCAATCGGTGGATTCTTTGCAGATGGCTTGAACCTGACTATGGGGATTGAGATAGAAGAATAGCATACAAGAGTATGTGGAGGCATTTCTGGATCTACAAGTCACAATTACCAACATGAGTCTAGTAGAGGCTCTTGAAAATTTCAAACGAGGGTTGAAAGAGCGGATTCTCCAAGAAGTCATGGTGCAAAATCCTCGCACGGTATTTAAAGCCATTGCTTGTGGGTAGAGAATAGTAGGAGCATTAGGTGGAGGCAAAGAAGTAGTTCCACCTCAACATTATCGGGCAGAAATGCCACACATGGGTGGACTAGTACCGATGGAATTGGGCAACCTTTGATTCCGGGATCAAGGAGCATGACCGCTTCAAGGGGAGCGGGGACGGGTAGAAGAACAAAGAGATGGAGTCCCACGAGGAGAAGAGACTCAAGGAGAACAACACCGTTGTTATAATTGTGGCCGTATTGGGCACATATCTACCAACTTTTGCACTCGTTTCCCTAGAGGCCCTCGGCCTTCGTACAAGCAATCTTTGAACAACATGGAGAGGCACATTGAAGAGGAGGAGGTGGAAATCACTTCGGAAAACAAAGATCGCCAAGTAAATGTACCTTGCGGCCTTACTAGGTCAATAAGGAAGCAGAGAAGTGAGGGAAGGAAGAAGAATAATGCGCAAAGATCCCAAAGGCAACCTCACAATTGATTGTCGTGAATGGAATCCTAGAAGGTAATCAAGTGAGAGTATTAATAGATCCAAGAGCAACAGAGAATTTCTTGTCTCGCTCTGTTGCAATAAGATTGGGAATGGATCTAGAGAGAGATGGGAGTGAAGAAGTAGAGTTACCAAATGGGCAAACAGAGAGGATTGAATCATTACCTAGACGGGTAACCCTCTTTGTGGGAGAATATCAAGAAGCAATTGAGTGGCAAGTGATACAATTAGCTTGTTATGATACAATTTTAGGCATGCTATGGATGGAGTAGTACAACCCTATGGTGGATTGGAGGAAGAAAGTAGTGAGAACCCACCAATGGTCAATCATTGGGGTTAAAGAAAAATCACACAAGCAAAAACTACCTCTATATGTCATAGGGACGGCAATTGTCTATAAGACCGATAAGATGTTTTATGGGTCTAATAAGAGAAGTCCAAAGTGCACAACTCGATAAACAAATTCTTGAGAAATTGAAGGATGTGGTGGATGAGTTTCAAGATGTCTTTCCCAATGATCTACCCTCAGATTACTACCAAAAAGACGAGTAGATCACAAAATTGAGACACTCCCGGGGAAGACACCTCCTTGTAAGGCCCCATATCGCCTATCACCTCATGAGTTGGAGGAGTGTAAGACTCAAATTGAAGAGATGTTGCAGAAAGGGTTCATCCAACCTAGTGTATCACCATATGGGGCCCTTGTCTTGTTTGTGAAGAAGAAGGATGGTACAATGCACATGTGCATGGACTATCGAGGTCTCAATCAGCAAACAATGAAGAACAAATACCCCTTACCTCGCATGGATGACCTATTTCATCAACTCCATGGAGCGAGATACTTCACCAAACTGGACTTGATAGCGGTTACAATCAAATCTAAATTGTAGAGGAGGGTGTGTACAAAACTGCCTTTCGAACCAGGTATGGCCCCTTTGAGTATCTTGTGATGCCTTTTGGCCTCACCAATGCACCTACCACTTTCATGAGTCTAATGAATGACATATTTCGTCCATACTTGGATAATTCTATTATTGTCTTCTTGGATGATATCTTAGTATATAGTAGCACGATGACAGAACACAAACAACATCTACGAGAGGTCCTCCAAATTCTAAGACAAAATCAATTGTATGCCAAAATCTCAAAGTGTGAGTTTGGCAAGTCTGAAGTAGACTACTTGGGGCAAAGAGTAAGTGCAGAGGGCATTCAAGTATTGACAAATAAAATAGAGGTCATTCAAAAATGAAGTGCCCCAGAAGATTAGACTCAACTTAAGAGCTTCTTGGGGTTGACGGGATTCTATTGTAGATTTGTCAAGGACTTCTCCAAGGTTGCATAGCCTTTAACGGCACTACTTGGCAAGAGGAAGAAGTGGACATGGGGAACTGCACAAGAGTTGGCCTTTCAAGAATTGAAGACCGCCTTGCTACATGCACCAATCTTGAAGTGATATGACCAAAAACGTCCAATCAAGTTGGCTACAGATGCATCAAGCGTAGCAATAGGAGCAGTCCTACAACAAGAGTGGCATGACGGATAGCATCCAATTGCATATTTCTCTCGAAAGTTGTTACCGGCAGAGTGCAACTACCATACCATAGAATAAGAAGAGATGGCCATCATTCTAGCAACCAAGCATTGGAAGCACTATCTGGGTGAGGAGGGATTTGTAGTAGAGATAGACCACAAACCTCTAGTCTACCTCAAGACGCAGAAAGATCTATCTTGTCGCCAAATTTGGTGGGCAGAGTGGCAACAACGCTTCAACATGACAATCACCTACGTGGAAGGTAAGAAGCAACTTGCATATGCATTCACCCGCATGCCAATGGCAAACAACTTGGTGGCAGAGGTTAAGATTAACCCTGAATTCTGGCAAGAGATTCTGGCTGCTGTAAAAACTGATCCATAGATTGTAGAAGCGCAATCATCCAAAGGTATCACCAGCACCCAAGGGCTCACCTTTTGGGATGGCGAATTATGGATCCCAAATGTCTCAGAATTGCGCACCACCATTCTAGCGGAATGTCATGATTTGACCATTGCAAGTCATGTTAGAGTGGACAAGACCTTGAATGCAATCAAGAGCCATTACTATTGGCCCAAGATGAGCAACAACGTGATAGACTATGTGCATAGCTGCCTACTTTGTCAACAGAACAAAGCTTCTAATCAAGCTCCTACAGGGCTCCTTCAACCTCTTCCCACTCCTACCCAACGTTGGGAACAAGTGAGTATGGATCTCGTCTGTGAATTACCCAAGACCACCTCAAGGTTTGACTCCATTGTGGTCTTTGTGGACCGGCTCAACAAAATGATTCATGTACGCCCTACCACCAAGGAGGTGATTGCTCCACAACTAGCTCAATTATACTTAGATGCAGTCTTTGCTCACCATGGCTTGTCTAGAGTACTCATCACCAATAGAGGCACCCAATTCACTAGTTTGTTTTGGCAAACACTCTATGGTTTCTTCAAAACCAAGTTGGTCATGTCTACAGCTTACCACCCACAAATAGATGGCCAAACAGAGTGGGCTTATCGCACGATTGAAGACATGTTACGCGGCTTCACCTTAGAAGAGCAAGAGAGGTGGGACGACCTACTCCCGTTGGTGGAATTTGCTTATAACAATTCAGTGAATGCATCCATCCAGGTCACTCCGTTCTTCCTCATGTATGGTGAGCATCCCTTCATACCTTCTAGCTTGATGAAGATCCGTCCAGTGGCTACCAAGGTCGATGCAGTCAACATATTTGTTTCTAGAATCCAACAAGGTGTGGAGAGCACCAAGCACAAATTACAGATTGCACAAAATTGACAGAAGCAATATGCTGATGCACACCGTAGGCACATAGAGTTCAATTTTGGGGATCAAGTGTGGCTATCGACAACCAATCTCACATTAGTTGGACCTCGTAAGCTCAAACCTCGTTTTATTAGGCCTTTCTTGATTCTTTGTCGCATCAGCGCTATGGCTTATCACCTTGAGCTACCACCACACATGAAGATCCATCCAGTGTTCCATGTCTCCCTACTATGCAGATTTGCTCCCCGATCAGGCCAAGGTCATTCCACACAAGACATTTGACCTTGTCCGACACTCATTGATGGCACAAAGGAATATGAAGTGGAGCGGATTCTCCAAAAATGCATGCGTGGTACTTGCCATCCGCGGGTGGAATATCTAGTACAATGGAAAGGTTACCCTCTCTATGAAGCAACCTAGGTGCCCGCTGCCAATTTGGCACATGCATCGGTGTTGGTGCAAGTATTTGAGCAACAATTGCACAACAAGGACGTTGTGTCTTAAAAGGATGGAGGTCTATAATACCAAGAGCTAGCCATATGATCTAGATGTGAAATTCGGTTTGGTAACATCTAGAATGATGTTATACATGATGGTCAAAATAGATAAGATAGAAGTATCACCAAAAGAGTACTTCTACTAATAGGGCAAAAACCGAAATAAACTTGAGAACCTTAGAACCAATAACTAGACATATGATTTAAAGGTGAGAATTGGTTTGGTAACATCTAGAAAGATGTTACACATGATGGAATAAACAGATCAGAAAGAGGTATCACCAAAAGGAGACTTCTACTAATAGAGTAGGAACCGAAATATGCCTGAAATCTTTGACGGCAATTTTGGAGGCCTAAACAAATGAATTAGGCCTTGAAAATGTGCAGATCCCCCCCCTCATTAGAGGAAAGGCTGGCCTTCCCTCCCCCTTGCTTTGTTTCATCGAGAGGTTTCCAATAGTACCTTACTCATGTGATTCTGATATTCTTATAGAAAGATTCCCTAAAAGATTCCATCCGGTCAAAGCTTGTTTGACCAACCAAATAGGACCTAGACCAGACATGTCACCCATCCAAGTAAGTAATCCAAAGGTGGAGCTTGCTGACATGTCACCTATCTGTGTCCCTAATCCTATGGTGGAGCTTCATTGGAGGAGATCCTCTTTGTCTATATAATAAAGAGAAGGTGCTCCTTTGGAGCATCGAATGTTTGAGTGTGCAATCTGTGTTTTTTCTCTTCTCTTGTCCTCGGAGTATTACAGTATCCCAATGTGATCTTCCATTCTCTTAATTTTTCTCCTTGGTATTGGTCTTTTACAAGAGAGATCATCTTGCTAAGAGCAATCACTAACAAGAAAAAATTGTATAGCCTCTTTCCATCTTGAGTCTTGTAAAAGACTCAAGATTGAATGTAAAAGACCAAGACCAAAGAGGGAAATAAGAGAATGTAAGATCACATTGTGACAATTGAATGTGAGAAACTCCAAATCCTAGCATGAGCATTGGCTTTGGTATGTATAAAGAGCATACAAGGCTCTTGAGAAGTTTTCAAGAATTTTCCTTGAGTTACTTTCTTGGAGTGCAAGCCAAGTTAACCAAGAAGTTTCTCAAGAAGCTTCCCTTTGGAAGCCGCTTACTTGGCATGCAAGCTAAGCTAGTTGGGAAGCTTCCCAAGAAGTTTCCTAAATACTTCTAGAATATTCTAGGCTAATTTGGCCTATTGCTACTTTGTTAGCACCAATTAACTTTGTCATTAAACTCTATATTGTTATATATTCCCCCACCACTAGTTGGTGATATCCTTGTCACCATTGAAGCTTTAAACTCCTAGATGGATGTTTAAAGCTTTAAAGAGGTTCCCATGTGGTATCATTAAGGGAATACCTTTTCCAAAGGACCTTGTACTTTGTATGTTATTGACGGCCTTGTTGAATGTGACGTCGTGCAAGGATACGATCAACTTTGTACTCCTCATGATCATTGATAAGGACGTGAGGAGAAGGAGGTTGGACACAAGACAAAAAGAATATGGTTTAGGAACAAAGGGTTTCAACTTTGAAATGTGAAAGATAGGGTGGATGTGCATATGACAAAGCAAGGCAAGTCAATAAGCAATAGGAAAGATGAATTGTGTGACATCAAAGTCCTATCCAATTAGAAGTGAGTTTACAAACTTGGGCATCCAATGTGAGGGTTAGGTTACCAAAGGAGAGCATGACCTTATCACCAACTTGAAAGGTGAGATTACAATGATGGTGGTTTGTATATTGTTTTTGTCAATTTTGAGCAACAAGGAGATCAGATTTGGCTTGTTGGAGGGATTGGGATATAGTGTAATACCAAGGGTTAGCCATATGATCTAGATGTGAAATTCGGTTTGGTAACATCTAGAATGATGTTATACATGATGGTCAAAATATATCAGATAGAAGTATCACCAAAAGAGTACTTCTACTAATAGGGCAGAAACCAAAATAGACTTGAGAACCTTAGAACCAATAGCTAGACATATGATTTAAAGGTGAGAATTGGTTTAGTAACATCTAGAAGGATGTTACACAAGATGGACTAAACAGATCAGAAAGAGGTATCACCAAAAGGGGACTTCTACTAATAGAGTAGGAACTGAAATATGCCTGAAATCTTTGAAGGCAATTTTGGAGGCCTAAACGGATGAATCACGCCTCAAAAATGTGCAAATTCCCCCCCCCCAATGGAGGAAAGGTTGGCCTTCCCTTCCCCCTGGTTTGTCTCGTCGAGAGCTTTCCAACGGTACCTTACTCATGTGATTCTGAGATTCCTACAAGAAGATTACCTAAAAGATTCCCTCCGGTCAAAGCTCGTTTGACCAACCAGATAGGACCTAGACCAGACAGGCCACCCATCTAAGTAAGTAATCCAAGGGTGGAGCTTGCTGACATGTCACCTATTTGTGTCCCTAATCCTATGGTGGAGCTTCCTTGGAGGAGATCCTCTTTGTCTATATAATAAAGAGAAGGTGCTCCCTTGGGGCATCGAATGTTTGAGTGTGCAATCTGTGTTTTCTCTCTTCTCTTGTCCTCGGAGTATTACAATGGTATCAGAGCGAGTTTTCTATTCCAAGAGAGTGGATCACCCCTCTTGGAATAGCACGAACTACTAAAACTGAGTAATTTGAGGTGGAGAACATAGAGTAATTGCTAGACTTAGAAAGGACTTTAGAGAGCGGATGGGATGGATGTGCCGGGAGGACAATTTCCCGCACCTAGCTTTCCATTCTCAAACCCATTTCACATCAAGGTTATGTACATCCAGTGTGAGCAAATGAGAGTATCGTTAGTTTATCACTTTGGTGGAGATTCATGGACAGAGTGATGAACTCACCAAACCCGGTGATTCTACCTGTGGTGATATATGATAAAGAGTGGGATTTGACGATCTACATTCTATTATGATAATATGGATATGAATGTCCCAAATCCTCTCCCTTTCAACACTCAAGTAGAAATCCGTTATGTAGTGACGCCGAAATTGATGTTTAGAGATTTTGTGGTTAGGAATTTTGGTGAGGAGTATTATCAACGAGTGATAGCTTCTGAGGTCCCAATGGTAGTTCCAATAGTTTGTGCGCCTTCCAGAGTGATTATATTGATTCTGTATTGAAGTAGACGTTAGCAATTGGGTGTTGCAGGAACCATGGATCCGTAGTTGGAAGAGTTGGTGCAAGGAATGCAAGGGATGTTGAATGAATTTCAAGAGATTAAGATGACCATGGAGACATTGCAAAGTCAAGTGCAGATCCTCAGGAACGATCATGCCATGCAAGAAGAAGAGCCGTCTCAAAACCCCGTACCTGCAATTGAAGTACTTGGAGAGGCACCCGTGCCTACGAACCCTATCAACGATGAAGCCACATTGCTACTCCGGATGAAGAAGACCTGCAACATTGAGCCTTACAAGGGGCAGCGTACGATGGGAGTAGTGGAAAATTGGATCTCAAGAATGAATTGATATTTTTGATTGTTCTTAACAGAGATCATAGAGCATGCTGCAGGCGTGTTTGCATGTGGGTACTTGACCGATAAAGCCCTCACATGGTATGATGCTTGGGAACGATCCATGCTGGCAGAGAGAAGGGAGGTCACATGGACAGCAATGCAAGAAGGATTGTTCAAGAATTTCCAATCGGTGGATTCTGTGCAGATGGCTCAAACCCAACTATGGGGATTGAGACAGAAGAATAGCGTACAAGAGTATGTGGAGGCATTTTTGGATCTACAAGTCGCAATTACCGACATAAGTCCAGTAGAGGCTCTCGACAATTTCAAACGAGGGTTGAAAGAGCGGATTCGCCAAGAAGTCATGGTGCAAAACCCTCACACGGTATTTGAAGCTATTGCTTGTGCATAGAGAATAGCCGGAGTATTAGGTGGAGGTGAAGGAGTAGTTCCACCTTAACATTATCAGGCAGAAATGCCACACATGGGTGAACCAGTACCAATGGAATTGGGCAACCTTTGATTCCGGGATCGAGGAGCATGACCGCTTCAAGGGGAGCGAGGACGGGTAGAAGAACAAAGAGATGGAGTCCCATGAGGAGAAGGGACTCGAGGAGAACAACGCCGTTGTTACAATTGTGGCCGTATTGGGCACATATCTACCAATTGTTGCACTCATTTCCCTAGAGGCCCTCGGCCTTTGTACAGGCGATCTTTGAACAACATGGAGAGGCACATTGAAGAGGAGGAGGTGGAAACCACTTCGGAAAACAAAGGTCACCAATAAATATACCTTGCGGCCTTACTGGCTCAATAAGGAAGCAGAGAAGCGAGGGAAGGAAGAAGAATAATGCGCAAAGATCCCGAAAGGCAACCTCACAATTGATGAATGGTGAGGTGGAAGACCTTCTACAACCCAATGGTGGATTGGAGGAAGAAAGTAGTGAGAACCCACCAATGGTCAATCATTGGGGTTAAAGAAAAATCACACAGGTAGAAACTGCCTCTATATGTCGTAGGGATGACAACTGTCTGTAAGACCGATAGATGTTTTATGGGTCTAATAAGAGAAGTCCAGAGTGCACAACTCGTTGGACAAATTCCTAAGAAATTGAAGGATGTAGTGGATGAGGCAACCTCACAATTGATGAATGGTGTGGTGGCCTACCTTCTACAACCCAATGGTGGATTGGAGGAAGAAAGTAGTGAGAACCCACCAATGGTCAATCATTGGGGTTAAAGAAAAATCACACAGGCAGAAACTGCCTCTATATGTCGTAGGGACGACAACTGTCTGTAAGACCAATAGATGTTTTATGGGTCTAATAAGAGAAGTCCAGAGTGCACAACTCGTTGGACAAATTCCTAAGAAATTGAAGGATGTAGTGGATGAGTTTCAAGATATCTTTTCTGATGATCTACCCTCAGGATTACCACCTAAAAGGTGAGTAGATCACAAAATAGAGACACTCTCGGGGAAGACACCTCCTTGTAAGGCCCCATATCACCTATCACCTCATGAGTTGGAGGAGTGTAAGACTTAAATTGAGAAGATGCTATAGAAAGGGTTTATCCAACCTAGCGTATCACCATATGGGGCCCCTGTCTTGTTTGTGAAGAAGAAAGATGGTACAATGCGCATGTGCATTGACTATTGGGGTCTCAATCAACAAATAGTGAAGAACAAATACCCCTTACCTCGCATGGATGACCTGTTTGATCAACTCCATGGAGCAAGATACTTCACCAAACTGGACTTGCGGAGCGGTTACAATCAAATCTAAATTGCAGAGGAGGATGTGTACAAAACTGCCTTTCGAACCAAGTATGGCCACTTTGAGTATCTTGTGATGCCTTTTGGCCTCACCAATGTGCCTGCCACTTTGATGAGCCTAATGAATGACATATTTTGTCCATACTTGGATAAGTCTGTTATCATCTTCTTGGATGATATCTTAGTATATAGTAGCACGATGACAGAACACAAACAACATCTACAAGAGGTCCTCCAGATTCTAAGACAGAATCAATTGTACGCCAAAATCTCAAAGTGTGAGTTTGGCAAGTCTGAAGTAGACTACTTAGGGCATAGAGTAAGTGCAGAGGGCATTCAAGTATTGACAGATAAAATAGAGGTCATTCAAAAATGGAGTGCCCCAGAAGATCAGACTCAACTTAAGAGCTTCTTGGGGTTGACGGGATTCTATCGTAGATTTGTCAAGGACTTCTCCAAGGTTGCACAGCCTTTAACGGCACTACTTGGCAAGGGGAAGAAGTGAACATGGGGAACTGCACAAGAGTTGGCCTTTCAAGAATTGAAGGCCGCCTTGCTACATGCACCAATCTTGAAGTGGTATGACCCAAAACGTCCAATCAAGTTAGCTACGGATGCATCAGGCATAGCAATAGGAGCAGTCCTACAACAAGAGTGGCATGACGGATGGCATCCAATTGCATATTTCTCTTGAAAGTTATTACTGGCAGAGCGCAACTACCACACCATAGAACGAGAAGAGCTGGCCATCATTCTAGCAACCAAGCATTGGAAGCACTACCTGGGCGAGAAGGCATTTGTAGTAGAGACAGACCATAAACCTCTAGTCTACTTCGAGACGCGGAAGGATCTATCTCGTCGCCAAATTTGGTGGGCAGAGTGGCGACAACGCTTCAACATGACAATCACCTACGTGGAAGGTAAGAAGCAACTTGCAAATGCATTCACCCACATGCCAATGGCCAACAACTTGGCAGCAGAGGTTAAGATTAACCTTGAATTCTGGCAAGAGATTCTAGTTGCTACAAAAACTGATCCACAGATTGTAGAAGCGCAATCGTCCAAAGGTGTCACCAGCACCCAAGGACTCACCTTTTGGGAGGGCCGATTGTGGATCCCAAATGTCCCAGAATTGCGTACCACCATTCTAGCGGAATGTCATGATTCAGCCATTGCAGCTCATGTTGGAGTGGACAAGACCTTGGAGGCAGTCAAGTGCCATTACTATTGGCCCAAGATGAGCAATGACATGATGGACTATGTGCGTAGTTGCCTACTTTGTCAACATAACAAAGCTTCTAATCGAGCTCCTGCAGGGCTCCTTCAACCTCTCCCCACTCCTACCCAACGTTGGGAACAAGTGAGTATGGATCTCGTCTGTGAATTACCCAAGACCACCTCAGGGTTTGACTCCATTGTGGTCTTTGTGGACCGGCTCAGCAAAATGATTCATGTCCGCCCTACCACCAAGGAGGTGACCGCTCCACAACTAGCTTAACTATACTTAGATGTAGTCTTTGCTCACCATGGCTTGTCTAGAGTACTCATCACCGATAGAGGCACCCAATTCACCAGTTTGTTTTGGCGAACACTCTTTGGTTTCTTCGAAACCAAGTTGGCCGTGTCTATAGCTTACCACCCACAAACAGATGGCCAAACAGAGCGGGCTAATCGCACGATTGAAGACATGTTACGCGGCTTCACCTTAGAAGAGCAAGAGAGGTGGGACACCCTACTACCGTTGGTGGAATTTGCTTACAACAATTCAATGAATGCCTCCACCCAGGTCACTCCGTTCTTCGTCATGTATGGTGAGCATCCCTTCACACCTTCTAGCTTGATGAAGATCCATCCAGTGACTACCAAGGTTGATGCAGTCAACATATTTGTTTCTAGAATCCAACAAGGTGTGGAGAGCGCCAAGCATAGGTTACAGATTGCACAAAATTGACAAAAGCAATATGCTGATGCACACCGTAGGCACATGGAGTTCAATGTTGGGGATCAAGTGTGGCTATCGACAACCAACCTCACATTAGTTGGATCTCGTAAGCTCAGACCTCATTTTATTGGGCCTTTCTGGATTCTTTATCGCATCGGCGCTGTGGCCTATCACCTTGAGCTACCACCACACATGAAGATCCATCTAGTGTTCCATGTCTCCCTATTACGCAGATATGCTCCCCGATCAGGCCAAGGTACTTCCACACATGACATTTGACCTTGTCCGACAGTCATTGATGGCACAGAGGAATATGAAGTGGAACGGATTCTCCAAAAGCACATGCGTGGTACTCGCCATCTGTGGGTGGAATATCTAGTACAATGGAAAGGTTACCCCCTCTATGAAGCAACCTGGGAACCCGCTGCCAATTTGGCACATGCACCGGTGTTGGTGCAAGCATTTGAGCAACAATTGCACAACGAGGACGTTGCGTCTTAAAAGGAGGGAGGTCTGTAATACCAAGGGTTAGCCATATGATCTAGATGTGAAATTTGGTTTGGTAACATCTAGAATGATGTTATACATGATGGTCAAAATAGATCAGATAGAAGTATCACCAAAAGAGTACTTCTACTAATAGGGCAGAAACCAAAATAGACTTGAGAACCTTAGAACCAATAGCTAGACATATGATTTAAAGGTGAGAATTGGTTTGGTAACATCTGGAAGGATGTTACACATGATGGACTAAACAGATCAGAAAGAGGTATCACCAAAAGGGGACTTCTACTAATAGAGTAGGAACTGAAATATGCCTGAAATCTTTGAAGGCAATTTTGGAGGCCTAAACCGATGAATTAGGCCTCAAAAATGTGCAAATTCTCCCCCCAACGGAGGAAAGGTTGGCCTTCCCTTCCCGCTGGTTTGTCTCGTCGAGAGCTTTCCAATGGTACCTTACTCATGTGATTTTGAGATTCCTACAGGAAGATTACCTAAAAGATTCCCTCCGGTCAAAGCTCATTTGACCAACCAGATAGGACCTAGACCAGACAGGTCACCCATCCAAGTAAGTAATCCAAGGGTGGAGCTTGCTGACATGTCACCTATTTGTGTCCCTAATCCTATGGTGGAGCTTCCTTGGAGGAGATCCTCTTTGTCTATATAATAAAGAGAAGGTGCTCCCTTGGAGCATCGAATGTTTGAGTGTGCAATCTGTGTTTTCTCTCTTCTCTTGTCCTCGGAGTATTACATATAGTGGTCAAGAAAGTGGAAGTATGAGTGACATGAGATGGAGGAGAAGCAAGAAAGGAATCTCAAAGAAGTGGATCTTGGCCAAAATTGAAGAAGAAAGGAGAGAATCTAATGCTTGCCAAATTGGAATTATTGTATGTAAACTCTATAGCTGCAAGACATTCATCATCATTTGTATGGTGGATGTTGACAAAGGCACAAAGCATATCCTCCAAGTGAGATTTGCACATTCAATTTTTCCATTAATTTGAGGATGATAGGCCATGGACAAAGCAAGTTTGGTGGTGAGTATTTGGAAGAGTGATTGCCAAAATTTCCCAATGAATCAAGGATCACAGTTTGAGATGAGTATACAAGGCATCCCATGGTGCTTGAAGATATTCTCAAAGTACATCTACTCCAATGTTGGAGCATCCATGGTACCAAAGGTTGGTGCCAAATGGATTTGCTTATTAAGCTTATCTACAAACACCATGATCACTATGTGACCTTGCTTCATCTTGGGCAAGGATGTGATGAGATTCAAGCTCATGTGTTCCCATCAAGCATATGGAATGGGGAATTGTTGAAGGAGTCCACTCGGTTTTTGGTTGTTGGCCTTGTTGAATTTGCAGCTCTCACACAATCAAACAAACTCTCAAACATCTTGTGTCATGTTGGGTCACCACCATTGGCATTGGAGAGTGCCCAAGGTCTTGTCCACACCCATGTGACCAACAATTGGTAAGTCATGGGCTTCTTGGAGATGCACAAGTTAGAGATCACTCTTGGCTGGAACATAAATCCGGTTCTCATAGAATAGAAGACCTTCCTTGAAGGATAAGGTGTTGTACTCCTTGTTGCATGTTGCAAGATGACCTTATACCATCTGAAAGAAAGGATCTTGTTGTAAAATGATCTTAAATTCAATTTGGACTTTAGAGTCAATTGATATCGTCATAATTGTCATCATGATGAGAGGAAGAGAATTCAAATCAAATCATTGTGATAGAGCATTAAGGATGATGTGGATCCAACCAGGTTTGTACTCAAGTTTGATGTCAAACAATTATAGTTGTTTCTCCCATTGATGATGTCAACTTTTCATATGTTCCAAGTGTAATGTCTGCAACAAAGGTTTGTGATCAATTTGCATGATTACTTGTTTCCCCAAGAGATAATGCCTCCATACCTTGGTCGTATATACCAATTGCTAATTGTTCTTGATCCCAAGTAGAGTAATTTCTTTTTGTTGTATTTCATCTACAAGACACTAAGGCAATGGGATGCAACCCATCTAGGAATTCTTGTTGCAACACAATTCCAATTGCAAAGTTAGAAACATCAAAATCAACCACATAAGGTAGTTGAGGATCATATGGTTGAAGAATGGGTCTTGAAGACATCATATGTTTCAACTTTTATAATGCTTCTTTGTGCTTGTTGGTCCACTAAAAGCTTGAGTTCTTTCCCAAGATGTAATAATATGGAGTTAGCGATGAAGTTAGTAGAGCTAACGAAGTAGCAAATAAGACAAATTAGCCTAAATTATTTTGAAAGTATCTAAGAAGCTTCTTGGGAAGCTTCCCGGCTAGCTTAGCTTGCACCTCAAGTAAGTAGCTTCTAGAAGCTTCTAACTAGCTTAGCTTGCATACCAAGTAGACGGCTTCTAGAAGGAAGCTTCTTGAGAAGCCTCTCAAGGGCCTTGTATGCTACCTATAAATACCAAAGCCAAAGCTCATGCTAGGTATTTGGAGTTTTCCCTTATTCTAGTATCCCAATGTGAGCTTCCATTCTCCTATTTCTCTCCTCGGTCTTGGTCTTTTACATTGGTATCAGAGCAAGAGTGGGATGGATGGAATTTATGGAGCACCAAATCCACTTCTACCAAACCATTGAGATTTTCATGTCCAAATATTACCCAAACATCGTTTCACACAATTCATCACCTTGCGCTTTGGGTAGGATTTTTTGCATATGATCACCTTGTCTATGGAACCCTTGATACTTCTGGTTGTAACTTATGGACATATTGCATCTATGTATTAATCAATTAGATAGATTGGGAGTAGTGAGATAGAGTAGTAGCTATAACAGCAATACCAAATCTTATCCTTGCGATGCAGCAACAAATTGAGCACCTTACTTGATTGATGAATGAACGAGACCAACAACGACAAGAATATATAGAGAGAGTGCCAATTGAGATGGAGAAGATCGCATTTGATTTCCAAAACCCAAGGTGTTTGAAGGCAAGAATCTTTTGGGCATAGTGGAGAATTTTGTGTTTGACTGCAAATGTTACTTTGAAGCCACCAATCTTCAAGATGAATACAAAATAGATTCTCTTGGCTTCTAGCCAATTGGATGGTGTGGCAAAACTTTGGTGACAATTCAGAGTGGAGCAAGTTGAATGACATATTGTTGCACCAATTTTGACATGAGCAGAATTCAAGGATGCAATACTTGGTCGATTTCAAACTATAAATGCCACCCGAGTCGTACAAGATAAATTGGCAGAGTTGAAGCAAATTGGCTCAATAAGGAACTATATCACACAATTTCAAAACATCATCATGCAAATTCTAGATATACAAGAAGAGGAAGTTTTGGATCAATTTGTGCGAAGATTGAAGTCATGAACCAAATTGGAAGTAACCATACGAGAACCACAAAATGTAGAAGAAGCCATGCAATTGGTTGAGCGCTTTGATTCCTTGGTTGTAACAACTTGGTCTTGACCTCAACCTACACAAAGCGTACCAATACACTATGCATGGATGGAAGAACCAACACCAATGGAGATTGATACTTTCCAATGGAGACCACTTGGTACAATGGATAGAGAAAAATTATGACAAAATAGAGGTTTTTTTTATTGTCACCAAGTTGGACATCGCATTGTTGAATGTCCACTTAGAAATGTGTGACCTCAACAAGTTGCCTAGATGGAGTTTGTGATCCAGAATGATCACAGAAACAAGAAATCCCAATAGGAGATTTTGAGTCGCCTATTGGGAGCTTGATTAGTGCCAATGGGGTTGAAGACTCAACCTATGCAAGTTTGCTTCACTTGCAAGGTACAATATCTAATTGGGGTTGTAGGATTTTGGTTGATTCTGGAAGTTTAGAGAATTGCATATCTATGCAAGTAGCAAAGGAATTGGGTATTCCTATCAAGCTAGTGCTTAGAAGTAGATTGATGGCGGATGGTAGAAAGGGTTGTGCATTCCGTACCTCACATGTTGTTATTTTTAAGATTGGGAAAGAGTATTTGGAATGTATGAGGTTGTAGTGGCACCTCTACACTATGATGTCATTCTAGGACTACCTTGGCTTGAACATCATGAGGTTCAATTTGATTGGAGTCAACAACAAATTCAAGTACAACACTAAGGTAGGAATTTCCAATTAGATTGTTTGGCACCTCCAAGTAAGACACCTAAGAATAGTCAATCCCAAGATGGGAAGTTTGTCGAGAAGGTAGCCATAGAGCATGCCTTGAAGAGAGAGGAGCCCCAAGATAGGAAGTCCCAGGAAGGCAACCATGGAGTAATCTTTGAAGAGAGATGAGTCCCTAGATGGGAAGTTTGTTAGTGAAGCAGCCATAAAGCAAGCTTTGGAAGAAGATAAGTCTATTTTTGTGGTGTAGATCAAGCCAATTTCACAAGGACAATCTGAGGAGAGTCAAGAACCTCATCAAGCAGATTAGGTTGATTAGATAGTTCAGGAGTTTGCGGATGTGTTTCCGAATGATCTGCCAAGGGGATTACCCTCTGATTGTGGTATGCCCTTCAAGATTGAGTTATTTCCAGGGAGTACTCCAATGAGTAGACCAATCTATTGGCTCTAACCAAAGGAGTTGTAGGAGTTGCGAACAACACTTACAAAGTTGTTGGAGAAGGACTACATACAACATAGTACCTCTCCTTGAGGAACACCAATACTATTTGCTCCAAAGAAAGACAGAGGACTTTGTTTTTGTATTGATTATCATGAGCTCAATAAGCAAATAGTGAAGAATGCATATCTCTTGCCTTGGATTGATTACTTGCTTGATCAATTGAGTAGAGCACAATACTTTTCCAAGCTAGATCTTCTTAGAAGCTATTGGTAAATCCCCATTGATAGGGAGGATGTGCAAAAGATGGCCTTTTGCACAAGGTATGGGCATTTTGAGTGGAGAGTTCTACCTTTCGGACACACTAATGCTCCAGCAGGCTTTGTGGATTAGATGCATTGAGTGTTGGATGGACTATTGGATTGGTATGTGGTGGTGTTCTTGGATGATATCTTAATCTATAGCAAAATAGAGGCAGAACATGTGAATCACGTGCGAGAAGTCCTAAGACGACTTTGACAATAGAAGTTTTACTGCAAGAAGTCAAAGTGTACCTTTTGGCAAAAGGAAATTACCTTCTTGGGGCACAAGATCTTGTTGGAGGGGATCAAGATGGAAGAGGAGAAAATCAAGGCCATTACTGATTGGCCTACTCTAAAGGATGTTATAGAAGTACGGGCATTTGATGAATTGGCCAATTAATTTTTACCGACGGTTCATCCATTATTATGCTCATGTGGCTACACCATTGACTAACCTCTTGGAGAAGCACTTGAGCTTCCAATGGACCACTAAGCACAAAGAAGCATTCTAGAAGTTGAAATATATGGTATCTTCAAGGCCCATTCTTCAACTGTATGATCCTCAACTACCCTATGTGGTTGATTTTGATGCTTCTAACTTTGCAATTGGAGCCGTGTTGCAACAAGAATTCCCAGATGGACTACATCCCATTGCCTTTGTGTCTCGCCGACTCAATACGGCTGAAAGAAACTACTCTACTTGAGATCAAGAACAACTTGCATTGGTATATACCACCTAGGTATGGAAGCATTACCTCTTGGGGAAAACAAGTGATCATGCAAACTGATCTCAAACCATTGTTGCACACCTTACACTTGGAACACATGAAGAGTCAACATCATTGATGGGAGGAACAACTCCAATTGTTTGACATCAAACTTGAGCATAAACTAGGTTGGTTCCACATCATCCCTTATACTTTATCACAATGACCTGATGTGAAGTCTCTTCCTCTTATCACAGTGGCAATTAAGACAGTGTCAGTTGACTCTAAGGTCCAAAACAAGTTTCAATGAGCTCTACAACAAGATCCCTTCTTCCAAAGGATACATGGTCACCTTACAGCATGCAACAAGGAGTATAATACCTTCTCCATCAAGGAGGGCCTTCTATTCCATGAGGACCGGATCTATGTTCCATTCAAAGGTGATCTTCGACTTGTGTGCCTCCAAGAAGCTCATGATTTACACATAACTGGTCACATGGGTGTGGACAAGACCTTGGGTACCCTCCAACGCTGATGGTGGTGGCCCAACATGACACAAGATGTTCAAGAACTTGTTTGATTGTGCAAGAGCTACCAACACAACAAGGCTAGCAACCAGGAGCCAAGTGGACTCCTTCAACCACTCGCCATTCCATCCGCTCAATGGAAGCATGTGAGCTTGGATCTCATCACATACTTGCCCAAGACAAAGCAAGGATACACAACAATTGTGGTGTTTGTGGATAAGCTTAGTAAGCAAATCCACTTGGCACCAACATGTGATACCATGGATGCTCAAACCTTAGCGCAAATCTACTTCAACAATGTCTTCAAGCATGATGGGATGCCATGTGTACTCATCTCCAACCGTGATCCTCAATTTACCGGGGAGTTTTGGCAAGCACTATTCCATATACTTGGCACAAAGCTTGCTTTATCCATGGCTTATCATCCTCAAACTGATGGACAAATAGAACGTGCAAATTGTACATTGGAAGATATGTTGTGTGCTTTCATTAATGTCCAACATACCAATTGGGATGAATGTCTTGCAGCTGCAAAATTTACCTACAACAATTCCAAATAGGCAAGCACTGGATTTTCTCTTTTCTTTCTCAATTTTGGCCAAGATCCACTTGTTCTAGATTCTCTTCTTGCTCCTGCTCCATCTCAGGTTCCTCATACTTCAACATTCTTGACAACTATATCCCAATCTCTCCAGCAAGTCAAATTTCACCTCCTTGTTACTCAGAATCATCAAAAATAATATGTGTACCACCATCATTGTGATCTCACCTTTGAAGTTAGTGATAAAGTCATGCTATCCTCTAGTAACCTCACTCTCCCACTTGATACCCAAGTTTGTAAACTTGCCCCTAATTGGATAGGACCCTTTGATGTCACCCAAATTGTCTCTCTTGTTGCTCATCGACTTGCCTTGCCTTGTCATATGTGTATCCATCCTATCTTTCATGTTTCCAAGTTGAAACCCTTTGTTCCTAACCCCTCTTCCTTTTCCTCTCAAGTCCAACCTCCTCCTTCCTCATGTTCTTATCAATGATCATGAGGAGTACAAAGTTGATTGTATCCTTGCACGTTGCCATATTCAACAAGGTTGTCGACAATATACAAAGTACAAGGTCCTTTGGAAAGGGTATCTCCTTCATGATGCCACATGGGACCTCTTTCTCACCTCTAGAAGACACAAATGGCCACAAGGAGTTTGAAGCTTCACTAGCAACAAGGACATCACCAACTAGCAATGGGGGAATATGTAACAACATGGAGTTTAGCGATGAAGTTAATAGGGCTAATGAAGTAGCAAATAAGAAAAATTAGCCTAAATATTCCAAAAGTATCTAGGAAGCTTCTTGGGAAGCTTCTTAGCTAGCTTAGCTTGCATATCAAGTAAATAGCTTCTAGAAGCTTCCAACTAGCTTAGCTTGCATGCCAAGAAGCTTCCTGGTTAACTTGGCTTGCATTCTAAGAAAGCAGCTTGAGGAAAATTCTTGAGAAGCTTCTCAAGGGCCTTGTATACTACCTGTATATACTAAAGTTGAAGCTCATGCTACGCATTCAAAGTTTTCTCTCATCCTAATATCCCAATGTGAGCTTCCATTCTCCTATTTCTCTCCTCAGTCCTGGTCTTTTACACAAGAGATCGATGAATGGTGCGGCTACATGAACATAGTAGTGGATGAATCATTGGTAAAAACTGGCTAATCCATTAAATACCCATACTTCTATAGCATCCTTTGTAGTAATCTAATCAATGATAGTCTTGATTTTCTCCAATTCCATCTTGATCCCTTCCAATGAAATCTTGTGACACAAGAAAGTAAATTCCTTTTGTCAAAGGCACGCTTTGACTTCTTGTAGTAAAACTTCCATTGTCATAGTCATCTTAGGACTAATTGCACGTGATTTGTATGTTCTATATTTTTCTTGCTATAGATTAAAATGTCATCCAATAACACCACCATGTACCAATCCAATAGTCTATCCAACATCCAATGCATCTGATCCATGAAGACTTCTGGAGCATTAGTGAGCCCAAAAGGTAGAACTCTCCATTCAAAATATCCATACCTTGTGCAAAAGGTATTTTTTTGCACATCCTCCTTATTAATAGGGATTTGCCAATAGCCACCACAAAGATCCAAAATTGGAGAAGTATTTTGCTCCACTCAATTGATCAAGCAAGTTATCAATTTGAGGCAAGAGATATGCATTTTTCATTATTTGTTTATTGAGCCCGCAATAATCAATAAAGAAATGAAGTCTTCCATCCTTCTTTGGAACAAATAGTACCAATGCTCCCAAGGAGATGTACTACATCATATGAAATCCTTCTCCAACAACTCCATTAGTGTTGTTCATAACTCCTCCAACTCCTTTGGGTGAGAGCCAATAGATTGACCTACTCGTTGGAGTACTCCTAGCAATAACTCAATCTTAAAGGGCAAACCACAATCAGAGAGTATTGCCAAACATTTGGAAACACGTCAAAAAAATTCTGAACTATTTGATCAACCATTGCTTGATGAGACTCTTGACACCCTTTGGATTCTCCTTGTGCAATCTACTTGATCCACACTACAAAAATAGACTTATCTTCCAAAGCATGCTCTATGGCTACTTCACTAACAAACTTCTCATCTAGGGACTCATCTCCCTTCAAAGCTTGCTCTATGGTTGATTTCCTCACAAACGTCCCACCTTGGGACTCATCTCTCTTCAAGGCTTGCTCTAAGGCTACCTTTTTAACAAATTTCCCATCTAGGGATTTACTATTCTTAGGTGTCTTATTAAGAGGTGCCAAACA
Organism: Lunularia cruciata; assembly: GCA_948567375.1. Taxonomy (NCBI): domain Eukaryota; kingdom Viridiplantae; phylum Streptophyta; class Marchantiopsida; order Lunulariales; family Lunulariaceae; genus Lunularia; species Lunularia cruciata. The sequence goes on from OX419760.1 coordinate 13,639,590, forward strand.
ACCTAGTCTAAAATTCATACCTTGGTGTTCTACTTAAATTTGTTGTTGGTTCCAATCAAATTGAACCTTATGAAATTCAAGCCAAGGTAGACCTAGAATGACATCATAGTGTAGAGGTGCCACTACAAACCTCAAATACTCTTTCTCAATCTTGAAGATAATAGGATGCAAGGTACAAAATGCCAAATCCTTTCTACCATCCACCATCATCAATCTACTTTTAATTATTAGCTTGATAGGAAAATGTAATTCCTTTGCTAATTGCATGGACAAGAGCTTTTTTGAACTCACTAATCAACCAAAGTCCTACAACCATGATCAGATATCATACATTGCAAGTGAAGCAAACTTGCATAAGTCAAGCCTTTGATCACATGAGAACTAATCAAGTTCCCAATATGTGGCTAGAAATCTCCTATTGGGATTTCTTATTTCCCTTATCATTTTGCTCTACAAAATCCATCTAGGCAACTTGCCAAGGTCACCCATTCTTAAGCGGACATTTAGTGATGCAATGTCCAATTTAGCAACAATAGAAATAACCACCATTTTTTCATAGTCTTTCTCTATCTGCAATGCCAAGTGGTCTTCTTTGAATGGTATCAATCTCTATTTTTGTCAGTTCTTGTAAAAGACCAAAACCAAGGAGAGAAATAGGAGAATGGAAACTCACATTGGGACACTTGAATGAGGGAAAACTCTGATGCCTAGCATGAGCTTTGGCTTTGGTATTTATAGGTAGCATACAATGCCCTTGAGAAGCTTCTCAAGAAGCTTCCTCAAGCCGCTTTCTTAGAGTGCAAGCCAAGTTAACTAGGAAGCTTCTCAAGAAGCTTCCTTCTAGAAGCCGCCTACTTGGCGTGCAAGCTAAGCTAGTTGGAAGCTTCTAGAAGCTACTTACGTAAGGTGCAAGCTAAGCTAACCAGGAAGCTTCCCAAGAAGCTTCCTAGAGACTTCCGGAATATTCTAGGCTAATTTGTCTTATGTGCTACTTCGTGAGCCTGACTGACTTTGTTGCTAAACTCCATATTGTTACATATTCCCCCGCCGCTAGTTGGTGACATCCTTGTCGCCAGTGAAGCTTCAAATTCTTGGATGGCCGTCTGTGCATTGTGGAGGTGAAAAAGAGGTTCCCAAGTGGCATCATGAAGGGGATACCCTTTCCAAAGGACCTTGTACTTCGTATGTTGGCGATGGCCTCGTTGAATGTGGCGACGCACAAGGATACGATCAACTTTTTACTCCCATGGTCATTGATAGGGATAGGAAGAGGGGGAGGTTGGACTCGAGTGGAAAAGGAAGAGGGGTTAGGAACAAAGGGTTTCAACTTGGAAACATGAAAGACAGGATGGATACGCATGTGACAAGGCAAGGCAAGACGATAAGCAACAGGAGAGACAATTTGGGTGATATCAAAGGGTCCTATCCAATTAGGGCCAAGTTTACAAACTTGAGTATCAAGTGGGAGAGGGAGGTTATTAGAGGATAGCATGACTTTATCACCAACTTCAAAGGTGAGATCTCAACGATGGTGGTCTGCATATTGTTTTTGGCAATTCTGAGCAACAAGGAGGTGAGACTTGGCTTGTTGGAGAGATTGGGATATAGTGGTCAAGAATGTGGAAGTATGAGGAACCTGAGATGGAGGGGGAGCAAGAAGAGAATCTGGAACAAGCGGATCTTGGCCAAAATTGAGAAAGAAAGGAGAGAATCTAGTGCTTGCTTGTTTGGAATTGTTGTAGGCAAATTTGGCAGCGGCAAGACATTCATCCCAATTGGTATGGTGGATATTGACAAAGGCACGCAACATATCCTCCAATGTACAATTTGCACGTTTGGTTTGTCTATCAATTTGAGGATGATAGGCCGTGGACAAAGCAAGCTTGGTGCCAAGTATCTGAAATAGTGCTTGCCAAAACTTCCCGGTAAAGCGAGGATCACGGTCAGAGATGAGTACGTGTGGCATTCCATGATGCTTGAAGAAATTGTCGAAGTAGATTTGCGCTAAGGTTGGAGCATCCACGGTATCACAGGTTGGTGCCAAGTGGATTTTCTTACTAAGCTTATCCACAAACACCACAATGGCGGTGTGTCCTTGTTTTGTCTTTGGCAAGGATGTGATGAGATCCAAGCTCACATGCTCCCAACAAGCTGATGGAACGGCAAGCGGTTGAAGGAGTCCACCCGGCTTCTGGTTGCTGGCCTTGTTACGTTGGCAGCTCTCACACAATTGGACAAATTCTCAAACATCCCATGTCATGTTGGGCCACCACTATTGACGTTGGAGGGTACCCAAGGTGTTGTCCACACCCATGTGACCAGCGATGGGTAAATCATGGGCTTCTTGAAGGCACACAAGTCGAAGATCACTTTTGGTTGGAACATAGATCTGGTCCGCATGGAATAGAAGGCCTTCCTTGAAGGAGAAGGTGTTGTACTCCTTGTCACCTGTTGTTAGCCAACCATGTACCATTTGGAAGAAGGGATCTTGCTGTAGAGCTAACCAAAACTCGTTATGAATCTTGGGATCAATTGACACCGTTGTAATTGCTGCAGCGATGAGGAGAAGAGACTTCAAATCAGGTCGTCGTGATAGAGCATCAAGGATGACATGGAACTGACCTAGTTTGTACTCAAGTTTGATGTCAAACAATTAGAGTTGCTCTTCCCATTGATGATGTCGACTCTTCATGTGCTCTAGGTGTAAGGCAACAATGGCTTGTGATCAGTTTGCATGATCACTTGTTTCCCCAAGAGATAATGCCTCCATACCTTGGTGGCATATATCATTGCAAGTTGTTCCCGATCTCGAGCAGAGTAATTTCATTCAGCTATATTTAGTCGGCAAGACACAAAGGCAATAGGATGTAGTCCATCTGGAAATTCTTGTTGCAACACAGCTCCAATTGCAAAGTTAGAAGCATCAAAATCAACCACACAAGGTAGTTGAGGATCATATGGTTGAAGAATGGGTCTTCAAGACACCATATGCTTTAACTTCTGGAATGCTTCTTCATGCTTGGTGGTCCATTGGAAGCTCAAGTTCTTTCCCAAGAGGTCAGTCAATGGTGCAGCCACATGAGCATAATAGTGGATGAACTGTCGGTAAAAACAAGCCAATCCATTGAATGCTTGTACTTTGGTAGCATCCTTCGGGGTAGGCCAATCAGTAATGGCCTTGATCTTCTTCCATCTTGATCCCCTCTGATGAGATCTTATGATTGAAGAAGGTAACCTCCTTCTGCCAAAAAGCACACTTTGACTTCTTGTAGTAAAATTTCCATTGTCGTAGTCGTCTTAGGACTTCTCACACATGATTCTTGTGTTTTGCCTCTGTCCTACTATAGATTAAGATATCATCTAAGAACACTACCACGGACTGATCCAATAGTCCCTCCAACACCTGATGCATCTGATCCATGAAGACTACTGGAGCATTAGTGAGTCCGAAAGGTAGAACTCTCCACTCAAAATGTCCATACCTTATGCGAAAGGCAGTCTTTTGCACGTCTTCTCCTTCAATAGGAATTTGCCAATAGCCACTACGAAGATCTAGCTTGGAAAAGTAGCGTGCTCCACTTAATTCATCAAGCAGGTCATCGATCCGAGGCAAGGGATATGCATTCTTCACGGTTTGCTTATTGAGCCCACGGTAATCAATACAGAAACGAAGTCCTCCATCCTTCTTTGGAACAAATAGTATCGGTGCTCCCCATAGAGAGGTACTATGTTGTATGAAATCCTTCTCCAACAACTTTGTAAGTGTTGTTCGCAACTCCTCCAACTCCTTTGATGAGAGCCGATAGATTGGTCTACTCACTGGAGTACTCCCTAGCAATAACTTGATCTTGAAGGGCATACCTCAATCAAAGTGTAATCCCTTTGGCAGATCATCCGGAAACACATCTGCAAACTCCTGAACTATCCGATCAACCGTTGCTTGATGCGGCACTTGGCCCTCCTCAGATTGTTCTTGTGCAATCGGCTTGATCCACGCCGCGAATATAGACTTATCTTCCTCCAAAGCTTGCTCTATGGCTGCTTCATTAACAAACTTCTCTTCTAGGGACTCATCTCTCTTCCAAGCTTGCTCTATGGTTGCCTTCTTGGCAAACTTCCCATCTTGGCACTCATCTCCCTTCCAGATTTACTCTATGGCTACCTTCTCAACAAACTTCCCATCTTGGGACTGACTATTCTTAGGTGTCTTACTCAGAGGTGCCAGACAACCTAATCGGAAATTCCTACCTTGGTGTTGTACTTGAATTTGACGTCGGGTCCAATCAAATTGAACCTTATGACGTTCAAGCCAAGGTAGACCCAGAATGATATCATAGTGTAGAGGTGCCACTACAAACCTCATACACTCCAAATACTCCTTCCCAATCTTGAAGGTAACAGGATGCGAGGTGCGGAATGCAGAACCTTTTCTACCATCCGCCATCATCAAACTACTTCCAATCATTGGCTTGATAGGAATACCCAATTCCTTTGCTACTTGCATAGATATGCAATTATCTGAACGTCCAGAATCAACCAAAATCCTACAACCCTGATTAGATATCATACCTTGCAAGTGAAGCAAACTTGCATAAGTCGAGCCTTCAATCCCATTGGAACTAATCAAGCTCCTAGTAGGCGGCTCAAAATCTCCTACTAGGATTCTTTGTTTCCCTAATCATTCTGTTCCACAAACTCTATCCGGGCAACTTGTCGAGGTCACCTATTCCTAAGTGGACATTCAGCAATGCAATGTCCAACTTGGCGACAATAAAAGCAACCTCCATTTTGTCATAATCTTTCTCTATTTGTTGTGCCAAGTGGTCTTCGTTGGATAGCATCAATCTCCATTGGTATCGGTTCTTCCACTTGTGATACTGGTAGGTTTTGTGTAGGTCAAGGTCGAGACCAAGTTGTCGCAACTAAGGAATCAAAATGCTCAGCCAATTGCATGGCTTCTTCTACGTTCTGTGGCTCTCACATGGTCACCTCCAATTTGGTTCGTGACTTCAATCCTCGCACAAATCGATCCAAAACTTCACCTTCTTGGATATCTGGAATTTGCATGATGATATTCTGAAATTGTGTGATGTAGCTTCTCATTGAGCCAATCTGCCTCAACTCTGCCAATTTATCTTGTGCAACTTGGGTGGCATTTATAGTCTAAAATCGACAAAGTATTGCATCCTTGAATTTTCCCCATGTCAAAATCGGTGTAACAATTTGTCATTCAGCTCTTTCTACTCGAAATCGCCACCAAAGTTTTGCCACACCATCCAACTAGCTAGAAGCCAAGAGGATTTGTTTCTGCTCGTCTTGAAGATTGGTGGCTTCAAAGTAACGTTCACAGTCAAACACAAAATTCTCCACTATGCCTTGAAGATTCTTGCTTTCAAACACCTTGGGTTTCGGAAATCGAATGCAATCTTCTCCATCTCGAACTGGCGCTCTATCTATCTGTTCTTGTCGTTGTTGGTCTCGTTCATCCAACAATCGAGTAAGATGCTCGATTTGTTGTTGCATTGCAAGGATAACATTTGGTATTGCCACCATTGCTACTACTCTATTGCACTACCCTCAATTTATCTAGTTGATTAACACATAGATACAACACATCCACCGTTCTCCATAAGTTACAACTGGAAGTATCAAGGGTTCCTCTGACACGGTGATCATATGTAGAAAATCCTGCCCAAAGCGTGAGGTGATGAATTGTGTGAAATGATGCTTTGGTAATATCTGGACATGAAAGTCCCAATGGTTTGGCGAAAGTGGATTTGGTGGTCCATAAATTCCATCCATCCCATTCTTGCTCGGATACCAATGTAAAAGACCAAAACCGAGGAGAGAAATAGGAGAATGGAAACTCATATTTGGACACTTGAATGAGGGAAAACTCTGAATGCCTAGCATGAGCTTTGGCTTTGGTATTTATAGGTAGCGTACAAGGCCCTTGAGAAGCTTCTCAAGAAGCTTCCTCAAGCCGCTTTCTTAAAGTGCAAGCCAAGTTAACTAGGAAGCTTCTCAAGAAGCTTCCTTCTAGAAGCTGCTTACTTGGCATGCAAGCTAAGCTAGTTGGAAGCTTCTAGAAGCTACTTACTTAAGGTGCAAGCTAAGCTAACCGGGAAGCTTCCCAAGAAGCTTCATAGATACTTCCGGAATATTCTAGGCTAATTTGTCTTATGTGCTACTTTGTGAGCCTAACTGACTTCGTCGCTAAACTCCATATTGTTACAGTTCCTCTAGTTGTGTGTAGTGTATTGGTAGGTTTTATGGAGGTAAAGACCAAGTTGTTGCAACTAAGGAATCAAAGCATTTGGCCAACCACATGGTTTCTTCCAAGTGTTGTGGCTCTTGCATAGTTACCTCTAATTTAGTTCATGACTTCAAGTCCCTCACAAATCAACCCAGAGTTTCACCTTCCAATATATCTAGAACTTGCATGATGGTATTTTTGAATTGTGTGATGTAACTTCTTACAGAGCTAAGTTGCTTCAACTCTATCAACTTATCTTATGCAACTCATGTGGCAATTATAGCTTGGAATTGACCAATTATTGTAGTTTGGAATTCTGCCCATGTCAAGATTGGTGCAACAATTTGTTGTTTAGCTTGCTCCACTCAAAATTGTTGCCATAGCTTTGCTACTCCATCCAATTGATTGGAAGCCAAGAGAATCTATTTTTGTTCATCTTGAAGGTTGGTAGCTTCAAAATAACTTTCACAATCAAATACAAAATTCTCCATTACACTTCTTGCCTTTGAAAACCTTGGGTTTTGGAACTTGGATTCGGTCTTCTCCTTCTTGAACTAGTACTCTCTCTATGTGTTCTCTATGTTTGATGATAGTGATGATTCAAGAGTCTATTAAAAAATTTCAAAGCAACCTACTTTCTAACCTCAAAAAGCTCATCATTTGGTGATTCATCAATAGAAAGTTGAGAAAAATAGGTTGCTAAAATAATCGGCATTGCCAATGTATTTTACCTTGATCCAAATAGAAGAGAGAATTGTTGAGATGGAGAGAATTGTTGGGATTTGAAGTTTAATACATATATGCCATATTCCTCTTTCACATAACCCATAGTAGCCTTCTTGCAATACCAAAAGGATGTAATCTCTATATTTACATTATAGAACTATCATTTTTTTGGCACCATCACGTCACTGTTGCCGAATTGTGACATACTATTATTATCGGGCATATTTTTTTGGTTCTAGAATAATTGTTCTAGGGTTCTTGGCCACTAATGAGAGGACATTACTCATATGAGGTGGCACTATTGTGAGGTTTTACTATGTATAATGAAGATATCATCATGGGAGTAAAGAAGAAGAACCATGTTAAGTCATCTATGGGATCATGACCCAATCGGTCAAGTGATAAGCAAATAGTCTATCTAGCTTCATCAGAGAGTGTACGGTGAAGCCTATGGAATAGGCATGGACAAGGAAAAATAGTCTCAAATAACTTTAAAATACAACATGTCTCAAATCCTAGCTACTCCACGACTTGATCAATATCCTTGGGGTGATCAACAAAGGAATAAACAAAAGCATGTGTAATTCTAAGTTTCAACAATCTTGATGTTGTTTCTTGACTCATGTGAGCATCCCAAGTTGTCCAATCATAGTCCTTATGCATCTTTTGCACATGAGTCTTTGCTCCTTGAGAGGTAAAGAGTAGATGATACATCAGGCATGGTGTATTTTGAGCCTCTCTACACGACCTTACATGGGGAAGTGAAGCCATAGCTAGCACAAAATTAATGATAGCAACACATACTGCTGCTCTCTATAGCACCACATACTTTCAAAACCACAAACCCTCACATCCCACCTCACATGAGTATATGCTAACACTCAAAACCCTAAAAAAACTATAACGTATTATAACTTTCAATTTATATCTCCTTAATTTTCAAACTAAGTTTTGATTGAACTAGAATATGAAAATCAAGAATTAAATTGATAATTCCCTACCCATCATTCTCATCATGAATTAATCTATCAAAACCCTAAAAATATAAATGTCTTCATATCTTTCTATTAGATTCTCCATAACTTTCACTTTAGATACCAATGGCACTGAAGTTAAAAAAAAAAAAGCAAAAAAATTATTCACTCATGTGCTACAAGCTAATATACCCTAAGAAATTCCAAAATTTCTCTTTGCTCTCTCTTCTCTTTTTTCCTGCTCAAATGTCTCCCAAATGCCTCCCGATCCACCTCTAGGCTCATCACCTGGCTTGACATTTAGTGCGAATAGAACAATTCAACCTTAAAATTTCAACCCAATTTCTATTATACTTAGCATATAGATCATCAAGCAAGATAATCCACATGCACAATAATGTATTATTAGAAGGTCTAAATCTGGTAGCATTACCGACATCAACCCACTCAAAAGGATGAAATGCTTGTCTGTGGAGCAACTTGCACTATGATCTTGATGTGGGTATGATAGAAAATTTTATTGAAAGTGTACTACTCCTGGGATATCCAACTCTAGTTCTATAATCTTGATGCTGGATGCATGTAGATTTTTCAAAAGATGTAAAACTATCAAAAAGCAATAGAAATATCAAATTCTCTTGAATTATTCCTAAGTTTTGGAAATATTAAGATCTTTCCAAAAAATTTCATTTTCTTGTGTAAAATTCACTCTTTAAATATGTAGGTGTATTTTTAATCATAATATATATATATATATATCAAAATATTAAATTATTGGAGAATTTCAACCCATAGATTGTTAATTGAATGTGCATGATACGCTACTTCACTGTACAATTTGCTACATAAAATTTCTTAGAACTTGTTATGTGCACCAAATATCCATTTTCTTAGAGGAACTATAAACACTATGTGAATAAATACTCTCAAAACATAAATACATACTACACTAGAGAACCAAATATCTCCCTTAAGAACACAACCCAATTCTAGGTAAATGTATGCTTTTGATAATGTCCAAATCTAGCAATTATGCATATATCTTCAATCTACGAGACTTCAATCAAAAGTAAAGTTTAAAGTAAGGTAGAGGATCAGAAGTTCACTACAAGAGAATATGGAGATGGGAGAGGAGAAGGAGAGACATGAGAAGATATATCTATAATTTTTGAGGGCTCTCTAGCATATAGCACGTGAGAAAATAGTCAATTCTCTTTGTTTTTCAATTTTGGTTCTATTGGTACCTAGATTGAAGACTATGGAGAATGGAGTAGAAATTTATGAGGATTTTTAGCCTTTTAGGGTTTAGAGTGATGATTACACAATGAGAGTGATAGGTTGGGAATTTTCATTTCTAATTTCTTGGTTTTCATGATTAACTTCCATGAGAATTTAGTTGGAAAATTTTGGAGATGGAAATTGAAAGTTATGAGAGTTTATAGTTTTTAGGGTTTGGAGAGATTATTTTCTTATGTGAGTTGGGATGTAAGGGGTTGTGGTTTTGCAGATATGGGGAGATATGGAGAGGAGATCACATGTTACTATCATTATTCTTGTGCTAGCCATGGCTACACCTTCCCATGTGGGATCGCCTAGAGCGGCTCGGGAGACACCATGCCCGGTGTGTCACCAACGCTTTACCTTGCAAGGGGTAAAGACCCATGTGAGAAGGATGAACAAGGACTATGATCGGACCACTTGGGATGCCCATGTGAGACAAGTGACCACATTGATAGTAGTGACACTTGAGATTATGCATGCTTCTTCTATCCCTTTCTTGATTGTTCCAGGGATATTGATCGAGTCGCGGGTGTGGTTAGTTGCATTTTGGGGTTACTTGAGACTAGTTTTCCATGTCCATGTCTATTCCATAGGCTACCCCACACATTCCATGATGAGTCTAGATAGGCTTTTTGCCTACCACTTGATTGTTTGGCACGTGATCCCTTGGACAAGTTAGCATGGTTCTTATTTCTCTTACTCCCTTGATGGTGTCTTTGTTATGCTAGAGGGGGATATGTGGGGCATAGAGAGTGGTTGCTAGATTTCATTGATTTTGAGTAGGGGATTGGGCAGCCCTTTAGGAGGAGTCTGGTAAGGCTACACAATTTAGGAGATAAACATTGCCATAGGATACCATAGAATCCACTAGATTACAACGATGTAGGACATTGGGTCATGCAAGAGAGTTTAGTAGAGCAGCATGAGCGCTACACCCTTTGTCTATGGCAAGTCCTAATAATGAGACTATCTCTTCCCTATGCTCACTACATCTTATAACAGTAGAAGGACTTCCACTAGAGGTCTTAGATTATCACCCTGAGCAGCCTTTATATCTTGATAGGTTGCTATTTGCACAAGCATTGTGCATTGCCCCTCTCCTTTCCTTAGGAGGCTTGTCAGGGATGGTTTATAAGCACCTTAGAGATTACTTCCAAGCAGATGATCCTTCTAATGGTTTTACCAAGTTTGTTTTAGGTGGTTGCAATAGTAGCGAGAGGAGACATTTCTATGTTTGTTAGTTGGGTGTTAAGTGCTAGTCAACTTCTTGTGATAGAGAAGGACATATGGGGCATTAGACTGATTGCTATTGGAGAGATCTTTTTTCATTTGGTTAGTCATACCATTGTATTTCAACATCATTCTCACTTTGACAGCACCTTAATTGTAATACCAAGAGCTAACCATATGATCTAGATGTGAAATTTGGTTTGGTAACATCTAGAATGATGTTGTATATGATGGTCAAAATATATCAGATAGAAGTATCACCAAAAGAGTACTTCTAATAATAGAGTAGAAACCAAAATTGACTTGAGAACCTTAGAACCAATAGCTAGACATATGATTTAAAGGTGAGAATTGGTTTGGTAATATCTGGAAGGATGTTACACATGATGGACTAAACAGATCAGAAAGAGGTTTCACCAAAAGAGGACTTCTACTAGTAGAGTAAGAACCAAAATATGCCTAAAATCTTTGGAAGGCAATTTTGGAGACCTAAACGGATGAATTAGGCCTCAAAAATGTGCAGATGCCCCCCCCCCTCACAGCTCAGAAAGGGCTGCTCTTCCCTCCCCCTGATATGTCTTGTTGAGAGCTTTCCAATGGTGCCTTACTCATGATTCTGAGACTCCTACAAGAAGATTCCCTAAAAGATTCCTTTCAATCAAAGCTTGTTTGACCAACCAGATAGGACCTAGACCAACATGTCACCCATCCAAGTAAGTAATCCAAGGGTGGAGCTTGCTAACATGTCATCTATCTATGTGCCTAATCCTATGGTGGAGCTTCCTTGGAGGAGATCCTCTTTGTTTATATAATAAAGAGAAGGTGCTCCTTTGGGGCATTGAATGTTTGAGTGTGTAATTTGTGTTTCTCTCTCTTCTCTTGTCCTCGGAGTATTACAATGGTATCAAAGAAAGTGTCTTAGTCCAAGAGAGTGGATCACCCCTCTTGGAAGAGCATGAGCTATTGAAATTGAGTAATTTGAGGTGGAGAACATAGAGTAATTGCTAGACTTAGGAAGGACTTTAGAGAGCGGACGAGATGGATGCACCAGGAGGACAATTTCCTGCACCTAGCTTTCCATTCCCAAATCCATTCCACATCAAGGTTATGTACATCCAACGTGAGTAAATGAGAGTATCGCTAGTTTATCACTTTGGCGCAAAATTCATGGATAGGGTGATGAACTCACCAAACCCGATGATTCTACCTATGGTGATATATGACAGAGAGTAGGATTCGACAATCTACATTCTACTATGATGATATGGATGTGAATGTCCAAAATCCTCTTCCTTTCAACACTCAAGTAGAAATCCGTTAGGTAGTGAGACCAAAAGTGATATTTCAAGATTTTGTGGTTAGAAATTTTGGCAAAGAGTATTATCAACGAGTGATAGCACTGAGGTCCCAATGGTAGTTCCGATAGTTTGTGCACCTTCCAAAGTTATCATATTGACTCTGTATTGAAGTAGACACTAGCAATTGAGTGTTGCAGGAACCATAGATCCGCAATTGCAAGAGCTTGTGCAAGGAATGCAAGGGATGTTGAATGAATTTCAAGAGATTAAGAAGACCATGGAGACATTACAAAGTCAAGTGCAGATCCTCATGAACAATCAAGCCATGCAAGAAGAAGAACCGTCTCAAAACCCAGTACCTACAACTGAAGTACTTGGAGAGGCACATGTGCCTACAAACCCTATCAACGATGAAGCCACATTGCTACTCCGGATGAAGAAGACTTGCAACATCAAGCCTTACAAAGGGCAGCGTATGATGGGAGTAGTGGAAAATTGGATCTTGAGAATGAATTGATATTTCCAATTGTTCTCAACAAAGATCACGGAGCATGCTACAGGCGTGTTTGCATGTGGGTACTTGACCAATAAAGCACTCACATGGTATGATGCTTGGGAATGATCCATGTTGGCAGAGAGAAGGGAGGTCACATGGATATCAATGCAAGAAGGATTGTTGAAGAATTTCCAATCGGTGGATTTTGTGCAGATGGGTTGAACCCGACTATGGGGATTGAGACAAAAGAACAATGTACAAAAGTATGTGGAGGCATTTCTGGATCTACAAGTTGCAATAACCAACATGAGTCCAACAGAGGCTCTCGAAAATTTCAAACAAGGTTTAAAGGAGCAAATTTGCCAAGAAGTCATGGTGCAAAATCCTTGCACGGTATTTGAAGCCATTGCTTGTGCACAAAAAATAGCAAGAGCATTGAGTGGAGGTGAAGGAGTAGTTCCACATCAACATTATCGGGCAAAAATGCCACACATGGTTGGACTCGTATTGATGGAATTGTGCAACCTTCAATTTTGAGATCAAGGAGCACGACCGCTTCAAGGAGAGCGTGGGCAGGTAGAAGAACAAAGAGATGGAGTCCCACAAGGAGAAGGAACTCAAGGAGAACAAGGCCATTGTTACAATTGTGGCTGTATTGGGCACATATCTACCAATTTTTGCACTCGATTCCTTAGAGGCACTCGGCCTTCATACAGGCGATCTTTGAACAACATGGAGAGCCGCATTGAAGAAGAGGAGGTAGAAAACACTTTGGAAAACAAAAATTGCCAGTAAATGTACCTCATGGCCTTATTGGCTCAATAAGGAAGAAGAGAAGCAAGGGAAGGAAGAAGACTTATGTGCAAAGATCCCAAAAGGCAACCTCACAATTGATTGTTTTGAATGGAGTCCTAGAAGGCAATCAAGTGAGAGTTTTAATTGATTTGGGAGCAACAAAGAATTTCTTATCTCACTCTGTTGCAATAAGATTGGGAATAGATCTAGAGAGAGATGGGAGTGAAGAAGTAGAGTTGCCTAACGGGCAAATAGAGAGGATTGAATCATTACGTAGATGGGTCACACTCTATGTAGGAGAATATAAGGAAGCAATTGAGTGGCAAGTGATACAATTAGCACGTTATGATGCAATCTTAGGCATGCCATGGATAGAGCATTACAACCCTATGGTAGATTGGAGGAAGAAAGTAGTGAGAACCCACCAATGGTCAATCATTGGGGTTAAAGAAAAATCACCTAGGTAGGATATGCCTCTATATGTCATAGGGATGGCAACTATTTGTAAGACCGATAGATGTTTCATGGGTCTAATAAGAGAAGTCCAGAGTGCACAACTCAATAGACAAATTCCTAAGAAATTGAAGGTTGTGGTGGATGAATTTCAAGATGTCTTTCTTGATGATCTACCCTCAAGATTACCACCAAGAAGGAGAGTAGATCATAAAATTGAGACACTCCCAATGAAGACACCTCCTTGTAAGGCCCCATATCGCCTATCACCTCATGAGTTGGAGGACTGTAAGACTCAAATTGAGGAGATGTTGCAAAAGGAGTTCATCCAACCTAGCATATCACCATATGGGGCTCCTGTCTTATTTGTGAAGAAGAAGGATGGTACAATGCGCATGTGCATTTACTATTGAGATCTCAATCAGCAAACAATGAAGAACAAATACCCCTTACCTTGCATGGATAACCTGTTTGATCAAGTCTATGGAGCAAGATACTTCACCAAATTGGACTTACAAAGTGGTTACAATCAAATCCAAATTGCAAAGGAAGATATGTACAAAACTGCCTTTCAAACCAGGTATGGCCACTTTGAGTATCTTGTGATGCCTTTTGGCCTCACCAATCCACTTGCCACTTTCATGAGTCTAATGAATGACATATTTCATCCATACTCGTATAAGTTTGTTATCGTCTTCTTGGATGATAGCTTAGTATACAGTAGCACAATGACAGAACACAAACAACATCTAGGAGAGGTCCTCCAGAGTCTAAGACAAAATCAATTGTATGCCAAAATCTCAAAGTGCAAGTTTGGCAAGTCTAAAGTAGACTACTTGGGGCATATAGTAAGTGTAAAGGGCATTCAAGTATTGATAGATAAAATAGAAGTCATTCAAAAATGGAGGACCCTAGAAGATCAGACTCAACTCAAGAGCTTCTTGAGGTTGACAGGATTCTATTGTAGATTTGTCAAGGACTTCTCCAAGGTTGGCACAACCTTTAATGGCACTACTTGGCAAGGAGAAGAAGTAAACATGGAGAACCGCACAAGAGTTGGCCTTTCAAGAATTGAAAGCCATCTTGCTACATGCACCAATCTTGACGTAGTATGACCCAAAACGTCCAATCAAGTTGGCTACATGCATCAAGCATAGCAATAGGAGTAGTCCTACAAGAAGAGTGGCATGACGGATGGCATCCAATTGCATATTTCTCTCAAAAGTTGTTACCGGCAGAGCATAACTACCACACCACAAAACGAGAAGAGTTGGCCATCATTTTGGCAACCAAGCATTGGAAGCACTATCTGGGCGAGAAGGCATTTGTAGTAGAGACAGACCACAAACCTCTAGTCTACCTCAAAACCCAGAAAGATCTATCTCGTCACCAGATTTGGTGGGTAGAGTGGCAATAATGCTTCAACATGACAACCCCCTACGTGAAAGGTAAGAAGCAACTTGTAGATGCATTCACTTGCATGCCAATGGAAAACAACTTGGTGGCAGAGGTTAAGATTAACCATGAATTATGGCTAGAGATTCTAGCTGCTACAAAATGTGATCCATAGATTGTAGAAGCACAATCATCCAAATGTATCACTAGCACCCAAGGACTCACCTTTTGTGATGGCAGATTATGGATCCCAAATGTCCCAGAATTACACACCACCATTCTAGCGGAATGTCATGATTTAGCCATTGCAGGTCATGTGAGAGTAGACAAGACCTTGGATGCAATCTAGCGCCATTATTATTGGCCTAAGATGAGCAATGATCTGATGGACTATGTGTGCAGTTGCCTACTTTTTCAAAAAAATAAAGCTTCTAATCAAGCTCATGCAGGGCTCATTCAACCTCTCCTCACGCCTACCCAACGTTGGGAACAAGTGAGCATGGATCACGTCTGTGAATTACCCAAGACCACCTCAGGGTTTGACTCCATCGTGGTCTTTGTGGACCGGCTCAGCAAAATGATTCATGTATGCCCTACCACCAAGGATGTGTCCACTCCACAACTAGCTTGATTATACTTAGATGCAGTCTTCTCTCACCATGGCTTGTCTATAGTACTTATCACTAATAGAGGCACTCAATTCACAAGTTTGTTTTGGCGAGCACTCTTTGGTTTCTTCAAAACCAAGTTGGCCATGTCCATAGCTTACCACCCACAAATAGATGGCCAAACAAAGCGGGCTAATTGCATGATTGAAGACATGTTATATGGCTTCACCTTAGAAGAGCAAGAGAGGTGTGACACTCTACTCCCATTGGTGGAATTTGCTTACAACAATTCAGTGAATGCATCCACCCAAGTCACTCCGTTCTTCCTCGTGTATGGTGAGCATCCCTTCATACCTTCTAGCTTGATGAAGATCCGTCTAGTGGCTACCAAGGTCGATGCAGTCAAAATGTTTGTTTCTAGAATCCAACAAGGTGTGGAGAGCGCCAAGCATAGATTACAAATTGCACAAAATCAATAGAAGCAGTATGTTGATGCACACCGTAGGCACATGGAGTTCAATATTGGAGGATCAAGTGTGGCTATTGACAACCAATCTCACATTAGTTAGACCTTGTAAGCTCAGACCTCATTTTATTGGGCCTTTCTTGATTCTTCGTTGCATCGGCGCTATGGCCTATCACCTTGAGCTACCACCACACATGAAAATCCATCCCATGTTCCATGTTTCCCTACTATGCAGATATGCTCCCCGCTCAGGCCAAGGTCATTCCACCCAAGACATTCAACCTTGTCCGACACTCATTGATGGCATAGAGGAATATGAAGTAGAGCGTATTCTCCAAAAATGCATGCATGGTACTCGCCATCCATGGGTGGACTATCTAGTACAGTGGAAAGGCTACTCCCTCTATAAAGCAACCTGGGAGCTTGCTGCCAATTTGACACATGCACCGGTGTTGGTGCAAGCATTTGAGCAACAATTGCACAACAAGGACGTTGTGTCGTAAAAGGAGGGAGGTCTGTAATACCAAGAGCTAGCCATATAATCTAGATGTGAAATTTGGTTTGTTAACATCTAGAATGATGTTATATATGATGGTCAAAATATATCAGATAGAAGTATTACCAAAAGAGTACTTCTATTAGTAGAAATCAAAATAGACTTGAGAACCTTAGAACCAATAGCTAGACATATGATTTAAAGGTGAGAATTGGTTTGGTAACATCTGGAAGGATGTTACACATGATGGACTAAACAGATCAGAAAGAGGTATTACCAAAAAGAAGACTTCTACTAATAGAGTAGGAACCAAAATATGCATAGATCTTTGAAGGCAATTTTCGGAGGCCTAAACGGATGAATTAGGCCTCAAAAATGTGCACAGTCTCTCCCCTCAATGGAGGAAGGGCTGGCCTTCCCTCTCCCTTTTGTCTTGTTGAGAGCTTTCCAATGGTACCTTACGTGATTCTAAGACTCCTACCAGAAGATTCCCTAAAAGATTCTCTCCAATCAAAGCTTGTTTGACCAACCAGATAGGACCTAGACCGACATGTCACCCATCCAAGTAAGTAATCCAAGGGTGGAGCTTCCTTGGAAGATATCCTCTTTGTCTATGTAATAAAGAGAAGGTGCTCCTTTGGGATACCAAATGTTGAGTGTGTAATTTGTGTTTCTCTCTCTTCTCTTGTCCTTGGAGTATTACATCAATCCACATCAATTTGGAGTAGCTACACTTGGATGATGTGAGGCTATACCTCTAGGCATTATGGCACTCCTAGATATCCATCCAAAGTGGGTTGTCCTATAGGTGGATGTTGAGAACACTTTAATATCATCTCATGGGCATCTATCTTTAGAGAGCTTAGGGAGGTTGGTGGATCCTTAGCAACTTTCCTACCTTTTGTGTGGTCTTTCTATGGCTCTCCTACTTCCCTTTACTACCAGCATGGTGGTTCACAAGAAGGAGTCACCGTCTTGGAGTCAGCTATTGGTACATCAGGGAGATCCTTTGGGGGAACTCTTATTTGCCATGGCTCACTTTAGAGCTCTCCTATCTACTACTTTGGCCATGCTAGGTTGTGTATTTCCCTCCTTGGCAGATGATACACACATTGTAGGGCCTATAGATCAAATTATGCAGGCCTTTGATTACTTGACTACTGACCTACATCTAGTAGGCTTGAAAGTCAAGGTGTCAAAGTGCAAGGCATGGTCCCCTTTAAGTATCTCTTCCCACCTTGAGCTTCCAAAGGAGTGTATCACAATCACAAATGGACTTTGTGTTCTTGGAGTGCCAATAGGATCCGAGGATTTTGTCACACTCTTCTTAAACATTGCCCTTGTAGAGGATGTTTTCCATGTGGATGACCTTCCATTACTAGGAGATCCGTAGGTGGCATTTGGTATACTCTCTTCCAATATTGCACATCAACCATCCTACCTCATCCATACAATTCCTTCCTCACCATCCTTCCTATCTTGTCTAAGAGCTTTTGATAGGAGAATTACGGGAGTCTTTGGTAATATTATTGGACCATGGACATTTGAGCGTGCGGCAAGGGATTTGGCATGTAGAAAAATGGCTTTGTCAATCTCATGTGGTGGGCTTGGCATGCTATTTATGGAGGAGATGGTACCTATAGAATTTTAGGTAGTTGTGCTCTCTCAATACTACTACTTTCTTCTCGTTTTGTGGTTGTTGATAGGCCGGTTTTGGAGACTTATGTGACAGAGGTGGAAGGAGGATCCTTTTCTCTCCAGATGTTATTGTGGCAGACAAGAGATAGTCTATTCCAATGGGCACAAGAGGATTTTCTACCTTTTACTTCACTATAGTCAGATTGGACAAGAGGTTTACAATCTTCCTTGATGGAGTGACAATGTGAGCATATGCTACATTCTCTCTTAGTCGACTCATCCATTCCTTAGGCTACCAAAGCACGTCTTTACTCTTGCTCCAGCAAGGGTGCATGCTCTTGGATCCTAGCTTGACCGTGCATTAGGGCATTCCAACTTACACCAACTACTTTCTTTATAGTAATGAGGTTTTGCCTAGGTTTGGTCCACCCATCTACATCTTGATTACTCACTTGTGAGTGTGGTTCTACACTAAATGCAACAATGGTCCACATGACATAGTATCCTTTTGGAGGACAAAGGATAGCTACCCATGATACCATTAGGGACATATGACACAAGAGAGTGGATACTTGGCTTGGATGGAGCGTTTGTATGCTTTGTAGATGACACGTGTTAGGGCAGACTTATACTTGGTCCGAGATGATTAGGTGATAGTAGCGGATGTTTTGATTACGGATCCTACACATGATATTTTGGAAGGAGTGATTACCCATCCCCATGGATAGGTGGCAAGTGCAGCAACAGGTTGCAAGGTCTCCAAGTATAAGGGCATGCAGCAAGGTCACCTATTTGTTCCTCTAGCCTTGGAGTTATATTGAGCAATGGACACTGCATTTGACATATTCGTCAGGAGGTGCACAAGAGCTTATCATGTTAGGCGCCAAGGGGTACCACTCTCACTCTCATACTTTGTAGCATATTTTAGACAGCATGTGTCTATTGCTCTACAAAGAGCAGTGGTTGGTGCAATCCATAAGAGAGCAATCACATTAGGTAATGTTTCTTTGGATGCTCCAGTTGTGTGTAGACCATACGACTTGCATAGCTTGGATATCTTAGGTGCGGTGGGGCAGATTTCTCGTATAGACTCTATTGGGGCTTAGCCCTATTTTACCTTTTTTGTCTCTCTCTTGTATGGCTTGATGGGGTCTTCCCATCCTTCTTTTTTCTACGCAATTGCCTTCTAAAATCAAAAGTAAATTGGCAATAGTTATTTATTTTTCTCCCCCTCTATGAGTCTTTGGAGATAAGATTGTGATTGAACAGCAATTTTCACCACATTGGTTTCACTTCTTTCCTCTCCTTTTCACATTGTTTGTATCCTTTTTTTATTTTTTTCTCATGTTGAATCCATAGCTTCATTAAGTATTTATTTGTTATTTCATTTCACCATTGGGAAATAGACAAACGCTGCACTTTTGGCATCAATTATCTTGTACTACATACAAAAGATACCATAATCCTAAATTGGTTGAATTACCATGTATTTTTAATTAATTAAATTAAAACACATGTCTGGTAAATATAGAATTGGTTACTCAATATATATTTTATTGCTTATAGAAATAAGGGAAAGTAGATAATTCTGACTTGATTGACCAGTCAGAGAAATAACTTACGTTCTAATAGCATTACAAAAGTGCTTCATTATGTATGTTGTTGTATAAGTACTTTATGATTTTGACTTCATTAGTTAATTTGTAATTAGTTATATTGAGTTTTTTTATGTAAATTTTCTTCTACGTTAAAGTAGAATTTGAGGTTTTGTCTTTTAATCATTATGAATGGTATAACTTCAAAAACATAAAATGTATTTGCTAATCACGTATTTACTGAAAAATTTGATGCATGTATAGTTACTTATAAATGTTACTTTTTCAATTTTTGTTTAAATGGGGATGGACATGAAGAATTGACTTTCAAATAATAAAATGTGATAGAAACTAAATACTGTAAATGATTCTACTTGCAAATGCTCATGGAACAACTACAACTGCTCCAAACCAAATTTAGCAATATTGGCAAACTACTGAATACATAGTGTACACCAATTTACTCATAAGGCTCTTTGTAGTTGGCTTGTCCGGCTTAAGATTTAGGTGCTATAGAGTTTCTTTTGTTCTTATTAGTGTTGGAAAATGGGAAGGCAAAAAGAACTACTCAACCTATCAAGACTGGTGTTTGCTAAGGCATATCCAAAAAATATTTTAGTGTATAATTAACTAACTAATTAATTATATTGATCAATGAGTGTTGAAAAATGAGTATCAAGTAAATAATAATAATTTTGAGAGCATCTAGTTTGACACCCCATTTGCTAGTTTGAAATACATCTTTACTCCACAACCAATGAAAATGTGTATTCTATGTATGGCATTTGTATATATTCAAAACCAACTTAAATTAATTTAAGTTATCAATAATTTATTAATTTATTAATATTTTCTAATTATAAAATTAATAAAATTAATCTAATGTTAAATTTGCTATTGCAAAGGACATACTGAAAGGAGCATGATGATAGATTTCAAGGTGTAGACAATTGAGATAATTTTGCTCTAAATGAGAAGTTTGCTTTGAGTGACGCAAGTAAACTCATGATAGTGGTTGACCAACGAGTTTATAACATGGACTGAAAAGTCGGTTAATCTTTTCAAACTTCATCATGATAGGAATAAACCATTGGAATTATTGATCATCAACAAATAATTCTTAGTAAGTGTGAATCATCCACTTGCATTGATTACATCCATACACTTTGTACATATTGCATGTTGCTCCTACCAATTGAATAGTATGGTGAAGACTTTGGATTTGGCAATGCCAACGGTTTTTGTCAAGGATGTTATGAGAAGTTCTTTAAACTTGATCATTTAGAGGAAAAAGAGGTCATAATAAGTTTTCCATAGATGAACCTGCCGGGAGGATCATTGAACACATAAGCAAACATACAATGTGAACATATCAAACATTGTACATATGAGGAACCTCATACAAAGGCATGATCATTGGTGGTGCTATAACTTCTCTAGCTTAGGCTATTCTTGGGCGCAGACTCAGCTCTTCCATCCTTAACAAGGTGCAAGTATGCACAGTTCCCCCCTCCTTGTCCTTCCTATCACGTCTAAGAGCCTTTGATATGAGGATTATGGGAGTCTTTGGTGATATTATTGGACCAAAGACTTTTTGAGTGTGTGACAAGGGATTTGGCACATAGACAAATGGCTCTGTCAATCTTGTGTGGAGGGGTTAGCTTGCTATCTATGGAGCAGATGACACCTATAGCATTTTTGGGTAGTTGAGCTCTCTTAGCACCTCTACTTTCCTCTTGTTTTGTGGTTGTTGATAGTCCGGTTTTGGAGACTTATGTGCAAAGGTGGAGGAGGGATCTTATTCGCTCCAGTGTTATTATGGAAGATGAAAGATAGTCTATCCTCATGGGCACAAGAGGACTTTCCATCTTTTGCTTCACTATCATCAGATTGGACTAGAGGTTTACAGTCTTCCTTGATGGAGAGACAATGTGAGCATATGTTATATTCTTTCTTAGTTGACTCGTCCATTCCTCAGGCTATTAGAGCACATCTTTTCTCTTGCTCCGTCAAGGGTGTAGGCTCTTGGATCCTAGCTCGACCATGCATAAGGGCATTTTGACTTGCACCAGCTACCCTACAACAATGAGGTTTTGCCTAGGTTTGGTCCACCCATCTACATCTTCCTTACTCACTTGTGAGTGTGGTTCTACACTAGATGTAGTAGCGGTCTATATAACACGGTGTCCTTTAGGAGGATAGAGGATAGCTACCCATGATGCTATTAGGGACATAGTGTTTGCTATGGCACAAGAGAGTGGATACTTGGCATGAGTGAGTGTTTGTATGCTTTGTAGATGACACATGTTAGGGCAGATTTATACTTTGTCCAAGATGATCAGGTGATAGTAGCGGATGTCATGGTTATAGACCCTATGTAGAATAAAATTTTGGAGGGAGTGATTACCCATCCCCTTGGATGGATGGCAAGTGCAGTAGTAGGTTGCAAGGCCTCCAAGTATAAGGGCATGCAGCAAGGTCACCTCTTTGTTGATCTAGCCTTGGAGTTATATGGAGCTATGGACACGCTCCATATAACTGAAAGGCTAGATCAACAATGTGTACTTGAAAAATGTGTCAAATGCCGATGGACACGGCATTCAACACATTTGTCAAGGAGTGCACGAGAGCGTATCATGTTAGGTGCAAGGAGATACCACTCTCATTTTCATACTTTGTAGCATATTTTAGGCAGTATGTGTCCATTGCTCTAAAAGTGCAATGGCTGGTGCAATCCATAGGAGGGCAATCACACTAGGTGATGCTTCTTTGGATGCTCTAGTTGTTTGTAGACCATACAACTTGCATAGCTTAGATATCTTAGGTGCAATAGGGCAGATTTCTCATATAGACTCTATTCGGGACTATCCCCTTTTTACCTTTTTTATCTCTCCCTTGTACGGCTTGATGGGGTCTTCCCATCCTTTGTGTTCTCTATGCAGTTGCCATTTTCTTCAGACTTTCTTGCATTTGATGACTAGGTCCAATCGGGTTTTGCATAAGTGATTGCTTCTTTTTTGAGTTCATTGGAACTGGTGGCTTGGATATCCAATGTCCTTGGCAGGGTGTTGAAATGTTTGGATTGTTGGTGATAGGTCCCCTAGGGATTGCATGTGAGATGTGGTTGTAAGATTGGCTAGACTTACAAAATACCCTCAAGGCATGTATATTGTAAAAGACCGAATCCAATGAGAGAATAGGAGAATGGAAACTCACATTAGGAAACTTGAATGAGGGAAAACTCCGAATGCCTAGCATGAGCTTTGGCCTTGGTATTTATAGGTAGCATACAAGGCCCTTGAGAAGCTTCTCAAGAAGTTTCCTCAAGCCGTTTTCTTAGAGTGCAAGCCAAGTTAACTAGGAAGCTTCTCAAGAAGCTTCCTTCTAGAAGCTGCCTACTTGGCGTGCAAGCAAAGCTAGTTGGAAGTTTCTAGAAGCTTCCTTCTAGAAGCTACTTACTTGAGGTGCAAGCTAAGCTAGCCAGGAAGCTTTCCAAGAAGCTTCCTAGATACTTCCGGAATATTCTAGGCTAATTTGTCTTATGTGATACTTCGTAATCCCGATTAACTTTGTTGCTAAACTCCATATTGTTACATATATGATAACCAATTTCAGGCAAGTTGAAATTTTGTTTTATGACTTTGCGAATGACCTTAATACTTAATACATGGGGTATTAATGTGAAAGAAAGATGTATTTATAAGAATCTATTGAGCAGTAAATATATTTCATATATTTATTCAATTAGGTACAAGTTCAAAAAAATCTACAAAGTATATATCTTATGATCAACCTATTGATGAAGTTGCATTAACAGTCATGAATATTGAAATATATTTATTTATAATGCAATTCTGCTTTCTATAACTGATTAATGTTAAATAAAAAATGAGATTATATTGAGAATGCTATATTTTTTACCATAAAATATTTTAAAATAAATTTTATTTTGTTGAATAGATATTAAATATTTTAGAAAATTATGCATATTTTAGCATTCATCAAGGTTAGAGCTCATAAACTCTTCTTAATTATTCTTCTACACTATTGCTATAAATCATGTAGACTTAATACAAAAATTATTGAAAAGCATACAGATTTATTAAGATATGCCAAGAATTGAAATTTGGTGCTATTTTTTGTTATATAAATCTAACATTATTTTACTTCTAAGTTCAGAAAATAAATTAGAGTAATTTTGCATCTAGAATATGCACTCTCTAATATATGATGCTTTTATAAATCAAAATATACCATTGAATTTGTAGTGTTTGAAATTGCAAGACTAAGTAGAAAACTAAAATATATATGTATAAACTTCTTTACTAAAATTTTCATTAAATTATATAATATATAAAATTTAATTGTGCTTTGTAAATTAATAGTAATATTGAAACATAAATTTGGGTTGCATAATGCATTATATGATTCTAGTATTTTTGGTACTAATTTTTGTAAAGATTTTAGTTTCAAAAAATTTCAAAATTTTTTTTTTTTTGTAAAAATAAATTTAATAAAGGATTTCAGTGTGCACATCTATACTTATTCTTGATTTTTGTCAATAAATTTTATTATTTTTATTACTTTATTAACGTATATCTATATGAAGATTAGAGTAAAGAGAATCTTAAATTGCACTTGCAAAAGATAGCTCAAAATTTATAATAAATTTTTTTATCTAATTTGAAATATTATGGATAAATAACATACATATATAGAAATGTAGTAAATATATACATTTTGCAAGATCTGAAGCTCTAAATCTGATCTTAACTTGCCATTTAAACTTATTTATAAGGCTACTTGAAGAGGTATCTAGTCAAATAATATGATTTATCAAATATGAAAAATTTTAATTTAAATATTTACACTTATAATATTAAAGCAGAGTTTGTATTTTTCCCTCTCTTTCTTTGCAAGAACTTTGATAGGTTAATATATGTTGATATATTATTGATAGTTGATTGACTATAATTATTACAATTGATAATTTTGATGGTTTCTCTATATTTTAGGTAAGATCAACATAAAGACATAGGTATTACAATTGATAGGACATAGCTTATTTATCTAATCTTTTAATTTTTATCAATACTAACAATTATAATTTTTCTCTATCTAGTGTACTCCATTCCCATTACCTTAGGATGGTGTTGTATATTGTAAAGTAAGGTGTTCATGCAATACATAAGTTTAGTAGGTCTCATCTTTAATTTTCTCAATTCTAATGAATTATAATTCTATTTATGTTTACACTCTTCTATTCTCATTACCTTAGTATAGAAGTGTATAGTTGGGTGCAATACATGAGATAGCTAGTATGAAAATACAATCTTGACCTACTAATAGTAAGAATATGTTGTTCCCTCAAGGACACGGAAATCATGAGAATTGAAGAGAAAGTGTCACTATTTTGAAAGTTTTATTATTATTTCCTATTTAACCTCTTGTGCAAAAACCCTCCCTAAAGAGGGTAGAGCGTCATCCCTTGTGGCGCATTTCAAAAAACAAAAAACAAAAAGAAATCCTTTCCACTACAAATCTATTCCAAATTATTTTTTGAAGGTGACGACTCACTTTGCACCAAAGGCCACTTCACTCCAAAGACTACCACTCCAAATGCTGCTTATAACCCTTCCTAGAAGGTGCAACTTCAAAGGAGTCATTGTATCTATCATTTGACTTGGTTTCAGTTTTTGTGGTACTAACTACTCAAGATTACCCTTAACCCTTCAATACATTGCCTTGCTCTTTTGAAACCCCAAAAATCAAACACCTTAGACAAGTGCAAATGTCTCCTTACACTCAAGCACATGTGTTGATACTACAAGGTTCCTCACCCATTACTCAACAAAGTTACTTAGTCACTTACTCAATATGCAAACAATCAATGTTAGAGAGTTGGATGATCTATTGGTTAATTCTCTAATTACCAAAAAGTGAACTTGGTTTACATTGGGTTTAAACCTTAAATAATTTCTTTGGCTCAACCTCAAAGGGATCTAATGTTTAATTCTTTAGTGGATCTTGTGTTTGAATCTACTTTGTACATGGCTAATCCTAACTTCCTACCTTATCTTATCCTAATGTGGCTTAATTAAGTATCTTCCATGTGTCAAGGAAGGTGTCAAATCTTCCCTAATTACAAATTGCAAACTTACTTACCTTTGGACTAACAATCCTAAAGGTTTTATTCTACAAAAAATTTCTACCATCACAATGGCCTTCCGCACTAAAGGTGTATTCCACATTAAAGGTCACTTATACTTAGAATATTTACAAATATCAACATCTTTGGCTACAAGTGTCCTATAACTTGACTTTCTTTGTCTACAAAGATCTTTGGCTATATTAATATGAAGAGCTACCTTTGCCTCCACAAATCCTAATTAGCATATCTATCTCCCCTTGTACTTGCAAATTTGAGGACAAGATAATCAATCAATTTAGAGAAATTCTTGTTGATACGTTCCTTCAACCAAGCCTCTAGTTGATCAAGTTGTTTGTTTGAGTAGATCTTCACCTCCAAAGTCTAAAATATATAGCTTCACCTTTGATTTTGGTGCACTACTGCCTTACTTGTATTGTCTTCTTTGCAAAGCCCACCAATTGATCTCTTATCTCCTCCATCCATTTGAGTATCTTTGTCTTCTCTTCGTCTAGGCCAATACAAAGCTTGTATTTTAGGGATCAATTCCTCCCTTATTTGGAGGCAATCTGCTACCATGTTGAAGTTTGCATAGCCAATGAAAATACAATAATATAAATTTAGTAGATGAGTTAGTGTATTAAACCAAATATAGCTAGGAATTCTAAGAATGTTTTAGAAGAACTTAGGAAGCTTCTTGGTAAGAAGCTCTTAAGTACATTCCAAAGATTGGGTAACTTGCACACCAAGTTAACAATTACCTTAGCTCATATCCTAAGTAAGATGTTTTGAGAAGGAAGTTTCTTTGGAAACTTACGGGATAGCTTAGCTTACACTCCAAGAAGATGGCATTGAAAGAGAAGCTTCTCAAGAGCCTTGTATTGCTTTAGTGTAAATACCAAAGCCTAAGCTCATGCTAGGCAATAAGAGTTTCCCTCACTTGAGCATTTCTAATATGAATTTCCTTTATAACTTTCATTCTCTTATTTCTTTCCTTGGTCTTTTACAAAAAAAGGCAGTTAGTGTTATTTATCTCTGTAATGTTGGAGTAGAATGTATGATAAATCACATGGTTGAGCAATTACCATATGAGCAATCAATGTACATTCAAGTGATTGGCCACATGGATTATGATTTATTTATTTGTTATTATGATGTAAATAAGTGGTGGAGACTTGACAAACAAGGAGAGATTTTTTAGTCTCAATAGTCTGAAGTGGAAGAAGATTGTTGGAGAGTGAGAGCTATAGTAGAGTGTGGGAGTTAGAAAGTTGGAGGAAGAGTTTGAAAAAGAGATGTTTTGAACTTTTGATCTACCACACCCAAATCATTTTATTATCAAGATTCAAATTTTGCGTTGTGATCACTTTTGGGCTTGGATAGTAGCATATTTTGGGTTTGCATTTATGGTATCAATGATGGAGATTCTAGGTCTTATTATCCTTTATATGCTTACTTATGTATAGGTTTGGAATTTAACTATTTATGTGCTTTTGTAGAAGGAAATGGATTAAATTTTTCATAAAATAAATCAAGGCCTTCAAGGTGGAATTGTGTAGTCCATGTGTTAAATGGAGAAATGGTTAAGTGATAAAAGTGCAAGAATTTGAGTCCCAACATGTGAAGTTTGAATTTTTCAACATGTGAGTAGTGAAGGAAGGAAATTCAAGGAGAGAAAACCATAATTGGAGAGAATTTCAGGCAAGCTATGGTTTGGAAGGAAGAATCAAGGGATTTTAACAAATTATGAGTGCTATATGATGGATTGAAGCAAGGGGTCAAATTCATATCTAAGTGCACAAATTGGGAGATTTGAGAGTTCTATGATAGATTTTTATGATCTATCAATGAGGTTGGAGAGTAAACATAATGTTGGTTGTGCTAAGCTAAAGAAATTTTAGTTTGGAGTTGATCTTAAATCTGACTATCAACTGGAGTTGGAGTTGTGGAAATCAAGGTGTTGGGGAAGAGATTATAATCAAGTTTGAGGTTTTGTTCACTTCTGAAGTTTTGGTTCAAATCATCCTATGAAAATGTCACAAACTATTGGTATTTAGATCTTGTACCTCTATGCAAAGGTGAATTTCTCATTTTAAGTTCTCAAATAGATAATTCAAGGATTCAAATCATGTATACCTAGATCAATAGAGCTCAAAAGTTAGCCCAACTTGAGAATTGATCCATATCTAAGAATTGGTTTTGTAGTCAACCATCAAACTTTGAAGATGTTTAGCCAAAAGAAAAATCATCTATTACATAAATTTGTGTTAGCTAAGGGCTTATAGATAGTGTAATTTGGTATAAAAAACTCTATTGCAAAGATTATCACAAGTTCAATAGAGCAATTTTCTCTTCAACTACAATTGAATGTCTAATCTTCAATTTGAAGTCATGAGTGAAAGGATTACAACGCTCTAAAGTGTTTCCTACTTTATACAAAAGTCCTTAAGCCAAAATTTGGCTAAAAAATTATGCAAGAATAAAGACTTGAACCTTTTTTGTGACATTTGTAGCAATGAAGTAAATTTACTCAAATGTTAGAATAATAGTCTTGGTGGTCAAAGTTATATTAGTAGTTGCTCAAGTAGTACTTAGCAACAACTAAATTTTGCAATAGGGCTATTGATTACACCATGGTACCCACTCTTACTTGCACCATTTGCACCATTAATTGCATTGTTAGGGTTAGAGATCCAAGTCAAGTAGAGGAGTTTACCTTTGAAGTGTAGCTCCAACAAGCTCACTTCTCTAATGTTGAGCCTTTGAGTTCTTGGCTATAGTAGATAGAGGTTGGTGAGCATCACTTAAAATCTCTGAGCTAGAATGGGTATGGTTTGATTGTAATTAGTGCCCAATTATTAGTAGATTATAGAGTGGGAGATCAAGTTAAGATCCAATTTGAGTGTGATTTGAGTGGAAGATCAAACTCATTACATTAGAGAAGTGAGAGTCAAGAAGAAATTGGATGCAAGAATTGAGGGTGTTGGTAGTATCTCCAAGCTTGGCGGATCATTGGTACTTTTGATCATGGACTTGGATTTTGTTGAGAGTGATCATGTGCAAAAGCGTTGTGTGATTTGTTGCAAATTTGACAATGAAGCAGACAATGTTTGGAAGCGTTGCCAAAATTTCATGAAGATTGAGATCAAATTGGCACTTGGTCTTCAATTACATTGATTAATGAGGTGAATCCAAGAATGAGAGGTCAAATTTGCACTTGAGAGTGGCAATTTGCAAAATTGGAGGCGGATTTGAGAACCCATCTCCTCAAATTAGGAAGTTAGAGATCCACATTCACTCAATTTGGTTTGACTTGAGAATAAGCAATGGATTCAAAGATCAACCACTTTTTATATTATATCTGCCTTCCTTTTCTTGGCAACTAGTGGATGTTCAAAAAATTGACAAGTTTTGATGTTGAGTTAGCTAAGGCCATCTAGAGTTGGAGGTTGCATGAGTTGGGTTGAATTTGGTGGTGGTTTTTCCTAGTTGAGTTAGCTAAGGCCATCAAGAGTTGGAGGTTGCATGCGTTGGGATGAGATTGATGGTGGTTTACCCTAGTAAGTGCTTGAGTTGATGGAGGTTAACATGATTGGAGAGGTTTTGATTTGATAAGAAGAAAAGCCTCATTTTGGTATTTAGAGGCTTCAAGGTATAGATTCACCCTTAGATTATGTGCAACAACATTTTAACCCTAGATCTTTGGTTCTTAGATTGGTGTCTAGCCAACTGGTCTACCCTCTCTTAGTCATATCAATTGGTAGATTGATACTTATACCCATATAGCTTTGGCTAAGAAAGATAGTTTGATCTCATCTTTGGTGATCTTGGTAGCTTAGCAGTAGATAAACACTCTTATTATATCAAATATCAAATACCAAATAGTGGAGAATTAGTTTGGTGTTGATTTATGAGATAAAGAGTTTTTTCTAAGATTTCTTATGATTGGATCCCCTTTATTCTCTACGTCCTATTTGTATGCTATATTTGTGTGAGGTGCCTTGACTTTAAGGTATTGGTTCTCTTGGTAGTAAGGCTAGATGATGACTAGTTAGACTATCTATGTTTCTATCTAGTGAGGTAGAAGTGGTGACTTACAAACCATCAGAGTGTATGTTGTAATGGTAGGTTACAAGTGCACTTTCTCCTAGTGTACTTGTCATAGTTAGAGTTACATTAGTGAGTGGTGTTTGGTTGGTGATGGCACTAGGTGGTGATCCTTGGTGGGGTACTTGTATTAGTAATGGTTACAGTTTGAGTTATATTGTCATGATGAAGTTCTTTGGGGATTCTAGAAGAGATATTGTTGCAATACATGATGGTTTTACAAAAAGTGGCACTCAATATCAACCAGTATGTTAGATCTCAATAATGGAGGAGATTGATTCTAATATGGAGTTTGACATGGGAGTTGATTCAGTTGAGAGTGAACCTAGTGTAGCCACACCATTATTGTGAGATATAGATAAGATTTATGAGGCCTCAAGTGCTACTCTGGTACAATGGGTACCATTGAGTTGGATGATTTCATCTAGGAGTTTGATAGTTGGTGTGATTTGCAATAGATACAAAACCTGACTTTGTTCACATCCTTTATGGCTTAGAAGAGTTGCTCCAACACTTGGAAGAGATTGAACTATGGAGATAATATTGATCTCCAAACTACATCTCCATCTTCAACCCTAAACTTATGAGTTCTAGCTCTAGTAGCATTGATGTATCTAGTGGAGGTGCACTAGTTGGAGATGATGCTACTACTGTAGGAGGTGATGCCATATTGAGGTTGAAACCCGTGGTGGATTTCTTCCAATGTTTGCGGCACAACTACTTAGGAGTGCAAATTGACAAGTTGAGAAGCTTGCAAGAGTTCCAATAAAAGGCTGGAGAGAGCCTACTTGAGGCATACATTCACATAAGACAACTAATCAATTTCACTTAAGGAGAAATTGAAGCCAAAGTAGTCCAATTTTGTTATGGGATCTTGGACAAGGAGTTGCAATGTAGAGTATATGATGCTACATTGTTATAGGCTATTTCACTTACTTTGGTGGTAGTCTTTAGTTTGGTTGAGAAAATTGAGTTCAACATGGTGGAGAAGAGAGTGCTGATATTTAGATATGGTAGGGAGACCTTATCCACAACTGTTACTTCATCTAGAGTGCAATAGAATGCACCACACCATGTTGATTTCCAAGTGTAGAGTGAACAACCTAAATCGTATAGAGCGAGTGGAAGGCCTAGTGCATTTAGACCCTTACCTTAATTTTTAATTAAGCAACAATCAATGAATGGTGGTGTTGCTTGTTAGACTTGTGGTAGACCACACCACAAGATAAAGTGCATTAAGGGTAGTGGACATGATCCCTCTAGTGCATCATAGCAAACATAGAGATAGTGTGACTGTTGTCATAGATTTGGTCACACTAGTGACCAATGTTATAATCTCACCCAAAGTTACAAAGTGGTAGGGCTACTATGGCAGGTGGTAGAGGAGCTCTAGGTCATGGAGGATGAGGTGTTAGAGGACCTACACTTGGTAGGGGCCTAGTACTTGCCTTGTTTTTGATATAGCAATGGCCACTTGGATTGAGCAATTGAAGCAAACATTGGTTAGCACGGCCATAGCAAAGGAGATCAAATTTGGTTGCTCAAGGCTCCACCTCTTATGTTAGTGATGGACATATCTTGGACTTTATGTGTAGTGCAACATAGGTAGATGTATCTACTACAATGACTAGGAATGCAATATGTGCTCCAAAGCTTAGAGGAGCATGAATGGATTTGGATCCACAAAGAAGAGAGGTTGGTAGATAGGTAAGACTTCCCTAGTCTTTCACACTCTTTGAGGCACTATAGACAACATCCATGGCTCCTAGATATCCTAATGCAAGTGTAGTAGGTGATGATGGAACCAACAATAAACTAGATCTAGTCAACCACCTACCACAACACAAATTGATTCTAGCACAATGTTGGGAGTAGCTAAGTTGATCATGTGCTTCCTTTTGTTCTCAACCAATGACATGGTTACATTAGGAGTTAGCCCGACTCTAATGTTCCAATTTCTACCACACTTTATGAGAGTAATGATGTGGTTCTTACTTCTTCTTATTATTAACTAGACATATTATCTAGAGGTGAAATTTGGCTTAGTAAAAATCCCACTTCTTCCTCTTGCCCAATAATTTTATAAGAAGCTAAAAAGCCAGATAAAATATTGGTCATTCAAAAATGGAGTGCTCTAGAAGATCAGACTCAACTCAAGAGTTTCTTGGGATTGAAGAGGTTTTATCATCAATTTGTCATGGACTTCTCTAAGATTTCACAACTTCTTACAACACTATTGGGCAAGGGGAAGAAGTGGGTGTAGGGAATCACACAAGAATTAGCCTTTAGGAGTTGAAAGATCCATTACTACATGCACCGATCTTGAAATAGTATGACAAAAAAATCCTATCAAGATGGCTATAGATGCATCAAGCATAGCAATAGGAGCAGTCCTATAACAAGAGTGGTAGGATGGATGTCATCCAATTGCATATTTCTCTCAGAAGTTGTTACCAACAAAATGCAACTTTCACACCACCAAACAAGAAGAGTTGGCCATTGTCCTTACAACCAAGCATTGGAAACACTTTCTTGGTGAGAAGGTATTTGTGGTAGAGACGGACCACAAACCTCTAGTCTACCTCAAGACACCAAAAGATCTTTCTTGTTGATAGATTTGGTGGGCAGAGTGGAAGCAACAATTCAACATGACAATCACATATGTGGAAGGCAAGAAATATTTTGTAGATGATTCACATAGATGCCCATGGCAAAAAATCTTAATGGTGGAAGTCAAGATGAACTTTGAATTCTGGCCAAGGATTCTTGTTACTACAAAAATTGATCCATAGATTGTAGGTGCTCAATCATCTAAGGCATCACCAGCACCCATGGACTCACCTTTCATGATGGTAAGTTATGGATCTTAGATACCATGGGTCTAAGAACCACCATCCTAGTAGAATGTCATGATTTTGCCATTGCAAGTCACATTGGAATGGACAAGACATTGAATGCAATCAAATGCCATTACTATTGGCCCAAGATGAGCAACAATGTGATGGAATATATTTGGAGCTGCCTACTCTATCAACAAATAATCAATCTTCTAATCAACCTCCCACATGACTCCTTCAATCCCTCCCTACTCCTACACAATGCTGGGAATAGGTAAGCATGGATCTATTTTGTGAATTACCCAAGACCACCTCAAGGTTTGACTACATTGTAGTTTTTGTCGATCGACTCAACAAAATGATTCATGTTTGCCCTACCACCAAGGACGTGACTACCCCACAACTAGCTCAATTGTACTTAGATGCATTTTTCTCTCACCATGGCCTGTCTCAACGCTCATCATAGATAGAGGTACTCAATTCACTAGTTTGTTTTAGAGGACACTCTGTGGTGTCTTCAAAACCAAATTGGCCATGTCCACCACAAATTGTACCATTTAGAGACTGATGGACAAACAAAGAAGGAAAATTGCATTATTGAGGATATGCTCCAAGCCTTTACCTTAGATGAGCAAGAGAGGTAGGGCACCTTACTCCCATTGGTAGAATTTGTTTACAATAAATCATTAAATGCCTCCACACAAGTCATACCATTCTTCCTCATGTATAATGAGCATCCTTTTACACCTTTGAGCTTGATGAAGGTCCTTCTGATGACTACCATGGTTGATGCTATCAACACTTTTGTTTCTAGGATCCAATAAGGATAGGTTTCATAATCCCAAGCATAGGTTGTAGATCACCCAAAATCAATAGAAGCAATATGCAAATGCACACCACCGACACATGGAGTTCAATGTTGGAGATCAAGTCTGGCTATCAACCACCACCTCATGTTAGTTGGTCCTTGCAAGCTCAAACCTCATTTTATTGGACCTTTCTCCATTCTTTGTTGTATTGGCGCAATGGCCTACTACCTCTAGCTATTGCTACACATAAAGATCCATCCAATCTTCCATGTTTCCTTACTATGTAGATATGCACCTCAACCACACCCTTCTCTTTCATCCAACAAAGTCAACCTCGCCCAACCCTCATTGATGACATGAAGGAATATGAAGTTGAATGTATTCTCCAAAAACAGATCCATGGTACTTGCCATCCACATATGGAATACCTTGTACATTGGAAAGGGTACACACTATACAAGGCAAAATAGGAGCCAATAGCCAACTTGACCAATGTACCGCTGTTAGTTCAATCTTTTGAGCAAGAATGTCAACAATGTCCGAGGACGTTGTGTCTTAAAAAAGGAGAGGTTTGTAATACCAAGAGTTTGACATATTATCTAGAGGCAAAAATTGACTTGGTACCATCCAAAAGGATTTTCTATCTGATAGGCTAGGTAGATCAAATAAAAGTGTCACCAAAAGAGCACTTCTACTAGTAGGGTAAAGCCAAAAATAGATTGAAAACTTTAGAGCCAATTTTAAAGGCCTAAGCAGATGAATTAGGCCTTTTCCTCAAAAATGCAAATAATCAGTTCCCTTTGGAGGCAAAAGCCTTGCCTACTCCCCCCATGATTTGTCTCATTGAGAAATTTCCAATAATACCTCACCCATGTGATCTGAGCTTCCTTCAAGAAGGAGAGTTCTCTTGTCCTCAAAGCATTACATCAGGTGACGGATCAATATGTTGCACTTACTAGTGCGCTTTAACAATGAAAATCTTGGGTCACTACAATCAAGGACCATGGCGTTAGTTTCAACTTTCAATGGTTCCATTACTTGGCCTAGTTACTTATTGGAGAAGAACGTCCATGTGGAGGATACCCTATTACTAAGGGAGATCACTCGGGTTTAGAGTATGAGTGGGATTGTTCCATCCATCTTGGATATTCCATTGTGGAGTTCCAAGGAGGTATTGCAGTAGCATGGAGATCAATTGGTACAATAGGCTCGGAGTGAAACCTTTATACCACCAAGAGACTAGTGTGAGGATGAGCCTTTGGAATATATTACCTTGTCACCTTTAGATACCACACTTATTGGTCGGTAGTATCCAACAAAGGGAGTATATTTATTGGAGTTGGTAGTGAGATTAACATTGGAATACCTACGGTACTACAAACAAGTACATGAGTAGCCAGAGGTACTTGTATGTAGAGAGAGATGAGACTATTAGGTGTAGTATCAAGAACAAGCTATATCATCTAGAAGTGAAAATATCTTGGTAATATTTGGAAGGATGTTATGTATGATGGGCTAGGTAGATCAAATAGAGGTGTCACCAAAAGAGGACTTCTACTAATAAGGTAGGAGTCAAAAATAGCTTGGAAACTTTAGAGCCAGTTTCAAAGACCTAAACAGATTAATGAGGCCGCAAAAATGTGCAAATTCCTCTCCTAATAGAGAAAAGGCTAGCCGTCCCTCCTTCCAAGCTTGTCTCATCAAGACCTTTCCAATGGTACCTCATCTACATGATTGGGAGATTCCTACATGAAGGTTCTCTCTGATCAAAGATGGTTTGATCAACTAGGTAGGATAAGAACCAACATGTCACCCATGCATGCAACTAATCTAAAGGTAGAGCTTGCTAACATGTCACCAATCCACGTATTTGATCCAAGGGTTGAGCTTCCTTTGGGAGAGTACCCCTTGGTATATAATATAGTTAAGGTGCTCCTTTGGGGCATCAGAGATTGAGTGCAAAGTTTTATGTTTTCTCATGTGTTTCTCTTAAGGTCTCTTATCACAAAAATATTACACTAACTGAGTCTCTCTATATCATGCAACACACTTGGCCTATTGGTTTCCTACATTATTACCAATGTTAGTAGTTAGGGTTTACCAAAAGATCCAATAGCAAACATTTTGTCGTTTGGAGCATAAGATATAGAGAGAAATTCATTTGGTGATTTTTGGATGGCTATGTCAAGGACATGCTTGCCAAAGTCAAGGTCTATATGATCTTTGTTCTGGTGTGTTTTGGGAGATGTTACATATCCTACAACATTTCCAAGTTCATTAATCCGTTTCTTTAGCCTACATTTTGGAGAACGTCTCTTTCATCGGTGATTCTTGTATATGGATGGTAGTGAGTACACATCATGTCTTTTCTTGGATAGGACCTATTGTGTTGTTGGATGCAACCAAAGTTGGATCATAGGCCCATTGTCTTTGTCTTTGGTAGATGGACCTCTTATGTAAAGAGGTTTTACAATGTGCCTAAAATGGGATTCAATGACTAGCTCAACTTATTAATGATGATATTTTGGATATTGGGCATTAGTCTCAAATAATGATAGTGGCTAATAAGTCACCTATGGCAATTGTGAACCTTGTTGGGCAATCTAGAATAACTTTACCCACAATCATGAGTTTCCCAAGCTCATATGCTTTTCAAGATGGTCCTGAACTTGTTTGGAACTCACAATATTAACAATTAGTGGAGCCAAATACCAATTAGTGAGAGCGGGAAATGGGTTTTCATATTGGTATTATTGCCATTTCAGCAATGTTAGAGGCATTTAGGCATCAAGTGTTATGTCAAGCTATGGATCTAAAGTGTTTGATTGAATTGTGAGCCTTGGATTGGCAAAGCATCATAAGATGCGCTTGATAGGCATCATCACTTGGACATTAGTGAGCTATATGCCCACCAAAATGATTCAGGCACACGCTGGGGCGCTGGACCAAGTGGACATGGTATGCATGGGACACAACCAATGCCTACTAGTGGGAGTGATCTACTTGAGGCTCATCCAAGTGAGCATGATCTACTTGAGCTACACCCTTGGTTTATTTAGGATGCAATTAGAGGATGTATGGAGCTTGTTGCTAGAGTAGAGGGAGTTTTTCACTCTAAGGTTGGGGATTCTAGTGGTTGGGGAATGACATTACTATTCCCAAAGGCTCACTATAGTAGCCAATTAATGCATCTTCCACTCCTACATCTGTTACAAGGATACTTGGGAGAGCCAAATATTGGATCTAACCTTACAAGAAAGGAAAGACAAACAATTTGGAGGTTCTTAAGGAGCTACACAAGTTGTTTTACCTTCAATATGAAGGGTTTGGGTGCTCTAAAAAGATTTGGTATTTGGATTTAGTTGACTACTAATACATTAGTTTTTCAATGTCTCTACAAATATAATGATATGGATAGAACATTGATTCAGAACTAGAGTAGAGACCTTTTTGAGATTGGTTTGATAGAGATTTCACATGGATAATATGCTTTAGCTACAACAATACTAGCCAAGAAGGATATGCATGGTAATTACACTAATAGGTAGATATGTAGAGATTATCATTCTATCAACCAATAGACTAGGGTTGATGTCATGCCTACATCGGAGGAGATCTTTGATGTGATTAGGTCTTCAGTTCTTTGGATCTTTAAGTAGAATACCATCAATTGCCACTTAGGAAGGAAGACACGTCTAAGATAGAATTTTGGGCTATTGATCCTTATGCTACGGATGTATTGTATCAATGAGTTAAAATATGCTCCTACTAACTTCTAAAGGCTCATGGATAGGATCCTTGTAGGATTTGATTTTGCTCAATACTATATTGATGACATTTTGGTCTATAACACTATTGTGGAGGAGTATGAGAGAGATATTTTGGAGTGTTTGAGAGATTGAGATCTCAAGGACTCAAATTACATCTTGTGAAGTGTAAGTTCTTCCATGAACAAGTTGAATATTTGGGTCATACTATCTACCCTAGTGGACATGGTGTTCAACAAACCAAGGTGGAGGCTATTGCATACATTCCTTGACATGTGGATATGAGTAGAGTGTGAGCATTCTTTGAGTTTGCAAACTTCCATCACCAATCTGTTAGAGTATTTAGTGTCATTGCCAAGGCATTGATGAAGCTGACCAAGCTTACACAAGAGTGGTGTTGGGGAGATGATGTATACCAAGAGCTAGTCATATGATCTAGATGTAAAATTTGGTTTGGTGACATCTAGAATGATGTTATACATGATGGTCAAAATAGATCAGATAGAAGTATCACCAAAAGAGTACTTCTACTAATAGAGCAGAAACCAAAATAGACTTGAGAACCTTAGAAGCAATAGCTAGACATATGATTTAAAGGTGAGAATTGGTTTGGTAACATCTAGAAGAATATTATACATGATGAACTAAACAGATCAGAAAGAGGTATCACCAAAAGGGGACTTCTACTAATAGAGTAGGAACTAAAATATACCTAAAATCTTTGAAGGCAATTTTGGAGGCCTAAACAAATGAATTAGGCCTCAAAAATGTGTGCAGATTCCCCCCCCCCCCCCAAAATGGAGGAATGGTTGGCCTTCCCTCTCCCTTGGTTTGTCTCATCAAGAGCTTTCCAACAGTACCTTACTCACATGATTCTAAGACTCCAACAGGAAGATTCCCTAAAAGAGTCCCTCCGGTCAAAGCTTGTTTGACCAACCAGATAGGACCTAGACCAACATGTCACCCATCCAAATAAGTAATCCAAGGGTGGAGCTTGCTAACATGTCACCTATTTGTGTGCCTAATCCTATGGTGGAGCTTCCTTGGAGGAGATCCTCTTTGTCTATATAATAAAGAGAAGGTGCTCCTTTGGGGCACCAAATGTTGAGTGTGTAATCTGTGTTTTCTCTCTTCTCTTGTACTCGGAGTATTACAGATGAGTAGGAGAGAGATTTTATATAGCTCAAGGAGAGGTTGATATCTATATACCTTTATTCTCAAGAGACCAATAAGAGGGTGACCATTCTGGATTTTTATTGATTGGAATAAATTGGAGCTTGGAGTAATGCTTGCCCAATAGGATGATGAGTGGAAGGAGTTTGTGGTGGCCTATGCTAGTTGCTCCTAAAATTTAATGGAGGAAAAATATAGTTCATATGAGAGAGAGTGCTTGGCAATAGTGTAAATGGTAACATATTTTTGATTTACGTATTTGGTGATCACTTCACTATCATCATTGATCAGCAACCATTGAAGTGGTTGATAGAGTACAACAAGTTTTCAAGGAAGCTTGCAGAATGGGCTCTAATTTTACAAGAATATGATTTCACTATTACTCATAAACTTGGAGTGCTGAACCATAATTTAGATAGGTTGAGTAGAAATGTCCTAGCCAATATGATTATACCAAAGCATGTTGGCATGGTGAGACAAATGAAGAGATGGTGCCAAATTAGCATGCATCTACCTCTCTATGTATATTTTATGAGACTTTGATGGTATCTCTCTCAACACATACCGGAGGACTTGTTGAGATTATAAATCCAAAAGATAGAGATATTAGAACAAGTTAGTGAAACATTCATGATGATGTCTTAGTGATGGATTATCTTTGCACTAGTGTTGTAGGGTGCACAATTGGTGCCAAAGAGAGACCAATTCTTTCAGCAAGCCAAGCGGTTTAGATTAGAGGGTATACAATTTCTTTGTGTATGAGAGGATGGTAGAGTGAAAATAGCACTTCCATCTTAAAGAACATAATTGGTATACCATGCTCATGAAGAGCTAGGGCATTTTGGAGTAAAGTGTATATAAAGCTTACTCTAGAGTCATTATTGGTGGCATGGTATACAAACCAATGTATAACAATTTGTTGCCAGATGGTGAGGTTTGTGACCAAGTTAGAGCATCATTTAATCAAACCAGTTAACATCACACCACACTTACACCCATTATTGTAACATTCCCAGGATAGCAGGGAAACACAAAAGAGAAAACATAGGTTTCACACTCAAACTTTGGTGCCCCAATGGAGCACCTTCTCTTTATTATATAGCCAAAGAGGATCTCCTTCAAAGATGCTCCACCATAGGATTAGGTACATGGATAGGTGACCTGTCAGCAAGCTCCACCCTTAGATTACTTGCTTGGATGGGTAACATGTCAATCTTGGTCCCATCTGGTTGGTCAAACAGGCTTTCAAAGGAGTGAATCTTTTAGAGAATCTTCTTGTAAGAATCTTAGAACCATGTGGGTGAGGTACCATTGAAAATCTCTTAGTGAGACAAACTCGGGGGAGGGAAGGCTAGCCTATTCTTATGGAGGGGAAGTTTTCACATTTTTGAGGCCTGATTTATCCGTTTAGGCCTTTGAAGTTTTCCAGCCTATTTTGGTTTCTACCCTATTAGTAAAAGTGCTCTTTTGGTGATACCTCTACCTGATCTACTTTTTCCATTATGTGTACCATCCTTCCAAATGTCACCAATCCAAATTCTACTTTTAGATCATATGTCTAGCTATTGATTCTAAAGTCTTCAAGTATATTTTGGTTTTTGGCCTATTAGTAGAAGTACTCTTTTGGTGATACCTCTATCTGATCTACTTAGTCCATCATGTATAATATCCTCTCAGATGTTACCAAACCAAATTTCATCTTTAGATCATATGTCTAGCTATTGGTATTACAATTACCTATCATGGGGTTAGGTTACTGCTATAATTTGGGCTTTGTTGGACCTTTACTATTGATTGTGAGACATCATTGGTATGTTTTGGTTATGGTGGAGCACTTCTCCAAGTGGATTGATTTGGTAGCACTTCTTGACAAGTCCAATGAAAGGATAACTTACTTATTCTTGGATGGAGTTCTTAGTCATTTTGGTGCACTAGTTGAGGTTTTGACTGATTGAGGTAAATAGTTCTTGGAGGAGTTTTAGATCTTGTAGGAAAAGGTCTTGATTGATCATCATACTACCTCCCAAGATCACCCTAAGGAAAATGGCTTAACAAAGAGAGTGGTTTAGATGGTAAGAGAGGATTGTGTGTGTTAGTTTGTATAGAGGCCACTTGGGAGATTGGGATCTCCAATTACCTTGGTTGGCTATGGGCTATAAATTCAGCCAACAAGTCTCCTTAACATCCTTAATTTCTATTCTATGGACAAGATCCAGATTTACCTACAATCATTTGTCGTGATACTAATATAGTTTTGGACTTGGGTGATCCAAACATATAGGTGAGTCCATGTTCTATAACACTTATTTGTGCATGTATGTGGTATTGTGATATTTAGCTTGGTATTACAAGTACTTGAGAGATATTATTTATATAGAGATAAAGGATGGTTCTACATTAGTAATGATTAGCTAGATTTAGTCATAACTAAGAAAGAGGGGACCTTACTTTAGAGGAGGTGGAAAAGATGAGCACCACTATTTTGGATTCTAGTGTGTTGACTTAGTATTATTCCTAGGTGTTTGGCTTTGAGGAAAGAGTTGAGAACTCTTGGGCCTGCAAGCCTTTTTGTTTTGGATTCTTCTTTAGTCCAAGGATACCCCATGTGAAGGAATCCTTGACTTAGTGGTTGGGTCAAGATAAGATCACATGCTTAGGGGAATATGCCTACGTGAATGGATATTCCTTTTTAATTTTTGAATTAACTTGACTTTTAGCCTAGTAACTTGAGTTACTCTAGTAATTAGTAACCTTGGTATGTAACTATTTCACAAGTCTATAAACAAGGGGTGAGGAGGTACTCATCATCCTTTCATTTGCAACTATCTCTCTCTCATTGAGTTCTCTAGTGAGCAATGTCTTGAGTCTTGGAGTGTTAACCTTGGAGGAGTATGATGGAGTTGGGGTTCCTTGCCTTCTTAGTCCATGGTGCGCTACCATAATAGCCATCAAAGGTTCATCCTGAGTGAGAGACAAGCCGGCTCACAGTTCTCAATAGGCAAAGATCTTTTGAAGAGTGATGCCAATAGCTTTTAAAAGTTAGCAATTTCTCAAGATAGGAATACCTTATGCAATGCTATTATTTTAGGAGGAGATTATAGACCCTTGATCTATTCGTTTCATCCAAATGATTATGTATATCTACAATAGACTACACCAATGACACTTGATGTTACTACATGCTATACTATCTTGAGAGCGCATGAGATGTTGCCTTTTGGAGTCCTCATGTTAGAAGGACATGATTGTGTGTTTTTGAAAGATCATGTGCAATTGTGCACCATGCTACCTCCCAAACATTGATAGCACTTTGGATCCAAGCTTGGCAGTTGTAAGTGCAAACTTGCAAACTTGTTGTGTGTGTTATGTGGCTATTCTAGTGGAGTTGTAACTATGTTGGTGTGTGATAGTTGTTTGAGAGGATGACATATAGCATATTTGACTCCTCTTCTCATGGTGGTTCCTCAAGGATAATGGCAATGTTCTTGATGTACTTGACCTAAGCTAGTTCACTCTTTATATGATAAAGATTCCAAACATTCAACTTAGAATGGGGCTTGATAGCACTCGGCCTTGTGATCTTTGCCCACCATAGCACATATCACATACTTGAAGTAGATGGCTATTTGGCGTTAGAGAGACCTAACTGCCAACTAGGAGGTGATTATGGTACTTTAGAGTTTATGTATGAGTTGTGTTCTAAAATGTATGATGTTGATAACAATGTATGTTGTGTAGCAATATTTATATGCATGATAGTTTTCACAAAATTTGCAATACCAAAGCTAGTTTGCTCAAACATTGGAATGATAGTATTGGCAGTCAAAGTTGATTTTAGTTGCTCCAAGACTACTTAGCAGCGACCA
This sequence comes from Lunularia cruciata, assembly GCA_948567375.1. Taxonomy (NCBI): domain Eukaryota; kingdom Viridiplantae; phylum Streptophyta; class Marchantiopsida; order Lunulariales; family Lunulariaceae; genus Lunularia; species Lunularia cruciata. The sequence continues at coordinate 13,682,004 of OX419760.1, forward strand.
GATTTTTTATTAGAGTTATTGATTACACCATGGAACCCATCAATCAACTACACCATTTGCACCATTAGATGTGCCATCAGTGGTACCATTAGAGTTGGAGATCCAAGATGAGCAGAGGGGTATACCTTTGACGTGCAGCTCCAAAGAGCTCACTTCTCTGATATTGAGCCTTTGAGTTTTAGGCTATAGTGGATAAAGGCTAGTGAGCATTGCCTAAAGTATCTTAGCTAGAATAACTATGGTTTGATTGTAATCAATGCCCAATTTTTGGCAGATTATTGAGTGGAGGATCAAGTTCAGATTTGATTTGAATGTGATTCAAGTGGAAGAGCAAATTGATTCATTGTGGTACTTTATGGTTTATGTATGACTTTTGTATGAGTTTTACTTCTATAGTGTATGATGTTGACAACAATGTATGTTGTGTAGTGATATATATGGAAACTTAATTAGGGTTTTGATATTTCAACCCTAAATTTGGCAAAATTTGACCAAATTTGAGACCTTGTCAAGAGAGTTATAGTTGTTAGATTGAGACTCACATTATATCATTGAAAAGTGTATCTTGTAGGATCTTGATCCATTGACTCATAGAACATCTAAATTGGAGCTACAAGAAAAATGTTATTGTCACTTAAGTTTCACAAAGACTTCTCCATCAAAAGGCCTAGAAATCCAACTCTTGGAAGCATTCTTGGAGTAAAGATGGAGAACAAGTCTTGGATAGATCTAGTGCTCTTTGAAGCCAAAATTTATCAAAATCATAGAGAATTGTTATTAGTTTTCTTGTGTATGGATCCTCTTCATGCTTTTCATGCCTAATTATATGCCTAGTTGGTTTGGATTGGTGTGTAGGCATTATGCTTAGGTTCTTTCCTTCTAGGTGTATGGTGTATTTCTCCTTGGTATCATTTGAAGTGATGACTATCAAACCTAGATTGCATGTTGTAATGATAGGTTAGGTTGCACATTATTCTCCTACCCTATAGAAAGAAGCTAGAAGGTTTTGGTGGTTGGGAAAACTAGTGGGCTCAAACTATTAGAAGATAGGTCTACATGCAACCTCCTATCCACAAGCTCCATAGCTAGGCATCCAATGTGTTCCCAAAGAGAGAAAAGCAAATTACAACACCATTTCTTTCTTCTCTTTATCCATCTTTAGCTCTACAATCATCCTTTCTACTTGGATAACCACTTTGCTAAAGTACCACTTGCTCAAATATATATCCAGAGTTACCAAGAAAATCTTGGCTTTCTCCAACTCCACTCAAATGCTTTGCACTTCCTCATCCTTTGCCTTCATTTGCTCCTTGTAAACCTATTGCTTACCTTTGGTTTTGAGCCAAAATGCTCTCAATTCTCCTTGCAACTTCCTTATTTCTTCCTTATGCTTAGACCTATTTGCAAGAAATGTAGCATTCTATTTCTTCACCTCAAAATTATCCTCTACTAGCTCATTTGAATTATTTTCTTCCTCCTTGTATAGGTTGCACACCTTCTCTATCCTTTTTTGTCTTGGTTTGCTTTGTCCTTATCAAGTAGGAGTGCTTTTGCAATCTTTGTACAAGTGAATTGTGATGCTTGGGTAGAAGTCTTCACAAATTGGAAAAATCTACTCCATCCACTCCAAGACCAACCCCACCACATGTATAATAAAATTTGATCCCTTTGTTATTGGGGCTAGTTATTCTCAAATTTGGGAGAAGTGTACACTTATCGCTATTGGTACTGCCTCTAAAGGCTCTTCTTCTTTTCCTTTGATGTCAATCTTGTCTTCTTGGTGTTCTTTGAAACCCAAAGGACATGCTTTTGCACTTTATCTTTGTTCTCCTTATCTCCCTTAGTCTTGATCTCACCTTTGGCTTGGTGTTGTTATTTGGCCTTGAGTACTAGACTTTTGGATTGAATTACTCCTTCCTCAAAAATTTCTTCATCCTTGCTCTTTGTACCTAAAGGTCCTACTTCTTTGTCATGTGTCCCTTTGATGTGGATTGCACTTCTAGCTTAAAGGTCTTCTTCCTTGTTTGGCTAGGGCTGCTAAAGCTCTTCTCCACTTGTTACTCCTTTTGCCGGTGCAAATTATGCACATTCACATTTCTCATTGTCCTCCTTTTCCAAAGACAATGCCATGAGTATGAGGTAGTTCTTTCTTTTGCGTTATCTTTCACTATCAATGTCTTCAACCTCACCTTCTAAAGACACATCAACCACCAGAGGATGCTTCCTTGCCCTCTTTGCCTTCACCTTTGGTCTTATAGGTGTCACCCTCTTTTGCTTCTTGTTGAAGCCAAGGATATTTGTTGCTTCTTCTACAAGCACTTATTTACATATGTGTGCATTTTTTCCATCATCTAATTTATTATTCTGGTACATCACCCTTGTTGACTATGGTGCAGCAAAGTACTCCATTGGAAGGAAGTGACTCAAGAACTTCCTTTCTTCCTTGGTAAGGAGATTCATTCCTATTTAGAAATGTTACAAAAATGGAGATAGATGCATCACTCCTCCATCCTTTTTTATGTCTCCACACATGCTTTAGGTTAGAGTGTAGAACATGTGCACCTAATTCATAACATGCTCTTTGTACATGAACTCAAAGAAGATTGCTTGCATGGTGTTGAGGTAGGCCATTCTCTTCAACTTGAATAATATCATGATTGCCTTGACAACAATCCTTTGAGCAGAACCTTGTAACTTGTTACTTTCTATTGTAACTTGAATCAATTCCTAGTTCCACAGCAAGAAGTCAAATTTCTTAATATAGATTACTTTTGCTCTATAGGGCAATACCTATTTATTTAAGGCCAGTGGTTTGAGAGTAATCTCAAGCGCTTGCATAGACTACCTTGGTACTCTCATTATATTACACCCTCTTTCCATATTGCTTCTTGATCTCTTGAACAAAGGTGAAGGTAAAGTTCTAATTCAAAGACCTACAAAAGCTTTAGACCAAAGGTGGAGGAAACTCTTGATTGCTCTAAGCTTGTAACTAACTTTGATTTGTGGAATGTGAGAGATTGCTAATGAGACCATGATTTTATATCCTTAACTTGTCTATTATTTGTCTTTAGTGACTAAGTTATGGTTGAGCAATCTCAATCCAGACATGCAAGTGCTTTGCTGCATGCCAATGGTTCTTGACGGTAGTTATTTATCTAGGTGGTGGCACATTCAAACCATTGTATTTCCTTTGGGGTGAAAGGTCTTTGAGGGCAAAGGTCTCCAAGTCAAACGTTGGTAATGAACAAGGTATTTATTTTTGTACTCCTTTGGCATGGAACTTCCTCTAGCGCAACCTCTTTGGATTCATTTGTTCCATATCCACTTCTTCCTTCATACTCATTCTTCTTGTGTGGTTTCCTTCCAATTCAAAGGCAAGTGGTATAACACCAATTTTTAGCCTCAAGAAGCCTAAAAATTAGCCTAAGCTTAAGGAAAAAACATAAAACTAACCAAAATTAAATTATTTTTTTAAAGATTGTCACTCTTATAATGAATTCAAAGATATATAGCTAGTGTGTTTTATGAATCTTGTATATTATCCTCATAATTCTTTAGAATGATCTTATTTTGATTTGCAATAAATATATTAAAAGTATCTCATAGAGATATATATTTTGTGACTTACTTAATTTATATCTCTTTAATATATTGAGGATTTTATAATTAATAATACTTCAGATATAATCAATAAATGAGACTAATTATAAGAGTATATATCTTTGAATTCATTATTTAAAAGAATTACTCTGTCATGAGATGAACAACTCATGCCATTTCCTTTGCAATATTTATATTTCCACTTGACATAATAATTATATTTTTGCTATGTGATATATACTTCACATTGAGTTGATTTTAGGGTTTATGTTTTGGGATTTAGATTTATCTGGGAATGCATTCAAGCTAATTTAATTGGTCCCATGCACAATCAATCTTTTCATGGTAACTTTTATTTCCTTATGATGGTTAATGAATTTACAAGATTGATGGATTTAATACCCTTGCAGCACAAGTCTGATATCTTATTAGCCCTTAAAGCATATCATAATAGAATGGAGACATACTCAAGCTACTATATGAAGATTTTATGTACCAATGGAAGTGGGGAATTTATCAACTTGGCAGTAGATGATTGATTACATGAGTGTGGGATTGCCAAGAATACACCTCCTCCTTGGTCTCCTAAACTCAATGGTGTCACCAAGTGGGCAATCTGCACACTTCTTGAGCAAGCTCAAGCTATGATGTGTACTACCAACAAGCACCACAACTATTGGGAAAGTCCCATCCTCACAACTGCCTACCTACAAAATAGAAGCCCAAATTCCTATTTGCATGGATGCACAACAAGGGAGGCATTGAGCAGTCTCAAATCTGCTTTGGAGCATTGTTGAACTTGGGGATGCAAGGCATTCACTTTTGCAAACTTGCACAACTTGGGAAAGTTCAAATCAAGACTAGTGAAAGGAATATTCATAGGCTATGGTACTAGTGGATTATTTTCTATCTACAAGATTCAGAAAAATGGTTGCAATCACAACTCGCATGTTTTGTAGAATACACTACACTACACTACACCACACCACAACCATTTTACATTGAAATTAATACCTACTTGGTTAATGGATCCAACTCCTTTGATGATAACTCTAACTCACTCAATGTTGGCATTGCAAACATAGAAGTGGACAAGTTATACACTGCATCTAAAGCTCCAACATCAAACACAACACTTGCAATAGACACTCAACTCACCAATCCTTGCAGAGCTAGCCACATTTTCAAGCCAACTTGATGGTACCCCAACAACAAATCTATTGCTACACTGATTGAGGATATTAATCCACCTACAAACAACGCTCTTGAACCACCAAGTAACTCTGCTTAACCACCATCCTACATTGCCGCATTAAGAAGTACCAAAGTAGCACAATAGATTGAAGCAATGCAAGCATAATACAATATGCTACTAAACATGCATGTTTTCACTAAAATGCAAATTGACTTATTGATAATTGCAAATGTTACTCATTCTAAGTGGAATTTTAAAGTGAAAATAAATGCACATGGTAAGATTAAGTGCTTCAAAGCCCATGTCATTGCTCAAGGGTATACACTGGTATAGGAATTGACTATTGGATGATATTTTCACCCATTGTAGCTATGACCACAATCCACATCATATTCAGCTTGGCCACATCACAAAACTTATTCCTTGAGCAACTTCACATTGCCACATTATACTTGAACAACCTCCTCAAACATGATGTCTATCTAGCACCGCCCCTTGGATACATTACACCTAGCACAACTTGGAACTCAATAAGGAACTATATGGTCTGTAGCAATCAAGCCATGAATGGTTCAAAACGTGTATAACACAACTCCACAACATGGGTTTTTTGACCTCACGTTATGACCAATGCCTCTTCATATTATTGAAGAATGCCTCACATTTCATCTCCTCCTCTACATCAACAACATCCTCCTTGCCAATGCTTCATCTAATTTGCTTGCTGATATCAAGAATTGCCTTGCTGTTGCATTCAAAGTCAAGCATCTTGGACTTGCAAGATACTTACTCAGACTTGAAATCATGCATTAGGAGACAAGCAGCATTGCTATAACACAAGCTAAGTATATCAAGTGTGTCCTATCTTGGACAAATCTCTCCAACATAAATCCAATTTGCACACCTCTGTCTCCAAGAACATAACTTTGCCCAACTACCAACTCCAGATCTGAAACAAGATATATGTATAGACACTCAACTACGTGGCAATTTGCATACAACATGACATAGCACTCAATTTGTCTCTTCTTGCACAACATTCATCTCACCCAAAAGATACTCATTTGTAGCACTAAAACATTTGTGTTGATACCTAACTTGAACACTCAATCATTGTCTTCTTTACTAGAGGTCCATTCCAAACTTACCTTAATTGCATATGCAAATGCAGACAGGTCAAATCCTATACATACATCCTTCTATTATTAAATGACATTGCAGTTATGTGGTCATCTTAAAAATAAACTGCAATTGCTCTCTCTACAATAGAAGCAAAATATTACACTCTCTTTGCAGTAGGCCACGAAGCTGTATAGGGACAAAACATTCTGGCATCCTTCACCAACATTACAAGATCTATAGTCATCCATACATACATGGTGAAAGCCATGGTGCTATCTTTGCAACTTCCAACACTAGCAAAGTTGCATCAAACAGCACTGTCAATGTGAAACATATTGATATTTGTCATCATTATATCAAGGACATATCAAAGATTATGTTTCCTTGTTCCAATCCCCACTATTGACAACGTTGCAGATATCCTTAATTAAAACACTGGCCGTCTCCACACAACCCTTCTCCACTCTTGGAGAAGGGTTGGGTTCTGTGGTTGCCTTCGCTCTCTTGGAGCTAAATAACTCATTCCCTCTTACTTCCATTTCCTTATGTATTTCCTTCTAATTCTTTTCATCTTCCTCAACACATCCTGCAACTTCCTCTTTCTTCCTTCGTAGAACATCCATCCACGTCGATCATAATCAAACACCCCTCTTGGAGTCTATATTCCTTGCCGTTTCCGACCACCTGCACGCTCTGACAACTCGCCCAAGATCTCTCATGTTTTCCCGACCGCCGGTCGCAGGGGTGTGGTGTAACTACACTATGAACACGTGTCAATAGATGTTAACCGCGTCAATGCCTCAATGCACCTTGCCTTCAAACTAGATGCGCTTAATTTCAATATTGCCATTACCTCACCGTCACAATAGGCGCAACTCTATCTTGGACGAAAGTCTCGTTCCCTACCTGTATTGGATGAGTATGCAATAAAACATCTACGACGCTGTCACTGGAGATAGCTCGTAACAGAAGGTACCGACATCGAACTCTTTATATGCCAAGAGTAGATGTATTGACTGTCTATATCTCGGTTGTCAGCTATTCGATATTGCAAGCTCCTCACTACGGCAACCGACTTGGAACAGAAACGTAAGGTAGGAAGTCGGAGATGGTTGCAAATTGCACGAATCTCAGAAAAGGGTCGTCACAACAACTTGAGTGTCATTCGATAGCTCAGGCAATTTGGGCTAGTATGCGGGGCTTCAATTGCAAACGAAAAACAATTAGTACATGACCTGTCAGTTCTAATCTGGTGTGCGAGGAGCATGAGACATTTATAACCTGCCAGGTCGCCACGGCGCTGGACATAAGATGACGCATGCTCTTGATGCCCGAGATTACAGTGAGGCGTCGACTGACGAACGAAAAAAAGCTTTCAAAGGGAGCCTCTTCCCACGAGTACCAGACAAGTGGTCTAGCGACAACTCATATAGACAATTTCATGGTGCCAGAAGTCACTTGAAAAGATATTGATGTCTAACTTCCAAGCTCCATTCATTCGTCTGACGAATGAATAGAAGGTCAACGAATGGTTTAGAAGGTTAGAATGAATAGAACGTTGACGAACGGAGTGACGACGTCTGAATGTGTAATATGATTTTGTAATGTATTCCCTGCGACTGGTGAGTGAACAGAACGACGTACAGAGGAGTCCATTGGCAGATAAAGAAGCATTCGCTTTCATATCCATTATAAATAATTCCTTCAGTGGAGAGTAAAATTCATTCGTGACCATTATATATATCCGTCCCGAGTAGGTCCTTTCCTCGCTCACCGCGCGTATTGCTGAAGGTTTAGATTTACAAACGACTATTGCAGGAAGTTGGCACTAAGGTACACTGATGAGTTGCAGCTTTGCCGAACAGATTTCTGGCAATTGTCGCAAATATCCCTAATATCCTTCTATGGAAGTATCTTCCCTCCACTTTCGAATTTGATTCTGCGAGTTGAAAGCTCAGGCCCCCAGCTTAGTTCTCTGGCCAGTTGTTGCACCTGTCAAGGCTTGAATACATGCATGTAACGAGTTTGTTCTGGCTGTCATTCATGTCCTGTAGGTGTAGCCGACCCTTTGAAGTTTTGAGGCTGTACACTGCAATTCAGAGCCTTTTCGAAGTAACACAGGAGAAAAGGTGATCTATACCTGTGAGGCCGTTTATTTGTTGTCAATCTCATCCTCTCGCTTTCACTCGACATGCGTTGTTGGAGAACCTTTTAAGGTGCAGTAGAAGCTAGGCTTGAAAATGTGATGTGCTAATAGGAGAAGGTCCTACGTACTGGTTTCCAGTCCCAAAATTTCGACCGTCTAGATTTATGCGACGCATATTAGCTGCTCACTTCTTCATATACTTACCTATTCAAGATTATAAAGCCTCTTGGAAATACTTATTGAAATCTCGGATCATACCGTGGGAATTGATTCAGCTAAGGGCTCAAGAGTCTTTCGCGTAAGAGACTGGAAGTTGACAACTTTGAATGCTGTCCATTGCAGATGAGCCTTGTCGATTCTTCTCACCAGCAGCAAGCGAAGACAAGATATCATAGAGGAAAATATAGCTATGACAGTAGAGCTCAAGCCAGAGCTTACGCGTACGAGATTTACTATATTTTAACAATAACATTGTCTTTCCTCGTTCTGTTGCTTTGTACTTTTGGAATTATGGCGCTCCTGAATAAGCAGGCCGGGAAACGAATCACGGGTTCTTGCCATAATCATGCTGCTGCCGGTGTTGCTCTCAATGCTGCTGAAGAATACATAGCAACTCTCGATGATCCTGTGCCAGAGATATCGCCTCTTAAACAGATTCTTAAAAGAGAATTATGGGAAAGGACAACCAGGTTAGAGAGAAAGCAATACGATTGTCCTTCTTCATATCTAAGTTGCTGCGCTGAGATTCATTAAGATGCCTATGCGTCTTTCTAGATAAGTGAAAAATATTCTTTCCTATCTATGCAATAGAAGCCTTCAGTATCACGCGAACAATAGACGTTCTTTCTGTACACGTGTCTTCTTGCATGATCAGCGATTCCGCACTGAATATGAAGGTAGTGATCTAAAGTAGCAGTTTATAAGCCGATGAGTGTTAATAGCAACTGATTCTTGGCTACCCTGTTCACAGTGACGATAATGGAGCTATACATCAGAAAATGCAAAACTTTGCAACTATGGAAGAGTCATCGTTAATTATTGGCGAAACTGTAGTTACTTATGATCTTCGCGAAGATTTAAGTAAGTACATAAAAAAACAGGTTGGAGCTTCAAAGATCATCACGGAAGAGCAAGCTAATGCTATTCTTGCTATGATTCATCTTAATACTACGGACCTAATGTTTCTCCACGCCCAGACTGGCCAGTTCGGAACACTCAGAAATACGCTAACGTTAGCTCTGTGCAGCCAAAAGTATGGCAATATTCACTTTATGATGATAGCATTGCAAGTCGAGGCACATCTCGGGTGGAAGATGATTACATATGGAGAAAGAACGTCTTGGAACGAAGCCATGAAAGCTTCTTTGGAGACTAAAATGCGAAGGGAAACCGAGAAGATACTGACTGTTACGGACAGAGGTACCCCTTTGAAGGATACAATCTATTCTGACCCACTTTACTGAATATCATCTTCACCAAAGTTATGCTCTCACGGCTCAAGAGCTACTACAAAAGAATCGGGGCTTCAGTTCATTTAAGAAGCACTCCTTTTTTATCACCCAGCTCCATAGAAGTATTCTGTTATATTTCGAAGATAGAATTGCAAAACAAAAACTGTTCAGTGTAAGATGGACTTCGAGATGTTATTATAGGTGATATTGCACCATAGGCAATGGAACATTCTTTGTCTAATATATATAAATAAACGTTTACCAGCCAATACCACCTTCAAGTGGTGTAACAACACTTTTGAGTATTGTGAACACTGGTGAAAGTTTCAGACCAGAAGCTCTCATAACGCATTAACATTCATTCACCTCATAGAAGTGAAGTATAGAACGCAGTTTTCCACGATTGTGAACCACCAGATACGCATTGTGTGCACAAGGAGGCCCACAATTGCAAGATACTGTATTCCGCTTTGTTTTATGAAATTATACTATATCACATAAATTAGAGAGATAATTTAGTTTCGTCAGTAAAGGAATTAGGATTTGACAAGTGAGAAGTGAAGACCAGATAACTCTGTTATTGGACATAGTATTCTTCCTATTCCGGCAACCCGTTGTCAACGCTGCATATGGATTACACTTGACCTTAACGGAGATCTAAATTCATAGGTCAGGAGAACTGAGATTAATTTGGAATCTGATTAAGTACTAAATCTACATCTGCTTAGCAAGAGCATGTCTCTTCTGCGAATTTCTATTGACTTCGTTAGCCTTATTAGCGCTCAGCCATCTCAAGCATCAGGCTGAGGCGGGTTTGTTGTCGGATTGCATTGACGAATACAAGGAGGCTGTTGCAATACAAGGAAACGAATCCGTGTGATCAAAGGGTTTCAGCTCAGAACATAGGTTTTTTACCACATTCATAGATGATCACACCTACCAGCTTAGCCGCCTCAAGGTTAAGGCGGGTTTCTCATCGGATTGCATCGATAAACAAAAGGAGGATGTCGCCATCCGTGTGATCAAAGGGTTGCAGCTCAGAATATCGGTTTATTACCACATTCGTAGATGATCACACCTACCAGTTAAGCCTTAGCTCTATCTTGAATGGCATCTTGTTAAGTAGATTAAAGTAAACTGAGTTGACATGTATTTTCATCACAAACAATTGCAACCACACGTCTAGCAACAGCGATTGTAAAATCAATTTTGGACTTTGTTAAGAAGCAGAATGTACACTTGCTATAAACGATAGAGATGCAGGAACAAGCAGCACGACGATTAATATAATTTATCAGGTTGTTACAGGTCCTGCGGTAAGTATGTTGTTCAACATAGCATGGCTGCACCTGAAGAATCAGGATTATGCTGAACATTGAATTTTGACTAAATTATCGTACACACACCGGGCTGGACGATCTCGAAGAATAGGAAATCTTTGTGAAGTCTTCTTACTCAGCGATCTGTGATTGGTGGTTCAGCTGGTTTGAAGATATTTAGGAATCCCTGCTGTCAATCTGGAAATTCTCAATCTCGTGACGCAAGACTTGCCTCAGCTAGCTCAAGGAAGTCTCCGTCAGCTACTATCACTAATCCGTAATTACGGAGTCAAGAGTGAAATCAGGGTTATACAGACTTGCTTCACGTCACTTCGTGACTTCTTCAAGTCTCTCCAGCTGTACCGGGAGTAAAACCTCACATCATGGTCAAATCCTCATGACCAGTAACCCCTAAAAAACGTCAGACTAAGCGCCCTCGAACCTTTTATTCCACACCTGTTCAATCTTCAATCAGCAAGGCTGCATTTAGGCAAGCTAACCATCGTCCTCTATCTTTCGAGCAGATTGTGCGATGGCAGCCATCTACACGATATTAAGTTGAAAAGAACGGGACCAATGCAATTGCTAACCTGATATTATGGAAGGAAGCATTGTCGGGTTATAAACATGGAAACGACTTTCGTGTTTGGTGATCAGAATCTTCAGGGCTCTGTATCCTAGAGCCGAAGGAACTAGCCTGAACTAACTCTTGCGTCTAGAGATGATATGTTAAGCTGATCTTGTGGCTGATCATAACATGGCAGACTGGTTGTGTTCAGATACAAAGTTGAGCATGTCGTACCTCGTATTTGCAGTTGATATCAGTTTATTCAATGGTCGATTAGAAAATTGATTTGAGACATCGACTCGCTGATCAAGTGTATTGACTGTCATCGCACCTTTCGGCAACTGACGTCCAGCAAAACAAAACGACGCTGTTGTTCGGTGCCCAAGTCAAGCACGTTTCACTATCTGGTGACAGTTACAGAGACTATCAGGTCTGTTGGCTAGCCACAGCTCTAGCCAAAACTATCACATCATTTTCAAAAAATTTCTTTGTCTTTGCGACAGAGCTGCACAGCTGCGCTCAAAAAACACACAAGAGGCGTCTCGGAATTCGGAAAGACTCAAAACTTTAATTGGATAAAAAACTGTCTCAAAGTGCAAGTTGCCAAAGGTGTGGAAGGTGTAAATCTTTCTTGCCCTTTGCAACTCGTCCTTTAAAATGATTTCCGATCGTGGCCTCCAAGACCATCATTTCGTAATTGATTTCTTGAACACAAAGTACATTTCCCCTTCCTTCCAGGAATTGATTCAACTCCTAAGCTCGTTAACATTAACTAACTTGACGGCATAAGCGCTGCCATTATACAGAAAGCAAATTAGTTACACGTCCATGGATTACTCAGAATCGCTATCTACTTTCTCTTAATATAAGTAAGTACGTCCAGCTTTCATGGCGCTCAGCTCCACTCCTAGAGTCCACCGTGGAGTTACAATGTCGGAGACCTCTTTGGAACTAACGTGTCATCCATCAACTGCAACTAAGTGGACATTCTCACCTTGATATCATGCACTTTAGATTCCCTTGGCTAGTCAGTCTTCGTTTGATCAAATGCACAGTACTGCCGAACCGCGTCACATCTGCCGATGAGTATCCGAACTAATCCTGTTACCAACGCACCAGATACTCGGGCCATGTTCCCCGGCGAAATCGTCCATGCAACTTGTAGGATTTGAGTCTGCAAAAGCTCTGCCGTTCAACTACTGGACCTTTTGCATGTGATTGCATTGAAGTTATGAATCTCGCGGAGCCTAAAGGAAAGATGAAGGAACCATCCATCGGGAAACAGAAATTGCTGAACAGAGAGCTTCACGTGAACGAAATGATTCTATTTCAGTAGAAACGGAGTACTGTAGGTTATGCTGATTATTGTGTATCTGGAGAGCTCTTCATCAACCAGGAGTCTAGATTTGAGGTCTAATTGTAAGTTCGAGGCCCCACTGATCATGATTCTAGAATCAATTCACGTAAGTTTAAACCGGTGCATGAAGTGAGCAGGATCGACTCAGCTAATTATCTTTAAAAGCTGGGCAGGATACCTACTCCAACTGAATCAAAATTGCAGATGACCACCACTTTGTGCCAGTCATGGCCGAGATTACGCCAAACGAAACTGAAGCCGCAATTCTCTTCTCTATAATAGCCATTGACAGAGCTGGTCGGAATACAGTATTTCTGTTGCCGTTCAGCGTAAGCGAAGTGAACCTTTGTTTAAGAGGGCGTGGTCCTACAGCACAGCGAGACAGGGACGGCCTTAAATACGTTGACGCATGTCCTGTTGTCGAGGCATCACATGCCTCTCCCCAAGATTCATGTCTCCCCAAGATTCCGGATCATGTACGAATCATGTTATCGTGAGGATCTCAACTTACTTTTGAGCAGCTGGGTCGGGTAGCGAGAGAGCAGTTCATGATTTTGCGCGCGAACACTGAAATTCTCCCGTGCACCCTGGTGAACTTCCAAGCTTCCGAAGAGAAACAAACTCGAATCTAAATTTGGCTCTCTGGGCTGTTTCCACTCCGAAGAGGAAAGTTGGGGCTCGTCGTCGAATCGGGTGTCTGCTACTTCATGGTCCTTGATACGTAAAATTAACCCGGGAAAGGCGACCCCATAGAACACAATAAGGATGGAAGATCGCATCAAGCTATACAAGGGAGAGACAAAAAGGTAGAATGGGGTTAGGCTCCAATAGTATGTGTTTAATCTGCACTAAAGCACTTAGGATATATGAGCTAAGCAAGTTATAAGGTTTAAAAACCATTGTAGCATCTGAATAAACATCACCTACAGTGATGGTTTTCTTATGGATTGAATAAACATTACCTAGAGATATTGTTTTTCTATGGATTGCACTCGTCCAAATATTCTCCTATCCGGAATGGACACGTATTATCTAAAATATATAATAAAACATGAAGAATGAAAATGATACCCCTAGCGTCGCTTATGATAACTCCTCCTATACACTCCGAGCCAAGTGGGTCGAAGGTCATATCCATTACCCATGTAACTTCAAAGCTAGAAAAAAAATTATGACTTCACTGAGATATATTTGGGAGACCTTGCATGCTAGCCTGTGTGCGCTCACCGCCCATCCAAGACGATGAGTAACAGATCTCTCCAAAACTGCATCACGCGCTGCGTATAAGGAATACGATCCCTCCCCCGAATCCAGGTATCCACGCTCTCGTTACATTAACGCGGTTCCTTGTTTGCCGCAAGGATAATAGAGCTTGATTCCCACCCTGCAAAGTTCTCGTCTTCCGGCATTGCACATCCATTTCCTCGTCAGTCTCCGTTTTCTTCCGTTGCCGAAATCCATTCTTCGGCAAGCGAAACGGAAAGTGCAGAGGTCGTAAAGTCCGGAATACTAAGAACTAGCAGATGGTCGACGTGCCGGGATGTGACAGGAGTTAAGACGACAAAAATGGGAGTACAGTAAAAAGTATATATGCATACGAGAACATAAGCCGTTCGGGGAATGGGTTATCCATAACTCATGAATTGTAAATGGTCGGTAAACAAGATAAGATGTACATGATTCACAATGCTAGAATCATGAGAAATCCATAATGTAAAATCTATTGAAAGTAACTTGAAGCAAAGACATAATTGAAACAAATTGAGAATAACATATGGCTACCATAGTAATAAACCATGGTGAAATCGAGAATTCTATAAAAACAACAGCGAGAAATAGGTGATGCTACATATAAGACTAAAAAATGTGAGCTGTAGTCGGGTAGGAACATTGTCAAAGGTCCCATGAATCATGCAAAGGGCGAAGTAAAAATAATAGTGAGTGAATTAGTTGGGGAATGGAGGAGTGGAACAATGCAAGAGCTATAGGATGGTGGTTGCAAAAACCTCTCAAAGTGTAACAGGGAATCGATAGCGAAGCAAAAAAGGACAGGATATAAAGTATATCACAACAAGCGCTATGGACGCTTGAGTCCTGAGACGCTAAACCATAAAGGGAAGTAGAAGGCGGCCATAGTAAACCTTCACAAAAACACCTGCAACTTCATCAATGCCTCGAGTAGTGCCGAAGTAGTGAGCAATTGCCAGTACCCCTCATACTGAGTTTCTGCTCAAAAACTCATGAGTGCCAAAGCAAACTCTGTTGCTCCTCTAAAGTGCCCCTCAAAAGGAATGGGAATGTCTAAAAGAACAGAAGTGGAAGTGTGGAAAGCAAGGGCAAGCAAAAGTGCAGGCACATTATCAGCACTGGAGTCTTAGCCGCATAATGAAGATCAGTCTAGAAAAAAAAGAATCCACTTGAGTAAGATGAGGGAAGAAATTGAGACATACCTGATGGATCCCTGAAATCACAAACATTCATTAGTAGAGAGAAAGTCCAAGACATAACAATGAGAAAGAGTCAAGCAGAGGTTTGTTAGTTGGATGAGAGTGGAGCAAGAAAACTTCAGCACTGCACGGGAAGGGGACGAGTTTTGTTAGTTATATGAGAGTGGAGCAAGAAAACTTCAGCGGTGCTGCACGGGAAGGGGAGTCAACTAGAAAAGCAGAGGTTAAATGACTTAAGGTGAAAGTGAAGTATACAGTATATATATGAATTCAGAAGTCAAGTAGGACTCTCAAACAATGGTATGGTATGGTATGGTATACAGGCTAGAAAGTATATATGTTCATGTCTCGTCATGAACGGAATAAAGTGGAGTACCTTGAGGTTTCTAAGTAAAGGGTATGCAATGCGACCAATTTTTAAATTTTTTTTTTAGCTTAGTGAGTTATTCGAGGAAGATAGATGAACACTAGGTAATTATTTTTCTTCAAGCCACGGTGTTAAATGGAGTGATAGATATGGTATTTGATGCACTAAAGAGAGAATGCATATCATATGGAGCGAGGAATGTAGGATCTGATACATTTGTCTTGGGATGCACAAGTGCATATCATTCTAAATGTTAAGAGATATAAATTTAATTTTTATATTATACAATAAGGCAAGAGCGTATTATTCTAAAATTTTCAGGATATTTTTCTCATTTTTATATTTCACAATATATTTTAAATAATATTATTTGAATAGAATCCATAAGAAAAATCACATTACATGATAGTTCATATAGCTGCAGTTGCTTGTAAATTATATCATTCTAAATGTGAAAGGGTATCACTTTAATTCTTATATTTTAAATGATAGTTTATGTGATGCACCGGGAGGTATCATTCTAGTTTTTATATTTATTTTACAATATGGTAAGAGCGTCTCACTAAAAAGATATTTGGGATTTCACTCTCATTTTCATATTTTACAAATTTTTTTTAACAATATTAGTCTAACGTAATCCATAAGAAAATTATCACAGTAGATTTAGATGACAGTTCATATGATGCTGCAGTTGTTTGTAAATTATACGATTTTGCATAGCTCACGTTAGATGATAAATTTTCGGATATTCCCGCTCCTTGTAGACCGTATCTCAGGTGATACAGGGCAGATATCTGTTACAGATGTGATTGGAGGTTAGTTTCATTTTACTCTCTATATCTTTAGTTTTCCAATCCTTCTTGTTATCGCATGAGGTCTCTTTCTTTTCACCTTGAGCATGATAACCAAATCTTTAAAATTTTTAATTTTTTGAAATATTCTTCAGGTTTTTAATTCCCTCATAGATTCTCTATGATCCAAAGCCAATAATAATAATAATAATAATAATAATAAATCTTAGTAGCCTTTTATGGAAATTATCCGCACAAATCTATAGGTCGAGGTCGTTTTATGTTTTCATTGTTTTGGAAACGTATTACCCCGTATTAAGTTTTCAATGTTTTGGAAAGCAATTTGAATGTTATTAACGACTTTGGAACTTGTTATTATCATTTTGATTGGAATTCATGCTAGTGCCAATCGCCTTAATGGTTTATCTGGTCTTTTCTTGAATCTTGTTTTCCTTAAACAATCTTCTGCTGTTTAGGTCTTCGTAAAGTCCCAAAATAGGTGCCCCAGACGATCCTATTTAAAAGGTTAGGTGCACTACACGATCCATTTTTAGAAACCTAGATATGGTTAGTTATACTCGTGGAGTTGAATGAAAGTGGTTGAGTACTTGCAATACACTAAAACAATTAGATGTCCATGAAATTTATAATGGAAAGACAAGATGGGATCGAAAAGATAGACTGATATAGGGAAGAAATCAGACACAGAGAAAACGAGTTTAGAAACGAGATCACTTTATAGGTTAAGCTAGAGAAAAAGGTCACCCGAAGTAATTATTTAAGTTAGAACAGGTCCTTCCAATCGAATATAGTTTGATATTTTGTGAGAGATGGCATAAATGTATAATTAAAATGTATGATGCATGTATGTATGTATAAAAAATTCAACTGTGCTTGTAACCTACACCACAAGTTTTACATATTCCAATAAATTTCTCCTATTTTAAATTAAATTGATGTTTTAAAATGTACATTTAATCAACTTAAGTCGATTGATTATATAGGGTACACTGTTTGAACGGAATGTTCGGACGGGATGTGACTGCGTAAAGCGAACGAGAAATCTGTCCCATGGGAATCGAGCGTGATGGATCGGAAATCATACCTTCCAGCTTCCACTTGATCGTTTCGCATGATGGCAGAAACAGTTTCCGACCAAAGAAGATGACAACTAGCTGCCCCGGCACTGATGGGAACCGCCAGCTAAGCTATCTTCCACGTAATTGTCTATTTGAAATTTGCAAGGACGTCCGGGGCCAGATTAAGAAGGTAATATGCACATGGACAGCAAGATTGCTTCTCAATTCTATGGAGGAATTGTGATTTGATGATCATGGAAGGCCCATGGTGGTTGAAATACGTCAAATTTTCTCTGACTCTTCCTCGCATGCGGATCAGGAAATCTAGGCAAAGAGGTTGCCTTTTGTGGGGTCCAAGCATGAACCAAGGAGGGCTCAGCACACGTTTGACGTCGACGAGCAGGGAAAGCCACTCTTACAGCGAGTTCGGGTTCACCTTCTATTTCGCAACAGGAAAAACCTGTTGCAGCAAGAACGAATACGGCACCTCAAGAGAAGAATATTGTGGAGGCTTTTATATAAGTTCGCGGGTTGGCTTCTAATCTCTTCAGTTCTCTGCTTGTGAATTACGTCACACAGAGGGCTTCGAGTTTTATTCGAAGGATTGATGATGCTCAGTGTAGCTCCTGTCCAACTTGAGCAACCTTTCGAATTGGCTTAGGTTGGAAAACAGATTCCGAAGGCATGCGCAGGAACGGTGTAGTGCGAGCAATTTTGTTCCTCAACCTTGAGTTCACTTGTAAATTGACACATGAGCTCGCTCGAACTGAGTGTACCGTCAACAGTGCAGCCAGTTTGCAGCAATAACTTGGATCTATAAGAAATCTCCCGCTTCAACACTCTTAGCACATTGAAACAAGGTGCACGACTAAGCCGAAACGATGGCTCTTTCAGAAGTGGCGTCCATGGGAACGTCTATCATAGCGACAGCACAGAGTGTCAAAACTCATGGAGAGGCTTGGTACAAGTCATCCACGGCATGGGATAAGTTCCCATCACAAGTGACGGATCTGCGCCAGAAGCACGCTAGCTTGGTGTCCATCCTGACCAGATCTGGAATGGTGTTTGAAACCGCCGACACGACGTTGCTGGATCAGATGTGCACTCTGAGTCAACATCTTGACATGGAGGAAAGCAGGTTGGATAGTATGTCAGGCGCCTGTTTTTCCTGCTGCTTTCCAAAGCTCACAGGATTTCCTAATAAGATTGGAACGGGTATACAAAATGTGATCGATGGATTTGACAAAATCCTTCAGAGATTCGACCATTTGAGGAGTCTGTCCATAAGGATCATGTCTATGAGAAGATCCAACTTTGACGACCCCAGCGCAATGTAGCGCAAGCGAACGTTCCAGTGGGAGCTATTTACTGACTAAGTAGTGCACGTGGTAACCACCATTCTCGATGTGCTAAAGAGTGACCACCGGGGATTTTTCATTACTTGGAGAATCCTTCAGTAAAAGTACACTTGCTGGTGATTATGAATGCTTTGAATCAGAAAGCTCAAGCTCAGGTTCTGCAGGATGGAGACTTCAAGGACCGGGGCGTATCAAGATCACCTCAAAGCAAATAGTAAGCCCTATATAGGGTGCATTTCTGACCATTGTCTACAAGATGGAGTTCAGAAATATGCATGTTAAACACACGGAGGTTGTGGTACGTTTACGAACATCCGTCTGGGAACCATCTTATGGCATCGGCTGAATAGGAGCTAGAAGTTCAGATACTGCTATTAAAGTTATTAGATACTGCACCCTTCCGCTTTCTACCTTGTAGGTCTTGCGAACAAAATTTACTCTGCGCACAACCTAGCCAGAGTGGTCCAATCCACAGCAGTTAGCCGTTGATTCCCCCATGTGGATTCTTAGCAGGCATAGTAATGGATGAACACTTCTGCTCTCGGTTAGTGCTCAGACGTCCACCCTACAATCAGTCGAAATAGCCTCATTGCTGTTGTGCCGTGAGTAGTAACATCAGATTTCCTCAAGCCCACCCTTCTGTCAACCACCAACTTGAGGCAATTCAAATGAAGACGCAATTGGAGTCGTTTCCAGGGTCATTTCATCGGCCTGAGGAGGTGTACAGTAAATGAAGGGAGCTGGCTTTTGTAATAGTACAAATTGCAACATGCGCAGGCGTTCTCGAGAAGAAGAAATTCGAGTAGCCTCGGGAGCTTCAAAGTATAGCATTCTTTTTGAATTGAATTGATAGGGAAACATATGCAACAAGACACGACGAATATAACTGTCAAAGCACAGATGATGTTTCCTTTTTTGGGAACAGTTTGTATATGATAATAATGTGCACTAGAATCGTAGCATAATGAACACTTAGACTAGTTAGTTGAAATCATTCATCGATCAGCTGCCGATCGATATTCACCTGGTGCTTAGTGTCAGACCTTGGTGCTGCACATAAGATATTGATTGCTTTAGACACAACTCATTAGCTCGAGGTGCAGTCAATCAGTGATGTGGAAACTGATGACATGTAAACCTCTTGATCAGTTCCTGAGATTTGAGTTTCTACTCACTCTCATCATGGGGCCACAGCAAGCGTGTACGCCAGTTGCTGTCTTGGGGATTGAGCACTTTGGACGTATCCATGCAAATTCATTTGCGCTCCACCGTATAAAACCTTCTGGTATAAAAATTTGATGAAAATCTTGCACTTGCCTCACGCGTACGTAACGAGAAGTATTGAGTTTCAAATTCTCTCTTGATTGCAAATAATTTTATGCCTGCGAGAATCTTGCCTGGAAAGTTCTGAAGTTCATGGTTCTGACAATCTTCTCTAGATCTCAAAATGAAATCTACTTTTCAAGTTCTGTATCTACACTGCTTTCTTTACACAGAAACTCACACCATGATTTCTTCCACAACAATTCGTCGCTGTCCTTGGTCTGGATGTCCTACACGAAAATCGCAACAACAAATCAAACCAGGATACGTTTGTGAACGCTGGACTACGCGGTAGAACAATGGGAACTGTAGAATGCACAGCAATCCCGTCCAGTCAATATGTACTTGTCGATTTGTGTTCATTCAATTTGTATTCAATCTAGTCCAGTTATTACCAAGTCACCACACAGAAGCAGAATACCAATCTGAAATTTCAAATTTGTGAGAATTTTCATCCTCAGTGGGGAAGAGTATGATAGTTCTCAATCGATGGTTCCGTTTCCAAGGTGAAGATTCCAGATTCTCTGATTTCCTTACATAGTGTGGAGGACGCTTGGACAACTGGTATTGAATCCGCTGTGAAGCAATGTGAAATCCTTCGCTCAGAGTTCTACTAGGATCGGTTTCGAGAGTTGTAGCAAACGGGTTCTATAGGTTCTACAGCTGACCGTAGATTCTGCAATCGGACGCGTGTAGAGCGCAACTGCTGTTCTCTCGCTCGAGAAGATGAAGAATATCTGTTGAGCAAGCAATCTACAGTCGAATCGAAAACATCTGGAAACTGTAACTAGTGTGCTTTGCTGGACCAGTTCATTCCATGACACTATCATCATGTGCTTCGTGCGCTTACTACTGTACTTATCGGATCTCATCATCAGCGGAATGTCTCCATAACTGTTCAATCCCCGGTTTTAATTCCGCCAGCACGCTCTAGAGGTTACGTTCGTAACTTCTAAATTCCATGGATGTGAATATCGTATGTTAAAATATACTTTGATTGATGGTCGATTACTTGAATATATTCTAGAATTGATTTTATTTTATTAAATATTTTATATTTTATAATTTATGAAAATAAATGCATTTAATATGATTTAAGCTTCAATTTGTTTTGCCTCATGTTCATATTTTTGCATATTTAATTTTGTTATCAAATCATTATTTTTGGTAAGGATATAATTGAATGATTTATTGATTAAGGATATAATTGAATGATTTATTGATTAAGAAGGAAACTCCTTAATGAGGTTCTCATAAATTCATATGAAATGAGTACTAAGCACAAGGAATTGGAGAGAAAGATGTAGAGGAGGGTAGTACGTGAAGAAAAGAGTGCAAAGTGCCCTTGTACAAGGAGGTCTTCGCACACAAACGTCCATGTACAAATTTGATTGTGCTTTCACCTAGACAAAGAAGTGCAGCCGATAACCAGTGGCATTCAAAAAAATTGTTCACATTTGGCATTTTGCAAACGCTTTGGATGTGAGAATGATTGTTTGAAAAATGTTTCACATGTATGGAGAAGTGCAACTCACCAAAAACATGGCATGTACGAGAAAGGACAACTTGCTATCCATCAAGTGCTTTACATGTGCAAAGGACAAGTGCCTACTTACTCTTCAACCACCAAATGACTGAAGAATGACCAAAGAATTCACTTTCCATAGAAGCAATTCTGTATTCAGAGTTGAGTGAGTGAGATTCCTTGAGTCTTAGTGGATATTCGTAGTTTCCTAGTATTCGGAGTTGTTCAACACTCAAACTCATTTCAACCTTCACATTAGTCTTCTTCCATACTTGATATGCAACATGGTTTTCACTCCAAGAAACTATAGGAATGTTCTCTAAGCTATTCTTTGTGCACAAGCCATTAATAAGTGGACCATCTATTGTAGTGAAAAAGTCATATAGAATAAGCATGTAGGGTTCTTGCTCAAGAATTAGAAATTGAGTAACTTCACCATCGTCCATGAGATGAAGTGGAAGAAAGAGAAGACTTTGGGGGATTTGAGAGGAAACCCATTCAATTAGATAGAAGAACATTGGAGTATGGTACTTGGCCCAAATCTAGTATTGTTAGGAGCAATGACACTAGATACCAAGTTTGTTGATTGGGAGTTTATGGATGAGATTAAGGCGACTTTCAAAGATAAAAGGTTGAAGAATAACAGATGGAGAGTTTGACAACTACAAAGATGTAGCTTGGAGTGCAATCGTGGAGGTAATTATGAAATTGTTTAAGCCAAAGTGAACAACCACTTGATTAAAAGCCAAGTGGTCTTCGTAGACTACATGTATAAAAGAGAGGCAATGAATTGGAAGTAGATGTTCAATTTCCATGCAACAATGCCTCATAAGGAAACCCTAAACTTTGTGTTGGAGTGAGGAGTGACCTATCTGGCACCATTTGCCATCCATTTTTACATGGAAGATGAATCTGCTTACCAAAGAGAAGCACAAGAAGTTCCCAAGCTACTTTCACTATGCACGCTACTTCACATCACAACACAAAGGATGATCACTTATCAAGGAGTATTGGGTAGCCAATGACAAGTATGAAAATATTGTCAACTTTGTATAAATATTGGAAACATTGTATGAATATTGGTAATTGTGGAGGAAGAGGACACTACTCCAAAGGTCATTAAGAGAGGCATTCCCAAAAAATTGCACAAGACAATAAAGAGGCTATAATTCAATACAAAGGTGATAGAAGTATCCTCATTGGAGGGAGAGGCCAAGGATACTAAAGAAGAGAAAGAAGAGGAAGAGCAAGGATCATTTACCTTGTAGAAGTTGGCCTCCAAATTAAGGGAAGAAGACTATACAAAGATGCATTGTTGACCACAAATCCAAACCAACATGTGGGAAATGAATAAGAAGCAGATCAAGAAGGAGAAGCAAAGGTGCAAGGGGAGGCTACACTACAAGCCAAAGAGCCCCAAGTCCAAATCAAGAAATAGGTGTTCAAGAAACAAGAATGCAGAAACAAGAAACAAGAAACAAGAATACACTATCATCTTCAAGAAGAAGAACTTTGGCCCAAAGTTCTTATTCTTGAAGGTATTTCAACTCAAAGTTCAACTTTCAATGAAGCCAAAGACCTTTGGCCCAAAGTTCAGCTTGAAGTCAAAGACTTTTGGCTTGAAAAAAACCAAGTAGTCAAAGATGCAAAGGAAGTCAAAGTGGAAGTGGAGTGTGAGGCCAAAGACCCTTTACTAGAAGTGCGAAATGAAGTAGGAGAAGGATCAATTCCAATAGCCTAAGTACCAATAAAGGAAGTGGCACTCTTTGTCATCCATTAAATAAGAGTGGCACTGCAACTTATGGAAATTTTGCTTCCACAATATCAAGAGTGCATATAGATTGTAGATTACACTACCTTGGTGCAAAGCATGCATAAGCAAATTTATGCCAAAAAGGAAAGGGAGGACTGCACCAAGGAGGAGGCAGCCAAGGCCATGAACCTCTAAAAATAAGAAGCCAATAAGGTGAATGCCTTGGTGCTAGAGGACCATGGATTTAAGAGGCAGAATGTCTCTCTTGCAATGGACCAAAGTTGGAGTGAAGAAAGGAACCAAAGATTACAAGGGGAGGAGAGTGCACTTAGGTTAGAGCAGAAGCAAAGACAACTTTGGTACAAAGACTAATACAAACCAAGGACAAAGCATTGGTAAGTACTTGGAGCAAGTTGAAGAATTCCAAGGTCATGATTATGACCTTGGACTTGCAAATAGTTGAGTATCATAAGGAGATGTCCATCCAACTAGAGCATCAAACCAAGGAATTACATAAGGAGATGGAAAAGGAAGTAGCCAGAGCACAAATGCACAAGAAATTGAAGATAAAGAACCACCAATTGGAAGAAGAGAAGTTTAGCAAGTTACCTAATAGTTGGAAGATGCAAGGGACTTCTTCATGGGAATGTTGGAAGAAGAGGTGTAAGTGAGGAGACTTAAGACAAAGATACATGAGCTCATGTTGCAAGTCCAAACATCGAAGGGGAAAACTTATAAAGAAGAGAAAATGGACAAGCTATCTATTAAACTTAGGTAACATTTGGATAGGCAATCCTTGAAAATCTATGAGACCTATTTGTTAGAGATAGCCAAATATAGAGAACAAACCAAATGTCTCCTTAGGAATTTTAAGTGCAAAGGTAGTCTTCACAAGAGTGTGTCATGCCAAAGATGCTTCACCTCATTAAAAGAAGGACAATGATACTAGAGTAACCCAAAGTCCTTCTTAGTTGTAAATATTTGTAGTTGTAAATAACGGAAGGAGAAAGCCTTTAGTGTGGTACATATCTTTATAGTTGTAGACATTGGGAGTTATAAGTCCAAATGATGTAAAGTCCAAGTTGTGTTTGGGGAAGATCTAACACCTTTCCTAACATGTGTAAGGAGCTTAATCACCTATAGATGATTAGGATAAGATAGGATTAGGATCTTAAGTGTATGCTGTAGATAGTAATAGAGGATTTTTTAAGTAATCCACTTAGATCTTCATCCCTTTAGAGCAAGCAGAAATGTACTTAAGACTTAGGACAAAAGGCATTTAGATTCATTTCTATACTTTCAAATTTCAATAAAGAAAACATTGAGTTCTTTGCAAATTATGTCTTTCCATTCAAAATATTGATATATTTTGAATGGAAAGACACAATTTGACTATTTGAGTTGAATAATGGTGAGGAATTTCACAATAGGATCACAAGTGCTAGAGCACAAAGAGGTGTATTTGAATTTGATCAAGATGTGTGGTTCTTGAGGGACCTAAAGGAGTCAACCTATGTGTTGAAGAGTCAATCTAGATTTGTATTATTGGGAGTACCACCAAATTGAAAGGCAAAGGCATTGCCCAACATGAAGGAAACTTTTTAGGTGTGCCTTGGGAGGGAAGGGTAGTATGTAGTTCTATAATTGAGGTCTTTGGAGTGAGGGAGCATTTTGAGTGAAGTGAACCATCACCTTTAGAGATAATTTGGGGCCTACTTGTAGTGAAAGTGATCTTTAAGTTTCCCTTTCGTAGTATGCCACAAGAGGTGACACTATACTCTTCTAGGAATGGTTTGTGCCCAAGAGGTTAAATAGAAAATAATAAATGAACTACAAAGTAGTAACACTTTTCTTCAAATCTATGAGTTTTTACCAATATCCTTGAGGGAACTATGAAAATCTAGTGTTGACATACTAATAGTATAATCAATAAGAACAGGTCAGTTTCATGATAATATTATTTGGAAGTGCTTAGTCATGAAGGAATCAATGTCACTTTGTCACAGGTTTTTTATTGTTATTTTTCATGCTATTGTCCTCTTGGATAGGACAATTCCCAAAAGAGGTAAAAATCACACGATGGCACAATATAGAAAAGAAAACCACACATACAAATTGCATTCACAAAAGATCTCTTGGCTCTTGGCTCTTGAAGGTGATGGTTCAATTTTTATTGGAAGTCATCCTCTACAAAGGTCTATATCCTTGCAATCACCTATATTGTGCATACAACAATGCCAATGAAGACATTCTACCCTTCCCAAAAGGTGTACCGCATTGTTATATTGCAAGTTTGTGATCAAAGGGGTTTTGGTTACCTATGGTACTTCAAGACACTCATAGCTCTTGTGGTTTATCAACATTTTGACTTAATACTTCAGAACATCCCAGTCAAGCTTGATTGCCTTCCTGCACCTCAACACTTGCATTCTTACTTTGAGTTCCTCACCACTACTCCACCCAATGATCATGAATCATACACAATATTGATATAGACACATTAAGGTCCATAGAGATCCTTATCACACTATCTCCAATATACATGTTCATTCATACATACACAAAAAATCACAACTTGACCATACACCCAAACATGGATAACAAAATGATGAAGTTGTAATTTCACACAAGCATGAGTGGAACTATACTCAAATAAACAGCTAAACTTCAAAACATTGAACTTGTATTATATAGGGGTTATTCCCCTTATACTTTTTGCTAAAAAATGATGGGGATTCATGGTTGTGTGATGCCATGATCCCCAGTTTAAGCTCTAAACCAATTGGTACTAACCCTAATGTATCTACTCTATCCTGCCCAATTGATGTTATGATGGCATGACCTAAAAAAGGGCACCCATTGTACACTCCATTGGTTATAGACTTCTAGCTAGGTCTTGGGAGAGGGGTCCTAATGATATGGCAATGGCAAAACTGTCCTACTCTACACAACCATTGCCCTACTTATAAATATGTCATTCCTCTATTGACATTTGATCCCCACGGGTAGGCTATCTTGATGATGCTTGACTACAATGGTCTCCCACCATGATGAAGGCTGACTCCAATGGTTGTGGCATAATGACTGCACCCCAAAGGTGTAATCTATCTCACATATGTACAAGGGTTCAGCAAGTCTCTACTTCCTTGACCTACTCGGCTTTCATGACACATCTTCTCCCTTGCATCTTAGAATAAGCTCACCTACATGCTACTAATATTCTTCCCACTCTTGGCTTACCTTGGATAGTACATTGTCAAATTTTTCAGTAATGTGCTTCCAAAGCTTCTCATCTAGCTTAGTAAATTGCTTTGATGAATAATACTTTGTTCCTAGGGCATGTATCTCCAACATTAACTCCCAAATCTTTGCATGATGAAGCTAGGTCAGTCTTGCTTCTCCCACTTGCACTTTTAGCTAGTTTGTAGTGTCCTCCACTATTGTGATCACTTGCATCCGCTCCTCATCTAGGGTGTCCCGGATGGATTGCACTTCCATGTGTTCCTACATCCTAATCTGCACACAGAGGATCTGCTCATAGTCTTTGTAACCACTAACAATTATGGTCAATTCCTTAATGTGCATCTAAGCCTTATCCACCTCCGGGTTTAAGGGCATGCTTGTCTTTGGCACTTTAGCTACGGAGAACCTTTAGTTCTTTCTTGAGAGACTCCACCTCCTCATCCTTAGCTCTCAACTGCTCCTTGTGCTTCTTCTTCATCTTCTCAACATGACACACTGCCTTATGGGTTAGTACATTGGAATCTAAGCAGGTGATTTGTTATCATGCTCCTAATATCTTCATCTTCATCAGGTCCATCTCTCTTTCCTTCCTCTTCAATTTTTCTTGTTGTGCCACCTTGTAGTCTATGAATGCTTGTTTGCACAAGGGGCAGTACCAATCTTCATCACTGTAAGTTTAGCCTTCACTTGATGCAACTCCCTTTGGTACTATTTCAGCAAGGTATCATTGTTCTTCTTCAACACCTTCTGGTTTGCACACAAGACATCCCATCTTGCTATTGCTCTTTGTTGCTTTGTGTAATACTAATAGCTAGACATATCATCTAGAGTTGAAAATTGGCTTGGTAACATCTGGAAGGATGTTATCTATGATGGGTTAGGTAGATCAAATAGAGATGTCACCAAAAGAGTACTTCTACTAAGAGGGCAAGAGTAAAAAATAGCTTTAATTTGTAATACCAAAAGCTAGACATATTATCTAAAGGTGGAAATTGGCTTGGTAACATCTAGAATTATGTTATGCATGATAGGCTAGGTATTTTAGATCGGAGTTTCACCAAAAGAGGACTTTTACTAATAGGGTAGGAGCCAAGAATAGCCTAGAAACTTTAGAGCCAATTTCAAAGGCCTAAATGGATGAATTAGGCCTCAAAAATATGCAAACCCCCCCCCCAAACAAAGGAAAGGCTGGCCTTCCCTCCCCCCAGGTTTGTCTCATTGAGAGCTTTCCAATAGTACCTCACCCATGCGATTTGGAGATTCCTACAAGAAGATTCCCTAAACATTCCTTCTAGTCAAAGATAGTTTGACCAACTAGATAAAATCAAAACCAACATGTCACCCATGCATGCAACCAATCTAAGGGAAGAGCTTGCTTTAAGGTCACTAATCCATGTATCTGATCCAAGGGTGGAGATTCCTTTGGAGGAGTCCCCTTTGCTATATAATATAGTCAAGGTGCTCCTTTGGGGCATGGGAGGTTGAGTGTAAAATTGTGTGTTTCTTCTCTTGTGTTTCTCTTTGGGTCTCATATCCTTGGAAAATTACACTTTGTGTCTTTTTCTATAAGATCCCCCTCTAGCTCACAAACTTGTGACAAGTTGGCACCCATGACCATTTCTCCTTTTTTGGTTTGTCCCACCAAAGTTCACTCATGATGACAACTCTCCCTTCTTGTGACCATGGACCCCCTTCCAAACGGTATGACCTTACAAACCATCAACTTGTCCAACTTCCACTCTAGGTATTGGCAATGTCCCCAAAGCTTAGCCAATTGAGTCTCTAGGCACACAATACAAACATGAGCCTCGGTCAACTCCTTTGTTCCCAACTCCTAGCTTCTTTGCATGTTTAGATTTGATAGTGTAAGAATGCTATAATGTGCTTGTAATCTATCAAGGTCAGGTTGATGTCATGATACGCCAACAATATGTCTTCCATAGCCTTTAGGATTGGCCCCAACATATGAACAATCCAAGCCAGTAGGGGTGGGTACTTCACATGTGGTCCAATCTTGACCCTTCATAGGAGTCGGGCTAGCCCTCATTTTTCCATGTTGTGGTGTCAAGGCCACTTCCCAATTTTGGGGGTGGTCATGAATAAGTGTTGTGGCTATTGGGGTGTTGTAATAATATGGAGTTTAGTGATGAAGTTAGTCAAGGCTAACAAAGTAGTGAATAGGCCAAATTAGCCTAGAATATTCTAGAAGTATCTAGGAAGCTTCTTGGGAAGCTTCCCACTAGTTTAGCTTGCACCTCAAGTAGATAGTTTCTAGAAGGAAGCTTCTAGAAGCTTCCAACCAGCTTAGCTTGCACGCCAAGTCTAAAGCTTCAAGATAGCTTCAAGAAGGAAGCTTCTTGAGAAGCTTCCCGGTTAACTTGGCTTGCACTCCAAGAAAGAGGCTCAAGGAAGCTTCTTGAGAAGCTTCTCAAGAGCCTTGTATACCCTCTACAAATACCAAAACCAAAGCTCATGTTAGGCATTTGGAGTTTTCTCACATTCAAATATCCCAATGTGATCTTCCATTCTCCTATCTCTCTTCTTGATCTTGGTCTTTTACATTGGTATCAAAGCAAGAATAGGATGGATGAAATTTATGGACCACCAAATCCATTTCTGCTAGACCATTGGGATTTTAGTGTCCAAGTACTACCTAAGCATCATTTCACACAATTCTTCACCTCATGCTTTAGATAGGATTTTCTACATATAATCACCTTGTCTAAAGAACCTTTGGTGCCTCCAATTGTAACTTATGGAGAACGGTGGACATGCTACATGTATGTGTTAATAAATTAGATAAATTGGGGATAGTGTGATAGAGTAGAAGCCATGGTGGTGATGCATGAATTTATCTTTACTATGCAATAACAAATTGAGCACCTTACTCAATTGTTGGATGAACGAGATCGGCATAGACAAGAGTAGGTAGAGGGGGCACAAGTTCAAGAAAGGGAAGAGAAATCCAATTTTTGAGGCCTAAGGTATTGAAGGCAAGAACCTTTTGGGTGTAGTGGAAAATTTTATGTTTGATTGTGAACGTTACTTTGAAGCAACAAACCTTCAAGATGAACAAAGACAAATTCTATTGGCCTCAAGCCAATTGGATGGAATGGCTAAATTATGGTGGCGATTTAGAGTGGAAGAAGTTGAGCGGTAGTTTTTCATGCCAATCTTGACATAGGAAGAATTCAAGAGTGCAATAATTGGGTGGTTCCAAGCTATAAATGCCACACGGACCACATGAGATAAGTTGGCAAAATTGAAGCACATTGTCTTGATAAGAAGCTATATCACTCAATTCTAGAACACCATTATGCAAATTCTAGATATACTAGATGGAGAAGCTCTAGATCATTTTTTGAGAGGCTTGAAGTCCCGCACTAGACTGGAAGTAACTATGCGTGAACCCAAAGACTTGGAGGAAGCTATGCAGTTGGTTGAGCACTTTGATTCCTTGGTTGCAACAACTTGGTCTCAACCTCGGCCTTCCCCAAACCCAACCCACACTCTACACACGAGTGGAGGAGCCAATTCCAATGGATATTGATTCCATCCAGCAAAGACCACTTGCCATAGTAGATTGTGAAAGATTACAAAAAAATGGTGGATGTTTTTATTATTGCCAAATTGGACACCGCATTGCAGCATGTCCACTCAAGAATGAACAAACTTGACAAGTTGCCCAAATAGAATTTGTGGAGTGGAATGATCAGGGAAACAAGGAATCCCAATAGGAGATTTTGAGCCACCAATTGGGAACTTGATTAGTTCCAATAGGATTGAAGGCTCAACCTATGCAAGTTTGTTTCACTTGCAAGGCATGATATTTGATCGTGGTTGTAGGATTTTGGTTGATTATTGAAGTTTTGAGTTTGATAGGAATACTCAATTGAGTATTCCTATCAAACCAGTAATTAGAAGTACATTGATGATGGCGGATGGTAGAAAGGGTTCTGCATTTTGTACATTGTGTCTTGTTCCCTTCAAGATTGGGAAGAAATATTTAGAGTGTATGAGGTTTGTAGTGGCACCTCTACATTATGATGTCATTCTAGGACTACATTGGCTGAACATCATAAGGTTCAATTTGATTAGACCCGACAACAAATTCAAGTACAACACCAAGGTATGAATTTCCCATTAGGTTGTTTGGCACCTTTGAGTAAGACACCTAAGGATAGTCAGTTCCAAGATGGGAAGTTTGTAAGGAAGCAGCCATAAAGCAAGTCTTGAAGGAAGAGACGCCCCTAGATAAGAAGTTTGTTAGTGAAGCAGCTATAGAGCAAGCTTTGGAGGAAGATAAGTCCGTTTTTGCAGTGTGGATCAAACCGATTGTACAGGAGAATCTAAAGAGGGTTAAGAGCCTCATCAAGCAATGGTTGACGGAGGAGTTGCACATAGTTTAGGAGTTTATGGATGTGTTTTTAGATGATCTACCAAAGGGATTACTCTATGATCATGGTATGCTCTTCAAGATTGAGTTAGTACCAAGGAGTACTCCAATGAGTAGACCAATTTATAGGCTCTCATCCAAGGATTTGAAGGAGTTGCAAACAACACTTATGGAGTTGTTAAAGAAGGATTTCATACAACATAATATATCTCCTTGGGGAGCACCGATACTATTTGTTCCAAAGAAGGATGGAGGACTTTATTTCTATATTGATTACCATGGGATCAATAAACAGATAGTGAAGAATGCATACCCTTTGCGTTGGGTTGATGACTTGCTTGATCAATTGAGTGGAGCACGATACTTCTCCAAGTTAGATCTTTACAATGGCTATTGGTAAATCTCCATTGATAAGGATGATGTGCAAAAGATTGCCTATTGCACAAGGTATGGACATTTTGAGTGGAGAGTTCTGCCTTTTGGGTTCACTAATGCTCCAACAATCTTCATGGATCATATGCATCGGGTGTTGGATGGATTGTTGGACCAATTGGATGGTGGTGTTCTTGGATGATATCTTAATCTTTAGCAAGACAGAGGTAGAACATGTGAATCACATGCAAGAAGTCCTAAGAAAACTACAATAGTGGAAGTTTTATTGCAAGAAGTTGAAGTGTGCTTTTTAGCAAAAAAAAGAAGTTACCTTCTTGGGTCATAAAATCTCAGCGGAAGGGATCAAGATGGAAGAGGAGAAAATCAAGGCCATCACTAATTGGTCTATTGCAAAGGATGCTATTAAAGTACATGCATTTAATGGATCAGCTAGTTTTTACCGACGGTTCATCCACTACTATGCTCATGTGGCCGCACCATTATCCAATCTTTAAGGGAAGAACTTGAACTTTCAATGAACCAACAAGCACAAAGAAGCATTCCAAAAGTTGAAACATATGGTGTACCAATACCAATTCTTCAACCATATGATCCTCAACTACCATGTGTGGTTGATTTCAATGCTTCTAACTTTGCAATTGGAATTGTGTTGCAAGAGGAATTCACAAATGGATTATATCCCATTGCCTTTGTGCCTTGCAATCTAAATACAAAAAAAAGGAATTACTCTGCTTGAGATTAGGAACAACTAGCAATGGTATATGCCACCAAGGTATGGAGGCACTATCTCTTGGGGAAACAAGTGGTCATGCAAACTGATCATGTTGTAAACATGTTGCAACATGTGCACTTGTTGCAAACATTACATTTGGAACACATGAAGAGTCAATATCATTGATGGGAAGAAAAACTATAGTTGTTTGACATCAAACTTGAGTACAAATCTGGTCAATTCTATGCTATTCTTGATGCCCTATCATGACAACCTGATTTGAAGTCTCTTCCTCTCAAGAACCAATAATTAATTCCTTCATTTGGAACACATCAAGAGTGGATATCATTGATGGGAGGAACAACTATAGTTTTTTGAAATCAAACTTGAGTAAAGACTTGGTCAATTCCATGCCATCCTTGATGCACTATCATGACAACCTGATTTGAAGTCTCTTCCTCTCTACATGGCAGCAATTACTATGGTGTCAATTGACTCCAAGGTCCAAATCAAGTTTAGGAAACTCTACAACAAGATCCATTTTTTCAAATGGTACAAGGGCATCTTGCAATTTGTAACAATATGGAGTTTAGTGACGAAGTTAGTCGGGCTTACGAAGTAGAGAATAAGCCAAAATAGCCTAGAATATTCTAGAAGCATCTAAGAAGCTTCTTAGGAAGCTTCCCAACTAGTTAACTTGCGCCCTAAGCAGGTAGCTTCTAGAAGCTTCTAACTAGCTTAGCTTGCACGCCAAGTAGGCGACTTCTAGAAGGAAGCTTCTTGAGAAGCTTCCTAGTTAACTTGGCTTGCACTCCAAGAAAGCGGCTCAAGGAAGCTTCTTGAGAAGCTTCAAAGGTCTTGTATGCTACCTATAAATACCAAGGCCGAAGCTCATGCTAGGCATTCGGAGTTTTCCTTCATTCAAGTGTCCCAATGTGAATTTCCATTCTCCTATTTCTCTCCTCGATTTCGGTCTTTTACATTGGTATCAGAGCAGGAATGGGATGGATGGAATTTATGGACCACCAAATCCACTTCCGCCAAACCATTGGGACTTTCATGTCCAGATATTACCAAAGCATCACTTCACACAGTTCATCACCTCACGCTTTGGGTAGGACTTTCTACATATGATCACCGTGTCAAAGGAACCCTTGATACTTCCAGTTGTGACTTATGGAGAACGGTGGACGTGTTGTATCTATGTGTTAATCAACTAGATAAATTGAGGGTAGTGGATTAGGGTAGTAGCAATGGCCACAATACCGGATGTTATCCTTGCAATGCAACAACAAATCGAGCATCTTACTCGATTGTTGGATGAACGAGACCAGCAACGACGAGAACAGATAGACAGAGCGCCAGTTCGAGATGGAGAAGATCGCATTCGATTTCCAAAACGCAAGGTGTTTGAAGGCAAGAATGTTCCAGGCACAGTGGAGAATTTTGTGTTTGACTGTGAACGTTACTTTGAAGCCACCAATCTTCAAGACAAGCGGAAACAAATTCTCTTGGCTTCTAGCCAGTTGGATGGCGTGGCAAAACTTTGGTGGCGATTCCGAGTAGAAAGAGCTGAACGACAAATTGTTACACCAATTTTGACATGGGCAGAATTCAAGGATGCAATACTTGGTCAATTTCAGACTATAAATGCCACCCGAGCTGCACGAGATAAATTGGCGGAGTTGAGGCAGATTGGTTTGGTGAGAAGCTACATCACACAATTTCAGAATATCATCATGCAAATTCCAGATATCCAAGAAGGTGAAGTTCTAGATCAATTTGTGCGAGGATTGAAGTCACGAACCAGATTGGAGGTGACCATGCAAGAGCCACAGAACATAGAAGAAGCCATGCAATTGGCTGAGCATTTTGATTCCTTAGTTGCGACAACTTGGTCTCGACCTCGACCTACACAAAACCTACCAGTACCACGAGTGGAAGAACCGGTACCAATGGAGATTGATGCTATCCAACGAAGACCACTTGGCACAGCAGATAGAGAGAGATTACGACAAAATGGAGGTTGCTTTTATTGTCGCCAAGTTGGACATCACATTGCTGAATGTCCACTTAGGAATGGGCGACCTCGACAAGTTGCCCAGATGGAGTTTGTGGAAAAGAATAATCAGGGAAACGAAGAATCCCAGTAGGAGATTTCAAGCTGCCTACTAGGAGCTTGATTAGTTCCAATGGGATTGAAGGCTCGACCTATGCAAGTTTGCTTCACTTGCAAGGTACGATATCTAATTGGGGTTGTAGGATTTTGGTTGATTCTGGAAGTTCAGAGAATTGCATGTCTATGCAAGTAGCAAAGGAATTGGGTATTCCTATCAAGCCAATGATTGGAAGTAGTTTGATGATGGCGGATGGTAGAAAAGGTTCTGCATTCCGCACCTCGCATCCTGTTACCTTCAAGATTGGGAAGGAGTATTTGGAGTGTATGAGTTTTGTAGTGGCACCTCTACACTATGATATCATTCTGGGTCTACCTTGGCTTGAACGTCATAAGGTTCAATTCGATTGGACCCGACGTCAGATTCAAGTACAGCACCAAGGTAGGAATTTCCGATTAGGTTGTCTGGCACCTCTGAGTAAGGCACCTAAGAATAGTCAGTCCCAAGATGGGAAGTTTGTTGAGAAGGTAGCCATAGAGCAAATCTGGAAGGGAGATGAGTCCCAAGATGGGAAGTTTGCCAGGAAGGCAACCATAGAGCAACCTTGGAAGAGAGATGAGTCCCTAGAAGGGAAGTTTGTTAATGAAGCAGCCATAGAGCAAGCTTTGGAGGAAGATAAGTCTGTATTCGCGGTGTGGATCAAGCCGATTGCACAAGAATAATCTGAGGAGGGCCAAGTGCCGCATCAAGCAATGGTTGATCGGATAGTTCAGGAGTTTGCAGATGTGTTTCCGGATGATCTGCCAAAGGGATTACCCTCCGATCGAGGTATGCCCTTCAAGATTGAGTTATTGCCAGGGAGTGCTCCAGTGAGTAGACCAATCTATCGGCTCTCACCAAAGGAGTTGGAGGAGTTGCGAACAACACTTACAGAGTTGTTGGAGAAGGATTTCATACGACATAGTACCTCTCCGTGGGGAGCACTGGTACTATTTGTTCCAAAGAAGTGTGGAGGACTTCGTTTCTATATTGATTACCGTGGGCTCAATAAGCAAACCGTGAAGAATGCATATCCCTTGCCTCGGATCGATGACCTGCTTAATCAACTAAGTGGAGCACGCTACTTTTCCAAGTTGGATCTTTGTAGCGGCTATTGGCAAATTCCTATTGAAGGAGAGGACGTGCAAAAGACTACTTTTCACACAAGGTATGGACATTTTGAGTGGAGAGTTCTACCTTTCGGACTCACTAATGCTCCAGCAGTCTTCATGGATCAGATGCATCAAGTGTTGGAGGGACTATTGGATCGGTCCGTGGTGGTGTTCTTAGATGATATCTTAATCTATAGCAAGACAGAGGCAGAACATGTGAATCATGTGCGAGAAGTCCTAAGACGACTACGACAGTGGAAATTTTACTGCAAGAAGTCAAAGTGTGCTTTTTGGCAAAAGGAGGTTACCTTCTTGGGTCATAAGATCTCATCAGAGGGGATCAAGATGGAAGAAGAGAAGATCAAGGCCATTACTGATTGGCCTACCCCAAAGGATGCTACAGAAGTACGAGCATTCAATGGACTGGCCAGTTTTTACCGACGGTTCATCCACTATTATGCTCACGTGGTTGCACCATTGACTGACCTCTTGGGAAAGAACTCGAGCTTCCAATGGACCACCAAGCATGAAGAAGCATTCCAGAAGTTAAAGCATATGGTGTCTTCAAGACCCATTCTTCAACCATATGATCTGCAACTACCTTGTGTGGTTGATTTTGATGCTTCTAACTTTGCAATTGGAGTTGTGTTGCAACAAGAATTTCCAGATGGACTACATCCTATTGCCTTTGTGTCTTGCCGACTAAATGCAGCTGAAAGAAATTACTCTGCTCGAGATCGAGAACAACTTGCAATGGTATATGCCACCAAGGTATGGAGGCATTATCTCTTGGGGAAACACGTGATCATGCGAACTGATCACAAGCCATTGTTGCAGACCTTACACTTAGAGCACATGAAGAGTCGACATCATCGATGGGAAGAGCAACTCCAATTGTTCGACATCAAACTTGAGTACAAACCAGGTCGGTTCCATGTCATCCCTGATGCTTTATCACAACGACCTGATTTGAAGTCTCTTCCTCTCATCACGGCAGCAATTACGACAGTGTCAATTGATCCCAAGATTCATAACGAGTTTCGGTCAGCTCTACAGCAAGATCCCTTCTTCCAAATGGTACATGGTTGGCTAACAACAGGTGACAAGGAGTACAACACCTTCTCCTTCAAGGAAGGCCTTCTATTCCATGCGGACCGGATCTATGTTCCAACCAAAGGTGATCTTCGCCTTGTGCGCCTTCAAGAAGCCCATGATTTACCCATTGCTGGTCACATGGGTGTGGATAAGACCTTGGGTACCCTCTAACGTCAATGGTGGTGGCCCAACATGACACGGGATGTTTGAGAATTTGTCCGATCATGTGAGAGCTGCCAACGTAACAAGGCCAGCAACCAGAAGCCGGGTGGACTCCTTCAACCGCTTGCCGTTCCATCAGCTCGTTGGGAGCATGTGAGCTTGGATCTCATCACATCCTTGCCAAAGACAAAACAAGGACACACCGCCATCGTGGTGTTTGTGGATAAGCTTAGTAAGCAAATCCACTTGGCACCAACCTGTGATACCGTGGATACTCCAACCTTAGCACAAATCTACTTTGACAATGTCTTCAAGCATCATGGCATGCCACGCGTACTCATCTCCGACCGTGATCCTTGCTTTACCGGGAAGTTTTGGCAAGCACTCTTTCAGATACTTGGTACCAAGCTTGCTTTGTCCACGGCCTATCATCCTCAAACTGATGGACAAATTGAACGCGCCAATCGTACATTGGAAGATATGTTGCGGGCCTTTGTCAATGTCCACCATACCAACTGGGATGAATGTCTTGCAGCTGCAGAATTTGCCTACAACAATTCCAAACAGGCAAGCACTGGATTTTCTCCCTTCTTTCTCAATTTTGGCCAAGATTCGCTTGTTCCAGATTCTCTTC
Source organism: Lunularia cruciata (assembly GCA_948567375.1). NCBI lineage: Eukaryota > Viridiplantae > Streptophyta > Marchantiopsida > Lunulariales > Lunulariaceae > Lunularia > Lunularia cruciata. Next base: position 13,719,308 of record OX419760.1, read on the forward strand.
TTGCTCCCCCTCCCTCTCAGGTTCCTCATACTTCTACATTCTTGACCACTATATCCCGCTCTCTCCAACAAGCCAAGTCTCACCTCCTTGTTGCTCAGAATTGCCAAAAACAATATGCAGACCATCATTGTCGTGATCTCACCTTTGAAGTTGGTGATAAAGTCATGCTATCCTCTAGTAACCTCCCTCTCCCACTTGATACCCAAGTTCGTAAACTTGCTCCTAATTGGATAGGACCCTTTGATATCACCCACATTCTCTCTCCTGTTGCTTATCGTCTTGCCTTACCTTGTCACATGCGTATCCATCCTGTCTTTCATGTTTCCAAGTTGAAACCCTTTGTTCCTAACCCTTCTTCCTTTTCCTCTCAAGTCCAACCTCCTCCTCTTCCTATCCCTATCAATGATCATGAGGAGTACGAAGTTGATCGTATTCTTTCACGTCGCCATATTCAATGAGGCCGTCGCCAACACACGGAGTACAAGGTCCTTTGGAAAGGGTATCCCCTTCATGATGCCACATGGGAACCTCTTTCTCACCTCCAGAATGCACAGATGGCCATCCAGGAATTCGAAGCTTCACTGGCGACGAGGACGTCACCAACTAGCGGCGGGGGAATATGTAACAATATGGAGTTTAGTGACGAAGTTAGTCGGGCTTACGAAGTAGAGAATAAGCCAAAATAGCCTAGAATATTCTAGAAGCATCTAAGAAGCTTCTTAGGAAACTTCCCAACTAGTTAACTTGCGCCCTAAGCAGGTAGCTTCTAGAAGCTTCTAACTAGCTTAGCTTGCACGCCAAGTAGGCGACTTCTAGAAGGAAGCTTCTTGAGAAGCTTCCTAGTTAACTTGGCTTGCACTCCAAGAAAGCGGCTCAAGGAAGCTTCTTGAGAAGCTTCAAAGGTCTTGTATGCTACCTATAAATACCAAGGCCGAAGCTCATGCTAGGCATTCGGAGTTTTCCTTCATTCAAGTGTCCCAATGTGAATTTCCATTCTCCTATTTCTCTCCTCGGTTTTGGTCTTTTACACAATTGATGACAAGGAATACTATACCTTCTCCTTCAAGGAAGGCCTTCTATTCCATGATTTTATGTCTTCCAAATCCATGTTTCAGCCAAGGGTGATCTCCGACTTGTATGCCTCCAAGAAGCCCATGACTTACCAATTGTTGGTCATATGGGTGTAGACAAGACCTTGGGTACTCTCCAACACCAATGGTGGTGGCCCAACATGACACGAGATGTCCGAGAGTTTGTGCAATCATGTGAGAGTTGCCAACACAACAAAAACCAAAAACCAAGTGGACTCCTTCAACCACTTCTCATTGCATCCGCTTGATGGGAATATGTGAGCTTGGATCTCATCACATCCTTGGCCAAGACAAAGCAAGGGCACATGGTGATTGTGGTGTTTGTGGATAAGATTAGTAAGCAAATCCAATGGGTACCAAGCTTTGATATTGTAGATGCTCCAACATTAGTGCAACTCTACTTTGACAATGTCTTTAAGCATCATAGGATGTCGTGTGTACTCATCTTTGACCGTGACCCTCGATTCATTAGAAAGTTTTTGCAAGCAATCTTCCATATACTTGGCACCAAGTCCACAACCTATCATCCTCAAATTGATGCACAAATTGAACATTGAAATCATACCTTGGGAGATATGCTTTGTTCCTTTATCAATGTTCACCACAACCAATTAGGATGAATATCTTGTAGTTGTGGAATTTGCATACAATAACTCCAAATAGGCAAGCACAAAATTCTTTCCTTTTTTCTGAATTTTGGCCAAGATCCACTTGTTCCAAATTCCCTTCTTACTCCTCCTCCATCTCATGTCCCTCATACTTCAACCTTCTTGACCACCATATCTCAATCTCTCTGGCAAGCCAAGTCTCATCTCCTTGTTGCTCAAAATTGTCAAAAACAATATGTGGACCACCATCATGAAGATCTTACCTTTCAGGTTGGTGACCAAATCATGCTCTCCTCTAGTAACCTACCCCTCCCACTTGCTACTTAAGTTTGTAAACATGCCCCTAATTGGATAGGACTCTTTGATGTCACCCAAATCATCTCTCTAGTTGCTTATCAACTTGCCTTGCCTTGTCATATGCGCATCCACCCTATCTTCCATGTTTCCAAGTTAAAACCCTTTGTTCCTAAACCATCTTCTATTTCCTCTTGTGTCCAACCTCCTCCTCCTCCTCCCATCTCTATCCATGATCATGAGGAGTACAAAGTTGATTGTATACTTGCATGTCACTACATCCAACATGGTCACTAACAACATACAAAGTACAAGGTCTTTTGGAAGGGCTATCCCCTTCATGATGCCACTTGAGAGCCTCTTTCTCACCTCCAAAATGAACAAATGGCCTCCAAGATTTTGAAGTTTCAATGGCGACAAGGACCTCACTAACTAGCGGTGGGGGAATATGCAACAATATAGAGTTTAGCAATGAAGTTAGTCAAGGCTAACAAAGTAGTGAATAGGCCAAATTAGCCTAGAATATTCTAGAAGTATCTAGGAAGCTTCTTGGGAAGCTTTCCACTAGATTAGCTACACCCCAAGTAGGTAGTTTAAGGAAGCTTCCAACCAGCTTAGCTTGCATGCCAAATAGGTGACTTCAAGAAGGAAGTTCAAGTTCAAGTTCAAGTTAACCAAGAAGCTTCCCGGTTAACTTGGCTTGCACTCCAAGAAAGCGGCTCAAGAAGCTTCTTGAGAAGCTTCTCAAGAGCCTTGTATGTTTCCTATAAATACCAAAACCAAAGCTCATGCTAGGCATTCAGAGTTTTCACACATTCAAGTGTTCCAATGTGATCTTCCATTCTCTTTTTTTCTCTCCTTAGTCTTGGTCTTTTATAGGTGTGGTCCTCATGGGATCTTGGTGAAGAACTTGGAAATCTTGATCTTCCGCCCCGACACTTCAAATGTCACTACGGTTTTAGCAATAGCCATTGAAGCTACAATCACTTCATCTAAGTCTAAGGAGATCTGTCTCCTTGAACCCTTCTCCTTTGTTGCACTTGAGAACCTCCTCTCTTGTGATCATGAATGTGTTATCAAGACATCCGCATGTATAGACATATTGGGTGGAGTCACCACCTATTGTCCTTCAAAAGGCACCATAGGTGAGCTTTGCACTATCTTGACTTCTAGTGTTAGAGTAGGAGTCTTCTTGAGTTGTAGTTGGGATATCAAGATATTGTCCTCCTCATCCACCATGATGTCATCATCTCTCTTGATGGTGGGTTGATCTAGCATTTTTTTATACCACTATGGTTGTGGAGGTGGATTTTACTTCCATTTCTAGCTTTGCCTTGCCTCCCTCTCCTTCAATCTAGGAGAAAGAAGTTTCCCATTTTGGAGGCACCTCCACATTCACCAGGGAAGATTCCTTCTCCCCACTTAATTGGGGTTCTTCAACATGGGGAGTTCTTTGTGAGTGACTATCACTCCCCTCCTTGCTTCCCAACCTCAACCCACCCGCGGATTGTGAATTCTCTTCATTGGAAGAACTCATGACTTGAGAATTAGGCCAATGGCTCTTTCCTAACTAGGCTTGCATTGCAATTACCTTTTGTTTGCTTATGCTTGCTTGTGCTTGCTTGCACAACCTTGTCTATTAGGGTCATTTCTCTATCTTCTAGTAATGCAAGAAGACCCTTGTACTTCTTGGTCTCCACCACATGTTTGGGTTGGGTTTGATTTTAGCATACCGGGTAGTAATATGCTAGGAAGAGTGTCCACTCCTACTCCTTTAACAACCACATCCCGATGTAAAAATACAGGATGAATAGAGAGAGAGGAAGGTATTTCCTCCATATATTTTGGAGCTGCTCTATCATCTTGTAAGTATGATGATAGAACATCTTTGCCCAATCCATGAGTTTTCCTTTGTGTAGTAGCTTGAAGAAGGTGGCCTGCCCATAGTTGACATAAGTCATCCTTCTTGATTTGAAGAGCTTCATGAGCAAGGTCACCACTGTGCAATGAGTAGGATTTTTGTACTTGTTCACCTTCCAATTGTTCCTTGTCTTAGCAAACTTAAACAAGGCCTCAAACTTCCTCAACATTTCTTTTGTTGGTTGAGGCCATTCCTAGTCATGGTACATTGATCCAAGTGTAGAATCTAATCCGAGCATCTTGTACCAATGCTCTTTTAGTCCATGCAAACACATTAACACAAATTATTGATAAAGTTTGAGTTCTTGTTCTCCTTTATCTCTAGTACCATCGAGAGATAAGTAAAATCCCAAACCCATAGCAAGAACCATAAGTGCTTGGAATTGAGATACTCCACGTAGCAGTAGTGCAGCTATTTCTTCACTCTCAAATTTCACAAGGAAATTGCAATTGGCATATTCTTCATCTTGGGTGACATTACGTTGCTCAATGATGCAAAATTGAGTGCTTTCTTAATTTCCTTCCACTCTCTTGAATGCCAATCATCAACTCACATAGCCTCTTGTGCTACACTCACAACTTAAAACTCTATATTGTGGTATCACCTAATGTGCCTGAGAGCATTGCCTTGTAAACATGGAAGTGGTGCAAATTTGGTTGACTGAAAGCTTACCCTCTCCTTGCAACAAGATGTTTATAACCTTCAATTGGCCCATTACAAAAAGAATTTAGTCATCAATGGTGAAATGCCATTATTCCCACATGTGTGAAGGGGCACATATGCCGATGGCAACCAAAACTGGTTCTTTCTCCAACGTGGCAACATTTGCTTGAGAGAATTCAAACTGCTAAAGAATGATGGCCAAATGTTGACATGGCACCCCGTACTTGTAATCATGTGTTCTTGTGACATTTGGTCTTCAAAGAGGATTTGGTAGGTAGGGACCTCAAACTCCACCGATAGGATTAGATGTAACTCATATGTGACAAAGTAGGAGGTCTACTTTGTAGTGATCTTTTATGTGGTTCTATAGGCCCATAACGCTACTTGTAGTTTGATATCACAATCAAAAGCATAGTTGATCATGACCTTGTTCAAGATTTTGCACAATAGTCCATTTTCCTTCTTGGCTAATTTGTTGGTCTTGGGGTTGTAGGGGTATTCTTTATATGCTTGACTTGGAAATAAGCTATTAGAGATTTGATCAAGTTGTTGAGGAAGTGAACACCATGATTGCTAACCAACTTCAAAGGACAGCCATACAAAGAGATGATATTGTGGAAAATTTTTTGGCAATTGTTGCCGTATTTTTCCTTTTGGTAGCCTTGGCTCCCACAATTTTTGGTGCATAGTTGGTACAGCCAAGATACACCTCTTGTGTGTAGTTCTTGGTGCAGGCTAGATTGGTCCTACAAAATCAATCCCCCATTTTACAAAAGGTGCCACTGGCAGAATGGGTCAAAGGGGTCATTGAGTGGAGTGTGTCAATTTTCCTGTTCTTTGACAAGCATCACACCTCTAGATGTAGGAATGCACATCCTTACATAAGGTAGGCCACCAATATCCCATTGCTAGGATCTTCTTCATTGTATTATTCAAGGCAAAGTGACTTCACACAGCTTCTATATGTAATGATTGTTTCACTCTTCCCACCTTATGAGCTTTGAGACACCGCCTAAGCTCATAATCCATTGCTAGTTTGAACAAGATATTCCCTTTAATCTGATAGGGTCCCATCTTATGCAAAAAGACCGCTTGTTGCTTTGGATCCAAACCATCAAGGCACTATAGTGTACAAAGATAATGGTACTCTATAGCATATTGGGTGCTTTAAGTGGCAGATATGTGAAAAGTCTTCTTGTTGGGAAAATCATTAAGAAAATCCAACTACTCCTCAGTATTGAGTCAAGACAAGAAATCTGCATTCTCATGTTGGGATCCGCTCTACACTTGCACTATGTATGTGAATTCCTATAACATAAGTATCCATTGAGCAATTCTTCTTGATTTGTTAGCCTTCTTCACCAATTGCAACATGTAATGGTCAACATGAAAAAAAAGTTTCATAGCCTAACAAATAGTGTTGAAACTTCTTATAGGCATAAACCATTTATAGTACACATGCCCCAAAGGGCTTGTAGCTCTCTTAAAGTCTTGGGGGACTCTAATGCTTGCATCACTTTCACCTTTTTTTTGGTGTCCACTTTGAGACTACAAGATGAGACCCATTGACCTAAGAGAATTCCTTTGGTTATAAAAAAAATCACTTCTTTGAGTGGAAGGAAAATCCGGTGGATCAACACCATTTAAAGGTATGTTTTAAGAATGATAGCTGATCTGATCTTTGACCAAATATGCAAAAGTTATTGATGAAAATCTTCAAAAATTTCTGCAACAAATCCTTAACAATTGCAGTCATCATTTGTTGGAAGGTTGTAAGGGTGTTTCCCAGTCCAAATGGCATTCAATTGTAAGCATATGTTCCCCAATTGGTGGTGAAGGTAGTTTGTTTCTATATTCCTTCCAAATGGAAAATTGGTTGTACCTCAAAAGACAATCTAGAAAATTGTAGCATTCTTGTCCTATCACTTGGTCTAGGACTATATCAGGGAAGGGTAGGGGGTGATGATCATTTTTTTTGACAACATTCAACCTCCTAAAGTCCTAGCAAACTCAAATCTTACCAATCTTTTTCTTGTAAACCACCACAACTGGGGATACCCACTCGCTATTAAGCACTAGAAAGATGATACCAAATCATAGGTATTTTATCAATCTTGTCCTTTACCAACAACAAATACTTTGGACTAAGTTGGTATGGTTGTTGTTTGATGGGCACCACTTTCTCATCCAAATCAATTTGGTGTTCACCAAAATGATGAGGAATACTAGGCATTTATTTGAAGTTCCAAGCAAAGATATCTTGGTATTATTTGAATAGCACAATGAATGCCTAGAATTCCTCTAAGCTCACCATTTTAGCAATCTTTAGTGATTGTCCTTCTCCCACAATCAAGTCTTGACAATTATCAGGTTTGACAATACTCCTAACATGACTCACTAGGCTTGCTCCCAAGAGTACCAAGGTTTCTTCAAGACCGTTGGGTTGATCTATTTCATTCCTGTCCTTTGTCAATCTCATATTGAGAACTAAGATCTACTGTAAGCAATAAAGGAATTATTCAAAGGTTTCAAGGACAACAAAACTACCGAAGGACAAGAATTTAGTAGAAGCATGCATCAACAAGGAGATAAGAACTCGAGAAAATTCCATAAGACTTTAAACAAAAAATGAAGAAACAAACATTTGTTTGTAGAGGAATGGAGGAAGTGTACAAGATTATATATTGTAATTATTATGTAAAGCAAACACATTATAATTGTGAATGTTGAAGCAAAGAGTTATACAAGAAACACAATAAGAAAATGCTGATTATGATAGGATATTGACATCATGGAGGAAAATCTCTTACATTTTTCTCAGTTCTTTACTTAGTTCAACATCCCTCTCTATTCTTAGCAAGAGGGATGTTGGATTGATTTAGATCAAAACCATATGCCATCTCCTAGAAAGCAGTTTACCATTTGAAGGAAAATATAAGTTAAAATGATAAATTATTAAAATTTATCACATTGAAGATGAATGCAATGAGGCAATAGTCCTGCTTGGAAGAAATATCAAAGTGATTACGGATTTGTGGTATGAGCTTAGAGAAAATTATAACTTGCTGAACTTAGGTAACATTTCAAAATTTGAGTATTGAGTCCAAGTGATTTTATTGTGAAAATTACTTATTATTCTATTCTCAAATTTTTCAATGAGAACAGAATACAAGTTGACCGTTCAATTGCATCCTATCAAAGATATATTAAAGAGTTATAAAGATATGAAAGAAAGAATTTTTTTATATTAAATGCTATGTCATTTGTGTATGAGCTCTAGCAATGCGAGAAATACAAAGCAAGTCATAGTATGAACATTTAAGTACATCGATGTACTTTCTGTACAACAAAAAGAGATAGTAAGAGGATTACCAGTAACATTCATAAATGTCAATGATCATCCATGTTCAGAATCAATTTATGAAGCCTGTCAACTTGAGAAGCACAACGGAAGAACATCTCCAAAGGAGCTCTTGGAGCTTATTGTGCAAAAAGAGATTCTTGAGATCCAATTGAAGGAATGTCACCTGGAGATGCATCATTGTGGGTTGTCTTGTCTATATTATGAGACAACATGGGCTCTATGGATCTTCAAGGATCTAGACAAGATAAAGCCTTGACGACCTTGATACATATGACAACAACAACAAAGATGCATTGCTTGCTAAAGGTAGATAACTTAAACGTCAATTTGAATAAGTTTCACATTATGAGACCTAAAGGAGATATTAGATACCCTTTCTAAGAGAAAGAAAGCATTATAGAACACCGTGGTTTCGAGTTAGGAGACGTAAAGTCCTTTATAGATCTCCATATTCTCTAGTCCTTTATAGATCTCCATATCCTCCACTTTCTTGGCGAGTCTTGGGGGACTTAGCTCGTCGATGATGTTGGTGACAAGGCAATTATTGTGCTTCTCCGAACGAATAAGATTGAGAAGCATATCTGTGGTCACTGGTAAACTAGTAAACTATCGCGCTCTTCATCCACACCTGCATGTCGCTACGAGCACTCTTCCAAGAAAACGAGGAGTCTGCGGTGTAGCATGCACGTTCTCAGACTGAGCAAGAGAAGGTGTAATGGATATCAGGTCGATTGATCGAGGAACTTTTCCTCTTGTATCTGTACATACTTCAGTACTTGGCATTTATCCAAGTCTCACATCAATGAAATAGGAAAAAAGGCGACCGCGTAGGAAAAATGAAGGATGGGAAGACCCCATCAAGCCGTACAAGGGAGAGACAAAAAAAGTAACATGGGGCTAAGCCCCAATAGAGCCTGTATGAGAAATCTGCCCTACCGCACCACCGCCATATCCGAGCTATGCAAGTCGTACGGTCTACACACAGCTGGAGCATCCGAAGAAAAATCACCTAATGTGATTGCTCTCCTATGGATTGCACCAGCCACTGCCCTCTGTAGAGCAATGGATACACGCTGTCTAAAGTAAGCTACAAAGTATGAGAGTGAGAGTGGTACCCCCTGCCGCCTAACATGATAAGCCCTCGCGCACTCCTTGACAAATGTGTCAAATGCCGTGTCCATCGCTCCATATAACTCCAAGGCTAGAGGAACAAAGAGGTGACCTCGCTGCATGCCCCTGTACTTGGAGACCTTGCGACCTACTGCTGCACTCGCCGCCCATCCAGGGGGATGGGTAATCACTCCCTCCGAAACTGTATCTCGCGTAGGGTCCGTCACCACGACATCCGCTACTGTCACATGATCATCTCGGACCAAGTATAAGTCTGCCCTGACACGTGTCGTCTGCAACGCATACGAACGCTCCCTCCAAGCCAAGTATCCACTCTCTCGTGCCATAGCAAACACTATGTCTCTAATGGCATCATGGGTAGCTATCCTCTGTCCTCCAAAAGGACACCGTGTCATGTGGACCGCCACTGCATCTAGTGTAGAACCACACTCACAAGTGAGTAGTGAAGATGCAGATGGGTGGACCAAACCTAGGTGAAACCTCATCGCTGTAGAGAAAGTAGCCGGTGCGAGTCGGAAAGCCCTAATGCATGGTCGAGCTAGGATCCACGAGCCTGCACCCTTGCCGGAGCAAGAGCGTAGACGTGCTCTAGTAGCCTGAGGAATGGACGAGTCAACTAAGAGAGAATGTAGCGTATGCTCACACTGTCGCTCCATCACGGAAGACTGTAGACCTCTAGTCCAATCTGACGATAGTGAAGCAAACGGTGGAAAACCCTCTCGTGCTCGTGAAGATAGACTATCTCTCGTCTGCCGCAATAACACCTGGAGAGAAAAGGATCCTCCCTCCACCTCTGTCACATAAGTCTCCAAAACCGGCCTATCAGCAACCACAAAACGAGATGCAAGTAGGGGTGCCGAGAGAGCCCAACTACCCAAAAACGCTATAGGTGCCATCTCCTCCATAGAAAGCAAGCCAACCCCACCACATGAGATCGGTAGAGCCGTCTATCTACGTGCCAAATCCCCTGTCACACACTCAAAAGTCCCTGGTCCAATAATATCACCAAAGACTCCCATAATCCTCCTATCAAATGCTCTCAGACGTGATAGGAAGGACGATGAGGGGGGAACTGTACGGATGAGGTAGGATGGTCGACGAGCAATACTTGAAGAGAGTATACCAAATGCCACCTACGGATCTCCTAGTAATGGAAGGTCATCCACATGGAGAACATCCTCTGCAAGAGCAGCGTCCAAGAAGCGTGTGACAAAATCCTCCGATCCTACTGGCACTCCAAGAACACGAAGTCCCTCTGTGGATGTGATACACCCCTCTGGAAGCTCAAGGTGGGGAGGGATACCTAAAGGGGACCATGCCCTACACTTTGACACCTTGACTCTCAAGCCTACTAGATGTAGCTCGGTAGTCAAGTAGTCAAAGGCCTGCCTAATCTGATCTACAGGGCCTACGATGTGTGTATCATCTGCCAAGGATGGAAATACACAACCTGGCATGGCCAAAGTAGTAGACAGGAGAGCTCTAAAGTGAGCCATGGCAAATAAGGGCCCCCCCAAAGGATCTCCCTGACGTGTACCAACAGCTGACTCCAAGACGGTGACTCCCTCCTGTGAACCACCATGCTGGTAGTAAAGGGAAGCAGGAGAGCCATAAAAAGACCGCACAAAAGGAATGAGACTCGCCAAGGATCCACTAGCCTCCCTAAGCTCTCTAAAGATGGATGCACGTGAGACGCTATTAAAAGCGTTCTCAACGTCCACCTGTAGGACGACCCACTCCGGATGGATATCTAGGAGTGCTCTAATGCCTAGAGATATAGCCTCACATCCTCCAGGTGTAGCTACTCCAAACTGATGTGGACTAAGGTGCTGTCGAAAGTGAGAACGATGCTGAAGGACAATGGTACGACTGACCAAACGCAAAAAGATCTCTCCAATAGCGATCGGTCTAATGCCTCCCGTGTCCTTCTCGATCGCGAGAAGTCGACTAGCACCTAAGACCCGACTAACAGACATAGGAATATCTCCTCTTGCTACTGCTGCAGCCACCTGAAACAACTCGGTAAAACCACTAGAAGGATCATCTGCCTGGAAGCAATCTCTAAGGTGCTCATAAACCATCCCTGACAAGCCTCCTGAGGAAAGGCGAGGGGCAGTGCACAATGCTTGTGCAAATAGCGACCTATCAAGACATAAAGGCTGCTCAGGCTGATAATCTAAGACCTCTAGTGGTAGTCCCTCTACTGCTATAGGATGCAATGAGCGTAGGGAAGAGATGGTCTCATCAGTAGGACTCGCTATAGACAGAGGGTGTAGCGCTCGTGCTGCTCTACTAAACTCTCCCGCCTGACCCAATGTCCTACATCGTCGTAATCGAGTGGAATCTATGGTATCCTGTGGCGATGTCTGTCTCCTAAATCGTGTAGCCCTAACAGACTCCTCCTGAAGGGCTGCCCAATCCCCCGCTCGGAATCGATGAAATCTAGCCGCCACCTCTCTATGCCCCGCACATCCCCCTCTAGCATAACGAAGACACCATCGAGGGAGTAGGAGGAATAGGAACCACGCTAACTCGTCCAAGGGATCACGTGCCAAACGATCCAGTGGTAGGCGAAAAGCCTGTCTAGCCTCATCATGGAGTGTGCGGGGTAGCCTATGGAATAGACGTGGACATGGAAAACTAGTCTCAAATAACCCCAAAATGCAACCCGCCTGAGAAGCTAACCACTCCCACGACTCGATCGGTATCCCTGGAACGATCAACGAAGGTATAGAAGAAGCGTGCGTAATCCCGAGTGTCACTGTTGTCGATGTGGTCGCTTGTCTCACGTGGGCATCCCAAGTGGTCCAATCATAGTCCTTGTGCATCCTTCCCACATGGGTCTTTACCCCTTGCAAGGTAAAGCGTCGGTGACACACCGGGCATGGTGTATCCCGACCCGCTCTAGGCGACCCCACATGGGAAGGTGTAGCCATGGCTAGCACAAGAATAATGATAGTAACACATGATACTCCTCTCCATATCTCCCCATATCTGCAAACCACAACCCCTCACATCCCAACTCACATAAGAAAACAATCTCTCTCACAACCCTAAAATCTATAAACTTTCATAACTTTCAATTTCCGTCTCCAAAATTTTCAAATTAAATTCCCATGGAACTTAATCATGAAAACCCAGAGATTAGAAATGAAAATTCACAACCCATCACTCTCAATGTATAGTAATCACTCTCAACCCTAAAAAAACTAAAAAACTTCATAACTTTCTACTCCATTCTCCATAGTCTTCAATCTAGGTGCCAATGGAACCGGAATTGAAAAACGAAGAGAATAGTCTATTCACTCGAAGGCTACATGCTAGAGAGCACTCAGATTTTATCAAAATCGTCTCACGTCTCTCCCTCTCCTCTCTCGTCTCCACACTCTCCCCGCAGCTCCTCCCGCAGCAACCAGAATCCACCAATGAAATTGAAATGAAACATCAATGAAATTGAGTTTCAGTAAAGCAAAGACACTGCAGAATTCTACATGTCAGGGATGACATTGGACGGTACTTACTGTTATGTGGATCAGATTCTAGCTAAACCATAATCTGTTAAATAAACCGAGACATGCAGAATTCTACATGTCGGGGACGACATCGCACAGTACTTACTGGTTTGTGGATCAGATTCTGGCTAAACCATGATCTGTTAAGTAAGTAAACTGAGACATGCATGAGAGGGAACCTCTGCAAACTATTTCGGGGTGCAAGTTCTTTGAGAAATGCTTAAACACCTCTTGCGGTATCTTTACGGGGATGATACTAGAAGGTAAATCAAAACAATCTGCTATCTACCACATAAGTGAACTATAACGGGAACTTAACACTTGAATCTCATAGAAAAGTGAGCTACTTTTCCACATAAACAGAATCTAATGATCATGCAACCGGACGAAGTGGCAAATCCAACGAGTTGAAGCCTTGCTCTCCTCGACTATGGATTTTATTATCTGAGGTCGAAAAGTTAGACCTTTTCGGTGTGCAGTACAGTTTAAAGCAATCAATTTTGATTTGGCATTTAAAGGAGGACTTAGAGGACCATTGATTGAATAGTGAAAATTAATACACATTCACAATATCTCCGTTGCGGGTGCATTAAAGGTATAGTTTGACAAAACAAATGAAACCCCATAAGTAAGAGAGTATATATAAATTATTCTTTACATACTTGGTGCTAACCACATAACCAAGCAAAAAAGAAGAAGTTGTGCTTTCTAGTTTTGGCTACTTTGATCCTTCTTCGGCTTTTCTATGTTGGATTTTAGCAAGATGGAGGCCTACATCGTAATGATGGATGACAATATGGACCAATACTTAGTTCATATGTCATACACTTAGATGATTTAGTACAAGCGCCACTGGGTTTTGGACGAAAAGTGCATCCTATATTTGGAGGAAAGTTTAGCGTCAAAGGAAGGCTATGACATGATAAACACAACAAGAATATGCATTATACACTTGTTGCGAACCATATATTCATAGCAAAGTCAATGATATTAACCAATTTATCTACTATGATCCTTTTTTTGGGTTTGGGCTTTTGCTTTATTTATGCTGGGTTTATAAGTATAGAGGTATGCATCTAAGTTAGAAATTAACACAATAATCTGAACTTTCAATTTTAGATGTTGCATATCCACAAGATCAAGTATCAATAGGTTCGAAAGGAAAATTGCTTCTTGAAGAAGAGTCATGTGACCAAGATCTTGGGAGATGAAGCTAAGACTCTTAAAGAAGATGGTTATTGCAAATAGCAACATCTTTTAGATTACATTCTGTATAGGAAAACTCTAGGAAGTGAAATTGATTGTGAAGATCTTGATACTTTGAGAGAAGTGCAAGATAAAGGGATGGAAGAGTAAAGCTTGGAAAGCGAGAGGAAATAAGGTGGTTTTAATAAAGTACACTTCAAGGAGTTCTTAGAGAGATAGTTCTCTATCTGCTTACTTCTATTGCAGTCAATGATTTGATATATGCAAAGTGTGCAAAGAGAGTCAAAGGTAAAATATCCTTAAGATGGTGACTTGTTATACATTTGAGTATTTATTTGTTAGTAGCTAAGAGGAAACAATCATATTCTTTTCTTTGCACCGAGAAGTAGCAGCACATATGATTTGAGAGCTAATTGTTAGTTATTTAATCCAAAATTTAAATTATTATAATTCATTTAGTTTGTTCTCATACCTTAAAATGAACTTTTATTAATGGATTTTCGATTTTTACCTTTAAGCAAGATAAGGATATGAAGGAGAAGCTATTGGGTGCAAAACCTAAGGCTTGAAATTGGAAGCCAAAGGGCAAGAAGTAAGAAGTGGTGGTGTACATGGGTCGTGCTAAAGTATAGTTTACACTTACTTTCTTTTTTTGGTTTGACAATATGAGAACATAAAAGGAGCGGAATATAGATGGATTTAAGGAGAAGATACACCAATTCTAAGTTGGTAATTCCATAGCTATCTACTTTGTAGTTAATATGAAGAATCGTAAGAAGCTCACTCTATATGTAAGCTTAGATGATACATACCTTGTTATAAAATATAATTATGGATGTCAAATCCACCACCACTTCTTGTAAATCATGATAAAATACTGGAAAAAAGGAAGTATATGCTTTCTGAACAACTTCACTTCAATTTCAGACATGACTAAGGAATAAAAAATCCTTTAGTAGGTTGGGCATCATTTCACTATGGTATAGAAATCAAAGCATCTAGTGTGCTAGTGTCTTTCAAGAGCCTCAAGCTTAATTCATTATTTGTATCATTATCGTATATTATACTTTCTAGAGAAAAGGATAAGGATGAATCTTTGTACAGGTTATTGAATTACTTTGTTGTGTTTTGCCTAACTTGGATAAAATAGAGGAGCTATAGAGCTGTACAAGCACTATGGTTCCTGGATTTCGCATTTCACAATGTTGTTGATATGCAAAGGATTTTGTCTATAGTTGTGACTAAGGTTACTTTTGTTGCTTGTGAACCTAGGTCCAAATGAAAAGATGCATATAATGATAGTATCTTTGATGGCTCTAGTACTAATGAATGCAAAGATACAAATTGTAACTAGTGATGAGATAGAAGTTTTTTCCATCAATCTATTTCATTATTTGCATGCACTGGGTTTAGAAACAAAGCAAGAGGTTAAAAAGAAGTGACTTAAATGTTTTATAATTCAGTAAGAGTAGAGAAGAATGCTTAATGTAGCTTAAGAATCATCAAAGAATATAGTAAACCAATAAGAAAAGTGCTTCTTTGCACACTAAAATCTCGTGTTAGTGTACATAAATTATTTATTTTCCATTTCTTTGAAGTTAAAGAAATTATTTTAAAATTGAAAATAAAAATTGAAACTCTCTACTAATGAGATAAATTTCTTTGAAAATTAAAAAAAAATATGTTTCATGTTCTAATATTTATATTAAGGACATAAATTTAATTTAGAGATAATTTTTTGAAAATAAACACAAAGTTTTGTGAATGAATATAGCATACATCTCAATACACAAGCCAAACTCTTTGTAGATACCAATTTAAACCGTCGGCTATTTAGTACAGCTTTGTTATGATGCATGCTAAAAGCTCTCATATATAATTATATTGTATTTGGTGTAACCTAATTTAACTATGATGTAGGTACCAATTGAAATTTAAAGAGTTGCATTTTAGTACAGCTTGGTAGATTTAAGATACATGCTAAAGGCTCTCATTCTCATTTTATCATAGGGTTGGAGAGAGTATTGATATTGCTAGTTGTCATGTTTTTTTCTCTATTATTGATATTTGTTAGCCACATGTGTTGTGTATACATTGAGTTAAAGTTATTACATCAACCTAGATTCATAATTAAATTGTGTTGCACTAAATAGGATACAAACATACATGGCAAGTTAAATTGTCAATAGGTTTACAACTCAGTAGTGAAATGAGAATATGAACTGTTAATTGTTGCAAAAGCATTTTTTGAGAACAAGTATCAAAGGACACAATGATCAGTAGTTTCTAATAAACTATGACGATAATTAAAGCAATATGCAACCATTCAACAACTCTTCACAATTGAGCAACTTAACTCCATCTTCATCACTCTTGATATCAAGCTCTTGTCTTACCTTGAGGCAAGAGGAAACCATGAAGTTTTTAACATGCATTATGCACGCTTTCATTACTATTTCATTATTACATAATTAATCTAAGGTTTTTCTTCCATGATCGGACTATCACTCGGAACTTTGCTGTTTTGGATCATTAAAAGTTCTGAAGAGCATGTGATTAGATCTTCCATTCGAGGCACAAAAGTCTCATGGTTAGACCGGATAATACTGCAAAATTATGGGATTTTCACATTAGTAAATTCTGAAATAGGCTAATAGTAATAGTAACTGATAAATTCAGGCACAATAGCACGTTATAAGCTACATAGACAAGCAATTTGCATCAAGATCATTTGGACTTTTACTATTATATTATGTAAATGATTTATATTAGTAATTTAGCTCTTACATGATACCACTGAATCCTTTTGTGTATGATCCACATATGATTGTACAGATTCCAAACCGAAACATCATGCAAATTAAGTATTCTGTTCTGTTTCTGTTCAACTTGCGTAAAAACACGTTATTTTCATTCTTGTTGCTCTTTACCACAGAAATCTGTAGTTGTCATACTTTGGTTACTCTCTATTTATTCTTCGAGACGATAACCTGAACTTAAAATAGTCTATGAAATAATGCTACAATGCTAGTACCTAGAACAAGCATTGAACTAGTGAAGTTTAGCAGATAAACTAATTAATATGACTTAATGCATAAGATACCGTATGAATTATACTTACAAGCTCTTTCTGTCCAGAGACCCATCTAATATAAGGATAACACATAGCACGTGGACGGTAGCACTGGTATGCGATCAATTTTGAAATTCTTTGAAACTTGAAACTGACAGTATCCGTTTCTCGGCTCTAAATTTGCCTTGCCTATGAGTCTGAAAGAGAACTGGACGCGCCTTTAGGTGCTGGTTTAAATTCTCAAAAGTGTGTATGGAATCACATGTGCTACATAAGCCTAAGGGAGGGAGGTAGAATTTAAACATGGGCCATGTACACTCGAATGCTGCGCCAATTTGAGGTGTCGTGTGTTTTAGGTCCGGTTTCTGAAGAATCATAAATGGACAATGCTGTAGGCGAAGATTCCGTCTGTTCTACATCTGATTCTGAAGGAACATCCATCGATAATGCATTGTTAAAAGATCGACTTCAGAATTGGAGGACAAGAGACAAACCCACCACAAACGAGAACGAGGACGGAGTACAGTTTTTTCGACAGGTCAGAGTCAAAAGAGTCTTTGACATGATTACTCTAGCGGAGATCGAAACCCATCATGCATTATGGGCACTTATGAAAGAGAGGCCAGGGTGGATCCGTCGAGAAAACGAAGTTGGTGGTATCGATTATGCCCTTTCGTCTTCAAGCGGGAAGTGTTTGACCAAATCAAGTCTTCCATCGCATTTTCCTTCGGCTACTAGAGACGCTCTCGAGAGTTTCGTCTCGATGGTCAATAAATTTGAGCATACGGATGTCTTCGCTGTATGGTCAGATATACTACGCCTTTTCCCTTTTTTACATGTCCTCGATCTTGCCTTACTTAAGATTTGGACGTTGAGAATACTGTTATACTTTATAGACAATAATACTTATAAACAAACATTTGTACCGCTTCTAACATGTACGTCTAATATGTGCATACAATTCACGAAATCAGAATCTCAGACCGTCAGGATGTCGTGCGGAGGAGAATTGGATCCCAGAAGTTGGGCACCCAGTTTTATGTGGCTCATGCAGCAGATTGAAATCATTCCAATTCAATCTACGCCCCAATACAGATTTTCTATTGTGTGGGCCGATCCGGTTGCATACATGTATCCATTGATTGTCGTGAGTTTTCCTCGAATTTGCAGGGATACGTTCAAGAGGATTCCAGTACAGCCTCAGGCAATCTCCAGATACGAGAAACCGTACCGACGCCCAGGACCTCTTAGATCTGCAACAACTGCAAAGCCAGCGCCAGAATGTGCATCGCCTCCGCCGCTCTGTTTCCCAAACACATTATTTGTTGGGGGGGCAACAACTGCGAAGCCAAAGCCCAAATATCTACCACCACCACCGATCCATTTGCCAAACAGGTTGGTTGTTGGTTAAGCAAGGCACACAATATGAGCACCAATATGATCTACTCAGTGCCTTTGGAACAACAATCGTAGGGAAACCTATGCTAAAATTCGTGAGAAGTTGTGATGTACTGAAGTTAAAGTTCACAGCAGTAAAAGACGCAGTGTAGAGACCATCATACGACCATCAACTATTTTAATTTAGACCATGAACGAACTGGCCTTCCGCTTTCCGTTTGCCAAGGTACGGTATAATACCATATCTTGTACAACTTTGCGGCGGAGGCTGCAGTATGACCTCGGTCCAGAGTGATGGTGACGACAAGTTTGCAAACTCCAAATTCGCCATTTATGAGTATTCCGAATTTAGTCTATTTCTCCGGCTGTATGAGTTGGCTCCGTGCTTCCAAACCTCTGCTTCTTTCCATATCGATTATACTAACTACCTCAGCCTACAGCAACTATGTAACTTAAGCTCAAGCTTCGAGGTTCATAAGAGAGTGGACACTTAGAATTACGTTCAATGCACACCAACCCTAGAACAATTATGGAATGACAAGAAAGAGAGGGCAAATTTGTTCGACCATCATCGTGGTTTTACTCATTGCAACATACAGTCTAGAGGTGAGGCTATTGAATATGTGCTTGGATGAACAATGTCAAATTCCTGAAGGTGACTTGCATAACCTGCAAATATCCAGTTCAGAATAATCGTCTTGCAAGTCTTCTATAGTGGACTGGCGTCTTGGCCATGACATTCAATTCGGAGAATTGCCAATGGACTTGTCATATTTGCTAGCCTTCTACATGATAACGAAAAAACTGTCAATTCACTTGAAATATGAACTTTGTCTGGCATCTTCAGCATGTAAGTGATTGTCATGACATTGTATGCTAGTAGAACTAATGCACGCGTTAAACTGAAGGAGCAACCCAACAATCTTGTCCGGTTACCCACTGAAACTGCAGAGTACTGTCGGGGCTGTTCGGCTTGGCAAATGAAAACCCATTTGAATCTATTTGCCAAAGGCAGTCTTGGCCACAAGAAAATCCTCCAGTCTTCAGATACACTGGGAACCACTGATGGGCACAATGAGTACCCAGCCAGACAAAGTAGCAGTAGACACTTGTGGTGAGTTCACTGAGAAAACCGAATGTAAGGGTGTTCAACATATCAAACTGCATATACCATTTGCCATAGTCTCTGTGCACATTTCCGACTGCGAGAGAATAACACTGCACGCTTATCTCCTCAGGAAGAAGGACATAGATCACAGGATCGGCACGCATCTCCACAAGCATGTTGGCGAGGACGAGCAGCAAGACCAGCAGACTCTGCCTGCCTCCGTGCATTTTCCGCATGGTGTTGGTATCACCACCACGTTTTACGAATAATCAGATCCGTTACTATGGACGCCCTCTTCGACCAGGGATTCCAGATAAATCCACGAGCGACTTTTTATCGAGGGCTCTCAGTAGTCAGCAGTCTCACTGCATCGAACGATAGAATTTGACGTCTGTATATCGCTTTCTCTTGAAGAAGGAATGTTTACGTTGAGTTCACTGCCAGTTCCGCGTAAGCTACTGTCATAATCACAGCAGCTAAGGACTACAGTACTTTGCCAGCTAAAATCAATTGAATTGAATAGCTTTGATCTCGCTGTCGATTCACACAACTTTCCGCTTATCAAAGATCTGATGACCTTGCTATATTGAAATTGCTAACATTCGCGCTAAGCCTTGCTATATTGAAATTGTCAAGAACAGCTTACTTCTGGTTACTGTTCACCATCACTACATTTCAAGTTATTTGCCATGCTTATCGTGATAGTATTAGGGCTATTTACCATCGACTGGTGCATAGAATACACTAGTCCCTTTCTATTATTTTTGTTCATAGCTTCCTTTGTTCTACAAATTAGAAGATAATACTAAAAATAATCTTGACACTTCTTTATAATAAGTCTATCTTATGACCTTTAATATATGCTATTTTAGTCTTGATTTTTTATTTGAATCTACATACAACTTAAATTTATAAATTGAACTTGATCTACTATATTACTGATCTTTAAAAAAATTTATATAATTGCTTTTTACAACAAATTCATCCAAATTACTTATATAATATAACTTTTACATCGTTCAATTCTGTTGCCTGTATGATGTTTTTGATTGCAAATAATAATTAATTAATTAAATATAAATTATGACTTCATTACATTGTTTTGTATTAGAATACTATATAATAATTTGGTTATTTCCCATGAGGAAACATGAAAGAAACTCAAAACTTTGTAATTGTATTGCAGACGTTTTGATAATAATATATGATAAAAAGTAATCTTATATTTTTTTAATTAACATATATTTTTAAATTATTTATTTATTTTAACTTTATTTCACTTCCAAATTATCTAGTTTTCTAGAAAGAAATTTCATTTCAAACACACAAATTGCCTCAATAAATAGAAAAATATTATAACTAAACCCAATCAGATTATATGGACTTTAAGTGAAATTAGAAATATCATAAAACCAACATGAAATTTAAAATTTTTATTAGTAAGTGAGAATATTGTGACCAAGTGGGACTTGATCTCTTGATTAACTACAATAAAATAAGCAAAGTAGAAGACCCTATACTTGATATCAAGAGATGATGAAAATAAATTAGTATAGTTTTCTTGGTTTTTTATATAATTAATAAATTTATTAAATGTGGAAATAAATTATCAAGGATGGAAAAAGATGAAATTTATATAAATACCTAAAATGGCTCATAACAACTAAGAATTGTTCTTCTATTTATAGCCATGTAAGCTTAATTAAAAATAATGTTTTTTAATACTATTTATTGGAAACTTGACAATCAAAAATCAAAGGTTATTTCTTCTAGTCCCTAAGATTTAATATTTCATCTGAAAAGAATCAAATATTTTAGATTCCTCTCATTACAAGCTAGAATATAATATCTTTTTAACAAAATTATAAGCTTTTTTCATCTTTATAAACTTATTGTACTTCTATAAAGAGAACAGTGCAAGCCTATCTTCCGCGCGCCAGGTATACGACTTATACTTGTCATGTAAGTAAGTGGTGGGAGACCAAAGCATGTTGTAAAAACGAGATCAGGCCTTACACCAGGCCCACAAGTCCGGGCAAATTCGGCAAATTATTCAGTTGATGATGAGATTTGCACCGTATGCATCACTCATTCAACATTATTTTAATGTATTTTATCATATAAATCTCATAATATATATATATATATATATATATATATATATATATATATATATATAGAATTGTTTATTTGAAAGAATCTTAATTTCAAAATGAACCAATATATATCTTTTATTAATTATGGGTAATTTTACTTATATAATATTAATTTATTGTTTAATTGAATTATCAATGTAGTCCTAAGAGTAATTGCTTTGGCAAATATGAGTTAAAAACTTGGCCTACTTTATTTTGACACCAATTTTCTTCAAATTATAGTACATTTTTAAGAGAAATTTTTCCTTCTTAATATTTAATATTGAAGGGCAGTCGTAATATCAATTATCATTCCCTTGTATTATGTTATATTAGTGTAATATACAAAGAAAAAAATAGTTAGCAAACTCAATTGATTTAGAAACTTAAATTATTAATATCTTACTTACAAGTACTTATCATGACCATCAAGGTCTTTCTTAATTAAGATTCTTACTAACTAGTTTACTTCATATCAAATCTTTTCTTTTTGTAAATATATTAATTTTGAAAATAATTCATACCTTAATTATGACTAAAATACATGATTTTAATAGTTTTCATATTTGTGCCATTGGGTTTAGTTTTAAGAAATATCTCTTAAATATATATGCTTGTTTTACAAGAAATCTCAAAAATCTTAGTCCTCTCTAGGTTTCTCTTCTAATTTCAAGATAAAACTTATTAAACTCAAGAAACTAAAATGGTTCAATATACTTATAAAATTATTAATAAATTAGAGTAAATTTACAACAAATAAGATTCAAATTAGGATCTGAATTATTTAAAACATAAAAATATTCAGTTTTGATGAATTCTATAAAAAATTCTATATCTTGATACATTGGCCAAATGAGAACTCTTTGTCTCTAAAATTTAAACTCTGTAGTTATTAAATATAATGGTTGTAGTAGGTGTTAGAAATTATTTTACCAAAAGTTTGGTTTCTAATTTTTTTTTTAAATTTAACAACTCGTTATTTTCTTTTGAGCAATCAACTAAATTACAAAGGTTAACACATTATAAGTGTGAGTTAAAAATCAATAAAGACTATATAATAACAAATAATGTCATTATTTATATATTTAACTTCTTAAATGATTAGAACTATAACAATATGCAATACTACTCTGTCTTTTGAGCTTTGAGCGGCATAACTTTTAACAAAGAGAAAATAATATATAAATAAGTTTATCCATTTATTTATATGGAGAGAGAGAGCGAGAGCTCTAATAACTCAAGAACTATATAGACTTTAAAATTTTCTTATCTAAGATTTTAGTAAGGGATAGATAATTTAATTTAGTTGTTAAAGAAAATAAAGTAATGTTATAACTTAAAGTACTATAATCTACATGAATCACTCTAGACTTGCTCATCTTACCACATGGGAGTTGAAGAAGGTGCAGTTCAAGTCTCTTGTGCAACCTATGGTTCTCTATGGGGCTCAGATTTGGGGTCCAAGTACTAAGAAGCCATGGTTGCAAAAGGTGGAGAAAGTTCAAAAACTGTTTGTGTGTGATGAACTTGGAGTGACGACTCAAACTCCTTATGTATTGTTGCTTGCTGAAACATGCTTCTTACCTCTTGAGGCTGAAGTTTTATTTTTAACCCTCACATATGCTACTAAGGTGAGGTCCATGGAGCATGAGAGACTTCCCTACCAAGCTTTCTATGCCACTCTATCGATTGGTTGGTATTCAGATCTGATTGCATGGGCACAAGGTGGAATGTTTCCGAACGACATTGGAGATTGGAGCCTATTGCACTACGAGAGGTGATCAAAGAGCAGTTCTTACTTTGTTTATGGCAAGTACCCGGTACCAAGATGGTGTTCTATCAACAAATTGTAAACCTATGTTGGTGTATTGTGAGAAAGATTATCTCTTTGCTAGGATTTCTACTTCACTTAGACATGTTATTGCTCAATAGCGAACTAGCTCTCATAGACTAGAAGTAGAACAAGGACGTTGGCAGCAGATAGAGCACTCCATGCGACATTGCATATTGTGTACTATGAGTAAAGTTGAGGATGAGCACCATGTGTTTGTTGAGTGTCCTTGTTACAACAGATCAGAGATAGACATCAGATTAGTTGTAATGATTTCTCAACTCTCTTAACGGTTGAGGCTTTAGCATTAGGGAAGTATATGACCGAGATTAGTTTACATCGGACCAATTTGTTATAGATTGGTCAGATGTCCTAGACTCACATTTCATGTGTTTTATATTGTGTTTTCAATCTTTTGACTCTTTTGTCTTCAGAGCTTTATATTTCATTGTTTCACATAGAATTAATGGGCTATATGATTTGAAAATTTATGAAAACATCAAGATATCAATCTATTTACTACTTTTCTTTTGAGATGAAATGTAAATCAATTATAATATAATTTATCAGATCTGTACATACTTAGTCAATTTCTTATTTATTATCATCAGTCCAAGAGTTGATTTGAAAGTGGATTATTTTACAAATTTTAACTCTATATTCTGAAGACAATTCTTAAAAATAAATAAATTTCCTAAAATAAAGAAGAATACTAAGAGTGGAAGATTCTTAAATTAGAAATAAAACCCGAATTGATGTGGTTATGCAAATGAAAAACATGATTGATTCTCCTCGTAATCATAGAACCCAATACCCCAACAAATGTTAGGGGAAAAGCTATACTTATTACAACCAATTTAGGTAATGCTTCTTCCCATATTTGAAAGGTATGTACCGTTTGGCTTATATAGAACTGATATTAATTTAAAGCCGGAATAGTCAATGTAGTTTTTTTTTGGGCGATCTAAGTCAATCTTGTCCCTAAATTGCTTAATATGAAGCTCAACGCCAACTTTCTTCAATCCTTATTCTCATTTAATGTATGTATATAGGTGTGAGTTGTTAGTTGGATACATTCGAAGCATAGAGAAATTAGATTATTTGTGGGAATGTAAGCGAGAGAATAACATCATGTGCCAAACACTATAGGAATTATGAATCCATATCATTTTGTAGTCTGCCTCCTTGTCTAATGGAAACTAGGAATCAGGAGTTGTTACTGCCATATGGTGCGTCTTCCCACTGATCTACACTCGAGAAGACTCACCAAAAGAACATGAAACTAGAGAACGTGAAATCAGGACGCACCTGTACTGCGTCTCGAGGGTCATGTTGTGTACAGAACTATAGCTTCGTGTCTTTCTACGGTAGATTCTATGACTGGTATCTTGATTTCGGGACCAGGTAACGATTCCTTATCTTTGCGGGGTAACAACTGTGGACCGACAGTCCCTTCCCCCACCCCTTAGTGATCGCTTAGGCTCCCATTCCCCCGCAACTTACTGGTGAGTGTGGGAAACTTCGATGTCATTGCCAAGGCTTTCGAACTTTCCTCTAGATACTATTTCCATTTCCTTTCGCATATACATATCGATCGATTTGATGATTGATTAGGAGAACAATCACTCTAGGTGATGCTTTCTCAGATGCTCCAGCAGTGTGTAATCCTTACTACTTGTATAGATCGGATATCCTAGGTGCAATAAGGTAAGGTAGATTTCTCATGTCCAGTAGTTTGTAATCCTTACTACTTGCATAGATCGGATATCCTAGGTGCAATAAGGTAAGGTAGATTTCTCATGTCTACTGGAACCTAGCCCCATTCTGCCTCTTTTGTCTCTCCCTTCTACGCGGTCCTCCCATCCATCTTGCGTTCAATGTGGTCTTACTGATCGATTTGAGTAAATTTGGTTAGTGCCGACGCCAAGTTTTCCCGAAATTGCCTCTAGAACCTTTCACCATTCTTCAAATTGCAAATCCGATGTCTTTGTCGTTTTATCCAAGATTCCATTAACTGTACTTTGACTCATTCATCCAGTACTTCTGTGTAGAGACCACCTCTCCAAGATCCAGTACGATGTAACTTTACAGTTGTACAATGCAGATGCTAAATGTACCTGCCTATCTCGTATGATAAAGCTGGTTTAAGAAGTTTGATTGAGCTGGCGCTGATGAGCTCCAGTGTTCCTGTAGCAGAATTGTTCTAGTTCACGACATCAGTCGTCCATAGAACTTTGAAGAGAGTAAGTAATTGCCACCTTATTCTATGCAGATGTATTTATGAGACTGAAATGACGGCGATATCAAGCAATTGTCTGCTGCTGATAGATATTGGAGGAGAACTTCCGATTCAACACGTTTGCCGGGTGAGCTGTGGCAGCAAGAAACACTTAACATTTTCTCGTCGCGCAAAGATGAACTGGGATAGTCTTTCCACTATTTGCTACCGCTATTCGGCGCATGTGGGACGACATTCAGGAGAACAAAGTCAATCTCAACAATGCACGCGCTTGAGAGGCGTAAAGACGGAGGGAACTTCACGTGGCGGGAGATCTAGCGATACGAGTTAGTGGTGGTGAAGAATGACCATTCAGAATTTTGGGCTGAGGGACAGTATAAATGCCCGTGAGAATTAGATGTTCGTCACTCTAAGAGCAATCTTCTGGAGATGCGAAGGAGGTCGATTTGATAGATACAGCAACTGTTCGCTACCTCTGAGCTCTGCATCACTGCGCGACACAGCTGAATCTCTGCCGGGTTCCTTCCAATCGCATCAAAACCCAGTGCATAAATGAGGTGAGAGGTTCGGAATCAATGCTTGTTTATTTCTGCCGACGAGTTAGTCGACACATGACTCTGAGGACTATCCAGAGTCTCCCTTGGCTTGGTTGAGCTCGTGACGAGGCTACCGGATAGCATCCAGCGATACCCATCTCTCTACAATGGAATTTTGGTCTTACCTGTAACGCATACATTTGCCATGGTCGGTCGCTCTTACTTTTAAATTCAACAAAGGCTCGCCGACGCTGTGGAGCTTTTGACTTTCGTGGGCGAGTGTTAGCTATTTCTTCCCAGATAAAGTACCTCGTGGAAACTTATATTTATGTGCTTCCGTAGTCTGTAGTAATTCGAGTTCAATTTGTAAAATCCCCTTTCCACGACTGTCAGATTAGTTTTCTCCGAGGGCACTTACCTATGCGGTCAAACTGTCCGAAAGTTTATTCAAACAGGGAGCTCATAATTTAAATCTGGGTTTTCACTGGATGACTAAAGTGACGCACTAGGGCACAGCTCCAGTTTCCCTCGTACTTGGTACCTCGGAGAACCTCACATTAAAGTGTGGCATAATTGTACTAAACTTTGCTCGTAAGTATTGGTAGTCTTTGCCCAACTGGCGTTCTTCTTCGTGGAGTTCGGAATAAAACCTTGTTCTCTTGCATTTCGAAGTGGTACCAAGCAGCGAGTTTTTAACCAGTGTTTTATGAGGTACATTTGCCATAGATACTTGTAACTGGGACACAATTGAAGACAAAACTCGCATCAAACAAACTGCTTTTGAGCTAGGAATGCGACCAGACCAGACAACTTCCACTGTTCCACAGTTATTGTCCCATTCCTGCTAGATAATAGCTCTTGATTCCGTTCGAACTCGGTTATCATCACGTTTAAAATGTTCTAACGTTCAAATTTAGTCTGCAAAAGTCTGTCATGTTTGCAAACAAAAGTCTCTCTCTCTAGTTTAAATCATCTTTTGGATCGTGCCGAAATATGTTTTCAATGATAATTTACTTCTTGCAGGGTGTACAATCAGTAGCACTCGCAATTTGGAGATGGAATAATGAAGCCGAGTGGATCTACTTCGGAGAAGGGGACGATTGCCGAGCACCCTGACGGTCAAAAGAAGCGGATATGGATCAATCCGCAGCTTGTTCTCTTCTCAGTAGGAAAAATCCCGTTCACTATGAACAGGGTTCCGAACAAACAAGCTCTCACTTTGACAGAAGCTCTACAGAAGTTGAGGAGAGGAGACCTAAAAGTTGACGATTTCCCAACCATGTCAGTAGTTCCTGTCTCAGACGGGACAGACTCGAAGTATTACACTCTGGATAATAGAAGACTATGGGTCTTCCGGGAGTTTGGGCAGCGAGTGGAAGCTATAGTTGAAGAGCCCACTGAAGAGTTCTGTATCAAGCTGACAAGCGTGCAGTGTGCCGAGACAATATGTCTGGTTGACCATGTAGAGGAACACCATGAATTTAAGCAGAGTTCTCGGTTTCTCTCAAAAGTGCTGCCATGGTCTATAGACATCATCAAAGACGACTATCACTACAGGGATAAGGTAAGTTCAAAGGATTGGAAGGAGGCTGAACTTTAGTTCGGAGTTTTCGCTACAAAAGAAAGCAAGCAGAGTGATTGGTTCAATTTCGAAGAATTTTAAACATCTTCTCTTGAAGTTCTCACTTTGCTTGTCAAATGCTTCTTCATACTTGCAGATGAGATACATCCCTACAAGATTCAATGATCTTAAGACTTATTTCGAATCTTTCTGGTGGCCCATGGCCGAAGACACAAAAGCTGAGGTCTCCAAAAGCTTACAGCTCGTCCAACAAGCACCTCGGAGATCTGCTCTGAAGTGCTCCGTGTATGAGTTGCAGATACCACAGAACAACTCGGCACCCTTGAGCCGGTTCCACCTCAAGAAATTTCTGCTGGTGACCGATATGACGCAGTATAATAAGCAGTTTCATGGTCGCGTACCAGAATGGAGGCACAAGAAGTGGGATTTAGTACTCATTTGTTCGTCTGTCCCAAGAGATTTTGACCAACTACAGGATAGTGGAGAGTGCTACACACTGGGTGTGCTGACCTCTTCTGGACTTTCAAAATTGCGTAATGTCCCTTCTATCCTCAAAGTCACTGCCTTCTGCCCTAATCTTGGTGACGGTAAACTAGTTCGAGCTCTGACGCGGAGTGGTAGTAAGTGGCATGTCATAGTTTTGACAAATCTTTCGACAGCCCTACGAACATGGGATGCTCTGAATCCAGATCTACAAGCCCCTGGTGGCAGGCTTCGAATAATCAGTGAAACACTATACAGGACACCTGAGGAAGAAGACGGTACGGCCGTGTCACATGTGGATGACGAAGAACATATATCACATGTAGACGACGAAGAAAAGCTAAGTGTACGCGCGAAATCCACTAATAAGTTACTTCTGATACGTAGCATTCAACAGTACTGTTCGTCGAGAGGGTTGAATACATTTCAAACTGAAGCGGTGCTTACAACTGCTCTTGCTCTCCACTTTGCGGAAGAACCACGGGTAAGACTCATCAAAGGACCCCCAGGCACGGGCAAGACGTCAACTGTAGTTACTTTCTTGTCAGTCACTACCTGCTTGGGGTACAGGACACTGGTTTGTGCAAATGCCAATAGGGCTATTTGTGAGGTTGCACAACGATTTGTGTACCTTGTGAATAGAAAGCCGAATCCAGAGATATCATTTCAGTACTATAGCTTCTTCTCTAGTTATGGATGTAAAGGGAATTGTAGAGCCTTGAAAATGGGTGATATACTGCTAGTTGGTAATGATGAGCGGCTGGAGGTGGATGGTACTTTAAGCTTGGTCTATCTTCCGTTCAGGATCAAGCGGTTAACAGAAGCAATTCTCCTTTCAAGAGGTTGGCGATGCTCATTCCTACATGTCTTTAACCTTGTTCAAGATCCTGTCACAGAATACCGGCTTAGAAATCCTTCAGTTGTGGAGGATAACAGTGTAAGGTATGCACGGGGATTCTTGCAATTCTTCAAAGACGGCCTTGTATGCTATGGGAGTCAACTAATTTTGTCCGGTTACTTTCTTCGGCGCGACTTACCCAAAAGTTTATTGACCCATGCCATGGGTCAGTACATGAAGAGGACTTGTGACGCTGTAGCTGATGTCCTGGAGGCTCTACCTTCAGAATCTGAACTTACAGATGGCCAGAGTTGGAGTTGGTTTACAGCTCTGAAAAGTACTGGATATCGCGAGAATTTGAAGGAATGGACCGATGCTGTTGTTTTTGGTGATTTCGGTCTGCAGTTCCACATGAGGAAGAACTTAATGCCGAAGTTGCTTGCTCTTGTCTCCTGTCCTTTTAAGGAGAAAATTACGAGACTCCTAGCCACATTTTCTGAAGACAATCTGGAAGAGAAGTGTCTGCAGCACGCATGTGTTGTATTTTGCACAATAGCTTCAGCTGGGCGTCTCTGTGTACAGAACTCAGGACCTTTTAAGTCTCTGGTCATAGATGAGGCTTCACAGCTCGTGGAAGCGGAGACGGCTATTGTTACGCAATTACCTGGTCTGCAATTGACTCTCCTCGTCGGAGATGAAAAGCAACTGCCGGCAACGGTCGTAAGCATGGTAAGAAGAGGTCACCTCTTGTTTATTTGGGTAATAGTCTCTCTGGCAAGATATGTGCCCTCTTTGACATTTTGTTTCTCATGACATCCTTATCAGGACTCCTGAAATTTCTTGTCAGAGACTTCCCTACTAAATTGCAAGTCGTCCCCGTCTGATCTGCTGTACATCCAACAGATCCTCATCCTACGAGTCACTTGTTTGTATATGTTGCCGAGACTTCCCTATATGATCAAGTATGCAACCTTAAATCATATACTTTCATGTCTGTTATATGATTGTAAAGATGCGTTGGTGCTAGAAGAGCATTGACATCCAAACTGACGGAAAGGTTCCTTTCAGATGGCTAAAGATGTTGGCTATTGTCGAAGTCTTTTCGAAAGGCTTGAGCTTGTGGGTCATCCTCATCGACTTCTGAAGGTTCAGTACAGAATGCATGTGGAAATCAGTCGTTTCCCCAATCAACAGTTCTATGATAATACCCTCGAGGATGGTGAAAACGTAAAAAGTCAAATGTATATCAAGCCTTACCAGGAGCAACTCGGTCCCTACTGCTTCATAGATGTAAGCGACGGGAAGGAAGAAAGAGGCAGAAATGAGAGCTCTGCGAAGAATTTGGTAGAAGTGGAAATTCTCTACTTCCTCGTCACAAAATTACAAACAGGTACTACAATCCTTCTTCATCGTGTGTAAATTTAGCAGCAGTCTGCAACAGTTGAAGAGCATCCAACCTCTTTCGTGGGTGTTCGTACCTGAATCCGCAAGTTTGATTAGTGTTCTAGTCGGGGCTCTGTCGTTGTTCTTGCTTGACATTCTAAATCAAAAGTGAGTGGCCAGATTCAAGTTTTATTGCTCAGAGGTCCTTCTCTCTACGCCTTTGTGTGTATAGCCTGTGGAGATCAAGAAACTTCGCGCATCAGTGTTGGCATCATTACACCGTATGCAAGCCAGGTTGAAGCTTTGACCAAGAGAATGAGTCAAGGAGGGACGGATCCATTGAAGCGCTTTCCAGGGCTTCAAGTGGAAATCAAAACAGTAGATGGGTTCCAAGGTGGAGAACGGGATGTGATCTTATTTTCAACAGTGCGGGCAAATGAAGAAGGAAGAATAGGGTTCCTTAGAGACTGTCGAAGATTAAACGTGGCTTTAACGCGTGCAAGGTAATCTTCTAGTTTCTTCTTATGAGGTGGATTACTTAAGTATTCCTGTACAAACACTCATCTGCAGCATCTGTCTTTCTTTGCAGATCGTATGATGAATTCTGAATATTGGCATCATGCAGATACTGTCTCTGGATAGTGGGAAATGCTGCAACTTTAGCCGCAACACGAGATGGGATATGGAATCGACTGCTCACTGATGCAAAAAGCAGGAATTGCTACAAGGACGCCAAAGAGGATCCAGAAATGGTGCAATCTTATCAGCACCTTGAGCATGCCAAGAAGCTGGAGTCTCTCAATGAGGAAGGCGAAAGTTCGGCAAAGAAGATGAAGACGAGCTAGTTTCAAAATGAAGACAACTATTTGAAATAGTCCACTTCTTTGTAAATGTAAGATATTGATGAACAGGTAGATACGTGTCATGAGCCTTCAATCAGGTCCAAATTTTGTAAACTGTACATATTTGACATGTGATTCAATCATATGTTAGAGAGGAGGCCAATGACTCTTGACGTTGGCGGAACTTCTGAAGTCGACTCTTCTTTGATCTTACCAAAAGCTACGTCTTTTCGAGTTCCCACGGCCGAAGTAGAGTGGGGAAACCTCCTCAGTTTTGTTCTAGCACAAATCTTTACTCGGGAATACGCCAGTCCTTGACGCGTTAGGTGCCAAGGTCAAGTCTAGGTTCAATAGTGACTTTTCATGTAGTGTAGATTTTGATCTTACTGTAAATAAAGCTCTACATTGAGCTCCATGCTTCATCTCGTCTTGTAGTTACGGAGACCTTGTAGTCCACGACTTAACAGCAAGTGCACTCTTTTACGAGGATTTATTTAGATCTTGTTTACGGTGTTGTGGGATGGAGAAAATTGGCACCTGTTGTTGAGCATAGAGATGTAAAGGAAAAGCTTCAAGAAGCGTATGTTTACCATCAAACTTCTTGCAACTTTTAGCAGCTTCACACATTTTGTACCTGATTTGACGGTATTGGGGTTTTCCACTCGCATTACCGTATGCCATACTGATAATAGATGGAATGCATCAGTCATCAAATCCGCTTTGCGTATATTTATAACGTGTGTTTCGGGCAATTCCTAGTTGCTCGCACTTCCATGCAGTTACTCTATGTTATCCCCTTGCTCTGGAACATCTTTTGGTTGCTTACATTTGCATCTCTTCAGTTTGCATCGGTTGTGTAATAATTGGGTGTGGATTCCCGGTTCTACGCACGGCTTCTCATCCTCACTACTTATATATTGGTAAACAATGTGACTGGAAAACACGGATTACTAACAAATCTTTTCATTTTTCTGGAAGGTACACTCGACGTCGAAGTACGCAATGCGACACACATAGTAGGATAACAAGATAAACCTAAGACGATAAAAAGGATAAAAACCTAAGAGGTAACAAATCGAAGTTCAACTAGAAGATACACTCTGCTCCTTACAAGTTCAAGTATATGCTTTTAACATCAACACTAACATTAGTTTTCCTTCTTGCTCTATGATTTGGCTTTGCTTGGGAGTGCGTGCTTCCTTCGTCAGATGCTGCGTACTTGTCTAGATACTGAATGCCATATTATGTTCATGAAATGTGCCAATCCCTTTTGATGGCGCACACCAGTAACTTCTCTCCGAGTTTCACTCCTGCTTTGCATAGGTTTGTCAATCAGCTGCATAGATTTGCATGCATTTCTTCGGTTTGCATCGGTTCTGTCCTAAGTCGATGTGGATGCCCCGTCCTTCGAACGACTTCTGCTCTCAATACACATATTTTTGGAAAGCGACACACATAGAAGGATGCGCCTCATTCTGAATCCTCGTTGTACTTTCGACTTTGAGCGGATGTGTTCAGGATTTAACTCAAAATTATCCTGTCAAATTCTTTGTTCCCAGTTTGGGCCAAGAATCTATTCCTATATGTAGAAGTTGATCACTAATGGACAGTACTCTGAAAAGGAACCGAGAGCTCATAATCCATCTTTTGGGAACAACCATTTCTGGATGTTTAGGAAAACATCCAAATTAGTTCTGAAAGAAGAATGCAAAATTGAGAGAAGACCACACGACACAAACAGTGGAAAGAGACTATTGACTTTACACTAACTTACACCTAGACCTTAATCCCAACTTCTTCAAAGAATGTTTATCAGTATGCGATAATATTACAAGATGAACCCTGAATAATGCAAGGTCCTATGACCAGAGAAGCACAAGTTTTAGCTATCTACAAACTACATTGTTGATTCAATCGTACGTCTAACATTTCAGCCGTCTTGGCAAGGACATTCAGAAGGTAGTCGGTTGCTTCTTCCTGTCTGCTGAGGTTCACTTCAAACTAGTGCGACCATACTCCAATTTACAGGAGCAATCATAGGGTACGAATTGTCCGTCAACCATGCAAATATGGACTGTGAGCTCGTAACATTTCTAATAACCATTTAAATTCGGTTGAAAAGAATTTCAAGTGTCCCAAGTTTCTTTACCTGCTGTAGAACTAATTTGGTAGCTGAAGTTGTTCTCCTCATATAATTATAATAACTTACAAGAGCAGATGAGACGTCTCTCAATCTGCAGCATTAGGTACTGCTCGAGATCAGAGCACAGCGATGGCGAGTGCTAACGTTTCTGCAACGGTGCCTTATTTGCAAATCAAGGAAGGGAATCTTCAGATCAGGTTAAATAGATCCAGTAAGGAAGCAAGGGAATCTGTGAAGCACATTTCGAAGCTAGTGTTGACCTCTACAAGTAAACTGCAAAATTTGCCACTACGTGGCTGGGCCTACAACTTACAACTCCCTAATTTCAACCTCTGACGGAAGGCATGTTGGACAAATATACAATACCTTCCATCTTGATATCTAAACTAACTATGAAAAACAGCTGGTTCTACAGGAGAACTATTCATACAGCCTTTTTGGCAAACGTACAACCTGTCAGGCGCATATAATTGGAAAGCGAATGCAGGGCTGGCTTTCTCTTAGTTGCAACTGAAGAAAACATGACGGGAGGACAAACCGATCGGGTATCAGACATGTACAGCGTTGTCGTTTAAAAAGAATCCTTTGGTACAGGTTGGTGCTCTCGCCAGCCACGGTCACCTATTTCCCTGTGGTTTAATTATTGACAGTGGGAAAATGATGCGTAACTGTGCGATCGGCCGATGGCGCTGAGATCTGAAACACTGGTACCCCTGTAGGAGTACTCCCTTACAAGTCTCGAGAAAAAGGATGACTTGTCTGCCAAAAGCCTGATGGGGACATCGTACTCTGCAACTAGACCTGTCATACCAGCCAATCCGAACAGAATTAGTAGTGCCAGAGAGAACATCCTAGAGCACACATGGACTGATTAATAGAGTTTCATGGACATAAAGAAAGGTGGAGTCCGTACCATCAGACAGAACCAATACATAGTCACTGTCAATGACAGTTGGAATACGGTGAGCAACTGTAACTACAGTGCAAGCATCGAACTCCTCGCGTATTGTGCGCTGGATGATACCGTCCGTTGCACTATCCACGGATGCAGTTGCTTCGTCCAAAACCAGTATTCGAGTCCGTTTCAACAGGGCTCGTCCTAAGCAGACAAGCTGTCTTTGCCCTACACTCCAGTTTTCTCCGTTCTCACTGACTGCACAGCACAACCATGGGTTTTTCAGAGGATTTGCATACTTTCGCTTCGACTATAGATCATAACTACAGACCGTGACGATCAACGAGAAGAATGTCATGAACGGGCAAATAGGGCAAATAGGGCAACCTGAGAAAGAAGTATGATTACCTAAGGCCTCCAGCTTTTCTTCCTTTCCTCTCACTACATCTCCTAGCTGAGATTTGTCAAGAGCCTGCAAAGTCAACGTTCAGCGTCCGCAGACAATGTCAGGTAAACATTTGTTAAATTATATAAACATTCATCAACAAGAGAGCTTTCAGTTGGAAGAAAATTTTGCTATCAAATAGGAAGCAAACTAGGAAGTCCAGGAGCAAAATTGTACAAGTACGATCATCGAATTTCGATTCCTTCTCACCAAGGAGAAGAAAAGAAGAAGGTGGAAAGCTGTCAAGAAGAAGAAAGGAATCCTTGACATTAAGAAGATGACAAATATACAAAGCAAAACTCGATGTTCTAAAGACGGTTGGAATTCTCATTTCCAGTATAGCTTCATGGAAAGGAAAATGTTTCTTCGCCGCTTAACCAAGTAACCCTAACGGCCCACAGACTTACCTCCCATATCTCTGCGTCACTATGTTCATCCATCGGGTCAAGGTTTCCACGAACGGTTCCTTCGAATAGAGTCGGCTCCTGGGGTATGATGCTCAATCTAGATCGGAGATCATGAAGTCCAATTGTAGAGATATCAAACCCATCAATCATAATCTTTCCCCCGGCTGGTTCTACTACTCGAAAAAGAGCTTGAATGAGGGTTGACTTCCCACTTCCAGTACGCCCGACAACACCAATCTTCTTCCCTCCTGGAAATGTACAGGTTATACCATGAAGCACCATTGGAGTGTGATCGCTGTACCTAACCTGCAAACGCCTTTCAATATTATCCCTGTCTTGCCTGGAAAATGTAAAAGCTGGGCATGATGTTCTGTGCTTCAAGCATATGAAAATTTGGTTTCCAGCACTTGAGAAATCAAAACGCCCCTTATAAACTGTCATTTAAAATATTTAACCCTGCACCAAAATCAAGAACTACTGCCCGGATCTTAACGTAGACATCTCCTATCCTGTTGACTAATGGAATATAGAACCCGTTGTAAACAACCCCGTTCCATACCCTCGTCTGACTGGACTGATCTAACGTAGACCTCTTTTATCATAGGGTCTCTGCAGATGGGTCTGAAAAGTAGAACAAGTCGTACCAGTACCACATTTTGTCTTTCCGATTTACTTCCTAATTGTGACTCATGCATTATAATCAAAATACGAAATCCTGAGGGAGACCAAAGATTCTACAATAAAGGTAAACAGTAAAAGGGAGCACGTTATCACAGAAACAAACTCGTAGGCTTAGCCAACAGCCAAGTATGGACTTGCTAGATTGAAATGAAAAGTGCTCTACCTGCAAATTTTGAATCTTGATTGTTCCGTAGAATGGCCAGCTTCTCGGGGGCCGACATTCTTCTACGATCAAAGGAGCTTCACTTGCCACCTTACTGAGTTGTTGGATACGTTCTACGGAAATTATCTTATTTTCCACATTACAAAGATTCCATACCCATCGAGACTGCATGGAGTTAAGCTGCAAACCGTACGTTACGGCAAGACCTGCCATACCTGTAATTCGAATATCAAGGTTAGCGATTCTACTGAATCAATTTATGCTATCAAATATGGCATCCTTGCAGCTTCAACATTCTATTCAGTAGTTTGTAAAGGTCAACCACGAGGCAGAAGAAGATCTTACTTGGGTCTATAGTGCCAGTGGGAAACATGATGACAATCATCAAGGAGGAGGCGAAAACCAAAGTGGACAGCATCTCCATTCTAATGATCAACCACTCAGTGGCTGAAAAGTTGTGGAAAAACGGGCGAGCGTATCGATCAAACAACTTCAAATTTTTCTTCATGAATCGATGTTCTTGATCAAATCCTCGGATTGTGGCTGCTCCAGCTATAGACTCCGCATAGTGGTGGATGATTGGAGACTTTTGGATGCCCACCAATCGTGCTAATTCTCTGGCCGATGTCATGTAGTAACGCTGCAGAAGGAAATGCTATAAGAAATTCTTTCCAAACCTCTTCAATTGCGTCAGCTGCAAAAACCTAAAAATTTCATTCCACATACTTAGAAGTTCTTATCGTTGGCTTCATCTCTATACAGCTGATAAAGTGAAGTCATAACTTTCTTGGGGTATACTTGGACTTCCGTCATCCTTGCGTAGGACATGCAAAATTAGGCGGGAGTTCAGCTTAACGAGCTACTAGATAATTCAAATGCAAAGAGGAAGATTGAGTACCTGGATCCAGACGCAAGTACCAATCACTGGGACAAAAATTAGTAACACTTCACGAGTTACTTGCGACATCACAGCAATAACACCGACCAGCTGTATCGTTGTCACCATCAAACCACTGAATCTAAATTGCATAGTAAGATCCACAACACTCTGATCCGTGGATGCCTGGAGAGAAGAAAATATTCGAGCAAAGATAGGGGGAACGAATGAGAACGAAAGCATAACACGACTCCACATATTCTGCTTGCAGAATCACCATGCAAGGATGAAAAATGTAGTCTTCCAAACCAACAAAAAGAACAAAAGTTCTAGGTAGCACGACTTACTCTGCTTAAGATACGACCAGTGGGAGTTGAATCAAAGAAGGCCATTGGAGCACGAAAAATACTCCGCAGCATGTTGAGAAAATACTTCTGTGCCGTCAAAAGCCCAACGAAAGAAACGAGCATAGCCCGACAGAACACAAATATGGAACTTCCAAAAGCCAAGGACACGTAGACCAAGATCAGGGTGATGTTGTTAACTTTCTGTTCCTCTCCTGTTGTAGCAGGAGTTGCCCATGCCATCCAGTAGTTGCTCCCAATCTGTAGCACTTGGAAAAGCGCTTGTACCAGTATGATTACTGGAATGTATGCACCATGAGAAACTGCGGTCAAGTAGGACAGGTATACATCAAAGCGGACACTGCCGGTCTCCCGCTGCTCGTCCTCTACGAGCTGCCGATTCGGTTTTTCACCCCCCGTCTCCTCCTTGTCTATATATTCCGTCACAGTCTGTTCAGAATCAGTAGTACTAAGCTCGTCGCTGCTTCCATCATCCTCAAAGTCATCTGGAAGGCCCATTTCGTCTCTGTCGTGTCCGAGATAACCATTCACTTCCATCGATTCTAGAGCCTCATTGTGAGCTCCAACCAAAGTACTGAAATCTGTTCCAGCCTGCAAAAGATCTTCATATTGTCCAGACTGCACGATCTCACCATCTCGCATAACCTGGAAAAATCCATTTGTGGGTGTCCTACAATTTTTAGGTCCTTCCATTATCAAAGAGCTGCAACAGTTACCATCCAAGCCCTTCTCACATGCATTTATCTTGACTCCTGTTTTGAGTTAGTGGAAAGATGGTCCATTTAACCTCACATAATATCACTGACATTCAGCAAAACTATCTTGCGTTCAATAGATTCTTAAAGCGGAGATCGTCTTCAGTGGATATCGGTATATTACGTAATGAAATTTGAAACCCGTTGTAAAACAACCCGGTTACATACCCACATACTCTTGATGCTAAAGATCGTCAAAAGGCAATTATGTGTAAACCTGCACTCAGGGGTTAGCCGAACATTTACTGTGTAGTGATGGTGTAAAGTTGAAAGTGATTGCTACATTTCCTAAGTCTGAGCAACATTGAAGAAACTACAACATTGAAGAAACGAGAAAATGCGAAGATGATTCAGTAAGAACGCGCCAAGAATAAGTTAGTGCACAGGAAAAACTCCAATCTCATAGAAGTTACGAGATTGTCCCCGCAGCGAGTGTATCGAGACTGGGATTTATCCCTGCATGCTCTATGTCAACACGAGTCGATCAAAACTTCCGAAACACAAAAAGGAAGACTCAGACTTTGCGTACTAATTCTGGACGCAAACACTTACGACTTTGTCAGTGTACTGCACAAGTGTCGCGATAGCTGAAATCAATGTCCGTATTTTCAATCCTGAGTCATGCTCTATGTCAGCACGAGTTGTTCAAACTTCGAAAACACAAAAAGGAAGACTCAGACTTTGCGTACTAATTCTGGACGAAAACACTTACGACTTCGTCAATGCACTGCACAAGTGTCGAGATAGCTGAAAGCAATGTCAGTATCTCCTGTCCCGAGTTTCTGTTCGTTTGCTCATGAGTGCCAAGGTAAACTCGGGTCTTCCTAAAAGTGTCGCTCGACTGACAAAAAATGGAGACATGGAGGCCAGATTTGGCTGTAACCTCCATTGACATCATAGAATATGGAAGAAAGGGGAGACTCGGAACCTATAAAATGTGGAGCAGCAAAACAGCAGAAAAAGAAGAACTCATTGTCCAGCAATCGGGTAGCAAGGCAAGAATAAGCAACTAACCTGGAAATCATCTGTGGGGTCAGGAATGGAAAACATCCCTAGTAAGGATACCTGTTGGGTGAAGAGTGGAATTTGAAAGCTGAAAAGCAAATTGCATGTAACATTCGATAAAGAATAAGAGCTTTGAAACAAGATCCGTGAAGGATCCGCGTAGCGATCCAAGCGGCATAGTGAGAAACGAGAACGGAAAGGAAAAACAAGAAACATGTAAGAGTAGGGCAGCGATCCAGGAGGCAGAGCGAAGACTAGATCTGAGAGACAAAGCGAAAACGAGGAGCAGCCCGTAGACAGCAGCGAACCCTTCGAGCGTTGAAGTGTTAGACCCTGATTGTGGACTAGAAACCAAGTGAATGAGCTTTCACTCCCAAGATTAATGAGTCAGGCATAATGTATTAAAAAGTACATGAAACGGATGTGTCAGAAAAGTACATGAACGTTCAAAGTCCTGTCTCAGGATCGCATAGCATGGCAGACTGTACAATGTGTGTGGGATGGTACATTGTATTAGTGGATATTGGATATATATTTAGCAAGAGCAGGTGCGGAACTCACTACAGGCGTCAAAGTAGCAAACAGTAAACAGAGAAATTTGATACTGATTATTGAACCCAATACAACAACCCTCACTACTCAGGGACAATTTTCTTTTAGGTCGGGGCTTAAGATTGTTTATACCACTCGAACTTCAGAAATTAAGAATGTAGATTATGCTTCGGAGCTGATATCTTGCGAGTCAAAGCATATAAAATCTGAGTGTAGAGGCCGAGATGTACCAAGATGATGTCCGCTGCTGGTAGAAACTCCACTTGGTGTGTAACATAGATTACTGTCTTGCTGACCAGACTCATGAGAATACATTCCTGTTTAAAACAGAAATGTTAGCCAGCAAATTCTCCTCTGCATGCCTTCTAGACCTATGGAAATAAAAGGCCGAAGTAAATTGATAAAACACTGTCAAATCCAAGCATAATCATAAAGTCTTCAATGATCACTGTGTAAGAACTCTCGAGAGATATGAAACGGTTCCGTGTTCCTCAAATCGGTTAAAAAGTCACAACGACTTAATGTGAACCATCTAACTGGCATGACCATCCTGCGGGCAGATCCTTAACATGTGATGAGTTTACTTGTGAGCCGTGACTAGAGACCCCAAGTTCAACAGAGTCTAGTAATTGCGGCCGGGGACTATAGAAGAATGGTCCTTGCAGGAAAAGAATGGAAGGAGCTTCTACTCACTTTGAAGAGGTAGCTACCAGTATGGGCGTCCACAGCACTGAACGGATCATCCAACAGATAGATATCTGCATCTTGGTAAACAGCTCGAGCAAGTTGAATCCGCTGCTTCTGACCTCCGCTCAAATTTATTCCCCTCTCTCCAATCTGTGTCTGGTCACCAAATGCAAAATGCTGTAGGTCTTTGTCTAATGCACAGGCCCTGAGAACCTCCTTGTATCTCATGTACTCCATTGGACATCCGAATCGGATGTTTTCTTCAACCGTACCGCTTTGGATCCAAGGGGATTGAGCAACGTACGCAGTTGTGCCATAGACTTTGACCTGTAGCGTACCAGGATTTCGGACGTCAGATCACACACAAAAGGAGGACAAAATGGCCCGAGTTGTAATGAACCAAAAAGTAACAAAATTTGACGGCTGAGGCTAAAAGTGAACAACCGACAAATTTCGCCGTGATGACGTGTAAAGGGTCTGTATGTCAACATTTGAAAAGGAACTTAGGGCTGTAAACAGAATTTCTGTCATTCCTCAGCAGACCTTCGAGGAAGGAACCCTTACCATGCCAGAGACTTTGGGAATTTCCCCAAGAATGCACGACAGAAGGCTGGACTTGCCAGAGCCAACCGTACCACAAACAGCTACGCGTGCTCCCCTGCAAATATGCATGTTTATATGTCTAAGAGCAGCGATTTCTGATGACGGATCCCAGCTAAACTCTCCTCCTTCAATTTGAAGCGCGGAGAAGTCCTCGTCATTTTCATCTTCTCCAGCTTCATCATATGGAACACGAATCACATCGTTAACTGGTAGCTCTGGTTCCTGGAGAAAGCTCTTCAGACGATCGAGGGAGACCTTGGTTTGAGCCAATACAGTTATAAATTCGGGGAAAGCATCCAGCGGAGACTGCAGAACTCTAAACGTAGCCAGGGCTGACAATATTCTTCCAGCGGTAAGAGGAACACCCAACACTACACATGTCCCGAAAGTGCAAGCAGCGACGAACATTGGTGCTGACCAAAAGATGAAAGTGGACGCGGCTGCGGCATAAAGAGCTTTCGCGAGCCAATCACATTCCACTCTCCTGAGAAATTCCAGCTTCTCCAAATACCTCCTCTCCCATGCTTGCAATTTTAGTATCCGCATGCTCCTCAGAGCCTCGGAAAGAGACTTCATGCGCTCGTCTTTTGCTTCCATCAGCTTTTCTTGATAGTTTTCGTAAACGTTTGCGACCGGCTGATTAATTAGTAGAGTGATGAGAGTTGCCGCCAAAGTGGCTATCGTTGCCATACCTACCGTTTTGTAGAGAATTGCTAGAGCTAGAAGCACCTGTAACGGCAGAACCCAAATGTCATGCAAGTACCAAGAAAATTCACCAACACGCTCGACATCCACAGCCATGTAGTTGATAATCTCCCCACTTGTGTGACTCATCCGAGATTGGCTGGACAATCGAAGTCCCTTACGGTACACGAAGGCAGTCAATGAGGATCGAACGTGAAGACCCAAAACCTGAGTTCCAAACTGCCATTGTCTTTGAGAGATAGTTTCGACCACCTTAGACCCGAAAAGACTAATGACCAGGACAAAGCCTTCATAAGGAAATTTGCGCTTACCACCAAGGTAATCAACGAAGTCAACAATTAGATAAGGGCCAACGTATGTTGCGCAGGCGTTGATTGCAGCAAACACACCGTTTCGCACAGCTTTTCTCCAAAATGCTTTCAAGAGAGCCTTGGCTAAAGATGCTGGAATCACAGGGTTCTCCTTAAGCTCGTCCCAACTGCCCTTGAATGCAGAATAGGACGCTTCTGCTCTATCTCTAGGTATCAGCAAAGGTATGTCTTTTAGCTCAAGGTGCTTCCGTCTACCCACAGCAAGTAGAGGATTGAGCCATGAAATCGTAGCGAGGCCAATGAAACTCGTTTTCCCATAATCTGTAACCTTCTGCTTTCCACATCCCTCATAATTGTGTCCATTCAAAAGCGGTTCGTGCTCAGGGCCATTCTTTACTGCTCCAAACCCAGTCTTTCCGTAAACGGCCACGATGAATAAATAACCTCCTGCAACGCATGATACAACATCCCAAACTCCTGATACCGAGAAGAAGAAATTGACATCCGGCAGAACATAGTACTTTGGAACTGCCACCAGTGACCAGATGAAGGAGACAATCCACCAAGCTCGTAATAGGCCGGGAAATTTGTCTCT
This sequence comes from Lunularia cruciata, assembly GCA_948567375.1. Lineage (NCBI taxonomy): Eukaryota > Viridiplantae > Streptophyta > Marchantiopsida > Lunulariales > Lunulariaceae > Lunularia > Lunularia cruciata. Next base: position 13,761,735 of record OX419760.1, read on the forward strand.
GTTTGAACCACTTGAGTTTCTGGTGAGAAGGGATAGAACCAGCCAGGCTACTCCTTGAGTCGCCGCAGCAGCCGCAGTGAAAATAGGAGGTTTTGACCATCCTCGTATCAACTCGGTAAGCAACACCCATCCTGCAATACCCCAATTCAGCAGAAGAAGTAAAAGGCAGGCAGTGAGACTCCCTTTGTACGCCAATCTGAGTCCTGGCCTTCGTGGATTCACTCTGTGCTTCTTAAACGATTCACTATTCGTCCCACCATAGGAGGTGAGTTTATTTCTCCAAACGAAACATCCTGACCACAGGGTGAGAAAGAAGAGATGCAGAATGGTGGCGCCAATGTGATGACCGCAAGATCCAAGTACAAACTTCAAAGCGAATCGTTCCCATGATGCTTGTCCAATGTACCAACTGTTGACTAAACGACTCGAGCCTCCGTTGTCTTCTACTACATTACACAATGAGCACAACAGTTGGTGTACTGCAAAATGGCACCAGTTTGTCAAGTTGTCAGCGACACACGGTCTATCTCTAGGCAACGCAGACTTCAAAAGACACTACTAGACGACATTTTCTACCACAAAAATCCAGGAGGAAATACGACAAGTAGTGTCTTGTGTTTCCAGTCGTTTAGATAAACTACTACAATATCTAACTACTACAACATTAAAAACACAGGGGCTGCTGAAATGCAGTGCAAGACGACAGCTTAAAAAGTTGAAGAGATGTTGCCTGGAACATTCATTCAGGAGTAATGAGACCTGATTTGGTTGAGTGTAAAGATTTCCCAATATCACAGGACATTTAGAAGAAACGTGGTAGGAATATATACGCATATATCGTAACATCTTCGATTGGAGTAGAAACTAAAGATCTAATAAACTAGGTTCTGTTCATTTCGAACAAGACTGAGACACTATGACTCCAGGGATCCTCAACGTAGAACTTTAAGCGGTGACGAAAGGAGACATACATCCTCCAGTAATTCACCCTTAACGCGCAGGGAGTTTCAGGCAATGCCTCAAACCAAAACTCTGCGTCGCATATTCTTTACGCATACGTGACGAGCATTTGCTTAAAGGTGTTTTGACTGGCCCTCCAGAAATTTCCGACCTAAAATTTCTGCGCGCTTTTAATGTGTATTGGACCATTAGAATAGGCTTCGTAGTTCAGCACGGTTCCAACCAACTCTAATTTACAAATTACCAAATTACGTGCTGAGGCGGATTCGCTCGACAGGCGCACGAGTCCTCAAGTGAAGTTTCCAAGTGTACTTAATAGGCGCTTAAAGAAATATCGTAGGGATTCAATAGACCCAGGTATCAGCATTGGTCAGAGGTTCCCGATTTGGAGATGTACAGTCAGAATGCGGAGATTACATATTACCACGCTGAAATGATAAGTATGAAAGCTGTGAAACGACTAAAACTGACCAAGCGGGAGGAGATATGAGGGATAAAACAACGTCGGAGATTGTGGGCAGAGTATTGCCAGAGAAGAAGGTGCGGTGGCTCACTTCAAGATCGAGCAAAGCTCGAGTATGGGCGGATTGCGTTAAAAGGCGAACTCGAGTGCATCTTAACCGAAAGTATATCAAAACCTTCAAGTAAGCTGAGGAATAAGATATGGTTTGACTTACCCGAATTGATAAGTAAGACGCCATGTTTTATTATGGTCACGCAGCATGCCTGTAAGCCGGTTTGGATGATTCTAAGCTGCTAGGTTGATTTCAGTCAAACGCGACCTCCCCGAGAATGAATAAAAAGATGTTTTACCCGGCTCAAAGAAGCCGCCTACTTTCCTGTGGAGCGGATACTCCTAAGAAAACCCGAAATCTACATGCCTGAAAGTGTCCGGGCACGGTCAATCAAGTGGCCCCGAAGCAAAATGAAGACCAGGGTGCATAAGTGATGTGAAAATAATTGTGCAGTCTGGATGGGCACGTTCGAGATGCAACGCATGCCACCACCATTGGGTGCCATTGCTTGTCAAATATTGTCAAGCACATTTAAGTGCAGGAGTTCAAAGTAGAGCATATGGACACTTCTATTCTGTGATTCATTTTGAAACTCAAGTTCTTTCCATGCTCATCATCAGTCACCTGGCCAGCGGTATGGCTCAAAACTCACCACTGAAGAGACAAAGCCAAACGGGCTCCTGGTTGTTTCACGAGACGCGAAATCTCCGAAGATTGTAAGATGTTGAATTGAATTTCTCGAGTAAAAAGATGGAAGACATAGCGGAGACTTACAATCCATTATCCTTTTCCAGTCATGCCGAGGGAAGTTTTATTCATGCGCTGATGTCTCCCCTACTGTCTGGTTTGCTTCGCAGCTCCCTGCAGCCAGAAGATAGAGGAAGAGAAAGAAATTTCAGCACCAAATCTTCAGCATTTTTTTCTTCCTTCCAAGAAGATCCAGAGGGGAGGGAAGGAAACCGCTGCAGGTGAGCAGAAAGAAGAATGCAACAGGGCCAAAGGAATAGTAAAGGGACCTTAGCAGTGCAGCAGGGCGAGGAGGGGGAACGAGGAACGTGGAAAGAGGGGATGGGATGCACCAAAAGGCCGTGGAAACACATAATACTACATTTACAGGAGTCCCTCAGGAGACCGGCCCCGAATCGCTCAGTTTCCGTTTGCAGACCGCAATTTAGCTCCTCTCGTGGTTATGTATTGCTCAAGGTGCTCATCTCCCAACTCCCCGCCTTTCCAAGTGGCAAGGCTTCGAGCCTTAATGACAGACAAAACTCTGTGGAGTTCATGCGGCACCCACACTACACAAGCACCACCGTGCGTCCCTGAAAACCCTTCTCACCTTTTCTTCCTTTACTCTTTACTCCTCTTTACTTCACCCATTGCCATTTACCTACACGTGCACTGCTCTGCCTCTCACCTTCCCTCGTCCCCTCGAAATCCGCCTTTACGTTTTCATCCCTCGGCTATCGCCACTACCTGTTCGTCTCAGTCACACTAGCAGAACAACAACGATCATTCCTATGGTGCTGGCTGCTGCCCCTCTGTCAAAGTGCTCGTTCTGCCCTTCCACACCCGACCTCCTCCGTGCTGTCTGATTGCCTGTCCTGTGGAGCATACTTTCCAATTCCCAACGCTGTAAAGCAGAGCCAATCGACACGGATATATTCCTCACAATTCCACAATTCCTCTTCCAACTATTCTATTGAAGTTGAATCCCCAATCATCACCAACTCTCCAGCAGGAGGCAGGCAAACGGACCGACCAATTGTTCCATGTTCTTCCCATTTAAGCACACTTTCACCTCCGGTAACTGCGCCGTCCTTGTAGTCCTCCGTCCATGGATTCATCCATCCCTGCTCGACAGTTTTCCCGGCATCCATCAGCCGCTCGTCTGATTACATCATTTCCGCCCCGCTCTCCGTTCTTCAGTGCATCGTTCGTCCGTCACTCGCCATCTTCCGTCCAAATGAATGCACATGACCGCTCGGGGATGTACATCCAACTGCGTGCTAAAATCTGCAGGCCATCGTGCTAGAAGCCTACTTCCTCGACCACGTAAGGTGCTACAGTCATAGCCAAGATGCAGCAAATCCACGTCTTGCATTTCCAGTAATCGACTAGAAAATCTCAGTCGTTCCGAAGGTCCTTCAGGTGACTTTTGTGCAGTTTCTGCAGTCGATTGGCGCCAATGCGCGCCGCGTGGCTTCTTACTATTCGCTAGAGGCCCTCCTGCTGCTTCGTCTTGATCATCGGCGAACCGCAAGCTTCGCGGATGTCTTTCGGTTCGCATCCACGTGTGGTCCTTGCGTCTCTGGTACGTTGAACGGGTTCTCGTCAGCGATACACCAAGCTTCCTAGTTTGAAAGGAGTTAAGCTAAGGTTGTCGGGACTTCTAATCTACGGGTGGTTTTTGAGGGCCAAATTTGGAGATGATCTGCACTGTCATTCGAAATTTCACTCCCCTGAATCCCAGGCTTCCATCCTGACAAGAGAATCTACCAGAATTCTCTCCTCCAGCAGTATTGATTACGACACAAAACAGAATCTGTCAACAGTTCGTTATAGGAGAAGGAAGCATAGGGGGGTTTCAGTTATAGTTTGACGGGTATTGCACGGGCCCCGAGGTTAAATATGTTTACGAATAAAGGTCCCGGTAACCGTAAAATGCGACGGGTAATAGAAAAGCTGACCGGGTGACGGGGTCTGCACCCATAAAACGTCTCCAGCTTCCCCTTGATCTAAACCATAATTGTTTTTATGGGTACCCGGAAATCTATCTCCCCCACCCCCAATGACTATCGTCGGTTTAAATGTCGATTGTCAATTTTACTTATCTTGGGTGAAAGCTCTTCAATAAATGAAGTTGCGAGGTGTATAGTCCTGCAGTCGACATCATTATGAAACGTACCTCTCAAAGTCCTTTAGTGTGTCGGGTCTGGACTTGGTATGGACTTGTATGTTCAAGTTTACTTTCTCTGCAGTCTGAACACGAGAATCTCGCTTACATATGGTTGTTGGATCTGCTGTCAGCAATTTCGAATGGTGCTCCCTGTTCTCTGCAGTCAAAGTGAAATTGTCAAATTTTTTCGTTTGTTGTCTAGGGTAGGTGGATCGTTGTTCTTCTTTCTCCACTTTCTCCAGCAGTTGAAGATGAAGTGTCAGCATCATAGGTTTGTTGGACTTAGGTTCTGGGGAAGTGAGATTTTTTTCAGCCTTAACCTTGGGTGGGTTGGAACCCTGATTCAGGGCTCTTTCAGCATCATAGGTTTGTTGGACTTATGTTCTGTGGAAGTAAGAGAGTTTCCAGTCTCAATCTTGGGTGGGTTGGAGCCCTGAATCAGGGCTCCCTGATACAGAGCCCCTTCAAATAACAAGGGACCCTCACAACAGGGAAAATTTCGGTGGGGTAATGGAAATCAGAGGAAGGAATGGGGTAGCTGGTACTCCACTATCTCTCCAACTTGAAATCATCTCCCGAGTTGCTGCATTTACCTTGAGTTTATCTTTACTAGCTGTATTTGATGCATTTAACTTCCATTTGAGGTGTTTAGCTTCTCATTAAGGGCCGAGTTCTATCATATTTAGGTAATGCAGGTTTTTAAGAGAAAATTAAGGTTCTTTCACATTCTTTCACATCCACATAAACCAGCCAAGTATACGCTGCGTTCAGAGAATAAAATACGTTCTTTCTCTCGGTCATAATTTCGATTGACTAAGAATATTTCCTACTAGTGTAAACTCAAGTACCTAAAGACTATGATGTTGTTACATTTCAGTTTTGAATCAACTGCTGGTACCTAAAATCCCTGGAAATCCACTCCACTGGACCCAAAGAGGTGTACAGGATTAACATGGTGTCTCCGCGGCGAAAGTGCAGAGTCCACGGTCCTTCATGCTACGGTAGTATCCTTTCTTCTCATAAACAAATGTGAGTCTTTTTCAACGCGATTATACGAGATATATAAGGCATCCATGACAAAATCCACACAACAAAACAAATCGAGATGCCTAAGATATATCCGTGACTTCAGACAGCACTTGATCACATTACTGATGCGACAACTACCACGTGGTGGCTCCACGGTGCAGATAGCAGCAGAGCACAGGACGCAGTCAGTTCACCGGACACAGTCCATCGTCCGGTTTAACATTTATGGTTTCATGCGGTACTCTTACAATCCATTCCAGTTATAGGCGCGACACGTTGCAGCGAGGTATCCCACCTGGAGATGGAGATGCGCACTTGCCGGTAGTACGTTAGGGTCAAGTACCAAGTTAGCTAACTGGTAAAGTGTCCGAATTGGCGGGTTATCATTGCTGAGACTAAGGTTCAGCTTTGTTGCCTGGGGACTATCGTTGCGTGGGAGAATTCTCATGTTGAATAGCAAATGCCTGACAAAGTGGGCAGGCATGTACACTGAGCTGGCAGGCAAGGACCCTACAGGGCAAGGATGTCGTAGGTTGGTGGTTTAGAGTTGGTCACTTTGGACAAGCCCGATTCGTCTACCACGGTAAAGGTTGTGACTAGGATCGAGTAATCAACCAACATTGGTGGCCAAAAAGACGTTAGACAGTCCAGGTCTCGGTCGAGTGAAGAGGAAAACGGTCCTAACTGTTTTGGAAGTAACTTGAGAAGGTTTGTGTGAATTATTTCTCTTTTTTATTATCCTAGTGAGGTCCGTTTCTTCTTCGTTTTTACTTTCTTTCCCTTGTTAGTCTGTTAACCACAGCTGAGCTTTTTCTAAAACATCAATTCTTTCCTTCTAGAGGGAGTGATAGTATTTTGGTGTATGATGAATGTAGTTGGATTGAAAGTCGAAACTGAAAATAGACAGTCCATTCCTTATCATATACTTTGATAAAGCTCAAAAGCTTATTTTTCTAGCCTTTCTTTAACTTTGGTTTCGTTGGGTTTGGTCGTAGCACGAGAATATTCCTTGAGAAAATGACAATATTTCTTGAAGAAACACTGCAGATTCGTGAATAGCATGGAGCAACATAGAATAAAACACTAAACACGAGAGATTCAAAGACTAATATAAGCATGGTTAACATAAGCTTAATTTAATTATCATAATTACATTTTTCGTTCGGATTCTTATGCTCCTAGTTAAGTTCAAGACTTCATGGGCACACAAGGAACATCGATCACTTCTTCAAGTCTTTTTCAATCAGATATTTATCTTGGAAGAAAGAATATGTCCTTAGCGGAAGAAAGTATCTAAAGTCGGATGGTATCTCGACAGATTAAAGAATTGAATCGAACCGATAGTCTACTTACAACGAAAGTTTGAGCTTTCGGGTGACCAAAGCTTGATATACTCATTTGTCCTCTTACCATCTCTTGAGCAATTGTCCACGACTACAAAAAGACATATATTTCTTGCTTGAACTTGAAATGCGAAGTGCTGTTTTGTTGAATTTTCTTTTCTTTTATTGGTTTTTTGAATTCCTGTATATATATATAAAGAGAGAGAGATTTGTTCAAAAATTATGTCATACTAAAATACCAATGAAATAGTTAGAAGATTGAGATCACTTCGAGTCGGTTGGTAAGGCTCTACACTCCACCGAGAAGATAGGAATACATGTTACGCCATGTTTCTACAGGAAAGTTGTTTCAGCGTGAAAAGGAAGTTTAACAATCTGGATTCCACCTCGTCTTCTCTATCTCGAAGAAAGCTAATGGCTTCAAAATATATGATCAAAAGAATCAACTTGACTCATAAAGTGAATTACAGTTATAATAAGTCATAACACGTTAACGGAACATAAGCACCAACTACTGATGCTCACTGATGGAGACTCAAAGTCTATGATCTTTGTAGTGTGATGCAGACCCTCTGCCAAAAATGAGAGATAAACATGGCAGGTAAAAAAGCCAAGGCGCCTCTCCTCTATAATGAGCCCCGTGTTGCCTCTCAAAGGAAGCCATCAATCTGATGATGAAGGTGCACAAAAATCTCCACTGCTAGGGGATGAAAGTGTCGGACTCAAGTCGTGGGGCATAGCGGTCCTCCTTTCTCCTAATGTTAGGAGTTAACTCAGGTCTTGAGTAACTCGAGTTAGTCTGATTGTGATCAGTAAGTCTATTGCTGGACTACTATATGTGCGAGCTAGTAGAAGCTCTCAATGATACATTAGTCCAATCATCAGTAATGTTAATTGTGTATTCCCGTGAACGTAGCCTCGATGAGGTGAACCACATATTTTCTTGTGTAGACCATGGTGCATGCATAATTTATGTATTATTGAATTGGACAGACAATTGGTATCAAAGCAAATTGGTTGACAATATACAATGTTGTAGGATTCCCCCAAGGAGTTGATGGGAAATAATCCGTTGTTGTTTGGAATGTTTATGTAATACCGGTTTTCAAAGACAAAATTAGTGAGGTTGTTGGCCAAGATGGTGTTGTTGTTGAGAAAATTGGCATTGTTTGTTGAGCATTGATTTCTTGACTGATTAGCCATCAAAGGAGGCTAAGGCCGTGGTCGTCAAGGACCTAAAAGAGTGGAAGAGGAGATTCTATTATTCTCACCTAAGCTGTTGAAAGCGGAGTGGGTATTGGAGATCTTGATCTTAGCAATCTATGACAAGGGAAACAAGGTTTGCAAGGAAAAGTCTCTTGCTGCTCTAGGAGCAAGCAAAGGGAGTGTTGCTTGTTTGTCATTTGCAGAAGAGAAGTGGGGATCATATCAGAGCCCATAGAGTGGTCCACACTAAGGGGTTTTTAAGCTGTCTGTGAGATCAAGCCCCCTTTGCACGGCCTTTTCAACAAGCCAAGGTACTTTGGTTTCATTTTGGCAGTCTAGAGAGAAAGTGCTCTTGTCTGTTTAGGTGGGACCGTCTATCTATTGCTGTTTAGTTGAAAGCAAAGCTGGGCTGATTGGAGTCGGAAGGAGGATTGGTGGCTTGGGCGTCTTGAAGATTGGCCAAGGAAAGAGGGAGATGGACAAAAGATTTGGAAGGGCAGAGAAGAGAGGAAGTGCTGATCTGGGTCCTTTGATCTCCGGCAAAGAGATATTTTGGCAAAAAGTACTATTGCTGCATCAGCTGAGTGATCCAATTTTGAGAATTGGGTCAGATCTTTCAAAATTGGTTGTTCTTTCATTGGTGAAGGAAGGAAGAAGGCAGTTTTATTTGCTGAAAATATCACCTCTCCCTCTCCTCTCCTCTCCTCTTCTGATGTTTGTTGTTATTGCTGCTCCTTCTACTTCAAGAATCCTCACACACTTACAGTGCCCATCTGCTACTCACTCTCACAATGTACACAAGAAAGGAAGGAAGGAAGAAGGAAGTGGTGGGAATTGTTTAGCTATTAAGGTTTTTACTTTACCTTTGTTTTCTTTCTCAAGAGGTGGACAAACAAAAGAATGTGTTGTTGTCATCGCCAGTGAAGAGAGTGTCTATGGTTTAGACTTTTCTTGGATGTGGAAGGAGGAGCTGCTTGTAAGGAGAATGTGGAGAAGGGAATGAAGAAGTAGGTGGGTTAGAGTGTGGGCGTAATTCAGATCCTCTTATCTTAGGTTGGAAAGATTGCGTGAGTAGTGAACCCTTTGGTGTGAAGGTGAGGTCCTCTACAAGAACTACTGGTAAGGTATATGTCTATTGTTTTAGAACAAGGCGACTGGATTTTTGGCTATAGAATGCAAAACTATTTGACAGATGGGATTTCAGTTATTATAAGCCGTATTTACATTCTACATTTTACATTTGCAAGCATCTTTGGGACAAATGTTTGTGTGTTTCGTCTCAAGGCAGAGAAGAGAGATGGTGATGGATCTTTAATTTTTACCTAGTGGTAGTGACCATAGACTATAGCATACATCCTTAGGAGAGATTGGGGTGCAAAGCTACTGTTCCTTCACCGAGCATGCTCCTACTTTTGGACAGATTTGTTAAATTTGTTCATGTTACATGTAGGTTTATTGTATACCATTATTATAACCGAATAGATTCACAATTGTCAGTCTAGTAGGATTGGGAAGGATGTCATTTTCCCTAATTAGTAGTAAAGTGTACAAGAGCTGAGCTAGTTTTGCCATTGACCAGTTAGAAAAAAAGGGTTGAAATATCAAACCATTTTGGTTTTGCTAGTTGCAATTGAGCTTTGAAACCACGCTAACTCCAAGATAAGTTGAGCTTTACTTTCAAAAGTTGCTCATAGAAGGGAGCTCCTTCTTGAGCCATGAAATGACTAGAGGCAAGTCTCTTCATGGCTAGTTTCACAAATCAAGGAAAGACCTTGTAAGGTACTAAAGTGTAAGTCAAGTCATCAATGTCAATAAGAGGTCCACCTTCACAATTGCATCACGTTTGAGGACAAGCTTGGAGGTGCAAGTTTGGAAATGGAAGTCATGAACCTTGGAGGTGCCAAATTTGACATTGCAAGTATGATAGATGCGTTGATTATCTTCTATGGGAGCATTTGGTGAAAGGTATGCTCAAGGCCAACAATTTTAGGAAATTGTTGAGCCCAAGACCGATTTGATATCATAGGATGATTGGAACGACATGCAAGAGATAACAGTACACAACAGTGGTTTTACATTTACAACCACATGTCATAAAGCAGTTGGGTGAGTACAAAAATTGCATTACTCTTTTTGATGAGCTACAACAGAAGTACAATCAGAAAGAGTTATCAAATCATCTCTACACATCCTTGAAACTGATGAGCTTCAAGATGAAGTACAATAGGACCAAGATACAAGATCATATTAACACCTTCAATGATCTTATTGTGGACTTGCAGAATCTTGGAGATGACATGAGTGATGAGAGAAAGGCTCTCCACCTATTGAGTTCTCTCCCTACGTCCTACTAATCCTTGTCACAAGTGTTACTACATCGTGATAGGAAGACCATCACCTACAATGAGGTGGTGAGTGCTTTGTTAACATATGATCTTCAACAAAAGATGATGTTACCTCCTCAACCCTTGACTTCTTCAAGAATAATGTTGAATGTGAATCGTGGAAGGACTCAATATCAGATAGATGGTGAGAAGCAGAGATCTAAGACTAGATCTTGGTCTAGGGAGTATCCCAAGACCCTAAGACCGTGCTTTGTTGGAAGTGTGGAAAAGCTGGTCACCTCAAGAGAGATTGTCATGACAAAGCAGTCAAACCTTCTTCAATAAATGTGGCAAAAGACAACAAGGAAGAAGAAGAGGAAGACCTGCTTAATGACAACTATGCTTTATGATGCAAATTGTATGCCCTTTGCACTTCATTTCAACAAAGAGAAGATGAATGGATTCTAGATTATGTTTGTTTATACCATATGTGTTATAGTAGAGAGTTCTTTAGTTCTTACTTGATATCAAATGGTTTAGTTTTGATGAGGAATGATCATCCTTGTTGAATTGCAAGCATTGGATATGTTAAGATTCAAAATTTTGATGGTCTTGTGCGCACATTGACTAAGGTCAAGCATATCTCTAACATGAGGAATAACTTGATATCTCTTGGCATGTTAGACACAAGTGGTCATCAATGAGAAGTAGTTGATGGTGTACTTTGAGTCATGGCTAGGAGAAAAATCAGCTTGAAGGGAAATAGGCACAAGAATCCTTATGTGCTAGAGAGCAACACTATTTGTGGAGAAGCTCATGGTACTAGATCTCATGATATGGTTGACTACTTGTGGCATTCAAGGCTACATCACATTAGTGAGAAGAGCATGTCTATTCTTTGCAAGAAAGGTGTTATTTCTACACCACGGTCTAGTCGTTTAGAATTCTATGAGCATTGTGTACTAGGGAAGCAACATTAGACTACTTTTGGCATTGGAACTCATAGTTCCAAAAAAATTCTTGACTATATACATAGTGATGTATGGGGCCCATCCCTTACTCCCTCACATTCTATAAAGCTATACTATGTATCTTTCATTGATGATTATTTGAAGTTTGTATGGATTTATTTCCTACATCAAAATTTTGAGGTCTTTGTCATTTTCAAGAAGTGGAAAGCCCAAGTTGAGACTTAGACTAGTAAGCAAGTGAGATTTCTATGATCAGATAATGGTGAGGAATACACTTCTAGAGAACTTGAGGTGTATTGTCAACAAGAGGCAATAACTCGCCATCTTACTACAATATATACTCCACAGTAGAATGGTGTTGTTGAGCAGCTCAATCCAACACTATTGGAGCAGATGAGGAGTATGTTGAGCCAATTAAGTTTATCACATGTGTTTTGGGCTGAAGTTGTCAACATTGCAACTTACTTAGTAAATCTTTCTCATTTTAGTGTGATTCAGGACATGACACTATTTGAGATGAGGCACGGACGACCTGCAGATTATAGTCATTTGATAGTCATTTATATGGATTGAAGCAAGCCCCTAGACAGTGGAACAAACAATGATTTCATGAGGTCACAAGGATTCAAATAGAGTGTGTTTGATCCTTGTGTATACATGAAAAATGTGAATAATGAAATCTTTGGCTTCATTATTTTGGTACTCTATGTGGATGACATGCTTATTGCAACTAGGAATAGATCTGATGTTGATAAGCTCAAAGCTCTCTTGAGTTTTGAGTTTAGAATGAAAGATCTTGGTATAGCAAGGAGGATTTGGGGTTGGAGATCCAAAGAAACTTGGAGGATTGGAAGTTGTGGTTAACTCAAGGGAAGTATGCTAGAAAGGTACTTGTGAGATTTAACATGGAGAATTGCAAATCTGTGAGTACTCCTTTAGCTCCTCACTTCAAGCTTTCATCAACTCTTTGTCCAATAGATGCCATGGGAAAGGTTTGATGTCCAAGATCCCCTATGACAAGGTTGTGGGAAGTCTGATGTTTTTGATGATTTTCACTAGGCCTGACATTGCTCTAGCCATGAGCAAGAATAGCAAATACATGTCAAATCCAAGGAGGATACATTGGGAACTTGTGAAGTGGATCCTCAGATTTCTCAAGGGTACGTTGGATTTTGGCTTAGTGTTTGATGCTAAATCTTACAATGCCAAATCACTTATTGGCTATGTAGATGTTGACTATGGACAAGATCTGGATGAGAGGAAATCTACAACTAGGTATGTGTTCACACTTGGAGTTGGATGTATAAGTTGGAGATCTATATTGCAAAAGAGTGTAGCTCAGTTGACTATCAAACTGAGTATGAAGTAGTAGCAGAAGCAACAAAGGAAGCAATCTGGTTGGAAAAGCTTATCACACATATGGGATTGACTCATGACATTGTGAATGTTCATTATGATAGCTAGAGTGCTTTACATCTAGCTATGAATCAGGTAATGGACATTAAAGTGAAACATATTGACATCAGGTATCATTTTCTTAGACAAGCTATGTTTGATAAAATGATTGAGCTAGTCAAGATTGATGATAAACTCAATCTTGTTGATGCTTTTATGAAAGTAATTTCTCTGGAAATTGTTTTGAGACATTGTGTCAAACTGCAAGTGTTAGATATGTGCACAAGTATAGTGGACTAGCAGTTGTGTTATCTCTATATATAATTTTACTCTATCATGTTTAGGCTATGGCTTAGTTTTAATTAACTCTAGTTTACAAAGGGACCTATGTTAGGCTTCCTTATGGGACTTCCCATAAAGAAATCATATAGGTTATAGAGGTTAAGGACCCCAAGACATGAGTCAAGGGGGAGATTGTTAGGAGTTAACTCAGGTCTTGAGTAACTCAAGTTAGTCTGATTGTGATCAATTAGTCTAGGGTTGGACTACTATATGTGCGAGCTAGTAAAAACTCTTAGTGACACATTAGTCTGATCATCGGTAATGTTAATTGTGTATTCCTATGGACATAGCTTCAATGAGATGAACCATGTATTTTCTTGTGTAGATCATGGTGCATGCATAATCTATATATTACTGAATTGGACAGACACCTAGTAGCAATGATCCTTACTCGTGCTTGGATGCTAGCTTGTGCCAAGGACTATGGATTGAGTGGGCTTGCAACAACCAGATCATACAATGTATGTTGTCCATCCCTAAAAGTGATAATATCTATCCACACTCTTCAATGAGGCAGGCTTGGTAGGACCATGTGGTACCCACATTTTTTCTAAGTTTTAGGAGTAGGAAGGAATATTTAGAGTAGAAAGAAGGTTAGTTGTAGGAAATAAGTTGAATTTGGATCCAAAGTATGAAACCCAATCCGAGCCAAGGAAGGTGACTTAGTATCAAACTGAAACTTGACTTTGGATTGAAGTCAAAATGATGATCGACCCAAACCAGGGATACTCCAATCCCAAATGAGCAAGGATACCCATTCATTGCTCAAGGTTAGGAATATAATTTGGCTCCTAAATATTTACTAATTTATCCTTCATGAGGGATGAGTACCTTGGGGAGCGATATTGCCATTATTGAACAAGGATTGCACCTTCCATCAGATCAATTTGATGCTCCCTAAATTTTCTAGGAATTCTTGGCATTTGCTCAATTGATGAAGCAAACACATCAAGTACACTTTAAATAGTTGAGTGTAAGCTTCCAATTCCTTGGGGGTGCAGTCTTGGATATTTTGAGCACTTTGTCTTATTCCAAAATTACATCCAACATTCATTAGGATTTATGACTCCTTCCACATGATTGACTCATTGAGCAGAGTTGTAACCTCCTTCTTCCAGGTCACTACTACCCAAGGACACATCGTATGAGTTTTATGCTTCAACATCCAATTTGTAGCATTCTAGATAGTTCACATAGATTGGATAGTCTGAGTCTTCCAAGGAAAAGAAAGATGAATCCACAAATTGGTCTTCATCTTTAGACAAAGTTGTTTCTCCAAGGTGTGGAACCTTTATCCAATTGAGCATCACCAACCGCTTGTCCATAAATTCAACATCTTTGAACCTCAATTTATGTTGATGCCAGTCCATTACAACTTGTACATTATACAACCCTCGTATGGCAATCAATAATGGGTAACCTATTTTAGTCACTGACCTAAGTACAATAATTTAATTTGAAAGGTACTCTGCCAATGATGGTCACTATATTTGACAATAGTCTCAAAGGTTGGCGTCTTGACTGATCCATGAATTTCATGATTCATGGTGTAGGTTCAAAGGTATGATATCCCAACCTGTGGGCAGTATCCTCCACCATCACATTAACACCTGAACCTGAGTCAATGGGTATGGATGTAATTATACATCTAGAAATCTCTGCATCTACTTCCTAAGATCCCAAGTCTTCTTGTTCAATGATAAATGGTGGGTAGATCCTTCTTGATTATCTTACACACTCACTTTATAGGCAAGCTCAATTTTTTCTTATACAACTTATTATCTTCCCAAAATTGCTTAAATGTCATATTTGCAAGGGTGTAATACTCCGAGGAAAAGAAAAGAGAGAAAACATAGATTTCACACTCAAACCTCCGATGCCCCAAAGGAGCACCTTCTCTTTATTATATAGACAAAGAGGATCTCCTCCAAGGAAGCTCCACCCTAGGATTATGCACATAGATAGGTGACATGTCAAAAAGCTCCACCCTTGGATTACTTACTTGGATGGGTGACTTGTCGATCCTAGTCTTGTCTGGTTGGTCAAACAAGCTTTGACCAAAGGAATCTTTTAAGGCAATCTTCCTATAGGAATCTCATAATCACATGGATGAGGTACCATTGGAAAGCTCTCGACAAGACAAAGCAAGGGGGAGGAAAGGCCAGCCTTTCCTCCATTGGGGGGGGGGGGGGGGGGGAATCTGCACATTTTTTAGGCCTAATTCATTTGTTAGGCCTCCAAAATTGCCTTCAAAGATTTTAGGCATATTTCAGTTCCTACTCTATACGTAGAAGTCCCCTTTTGGTGATACCTCTTTTTGATCTATTAAGTCCATCATGTGTAACATCTTTCCAAATTTTACTAAACCAATCTATCCATCTAGATCATATGGCTAGCTCTTGGTATTACAAACCTCCTTCCTTTTAAGACGCAATGTCCTTGTTGTGTAGTTGTTGCTCAAATGCTTGTATCAACACCGGTGCATGTTTCAAATTTGCAATGGGCTTCTAGGTTGTCTCATAGAGTAGGTAACCTTTCCACTATACAAGATAGTCCACCCATAGATGGTGAGTACCAAGCATGCATTTTTAGAGAATACGCTCCACTTCATATTCCCCCATGCCATTAGCGAGTGTCAGACAAGGTCAAAGGTCTTGTGTGGAATGACACAAGCCCGGGGAGCATATTTGTGTAGTAGGGAAACATGGAACATTAGATGGATCTTCATGTGTGGTGGTAGCTTGAGGTGATAGGCCACAGTGCCGACTTGATGAAGAATAGAAAAGGCCCAATAAAATGAGGTCTGAGCTTACAAGGGCCAACTAATGTGAGGTTGGTTGTAGAAAACCACACTTGATCCCCAACATTGCCTATGGTGTGCATCGACATACTGCTTCTGTCAATTTTGCACAATCTGCAATCTGTGCTTGGTGCTCTCCACACCTTCTTGGATTCTAGAAAAAAATGTGTTGATTGCGTCAACCTTGGTAGCCACCGGACGGATCTTTGTCAAGCTAAAAAGTATGAAGGGATGCTCACCATACATGAGAAAGAACGGAGTGACATAAGGGGATGCATTCACCAAATTTTTATAAGCAAATTCCACCAAGGAGAGTATGGTGTTCCACCTCTCTTGCTCTTCTAAGGTAAAGCCATGCAACTTGTCCTCAATAGTGTGATTAGCCCACTTTGTTTGTCCATTTGTTTGTAGGTGGTAAGCTGTGGACATGGCCAACTTGGTTTTGAAGAAACAAAAAAGAGTTTGCCAAAACAAACTAGTGAATTGAGTGTCTCTATTGGTGATGAGTACTCAAGACAAGCCATGGTGAGAAAAGACTGCATCTAAGTCTAATTGAGCTAGTTGTGGAGCAGTCACATCCTTGGTGGTAGGACGTACATGAATCAGTTTGTTGAGCCGGTCCACAAAGACCACGATGGAGTCAAACCTTGAGGTGGTCTTGGGTAATTCACAGAGATCCATACTCACCTGTTCCCAACATTGTGTAGGAGTGGAGAGAGGAAGTAGCCCTGTAGGAGCTTGAAAAGAAGCTTTGTTTTGTTGATAGAGTATGCAATTGTGTATATAGTTCATCACATTGTTGCTCATCTTGGACCAATAGTAATGGCGTTGGACTGCATCCAAAGTCTTGTCTATTCCGCCATGACCTGCAATGGCCAAATCATGACATTATACTAAAATGGTGGTGTGTAATTCTAGGATATTTGGGATCCATAATTGGCCATCATGAAAGGTGAGTCCTTGGGTGATGGTGATGCTTTTGGATGATTCACTCCTAGAATCTGTAGAATCAGTTTTTGTAGTAGCCACAATCTTTGGCCAGAATTCAAGGTTAATCTTAACCTCTACCACCAAATTGTTTGTCATTGGCATGCGGGTGAATGCATTTGCAATTTGCTTCTTACCTTCCACATAGGTGATTGTCATGTTGAAGCGTTATTACCACTCTGCCCACTAAATCTGGCAACAAGATAGATCTTTTTGTGTCTCCAGGTAGACTAGAGGTTTGTGGTCTATCTCTACTACAAATGCCTTCTCGCCTAGATAGTGCTTCTAATGCTTGGTTTCAAGGACAATGGCCAGCTCTTCTCATTCTATGGTGTGATAGTTGCACTTTTCCAATAACAAGTTTCACGAGAAATATGCAATTTTATGTCATCTATCATGCCACTCTTGTTGTAGGATTGCTCCTATTGCTACGCTTGATGCATTTATAGCCAACTTGATTGGACGTTTTGGGTTATACCACTTCAAGATTGGTGCATGTAACAAGGCGGCTTTCATTTCTTGAAAGTCTAACTCTTGTGTAGTTCCCCACATTCAGTTCTTCTCCTTGCCCAATAGTGCCATTAAAGGCTACATAACCTTAGAGAAGTCCTTGAAAAATTGACAATAGAATTCCGTCAACCCCAAGAAGCTCAAGTTGAGTTTGATCTTCTAGGGCACTCCATTCTTGAATGACCTCTATTTTATCTGTCAATACTTGAATGCCCTCTACACTCACTCTATGCCCCAAGTAGTCTACTTTAGATTTGCCAAACTTGCACTTTGAGATTTTGGCGTACAATCAATTCTGTCTTAGAATCTAGAGGACTTCTCGTAGATGTTTTTTCTGTTCCGTCATCGTGCTATAGTATACTAAGATGTCATCCAAGAGGAAAATAACAAACTTATCCAAGTATGGATGAATATGTCATTCTTTAGACTCATGAAAGTGGCAAGAGCATTGGTGAGGCCAAAAGGCATCACAAGATATTTAAAGTGGCCATACTTGGTTTGAAAGGTAGTTTTGTACACATCTTCCTCTGCAATTTGGATTTGATTGTACCCGCTCCGCAAGTCCAATTTGGTGAAGTACCTTGCTCCATGTAGTTGATCAAACAGGTCATCCATGCAAGGCAAGGGGTATTTGTTCTTCACTATTTGCTGATTGAGACCCCAATAGTCAATGCATATGTGTATTGTACCGTCCTTCTTCTTCACAAACAAGACAGGAGCCCCATATGGTGATATGTTGGGTTGGATGAAGCACATCTTCAATTTGAGTCTTACACTCCTCCAACTCATGAGGTGATAGGCGATATGGGGCCTTACAAGGAGGTGTTTTCCTCAATTTTATGATCTACTCTCCTTTTTGGTGGTAATCTTGAGTGTAGATCATTGGGAAAGACATCTTGAAACTCATCCACCACATCCTTCAATTTCTCAAGAATTTGTCCATTGAGTTGTACACTCTAGAATTCTCTTATTAGACCTATGAAACATCTATCAGTCTGAGAAATAACTTCCGCCCCTATGACATAGAGAGGCAATTCTTGCTTGTGTGATTTCTCTTCAATCCCAATGATCAACCATTGGTGGGTTCTCACTACTTTCTTCCTCCAATCTACCATAGGGTTGTAATGTTCTATCCATGACATACCTAAGTTTGCATCATAACGAGCTAATTGTATCACTCACCACTCAATTGCTTCTTGATATTCTCCTACAAAGAGTGTTACTTGTCTAGGTAATGATCCAATCCTCTTTTTTTCCCATTAAGTAACTCTAATTCTTTACTCTCATCTCTCTCTAGATCAATTTCCAATCTTATTGCAATAGAGCAAGACAAGAAAATTCTCTATTGCTCCCGGATCTATTAATACTCTCATTTGATTGTGTTCTAGTACTCCATTCACAATAATGTGAGGTTGCCTTTTAGAACCTTTGCTCACTTGTCTTCTTCCTTCCCTCACTTCTCTACTTCCTTATTGAGCCAATAAGGCCGTGAGGTACATTTATTGGCAATCTTCATTTTCCAAAGTGATTTCCACCTCCTCCTCTTCAATGCATCTCTCCATGTTGTTCAAAAACTACCCGTATAAAGACCGAGGGCCTTTAGGGAGATGAGCACAACAGTTGGTAGATATGTGCTCAATACGGCTACAATTGTAACAATGGTGTTGTTCTCCTTGAGTTCCTTTCTCCTCATGGGACTCCATCTCTCTGTTCTTCTACTCGTCTATGCTCTCCTTGAAGCGGTCGTGCTCCTTGATCTCAAAACTGAAGGTTGCCCAATTCTATCAATACTGGTCCACCCATGTGTGGCATTTCTATCCAATAATGTTGAGGTGGAACTACTCCTTCACCTCCACCCAATGCTCCTACTATTCTCTACGCACAAGCAATGGCTTCAAATACCGTGTGAGGATTTTGCACCATGACTTCTTGGCAAATCCGCTCCTTCAACCCTCATTTGAAATTGTCAAGAGCCTCTGCTAGACTCATGTCAATTATTGTGACTTGTAGATCTAGAAATGCCTCCACATACTCTTGTATGTTGTTCTTTTGTTTCAATCCCTATAGTCGGATCCGGACCATCTGCACAAGATCCACCAATTGGAAGTTCTTCAGTAATCCTTCTTGCATTGTTGTCCATGTGACCTCCCTTCTCTCTGCCAACATGGATTGTTCCCAAGCATTGTACCATGTGAGGGGTTTATTGGTCAAGTACCCACATGCAAACACGCCTATAGCATGCTTAGTGATCTCTGTTGAGAACAATAAAAAATATTGATTCATTCTCAAGATCCAGTTTTCCACTACTCCCATTGTACGTTGCTCCTTATAAGGCCCAATGTTGCAAGTCTTCTTCATCCGGAGTAGCAATGTGGCTTCATTGTTGACTAGGTTTGTAGGCACGGGTGCCTCTCCAAGTACTTTAGTCATAGGTATTGGGTTTTGAGATGACTCTTCTTCTTGTATTGCTTGATCATTCTTGAGGATCTGCACTTGACTTTGTAATGCCTCCATGGTCATCTTAATCTCTTGAAATTTGTTCAACATCCCTTGCATTCCTTGTACCAGCTCTTGCAACTACGGATCCATGGTTCATACAACACTCAATTGTTATTGCCCACTTCAATAAAGAGTTAATATGATCACTCTAGAGGGTGCACAAACTATTAGAACTACCATTGGGACCTCAGAAGCTATCACTTATTAATAATACTCTTCACCAAAATTTCTAATCACAAAATCTCTAAACATCACTTTTGGTCTCACTATATTACAAATTTCTACTTGAGTGTTGAAAGGGAGAAGATTGTGGACATTCACATCCATAACATCATAATAGAATGTAGATTGTCAAATCCCACTCTTTGTCGTATACCACCATAGGTAGAATCACTAGGTTTGGTGAGTTCATCACTCTGTCCATGAATTTTGCTCCAAAGTGATAAACTAACGATACTCTCATTTGCTCACACTAGATGTACATAATCTTGATGTGGAATGGATTCAAGAATGGGAAGCTAGGTGCGCAAAATTGTCCTCCCAGTGCATCCATCCTATTTGCTCTCTAAAGCCCTTCCCAAGTCTAGCAAGTACTCTATGTTCTCCACCTCAAATTACTTAGTTTCAATAGTTTGTGCTCTTCCAAGAGGGTTGATCCACTCTCTTGGATTAAAATATTTGCTTTGATACCATTGTAATATCCAAGGACAAGAGAAGAGATAAAATACAGATTTCACACTCAAACCTCCGATGCCCCAAAGGAGCACCTTCTCTTTATTGTATAGACAAAGAGGATCTCTTCCAAGGAAACTCCACCATAGGGGTAGGCACATAGATAGGTGATATGTCAAAAAGTTCCACCCTTAGATTACTTACTTGGATGGGTGACATGTCGATCTTGGTCCTGTCTAGTTGGTCAAACAAGCTTTCATCAAAGGGAATATTTTAGGAATCTTCCTATATAAATCTCATAATCACATGGATGAGGTACTATTGAAAAGCTCTTGATGAGACAAAGCAAGGGGGAGGAAATGCCAATCTATTCTCCATTGGAGTGGAGAATCTGCAAATTTTTTAGGCCTAATTCATCCGTTAGGCCTTTGAAATTGCCTTCAAAGATTTTAGGCATATTTCAATTCCTACTCTATTAGTAGAAGTCCCCTCTTGGTGATATCTCTTTTTGATCTATTTAGTCCATCATGTGTAACATCCTTTGAGATGTTACCAAACCAATTTTCACCTTTAAATCACATGTCTAGCTATTGGTTCTAAAATTTCAAAGTCTATTTTGGTTTTTGCACTATTAGTAGAAGTATTCTTTTGGTGATACTTCTATCTGATTTATTTTTCCATCATGTATAACATCATTCCAGATGTTACCAAACTTAATTTCACATCTAGATCATATGGCTAGCTCTTGGTATTACAAAGGATGGATGTTAAATCCGCCACAATATCACATTGGGGTAGCCCCACTAGCTTCACCTTCTTCTTTGGACATGATTTTCTACACCTTGGGCTGAAGTTACGATTCTCTAACTACCTACCTAACATAAAGAAGGTGAATAGGAGGATAAGACCTTTGAGGGAGTCAACTACTTGTCCAATGTGATGTGTCCCTTGACAGTGTACCCATAGGAGAGGATGCAAGAGGTGAAACTCTTGAAGTAAAGACCAAACTGCAAATGGTGAAGGCAATGAATGTGGATGCACAATATTTGAAGGCAATGTTGATCCAAGTACGCCACAAAGCCAAAGTACTTTGGGTTGATGCGGTGGTATAGCAACAGACATTGATGGATCTGCAAGGGAGTTATGACCAGTAAGGCAGGTGCTTGGAGTGGCAAAAGGAAGAGCTCATGGAACAGAAAGAAGAACTATAGAAGGCAAAGGACAAGCTGGAGGAGATGAAGACCAATTTGCTCCAACATACCACTCAAATCAAAATGCAAAAACAAAGTATCGCAGATTTAAAGCAAGTTGCTATAGAGAAGGAGCAAGATTGGCAATTGGAGATGGCAAGCCAAGCTACGGAGGAACAACACCTACACAACCTTGTCCAACAAGCCAAAGTACAAGTCTCTAGGGCAAGAGAAGAGATAAAGGTGATGGAGGAGAAGCACTTGATGGAAGTGCAGAAACTTTGCATGCAATTGGCAGAATCATTACCCAATTTTAATATTCCAAAGACAAGAGAACTCCCAAGAGAAACACAAAGCTACACATTCAATACTCCAATTTCTACAAGGAGTACCTTCTCTTTACTATATAGCAAAGAGGATCTCCTCAAAGGAAGCTCCACCCTTGGATTAGATACATGGATTGGTGATATGTCAACAAGCTCCATCCTTAGATTAGTTTCATGGATGGGTGACATGTTGGTCCTTGTTCTATCTGGTTGGTCAAACAGGTTTGATCAAAGAGAATCCTAATAGAATCTTCCTATAAGAAGCTCAGAATTGCATCGGTGAGGTACCATTGGAAAGCCCTCAATAAGACAAATAGTAGTGGGAGGTAGGTGGGTGAGGTGGAGTAGGGTGAGGTGGGAGATAAGGCCATCCCTTTTTTCCATGGGAAGGAGACTTTCCATTTTCAAGGCCTAACTCATTTATTTAGGCCTCCGGAATTGGCTCTAAAGTTTTCAACGTGTTTTCAACTCTTGCGTTGTTAGTGAAAGTACTCTTTTGGTGACACCTCTATCTGATCTAATGAGTCCATCATATATAAAATCCTTATAAATGTTACCAAGCCAATTTCTACCTCTAGATAATATATCTAGCTACTAATATTACATACCTTCCTCCTTTTAAGACGTAACGTCCTCGTTGCAAGCTGTTGCTCAAAAGATTGCACTAACATTGGTTCATGGGTCAAGTTGGTTGTTGGCTCCTATGTTGCCCCATGCAATGAATACCCTTTCCAATGTAATAGATATTCCACATGTGGATGGTAGGTACCACAGATGTGTTTTTGGAGAATGCATTCAACTTCATATTCCTTTGTGCCATCAATGAGTGTTAGACAAGGTCAAACTTTTTGTATAGAAGAAAAATGAGATGGTTGGGATGCATATTTGTGTAGTAAGGAAACATGGAACACTAAATGGATCTTCATGTGTGGCGGTAGCTTGAGGTGATTGGCCATTGTGCTAATTCAATGAAGGATGGGAAAAGGCCCAATAAAATGAGGTTTAAGCTTTTGAGGGCTAACTAATGTAAGGCTGGTTGTGGATAACCAAACTTGATCCCCAACATTAAACTTCATGTGCCAAAAATGTTGTTTTTGTTGATTTTGGGCAATCTACAACCGGTGCTTGGCATTCTCCACACCATGTTGGATTCTAGAAACAAAAGTGATGATAGAGTCAACCTTCATAGCTATTGAGTGGATCTTCATCAAGCTCAAAGGTGTGAAAGGATGCTCTCTATACATGAGGCATAATGGTGTGACTTGTGTGGATGCATTCATTGAATTGTTGCAGGTAAATTTCACCAATGGAAGGAAGGTATCACACTTCTCTTGTTCATCTAAGGTGAAGCCATGGAGCATGTTCTAAGTAGTGTGATTAGCCCACTTGGTTTGTGGATGGATAATTATAGACATGACCAATTTGGTTTTGAAGATGCCAAAGAATATTCTCCAAAACAAACTAGTGAATTGAGTACATCTATTGATGATGAGCACTTGAGATAAGCAATGGCGAGAAAAACCCACAATTAAGTACAATTGAGCTAATTGTGGAGCAATCATGTGCTTGGTGGTAGGATGCACATGAATCATTTTCTTGAGTCTATCAACAAATACCATGATGGAGTCAAACCTTGAGGTGGTCTTGGGCAATTCACAATGTATATCCATGCTTACCTGTTCCTAACATTGTGTAGGACTAGGGAGAGGTAGAAGGAGTCATGTAGGAGCTTGATTAGAAGCTTTATTTTGTTGACACAATAGGCACTTTCAAACATATTATATCACATTATTGTTCATCTTGGGCCAATGTAAACATTCAAATGCCAATAGTTCAAACATTGTTAAACATTGTAGTTGCAGTCAAATGTTGTTCAAATGCCAACAGTAATGGTGTTTGATTACATCTAAGGTCTTGTCTACTCCAATGTGACCTACAATGGAGGAATCATGACATTCTACTATGATGATGTTTTTATGTCTATGGCATCCAAGACCCATAACTTGCCATCACAAAAGATGAGTTCTTAGGTATTGGTTACACCTTTGGATGATTGAACTCCTACAATCTATTTTTCTATTAGGGTCAATTTTCATAGTAGCAAGAATCCTTGGCCAGAATTTTGGATTCATCTTGACCTCTACCACCAGATTGTTTACCATAGGCATTTGGATGAATGCATCTGCAAGTTGCTTCTTGCCATCCACATACATGATTGTCATGTTGAATTGTTGTTTCCACTCTTGCCATTGAATTTGTCAATGAGATAGATCTTTTTATGTCTCAAGACTAGAGGTTTGTGATCTATCTCCACTACAAATGCCTTCTTGCCAAGATAGTGTTTCCAATGCTTGGTTGCAAGGATAATGGCCAACTCTTCTTGTTTGGTGATGTGATAGTTGCATTCTATAGGTAATAAATTTTGAGAGAAATATGCAACTAGGTGCCACCTATCATTCTATTCTTGTTGTAAGACTGCTCCTATTGCAACACCTAATGGATCTATAGCCAACTTGATTGGATGTTTTATGTCATACCATTTCAAGATTGGTGCATGTAGTAATGCATTTTTCAATTCTTTTGTAGTTCCCCACATCTACTTCTTCCCCTTGCCAAGTAGTGCCATTAGAGGTTGTGTGACCTTGGAAAAGTCCTTGACAAATCAACTATAGAACCCCATCAATCCCAAGAAACACTTGAATTGATTTTGATCTTCTGGAGCACCCCATTTCTGAATGACTTTTATTTTTGTTTTTTAACACTAAGATACCTTCTGCACTTACTCTATGCTCCAAGTAATCTACTTTAGACTTGCAAAACTTGCACTTTGAGATTTTGGCATACAATTGATTTTGTTGTACAACCTAGAGGACTTCTTGCTGATGTTGCTTGTGTTCCATCATCATCTTGCTATAAACTAAGATGTCATCCAAGAAAATGATAACAAATTTATCCATATATGGACAAAATATATCATTCATCAAACTAATGCAAGTGGTTGGTGCATTGGTGAGGCCAAAAGGCATCACCAAGTACTCAAAGTGGCCATACCTTGTTTGAAAGGTAATTTTGTGTATGTCTTCCTCCGCAATCTTGATTTGGTTGTAACCGCTCCATACATCAAATATAGTGAAGTGCTTGGCCCCATTGAGTTGATCAAACAAGTCATCCATGCAAGGTGGAGGGTATTTTTTTCTTCACAATTTGTTGACTTAGTACTTGATAGTCAATGAACATACACATTGTCTCATCTTTCTTCTTCACAAATAAGACAAGAGCCCCATATGGTGATATGTTGGGTTAGATAAACCCTTTCTCTAGCATATCCTTGATTTGAGCCTTGCACTCCTCCAACTCATGAGGTGATAGTCTATATGGGGCCTTAGAAGGAGATGTCTTTCTTGAAAGTATCTTGAATTTTATGATCTACTCTCCTTTTTGGTGGTAACCATGACGGTAAATCATCCAAAATGATATCCTGAAACTCATTGACCACATCTTTCAATTTCTCAAGAATCTGCCTATTGAGTTGTGTACTTTGGACTTCTCTTATTAGATCCATGAAACATCTATATATTTTACCAATAGATGTTATCCTTATGACATAGAGAAATAGTTCTTGCCTTTATGATCTTTTTTTAACTCAAAAGATCTTCCATTGGTTAGTTCTCACTGCTTTCTTTCTCCAATTGACCGTGGGGTTGTAGTGCTTTATCCATGGCATGCTTAAGATTGCATCATAGTGAGCTAACCGTATCACTAGCCACTCAATTGCTTCTTGGTACTCTCAAATTGTAATACCAATAACTATATATATTATGTAGAGGTGAAAATTTGCTTGGTAACATCTGGAAGGATGTTATAGATAATGGACTAAGTATATCAGATAGAGGTATCACCAAGAGAGAACTTTTACTAATAGAGCAAGAGCCAAAAATAGTCTGAAAACTTCATAGCCAATTTTGAAGACCTAAACAAAAGAATTAGGTCTTGAAAATGTGTACAAATTTTCCCAAGGGGCCACAAGGCTGGCCTTACTTCCATCTTATTTGTCTCATTGAGAGCTTTAAAATGGTATCTCACCTATGCAATTATGAGATTCCTACAAGAAGATTCTCTAAAGATTCTCTCTAGTCAAAGCTTATTTGACCAACCAGATAGGACCAGAATAGACATGTCATCTATACATGCAACTAATCTAAGAGTAGAGCTCCTTGCCAGGTCACATATCCATGATATGATCCAAGGGTGGAGCTTCCTTCCTCCTTCCAAGAGGAATCTTCTTTGCTATATAATAAAGTCTATGTGCTCTTTTTGGACATTGGAGTATTGAGTGTGAAGCTTGTGTTTCTTTTCTTGCATTTCACTTAAGGTCTCTTATCCTTGGAAGATTATACCAACATAGAGTGTTACCTTTCTAGGTAATGTAATACCAAGAGCTAGCGCTATGATCTAAATGTGAAATTCAGTTTGGTAACATCTAGAATGATGTTATACATGATGGTCAAAACAAATAAGATAAAAGTATTATCAAAAGAGTACTTCTACTAATAGAGCACAAACCAAAATAGACTTGAGAACCTTAGAACCAATAGCTAGACATATGATTTAAAGGTGAGAATTGGTTTGGTAACATCTGGAAGATATTACACATGATAGACTAAACAGATCAGAAAGAGGTATCACCAAAAGGGGACTTTTACTAATAGAGTAGGAATTGAAATATGCCTGAAATCTTTGAAGGCAATTTTGGAGGCCTAAACGGATGAATAAGGCCTAAAAAATGTGCAGATCCCCCCTCTTCCACAAATGGTGGAAAGGCTGGACTTCCCTCCCCCCTGCTTTGTCTCATCGAGAGCTTTCCAACGGTACCTTACTCATGTGATTTTGAGATTCCTATAGGAAGATTCCCTAAAAGATTCCCTTCAGTTAAAGCTTGTTTGACCAACCAGATAGGACCTAGACCAGACATGTCACCCATCCAAGTAAGTAATCCAAGGGTGGAGCTTGCTGACATGTCACCTATCTGTGTCCCTAATCCTATGGTGGAGCTTCCTTGGAAGAGATCCTCTTTGTCTATATAATAAATAGAAGGTGCTCCTTTGGGGCATCAAATGTTGAGTGTGGAATCTATGTTTTCTCTCTTCTCTTGTCCTCT
This sequence comes from Lunularia cruciata, assembly GCA_948567375.1. Taxonomy (NCBI): domain Eukaryota; kingdom Viridiplantae; phylum Streptophyta; class Marchantiopsida; order Lunulariales; family Lunulariaceae; genus Lunularia; species Lunularia cruciata. The sequence goes on from OX419760.1 coordinate 13,788,858, forward strand.
GAGTATTACAATAATGACTCAATTCTCTCTACTTGAATATTAGGTAACTCTGCTTCTTCATTCTCATTCTTCTCTAGTTCCATCTCCAACCTTATTGCAACAAAGCAAGACAAGAAATTCTTGGTTGCTCCAAGATCTATCAATACTCTCACTTGATTGTCTTTTAGGATTCCATTTACAATAATCAATTGTGTTTTTTCTTCCTCTACCTTTGGACTCATCCTCTTCCTTCCCTTGCTTTTACTTTTCTCCATCAAGCCAATAAGGTCGTAAGGTACATTTATTAGTGATCTTCACTTTCCAATGTAATTTCAACATCTTCCTCCTCAATTTGTCTCTCCATGTTGTTCAAAGGTTTCTTGTATGGAGACCAATGGCCTATAGGAATGAGCATGATAATTGATGGCTATGTGCCCAACTTGGCCAAATTGTAACAATGTTGTTGTTTTGCTTGAGCTCCTTCTCCTCGTGGGACTCCATCTCTCCTTTCTTTGACCCATCTTTGGAGCGGGCAGTCGTGCTCCTCAATCTCAAAACCAAATGTTGCCTAATTTCATAAGAATTGTTCATCCAAAGTATAGTGTTTCAACGTGATATTGTTGAGTTGCGACTACCTCTTCACCTCTTCCAAGTGCCCTTCCTTTTCTATGATTGTAGGCAATGGTTTCAAAAATAGTGTGAGGATTTTGTACCATTACCTCTTGGTGAATTTACTCTTTTAGCCTCCATTTGATTGTCAAGAGCTTCTACTAGACTCATATCAATTATCACAACTTGTAGATCAAGAATTACCTCCATATACTCTTGTATATTGGTCTTTTGCTTCAAACCCCATAATTGGGTTATGGCCATCTACATATGAATCCACAAATTGGAAATTCTTCAGCAATCCTTCTTGAATTGTTGTCCAAATGATCTCTCTTCCTTTTGCAAACATTGATCATTCCCAAGCATCATACCATGTGAGGAGTTTATTCGTCAAGTCCTCACATGCAAACACGCTTGTAGAATGGTCAATGATCTCAATTGTGAATAATTGAAAGTATTGATTCATTCTTGAAATCCAATTTTCCACTACTCCCATGGAACATTATCCCTTGTAAGGCTTGATGTTGCAAGTATTCTTCATCCATAATACCAATGTGGCTTCATTGTTGACCAAGGTTGGTGTGATCCGCATGAGTGACTTTCCAAGTACTTTGGTTGTTTTCCATTGGGTTTTGGGGATGGTTCTCATTCTTGCATTGCCTGATTGTTCTTGAAGGTACGTACTTGACTTTGCAATGCCTCCATGGTAATCTTAATCTCCCAAAAAAATTTCAACAATCCTTGCATTCCTTACATCAGATCTTGCAACTGAGCCTCCATGATTTGCACGCCCGGTAAACGTTCAATTGCTACTTCCTACTTCAATAGAGGATTAATATGATTACTTGGGAGAGAGCACAAGCTATTGGGATTACCATTGGGACCTCAAAGACTATCAGTCATTGATAATATTCCTCATCAAAATTGTGGACTAAAAAATCTCTAAATTTCATTTTTGGCCTAACAACATTATGGATTTCTACTTGCATGTTGAAAGGGAGAGTGTAACAATATGGAGTTTAGCGACAAAGTTAGTTGGGTTTATGAAGTAGCACATAAAGACAAAGTAACCTAGAATATTCCAGAAGTATCTAGAAAGCTTCTTGGGAAGCTTCCCGGTTAGCTTAGCTTGCACCTTAAGTAAGTAGCTTCTAGAAGGAAGCTTCTAGAAGCTTCCAACTAGCTTAGCTTGCATGCCAAGTAGGTGGCTTCTAGAAGGAAGCTTCTTGAGAAGCGTCCTAGCTAACTTGGCTTGCACTCTAAGAAAGCGGCTTGAGGAAGCTTCTTGAGAAGCTTCTCAAGGGCCTTGTATGCTACCTATAAATACCAAAGCCAAATCTCATGCTAGGCATTTGGAGTTTTCCCTCATTCAAGTGTCCCAATGTGAGTTTCCATTCTCCTATTTCTCTCCTCGGATTTGGTCTTTTACATTGGTATCAGAGCAGGAATGGGATGGATGGAATTTATGGACCACCAAATCCACTTCCACCGAACCATTGGGATTTCACGTCCAAATACTACCCAAGCATCATTTCACACAGTTCATCACCTCGCACTTTGGACAAGATTTTCTGCATATGATCACCATATCGGAGGAACCCTTGGTGCTTCCGGTTGTAACTTATGGAGAACAGTAGACGTGTTGTTTCTATGTGTTAATAAATTAGACAGATTGGGAGTGGTGTGATAGAGGAGCAACCATGGCGGCAATACCTAATGTTATCCTTGCTATGCAACAACAAATCAAGCACCTTACTTGATTGTTGGATGAACGAGATCTTTGACGACAAGAGCAGGTGGAGAGAGTACCAATTCAAGAAGGAGAAGATCTGATCAGATTCCCTAAACCCAAGGTATTTGAAGGCAAGAACCTCTCGAGTGCAATGGAGAATTTTGTGTTTGATTGTGAACGTTATTTTGAAGCTATCAATCTACAAGATGAGCAAAAACAAATTCTCTTGGCTTCTAGCCAATTGGATGGAGTAGCAAAGCTATGGTGGAGATTTTGAGTGGAGCGAGCCGAACAACAAATGGTTGCACCGATCTTGACATGGGCAGAATTCAAGAGCGCAATAATCAGTCGGTTCCAAGCTATAAATGCCACACGAGCTACACGGGATAAGTTGGCAGAGTTGAAATAGATTGGCTCTGTAAGAAGTTACATCATGCAGTTCCAAAACACTATCATGCAAACTCCAGATATTTTGGAAGGTGAAGCTCTGGATCAATTCATGAGGGGCTTGAAGGCAAGAACCAAATTAGAGGTAACCATGCGAGAGCCACAACACTTGGAGGAAGCCATGCGGTTGGCCAAACATTTTGATTCCTTGGTGGCAACAACTTGGTCTTGACCTCGACTCCCACAAAGCCTACTAATACACTACACACAAGTGGAGGAGCCAGCACCAATGGAGATTGATGCAATTCAACAAAGACCACTGGGCATGGCAGATAGGGAGAAACTACGATAAAATGGTGGTTGTTTTTATTGTCGCCAGTTGGGGCATCGCATTGCTGAATGTCCACTTAAGAATGGACGACCTCGACAAGTTGCCCAAGTGGAAGTTGTGGAGCGGAATGATCAGGGAAACAAGGAATCCCAGTAGGAGATTTCAAGCCGCCTATTGGGAGCTTGATTAGTTCCAATGGGATTGAAGGCTCAACCTATGCAAGTCTGCTTCACTTGCAAGGTATGATATCTAATAAGGGTTGTAGGATTTTGGTTGATTCTGAAAGTTCAGAGAATTGCATGTCTATGCAAGTAGCAAAGGAATTGGGTATTCCTATCAAGCCAATGATTGGAAGTAGTTTGATGATGGCAGATGGTAGAAAGGGTTCTCCATTCCGCACCTCGCATCATGTTACCTTCAAGATTGGGAAGGAGTATTTGGAGTGTATGAGGTTTGTAGTGGCACCTCTACACTATGATATTATTCTGGGTCTACTTTGGCTTGAATGTCATAAGGTTCAATTCGATTGGACCGGACGCCAAATTCAAGTACAACACCAAGGTAGGAATTTCCGATTAGGTTGTTTGGCACCTCTGAGTAAGACACCTAAGAATAGTCAGTCCCAAGATGGGAAGTTTGTCGAGAAGGTAGCCATAGAGCAAATTTGGAAGGGAGATGAGTCCCAGGATGGGAAGTTTGCCAAGAAGGCAACCATGGAGCAAGCTTGGAAGAGAGATGAGTCCCTAGAAGTGAAGTTTGTTAAGGAAGAAACCATAGAGCAAGCTTTGGAGGAAGATAAGTCTGTATTCACGGTGTGGATCAAGCCGATTGCACAAGAACAATCTAAGGATGGCCAAGTGCCGCATCAAGCAATGGTTGATTGGATAGTTCAGGAGTTTGCAGATGTGTTTCCGGATGATTTGCCAAAGGGATTACCATCCGATCGAGGTATGCCCTTCAAGATCAAGTTATTGCCAGGGAGTACTCCAGTGAGTAGAATCTATCGGCTCTCACCAAAGGAGTTGGAGGAGTTGCAAACAACACTTACAGAGTTGTTGGAGAAGGATTTTATACAACATAGTACCTCTCCTTGGGGAGCACCGGTACTATTTGTTCCAAAGAAGGATGGAGGACTTTGTTTCTGTATTGATAACCGTGGGCTCAATAAGCAAACCGTGAAGAATGCATATCCCTTGCCTCGGATCGATGACTTACTTGATCAACTAAGTGGAGCACGTTACTTTTCCAAGTTGGATCTTTGTAGCGGCTATTGGCAAATTCCGATTGATAGAGAGGATGTACAAAAGACTGCCTTTTGCACAAGGTATGGACATTTTGAGTGGAGAGTTCTACCTTTTGGACTCACTAATGCTCTAGCAGTCTTCATGGATTAGATGCATCGGGTGTTGGATGGACTATTGGATCGGTCAGTGGTGGTGTTCTTGGATGATATCTTAATCTATAGCAAGACAAAGGTAGAACACTTGAATCATGTGCGAGAAGTCCTAAGACGACTAGGGCAATGGAAATTCTACTACAAGAAGTCGAAGTGTGCTTTTTGGCATAAGGAGGTTACCTTCTTGGGTCATAAGATCTCATCAGAGGGGATCAAGATGGAGGAAGAGAAGATCAAGGCCATTACTGATTGGCCTACCTCAAAGGATGCTACAGAAGTACGGGCATTCAATGGATTGGCCAGTTTTTACCGGTGGTTCATCCACTATTATGCTCATGTGGCTGCACCATTGACTGACCTCTTGGGAAAGAACTCAAGCTTCTAGTGGAACACCAAACATGAAGAAGCATTCCAGAAGTTGAAACATATGGTGTCTTCAAGACCCATTCTTCAACCATATGATCCTCAACTACCTTGTGTGGTTGATTTTGATGCTTCTAACTTTGCAATTGGAGTTGTGTTGCAACAAGGATTTCCATATGGACTACATCCCATTGCCTTTGCGTCTCGCCGACTAAATACAGCTGAAATAAATTACTTTGCTTAAGATCGGGAACAACTTGCAATGGTATATGCCACCAAGGTATAGAGGCATTATCTCTTGGGGAAACAAGTGATCATGCGAACTGATCACAAGCCATTGTTGCAGACCTTACACCTGGAGCACATGAAGAGTCGACATCATTGATGGGAAGAGCAACTCCAATTGTTCGACATCAAACTTGAGTACAAACCAGGTCGGTTCCATGTCATCCTTGATGCTCTATCATGACAACCTGATTTGAAATCCCTTCCTCTCATCACAGCAGCAATTACGATGGTGTCAATTGACCCCAAGATCCATAACGAGTTTTGGTTAGTTCTATAGCAAGATCCCTTCTTCCAAATGGTACATGGTTGTCTAACAATAGGTGACAAGGAGTACAACACCTTCTCCTTCAAGGAAGGCCTTTTATTCCATGCGGACCGGATCTATGTTCCATACAAAAGTGATCTTTGATTAGTGTGCCTTCAAGAAGCCCATGATTTAACCATCGCTGGTCACATGGGTGTGGACAAGACCTTGGGTACCCTCCAACGTCAATGGTGGTGGCCCAACATGACACGAGATGTTCGAGAATTTGTCAGATTGTGTGAGAGTTGCCAACGTAACAAGGCCAGTAACCAGAAGCCGAGTGGACTCCTTCAACCACTCGCCATTCTATCCGCTTGCTGGGAGCATGTGAGCTTGGATCTCATCACATCCTTGCCAAAGACAAAACAAGGACATACCGCAATCGTGGTGTTTGTGGATAAGCTTAGTAAGCAAATCCACTTGGCACCAACCTATGATACCGTGGATGCTCCAACCTTAGCGCAAATCTACTTTGACAATATCTTCAAGCATCATGGGATGCCACGTGTACTCATCTTTGACCATGATCCTCGATTTATCGGGAAGTTTTGGCAAGCACTCTTCCAGATACTCGGCACCAAGCTTGCTTTGTCCACGGCCTATCATCCTCAAACTGATGGACAAACCAAACGTGCAAACCATACATTGGAAGATATGTTGCGGGCCTTTGTCAATATCCACCATATCAATTGGGATGAATGCCTTGCAGCTACAGAATTTGCCTACAACAATTCCAAACAGGCAAGCACTAGATTTTCTCTCTTCTTTCTCAATTTTGGCCAAGATCCGCTTGTTCCAGATTCTCTTCTTGCTCCCCTTCCATCTCAAGTTCCTCATACTTCCAAATTCTTGACCACTATATCCCAATCGCTCCAACAAGCCAAGTCTCACCTCCTTGTTGCTCAAAATTGCCAAAAACAATATGCGGACCACCATCGTCGTGATCTCACCTTTGAAGTTGGTGATAAAGTCATGCTATCCTCTAGTTACCTCCCTCTCCCACTTGATACCCAAGTTTGTAAACTTGCCCCTAACTGGATATGACCCTTTGATATCACCCAAATTGTCTCTCCTGTTGCTTATCAACTTGCCTTACCTTGTCACATGCGTATCCATCCTATCTTTCATGTTTCCAAGTTGAAACCCTTTGTTCCTAACCCCTCTTCCTTTTCCTCTTGAGTCCAACCTCCCCCTCTTCTTGTCCCTATCAATGATCATGAGGAGTACAAAGTTGATCGTATCCTTGCACATCACCATATCCAACGAGGCCATCGCCAACATACGGAGTACAAGGTCCTTTAGAAAGGGTATCCCCTTCATGATGCCACATGGGAGCCTCTTTCTCACCTCCAAAATGCACATACATCCATCCAAGAATTCAAAGTTTCACTAGCGACGAGGACGTCACCAACTAGCGGCGGGGGAATATGTAACAATATGGAGTTTAGCGACAAAGTTAGTTAGGCTTACGAAGTAGCACATAAAGACAAAGTAACCTGGAATATTCCGGAAGTATCTAGAAAGCTTCTTGGGAAGCTTCCCGGTTAGCTTAGCTTGCATTTTAAGTAAGTAGCTTCTAGAAGGAAGCTTCTAGAAGCTTCCAACTAGCTTAGCTTGCACGCCAAGTAGGCGGCTTCTAGAAGGAAGCTTCTTGAGAAGCTTCCTAGCTAACTTGGCTTGCACTCTAAGAAAGCAGCTTGAGGAAGCTTCTTGAGAAGCTTCTTGAGAAGCTTCTCAAGGGCCTTGTATGCTACCTATAAATACCAAAGCCAAAGCTCATGCTAAGCATTCGGAGTTTTCCCTCATTCAAGTGTCCCAATGTGAGTTTCCATTCTCCTATTTCTCTCCTCGGATTTGGTCTTTTACAGAGAGGATTTGGTACATTCAGATCCATTGCATCATAGCATAATGTAGATTATCAAATCCCACTCTCTATCATATATCAGCACAAATAAAATCATTGGGTTTGGTCATCACTACGTCCATGAACTCTGCTCCAAAATCATAATCAAGAATACTTTTACTTGTTGTAATACCAATAGCTAGACATCTTAATTAGAGGTGAAAATTGGCTTTGTAACATTTGGAAGGATATTGTGTATTATGGGCTAGTTAGATCATATAGAGGTGTCACCAAAAGAGTACTTCTACTAATATGGCAAGAGTAGACAACAACCTAAAAACTTTAGAGCTAATTTTAGAGGCCTATAGAGATGAATTAGGCCTCAAAAATGTATTGCTTCCTCCCCAAAGGAAGAAAAGGTTGGCCTTCCCTCCCTGTTGTAATGCTCCAAGGATATGAGACCTGAGAAGAAACACACCATGAGAAACACACAATTTCACACTCAAACCTCCTATGCCCCAAAGGAGCACCTTCTCTTTATATATAGACAAAGAGGATCTCCTCCAAGGAAGCTCCACCCTAGGATTAGGCACACATATAGGTGACATGTCCGCAAGCTACACCCTTGGATTACTTACTTGGATGGGTGACATGTCGGTCCTGGTCCTATCTGGTTGGTCAAACAAGCTTTGACCAAAGGGAATCTTTTAGGGAATCTTCTTGTAGGAATCTCAGAATCACATGGGTGAGATACAATTGGAAAGCTCTCAACAAGACAAAGCATGGGGAGAGAAGGCCAACCTTTCCTCTATTGGGAGAGGGTAGGCCTTTGTACATTTTCAAGGCCTAATTCATCCGTTTATACCTCCAAAAGTACCTTCAAAGATTTCAGGCATATTTTGGTTCCTACTCTATTAGTAGAAGTCCCCTTTTGGTGACACCTCTTTTTGATCTATTCATTCCATGATGTGTAACATCCTTCCAGATGTTACCAAATCAATTCTCACCTTTAAATCATATGTCTAGCTATTGGTTCTTAAGTTTTCAAGTCTATTTTGGTTTCTACCCTATTAATAGAAGTACCCTTTTTGTGATACTTCTATCTGATCTATTTTGAACATCATGTATAACATCATTCCAAATGTTACCAAACCAAATTTTACATCTAGATTATATGGCTAGCTCTTGGTATTACACCCTTGTCTATCTTTAAGAGCTTTCTAATTGTACCTCATTCATGTGATTTTGAGATTCTTAAAGGAAGATTCTCTAAAGACCCCCTCTGGCAAAAGATTGTTTGACCAACCAAATAAGATCAAAACCAATATGTCACCCATGCATGCAACTAATCTAAGAGTAGAGTTTCTTACATGTCACATATCCATGTATCTAATCCAAGTGTGGAGCTTCCTTTGAGGAGATCCTCTTTGCTATGTAATAAAGTCAACATTCTCATTTAGTGCATCAGAGTATTGAGTATTGAGCTTTATGTTTCTTCTCTTGTGTTTCTCCTAAGGTCTACTATCCTCAAAATATAACACTTGCTCACATTAGATATATACATAATCTTGATGTGGAATAGATTCAAGAATGGAAAGTAGGATGTAAGAAATTATCCTCCAAGTGCCTCCATCCGATCCTCTCCCTAAAACAATCTAAGTCTATCAATTGCACTATGCTTTCTCCCCTCAAAATTACTCAATCTCAATAGCCCGTGTTCCTCCAAGAGTGATGATCCACTCTCTTGGATTAAAACATAAGCTCTGACACCATTGTAATATATCAAGGAGAAGAGAAGAAACAAAAATCTTCACACTCAATATTTTGATGCCACAAAGGAGCACCTTCTCTTTATTATATAACAAAGAGGATCCCCTCAAAGGAAGTTCCACCCTTGGATCAGATACATGGATTGGTGACATGTTGATGAGCTCCACTCTTAGATAAGTTGCAAGGATGGGTGACATAGTGGTCCTTGTCTTATCTAGTTGGTCAAACACCTTTGATCAGAAGGAATCTTTAGTGAACCTTCTTCTAAGAAGCTCAAAATCACATGAGTGAAGGTACCATTGAAAAACTCTCAACAAGAAAAAAAATGGCAATAAGGGGGAGGTGTGGGATAGAAGGCCAATCTATTCATCCATGGGGAAGAGACTTTCCATTCCATTTTTGAGGCCTGATTCATCCATTTAGGTCTCCAAAATTGGCTCTGAATTTTTCAAGGTGTTTTCAAGTCCTACCTTATTAGTGGAAGTACTCTTTTGGTGACACCTCTATTTGATCTACTTAGGCCATCATATATAACATCTTTCCATATTCTACCAAGCCAATTTCTACCTCTAGATAATATGTCTAGTTAATGTTATTACACCAATGTGAGGAACTCTTAATGAAGGAGGGTTGGATCATATGAGCAATGTGACTTGGTGTTTCAAAGTGATCCTCAACATTGGATCAGAGATGGAGTTAGAGGAAGCATACTTGCACAAGTTGAAGCTATTGGTGCAGGAGACTTGTAAGAAGAAGGAGAAGGATATGGACATGAATAACTTATTAATTTGTCTTAAGGATAAAGTGGATAGGAAAATAGTAAAAGCAGGAGATAACATTTGCCTAAGATTAGACTTAGTTAAGAAGAATGTAGATGGTCTTGCCACTACTATGAGTAAGGAAATAGTGACCCGATCCAAAGTAGTTGAGATCAAAGTGTAGGTGGACTCAATTGAGTTACCTGAGTCATCGGAGAAAGTTAGAATAAGAAAGGAGGATATTGTTAGGATATCTATGACTTCAATTGTAGTGAAAATTGATGATGTGACTGCAAGAGAGGTAGATATAGAACCCAAAGTGCATGAGATACTTGTAGTTACTATAGGTATGGAAGCCAAAGTAGAAGGAGTACTTGAATTGAATCCGAGTCAATAGCAATTAAAGACCTGAAGTAGCGGTTTTGTAAATAGAGTTGCTTTGTATCTGCAACATTGGTGGAAGTAGTTGTAATAGTTAAGTAGTTTAGGTAGTTGTTGTAACTTCCAAATGGTCTAACTATTTAGAGCAGTCATTAAGAGTGGTTTTTATTCAATAATGAGCAGAAGATGAATTAAGCAGAGTGTTGATACAATGCTCGTCATTTCTCTTAATTCTGAGTGTCAACTAAATGCCTTTGTCTATGAATGTAAGAAGAAATTCAGATTGCAAGTGAAAGAATGTTAGATGTTGGATTCTCTAACTATGAATTCCATTATGTATGTTTGATACTAAGTGGAGCACAATTGAAGCAATGCCTTGACGTACTATAATGAATTCTAGTGTTGTTAGTATTTATCATTTGCAAACATAGACAAGAAGCTGATGCAAAGTCACTTTGAATTGGGAAGTTGTACCCTTGTTGGTAGGGTGGAATACAATTTCAAGGTGAAGTTACTTTGATACTTTGAATTGGGAAGTTGTACCTTTGTTAGTAGGGTGGAATACAATTTCAATGTGAATTTACTTTGATACACAATAGACATCCTCGTGTTGACTGAATCATCACAATTGGTGTAAATTTGGATTGGAATTAAAGAATTATGATTTTAAGTGACAATTATTTTTGGCAAGATCTTTGAAGAGTGTTTGCTACACTCTTCTAGTGATGTTTTTGCCGGAGAGTTTAAAGATGTCACTAACAAAACTATTAAGTTACTTTTACTTTGTATTTGAGCATTCTTGACTTGTTTCTCTGTGGGAATGAACTATTACTCACACATTATTGCAAAATAGATATTTATTGAGTTGTCATAGACTATCCATCACTCAACCAAATATTTGAGCAAGTAGAGCGGAGGATTTGGGTCCCCCTAATCTCTAATGGTATTGTGGACTCCAATAGGCTCTCCTCTTATGGCACTTTGTAGAAATTGGATGCACTCCACATCAAATGTAGACCCGCAAGGGCATTGGTCTGAGACACTCTTGGCTATGGCCAAGAGTGTTGGATGTAGTAGACCTAGCCGAATCCAAAGGGTCGGTTGTGGTGAACTCTTCCGACATGAACCAAAAGTCCTCAATCAAAGGGGAAACGAGAAGCCAAGCTCCGTTGCCCTTCCCGCCACAAGAGAGAATCCTAGCTCTATTTGGTAACAGTGCATCAATGAGGATGCTAGAAAGGATGTGAGTGTGCGTATGTTCCTTGAGCTCCGCCTTAAAATTTCTAGAGTATAGGGAAACAAAGTCTGCAATGGGAAGAAGTGATGTATTTGACTGTCCTGGCAATAAATTCCGAGCCTGTCGAAGAGATGTATGGAAAACCAGGGTGCGGGATTCAACTGTCGTTATGGGTGACAATAAAAACGGGCGCAGGGTGGGTGAGAGTCCAGGAGTGACCTAGAGATAAAAACAGTCCATGAGATGCCATCCACTTCATTTGCATGTGGTGCACTGAGTTTCTTCCTGTAGAGACCTGAAATGACGCATGCTGAAGAGCTAATACCCATGGATAGGAAAGTGAAGCGTGGTTCTGAAGTGCTCTGATTTCCATAAGTTATCTCCGTAGATGCCTCCTCACGCAGCCCACGAAAATATCTGGTAGCTGGGGGTCTGAATATACCCGCTTCGTTGGACATCTCGTGTTGTCCCTTAATTTACCACTCCCTGCTGAACGTTGAAACCTTCAGTTCACGTTGATTCAGAAATTTTGGGATGCTCGAGCTCAAGTTTTAAGGGAGCAACATATTGTGCATATGGGATCTCGATTCTTGCCCTAACGAGGCGGTGTCTAAATAACGGGACATGAGGTACTATAGCCTAATATCACTCTTACTTTGAAGGAAAATTAGAATACTGCAAAAGTTAATGATAGTCAGATTCCAGAGATCCGCTCCAAAGTGTATTGTGGGTTGAATCAGGGGGCCTCTATTTGAGTGAAGTATTACGATGGGATACACGAGTAACGGTGGATGTCCGGAAGTAGACCCACACCGACCTAGTATGTGGTGATACAGTAGTTGAAAACTGTCATGCAGCTGACAACATTCAGTAACTCAAGTTGATAAGAACAACCAAAAGGTATTCCGACTGTCCCTCGCATCGTTGATACGAGCATATAGATTTTTTATTGAGAAAAAAATGTTTCAACAGCTTCAAAGCAGAAGTGTGAACATTTCTTCCATGTAGAAGTTCATTGTATCCACACCCAACAGAGCCTGCATGTACTGTAAAATTGCAGTGTATCCACAAACATCAGAGCGCCGCAGCTAGGGGTGCCCGCGTAGAACTGACAGCTCACGATGAGTGTTATAAACTGTCATTATGAAAGGAGTTCAACCGGGATGAACTGACATCTAATAGTACAGCATCATATACGGTGATTTTGTAAGCGTAAAATTCTAAGATCAGCAAAATTACCAATTGGGGGGTTGTCGAGTTGAGCCTTGACAAGCATTGTCGCCACTCGAATGTTTCTTGATTGAAGGTATGGATGTACGTTACGTTTTCTAACTGATTGCGCCGACTATCAAAATTGTCATCCAACACCAAAGTACCTTTGATAGACCTGTCGGTCATCTTGTATAAGGGATGACTTTCCAGTGAGACCAATTGTCCCACCCGCTTCAAATTGGCAAAGGTATTGGCCATCAAACAGACAGAAACAGCTTCAAACCCCTGGGCTTAGGAACTGTCCAGAGGATAAATTCTTGATATGTTGTAGTGGTGAGGATGAGGATGTGAACTCGTTTTGACTTTGAGAATTTGACACTGCGAGCTTTCAGTGGCTGATGTACACAAGGACCATGAATATTGAGCCAAACTTCTCCTCGGTACTATCAAACTTAACGTGATTTATCCAGACGTGCACATAGTTACTTGACAATCACATATACAATAAAGCTCATAGGATGCGAGTTCAGTGCAATTGTTTGTGCTCTGTACTATTCTTACTGTACGGATGTCGTAGGTTCTCCTGTCTTCAATCTGGCAGGCTTATCGTCCTTTGCAGCTACTGTAGACGTTATGTTCAATAGGAAGTAGGCAGTCACGAACAGACTCTAGCAAATGACTAAAAGGCAACGTCACATTCATCCAGAAAGAAGACAGGTATAAGAGAACTCCAACAACTTTGGGACTTCAAAGTAAATATATTGGCCCAACTTGTGAAGCTTGGGAGAAGAAAGGCGACCGTTCAGGAAAAACGAAGGATGGGAAGACCCCATCAAGCCGTACAAGGGAGAGACAAAAAAGGTAACATGGGGCTAAGCCCCATGTTAAGCTTGGGTAGGTCTTGGATGAAATGAGTGATTAGAACTCGAGACAGTTTCTGCAAGCACAACTTTCTGGGGAACTGGACTCTTCATGGACAATACGCGCATGGAGATTAGGGATGCTTGTTCTTTTGGATTATTTCTCAGTGCTGTTTCACAACTAGTTCCTAACAGAAGGGGTTGCATACACGGAGGTGCTTCATCGCAATTTGACCAGTGGATGACATCGGGTTGTACTGCTGTCCTGACTCTGGATCTTTCTTGGTGGATGAGTGGTTGGTGCTACAAATTTTCAGAGTAAACTAATCTACGAATAGCACCGATGAAGAAGATGTTGGAGAAAGTGGAGGATGCTGTCAGGATGTCTGATACATCAGAGATACGTTTCTGGCCAGATATGAGGATCACACGACTGATGGTGGAGTCGATTGGAAGCATACTTTGGGGATTAAATATTTCTCACTTGCAATTTGGGCTTTCTGAGGGGGTTATGACTGCCTTAAGTGGATGAGTGGATTAGAGAAGAACAGACAAGAGAGGAGATTCGACACCATGGACCAGAAATGATGCTGCGGAAGACCTCAGTTGGTGGACTGCTAGGAGAGAGTCTGTAGGTCTGACAGAAACTGACAGTGCTACAGAATTCCTTGAAAATTGCTACAGGTGACCACGGTCGAAACATCCAATGAGTTAGAAGAGTGAGCGCAAGACTTTAACGGATACGCCATTATTCTGTTTGAATCGACTCCTCCCTCCTCGTATCAGTACTGGAACCTAGTAGATTACAGTTACAGCCGCTTTGTTCGACTCTCGATCCTTTCACATGCTCTGAGGATTTCAGAGTCATGCTCGTATGATCCCCCACGCAGACTTGTACGGAGTTTATCTGGAGATGTGGTGCCCCAACGACATGTACTCACGACACCTTCTTTTCCACTGAGTTGGTGGGCTGATGTCTGACCTCAGTGCCTCTCTATGAACAACTCGGAAGTTTATAGAGCTGTTGTTGTTGAAGCACCGATAGGAAGTTCAAATTTCGTACTGCGCGTACTGCAGAAGCCCTTTTAACCCTGAAAGCTAGTCTTATCAATATTCTACACTGAACCGTTCTGAAACTGAATGTACGAGTAAGAGCTCTTGCGTCGTGAGATTCTCCTATCCACTCGGTCAGTAAGGATTACGGATCTGTTCTGTGGAGGTGTAGCTTTACTACCTTAGTTGTCATATTTGCTCCTTGTTCTCTACATGAAGCACGGATCTTGGGGAGGGGCTATTACGCGAAGTCAGAATGACGTTTTATTCAAGAAGGATTCTTCGCAGATTGATTATGATGATCACAAGCTAAGGAGAGATACCAAGGGCCGCAGTCAGCCATAGGCTAGATTTCCCACCCGCTTAGGCCTTCAGAGTTTTCAGTGACCGGAGCAGTGCTTGAGTTTAGCTTTGTGGGATCGTACAACCATTTCATCTTTTTATACGATTTTGCCCTTAAAAGACACTCTACACGTCGAAGTTCGTGCATGACAGCTGGTAGCTTTGGAGTGGAAGAAATCTACCAAAAGAACATAAGCTTGATTGATAAATTATATGCTCTGCATCGTAAATTTATAGCAAGAAATTGCTCATTCAGCCCACCGAATAAACTCTGGAGGCAAGCATATACATATTAATCCTTGCGTGTGGTCGATCACATCCCAAAATTATCTGAAGGAACCAACTTAGTGGGCATTTCTGCCGAGGCTTATGACGTATTGTTGATCATTTGCCATGATAGACGGTTGGAAACAAGGAGAGTAAATACGCTGACAGTCAAGCATATTGCTACTCCTAAACAGCTAACGGGAGGTTGTGCGTCTTGCTATGTCATCTTCCCTTTCAAACATTGGAGCAATAATATGAAGGTGAACCACTTCTACTGAGGCGGAAATATAGTCAACTGACAACACCCATTGCTGATTGAAGTGGCCCAATGGGTTGCCTATGATCCCATGACCTCCAAGCGGTCGTTGTTAGCTGAGTATCGACAAGTGCAAATGTCTAGCTTCGGAACCAGCAACTATACTTCCCTTACATGGCCTAGCATGACTCGAGGACATCCTATGCGAGTTGCAATGGTGATGCTACAGATTGGAAGCCTATCGCCACTGCACTTGTGCTTCACATGAAACCGACTGCATGTGCAACACAGATGATAAGTACTGAAGAAAGTGAAGTCTGCCAAATTAAGTACATCCTTCACAAGACAAATCCTGCACCAGACTAAGTCAGGGCTTCATACATCCCTCCAAATTAAGTACATCCTTCACAAGACAGATCCTGCACCAGACTAAGTCAGGGCTTCATACATCCCCCGGCAATCAAATAAAGTTCTCTGACAACACACTTATTTCTTAGAGGAATGTTGGCGAAAGGGGCGATTACTCTTGTACGAGGTTTGTTCCTAGTAAATTTAGGAGTTTTGGCAATTATTTCGTGCATAAATGATACTTAAGGCTTGAGGGAAATCCGTTGAAGGGGTTATATGGGCTACTATGAAAGCAAGACTAACCAGGAATGACATGCAGACGGTTTACACTAATGGTTTATCTGTCAGGACATCGATACAATGATCACCTTCCCATCAGGAGACGACGGAACGTCATTGTCAGGTGAAGGAGCGTTGACCACTTGGAACGAGGCAGACTTGGACTTACCTGAAGAACTTAGCATCCCAGATAGTAAGAAATTCTTCCAGTATATTGAAAGTTTAATGTGTGTCAGTGGGAGGATTCTTAGTGAAGATGAGCTTGAAAGGATGAACATGCTTGACTTCAAAGGAAGCCCAGAAGACATGGATAGAGTCTACCAAGTCGACCAAGATTTAGAGGACGATGAAACAACCGGGGATGGATCAGAGGTTCCGCACCAACTTGAGCAGCAACAGTCGGAACCTCCCATACTGCAAGCTCGCAGGAGAAGGTTCTTTGGCATTTATCGAAGAGTGAGAGTAGAATCCCTCTGGGCTAAGTTGACGAGGTTAGGAGTGGTACGAAGGTCTAAGAAGTTGAGATTGATGGACATATCTGCTGAAACCTGTAACGAGTTCGATTACGGGAGAGATATGTATGGAGTCTAAAAGATATCTACTAATTCAAAGCAGTCCCAGCAACCATCGATCCTGAAGAAAATGCAGATCGGTGGGCAAGTCGTCCAATGGAGTACTCTTCTTTGATCCACATGGGGAGAAGCTGATGGCATTTTGCAGTAAATCTTAACAAAAAATCAAGGAATACTTTAAATCAAACACCACCTAAAATCCATGACGAGACTCGTTTCTTTCAGCGAGATAGCTGAAAGGAGGTGACCAAGGTAGCCGAAGGCAATTGGAGTTTTGTTGTTGACCTGTCATGGCTGAAAGATTTCCTACCTTCCCAAGACAATGAGACGATAACATCGATTGACAAGTCCCACCAGAATGGCAAGAGCTGGAGAGAAGGCGCACAACATTTATTACTATTTTTAATGTAGATGAGAAACAGGATATAACCGGAATCTTCTCCTAGTTCCTTGATATTGATAATCTATAATTCTTGCGAAACTCACATCGCACCACGCTACAATACTAGCGAGATCAAGATTCATGAACACTCTTCCACCTTCTGGTTGTTGCTGAGTCCAGACAGCGGGGTACGAATATAGTTGCGTGCTGCAGTTCTGAAAACCTCCTCCTGTGTCCATATAGGTACCTCTTCGTTGAGAAACGTCAAAACAAAGCTCCTCCATCTGAGGCAGAAACTGCATGTCACCGAGACAGGTCAGAGAAAACCAGGGAATTTAGATCCACTTTCATATCATCTAATGTGGTTCTGATTATACGGTTATATACAGAGAACCCCAAATTACTCACATGGACAAGACGAGAGAAAGAAAGCGGAGCATCACCCCCGGAGAACAACGAAAACCTTGAACGAGAATTGTCCGAAAGTCCTTGACTTCCCGATTCCTCCTAGTCTATGGTAGCAAAGAGAAAAGGCAAGTAAAACTATTGAGAATATGCAGAGAAGTCAATGGAAACCCAAAGGCTCTCCAATTGAGAAACAAATAAGCTAGAATCACTCAATCACCGATCAGCTCGCCTATGAGTGGACTATGAACATAACTTGCCCGTCGAATCACCAAGTAAGGAAGCAAGCAAGAGAACTACAAGTTCGAAATAGAGAAACTTACTTTTGACTTAATCTCAGCAGCGTTTACATCCAAGCAGTCGTTGCCCCGTTTGATGGAGATTTTAAATAGCATCACCCAATTGGAGAGATGAAGAATGGCTCCAAAGCCTCAAAGTTGGCTGACAACAGAGCTTTGTACCTGAGAGCCTAGTTCAAAGAGCTCGACTGATTGACAGGTAGTTCTTCTGATGAACCCTTTCTTGGACAGGCTGATCAATCCTTTAGTTTCCTTAAATCTGCCTTACTACTCGATCTAGTGGAATACTCGGAGACAAGTTTGTAAAAGAAAGATGACTTGTCCTTAAGAAGCTTTGTAGGAACCTCATCCTCCGCAACTTTACCTGAAAAAAATAGTCAAACTCCACCTGTTTAGCCAACGTGACGAAATTGCTAAACAAGTCCTGATCTTTCCCCACTTTGCGGAAATTCTTGACACGAGTTATTGAATCCTTTAAAGAGAAGGAGACTCAGACAGTTCTGAATAACGTCATTTGGGGTTAAGTGGAAGAATGTCTACCATCACTCAGAACCAATACACGATCGCTGTCCACTACTGTGGGTATGCGGTGAGCCACAGTTATGACTGTGCAGTGTTCGAACTCTGAGCGAATCGTGCGCTGAATGACGGCATCAGTTGTGCTGTCCACAGAGGCAGTTGCTTCATCCAAGACTAGAATTCGCGTACGTTTGAGTAATGCCCGACCGAGGCAAACGAGTTGCCTCTGACCAACACTCCAGTTCTCTCCATTCTCACTAACTGCACATACCAGTATCTTTCATCAGATGTCAACGAACAATTGGATAACTGAACATTACTACTGAAACTGCCTTATCAGTTGGGCAACAGTTTAGGGTGTCATCGTGGTGTCTAACATGACAACTCCAAAGCAGTTGCTCCGCTTTGAGGATAGATCTTTCATGCGTAGTTTACGAATATACCGAAGTATTACCTGGAAGGTCAAGCTTCAGATCCTTCGATCGCACTATATCTCCAAGTTGGCATTTGTCCAGAGCCTGATAGTATCAGAACCAACTTCTAAGGATCAGTAGGAACCTTGACAAACGAAATCTGTGGTGACAAGAAACAGTTTATTTCCGTGCAGGGAAGAGTAAAATATGTCCGTTATGATGCCCCGGATTCCAAGCTTACCTCCCAGATCTCAGCATCGGAGTACTGTTCAAGTGGATCAAGGTTGAAACGCATTGTTCCTTCAAAGAGTGTCGGATCCTGTGGTATGACACTCAATTTCGAACGGAGATCATGCAGCCCTATACTACAGATGTCAACTCCATCAATCAGAATACTTCCTCCAGCTGGTTCCACTAGCCGAAAGAGTGCTTGTATAAGCGTTGACTTTCCACTTCCTGTTCGACCCACCACTCCTACCTTCTTACCGCCTGGAATACGGCATGTAAGACCATGTAGTACCAAGGGACTGTGATCGTTATATCGCACCTGAAAAACTCAAAGAGTTATTTCAATGTTGACAACCTTGATAATAACACGATGTGATAGTCAAGATAAAAAGATTACCATTGATGAGATTATCAGTAGCAACAGCGACGAACCGTCAACACTTCACGGCTCCAGGTATTGCAGGTACTATACTCAAGTATATCTGAAAGTAAATCGATGGCTTTAACTACTCCGCAGACAACAGAAATCATGGAACAAAAATTCTTTATTACAAAGGCATTTACCTGCAAGTTACGGAACTCAATAACTCCTTCTGATGGCCAGTCTGCTGGAGGTCGACATTCCTCTATGACATAAGGAGCCTCTTTCTCAAGATTACTGAACTGTTTAATCCTTTCTACTGAAATCATCCTGTTACCTAAGTAGCTGTAGTTCCAGACACCCCAAGCGAGTACCGTGTTTAACTGCAAACCCCAAGAAACTGCAAGACCAGCCATACCTGCAGATCAAGAAATACAAATTTGTGTCAGGAATGCACGTAGGTCAAAACAGTAGATTATTCTAAAGCTATCCATACTCCACACAACGAACAGTTTCACCAAGTTGCCAATCATCGACTACTTTTTGACGAATCCCCTAAGTTCATCATCTATAGCAAGAGTCGGTATGGGTTCCCACTACAAACGGTGCCTTTACAGGCAAAGAAAAGAACCAGAAAGAAGTGCATCAAAAGGATATCTCTGATAATCACGTAAACTACATACTTCGCCGTACTTCCATCGACTCGAACCTCATAGGAAACCCCTCTGACACGACATCCTTCTCTCTAGGTGGCAAAGAAGGCTGTTTAAACTTTTACCTGGATCCATTGCCCCAACAGGAAAGGCAACTACGTAGATGAGGCAAAAGGTGAACACGACTGAAGAGAGGAACTCCAACCGGAACATCAGCCACTGGATGGATGCAAAGTTGTGAAACACAGCACGTGTGTAGTGATCATACACGACGAAATTCCTCTCCAGAAATCGCATCTCCTGCTGGAAACCTCTTATAGTAGCAGCTCCGGCAATGGACTCAGCATAGTGATGGATGATAGGAGCCTTTACAACTCCTGTCATTCTTTGAAGTTCTCTAGCGGTCTTCACGTAATATCTCTGCGGTAGGGTGGAAAAACGTTACTACGTATAGTTTACATTTTTCTCGCTTGAAACAGGTGATTTCATCTTTAAGGTGGAGAAAGAGCTTTGAGAAACGACTCCTATTCTATCACGATTAAGGTGAGAATGAAATTTTGCAGAAAACAGTTCAACGATATTGCAAAATTGCTCAAGAAATCGTAGGTCTTCTCGAAACATAAACAACTTACTTGCAACCAGATGCTAGCCAGAGCCACTGGTATTAGTATCACCAGCACGAGCCAGGTCACTTGAGACATGATCGCGAGGATTCCAACGACCTGTATGAGTGAGAGCATGGTACCAGTAACTGTAAACATGATTCGGTTGTCCAACATATCCTGGTCTGAGGAAGCCTGCACAACAATCAAGGGATCAAGAGTCGACGCGACAACCTAAGTGTAACTGCTTCTGAACGAAGGGTTCCACTTAAATTCAGGATTTTATGTCGACTTTATGCTGGTAATGCCCGTCCAGATTGACAAATTGGTTGTTATATAAAGCTTTCCCTCCTATGATTATTAAGTCAACCTGCTGTTGTGATTGTATCACCATGGACAAAGTGCAATGGTCAAGTATGGCCACCTTGACTCAAAATTCATTTCGAGGGCATCATAATTCATCAACAATAGAAATCAAAGCTTCACTTTATGGTATCACCTAGGAAATTTCCACAGGTATTCAGGCCTATATTCTCAACAATTGAGACTTTCTCTATGAAGATGTAATAACGAAGGCAGTACCCTCAAGCTTACCTTTCCACTGCACAGGCTAACAACCAGGCATATTGACCAGCAGACAAGGATCAAGCAGTCAGAAATTCTTCAGGAGGGAAGAAAGCATACTCTGCTAAGTATACGTCCGTTTGGTGTGGAATCGAAGAAGGACATAGGTGCACGGAAGATGGAACGTAACATGTCCTTGAAGAATTTTGACGCAGCCATATATCCAAATGTTGATACTAGTACTGCTCTTATGGAGACGAAGACGCAACTGCCGAAGGCAAAAGCGCAATATACTAGTATCAGTGTGGTATTGTTCACTTCCGAAACTGCCCCTGCAGTTGCAGGCGTAGACCAAGCCATCCAGTAATTGCTTGCAATCTGGAGTACTTGAAAAATAACTTGTGACAAAAATATGAGTGGTATCAGGGCACCCCTGCATACCGAAGTGAAATAAGTAATATAGACAGAAGAGCTGATATGTCCCGTCGCTACTTCCTCGTCTTCAACAAGCTGCTTCTGCTCAAATGCAGGGACAACCTCTTTAATGCTATCCTTGCGTGTCAGCTGCAAACTCTGACTCCCGGCTAGCTGCCCAGCGGCCACGTTGATTTCTGTTTCAACAATGCTCTTACCCACCTCTTGGTTGTACCCACTGGCAGTCATGAAGCCTATAGCTTCGTTATGTGCATGTACCAAAGCACTAAAATCCGCTCCTGATTGCAGAAGCTCGTCGTGTGTTCCACATTGGACTATCTTCCCACCTCGAAGAACCTGCCCAAATATCCGGTGCACAAATCATCATCCAGGAGACGGAATAGTAGAGCAACCAAACCTCTACTTCTGTGTACATTCAGCAAGTCATACAGTGGAAACCTATGAAAGTCTTTGAACCATGATCAAATATTCAGAATCATCAGTATCTTCATCCAACATAAGATACAGCAGGGATATGCTTGGCCCAATTTCTTAAGAAAGTCCAAGGGACAGGACTAAAGGCGTTTAACTCTTTAAAGGGAAGAAAGAACACCCACCAGAATGAGATCCGCCGCTGAGAGAAACTCAACTTGGTGAGTTACATAGAGCACCGTCTTCTCGGAAAGGAGTCCAAGTATACAGCCCTGCGCACATGAGAGGCGCTAGGAGCATGAATTTTCGATGCTTGCACAGAGCTGTGGCTCGGAGAATTCTGCTAAGAGAAGTATGACTTGAGGTCTATCGAGAGATTCTAAGCGCAAACCTAGTAAACACATAGGATTAACCTAGTCCGGTGTTTAAGTTGTAGGGTCCACCTAGTCTTCATGAACTTGGTATTAAATCGTTAGTCCTTAAGTAGCAAGTATGAACACGAGGATCCGAAAGTTTGAGCACGAGGTCTTATAGTCTGGAAGGGGAATTCGAAAATCTCATCTGAGCAGTTAGTTCTCACACGACAAATGTGAACTAGACCTACCGTAAACAGATCACTGCCAGTATGAGCGTCGACAGCACTGAATGGATCATCTAGAAGATAAACGTCTGCGTTTTGATAAACGGCCCGTGCAAGCTGTATTCGTTGCTTTTGGCCCCCGCTCAAATTGATACCTCTTTCACCAATCTCTGTCTGGTCCCCGAAGGCGAGGAGCTCCATATCTTTCTCAAGTGAACAAAGTTTCAGAGTCTCTTGATATCTTTTCCTGTCCATGGGCCTCCCAAACAAGATGTTGTCTTCAACCTTTCCACTCTGTATCCACGCAGTCTGAGGGACATACGCTGTTCCTCCAGATATTGTTACCTGCATCAACCAGCCATCACATGAGATGCGACAAACCTGGTCCAACCATGTGTTACTTTCCAAACAGGTCTAAACTCGAGCAACTAGCTCAGATTTACTTCCCTTAGCTCAAGTCTCGTGGATTGGAAAATCACAATTTTCTATATCTGGACATTTGTAGATGGTGCTGGAAGAAGAGAGTTCCTTACCGTCCCAGCAATTTTCGGGATTTCCCCCAACAGACAGGACAGTAGACTTGATTTTCCTGCCCCAACTGTCCCACAAATTGCCACTCTCTGTCCCTTAAACGCCCGAAAGTTGATATCTAGAAGAGTAGGTTGTTCTGACGTTGGGTTCCACTTGAACTCTCCCCCTTTCACTTCGACGGCAATGCCTTCGTCAGCGGCCGGCTGCACGTGGGTAACCGCATCTACCTGAAGTTCTTCCTCGATAAGGTACTTCTGGACTCGACCTATTGACACCTTAGTTTGAGATAGCATCGAAATGAGCTCTGCAACTAGAGAAAGAGGATCCGTCATGGTAATGAAGACTGCAAGCGCAGTAAGAAGCCTTCCTGAGGTCAGTGGCACACCTATCAGGGCACACGTTCCAAACGTTGCCACAGAGACGAAAATGGGTGCAGTCCAGAACACAAAGACTACTGCAGAGTTAGAATAGAGTGTTCGCTTTAGCCACCCACATTCAACGTCTCTCAGACTCTCCACCTTCGACAAATACCGACTCTCCCAAGCTTGAAGCTTCAGGATCCGCATGCTTCGCAAGCTTTCTGTGAGAGATTTCATTCTCAAATCCTTCGCCTCCATTAATTTGTCCTGGTACTTGTCTTGCAATTTTGCCAAGGGCATGTTTAATAGAACAACCAAAATTGAGGCGACTAAAGCTGACAATGCTGCGATACCCACTACCTTGTATAGAACCAACAACGCAAGAAATATCTGTAACGGTATAGTCCATATTTCTTGCAAGTACCACGAAAAGTCGCCAATTCTCTCCACATCGACGCTCACGTAGTTGATAATCTCCCCACTTGTGTGATGTTGCCGGGCATTGTTGGAGAGGATGAGCCCTTTCTGGTAGACAAAACCAGTCAATGCAGATTTGACGTGCAACCCAAGCCACTGCATACCCATATACCATTGTCGCTGGGCGAGGATCTCTACAGCTTTGGACAGAGAGAAGCAAAAGACCAAGAAGGCACCTTCGTGTGAAAACCGTCTTCGCCCCGCTAAATACTCCACGAAGTCTTCAATGAGGAAAGGTCCAACATATGCAGCAACTGAGGTAATCCCCGCGAAGAAAGCGTTCCACAAACCCCCTTTCCAGAACGTGTGGAGAAGAGCCCGATAGAATGAAGGGGGATTTGTAGGAGAATCTACTACTTGCTTCTCCCAATTACTCTTAAATCTAGAGAAATGGTAACTTGATCTGTCACCTGGCGCAGGCAACGGCACGTCTTTGTACTCTAAGGGCTTTTCTGCTCCCTTGGCGAGCAACGGACTTATCCACGAAACTGTGGCGAGACTGAAGTATCCAGCTGTTGCATACGGAGTGACTTCAGCCTCGTTGCCAGTAGAAACATCTTCCTCCTCTTGGATTAGGAATTCTTTCTTCGGATCGTCCTCGTCGTCCTCCACGATCCCCGTCTTTCCTCTCACTGCCAGGATAAACAAAAAGGTACAGAATGGAAACATGGCTGCTTCGACCAACACGATCCGCAAGTCCCATGATCCGCTAAGAAGAAAGTTGCAGACGAGAGTATAGAATGAGAGGCAAAACCCCGCAGTCCACCAGGTTCTGACCGAAGCAGAGAACCTCTCCTCCTTTTGGTTCCACGTGGAATGTGTCATGAGCCCCAACAACGCCCAAGCAACCGATTGAATAACTTCACAGACTTCCGCATGGACTGGCCAGTCTGCACCGTGCAGTGCTTGAATTACACCGTAGACTGCAAGCGCTACATTTTGAAGAGAGAGAATGAAGCAGCAGGAGATGCTCCATGCGAGCAATCCTCGAAGACCGGGTGTGTGTAGTTTCTTCCTGTTCTGCAATACTCGATAGTTCTCCGGCCGACTGTTGAGCAATCCAATGAATGTCCATAGCACACCGAGCAACCACACGACGAGGAACAGGAGGTGGACAACAGACGTCAAGGTATGAATACCGCAGGTGCTGAACCAAGGCGGCTGTAGATTATCGAAGTTCCCATCCCAACGAGAGCACTTATCATCGGTACATGTCCCCAAGCTTCCTCGGCAATAATCACCCCACATTGTAGGCCCGTCGGCTGCAAGCAGAATACCAGTGCATTCATCAACTTCATGGTCAGTTTCTACTACATCTAAGATCAAACAATTTCGAATTCAAATTAACTATGAAATTACACATTCCTGGCTTTTGCAGACCTTTAAATGCTACGTTCTTGGGAAACAGAGGAAATACAAACGTGACCAGATTGTCCCACATGGAGAAGTGGAGTTTAACAGCTACGATCATCATCAGTGATGTTAAACATCGAGCAAAGCGTGAGTGCGGAAAGAAAACCCACTGGTGGTGAGGTGCGGAAAGAAAACGAAACATTCTCTTTCCGCGCCACGCCAGAAAGTCCATTCTCAGGCCCAGCCCGTAGCTCGGTAAGCTCCGGATTTGTGTAGCTCAAGGCCGAGGGAAGAATAGGCCTCTGCCTGAAGAAACTGTGTGCCCACGATATTGCAGTGCTTACGTACTTTACGGTTTGCATAAGCCAGGCCAAAGCCTCATCTGCGTCGCTACAATATGGCAGTCCTTACGTATTCCGGGTGTGACCACAGGTCTGAAATTCGGTAGGACGCCGACCAAGGACAATTGCAGGTAACATCTTGAGATGTGTTCAAAAGCATCTCAAAATTTTAACAAGCTATAAGCAACCACGATGAGACCGGCGCATCTGTAATCACTATTCTAATGATCTATGGACTTGATCTAGCATCGAACGTACTCGTCAGGTTCCATTTACCAGCTCCTCTCAGTAGCGCTTAGCGAGCTCGTGACGAAATTTTAAGAGTTCGTGATTCATGTAGAGTTATCTTTGGACTTGATCAAGAATCGACCATACTATCCAGGTCCACTTTCCAGTTCTTATCAAAAGAGCTAGCGAGGTCTTGATGCAACTCCGGAGCTCGTAGTTCAGTAACTGTTGTATAGACCATCAAAAGTTACAGATCAGCAATAATCAGATGTTCTGAGAGCCATGACGGCGAAAGCACTTACTATTCCAATCCAGCAGCTGCAGCATGAAGCCCATTTCACGAGCTCACCAGGTGAGCTCGCTAGCTCTGTGAAGTCCAGTTGGATTCTCGTCAGCGAATCCAGCAAAGTCTGAAAACCCTTTTTTACAGCTTGCCTGAAATCTCGACAGATACAAGAGTCCGAAGTAGCAAGCTGGTAATGAGAGTTGGTTCTTGCAGCTCTCTCACTCTCTCTTCGTTTATTTGCAATCTTCTCGTAGAAATGGAAAGTTCTTCCTCTCCTTGTGCTACTGCAATTCGCTCCTATCTACTGTATGTTCGAAGGTCTCCTTCACTTCTCTACAAAGTAATCGACCTCGCACAGCTGCGGCGCTTGTCACCGTGTCGACTGCTAAACACTTGTTGGGCTTTCACTCCTGTACACAAGGTGCTCCAAAAGGATTTAATTAGGGGCGCAGCGGGCACACACTTCCGAACCCTTCGTTCGACTGACTACTCGCTACCTGTTCGTCCCCCACTTTATATGGCATCCCCCGTCCTCTCGGCCAACGACGGCTCCGCCAGCTTCACCGAGTCAATCCAAGTCGTTAGCGGCGTCGTCGTTGGGGCGCTACGCAGAAGCAGAGATGAGTCTCAGTCCGGGCAGCATGTTCTCTGACAGCTACAGGTCAGTGAGACAGAAGATTACTCGCCTCATTAGGGCGTCTCAGTTGGAACAAATATGGCGAATTACCGCAATGAGGTTGGTCCTGTAAAAACACTACAGTAGCATGTTCCCACAAGTCCAAACGACTCCCATTCCTGATACGTCTATAGAAAAGCACAATGGTGAAACGGGACGTCTCGTTATGTTACGCGGCAAAACCTTGATTTTGTCAAGAGTGGAAGTTAGAGGCTTGATTTACCCCTAATTAATATTTATCATCCCCTACACACCCTACATTACATCCCATAGTGAATTGATGGGTCGACTTTTTCGAATTTCTTCGAGAATGTGTACCCCTGTTTAACGTACCATGCCATAAAATAATTCAAAGCCCTCGTATTTTTTCTTGCGGCAAATTACAGGACCCGAGGAACCCCTACCTGATACGTCCCCATAAGACCCCGTCCCGTAGCCTTAACCACACTCGGGGAGGACTCGGACTCAAACCCAGTAGCTCCGGGGTGCACTCACTGCAGTCCGGTAGATGGCATTTAACCCATTGCGGAGTGATCGGTGCTGGATTTGAAATCATAGACCAGGATCCCCGCCAGGACCGACAACGCAATCTTGCGCCTTACTCCGATCTTCTCTAGCGTGACCACGAATCCCGTCGTTCTTCACTCTACAGTTCTTTTAATTTGATAGTCCAAGTGCCTCTGTCCACTACAGTAGTGTTAATTTTGCCTTTCGTTGGTAAGGTGTCAAACATCAAACAGCTCCATCATAAGAACGCTCCGTACACTCAAATAAGAATACATGAGTATGCCTTTTAAAAATCTGAGGGCTACTAAAAGGAAAAAGTAGCATATTTCTAACTATACTATATTGACTAATATAAAATAATATCAGAAACATGCAAAAAAATTATATTATATAACTAATTATAAAATAATTAAAAAACGCGGTCAAAATGAAGATCATTTCAAAAGAGTATATACCCTTTGAACTTCGACCCTCTAGAAGTTTTTGAGATGAAAGAACATCGGGCAAAGGCCCTAAGGTGTCTCCAAGCGCACCTAACGTGTTACACATCAAATAACTTGCAATAATATTACCTTAGGTTGGATAAGCGTCTCGAGACATATCTAACTTTTGAACCCGATAAATACTCCTGTCAAGGGATAATTAAAGGTTCCTACTCAGCAAAATAGAATTTACCGGAAATTTCAATTTGATATGTTTGGCTTACCTGAATCAGGGCCACTTATATCCGTTAGAACATTATTTGCAAAGTATTCATGCATAAAAGGCCTTACTAGGTTGATATGCTTTAGCACATCAAATCTGTAACGAGTAGTTAAAAGGTTGTTCACGAAGAAAATAATTGCATATTATCAGATTAGTAAGAACAGTATGAATTATGCAGAGTACCACGTGCAGGCTATATAGCATTCTGAAGGGCGTAAAGCTACAATATATTATGAACATAATTTATTAAATGTGAAACTGATTTTCAGATATTTTTCCTCCAAAGTACTAAGTGTCAAACATTAAATCATAAATTCTACCTGATCATGATCTTCTTTCAACCATAAATTCATTTTCATCAGTTTTTTTTTTATATTATTGGTCTCTTTGAGACTGTTCCAGAATGAATAGAATTTCTGACACAGATGTTTTCATTGCAAGGGTTGATTTTTATCGAGAAGCTATTTTCAAATTTCAAATATGCATATCATTTTGAAGATATATAAAATATTTTCAGATAATTTCCTAGATTTCCTTTTGTATGTAATTATTTTAGTAATCGATAACTAATATTTTTCTCAAAGCTGGTAAACCTCGTCATAAAAGAATAATTTCTTTTCATTTAACAACGTAAGCTATCTCTTTGATTGAAATAAACTCACTTGGCGACTTGTCTGAGTAGATCAAAAGGAATAACGTTTATTAGAACTGGATCTTCTAAGATAATCCCGTTTATCTACGCAAATAGAAATGGGTATATAGATACTGTGTTTAGGATTTATTTTTCACTTGTGTTTACATCTTTGTGAAACCCCGTTATATTCAAAGCTGGAAAATGAAGATGTAAAAAGTGCTATGTTGGTTATGATACTACCATTAAAGCAAGAGATATTGTAAAGCGCACTGCATCGATTGTTGATGTTCCTGTAGAAAAGACTATATTAACACATATTTTAAGTTGTGTGGTTGATGCGTTAGAGTACCCATTGATGGAGATGGTGCTAAACCCGACGGAAGTCAGCGGAAAGTAAGTAGGAGAATGATGTCCTGCTTTAGTAAAAAAAGAGCGGAAAAAAAAAGGAAATTGATATCCTGCTTTACTTAGTGAAGACGATCTAGAGTCACGGCTTACGAGTGCGCATCGCAATCCAACTTTGATGTGGTTCAAACTTACATTTGCATAACTTGGATGAAACTGTTTGTGAGATACCGTTAAGAACACAAGTTTCTCATCGTGAAACTAGCATGAGATGTTAGCTGGGCAGTGTAAAAATTAGTATATACACCATCCTTCATTTTTTCTAGGCGGTCGTCTTTCTTACTTAATATTAGTCTGATCGCATTTTATACACTGTCCGTCCGAAACGTGGTTGGCATGTGCTGAGGATGTCTTGATTGAGCTTACGTCTTAGGCATTCACTCACAATAGTCCAGGTATGCATGGATGGCACGTCTGATCCATTTTTCTCTTCCTCTATTGGTCATCTCAACAAACTTTGTAGAATAAAGATGGGTGGAATAGGAGGTTTCAAGACAAAGTGCGATGCTATATTTGATCTTTCATGAAAAAGGTACATTGAATTTAACACCCTTGACAATTCGGACTTTCTACTATTAACGAGTTTTATTTTGTAAGTTATGGCTGTGGTTATTGCAGTCTATACAGATAGTTGCAAGGTCGCAAATTTATTTCTGAAAATGTATCATTTTTCATTGAGACATTCAAATATCGCTAAACACCCAGCAGCTCCCGTATGCTTAAAGACGTTCCGGAAGAAGGCGTCCGCGTTTGATAACAATAAGGATGGAAGACCCCATGAAGCCGTACCAGGAAAAGACATACAGGTAAAATGGTGCTAAGATGGGTAAAACATGTCAAGGTAAACACCTTGAACACTCTGAGTTTTCAAGGTATAACAGTCGTACCTGTCAGTTGTCAATATGAAAGAACAGGTTGCCGTGAAGAACACATGCAGGATGGGAAGACCCCATCAGGCTGTACAAGGGAGAGGCAAAATGGAGCCACCGCCCAACCAATAATATCGAAGTGAAAAATCTGCACGTCAAATATACTCGAGCCCTGCAACATGAAAGAAAGGCCACCACGTAGAACACATGAAGGATTGGAAGACCCCCAACGAGCCATACAAGGGAGAGACAAAAGAAATAAAATGGGACTTACTAGGCCCCAAAAGTATCGATACGAGAAATCAACATGAAAGAAGTTTGAACTAAACTGCACCTTGATCTGGTAATTCCGGTAATAAATAACTCGAGTCTCCTCGTACACGACCGAGGTGTTATAAGTGGAACCTAAGGTGGCCTCAAGATCCTTACAAGTGTTCAAACAAACTCAAAAGGTTTTGGATCAAAACCGTAAAAGTGATAGTGTGGTGAAAGCTTGGGTGTCATAGAGCAAATCCGTTCCAGCAAACAGAAAGTCAACCACAGGTTTTGATTGAAAAGCATAAGGTGAAAATGTGGTGAAAGTCTATATCTTAGGTGCTGTAGTGCATATTCTTCTTATTGCTATTATTGAGGTTAACCACCATTTTATTCTCTGTATTTTTCCTTGAACGGTTTGATGGATCTTCCACTCCTTCTTGTTATCACATGGGGTTGCCTTTCACTATAGTGTAGTGAAAATTTACATATAAATAGAACAAATTAAAGAAAGTGAAAGCTTACATGTAACTGTAACTTGGGCATCTCATCTTTCATTGTGATATTTTTACCTTTAGTAGATTTAGATAAGTGGGAAAAACTAAGAGATACAATAAAAAATAACAAGAAGGATATGAAGATCTCATTGGATGGTAAATACTCATGTTCATTGGATATATTAAGTAAAGTAAGGTAAATTTCTCATATCAATAGTATTGGAATTGAATCTCATTTTACCTTTTATATATCTGTGTACAGCTTGATAGTGTCTTTACATCCTTCTATCATCATGTGCAATCATCTTTTTCCATTAGATACAATTGCTGATCCATCGATAGTCAATGAGAGAGAGAGTGAAGGGAAGTTCTGGAATTTATGGGCGAATATTAGCTTATATCACATGAGTGAATACTCTATTCTCTTTGTTCTTTGATTTTGGTTCCATATGTACCTACATTGAATGCTATGCTATCTAGTAGAAAGATATTAAGACATTGAGGTTTTTCAAGGTATGGAGTGATTAATTTCTGATGAGAGTGATGGGTTGAGAATTTTCAATTTTAATCTCTTGTTTTTAATATTATAGTTCCATTGGAACTTAGTTTGAAAACTATAGAGATATAAATTGAAAATTATTAGTGTATAGTATTTTAGGGTTTTAAGAGTTAGCATATTCTCATGTGAGATGAGTGTGAGTGGGTTGTGGTTTTGCAGGTACGAGAAGCCATGGAGTGCATAAATATGTGTTACTATCATTATTTGTGTGCTAGTTATTGCTTCACTCTCCCATGTGAGGCTGCCTAGAGCAGCTTGCGATACACCATGCTTGGTGTTTCACCAACTCTTTACCTTGCAAGGAGTAAAGACTAATGTGTGAAAGATGCACAAGGATTATGATTAGACCACTTGGGATGCTCATGTAAGGCAAGCAACCACATTGAGACCATTGACACTTGGGATTACACATGCATCATCTATCTATTTGTTGATCACCCCAAGGATACCAATCAAGTTGTGGGAGTGGTTAGCATCTCAAACAAGTTGTTTTTTGGGGTTATTTGAGACTAGTATTTCTTGACCGTGCTTATTCCATAGACTTTCCCATACACTCCATGATCAGTTTAGATACACTTTTTGCTTACCACTTGATCAATTGGCTCATGATCCCATGGATGAGTTAGCATATTTCTTATTCCTCTTACTCACACAATAGTGTCTTTGTTATACTAGAGGGAGACATGCAAGGCAAAGAGAGGTGGCTACTAGGTTTTATATATTCCACGGTGGATTGGACTACCCTACATGAGGAGTCTACGCAAGCTACATATCATAAGAGAGAGATTCATCCACAAGATGCTATAAATTCTACTCTATTAAGATGGTGTAGGATATTAGGTCAAGTAAGAGAGTATAGTATGACAACAAAACCCTACATCCTTTGTGTAACAATATGGAGTTTACAAATGAGTTAGTCAAGATTAACGAAGTACCAAATATGTCAAATTAGCCAAGAATTATAGGAATGTTCTAGAAGCATCTAGGAAGCTTCTTGAGAAGCTTCTTGATTAGCTTAGCTTGCACTCTAAGAAGAAAAATTTATGAAATTTCCTAAGAGCCTTGTATGTTTCTTATAAATACCCAAGCTCATGCTAGGCATTTGTAGTTTCACTCATTCAAGAGTCCCAATCTGATCTTTCACTCTGGTCTTCCATTCTTCTATTTCTCTCCTTGGTCTTTTATATATTGTCTATGGCTAGTCTCATTGATGAGACTATCTCTTTATTGCACTACGTCTTATTGCAAGAGAGGGAATACCACTAGAGGTCTTACATTATCAACCTATGCAGCTTTTATGTCTTGATAGACCACTTTTTGCACAAGTCTTGTGCACTACCCTACACCTCTCTTCACAAGGTTTGTCAAGGATGGTATATGAGCATATTAGAAATTGCTTCCAGCCTAATGATCTTTCTAGTCATTTTATTGAGCTATTTCATGTGGTTATAGTAATAGTGAGGAGAGAGATTCTAACATTAGTCAGTCAAGTGTTTGGTGCTAGTAGACTTCTTAAAATGGAGAAGAGTAGACATATTTTTATTGGGAAGGTCTTTTGCATCTAGTTAGCTGCACCAGATCCTTGAACATCATTCTCACTTTTAATATCACCTTATTCTACATCAATTTGGAGTTGCTACACATGGAGGTTGTGAGGCTATATCTTTAGGCATTAAAGTACTCCTAGATATCAACCCAAAGTGGATTGTTTTACAAGTAGATGTTGAGAACACTTTGAATAACATCTCACATGCATCCATCTTTAGAGAGCTTAACAAGGCTGAAGGATCCTTGGCGAGTCTTATTCCTTTCATGCAGTCTTTCTATGGCTCTCCTTCTTCACTTTATTACAAACATGGTTTCTCATAAGAGGGAGTCATAATCTTAGAGTTGATCATTGGTACTAACATGGAGATCCATTAAGTGGACCTTTATTTGCCATGGCTCACTTAAGGAGCCCTCTTATCTACTACGTTGGCCATACCAGGTTATGTTTTCCTCTCCTTGGCAAATGATACACAGATCATGGCACTTGAAGATCAGATTAGGCAGATCTTTGACCACTTGACTTCCAAGTGTCATCTTGTAGGGTTGAGAGTCAAGGTGTCATAGTGTAGATTATGGTCCTCTTAAGGTATTCTTCCTCACCTCCAACTACCAAAGGGTTGTATCACATCTATAGATAGCATACATATTCTTGGGTTGATCAGAGGATCCAAGGATTTTGTCACACGCTTCTTATCATAGCCCTTACTGAGTTTATTCTTCATATGGATGTTCTTCTTCTACTAGGAGATCCATAGGTGGCATTTGGTGTACTTTCCTCTAGTATTTCCCATAGACCAACCTACCTTCTTTGCATAGTTCACTCTTCTATGACCTTCTTATCACATTTGCGAGTGTTTGATAGGAGGATTATGGATGTCTTTGGTGATATCATTGCATAAAGGATATTTGAGTGTATGATAAGGAATTTAGCATGTATATAGACATCTCTAATAATTCTTGTGCAGAGAGGTATAGCTAATATCTATAAAAAAAGATGGCACCTATAGCATTTTTGGGTAGTTGGGCTCTATTAGCACTTTTACTTCCTTCCATTTTGTGGTTGTTGCTAGGCCAATCTTGGAGAATTATGTGATTGAGGTGGAGCAAGGATCTTTTTCTCTCTAGTTGTTATTGTGGTAGACATGAGACTTTATATCTCCACAAGCATGAGAAGACCTTCTATCCTTTGCTTTCCTACCATCAGATTGGACCGTAGGTTTGTAGTCTTCCTTGATGGAGCGATAGTTTTGGCATACACTACATTCTCTCTTAGTTGTTTCATCCATTAATTGTGCTACTAGAGGATATCTTTGCTCTTACCTTTGACAAGGTGTAGGCTCTTAGGTCCTAGCTTGACCATGCATTAGAGTATTCTGCATTGCACTAACTAATTTCTCTACAATAATGATGTTCTACCTAGGTTTGGTCCACCCATCTTCTCTTCATTACTCACTTGTGAGTGTAGTTCTACACTAGATGCAACAACGGTCCATATGACATGGTGTCCTTTTGGAGGACAAAGGATAGCTACATGTGATGCTATCAAAGATATAGTGTTTTCCATCCATGGCACAAGAGAGTGGATACCTTGCTTGGAGGGAGTATTGGTATGCTTTGCACATGACACAAGTGAGGGCAAAATTATACTTTGGCTAAGATGACAAGGTGATAATAATGGATATTGTGGTTATGGAACAAACACATGATGCAATGTAGTTATCACCCATCCTCTTGGATGGGCAGCAGGTAAGGTCTCCAAGTATAGGTATGCAATGAGGTCATCTCTTTGCTTTTCTAGCCTTGGAGTTATATGGAGCAATGGACACAATGTTTGACACATTTTTCAAGGAGTGCACAAGGGGATATCATTCTAGATGTCATGGGGTATCACTCTCACTCTCATATTTTAGACAACATATGTCTATTTCTCTACATAGAGCATTGGTGGGAGTAATCCATCAGAGAGTAATCATCCTAGGTGATGTTTCTTTGGATACTTTGGTTGTTTGTAAAGCATATGACTTGCATAGCTCATATATCTTAAGTGAAGTAGGGCAAATTTTGCTTACCAGTACTGTTGGTGCTTAGTACCATTTTACACTCTTTTGTCTTTTCCTTGTATGGCTTGATGGGGTCTTCCTATCCTTCTTGTTTTCACACGTGTTGCTTTGTTTGATCAGACACAATTTTTAAGACATTATATCTAATATTGTACTAGGTGAGGTTCTCTCAATGAAAATTGCATAGATGGTACAACACATGAAAATTTGCAACTATGATTAATGGTGCTCCAAGTTGCAAAAAATACTTAGCTTCTTTTAGCTTGACTTGGAGCATGAGTCCTACTTGGCATTTAATTTCACTAAAAACTACACTATGTTCTTGTAATTACCAACTATACTTGAAGCATCCAATTTACATGTGATATGGCCGGATGAAAGGGATTGATTTATGTAATTGAGGAATTTTTGTGTTGTATGTCACTTAAATGTTTTGAAGACCAATAGTTGATAATAATTACAAGTAAACCAAACCCTAAACCCTGCATTTCAAGGAATTTGCATTGCTTAGGAATGCATATCCCGCTTGGGGTGCAATGCTAGGTGGATTGGTAGACCTTTGGGCCGGACAGGAATTGCACTAAAGAAATTAGATTTCAATGCTTAACCTTTACTTCTTGTGTTTTATTGGTTTGATGGGGTCCTTCCCATCTTCCTTATTATCCTATATGCATTGCCAGACTTTGGGGCCAATGATGACCAAAAGAAAATTTCAAAGCTAGATGGAGAGTTTTTCCTGAAGTTTGGGTCTAAGTTTTTACCCATAGTAACTTAAATTTTCAAGCTGAAGGGAACTTTGACAAACATGAAAATTTAGGATATAGCTAGAAAAATTTAGATTTTTAGGCTCGATGGAAATTCATTTGGCTAAGAATTTAATTGGGAAATTGATTATAGTTCACCAAAAAATTTTATAGTCTGGACTGGAAATTCAATGACAAAGAATTAAACTTCTCGGGATGAAATGAATTTTGACCCATATATGGGAAATGTGAACAAAAATACCAAACTAAAAGCATCTACTGTATACTTTTCTATATGCCGATTCTACTATCTATTGGTTGAACGTTTTATGTATTGTGTTAGTTTATATGATGAGAAAAACCGTACTTGTCAAAATTGAGCCATTTTCCATTTCCACTTTCCATTTACTACCAACACGGGGGTTCATAGGAAGGAGTACTCGTCTTGGAGTCAACTGTGGGTACATGTTAAGGAGATCCTTGAGGAAGACCCTTATTTGCCATATCTCACTTTAAAGCTCTCTTATCTACTACTTTGGCCATGCCAGGTTGTGTATTTCTTTCCTTGCAGATGATACACACATTGTGAGCCCTACAGATCAGATTAGGCAGGCCTTTGACCACTTGACTACCAAGCTACATCTAGTAGGCTTGAGAGTCAAGGTGTCAAAGTGTAAGGCATGGTCCCCTTTAGGTATTCCTCCCCACCTTGAGCTTCCAAAGGGGCTTATCACATCTACATATGAACTACAAGTTCTTGGAGTGCCAATAGGATCTGAGGATTTTTTCGCACACTTCTTAGACATTGCACTTGTAGAGGATGTTCTCTATATGGATGACCTTCCATTATTAGGAGATCTGCAAGTGACATTTAGTATACTCTCCTCTAGTTTTGCTCCTTGACCGTCCTACCTCAAATGTACAATTCCTCCCTCCTTATCCATTTATCCCATCTAAGAGTCTTTGATAGGAGGATTATGGGAGTCTTTGGTGATATTATTGGACCAAGGACATTTGAGTGTGTGATAGGGGATTTGGCATGTAGATAGATGGCTATGCCAATCTTGTGTGAAGGGGTTGGCTTGCTATCTATGGAGGAGATTGCACCTATAGCATTTTTGGGTAGTTGAGCTCTCTTGGCACCTCTACTTCCTCTCATTTTGTGGTTGTTGATAGGCCAGTCTTAGAGACTTATGTGATAGAGGTGGAGGGGGATACTTTTCTCTCCAGATGTTATTGCGACAGATGAGAGATAATCTATTGTAAACCTCTAGTCCAATCTGACAATAGTGAAGCAAAAGATGGAAGGTCCACGAGCACACGTGGACCTTCCATCTTTTGCTTCACTATTGTCAGATTGGACTAGAGGTTTACAATCTTCCTTGATGGAGTGACAATGTGAGCATACACTACATTCTCGTCTATTTCTCAAGCTACTAGAGCATGCCTTTGCTCTTGCTTTGGCAAGGATGCAGGCTTTTGGATCTTAGCTTGACCATGCATTAGGGCATTCTGACTCGCACCAACTACTTTCTCTACAGCGATGAGGTTTCACCTAGGTTTGGTTCACCCATCTGCATCTTCATTACTCATTTGTGAGTGGTTCTACACTGGATACAATAGTGATCCATATGACACAATGTCCTTTTGGAGGACAAAGGATAGCTACCCATGATGCTATTAGGGACACATTGTTTGCTATGGCACGAGAGAGTGGATACATGGCTTGGAGAGAGAATTCATATGCCTTGCAGACGACACGTGTAAGAGTAGATTTATACTTGGCCCGAGATGATATGATGACAATAGCGGATGTTGTGGTTACAGACCCTATGCAAGACACAGTCTCGGAGGGAGTGATTACCCATCTCTGCAACCTATTGCAAGGTCTCCAAGTATAAGGGCATACAGCAAGGTCACCTCTTTGTTCTTCTAACCTTAGAGTTATATGGAGCGATGGACACATCATTCAATACACTTGTCAAAGAATGTACGATTACTTATCATTTTAGGTGCATATTCTCACTCTCGTACTTTGTATCATATTTTAAATAACATATGTCCATTGCTCTATAGAGTGCAATGGTTGGTGCAATCCATAAGAGGGGAATCACACTAGGTGATACTTCTGGGTATGCTCCAGCTGTTTATAAGTCACTAGACTTACACAGCTGAGATATCTTAAGTGCATGTGAACAGATTTCGCATGTAAGTACACGAATCACACTAGGTGATACTTCTCGATATGCTCCGGCTGTTTCTAAATCACGAGACTTACACAGCTGAGATATCTTAAGTGCATGTGAACAGCTTTCGCATGTAGACTCCATTGGGGCTTAGCCCCATTTTACCTTTTTCATTTTTCCCCTGTCCGGTTGAATGCGGTCTTCCCATCCTTCATTTTTTCTGCGCGGTCGTCCTTACGCTAATATGGTACCATATTGTCAACTATG
This sequence comes from Lunularia cruciata, assembly GCA_948567375.1. Lineage (NCBI taxonomy): Eukaryota > Viridiplantae > Streptophyta > Marchantiopsida > Lunulariales > Lunulariaceae > Lunularia > Lunularia cruciata. Next base: position 13,826,763 of record OX419760.1, read on the forward strand.
ACAACAAATGACACATCGGACGACGTGGCTCAAGGCTAACTGTTCAGTCTTTCTGCCAACTCGGGTACGGTGGAGTCTTGCTGCCAAGTTTCGGGATGGGGCCTGCCTATTTTTCTTGGTACCCTACGCGGTCGCCTTTTTCTAGTTTAGGGACAGTTGAGTCCATCGATGTTGGAAAGTACTTACAGATGCGCATCTGTCCCATTCTATGCCTGAGGTACATCGCCGTGACACTCGAGTGGTGTCCACCTCGCTCTCTGGTCTCGTGCCCTGTGGGGCGTGCGGCCAGGATTTTTCGCGACCGAAGTTAGACTAGTGTGCGCTACGATGAGCACAAAGACTTGGGAGATCTGGTAAGAGACCTCCGATCTCAAGAAAAAGCTCTATTCTGTACTGCAGTGGTTCCCATACTTGAGGTCTACGTCAACGGCGGAGCACTTCGGACGACTGACACTGTCACGAACTCAAATCCGGAAATGCTCTGTCTGGATCCGGTGGTCGCTGAAGTCTTAATCTTGCCAACTACGGCAACAATCTGTAGTCTAGTAGTCTCATTTTCCTCGTGTTTTACCACATATCGGGTCTCATGCATGAAGAGTGATCCACAAGCAACGACGTGACGCAGGACTGAGGAAACGGCTGACGGCTAGGGTGAATCACGTCAGTGAGAGTCGGAATAGAGCGACGAAGGATATATTGTTGAGACAAGAAGTGATTGATTAATTGAGTGGAGTTCTGTGGTTGTCTTGCATTGCTCCCCTATTATTCTGGTTAATACTGGTTGAGTTTGTGCAGTCGATTAGTTTTTGTAAAGACAAGAAGTTATTGACTAGAAGTGAGCTCAGGTGTGCTTCGGGGCAATGTTTCTGTTTTACTTTTGTGATTGATAGCCTCGCGTTCTTTTTTCTCCTTTCTCCGATTGGTTACACCTTGTACTCGTTTCCCCTTTTTTGGAGTATATATAATATAGAAGTATAACAGATATAACAGTAGAATATAACAGATTGGAGTTTATGGTTGTCTTGCATTGCTATGGTGCTGTTCAGGTTGATTCTGGTTGAGTTTGTGCTGGCCACTAGTTTTTCTTAAGACGAAAAGGGAAAGGCGAAAGATAACAAGAAGGATGAGATGGGCCCCATTAAGCCGTACAAGGATAAGACATATCAAGTAAAACTAAAACTAAAAGTGATTGGAATTTTGCGATTGTCTTGCACTGCTCTGGTGATGTTCTATCTCAAGACTTTATAACGACATCGCTATAAAATAAGGTTAGGGTGGACATTAGCGTGAGCCTTAAGAGATACGTATTTAGATAAACTATAAACAGCTAGTAAACACGGGTTAAGTATCTAGTTTTTTACTTCCATCTATCATTTCAATATGTTCATGTATCCATGATTTTACCTATATTTTCATTTCTCTTGACTTGGAACTAGGATCTGCATGAATAGTTCTCTTCACATTTATTAATTTTGCATGTTTAGATTCTATGAAGATTCAAATCTCTCTCAATGAATATATGCACATTCACATCATTATCAATTTATTCATTATTCTATCTTTATGTGATAGAGTTATGATTCTCTGTTGCACAAGGAAAGGTAGTAGAACTTGCATTGTTATGTCTTTATCTTATACAGTTATAATTCTCTTGCATAAGGAAAGGCTCTAGAATTTGACTCCAGGCGTATTATACCTTCTCTCTATTGATAGTATATTTTTTATTCATGTAGGAAGAGTTTATTATGAAACTCTTGCCTGAGATCAGGTTTATTACATCTAGCATTTTTAGCAATATTGGACTAGACTAATGTGCATATGGATTCACATGTAATACAAATAATATTTATATTTTATGATGTGCTATAAGGACCCACTAGAGTTCATGCTAGAGATACAATGGCTCAGATCCTCTAGTCTATTCAATCTTAACTTTAGATTAAGCAATGATTAAATCTACTAAGGCCCATTCCTTAGAGGGTGAGGGCAAATAGTCTCATTCAGGGATGGTCTATTTAACTAGTTTGATATGGTGGTCATGAGCACACCACAACTAGAGCTTTTGGCATGAACCACCATTCAAGTGAGAGTTGTATAGATCCTCACCACTAAAGGGAAAGAGTACCATTATACACCATGGTTCTCTTCCTATACTTTGGTTATGGAAAATTTTGTACATCTCCATTATTAGTTTGACGCTTTCCTTTGAGATGTAACACAAAGTTCCCAATAACAGAGAAGAGCTCTTGCTGTCTTGCCAGCCAGGCTTACATTCTATATTTGGCATATTTTTTAATCAACCTACAACAATTTTAGGCATTGGATGTTCATAAAAAGTTACAATAAAACTCCCGTTCATGTTTGGGCCACTTCCTCCACATTACCGAATATACATATCAAGTACCTATACCATACAATTAATTGTAGATGATTTTGCTTCTTTTGCATGTTTTACGTAGGACATAGTTTCTCTTTGTCTTTTATCAATTCTTACTCGACCTCCAGCATGTGTTCCTCACTAAACCTCCCACTGCTCCTATATTCGTTTTTCCTTAGAGGTATGTACTACATTGGCCCTTCCTATTATGAATTATTCTAGCCTATGGCTCCATAGAATCGTCATATTTTTCATACTGGATATTTATTGCGTACAACCAATGGTTTCTCAAAATGTGGCCCCATGCCTATTGGTGGAACATCCAATGGCTCGCAAAATTCCATGCGGCCACAGGCTAGAATAACTATTCTATTATATTCCACTAGTAAACTCAAGAGCATCTATATTCGTGGCAAAGAATATCTTCATGTATCTTTACAATCAGTTTCATGGTTTGATATTATAGAGCATGGCTATGGAAGTCTTAGCCCTCCACCCTAACTTCATATTTTAAATAAAGAAACTTGATTACCTTATAACACGAGTCCTAACATCAGGTTTATATAAGCAATTAGTAGTGGGAGTTCCTCTTACAACCATGACAACTCTTATAAATCTAAGAAATCTTGATAACATATTTCAAGAACATATAATTTAATATGATTATTAGATTGGGAGTGCTTTGCCCAAGTTGAGTTACGTATTAAGTTCCCTTTCTTTATGGACAGAGGATAGCTACCCATGATGTCACTAGGGATATAGTGTTTGCTATGGCATGAGAGAATGGATACCTTGCTTGGAGGGAACTTTCATATTCCTTGCAAATGACACTTGTCAGATCAGACTTATACTTGGTCCAAGATGATTAAGCGATAGTGGCATATGTTGTGATTATAGATCCTACGCGTGATGCAATTTTAGAGGGAGTGATTAATCATCCTCCTGGATGGGCAGCAAGCAGAGCAACAACACACAAGGTCTCCAAGTATAAGTGTATGCAGCGAGGTCACCTCTTTGTTCCTCTAGGCTTGGAGTTATATGGAGTGATGGAGATGGCATTCGAAAAATTTGTTAGGGAGTGTGCAAGAGCTTATCATATTAGATGTCAAGGCATATCACTCTCACTCTCATACTTTGTAGCATACTTTAGACAATGTGTGTCTATTGCACTACAAAGAGCATTGGCCGGTGCAATCCAAAGGAGAGCAATCACTCTAGGTGATGCTTCTTTGGATGCTCTTGTAATTTGTAGACCTTCCTACTTGCATACCTTGGATATCTTAGATGCGGTAGGGCAGATTTCTCATATATCTCATATTGATATTATTGGGACCTAGCACCATTCTATCTCTTTTGTCTCTCTCTAGACCTGCTTGATGTGGTTTTCCCATCCTTCATGTGTTCTATGTGGTCGCCTTTATGTATGCATTTGTCATATTCTTCTTCTTTATCCGTGAGTATACTATTTAACTCAGATTTTCATATGAAGAAGAAAATGACCGGTTTAGAGTTTATTCATGCACAATCTACAATCTTTACTCAAATCTGCCCGTCGGTTTGAATAAAAGTTCCCCCTTGTCAAAACTTATTATTGTACTTATAGTGAGTCTTCAAATTGAGTCATAGTCTAGGAATGAAAGGTTTTCACATTCTTAACATCTGTTGTCATAGATCAGGAGGTGGGTCGTTTCAACAACCGCTCGTGTCGATTTAACAATCCCCTATAAAGATAATGTTTCCTCATGAAGGAGTGTTCTTCTTCGCGGAAATGTTTGGTTTGGTTTGTTTGCGCTTGAGGCAATGACGCAATTAGTGAGGTGAAACCGAGACGCGTCAATATAGTTTCGTGGCGTCCTGCATCTTTGGCAGTCTGCATCTGCCTACGTTACAAAAATCTATTTGCGGAGACAAAACTGCAGATTGGTGACAGATGAAGAACCAAAGAAATAACCGGTGAGTTTTAATGCAAGACCACACGAGCAAGACGAGCCGAAAATAATAGCTCGTCGTGTCTGGCCGTTACAACTCCAACAACAATAAGAACACTTTATACCTCGCCATTACTCTTACGAATAGGAAGAACTCAGCCATCGCCATGCAAATCTGTTCGAATTACGTACTTCTGATGCAGGATCTGGAGATAATCAGTAACACTTTGACAAAAGCATATAGAATTTCATAGAATTAGGTAGGCTGCAACTCGAGTTCACATATAGCGCACCCCCTTCCCATTTCAAGGCCTTTTGTGATCGCATGTAGATATCATTAAAGGTAGTACTTTACATGGGAATCAGAAGCGGAAGCTAATCTCCGGCTGGAAAAATCATTGTCTTTTTGTTCATAAATAATCTTAGTTATTTTTAATAAATTGGAAATTCGTAACCATGGCAATTAGCGTTGATACTCATATAAGCCAGTTTTCTCTCAATAGATTGTGTGTCTTATTTATTGAGGAAGAATTTCAGTTAACTAATGATATTTATCGTGATATCTCTTCCCGTATTGCTCGATGCCCTAAATGCCCTAACCTAGAGTTTTGCACCCTTAGAGCTCCGTAAATCATCCAAATATCTCATTTGGAGTTAAGTTTAATAGTTAATGACTTTCACGATATTTCATGATAGTGTCGAGTTCTTGTCTAATTCAACAATTCCATTCTGAATTCTTTCTTTGGTAATGAGTTTAGAGTTCCGTACTCCACCAAGTGAACTCGTCAACCTTTCATGAATTTTTTTAATGACATTTACATTAGCTGTACTTTGGATCACTAATTTCGAGTTCTTTCAACAGGTTCTTCGTCTTTTCTACAGTTTGAACTTGTCTACATTTCACTATTAATTTCTTTCCAATGGGAAAATTTCTTTTAAATTCGGCTTATATATATCTATAACACTTAAGGTGTCTTTGGAAATTAGATTGAAATAAACTCTAAATCACAAAAGGAAAATCCTGAAATTTCCTTAAGTATTTAATTTGTATATACGAAGGTAAAAATAGCCCCTTCCCATTTCTGAATCGCTTCTTGGTGACACTCTCAAAGGTCAGACGAGATATCTTCGATCTTCTTAAAGTCATATAAAGTCCACAGATGAACACTTAATAATATAAAAATGAAGTAATATAAAACGGAAGCATTGGTAACATGTAATTGATGATGGGGCTTAATTTCCTTTTATTTTCATGAAAGTTTGTGTAAAACAAGTATGCAATAAGTTTAGCAATTTGAGAATGAAGTTTATACTTGAGAAATGAGTACAAAATCATACACGATTCTAATTGTTGGAAGTTCTATGATGTTTCGTTGGATTTGTAATCGTTGGAATTTCTATTATGTTTCTTTGGATTTTTTTGAAATTCAAGAAAAATAAGTAGAACTCCATGCAGGTCTCACAATGAAGATACTTTTGGAGTTAATTCTTGGAAGATATCTCCTGCTCTTGGAACACTTGTTGATCTCAATGTCTTTCCACCTACATCTTTACTTGTCGTGTTCATCACGAGTACCCACTAGACCCATCACGTTTCTAATGAGGAGGAAGACAGATGAATTTGTTCTAGATGATTGTCCCCAAACTCCATAAAGTTTGCCTAGCATGTTAGAGGAGTGGTAAGACAAATCCAAAAGTCACCTTACTTTATGTAAGGTGACTTTATGACTTTGGGATTACCCTAAGTCACAAAAGGAAGAGGTTGCAAATACATTGAATAGATAGATTTCATGAGCTTTTATTGATGCAAGATACACTAAGCATGAGATTTGAGACGAGAGAACTTTATTGTTCAAAATGAATACTTTATTATTCAAGGATCAAAGCGAAACTTTTATTGTTTAAGGATCTTCTCACTGCAGAGCATCTTGGACTATTTGATGACATGAAGAATAACAAACTTTCAACCAATTCTATATTACATCATTTACAAGTATGCACTCCAATTTTTTAATAATACAAGTCTACAAGATTTCCTTCTCTACTTTATTGCCTATTTTCTCTCACATTTATATTTAGAAAATGCTCTCTATCTCCAAATAGCCTATAATATGAAAACAAGTAATCTTTAATATGATTTTTTTTGGTTGTTGATACATTTGTGCAACATCACTATATTTGTTACACATATTTGTACTTTTGGAAGTTTCATTTGCATCCTTGTAGCAAATATTCTCCATTCTCTTTTTGGATAAATAATTTCTTAATAGGCAGTTATACACATTTTGAGAATGATTTCTTCTTTTTTGCATATCAAAAGATTTTTTGAGAAAAAGAAGCTACAGGATATGTTACGTCTTTAACCATGAACAATACCAATTGCAGTTTTTGCTAATTGCAATTGATGTCTCTCATTAATACATCCATTTGAAATATAAATGATATATGAATAACTGATTTAGATCATTAGTTATCCACAAATTTGTGCCACAATGAAGAAACTTGGATGTGATTTCTGTTAAATTTGTAGAAGACAAGTGGAACCTGATATGTTTTGATTTGCATTCCAAGTTCCTTAAAAAAGGATGGAATGGCAATCATATCTATTATAATAAATACTTTGGTGGCTACAACTCGAATCTTAGTTTTCTAGCTACCTTGATATGAGATCCATCAATAGAACACTACATAAGTAAAGGATTTTGTGATCTTTCAAAAGTGAACTTGTTGATTATATTTAGTAGATGACTACCTTGGCAAACTTACAAAATTTTGTTTATTTATGATTTATTTCTATTTCCTAAGATTTCATACATCTATTTCTCACAATTGATGATCTACCTCATGAACTTGTATGAGAGCTCTATCATACTAGCATTGTGTGCAAGTCTATATAGAATCATTACTGTTGAATGCTGTAAATATTGTATGAGGCATTCAAAACCTTGCATGCATATCATAGGCAATTTGTAGCATACTTCATACCTCATCAAGAAGTACTTCTATTCATGTATTAACTTTGGGAAAATACACCATTTTCTACTCCTTTATGTTGTTATTATATCATTAATAATTAAGATCAAGAGTGTGACATATGAATCTTTTGTGTTCTTCTCCACTCAGTTGATCTAGAAAAAAATGGCCTTGATATTCTTATATTCAAAATTCAAAAAAATCCATAATGAAAAAATAAAAATAAAAAACACTATTGATATGGAGTAATAAAATTGATAAAAATATCCTTGATCTTCTAAAATTCCATTCAAAACAACACACAAATCTATAAATGATAAAATGAAAGAAAATCACTATAGGTAGAGTCTTGGAGAAAAGAAAGACAAATAAAAGAAAAATTGAGTTGAAAGAAAGAGACAATATGTCTTGAGAGAAAAAATGAGTTCCTTGATTAATTACAAGAAAAGCAACACATAAAGGATAACAAGAAGAAAATGAAGACTTCATCAAGCCATGTAAGGATAAAATATAAGAACTAAAATCCAATAGTATCAATATGAGAAATCTATCCTATTGCACCAAATATCTGAGCAATGCAAATTGTATAAACTATATACAACAAGAACATCTAAAGAAGCATCACCACTTAGTGAGATTGCTCTCTTATGGATTGCACTAGCCAATAACCTTTACAATAAGCTCTTGCACATTTCTTGTATCAATGTATCAAATGTAAATGTCACATCCATCACTGAATGTGCAAAAGACCAAGATCAAGGAGAGAAATAGGAGAATTGAAGATCACATTGGGACATTTGAGTGTGTGTGAAACTACTAATGCCTAGCATGAGCTTTGGCTTTGGTATTTATAGGGAGCATACAAGGCTCTTGAGGAGCTTCTCAAGAAGTTTCTTTAACCCACTTTGTTGGAGTGGAAGCCAAGTCAAGCAAGAAATTTCTCAAGAAGCTTCCTTCTAGAAGCTACCTACTTGGGGTGAAAGCTAAGCTAGCAAGTAAACTTCCCAAGAAACTTCTTCCTAGATATCACTACTTGCATGCACGTTACTCATACTTGGAAAGTACCAAGTAGTTTCTTAGATACTTTTGAAATATTCTAGGCTAATTTGGCCTATTTGCTGCTTCAGTAGCCTTGACTGACTTTTTGATGCTAAACTCCATATTGTTACATATTCCTCCACTGCTAGTTGGTGATTTCCTCATTGCCATTGAAGCTTTAAACTTCTAGATGGTCATTTGTGCATTTAAGATGAGAAAGAGGCTCCCCAGTGGCATCATGAAGGGGATGCCATTTCCAAAGGACCTTTTACTCAATATGTTGTTGGCCACCATGTTGAATGTGGCAATATGCAAGGATACAATCAACTTCATACTCCTCATGAGTGTTGATAGGAACAAGAGGAGGAAGAGGGTGTTGGACACAAGAGGAAAAGGAAGATGGACTAGAAACAAAGGGTTCCAACTTAGAAACATTAAAGACATGGTGGATTCACATGTGAGAAGGCAAGGCAAGTCGATTAGCAATAGGAGAAATGATGTGGGTGATACCAAATAGACCTATCCAATTAAGAGTAAGTTTAATGACTTGGGTATCAAGTGGGAGGGGTAGGTTACTAGAAGAAAGCATGACCTTATCACGAATTTGAAAAGTGAGATCACAACGGGGTTGGTGCGCATATTGCTTTGACAATTTTGAGCAACAAGAAGATGATATTGAGCTTGTTGGAGAGATTGGGATAGGGTGGTCAAGAAGGTGGAAGTAAAAGGGACATGAGATGGAGGTGAAGCAAGAAGAGAATCTAGAATAAGTGGATCTTAGCCAAAATTAAGGAAGAAATGAGAGAATCCGGTGCTCGCTTGTTTGGAATTATTATAGGCAAACTCAACAACTATAAAACAATTGTCCCAATCTCTTGGGAATATGAGTAGATGTCAACCTCTCCTTGAGCTATATACAAGCTCTCACTTGCTCATCTTCCCAATACCACTCTTGTGTAAGCTTGGTCAACTTTGTCAAGGCCTTGGCAAAGGCACTAAATTCTCTAATATATTAGTGATAGAAGTTTAGCAACCCAAGGAATGCTTACACTCTATTCACATTTTTAGGTTGAGGAATATATACAATAACTTCTACCTTGGTATGATAAACACCAAGCCCATCAAGGTAGGTAAGTTGACCTAAATATGCAACATGTTCATGGAAGAATTTGTGTTTCCCAAGATGTAATTTGAGTCCATGAGATCTCAATCTCTCAAACATATACAAAAAATGTCTTTCATGGTCTTCTATGGTAATGCTATAGACCAAAATGTCATTAATATAATACCAAGCAAAATGCAATCCCACTAGGATCTTATCTATGACCCTCTAAAACTTGATAGGAGCATTCTTTACCCAAATAGTAAGAACCTCCATTGATACAATACATCCTTGTTGTGATGATCAATACTCCCAAAATGCTATCTTGTACTTGTATTTCTCCTTGATTGGCAATTGATGATATCTTCCTCAAAAATCCAAATTACTAAAGACCTTTGCATGCACAATTACATCAAAGATCTCCTCCAATGTAGGTATAACATACCAATCAACCCTTGTCTATTGGTTGATTGCAAGGTAATGTCTACATATTTGCTTATCTATGTAGTTGCAATGCATATCCTTCTTGGTTGGCATAACTATAACTAAAGCATATTTTCCATGCGAAATCTCCACCAAACCAACCTCAAAAAGGTCTCAACATTGGCTCTAAATCAAAGCTCTCTCTATTTCATTTTTTTATAGTTACATTGAAAAATTGGTGTATCACTAGTCAACTCAATCAAAATACAAGGTCCTTTTGGAGCATCCAAATTCTTCATATTAAAGGCAAAAAGTCTTGTGTAGCTCCTCAAAACCTCAAAACTCTCCATCTTTCCTCTCTTGTAAGCTTGGATCTAATTTTTAGCTCCCAAGTATCCTTTATAACTAATATAGGAGTGGAAATGTATTGATTAGCTTCAACATTGGGCTCTTGGGAACAATAATGTCATGCACTCAACCATTAGAGTCTCCAACCTTACAAAAAAAACTCCCTTGGTTGTGGATGCAAGTTCCACACATCTTCTAGTTGCATCCCAAGTAGACCATGCTCACTTGGATGTACTCCAAGAATGCCATTTTCACTTGGCCCATCACCCCCAACATGTACATGAACCATCTCAATAGGCACAAAACTCACAAATGTTAGAATGATGATGCTTATCAAACATATCCTACGTTGCTCAACCAATCCAAGGCACACAATCAAGGTCAAATAGTTCAAGCCCATAACTTGACTTAACATGTGATGCTTAAATGCCTCTTGTACTACTGAGATGATGATAATATTGATACAGAAACCCATTGCCCGCTCTCTCTCATCAATGTTGGACTCCACCAACTGTCGTAACTACAAGTCCAAGACCTCCCTCCCAAAAAGCATGGGAGCTTGGAAACTTATGAATGTGAGTAAAGTAGCTCTAGGTTGCCTAACAAGGTTCACCACTACTATTATTTGAGATTGGCAACACCATTCAGAATATCATTGATGGTAAGGTGGACTAATTTTTGATCCCATCATAAGCACATTGTAAACCTCTCTAGGTAAGAGGTTTGTCCACCAAAGATAAAGACAATGAGCTTGTGATCCAACTCTAGCTACATCTAATAACATGATAGGTTGAATCCAAGAATAGACTTGATGTGTACTTGCCACCACTTGTGTGTAAGAATCACCCACAACGGGATATTCTTCAAAATGTAGGTTGGAGAAATAGCCTAATGAACCCAAAGATGTTGTAGTATATGTGGTATTTCCCAAAATAAACCAGAATGGAGATTCTATAGACCCTAATCTTTGCCATCACGAGTATGTACCTTATATGTTCCTCATGAAATCACCAAATGAATGGGATCATTTCTCTCTAGATCTTGCACCCAAGCAAGAAATGTTTGTTGGTAGGGTCTTCTAGTAACCCTTGATTGCAGATATCAATAATAACTCAAGATATCAATTTGCCAAGTGTGTCACATGATGTAGAGAGACTTGCCTAGCAATCTCATCTCTCTCAACATACGAGTACCTTTGAACCCATATGCTTGCATGTAGTACCATAGCTAGTCCAGTGTTGATCCCACCAAACAACTCTATTGGATACTACCAAGTAATAAGTATGGTATCCACAATGGACAAGGTAAAAGACTTTGAAGGCTCATCCTCAAATTGGTCTCTTGGTGGTACAAAAACTCCACTCCAAGGCTATTACACCAACTAATCCACATGTTGTTGCATTGCCTATTCAAAACTCCACAATGGAACATCCAAGGTAGATTGAACAACTCAACTTATATTCCAAATTCAAGTGATCTCCTCTAGTATTAGGATGTCCTTCATGATGGCATTCTTCTCAAATAAGTCACCAAGCTAACTAACAAAACTATTGAAAGCTAAATTGATGCCATGGTCCTTGATTGTAGTCAGTCAAGACTACCAATACTAAAGCACACTGATAAGAAACATACATATCTCTCACCTAACTATGAACCTGGCCTATAAGGAGCTATCTCCTCCCAATAGTCAATGTTGAGACTCGTGGAGTATAACATTACTCCACCAACTAGCATATCATATGATTCTACTATCATTGCAATGGCTTGAGCTCCCATTAGTTGGATGAGTAGGCTGAATCTGGACAATGAGCTCCCTATATGTGATGTATTATGTAGAACCATGCTATAATACCAATAGCTAGACATATCATCTAAATGTTAAAATTGGCTTGATAATATCTAGAAGGATGTTATATATGATGGAATAAGTAGATTAGATAGTGGTATCACCAAAATAGTATTTCTACCAATAGGGTAGAAGCCTAAACTAGCTTGCAAAATTTAGAGCCAATCTTGGAGGCTTAAATGGATGAATGAGACCCTATTTTATGTATTGACCTTCTTTGTATGCCACCAAATTAAAGACCCACTTTGGTTGTCCAATAGGACAACTCAAGTGTGAACTAAGCTTGCTCAAATGTAGGTTCTAGGTGGTAATTTCTACGACCTAGAAGTTGCTACTTGCCATAAACCATTAGCAGTTGAATGGATCCCATGCTCCTCAACCAAGTCAGTTCCACCATCAACTAGCTTTGCTCTAGAAGGAAGAATTGAATCATCCCTACTCTCATAATGTGCGGTAGCCAACCAAAACATTGGAGTTGGGTCAACTTCCAATGTAAACATGCCACTAGTTGAGAACAAAGGGGAGTGCATAATCAACTAAACCACCCCAATATCATCTTAGGCTCAATAGGTGTAGTAGTAGGTTTTTGATTAGTATCTAGTCCATCATGCACTCCATTACCACCTACCATACTTGCACTAGGATTTTTAGGAGCCATGGATGTCATTTGTAGTGCCTCAAAGAGTGCAAAAGGTTAGGGAAGTTTAACTTGTCTACCAACCTTTGCCCTCTATGGGTCCAACTTCATTGATGCCCCTTGTAAAAGACCAAGAAAATAAACAGGAGAATGGGTGATCAAAGTGAAAAATCATATTGAGACTATTGAATGAGTGAAACCCCAAATGCTTAGCATGAGCTTAGGCTTTGATATTTTCTAGGGAAGTATACAAGGCTCTTGAGAAATTTCTCAAGAAGCTTCCTAAAAGCTACCTTCTTAGACAACAAGCCACGATAGTTGGGAAGCTTCTCAAGATGCTTCATTCTAGAAGCTAACTACTTGGCAAGCTAAGCTAGTTGATAAGATAAGAAGAAGATTATTTTGGGATAGGTCTTTTACTTTGTTTGTGGTTTGATTAAGTTACTCTTTATATTCTTCATATTTTGTGGTTATATTTTGGAATATATTGATGTTGAGTGGTCATTTCATGTTCCTTGAGGTGCTTGTCCAAATTACATAAAATTTTGTAATAATAATAATAAGATAGAACAAGGATAGTGGAATAATAATGATAAAAAATATAATGTATAAAGGCATGATTGATATCCTTGTGTGAGATGCTTTGAATATAAAGTGAATGGCAGGTTAAGCGTTGATTATTGTATGATTCAGAGGAATAAGAGGTATATTTTTAGGTTTAAATAAGTAAGAAGTTTTTATTCTAGGCTTGTACTAGTGTGTTTATATGGACATAGGTCCATATAAAGTTCTTTTACAAGAGGCAGAGTGATTAATTATGATGTATGTAGATGGAATTATTTTGCAATTGGTTTAGAACTATGAATAAATTATAAAAAATGGAGTAGGAAAGAAGCCTTCTATAATATAATCTGGATTCTTAAATTAGCCTAGAAATGAAGGGGTTAGAGGATAACCAATCAATAACTGTACCTGATTTTTATCTTTGTTCAATTGCTAAGGGGCATTCAATGATAATCAATGATCATTGCTTATTCAATGTATGAATTGGCTCTTTGAGACTACACCAAAAAAGGCTTTTGTTAAATATCATACAAGATACATTATATTTAAGAGATGGTTTCTTCCATATAAATTGTGGAATGCATGTTTGATGGTTGATGTACACTTGTTTAGCAAAATATGGGCTTCCATCAAAGGATCATTTTGGGATAATGTTTCTTTTTATAATGATTAACGACCGATACTTTTCGTCCATCTTCTGTCTTTGATCGTTAAGGTTAGAAATATGTTCCAAAGATGGATGATGATTTCTTACAATATATTATGTGAAGTTTAAAGTTTTGGAATGAACCTCTTGGGTAAGCCTTTCGGTCCGAAAGGCTTGCATTAAAGGCTGCAACAGTGCTGCATGCCTTTTAGTCCGAAAGAGCTTCCATTTACGGAAGTATAACTTTCAGCGGTGGTTTAATTGCTTGTTTTTAGAAGTACAATGCTTGAGAGCATCATAAAGTCTCAGAATATCTGTCCAAAGGTCCTTGCATGAAAATTACTGTCAGAATATATTTGTCTAGTGTTATTAACTGGACGATTGGATGGTATTCACATTCTTTTTTCTATTGTGCTACTCACTTTTTTGGGATAGAGAGGAGAGGGAATAGGAGAGAAGGGAGGCTACAAATGAAAGGATATTAAAGAGTTTTAGAGAGGTCACATGCATGCATCACATGGGTGAATAGTAGACTGTATTCATTTTTCAATTTTGGTTCCATTGGTACTTAGATTGAAGGCCACGGAGAATTGAATAGAAAGTTATGGAGACTTTTAGGTTTTTTAGGGTTTAGAGTGATTATTTCACATTGAGAGTGATGGGTCAAGAATTTTCATTTTTAATCTCTTTGCAGTCATGCTTGAGTTCCATGGAACTTTAGTTTGAAATTTTTTGAGATGGAAGTTAAAACTAATGAGAGTTTATAGTTTTTAGGGATTGGAGAGATTGTATTTACTCATGTGAGTTGGGATGTGAATTGGAATGTGAGAAGTTGTGGCTTTGCAGGTATGGGAAGATATAGAAAGGAGCATTGTGTGTTATGATTGTTATTCTCATGCTAGCCACGACTACACTTCTCCATGTGGGGCAGCCTAAAGCGGCTCGGGATACACGATGCACGGTGTGTCACCATCACTTTATCTCACAAGGGGTAAAAACCCATGTGGAAAGGATGCACAACAACTATGATTGTACGACTTGGGATACTCACGTGAAGCAAACGACCACATCAACAAAGGTGACACTTGAGATTATGCACGCTTCTTCTATCCTTTTATTTACCATTCCAAGGATAACGATCAAGTCGTGGGTGTGGTTAGCATCTCAGGCGGGTTGTATCTTGCGGTTATTTGAGACTAGTTTTCCTTATCCACTTATATTCCATAGGCTACCTCGTGCCCTCCATGATAAGGCTAGATAGGCTTTTTGCCCACCACTTGATCATTTGGCACACGATCCCTTGGATGAGTTAGCATGGTTCTTATTCCTCCTACTCCCTTGATGGTGCCTTTGCTATGCTAGAGGGAGATATGCGGGGCATAGAGAGGTGGCTGCTAGATTTAGTCAATTCAAGTGGAGATCGGGCTACTCTACATGTAGGAGTCAGTTACAGCTGCATGTTTTAGGAGACAAGTTCTGCCATAAGATACCACAAAGTCCACTCAATTATGATAGTATAGGACATTGGATCAGGCAAGAGTGTTTAGTAGAGTTGCAAAAGTGCCACACTCTTTATCTAATGGCTAGTCCCATTGATGAGACTATCTCTTCTCTATGCTCACTACACCCTATGGTAGGAGAAGGAGTACTATTAGAGGTCCTAGATTATTAGCATGAGCAACTTTTATGTCCTGATCAGTCACTTTTTGCAGAACCGTTGTGCACTACACCCACCTCTCCTCAAGAGACTTGCCAAGGATGGTATATATCATCCTTGGCAAGTCATCTTAGAGATTGCTTTCAAGCAGATGATCCTTTTAGTAGATTTACTTAGTTGTTTCAAGTGGTTGCAATAGTAACGAGGGGAGATATTCCTACGTCATTTAGTTGGATGTTAGGGGCTAGTTGACTTCTGGTGATGGAGAAGTGCACAAGGAGCATTAGACCAATTGCCATTGGAGAGATCTTTTTGTGCTTGGTTAACTACACCATTGTCCTTCAACATCAATCTTACTTTTGGGAGCACCTCAATCCACATCAGTTTGGAGTAGCTACATTTGGAGGTTGTGAGGCTATTTCCATAGGCATTAGTGCACTCCTAGATATTCATCCGGAGTGGATTTTCTTGTAGGTGGATGTTGAGAATGCTTTTAATAGCACCTCTTGGGTATCCATCTTTCAAGATCTTAGGGAGGTTGGTGGATCCTTGGCGATTCCTTTTGTGCAAGCATTCTATGGCTCTCCTACTTCCCTTTACTACCAACACAAGTAGCCATAAGGAAGTCTCCATCTTGATGTCAATTTTCAATACAAGCCAAGGAGATCCTTTAAGGGGACCTTTGTTTGCCATAGCTCACTTTAGAGCTCTCTTATCTACTACTTTGACCAGGCTAAGTTGTGTATTTTCCTCCTTAGCAAATGATACACACATTGTGGGCCCTGTAGATCAGATTAGGCCTAACTTTGATCACTTGAGTACCAAGCTACATCTTGTAAGCTTGAGAGTCAAGGTGTCAAAGTGTAGAGCATGGTTCCCTTCAGGTGTCCCTCCCCACCTTGAGCTTCTATAGATGGACTACGTATTATTGGAGTGCCAATAGGATTCACAAATTTTGTCACATGCTTCTTAGACGCTACCCTTGTAGAGAATATTCTCCATGTAGATGACCTTCCTCTACAAGGAGATCCATAGGTGGCATTTGGTATACTCTCCTCTACTATTGACTATCAACCGACTTGCCTTCTCCACACGATTTCCCCTTCCTTGACTTTCCTATCATGTTTGAGAGCTTTTGATAAGAGGATTATGGGAGTCTTTGGTGATACCATTAGACCAAGGACATATGACTATGTGACAAAGGATTTGGCACCTAGACAGACATCTCTACTGATCTTGTACAGAGGAATAGGCATATTATCTATGGAAGAGATGACAATTATAGCATTTTTGGGTAGTTGAGCTCTCTTGACACCTACTTTCCTCCCATTTTGCGATTGATGATAGGCCAATTTTGGAGACATATATGACTGAGGTAGAGGAGGGATCTATTTCTCTCTCAATATTATTACGATAGATGAGAGATGGTCTATCCCCATAGGCATTGGAGGACCTTCCATCCTATGCTTTGCTACCATTAGATTGGATCAAAGGTTTGCAGTCTTCATTGATGGAGTGACAATGTCAACATATGCTACATTATCTCTTAGTTGACTCGTCCATTCCTCGGGCCACTAGAGCACGTATTTGCTCTTGCTCCGACAAGGATTCAAGCTCTTGGATCCTAGCCCAAGTATGCATTAGGGCATTCCGACTCACACCAGTCACCTTCTCTACAGTGATGAGGTTCCACCTAGGTTTGGTTCACCCGACTACATCTTTGTTACTCACTTGTGAGTGAGGTTCTGCACTAGATGCATCATCGGGCCATATGACACGGTGTCCTTTTGGAGGATAGAAGATAGCTACCCATGATGCCATCAAGGATATAGTTTCTATGGCACGAGAGAGTGGATACCTTGCTTGGAGGGAACATTCATATTCTTTGCAAACAACATGTGTCAGAGCAAACTTATACTTGGTCCAAGATGATAAGGTGATAGTGGCATATGTTATGGTTACAAACCTTACACGTGATGCAGTTTTGAACAGATTGATTACTCATCCTCTTGGATGGGCGGCAAGAGGAGCAGATGCAGCACGCAAGGTGTCCAAGTATAGGAGCATGGAGCAAGATCACCTCTTTATTCCTCTAGCCGTGGAGTTATATGGAGCGATGGACACAGCGTTTGACACATTTGTTAGGGAGTGCACGAGTGCTTATCATATGAGATGCCGGGGGTACTACTCTCACACTCATACTTTGTTGCATACTTTAGATAATGTATGTGTGTTCAGTGCTCTACAGAGAGCATTGGCTGGTGGAATCCATAGGAGACTAATCACTTTACGTTATGCTTCTTTGGATGCTCCCATAGTTTATAGACCTTACAACTTCTATAGCTCGGTTATCTTAGGTGTGGTAGGGCAGATTTATGATATAGGTACTATTGGGACCTAGCACCATTTTACCTCTTTTGTCTCTCCCTTGTAAGGCTTGAAATGGGTGTTCCCATCCTTCATGTGTTCTATGTGGTCATCTTTTTCTCACTTCTTGTATTGACCACATCCCTTGTAATATTGAAGCATCTTAGAATAACTTGGGCTCGAGACAGACCGTTTTTGGAATACGATATAGTCTTTCTGGTCTCTCCTTCGTCAATATGTTGTCAAGTTTCATGCAGCGACTCCGCATGCTTAGTAATTGGGCGGATTGGAAATAATGCACTCTAATTATTTGGACTCTTTTGAGTACTTTAACTTTCTTTCATGAATGCTGTATGGAAGATCTTTGACTTTATAAGTCATCAAGACAACAAGAGTCAAACGCGTAGCATTAGTAGTAAGCATAATTCTTCTCTCATGGTGAAAGAATATTTAAGTTTATCTATTTCTTGGAATGCAAATGATGGTGAGCTTCACTTGTGTCCCCTGTTAGAGGTCCTCTGCGTGATAGTTAACGCTTCAGTTTCATTGGTTGGCTGGGACCCAACCAGTGAAACTAAAATAGTTCACCAAAATGTCGAGGTTGTTGCTTATTTTAGTGTTTAAAAAAATTCAAAAAGAATATAGTTACCATATTTAATTCACAGCAAATTATAGAATATCCTCCCATTCATCTCTCCGTTTTCTCTGTCCCCGCCTTTCTTCGCCTCCCGTGGAACTCCAATGGTGGCCGCCCCTCCATAATCAAAAAGAGAAAAGTACGAGCCGCCAAAGAAATGTTTCGTTCCAGGTTACAGAGAGTAAGGTAAAACTGAGGTTCACAGTAGATCCGGAAAAGGAACTCGCGTTCTAATTGTCTTCACATCTTCCGTTGACTCAGTACTGCAATTTCTGTGCGTGTCACTCTCTGGACATTTTACCACATTCAGTGGATTAGTGGATTGAGCTCCTCTTCGGCACGTCCTTCACATGCAGGAAGAAAAGAAAGAATAAACGGCACTGATAAGTGAAGAATGAATTTGGTTTCGAGAAAGCTTCCTGGGAAGTTGATCGTGGATCAATATGGCTGCTGACAGCTAGATCGCAGACAAAAGAATTGCTACGGAATATGGAATTCTCGGACGCCCGGGCTGTTACCATACCCAGTCAAAACTATTAAAACAATGGGGGTTTAGGACTTGGACAACCGCTTCTGACTCCCCCGACGGAACTAAAACTCCTCGCGGTGCCGGGAATGTCCACTGTGCCAGAGCGAATTGGACAGTCTGACGGATCCCCGCTTTCGGGGCCTGTGACGGTGAAGCGGAACGGTATGAAACATGGATAACATGCAAGTTGTTCGACAGTGAAACTGTATGAAAAGGGTATTGGTGAGAAGAGAAGGCCGAGAGGTGATAACAGCGACTTAAACGCGAGATGTTACCTTATCACAGCAGTGAGATGATGAATTCGTTAGGAATTTTTCGTTTTTCATGTTCCCATCAAACTTTTATGGGTACCTGAAAAGATTTTCATGAAATATTTTTGGCTCATATTATTAACGTTCAAGAGGAATTGATGGGTAAAATACTTGCAATAGGAAATATTTATGGGTGATAAATATTTGAAATAAATAGAAACTTAAAGGATTTAAGATTCTAAGGATACATATCTCTACTGAATCAGTGTAGAAGGTTTACTTACTATCTATAGAAAAATTAAATATCTATAGTATTTTTGGATAGTTGAGTTTTCTCGATGTTCTTATTTTCCTCTCATTTTGTGGTTATTGATAAGTCTATTTTGGAGACTTATGTGATAGAGGTGGAAGAAAGATACTTTTCTCTCTAAATGTTATTGCAACAGATGAGAAGAAATCTTTCCCCATGGTCACACGAGAACCTTGTATCTTTTGCTTCCCTGTCATCAGATTGGACAAGAGGTTTACAGTCTTCTCTGATGGAACGATGATGTCCGCATACACTTATCGTTCCATTCTCTCTTAGTTGACTCGTTTATTCCTCAAGCTACTAAAGCATGGTCTTCACTCTTGCTCCAGCAAGGGAACAAGCTTTTAGATCCTAGTTCGACTATGCATTAGTGCATTTTGACTTGCACCCGCTACTTTCCCCTATAACGTTGAAGTTTTGCTTAGGTTTAGTCCACCCATCTGCATCTTCATTACTCACTTGTGAATGTGGTTCTACACTACATGCAACAACAATCCATATGACACAATATCCTTATGGAGGATAAAGGATAATTACCCATGATGCTATTAGGGACATAGTGTTTGCTATGGCACGAGTGTATACTTGGTTTGGAGCGAACATTTGTATGCTTTGCAAACAACGAGTGTTAGGGCAAAATTATACTTGGTCCGAGATGATCAGGTGACAATAACGGATGTTGTGGTTCTAGACCTTACATATGATAAAATTTCAAAGGGAGTGATTACCCATACCCATGGCGGGGCAGCGAGTGCAACAACTCACAAGGTCTCCAAGTATAGGGCTATGCAACGAGGTCATTTCTTTGTTCCTCTAGCCTTGGAGTTATATGGAATAATGGACACGACATTCAACACATTTGTCAAGGAATGCACGAGAGCTTATCATGTTAAGCACCAAGAGGTATCACTCTTACTCTCATACTTTATAGCATATTTTAGACAGCATGTGTCCAATGCTCCGAAGAGGGCAATGGCTGGTGCAATCCATAGGAAAGCAAACACACTAAATGATGCAACTTCAGATACTCGAGTTGTTTGTAGACTGTACAACTTGCATAGCTCTGATATCTTAGGTGCAAGAGTGCAGATTTCTCATATTCTATTGGGGCTTAGCCCCATTTTTTGTCTCACCCTTGTGCGGGCTTGATGGGGTCTTCCCATCCTTCATGTTTTCTAAGCGATCGCCCTCTTTTCTAGAAAGAAAGTTACTTTGACTTAATCCCCGCAGCCTGTACATCCAAGCAGTAGTTGCCGTATTTCATGGAGATTCTAAACAGCATCACCGCATTGGAAAGATGACGAATGGCTCCAAAGCCTCAAGGTTGGCTGACAACAGAGCTTTGTACTTGAGAGCCTAGTTCAAAAGAGCTGGACTGAACGACATGTGGTTCTTCTGATGAACTCGTTTTTGGACAAGCACTCGTTTTTGGACAAGCAGATTAATCTTTTAGTTTCGTTTAGTCTGCCATACTACACGATCTAGTGGAATACTCGGACACAAGTTTGTCAAAGAAAGATGACTTGTTCTTAAGAAGCTTTGCGGGAACCTCATCCTCTGCAACTTTACCTGCAAACAAAATAGTCAAACTCTACCCGTTTAGATAAACAAAATAGTGAAGGTCCATCCGTTTAGCCAACTTGACGAAATTACTAAACAAGATCCTGATCATTCCCCACTTTGTGAAAATTCTTGACACGAGTTATTGAAACCTTTGAAGAGAAGGAGACTTAGACAGTTCTGAATAACGTCACAGTTGAATGCCATTTTGGGTTAAGTGGAAGGATGTGTACCATTACTCAGAACCAATACACGATCGCTGTCCAGTACTGCGGTGGGCCACTATTATGACTGTACAGTGTTCGAACTCTGAGCGAATCGTGCGCTGAATGATGGCATCAGTTGTGCTGTCCACGGAGGCAGTTGCTTCATCCAAGACCAGAATTCGCATACGTTTGAGTAATGCCCGACCGAGGCAAACAATTTGCCTCTGGCCAACACTCCAGTTCTGTGCATTCTCACTAGCTGCACACCCCAATATCTTTCATCAGATTTCAACGATAGATTGGATAACTGAGCATTACGACTGAAACTGCCTTATCACTTGGGCAACAGTTGAGATCATCGTGGCGTTTAACATGACAACTCCAAAGCAGCTGCTCCGCTTTGGGGAAGATTTTTCATGCGCAGTTTACGAATGTACAAAAGGCTTTAACTGGAAGGTCAAGCTTCAGATCCTTCGCTGGCACGATATCTCCCAATTGGCATTTACCCAGAGCCTTATGATAAATTAGAACCCACTTCCAAGCATCAGTAGGAACCTTGACAAACCAAAATTGGTGCTCACGAGAAACACTTTATTTCCGTGCAGGAAAGAGTAAAATATGTCCGTTATGTTGCCCCGGATAGCAAGCTTACCTCTCAGATCTCAGCATCGGAGTACTGTTCAAGTGGATCAAGGTTGAAACGCATTGCTCCTTCAAGAGTGTCGGATCCTGTGGTATGACACTCAATTTCAAACGGAGATCATGCAGCTCTATACTACAGATGTCAACTCCATCAATCAGAATGCTTCTTCCAACTGGTTCCACTTGCCGAAAGAGTGCTTGTATAAGTGTTCGACTTTCCACTTTCAGTTCGACCCACCACTCCTACCTTCTTACCGCCTGGAATACGGCATGTAAGACCATGTAGTATCAAGGGACTGTGATCGTTATATCGCACCTGAAAGACTCAAAGAGTTATTTCAATGTTGACAACCTTGATAATAACAAGATGTGAAAACCAAGATGTAAGATTTACTATTGGTGAGATTATCAGTAGCAATAGCGACAAACAGTCAACACTTAACGGCTCCAGGCATTCCAGGTATTCCAGGTACTCTACTCAAGCATATCCAGTGGCTGATGTTCCGGATAGAGTCCCTTTTTACAATGTTGTTCACCTTTTGCATCATCTACATAGTTGCCTATCCTGTTGGGGCAATGGATACAGGTAAAAGTTCAAACAGCCCTCTTGTTCACCTAGAGAGAAGGATGTCATGTTAGAGGGGTCTCCTATGAGGGTCGAGTCGGTATAAGTAACTTGATTATCAGACATATCCTTATGAAGCACTTAGTTATGGTTCTTTTCTTTGCCTGTAGGGTCACCGTTCGTAGTGGGAACCCATACCGATTCTTGCTAAAAATTATTGATGAAGCAAAAGGTGAACATCATTGTATAGAAAGACTCCAAGTGAGAACCCATACCGATTCTTGCTAAAAATTATAGATGATGCCTAAGGTGAACAGTATTGTAGAGAGGGACTCCAACCAAAAGTTGTAGATGATGCAAAAGATAAACATTATTGTAGAGGACTCCAACCTAAAAGTTATAGATGATGTAAAAGATGAACAATATTGTAGAGAGTGACTCCCATTGGGAACCTATAACCATTCTTGCTAAAAGTTATAGATGATGTAAAAGATGAACAATATTATAGAGAGGGACTCTAACCGGAACATCAGCCTGCTGGATGGATGCAAAGTGGTGAAAAACTGCACGTGTGAATTGATCATACAAGATGAAACTCCTTTCCAGAAATTGTTTCTCGTGCTGGGAACTTCTTATAGTAGCAGCTCCGGCAATGGCTCAGCATAGTGATGCATCCATCACTATGCTGAGCTTTTACAACTCCTATCATTCTTTGAAGTTCTCTAGCGTTGTTCACGTAATATCTCTGCGATAGGGTGGAAAAACATTAGTACTTCCAGTTTACATTTTTCTCGCTTGAAACAGGTGATGTATCATCTTTGAGGTGGAAAAAGATCGCTTTGGGAAACGACTACTGTTCATATAATCGCGATCAAGATGAGAATGAAAGTTTGCAGAAAACAGTTCAACGACTATTGCAAAATTGCTCCAGAAATCGTAGGTCTTCTCGAAGAATAAACAACTTACTTGCAACCAGATGCTAACCATAGCCACTGGTATCAGTACCACCAGCACGAGCCAGGTCAGCTGAGACATGATTGCGAGAACTCCAACGACCTGTATGAATGAGAGCATGGTACTAGTAACTGTGAACATGGTACTAGAAACATGAGTCGGTTGTCCAACATATCCTGGTCTGAGGAAGCCTGCACAATAATCAAGGGGTCAAGAGTTGACAAGAGAACCTAAGAAAAACTGCTTCTGAACAAAGGTTCCAGTTGAAAATCAAGATTTTATGTCGACTTTATGTAGGTAATGCCCGTCCAGATTTGAAAATTTGGTAGTTATACAAAGCAATCCCTCCTACGATTATTAACTCAACCTGCTGTTGTGATTGTGTCACCAGGGACAAAGAGCAATGGTCAAGTATGGCCACCATTGACTTCAAAATTCATTTCTTAAGAGCATCATAATTCATCAACAAAAGAAATCAAAGCTTCGGTTTATGGTATCAACTAAGAAAGTACCAGACATTTCAGGCCTATATTCTCAACAATCGAGACTTAAAAGAAATTTCTATCAAGATCTGATAACGAAGGCATACCCTCAAGCTTTACCTTTCCACTGCACAGGCTAACAGCCAGGCATATTGAACAGCAAACAAGGGTCAAGCAGTCATAAATTCTTCAGGAGGGAAGACAGAATACTGTGCTAAGTATACGTCAGTTTGGTGTGGAATCGAAGAATGACATAGATGCACAAAAGATGGATCATAACATGATAAAGAACCATGCTTCCTCCTCTTTGAAGTGGAAGGTATATCACTCCCTCTTATCTCTGATATATCAGACATCACTACTGCAATACTAGACCTCTCTCTTTGTATCACAACTCACAAGCATCAAATAGGTTCTCTCACGCAGCACTAGTACCCTCCAATACTGAGATATCACAGAACACTCCTGAGATTATGTTAGGCAGCTCAGGACTTCACAAAACGCAATGAAGAGGTGTTGGGAATCACCCTTGTTGAAGAACTGACTGAAACAAGAGCAAAAAACACTCCTATATACACTTAAGCAAACCCTAGGGGGTTGCTCTGCTTAACCCTAATTAGGGTTGCGCCCCTCTTTACTCTAAGTAGAAGATATTTACCAAGGTTTCTAGAGGATTCTAACAAAACTTTAAAAACAACAGAAGTCCCTAAACTAGAGATTAACTAAACTAACACTCCCACCTAATGAGAGTTTAGGACTATTCCCATTTTTACTACACATTTTATGTGTTTATCTTTAGGTAATGCTTTTGTAAACACATCTGTTGTCATCTCCGGTGTACAGTAAACTAACTTCACAACATTCTCCTTTTCTTTCTCCTCTACAAATCTTCTTCTAATCTGAATGTGCTTAGTCCTTGGGTGATGTATAGGATTTTTTTTGGGTGCTATACTTCATGTATTGTCACAGTACAATGTAGTAGGACTTTCCTGCTCAAAACCCAGCTCCTTAAGAAGTCTCCTGTTCTAGATGACTTCTTGAGTAGCATTTGAGGCAGCCATAAATTCTGCCTCAATAGTAGTTAGTGCAACAGATGTTTGCTATTTACTACGCCAATTGATTGCTCCACCACTAAACATAACTACATGTCCACTAGTTGATCTTCTGTTATCTATGTCATCTCACCAACTAGCATCTGTATATGCTTCAAGAGTAGGAGCAAGTATGTTACCTTGCCTTTTGTACTCCAAAAATGCAAACCCTTTAAGTACCTGAATACTCTCTTTATACCTTTCCGATGTAATTGTGCAGTGTTGCTATTATATCTAGCTAGTGCTCCCACTGCATAGCATATATTTGCTCTTGTACAGACCATGATAAACATTAGAGAACCAAGAGCACTCTGATACAACACTTTGTAATAGAGATTCACCTCCCCATCTATGATTCTGTTGTGCTTCCACCCTAGATCAAGAGGTGTAGAAACAAGATTCACCTGTGTCATATGATACTTAGCTAGTATGGATCTCACATATTGTGGTTGGCTGATCCGGATCCAACCTACTTCTCTATCTCTGCTCACTTTGATTCCCAAATTGAGTTTTACAGGACCAAGATAGTCTTCTCAAAAACAAAGCACAAGAAATCTATCACTCCTTTGATAGATTCACTATTCCCCAACAATAATATATCATCTACATATACAACTATGTATACATCATCTCTAGTATACGCACTGTCACGCCATTTGTAGTTCCGCATCTAGATACTCGGACACTGGAGTTCCAATGATGGTAGTTAGAGTTATTCTAGCTGTTTCTCAAGGACTACTTTCCGACGGTTAGATTTCATGTTTGGGGTACTGACTTTGAGGTAGGGCCCACCGTCACTTTGCACCGTTTGCACCGTCGAGTGTGCCGTCATCGGGACCATTAGAGTTTCAGGGCTAGCTCAAGTCCAGGGGGTATAGTTTCGAAGTGAGCTCCAAAGAGCTCACTTCTCTAATGTTGAGCCTTCGAGTTCCTGGCTATGGTGGACAGAGGCCGGCGAGCGTCACCTGGATTCTTTATGCTTGAGTGGGTGTGGCTTGACTGTAATCAGTGCCCAGTTGTTGGCAGTTTATAGAGTGATAGATCAAGTACTGATCTGAGTTGAGTTGAGTGGAGAATGTTAAGCAATCTGATTACATCAGAGAAGGGAAGTCAGGGGGAAATCGGGTGCAGGAACGTTGAGTGTTGGTGGTATCTCAAAGCTCGGTGGATCGTGGTAGCTCGATTCAGGTTCTGTGTTTCCCTAGTGTGCAGAAGCTCGTGTTGTTGATGCAAATTTGGCAGTTAGGCGGACGGTGTGCGGAAGCGCTGGCCAAATTTCGAGCAAAGAAGGAGCAATTTTTGAGTAGTGTTGTGATTTTGAGCTCAAGAGGTGAAGGCAGGACCAATTTGCTGCGAGTTGGGCTCAGAAAGTGAAATTGAAGGTGGAGTTGGAAAGCTCTTCTCATGAAATTGTGATTTGGAAAAACCCGTTTTGTCAATTTGGCTCGAGTGGAAAGTTAGCGGGGGATTTGGCGGGCATCCATCTTTAGGGTTTATGTCAGATTTTACGTCAGATTTTGGGCCAGAATTGGAGGAGTTTTGATGTTTGGCCAGATTTGGAGAAGTTTTGCTAGTTTGGAGGAGTTTTGCAAATTTGGAGAAGTTTTGCCAATTTTGGAGGAGGTTCGAAGTGGCAACAAGAAAGGCCTCATTTGGCTGAATTTCGGCATTTCGAGGCATAGGGTTGTGGGCTATGAGAGGCTACGAAGGCCTAGAAGGGCCAGCAAACCAGCTTGCTGGCGTGAGGCTAGCTAGTTTAGTGTAGATCTTGGTCATTGGTTGGCAAAATCTGCCTTTCTTGCTAGATTGTGCGCAACAGGGTTTGACCCCTAGATCTCTTGTTCCTAGATTGGTGCCCTAGCCAACTGGTCCACCCTCACTTGTTGTCATAGTGACTTTTCCACTGTTATCTATACACATGTAGCTTTGACTAGGAGAGGCAGTTTGATCCCATTCTTGGTGATCCTGGTAGCTTAGGACTTAGATACGAACTACTCTTATGTCAAATGCCAAATGGTGGCAGAGTCAGTCCCGTGTTGTGTTATGAGATGGAGGGTTTTTGTTTAGATTTCTTGTGATTGGATCCCCTCCATTCTCTGCTTCTTGTTTGTGTGAGGTGCCCTGACTTTTGAGCGTTGGTGCTCTAGTGTGCTCTCGGTGGTGAGGCTAGAGTGATGACCAGTCAGACTACCTTTGTTTCTCTCCGGTGAGGCAGGAAGTGATGACCTGCAAGCCGTGAGAGTGCGTGTTATGATGGTAGGTTACAGGTTGCCCTTCCCCTAGTGTAGTTATCTCGATAGAGTTACATTAGTGGGTGGTGTTTAGTTGGTGTTGGCACGTGGTGGTGTTGGCACTTGGTGGGGTACTTGCGGTTGCGACTTGCGGTTGCGGTTGGTGGTTCGGGTTTGTTGTTGCAATTACGTGGTCACGACGGAGTTCTTTGGAGATTCCAGAGGAGTTAGCCCTGCAGTACGCGGTGGGTTTACTCGGAGTGGTGCTCGGTATCAGCCTGTATCTCAGGTCTCAGTGAGGGAGGAGATTGACTCTGAGTTGGAGTTCGATACAGGAGCTGATTCAGTTGAGAGTGCACTTGGTGTGTCCGCACTGTTGTTGTGGGACATGGACTAGATTTATGGGGCCTCCAAAGGCCCTAGGCGTTACTCTGGTATAGTGGGTACCATTGAGTTGGATGACTTCATCCAGGAGTTTGATAGTTGGTGTGATCTGCAGCAGATGCGGAACCCGACTTTGTTCACACCCTTCATGGCATGGAAGGGGTTGTTTCAGCACTTGAAGGGTCCACCAATGGATGACTACCATGAGTTCAGGAGAGCTCATTTGGAGGAGATTGAGTTATGGAGACAGTATTGGTCTCCACACTATGTCTCCATCACTTCAGGCTCGGTGGCCAGGAGTAGATCGGCTGTACCTACGAGTTCTAGCTCGAGTAGTGTGGGTGGAGCTAGTGGAGGTGCACTAGCTGGAGATAGTGCTACTACGAGTGGAGGTACCGCTGCAGGAGGTGGTGTGGTACCGGGGTTTAACCCCATGGTTGAGTTCTTCCTATGTTTGAGGCAAAACTACCAGGGAGTGTGGACTGACAAGCTGAGGAGCTTGCAGGAGTTCCTGTGGAAGGCTGGAGAGAGCCTACGCGAGGCATATACTCACATGAGGCGGCTGATCAGTTTCACTTAGAGAGTTACTGAGGCCTAGGCAGTCCAGTTTTGGTATGGGATACTAGATAGGGAGTTGCGACGTAGAGTTCATGATGCTACGTTGTTGCAGGCTACTTCGCCCACTTTGGCAGTAGTCTTTGGTTTGGCTGAGCGTATTGAGCTCAACATGGTGGAGGAGAGAGTGGTGATAGCTGGATTTGGTAGAGAGACCTCATCCACGGTTGTGACTTCTTCTAGAGTGCAGCAGAGTGCACCACGCCCAGTTGGTTTTCGAGGATAGGGTGGACAGCCCAGATCCTATGGAGCGAGTGGAGGGCCTAGTGGAGTTAGACCCTTACCCTCATTTTCGGGTCAACAGTAGCCAGTGAGTGGTGGTGTTGCTTGTTGGACTTGTGGTGGACCTCACCATAGGAGAGAGTGTACTCAGGGCAGCAGACCTGATACCTCTGGTGCATCACAGCCAGCACAGAGGCAGTGTGAGCATTGCCACAAATTTGGTCACACTAGTGACCGGTGTTTTGACCTACACCCGGAGTTACGGAGTGGTAGGGCTGCTATGGCAGGTAGTAGAGGAGCTCCAGTTCATGGAGGACGAGGTGGTAGAGGTGGTGGTAGAGGATCTACACCTAGTAGGGGTGCGGTACTTGCCCTTACTTCTGACACAGCTATGGCTACTCGGATTGAGCAGTTGGAGTAGAGATTGGCTAGTATGGCTATTGCTCAGAGGAGATCAGATTTGGGTGCTGAGGCTTCCACCTCATATGCTGGTGATAGAGATGCTTTGGACTTCATGTGCAGAGCAGCACAGGTGGATGCATCTGCAGCAGTGACTAGGAGTGCAGTACGTGCTCCAGAGCCTAGAGGAGCATCAATGGAGTTGGACCCACAGAGAGGAGAGGTTGGGAGACAGGTCAGACTTCCCCAGTCTTTCACGCTATTTGAGGCATTGCAGACGACATCCATGGTTCCTAGACGTCCCAGTACAGGTGTGGTATGTGGTGATGGAGTACCTGATGGAGTACCTGCTAGTCAGCCACCTGCTACTACACAGACTGAGTCTAGCATGATGTTGGGGGCGGCTCAGCTGATTATGCGGCATCCTTTATTTTCAGCAAGTGACATGTTTACATTGGGAGTTGACCCAGCCCCAGTGTTCCGGTTGGCTGCCACGTTGTGTGAGATTAGGGATGGTGCAGTTCCTACTACTAGAGCAGAGGTGGTTGGTAGTGGAGCTGACTTGGTTGAGGAGCATGGGATCCGTTCAGCGACCAGTGGGGTGTGGCAGGCAGCAGCGGCTAGACTGGAGGAGTTGCCAGCTAGACCGGCCTTTGAGAGAGCGCGGTTTACACCTGGTGTTGTCCTATTGGATAACCAGAGGGGGATCTTTTGTTTAGTGGGACCTTTAGGGAAGGTCTATACACCACAGAGAGTCTTGTTAGACTCTGGTGCGCAGCCCCTTATGTTGGGGAAGGCTGCAGTTGTCGGTCTGGAGTTACGGAAGACCGATGTGGAGAGGTGTCCATTTCAGATCTAGAAATCTCTTGGTGGTGGTTCGACACAGTACATCACACGTGGAGAGCTTGTTGTCCAGGTTCAGCCTGGTCATCCGATTGATAGGTCGATGGTGAGAGCTCAGGCTATTGTGACGATAGCTGAGTCATATGATGTGCTAGTTGGGAGAGCAGTGTTATACTCTATGGGTTTCAACATTGACTATTGGGAGGAGACAACCTCTTATAGACCTAATTGGCAGTCTGGTGAGGGACGGGTATGTCGCCCACCAGTACGCTTCAGTAGTGGCAGTCTTGGCTCACTACAGTCCGGGACCATGGCAGCATCAGTTTTGGCTTTCAGCGGTGCAGTTACTTGGCCTGGTGACTTGTTGGAGTGGAACGCCCATGCAGAGGATACTCCAGTACCAGAGGAGATCACTCGGCTATGGAGTACGAGTGGGATTGTTCCATCCACCTTGGATGTTCCATTGTGGAGTTCAGAGGAGGCATTGCAGCAGCATGCGGATCAGTTGGTGCAGCAGACTTGGAGTGGAGCCTTCGTACCATCAGGGGATGAGTGTGAGGATGAGCCTCTAGAGGCAATTTCTTTGACACCTCTGGATACCACACTCATTGCTTGACAGTATCCAGTAGAGGGGATATGTCTATTGGAGTTGTTTGGTGGGATCAGCACCGGACTAGCTGCGGTGTTACAGGCGGGTATCCGAGTACAGAGGTACTTGCATGTAGAGAGAGATGAGACTGCTAGGCGAGTCTCTCTACATCATGTGGCACACTTGGCCTATCGGTATCCGGAGTTATTACCGATGTAAGCAGTTAGAGGTTACCAAAAGGCCTTACCAGGAGACATTTCCTTACTGGGGGCGCATGACCTAGAGAGACATGGGCCTGTTCACTTGGTGATTTCTGGATGGCCATGTCAGGGATATACACATGCGGGCCGCGGTTTGGGTCTTCAAGATCCTCGTTCTGGTGTGTTTTGGGAGATGTTACGGATATTACAACATCTCCAGGTTCATCAGTTTGTTTCTCCAGCTTACCTTTTGAAGAACGTTCCTTTGTTGGGTGATTCTTGCACTAGAGTGGTGGCGAGTACACATCAGGTCCATTCTTGGATGGGACCTGCTGTATTGTTAGATGCAGCCAGAGTGGGATCACGGGCTCATCGTCTTCGCCTTTGGTGGACGAACCTTTTACCCAGAGAGGTTCTACAGCGTAGTTATGATGGGATTCAGCGACTAGACCACATTCTTGTTGATGATATCTTGGATGTTGGACGTCAGTCTCAGATAGTGGTAGTGGCTGATAGGTCACCTATGGCAGTGGTGAACCTAGTTGGACAGCCTAGAGCTACATTTCCCACACTCATGAGTTTCCCAGGCTCTCATGCTTTTCAAGAGGGAGGACCTGGACGTGTTTGGGACTCATAGTTACAGCAGTTGGTGGAGCCCAATGCTGATGAGAGAGAGCGGGCGATGGGTTTTCGCACCGGTATTACCACTATTCCAACAGTGTCAGAGGCATCCAGGCGTCAGGTGTTAGGTCAGGCTATGGACATGAACTGTTTGACCTGGATTGTGAGCCTTGGTTTGGCAAAGCAGCGTAGGATGCGCTTGATAGGCATCACCACTCGGACACTTGTGAGCCCTGTGCCTATCGAGACGATTCAGGCACATGCTCGGGGCAATGGACCGAGTGGACATGGTATTCTTGGGACACATCCAGTAGCTACTAGGGAGAGTGGTCTACTTGGAGTCCATCCAGGTGAGCGTGGGCTACTTGAATTACATCCTTGGTCCACATGGGATGCAGCCAAAGGACGTATGGAGCTTGCAGCCAGAGTGGAGGGAGTTTTTCACACAGAGGTTGGGACCTCTAGTGGTCGGGAGCATGACACCATTGCTCCCAAGGGCCCAGTGTAGCAGCCAGTCAGTACGTCTTCCACTCCTACTACAGTTATAGAGGATACTTGGGAGCCAAATCTTGGACCCAAGCTTACTGGAGAGGAAAGACGGAGGGTTTGGAGGTTCTTGAGGAGTCACACGAGTTGTTTTGCCTTCAGTATGAAGGATTTGGGTGCTCTGAAGGGACTTGGTATACGGATTGAGCTGACTAGTGACACACCAGTTTTCCGACGTCCTTATCGATATAGTGAGATGGAGAGGACATTGATTCAGAGCCGGAGTAGTGACCTTTTTGAGGCTGGTTTGGTGGAGATTTCACATGGAGAGTATGCATCAGCGACAGTGATGCCAGCCAAGAAGGATATGCATGGCAACTATACAGATAGGCGGATGTGTGGAGATTACCGTCCTATCAACCGACAGACCAGGGCTGATCGGTATGCCATGCCTACACCGGAGGAGATTTTTGATTTTTGATGATTTTTGATTTTTGATCAGTACTTTGGATCTTCGAGCGGGATATCATCAGTTGCCGATCAGGGAGGAAGATAAGTCCAAGACATCATTTTGGGCTATTGATCCTCATGGCAAGGATGTGTTATATCAGTGGAGGTTCTTACCATTTGGGTTGAAGAATGCTCCCGCTGAGTTCCAGAGGGTCATGGATAGGATCCTAGCTGGATTGGATTTTGCTCGGTGCTATATTGATGACATTTTGGTTTATAGCACTACTGTGGAGGAGCATGAGAGATAGTTGTTGGAGGTGTTTGAGAGGTTGAGATCTCATGGACTCAAACTACATCCTGGGAAGTGTAGGTTCTTCCACGAGCAGGTTGAGTATTTGGGTCACACTATCTACCCCAGAGGACTTGGTGTTCAGCAGACCAAGGTGGAGGCTATTGCACGTATTCCTTGGCCTACGGATGTGAGCAGAGTGCGAGCATTCCTTGGGTTGGCAAACTTCTATCGCCGCTATGTTAGAGGATTTAGTGCCATTGCCAAGGCCTTGACAAAGCTGACCAAGCTTACACAGGAGTGGTGTTGGGGAGATGAGCAGGAGAGAGCTTTTGTAGAGCTCAAGGAGAGGTTGACATCTGCTCCTATTTTGAGGAGACCGATCAGGGGATGACCATTTCAGGTTCACACTGATTGGAGTATGTTGGGGCTTGGAGCGGTGCTTACCCAACATGATGATGAGGAGAAGGAGTTTGTGGTGGCCTATGCTAGTCGCTCCAACAATTCAGCGGAGGCAAAGTATAGTTCATATGAGGGAGAGTGCTTGGTAGCAATTTGGGCAGTAGCACATTTCCGATGTTACCTATTTGGTAACCCCTTCACTCTCATCATTGATCATCAACCACAGAAGTGGTTGATGGAGTCCGACAAGCTTTCAGGGAAGCTTGCACGATGGGCTCTGATTTTACAGAAGTATGATTTCACGGTTGTTCACAGACCTGGAGTGGTGAACCGTGATGCAGATGGGTTGAGTAGAAACCCATGCCCAGCCAGCAGGATCAGACCGGAGCACGTTGGCATGGTGAGACAAATGAGGAGATGGTGCCAGGCTGGCATGCATCGGCCTTTCTGTGTATATTGGCAGAGGCATTGGTGGTATCTCTCTCAGCACATACTGGAGGAGTTATTGAGATCACATATCCAGAGAGTGAAGATATTGGTACAGTTCAGCGAGACATTCATGATGATGTCTTAGTGATGGACTATCTTCGCACTGGTGTTGTGGGTGGCACAGTTGGGGCCAAGGAGAGAGACCGTGTTCTTCAGCGAGCCAGATGGTTCAGATTGGAGGGTAGACACCTTTTGCATGTATGGGAGGATGGTAGAGTGCGAGTAGTACCACTTCCATCACAGAGACCACAGTTGGTCCGTCATGCTCATGAGGAGCTAGGACATTTTGGAGTAAAGCGTACGTATAGCTTACTTCAGAGTCATTATTGGTGGCGCGGTATGGAGACCGAGGTACAGCAGTTTGTTGCCAGATGTGTGGTTTGTGACTGAGTTAGAGCATCATTCAATGCTCCTACGCCACAGTTACACCCATTACCTATCATGGGATTGGGTTACCGTTGGAGTTTGGACTTCGCCGGACCTTTACCACTGACTGTGAGACATCATCGGTATGTTTTGGTGATGGTGGAGCACTTCTCCAAGTGGATTGAGTTGGTGGCACTTCCTGACAAGTCTAGTGAAGGGACAGCTTACTCGTTCCTGGATCGAGTTCTTAGTCATTTTGGTGCACCAGCTGAGGTTTTGACTGATCAGGGTACAGAGTTCTTGGGAGAGTTTCAGGTCTTGTGTGATAAGGCTTTGATTGATCATCGTACTACATCCCGAGATCACCTTGAGGCAGATGGCTTAGCAGAGAGAGTGGTTCAGACGGTGAAGAGAGGATTGCGAAAGTATGGTTTGCAGAGAGGCCACTTGGGAGATTGGGATCTCCAGTTACCTTGGTTGGCCATGGGCTATCGGTTCAGCCGGCAAGCCTCCTTAGCATCCTTCTCTCCATACTTTCTACTCTATGGATGAGATCCAGATTTACCTATAGCCATTTGTCGAGATGCTACTGTAGTTTTGGACTTGGATGACCTCGATGTATGGATGAGCGCATGTTCTCAGCGGGCAGAGATATTTCGGAGAGTGATGCCGATGGCCTTTGAGAACTTGGCGATTGCTCAGCATAGAGATACTTTATGCTATGCTACCATTCGAGGAGGAGGTTATAGACCCTCAATCCGTCGATTTCATCTAGGCGACTATGTATATCTACAGCAGACAGCACCGACAACACTTGATGTTTCTACAGGCCGCACTATCTTGAGAGTGCGCGAGGTTTTGCCATCTGGAGTCCTTGTGTTAGAAGGATGTGATGGTGTTGTTTGGAAGGATCATGTGCGCAATTGTGCACCATGCCACCTTCCAAACATTGATGGTACTATGGACCCAAGCTTGGCACTCGTACATGCAGGCTTGAGGTGTATATTATGTGGCTCTTCTGGTGGAGTTGCTACTATGTTAGTGTGTGATAGTTGTTCGAGAGGATGGCATATGGCATGTATGACTCCTCCCCTCACGGTGGTTCCTCAAGGACAGTGGTTATGTCCTAGATGTACTTGACCTATAGCTAGTTCATTCTTTATATGGTATAGATTGCAGACAGGCGACTAACGATGGGGCTCCATAGCACCCGGCCTCCTGATCTTTGCCCATTAGAAGGTATACCATATACTTAGAGTAGATGGCTATCTGGAGTAAGAGGGACCTAACCGCCAGCTAGGGGGGCAATTGTGGCACTTTAGAGTCTATGTATGACTTATGTGTGAGTTGTGCTTTTATAGTGTATGATGTTGACAGCGATGTATGTTGTGTAGCGATGTATATACGCACGACAGCTATCACGCCATTTGTAGTTCCGCATCTAGATGCTCGGACACTGGAGTTCCAATGATGGTAGTTAGAGTTATTCTAGCAGTTTCTCAAGGACTACTTTCCGACGGTTAGATTTTGTGTTCAGGGTACTGACTTCACGGTGGGGCCTACCATCACTTTGCACCGTTTGCACCGTCGAGTGTGCCGTCAATGGGACCGTTAGGGTTTCAGGGCTAGCTCAAGTCCAGGGGGTATAGTTTCGAAGTGAGCTCCAGAGAGCTCACTTCTTTGATGTTGAACCTTCGAGTTCCTGGCTATGGTGGACAGAGGCCGGCGAGCGTCACTTGGATTCTCTATGCTTGAGTGAGTGTGGCTTGACTGTAATCAGTGCCCAGTTGTTGGCAATTTATAGAGTGACAGATCAAGTACTGATCTGTGAGCCGGCCTGTCTCTCACTCAGGATGAACCTCTGATGGCTATTATGGTAGCGCACCATGGACTAAGAAGGCAAGGAACCCCAACTCCATCATACTCCTCCAAGGCTAACACTCCAAGACTCAAGACATTGCTCACTAGAGAACTCAATGAGAGAGAGATAGTTGCAAATGAAAGGATGATGAGTACCTCCTCACTCCTTGTTTATATACTTGTGAAATAGTTACGTACCAAAGTTACTAATTACCGTAGTAACTCAAGTTACTAGACTAAAAGTCAAGTAAAGTCAAAAAGTAGAAAGGAATATCCATTCACATGGGCATATTCCCCTAAGCATGTGGTCTTATCTTGACCCAACCACTAAAGCAAGGATTCCTTCACATGGGCTAACCTTGGACTAAAGAAGAATCCAAAACAAAAAGGCTTGCGGGCCCAAGAGTTCTCAACTCTTTCCCCAAAGCCAAACACCTAGGAATAATACCAAGTCAACACACTAAATCCAAAATAGTGGTGCTCATCTTTTCTACTTCCTCTAAAGTAAGGTCCCATCTATCTTAGCTATGACTAACTTTAGCTAACCATGACTAATATAGAACCATCCTTTATCTCTATATAAATAATATCTCTTAAGTACTTGTAATACCAAGCTAAATATCACAATACCACACACATGCACAAATGGGTGTTACAGATCTGAGTTGAGTTGAGTGGAGAATGTTAAGCAATCTGAATATTGTGGCACTTTAGAGTCTATGTATGACTTATGTGTGAGTTGTGCTTTTATAGTGTATGATGTTGACAGCGATGTATGTTGTGTAGCGATGTATATACGCACGACAGCACTCATGTCAGAATCTGCTCGTTTGAAATCCTACTCTCTCAAGTATGAGTCTAGTTTCTCATACCAGGCTCTACAAGCTTGCTTAAGGCCATATAAAGCCTTCTTAAGCAAGCATACTTTTCCTCTACCTTTAGTACATCCATTTGGAACATCCATGTTAATAGTCTCTCTCAAATCTCCATTCAGAAAGGCTATTTTCACATCTCACTACTTCACTTCACTTCCCCAATCTCTCTTTGCTGCAAGAGCTAGAAGCATGTGAATAGATCCATACTTGGCAACTGGTGCAAAAGTTTCTGAGTAATCTATTGATGCTTTCTGATTGAAGCCCTTTGCAACAAGTCTTGCTTTGTACTTCAAGATCTCATTCTCAACTCCACATTTGACCCTGAAAACCCATTTGCAGCCAATTGCTTTCCTACCTGGTGGTAAATCAGCTAGTACCCATGTACCATTAGTCTGAAGAGACTTCTTCTCTTCTAATATAGCCAACTCCCACTGACTCAAATCTGGTCTGAGCATAGCTTGCTGTAAAGTGTTTGGATCACAATCTTCATGACAAATGTAAGATTCATCTAATATCTCTTCTGATAGAAAACCAAGTCTATCAATAGGTTTTCTATCTCTCTGTGATCTTCTTAGCTTTGTGCCCAGAAGATTCATGTCTTCTCTTGACACCTCTGGAGTCTCACTCAGAGATTTTGCATCTACAATTTGCTTTTGGGAGTCATATTTTGTAGTATCAGAATCAGAAACCACTGTTTGTTTAGGCCTTCTTTTGTACACCTTTAGACTCTCCTTTGGTGAACCATCAGTTTCAGGTAGAGATTGAGTTTTGAGATTGCTCCTCTAATGATTGATCTAAAAAACTGACTCTACAGCTTGGGAAGATGAATTGATCAGCTTGCTTCTGCAACTCATCATTGTTCTCACTCCAAGTCCTCAATTCATCAAAGAGTACATCTCTACTTCTGATGATCTATCCAGACTTAGGATTGTACAGAAGATATCCTTTTAGTCCCTCTTCATATCCTAACAAAAGCATTCTCTCAGCCTTCTTTGTGAACTTCTTCCTCTGCTCCTTGGGGATATGAACATAAGCAGGACATCCAAAAACTTTCAAAGCTGAAAGATTAGGTGTCTTGCCACTCTAGCATTCTTCATGATTTCTCTCTTGCAATGCTATGGTACCACTGATATTTCTAAGAAAATTTGTAGTGCTAATTGCAGCACCCCAAAACTTTCTCTCCAGCTTGGCATGTTGGAGCATTGCAATGCTTTGTCCACCAGTGTCCTATTCAACCTTTTTGCAACTCCATTCTATGCAAGACTGTTGCTGGCAATACAATCAAGGAGGATTCCTTTTTCTTACAAAAAAGACAAGAATTCCATTCTTGTACTCTCTACCTCCATCTGTTCTAAATCGCTTGACTTTCCTCCCTATCTGCAACTCAGCCATGGCTACAAACTTCTGGAATTTTTGTAGCACTTCATCTTTGCTTTTGTTGTGCATATATACATCGCTATACAACATACATCACTGTCAACATCATACACTATAGAAGCACAACTCACACCTAAGTCATACATAGACTCTAAAGTGCCACAATAATCAGATTGCTTACCATTCTCATCTCAACTCAACTCAGATCAGTACTTGATCTGTCACTCTAAAAACTGCCAACAACTGGGCACTGATTACAGTCAAGCCACACCCACTCAAGCATAGAGAATCCAGGTGACGTTTGTATGACGTTCCACCAAAGCCAGGAACTCGAAGGCTCAACATCAGAGAAGTGAGCTCTCTGGAGCTCACTTCAAAACTATACCCCCTGGACTCAAGCTAGCACTAAAACCCTAACGGTCCTGCTGATGGCACACTCGACGGTGCGAATGGTGCAAAGTGACGGTGGGCTCCACCGTGAAGTCAGTACCCCAAACACCAAATCTGTCCGTTGGAAAGTAGTCTATGAGATACTGCTGAAATAACTCTAACTA
Organism: Lunularia cruciata; assembly: GCA_948567375.1. Lineage (NCBI taxonomy): Eukaryota > Viridiplantae > Streptophyta > Marchantiopsida > Lunulariales > Lunulariaceae > Lunularia > Lunularia cruciata. The sequence goes on from OX419760.1 coordinate 13,865,148, forward strand.
CTATCACTGGAACTCCAATGTCCGAGCATCTAGACACGGCACTACAAATGGCGTGATAGCTATCGTGCGTATATACATTGCTACACAACATACATCGCTGTCAACATCATACACTATAGAAGCACAACTCACACATAAGTCATACATAGACTCTAAAGTGCCACAATTGCCCCCCTAGCTGGCGGTTAGGTCCCTCTAACTCCAGATAGCCATCTACTCTAAGTATATGGTATACCCTCTAATGGGCAAAGATCAGGAGACCGGGTGCTATGGAGCCCCATTGTTAGTTGCCTATCTGCAATCTATACCATATAAAGAATGAAGTAGCTATAGGTCAAGTACATCTAGGATATAACCACTGTCCCTGAGGAACCACCGTGAGGGGAGGAGTCATACATGCCATATGCCATCCTCTCAAATAGCTATCACACACTAACAAAGTAGCAGCTCCACCAGAAGAGCCACATAACATACACCTCAAGCCAACACGTACAAGTACCAAGCTTGGGTCCATAATACCATCAATGTTTGGAAGGTGGCATGGCGCACAATTGCGCACATGATCCTTCCAAACAACACCATCACATCCTTCTAACACAAGGACTCCGAATGGCAAAACCTCACGCACTCTCAAGATAGTGCAGCCTGTAGAAACATCAAGTGTTGTCGGTGTTGTCTGCTGTAGATATACATAGTCGCCTGGATGAAATCGACGGATCAAGGGTCTATAACCTCCTCCTTGAATGGTAGCATAGCGTAAAGTAACTCTATGCTGAGCAATTGCCAAGTTCTCAAAGGCCATCGACATCACTTTCCAAAAGATCTCTGCCCACTGAGAACATGCGCTCATCCATACATCGGGGTCATCCAAGTCCAAAACTATAGTAGCATCTTGACAAATGGCTACAGGTAAATCTGGATCTCGTCCATAGAGTAGAAAGTATGGAGAGAAGGATGCTAAGGAGGCTTGCCGGCTGAACCGATAGCCCATGGCCAACCAAGGTAATTGGAGATCCCAATCTCCCAAGTGGCCTCTCTGCAAACCATACTTTCACAATCCTCTCTTCACCGTTTGAACCACTCTCTCTGCTAAGCCATCAACCTCAGGGTGATCTCGGGAGGTAGTACGATGATCAATCAAAGCCTTGTCACACAAGACCTGAAACTCCCCCAAGAACTATGTACCTTGATCAGTCAAAACCTCAGCTGGTGCACCAAAATGACTAAGAACTCAATCCAGGAACAAGTAAGCTGTCCCTTCACTAGACTTATCAGGAAGTGCCACCAACTCAATCCACTTGGAGAAGTGCTCCACCATCACCAAAACATACCGATGATGTCTCACAATCAGCAGTAAAGGTCCGGCAAAGTCCAAACTCCAATGGTAACCCAATCCCATGATAGGTAATGGGTGTAACTATGGCGTAGGAGCATTGAATGATGCTCTAACTCGGTCACAAACCACACATCTGGCAACAAATTGTTGTACCCCGGTCTGCATACCGCGCCACCAATAATGACTCTGGAGTAAGCTATATGTACGCTTTACTCCAAAATGTCCTAGCTCCTCATGAACATGACGGACTAACTGTGGTCTCTGTGCTAGAAGTGGTACTACTCGCACTCTACCATCCTCCCATACACTCAAAAGGTGTCTACCGTCCAATCTGAACCGTCTGGCTTGCTGAAGAACACGGTCTCTCTCCTTGGCCCCAACTGTGCCACCCACAACACCAGTGCAAAGATAGTCCATCACTAAGACATCATCATGAATGTCTCGCTGAACTGTACCAATATCTTCACTCTCTGGATCTGTGACCTCAATAACTCCTCTTGTATGCGCTGAGAGAGATGCCACCAAAGCCTCTGCAAATATACACAGAAAAGCCGATGCATGCCAACCTGGCACCATCTCCTCATCTGTCTCACCATGCCAACGTGCTTTGGTCTGATCCTGCTGGCTGGGACATGGGTTTCTACTCAACCCATCTGCATCACGATTCACCACTCCAGGTCTATGAACAACCGTGAAATCATACTCCTATAAAATCAGAGCCCATCATGCAAGCTTCCCTGAAAGCTTGTCAGACTCCATCAACCACTTCAGCAGCTGATGATCAATGATAAGAGTGAAGGGGTTACCAAATAGGTAACATCGGAAATGTGTTATTGCCCAAACTGCTGCCAAGCACTCTCCCTCATATGAACTATACTTCACCTCCGCTGAATTGTTGGAGCAACTAGCATAGGCCACCACAAACTCCTTCTCCTCATCGTCATGTTGGGTGAGCACCGCTCCAAGCCCCAACATACTCCAATCAGTATGAACCTAAAATGGTCGTCCCCTGATCGGTCTCCTCAAAATAGGAGCAGATGTCAACCTCTCCTTGAGCTCTACAAAAGCTCTCTCCTACTCATCTCCCCAACACCACTCCTGTGTAAGCTTGGTCAGCTTTGTCAAGGCCTTGGCAATGGCACTAAATCCTCTAACATAGCGGCAATAGAAGTTTGCCAACCCAAGAAATGCTCTCACTCTGCTCACATCCGTAGGCTGAGGAATACGTGCAATAGCCTCCACCTTGGTCTGTTGAACACCAAGTCCTCCGGGATAGATAGTGTGACCTAAATACTCAACCTGCTCGTGGAAGAACCTACACTTCCCAGGATGTAGTTTGAGGTCATGAGATCTCAACCTCTCAAACACCTCCAACAACTGTCTCTCATGCTCCTCCACAATAGTGCTATAAACCAAAATGTCATCAATATAGCACCGAGCAAAATCCAATCTAGCTAGGATCCTATCCATGACCCTCTGGACCTCAACAAGAGCATTCTTTAACCCAAATGGTAAGAACCTCCACTGATATAACACATCCTTAGGATCAATAGCCCAAAATGTTGTCTTGGACTTATCCTCCTCCCTGATCAACAATTGATGATATCCCGCTCGAAGATCTAAAGTACTGAAGACCTTTGCATGCCCAATCGCATCAAAAATCTCCTTCGGTGTAGGCATGGCATACCGATCAGCCCTAGTCTGTCAGATGATAGGACGGTAATCTCCACACATCCGCCTATCTATATAGTTGGCATGCATATCCTTCTTGGCTGGCATCACTGTCGTTGATGCATACTCTCCATGTGAAATCTCCACCAAACCAACCTCAAAAAGGTCACTACTCCGGCTTTGAATCAATGTCCTCTCCATATCACTATATTGATAAGGATGTCGGAAAAGCTAGTCAGCTCAATCCGTATACCAGGTCCCTTCAGAGCACCCAAATCCTTCATACTGAAGGCAAAACATCTTGTGTGACTCCTCAAGAACCTCCAAACCCTCCGTCTTTCCTCTCCAGTAAGCTTGGGTCCAAGATCTGGCTCCCAAGTATCCTCTGTAACTATAGTAGGAGTGGAAGACGTACTGACTGACTGCTAAATTAGGCCCTTGGGAGCAATAGTGTCATGCTCTCGACCACTAGAGGTCCCAACCTCTGTGCGAAAAACTCCCTCCACTCTGGCTGCAAGCTCCACACGTCCTCTAGCTACATCCCATGTGGACCAAGGGTGTAATCCAAGTAGCCCACGCTCACCTGGATGGACTCCAAGTAGACCACTCTCCCTAGTAGCTACTGGATGTGTCCCAAGAATACCATGTCCACTCGGTCCATCGCCCCCAGCATGTGCCTAAATTGTCTCGATAGGCACAGGGCTCACAAGTGTCCGAGTGGTGATGCCTATCAAGCGCATCCTACGCTGCTCTGCCAAGCCAAGGCTCACAATCCAGGTCAAACAGTTTAGGTCCATAGCCTGACCTAACACCTGACGCCTGGATACCTCTAACACTACTGGAATAGCGTAATACCGGTGCAAAAACCCATCGCTCGCTCTCTCTCATCAACATTGGGCTCCACCAACTACTGTAACTGTGAGTCCCAAACAAGTCCAGGTCCTCCCTCTCAAAAAGCATGAGAGCCTGGGAAACTCATGAGTGTGGGAAATGCAGCTCTAGGCTATCCAACTAGGAAATGTCTCCTGGTAGGGCCTTTAGGTAACCTCTGACCGCTGACATCGATAATAACTCCGGATATTGATAGGCCAAGTGTGCCACATGATGTAGAGAGACTTGCCTAGCAGTCTCATCTCTCTCTACATACAAGTACCTCTGTACTCGGATACCCGCCTGTAACACCGTAGCTAGTCCGGTGCTGATCCCACCAAACAACTCCAATAGGCATATCCCCTCTACTAGATACTGCCAAGCAATGAGTGTGGTATCCAGAGGTGTCAAAGCAATCGCCTCTGGAGGCTCATCCTCACACTCATCTCTTGATGGTACGAAGGCTCCACTCCAAGCCTGTTGCATCAACTGATCTGCATGCTGCTGCAATGCCTCCTTTGAACTCCACAATGGAACATCCAAGGTGGATGGAACAATCCCACTCGTACTCCAAAGCCGAGTGATCTCCTCTGGTACTGGAGTATCCTATGCATGGGCGTTCCCTTCCAACAAGTCACCAGGCCAAGTAACTGCACCACTGAAAGCTAAAACTGATGCTGCCATGGTCTCGGACTGTAGTGAGCCAAGACTGCCACTACTAAAGCGTATTGGTAGGCGACATACCCGTCCTTCACCAGACTGCCAACCAGGTCTATAAGAGGTTGTCTCCTCCCAATAGTCAATGCTGAAACCCATGGGGTATAACACTGCTCCCCCAACTAGCACATCATATGACTCAGCTATCGTCGCAATAGCCTGAGCTCTCACCACCGAGCTATCAGTCGGATGACCAGGCTGAACCTGGACAACAAGCTCTCCACGTGTGATGTACTGTGTCGAACCACCACCAAGAGATGTATGGATCTGAAATGGACACCTCTCCACATCAGTCTTTCGTAACTCCAGACCGACAACTGTAGCCTTCCCCAACATAAAGGGTTGTGCACCAGAGTCTAACAAGACTCTCTGTGGTGTATAGACTTTCTTTGAAGGTCCCACCAAACAAAAAATCCCCCTCTGGTTATCCAATAGGACAATACCAGGTGTAAACCGCGCTCTCTCAAAGGCCGGTCTAGCTGGCAACTCCTCCAGTCTAGCCGCTACTGCCTGCCATAAACCATTGGTCGCTGAACGGATCCCATGCTCCTCAACCAAGTCAGCTCCACTACCAACCACCTCTGCTCTAGTAGTAGGAACTGCACCATCCCTACTCTCACACAATGTGGCAGCCAACCGGAATACTGGGGTTGGGTCAACTCTCAATGTAAACATATCATTGGCCAAAAACAACGGACGCCGCATAATCAGCTGAGCCGCCCCCAACATCATGCTAGACTCAGTCTGTGTAGTAGCAGGTGGTTGACTAGCAGGTAGTCCATCATCTACTCCATCACCACCTACCACACCTACACTAGGACGTCTAGGAACCATGGATGTCGTTTGCAATGCCTCAGATAGCGTGAAAGATTGGGGAAGTCTAACCTGTCTCCTAACCTCTCCTCTCTATGGGTCCAACTCCACTGATGCCCCTCTAGGCTTTGGAGCACATACTGCACTCCTAGTCATTGCTGCAGATGCATCCACCTAGGCTGCTCCGCACATGAAGTCTAAAACATCTCTATCACTAGCATATGAGGTGGAAGCCTCAGCACCCAAATTTGATCTCCTCTGAGCAATAGCCATACTAGCCAATCTTTGCTCCAACTGCTCAATCCATAGTAGCCATAGTTATGTCAGAAGTAAGGGCAGGTACTGCACCCCTACTAGACGTAGATCCTCTACCACCTTGTCTTCCATGAACTAGAGCTCCTCTACTACCTGCCATAGCAGCCCTACCACTCCATAACTCCGGGTGTAGGTCAAAACACCGGTCACTAGTGTGACCAAATCTGTGGCAATGCTCACACTGCCTCTGTGCTGGCTGTGATGCACCAGAGGTATCAGGTCCGCTGCCCTGAGTACACTCTCTCCTATGGTGAAGTCCACCACAAGTCCAACAACCAACACCACCACTCACTGGCAGCTACTGACTCAAAAATGAGGGCAAGGGTCTAATTCCACTAGGCCCTCCACTCGCTCCATAGGATCTGGGCTGTCCACCTGTCCTCAAAAACCAATTGGGCGTGGTGCACTCTGTTGCACTCTAAAAGAAGTCACAGCTATGGATGAGGTCTCCCTACCAAATCCAGATGTCACCACTCTTTCCTCCACCATATTGAGCTCAATACGCTCAGCCAAACCAAAGACTATTGCCAAAGTGGGCAAAGTAGCCTACAACAACATAGCATCACGAAATCTACGTCGTAACTCCCTGTCGAGTATCCCATACCAAAACTGGACTGCCTAGACCTCAATAACTCCCTTAGTGAAACTGATCAGCTGCCTCATGCGAGTGTATGCCTTGCGTAGGCTCTCTCCAGCCTTCCATAGGAACTCTTGCAAGCTCCTCAGCTTGTCAGTCCGCACTCCCTAGTAGTTCTGCCTCAAACATAGAAAGAACTCCACCATGGGGTTAAACCCCGGTACCACACCACCTCCTGCAGCGGTACCTCCACTCGTAGTAGCACTATCTCTAGCTAGTGCACCTCCACTAGCTCCACCAACACTACTTGAGCTAGAACTTGTAGGTACAGCCGATCTACTCCTGGCCACCGAGCCTGAAGTGATGGAGACATAGTGTGGAGACCAATATTGTCTCCATAACTCAATCTCCTCCAAGTGAGCTCTCCTGAACTCATGGTAGTCATCCATCGGTGGACCCTCCAAGTGCTGAAACAACCCCTTCCATGCCATGAAGGGTGTGAACAAAGTCGGGTTCCGCATCTGCTGCAGATCACACCAACTATCAAACTCCTGGATGAAGTCATCCAACTCAATGGTACCCATTGTACCAGAGTAACGCCGAGGGCCTTTGGAGGCCCCATAAATCTTGTCCTTGTCCCACAACAACAGTGCGGACACACCAAGTGCACTCTCAATTGAATCAACTCCTGTGTCAATCTCCAACTCAGAGTCAATCTCCTCCCTCATTGGGACCTGAGATACAAGCTGATATTGAGCACCACTCCGAGTAAACCCACTGCGTACTGTAGGGCTAACTCCTCTGAAATCTCCAAAGAACTCCGTCTTGACAAAGTAACCACAATAGCAAACCCAAACCACCAACTGCAACCGCAAGTACCCCACCAAGTGACAACACCACCACGTGCCAACACCAACTAAACACCACCCACTAATGTAACTCTACCAAGATAACTACACTAGGGGAAAGAGCAACCTATAACATGCCATCATAACACGCACTCTCACTGTCTGCAGGTCATCACTTCTTGCCTCACCGGAGAGAAACAAAGGTAGTCTGATTGGTCATCACTACAACCTCACCACCGAGAGCACACTAGAGCACTAACGCTCAAAAGTCAAGGCACCTCACACAAACGTGGTGCACAAATAGGAAGCAGAGAATGGAGGGGGTCCAATCACAAGAAATCTTAACAAAAACCCTTCATCTCATAACACAACACGGGATTGACTCTACCACCATTTGGCATTTGACATAAGAGGAGTTTGTATCTAAGTCCTAAGCTACTAGGATCACCAAGAATAGGATCAAACTACCTCTCCTAGCCAAAGCTACATGTGTATAGATAACAGTGGCACAATCACTAGGACAACAAGTGAGGGTGGACCAGTTGGCTAGGTTACCAGTCTAGGAACAAGAGATCTAGGGGTCAAACCCTGTTGCGCACAATCTAGCAGGAAAGGCAGATTTTGCCAACCAATGACCAAGATCTACTCTAAACTAGCTAGCCGCACGCTAGCAAGCTAGCTTGCTGGCCCTTCTAGGCCTTTGTAGCCTCTCATAGCCCATAGTCCTATGCCTCAAAGCCTCGAAATGCCAAAATTCAGCCAAATGAGGCCTTTCTTGTTGCCACTTTGAACCTCCTCCAAAATTGGCAAAACTTCTCTAAATCTGCAAAACTCCTCCAAACTAGCAAAACTCCTCCAAATCTGACGTAAATCCCAACCAAAATCTGACATAAACCCTAAAGATGGTGGTCCGCCAAATCCCTTGCTAAATTTCCACTCAAGCCAAATTGACAAATAAGTTTTTCCAAATCACAATTTCATGAGAAGAGCTTCCCAACTCCACCTTCAATTTGACTTTGTGAGCCCAACTCGCATCAAATTAGGCCTGCCTTCACCTCTTGAGCTCAAAATCACAACACTGCTCAAAAATTGCTCCTTCTCTGCTCAAAATTTGGCTAGTGCTTCCGCACACCGTCCGCCTAACTGCCAAATTTGCATCAACTAAACGAGCTTCTGGACACTAGGGAAACACTGAACTTGAATCTAGCTACCAACGATCCACCGAGCTTGGAGATACCACCAATGTAAAAGACCGAATCCGAGGAGAGAAATAGGAAAATGGAAACTCACATTGGGACACTTGAATGAGGGAAAACTCTGAATGCCTAGCATGAGCTTTGGCCTTGGTATTTATAAGTAGCATACAAGACTCTTGAAGCTTCTCAAGAAGCTTCCTTGAACCGCTTTCTTGGAGTGCAAGCCAAGTTAACTAGGAAGCTTCTCAAGAAGCTTCTCTAGAAGCCGCCTACTTGGCGTGCAAGCTAAGCTAGTTAGAAGCTTCTAGAAGCTTTCTTTTAGAAGCTACCTACTTAGGGTGCAAGTTAACTAGTTGGGAAGCTTCCCAAGAAGCTTCTTAGATGCTTCTAGAATATTCTAGGCTATTTTGTCTTATTCTCTACTTTGTAAGCCCGACTTCTTAGATGCTTCTAGAATATTCTAGAAGCTTCCTTCTAGAAGCTACCTGCTTAGGGTGCAAGTTAACTAGTTGGGAAGCTTCCCAAGAAGCTTCTTAGATGCTTCTAGAATATTCTAGGCTATTTTTTCCTATTCTCTACTTTGTAAGCCCGACTAACTTCGTCTCTAAACTCCATATTGTTACATATTCCTCCGCCGCTAGTTGGTGACGTCCTCGTTGCCAGTAAAGCTTCAAAGTCCTTGATGGCCATCTGTGCATTCTGGAGGTGAGAAAGAGGTTCCCATGTGACATCATGAAGGGGATACCCTTTCCAAAGGACCTTGTACTCCGTATGTTGGCGACGGCCTCATTGAATATGGCGACGCGCAAGGATACAATCAACTTTGTACTCCTCATGATCATTGATATGGATAGGAAGAGGAGGCGGTTGGACTCGAGAGGAAAAGGAAGAAGGGTTAGGAACAAAGGGTTTTAAATTGGAAACATGAAAGACAGGGTGGATACGCATGTGACAAGGTAAGGCAAGTTGATAAGCAATAAGAGAGATAATGTGGGTGATATCAAAGGGTCCTATCCAATTAGGAGCAAGTTTACAAACTTGGGTATCAAGTGGGAGAGGGAGGTTACTAGAGGATAACATGACTTTATCACCAACTTCAAAGGTGAGATCATGACGATGATGGTCCGCATATTGTTTTTGGCGATTCTAAACAACAAGGAGGTGAGATTTGGCTTGTTGGAGAGATTAGGATATAGTGGTCAAGAATGTAGAAGTATGAGGAACCTAAGAGGGATGGGGAGCAAGAAGAGAATCTGGAACAAGCGGATCTTGGCCAAAATTGAGAAAGAAGGGAGAAAATCTGGTGCTTGCCTGTTTGGAATTGTTGTAGGCAAATTTTGCAGCTGCAAGACATTCATCCCAGTTGGTATGGTGGACATTGACAAAGGTCCGCAACATATCCTCCAATATACGATTGGCGCGTTTGGTTTGTCCATCAATTTGAGGATGATAGGCGTGGATAAAGCAAGCTTGGTGCCGAGTATCTGGAAGAGTGCTTGCCAAAACTTCTCGGTAAATCAAGGATCTCGGTCAGAGATAAGTACACATGGCATCTCATGATGCTTGAAGACATTGTTGAAGTAGATTTGCGCTAAGGTTGGAGCATCCACGGTATCACAGGTTGGTGCCAAGTGGATTTGCTTACTAAGCTTATCCACAAACACCACAATTGCGGTATGTCCTTGTTTTGTCTTTGGCAAGGATGTGATGAGATCCAAGCTCACATGCTCCCAAAGAGCGGATGGAATGGTGAGTGGTTGAAGGAGTCCACTCAACTTCTGGTTGTTGGCCTTGTTCCATTGGCAACTTTCACATGATCGAACAAAGTCTCAAACATCTCGTGTCATGTTGGGCTACCACCATTGGCGTTGGAGGGTGCCTAAGGTCTTGTCCACTCCCATGTGACCAGCTATTGGTAAATCATGGGCTTCTTGAAGGCGCACAAGTCGAAGATTACCTTTGGTTGGAACATAGATCTGGTCTACATGGAATAAAAGGCCTTCCTTGAAAGAGAAGGTGTCGTACTCCTTGTCGCGTGCTGTCAGACGACCGTGTACCATTTGGAAGAAGGGATCTTGTTGTAGAGCTGATTGAAACTCATAATGGATCTTAGGGTCAATGGACACCGTTGTAATTGCCACCGTGATGAGAGGAAGATCCTTCAAATCAGGTCGTCGTGATAGAGCATCGGAGATGACATGGAACCAACCTGGTTTATACTCAAGTTTGATGTCAAACAATTGGAGTTGCTCTTCCCATCGATGATGCCGACTCTTCATGTGCTCCAAGTGTAAGGTCTGCAACAATGGTTTGTGATCAGTTTGCATGATCACTTGTTTCCCCAAGAGATAATGCCTCCATACCTTGAACGCATATACCATTGCAAGTTGTTCTTGATCTCGAGCAGAGTAATTTCTTTCAATTGCATTTAGTTGGCGAGACACAAAGGCAATAGGATGTAGTCCATTTGGAAATTCCTGTTGCAACACAGCTCCAATTGCAAAGTTAGAAGCATCAAAATCAATCACACAAGGTAGTTGAGGATCATATGGTTGAAGAATAGGTCTTGAAGACACCATATGCTTTAACTTCCGGAATGCTTCTTCATGCTTGGTGGTCCACTGGAAGCTCGAGTTCTTTCCTAAGAGGTCAATCAATGGTGCAGCCATGTGAGCATAATAGTGGATGAACCGTCGGTAAAAACTGGCCAATCCATTGAATGCTTGTACTTTTGTAGCATCCTTTGGGGTAGGCCAATCAGTAATGGCCTTGATCTTCTCTTCTTCCATCTTGATCCCCTCTGATGAGATCTTATGACCCAAGAAGGTAACCTTCTTCTGCCAAAAAGCACATTTTGACTTCTTGCAGTAAAATTTTCCATTGTCGTAGTCGTCTTAGGACTTCTCGCACATGAATCTTGTGTTCTGCCTCTGTCCTACTATAGATTAAGATTTCATCTAAGAACACTACCACGGACTGATCCAATAGTCCCTCCAACACCCGATGCATCTGATCCATGAAGACTACTGGAGCATTAATGAGTCCAAATGGTAGAACTCTCCACTCAAAATGTCCATACCTTGTGCAAAAGGCAGTCTTTTGCACGTCCTCTCCTTCAATAGGAATTTGCCAATATCCGCTACGAAGATCCAGCTTGGAAAAGTAGCGTGCTCCACTTAATTGGTCAAGCAGGTCGTCGATCCAAGGCAAGGGATATGCATTCTTCACGGTTTGCTTATTAAGCCCACGGTAATCAATACAAAAACAAAGTCCTCCATCCTTCTTTGGAACAAATAGTACTGGTGCTCCCCACAGGGAGGTACTATGTCATATGAAATCCTTCTCCAACAACTCTGTAAATGTTGTTCGCAACTCCTCCAACTCCTTTGGTGAGAGCCGATAGATTGGTCTACTCACTGGAGTACTCCTTGGCAATAACTCAATCTTGAAGGGCATACCTTGATCGGAGGGTAATCCCTTTGGCAGATCATCCGGAAACACATCTGCAAACTCCTGAACTATCCGATCAACCGTTGCTTGATACGGCACCTGGCCCTCCTCAGATTGTTCTTGTGCAATCGGCTTGATCCACACCGCAAATACAGACTTATCTTCCTCCAAAGCTTGCTCTATGGCTGCTTCATTAACAAACTTCCCTTGTAGGGACTCATCTCTCTTCCAAGCTTGCTCCATGGTTGCCTTCTTGGAAAACTTCCCATCTTGGGCCTCATCTCTCTTCCAGATTTGCTCTATGGCTTCCTTCTCAACAAACTTCCCATTGTGGGACTGACTATTCTTAGATGTCTTACTCAGAGGTGCCAGACAACCTAATTGGAAATTCCTACCTTGGTGTTGTACTTGAATTTGACGTTGGGTCCAATCGAATTGAACTTTATGACGTTCAAGCCAAGGTAGACCCAGAATGATATCATAGTGTAGAGGTGCCATTACAAACCTCATACACTCCAAATACTCCTTCTCAATCTTGAAGGTAACAGGATGCGAGGTGCGGAATGCAGAACCTTTTCTACCATCCGCCATCATCAAACTACTTCCAATCACTAGCTTGATAGGAATATCCAATTCCTTTGCTACTTGCATAGACATGCAATTCTCTGAACTTCCAGAATCAACCAAAATCCTACAACCCCGATTAGATATCGTACCTTGCAAGTGAAGCAAACTTGCATAGGTCGAGCCTTCAATCCCATTGGAACTAATCAAGCTCACAATAGGCGGCTCAAAATCTCCTATTGGGATTCTTTGTATCCTTGATCATTCTTTTCCACAAACTCCATCTGGGCAACTTGTCGAGATTGCCCATTCCTAAGTGGACATTCAGCAATGCAATGTCCAACTTGGCGACAATAAAAGCAACCTCCATTTTGTCATAATCTTTCTCTATCTGTTGTGCCAAGTGGTCTTTGTTGGATAGCATCAATCTCCATTGGTACCGATTCTTCCACTCGTGCGTAGTGTACTGGTAGGCCTTGTGCAGGTTGAGGTCGAGACCAATTTGTCGCAACCAAGGAATCAAAATGCTCAGCCAATTGCATAGCTTCTTTTATGTTTTGTGGCTCTCACATGGTCACCTCCAATTTAGTTCGTGACTTCAATCCTTGCACAAATTGATCTAGAACTTCACCTTCTTGGACATCTGGAATTTGCATGATGATGTTCGGAAATTGTGTGATGTAGCTTCTCACTGAGCTAATCCGCCTCAACTCCGCCAATTTATCTTGTGCGGCTCGGGTGGCATTTATCATTTGAAATCGACCAAGTATTGCATCTTTGAATTCTGCCCATGTCAAAATTGGTGTAACAATTTGTCATTTAGCTCTTTCTACTCAAAATTGCCACCAAAGTTTTGCCACGCCATCCAATTGGCTAGAAGTCAAGAGAATTTATTTCCGCTCGTCTTGAAGATTGGTGGCTTCAAAGTAACGTTTGCAATCAAACAAAAAATTCTCCATTGTGCCTTGAAGATTCTTGCTTTCAAACACCTTGGGTTTCGGAAATCAAATGTGATCTTCTCCATCTCAAACTGGCGCTCTGTCTATCTGTTCTTGTCGTTGTTGGTCTTGTTCATCCAACAATCGAGTAAGATGCTTGATTTTTTGTTGCATTGCAAGGATAACATCCGGTATTGCCGCCATCGCTACTACTCTATTCCATTACACTCAATTTATCTAGTTGATTAACACATAGATACAACACGTCCACTATTCTCCATAAGTTACAACTGGAAGTATCAAAGGTTCCTCTGACATAGTGATCATATGTAGAAAATCCTGCCCAAAGTGCGAGGTGATGAATTGTGTGAAACGATGCTTTGGTAATATTTGGACATGAAAGTCCCAATGGTTTGGTAGAAGTGGATTTGGTGGTCCATAAATTCCATCCATCCTATTCCTGCTCTGATACCAATGTAAAAGACCAAATCCAAGGAGAGAAATAGGAAAATGGAAACTCATATTGGGACACTTGAATGAGGGAAAACTCCGAATGCCTAGCATGAGCTTTGGCCTTGGTATTTATAGGTAGCATACAAGACTCTTGAAGTTTCTCAAGAAGCTTCCTTGAGCCGCTTTCTTGGAGTGCAAGCCAAGTTAACTAGGAAGCTTCTCAAGAAGCTTCCTTCTAGAAGCCGCCTACTTGGCGTGCAAGCTAAGCTAGTTAGAAGCTTCTAGAAGCTTCCTTATAGAAGCTACCTGCTTAGGGCGCAAGTTAACTAGTTGGGAAGCTTCCCAAGAAGCTTCTTAGATGCTTCTAGAATATTCTAGGCTATTTTGTCTTATTCTCTACTTTGTAAGCCCGACTAACTTTGTCTCTAAACTCCATATTGTTACAACCAACACTCACAGTTCCTGCACCTGATTTCCCCCTGACTTCACTTCTCTGATGTAATTAGATTGCTTACCACTCTCATCTCAACTCAACTCAGATCAGTACTTGATCTGTCACTCTATAAACTGCCAACAATTGGGCACTGATTACAGTCAAGCCACACCCACTCAAGCATAGAGAATCCAGGTGACACTTGCCGGCCTCTGTCCACCATAGCCAGGAACTCGAAGGCTCAACATCAGAGAAGTGAGCTCTTTGGAGCTCACTTCAAAACTATACCCCCTGGACTTGAGCTAGCACTGAAACCCTAACGGTCCCATTGATGGCACACTCGATGGTGCGAATGGTGCAAAGTGACGGTGGGCCCCACCATGAAGTCAGTACTCCAAACACCAAATCTGACCGTCGGAAAGTAGTCTCTGAGATATTGCTAAAATAACTCTAACTACTATCAGTGGAACTCTAGTGTCCGAGCATCTAGACGTGGCACTACAAATGGCGTGACACTTTTCATGAGATAGATAAAGCTCTTTCTACTATAATCATGCACAAAGGAAATATAGTAGGCTGCTCCACTCCATGACTTCTCAATCATGTATCCCCATATATCAGAATGTATGACATCTAGAAGACTAGAAGCTCTAGATGAAGATTTCTTGGGAATAAGAGCCTTGTGTGCCTTACGTTCTGCACACCCAATGCAAAACTAAAATTTTCCTTCGGGATCTAGTTTCAACCCATCCACTACCTTCTCTAAAGCATATAGGTTTTGCACTGACAAGTGCTCTAACCTCAAATGCTAAAGATGGATATCATTTCTGGTTTTGGCTACCAATGCAGAATCAGAACCATCACCTTCCATCAACTTGAACAACTTCCCTTTGGCAGTACCATACCCAAGGACCAGCTCTCCTTTCTTCAAAGTACATTGATCTATGTTGCTTTCAAACAGAACATCCACACCATGCTCCATGAGGCTATGTATTGATATCAAGTTCTTGGTGTAATCTAGAACATACATTACATTTTCCAAATAGCCTTTTTCAAAACATCCCATGAAGACAAGAGGAACTTTGCCAGTTCCTAACATTAGATTCAGAATCCCAAGTCCACAACAAACACTCTTGGGAATCTTTAGAGGTTGAAGAGTTGAGAACAACTTTTTTTGATAATAGATATGAGAGGTGGCTCTTGAGTCCAAGAACCATCCAGAACCGTTTGAGGACAATTGTGATTCTACCAACATTCCACAATCCAGCTCTTCTGCTAAGTACCCTTCCTCATTGCTGACTATCTCATGGCACTCCTTTGAGTTGTAAGTTGAACTCCTAGATTTTTGTCCCTTTATTGGTTGAGGTCTCTTGCCTACCATCTTCAGCTCTTGTTCTCTCCTTTCTCCTCTCTTGGGACATATGGGTGCAATATGAATTTTCTCATGATAGAAATAACAAGTCCTGTCATCAACACTACTTACTCCTTTACCAGATTTACTCACTCTGGTCTGCTCTGGTTTGCTCTGGTTTGCTCACTCTTCTATCTAGCACTCTTCTTGACTAAGAAGAAGCACTGAACAGAGCAGCATCTCCCTGCTCATATAACTTCAGCCCTTTGTCTTTCTTGTGTCTGCTAAACACCAACAATTTGTGTATCACATAATCCCATGTGACAGTTCCAACAAGTAAAACTTGCAGAGCTACTAGGATAGAGTCATAGCTTGAAGGAAGACCATCTAAGAGATGATTGATCTCATACTTCTCTATAAGTACAACCCCATCCTCGTTGATACACTTGCAGAGTTTCTGTAGTTTTGGCAGATAATAGGTGAAATCTTCACCTTCCTCCAATCTCAAGTTCTTTATTGGAGACCAGACTCGATAGGAGGTCTCTTGCTACTCAACAGTGTAATAGTTCTTGATTTTTTCCCAAATCTCCCAACTCCAAACATACGTATCTACTAGGTCTCTAGCTGGCTCTTCCACAGCCCTAAGCAGAAACCTCCTAGTAGTAGAGTGCTTGACTCTCTCTTCCTTGTTGGCCTCTAGCTCATCTATATCATGAGCTTCTAATGTAAACTCTAGACAGTCATAACTGTCTAAGATAGTCTTCACATCCAAAGCCCAAGCTTTGTAGTTAATCTTTCCCAGTTTCTCTATCTCTTTGAGTTCTCCTATCAACCCCAATGGTGATTGTGGGCCCATAACCTGATAAGAATCATGCTTCCTACTCTTTGAAGTGGAAGGTCTATCACTCTCTTTTTTCTCTGTTGTATCAAACATCACTATTGCAATAATAGACCTCTCTCTTTGTATCACAACTCACAAGCATCAAATAGATTCTCTCACACAACACTAGTAGCCTCCAATACTAAGATATCATAGAACACTCCTGAGTGATATTAAGCAGCTCAAAAAAGAAATGTTGAGAATCACCCTTGTTGAAAAATGGACTGAAACAAGAAAAAAACCACTCTTATATACATTTAAGTAAACCCTAAGGGATTGTTTTGCTTAACCCTAATTAGGGTTACGCATCTCTTGATACTAAGTAGAAAATATTTAGTATGATTTCTAAAAGATTCTAACAAAATTTTAAAAACAAGAAAAATCTCTAAACTAGAGATTAACTAAATTAACATAACATGTCTTTGAGAAATTTTGAAGGAACCATATATCAAAATGTTGATACTAGTACTGCTCTTATGGAGATTATAACACCACTGCCAAAGGCGAAAGCGCAATATACTAGTATGAGAGTGGTATTGTTCACTTCTGAAACCGTCCCTGCAGTTGCAGGCGTAGACAAAGCCATCTAGTAATTGCTTGCAATCTGGAGTACTTGAAAAATTCACGTGTGACAAACATATGAGGGGTATCAGGGCACCCCTGCATACCGAAGTGAAAGAGGTAATATAGACGGAAGAGCGGATATGTCCCGTCTCTGCTTTCTCGTCTTCAACAAGCTGCTTCCGCTCAAATTTAGGGACCTCTTTAATGCTACCCTTGCGTGTCAGCTGCAAACTCTGACTCCCGGGTAGCTGCCCAGCGGCCACGTTGATTTATTATGTTCATCAAGGCTCTTACCCACCTCTTTGTTGTACCCAGTAGCACTCATGAAGTCTATAGCTTCGTTATGTGCATGTATCAAAGCACTAAAATCCGCTCCTGATTGCAGAAACTCGTCGTGTGTTCCACATAGGACTATCTTCCCACCCCGAAGAACCTGCACAAATTTCCGGTGCACAAACCATCATCGAGATGTTAACAGTAGAGCAACCAAACCTCTGCTTCTGCGTACATCCCTGCAAGTCATACAATGAAAACCTATGAAAGTCTCTGAACGATGGTCATACATTCAGAATCATTAGTATCTTCATCCAACATAACATGCAGAAGTTAAATGCGTGGCCCAACTTCTTAAGAAAGTCCAAGGGACAGGACAAAAGGCGTTTAACTCTTTAAAAGAGAAGAATGAACAACCCACCAGAATGAGATCCGCTGATGAGAGAAACTCCACTTGGTGAGTTACATAGAACACGGTCTTCTCCGAAAGAAGGCCAAGTTTACGACCCTGCGCACATGAGAGGCGGCTAGGACCATGAATTTACGACACTTGCACAGGTCTGTGGCTCGAAGAATCCAGACTAGAGAAGTGTGACTTGAGGTCCATCGAGAAATTCTCGGCAAAAACCTAGTAAACACAAAGGATTACGCCTAGTCCGTTGTTTAACTTGTAGGGTCACCTAGTCGTCATGAACTTGGTATTATATCGTTACTCCTTAAGTAGTTTGTATGAACACGAGGTTGTCTAGTCTCGAAGGGGAATTCGAAAATCTCATCTGAGCAGCAGCTAGTTTTCCTACGACCAATGTGAACTAGACCCACCGTAAACAGATCACTGCCAGTATGAGTGTCGACAGCACTGAATGGATCATCTAGAACATAAACGTCTGCGTTTGATAAACGGCCCGTGCAAGCTGTATTCGTTGCTTTTAGCCCCCGCTCAAATTGATACCTCTTTGACCAATCTCTGTCTGGTCCCCGAATGCGAGGAGCTGCATATCTTTCTCATGTGCACAAAGTTTCAGAGTCTCTTGATATCTTCTCCTGTCCATGGCGCTCCCGAACAAGGTGGTCTTCAACCTTTCCACTCTGTATCCACGGAGTCTGAGGTACATACGCTGTTCTTCCAGATATTGAGACGGAACATGACAAACTCATTAGCCGTAAGGCGCGTAACACATGTAAAGAGAAAAAGGCAGCCACATAGAAGAAGCCCCCACACATGAAGACCCCATCAAGCGTTACAAGGAGAGACAAAACGTAAAATGAGGTAAAATGGTGCTAGACCCAATAGTTTTGATACGAAAAATCTGCAGTACACATGTCGGAAGATTATAAATTACTGAAACATTCGAAAATATTCACCTAGAGTGATTACTCCCCCCTCTGGATTGCATCAACCCATGTTCTCGTTTCAATAAATTTCACCCAAGGTGATGGCTTTACTATTAAATTGCACCAACCAATGCGCTTTGTTGAACACTGAACGCAGCTCTCCTATGGATTGCATCAACTTGTCTAAAGTACGTACTTGTAAAAAAACCTTTAACCCCACACGAGGAGGACTCGGACCCAGTTAATCCAAACGCTATCCGAGATTTATATAATCTATAAAAAAATCTATAAATTACTTATTGGAGCATCCGAACACTTTCACCTAGAGTGTTCGCTTTCTATGGATTGCGCTGCCCATTCTCTCTCTGTTGAACAATAAACACATGTTGTCGAAAATATGT
Organism: Lunularia cruciata; assembly: GCA_948567375.1. Lineage (NCBI taxonomy): Eukaryota > Viridiplantae > Streptophyta > Marchantiopsida > Lunulariales > Lunulariaceae > Lunularia > Lunularia cruciata. The sequence goes on from OX419760.1 coordinate 13,884,133, forward strand.
ACTTGTAAAGTAACTTTTAACCACACGCGAGGAGGACTCGGACAGTTACCTCAGGGGTTGCTGACTGCAGTTAATGAAATTTGGTAGATGAGTTTAACCCATTGCGGCATGATAGGTGCTGGATTTAAAATGACAGGATCCTCGCGGGGACGGACAACAAATCTTGCTCTTTACTCCCAAGTCTGCCTCGTCGGATGGCTTGGTTTCCTTCTCGTCGGCAACCAACACTGGGATGAATCAAAGTTGTATTGCAGATTAATAGGTTCCAAGAAATTTTTCGTATGAGCATCATGCAAATCAAGTCAAGGTCATAGTGTAGATCGTAGGGCGTTAGTTTCTGGGGTACTACTTGGCTCGATTTTTCACTTTCGGGGTCGTTCAAACTTCGCAGGCAACCTCCGAGGTCCTGAATGCCACATAAAATTAGCCCTGTTGGCAAACTTCATTGATATGGTAAGTGATTAGTTTATGAGATGAGTTAATGGTGTCGTTTCAGCCTGGAGCGTTTGAAACGATCGCTCTTGGTGGTTCGAATTTAATACCGTTGCAATTCTTTCCTAACACCGCGTTTAAACTGGATGGGTATGAAGCGTAGATTGGAAGCTTTTAAAGGCATTACATCGAAATTGGTGTTACAGAAATAGTCCTGTTACCCCTTCCGAAAAGAATCCAAAAGCAATTTTCTTCTTCGCTCACATCTGTCGGCTATGACAACCATATCACCTATGGTGCAATCAAGGAACTTGGGACAGAAAGGTGAGGATTCGTTGACGACTGCCTCTTCCGAAATTTCAATCATAAGAACAATGTCTAGCTGGCCGGAACTTCACTGCCAACTCACCCTGACGGGCCACGTCAAGAAGAAAAGGATATTGTTAAGTCTTTGTGTCAACTTAAGTCGAAGTGCCAATTTGGGAAGCCGTTAAGTAATTAACCTCTCACATGCGTAGACAACCCGGCCTAAAGTAAAACCAGAAAAGAAAAGAGAGAAGGCGATCGCGTGTGATAACAAGAAGGATAGGAAAACAAGCCGTACAAGGAGAAGACATGGAGTAAAATGGAGCTAAGCTCCTCTAGTATCGGTAACACGAATCTGCCGTTCGGCACCTATCTGAAAAGAGAATCGCCTTTTTCCATCTGAAAAGAGAAACATACAAGGCGCCGAGAAAAGCGTAAGAAATACAAGAAAGGGAACAACCAGTAAAGGGAGAAAGAAAGGACGAACCGCGTAGAATAAATGAAGCACGTGAAGACCCCATCTAGTAGGGTAAAATGAAACTAAACCCCAATAGAGTCTTTACGAGAAATTTATCCCATTGTATCTAAGATAATAGAACTATATAAATAGTGTAATCTATAGAGAATTGAAACACCCGGTTACGTTTCAACTAGTGTGATTATTTTTCTATGGGTTACATTTCGCCCGTAACTTTAGATAGAAATATAGACACATGTTATCTAAAATATATTATATAATATAAAAATGTTAGGGCTTCAACTCTAGTACATTTTTGTCCGTTTCTAGTATTCTAGTACGGTCCTGGTCCGTCCCATATTGAACACCCTGTCCCCTCGCGATATAATTCTAAGGCTAGAAAAACAAAGAAATGACCTTAATGCATGTAGTGCGATTCGTCGAGTTATTATGAATCACCGAAACACCGGGCAAGCCCGCATCGGTCTTTTATCTAATAAATACATCCTTTCCAGAAGTCGGGAGTTGGTGCACGTATTAGCTCTAGAATTACTACGGTTATCCGAGTAGCAAAGTACCATCAAAGAAACTATAACTGATTTAATGAGCCATTCGCAGTTTCACAGTACAAAAGTGTTTATACTTACACATGCATGGCTTAATCTTTGAGACAAGCATATGACTACTGGCAGGATCAACCAGGTAACCAACCTTCACGACGCCCCCCACGAGGCCTTATGCAAATTCGACTTGGCAGCCGGGCCGCCTCCTCGGGAGCGCATCTTGTCGAGCCCCGGAGGGCTTGACGGAATGCCTGAAACTTGAGAGTGTTGTGTTGCCCGAGACGTGCCCTGAGCGCCAAACGAGCTCCGCGGAGGTGACAAACGAGCACCTGCCCTGGCACCGCGCGCCCTTCCTTCGCACCCCCTTTTGATCCTCACGAGACGGAGGGTCCGAAGACCGCACTCACTTCGTCACGATGGTTGAGGGACAAGCACCGCCGCCACGGTGGGCGGAGTCTCGTTCCCCAAAGCCAGCGCTTTCCTCCGGTCGATACCCTTCGGAACGTAGCGCTGCCTCTCATCACAAAAACATCTCGGTCGAAACCGTCAGGGGAGTGCTCGGTCGGGCCGGGCTCCAAAAAAGAGGCCGATGCTACTTACGACGCACTTCGCTTACACCCATGGCGCATCGAGATCTTAGTCTCGAGCCCTGTGGGGCTGCCCGAGAGCGGCCTGAAGGCTGACCCAAGTTCACAGTCCACCGCGGGAGGAATCTGCTTGGTTTACTTGGCCACTCGGCCGGGTCAAGGAGTCGGATGTCATCTATCATCACTCGCATGAGGAACGTGAGCCCCGGACATGAAACGCGCCCTTCCACCGTGAAAATCTTCTGGGCTTGCGCCCGCACGATAGCCGCGGGCGAGAGAGAGACGGCTTTGAGCCCCCCTCCCCGTCTCGTCCTTTTTTGAGAAGATTTGCAAAGCTTTCGGGACGCCCACATTCCGAGACGCACCTTTCCTGTGGAAAGCGCTGCCCGTGGACACGGACGGAGGATTCCAAGATGGAGTGCCAAGGGAGGAGCACCGCTAGCGGCATCTCGTTCCCTCGCCGACCCACACGCGAGCGCGGATATCGTCGTCACTCCTACGAGACCCGACTTCGACCGTTTGCCGTCGGGATTCCTTCGCGTCTTCCAATCCAGTGTAACACTGCATCCGCCGGTCACGACGCACCCTCGGCCATTCTTGAATCGAGTTTGTGCTCGATACGCCCTACTTAACGATCCAGTGTTCCATGAGCATGTCATCGCGACGGACGACGGTGGAGCGCCGGACTTCGGCCGATACACGAGAGCCTCCTATCAGATGGGAGACTCCCGACCCCGGCTAAAGCTAGCGCTCCTACACACACCGCGTGCACCTGAGCCTTTGCAACCTTCGTGTATGGACACAAGCCCCGCAAGAAGCAGCGCCGCGGAGAACCGCAGCGCCAACTCCCGTTGAGAACCGATGTCCGGCTACAAAGCGCCCCCTGCGGACATCACATCAAGGAGTGAATTGAGCTCTTCAAATCGATCCACGGGATGAACCCCACGTCACTCAAATCCGACATGCCGGCTAGACATGGTCGAGCTCCACTCCCTAATTGGCGCCTTCCGGGTTAGCTCCGTACCCGTGCAATCGGGACAATCATCCACCAGGTCTACTTGGCAATGAGTTAGGACCATCCCCTGATGTCGCCAGCCCCCCTGGGACCGCGCCGCAAGCTATGTGATCTTGAAGACCATGTGATCTGCGGCCAGGCTCCCCATCGAAGGGAATGGGGAATCACAAAAAAGGGAACAAACAGTAAGGTAAGACACTGTCACCATGAGGTTCACGGCAGATCCGGAAGAGGAACTCGCGTCCTGATGGTCTTCACAACTTCCGTTGACTCAATAACTGCAATGTGTGCTCGTGTCACTCACTGGACAATTTTACCACATTCTGTGGATTGAGCTTCTTTAGGCTATGTGCTTCACATGCACGAAGAAAAGAAGGAAATACAAGGCACTGGAAAGTGCAGAAGTGAAGAATGAATGTGGTTCCGAGAACTGTGTCACGAGAAAGGATCCCGGGAACTTGATCGTGGATCAATATGGCCGCTGACAGGTAGGTGGGCAGACAAAAGAATTGCTATGGAATTCTCGGACCCTAAGTCCCCTGGGCTTTGTACCATACCCCCAGACAACACTAGAAAAAGAATATGAATGATCACAGTCGACTTGGCAACAAATTCAACAAAATTCTTTCACCTGTGTAAAGTCGAGAATCGACCGGCGATCTAATTGACCGCGACCTTATGTCACGTAACCCCGAGGACAATGCGAAGCCAGAATGAGCAGATCGACAAAGCGTATCGGTAGATCGTTCTTGCGTCAAGTCGTATTGTGGCAGACTATGATCAATTGTTTGTGGAAGCTCGCTACGTTTTCTTCTTAATAATGATTGACTATGGTGCATCAAAACCGGTAGAAAGAAAACAAAGACCGTCACAATGACAGGTCACATATGGAGAAGAATGAGAAGAATTTCCTTCTGAAGGAGGTTCTCATTTACATCTAAAATTAGTCGATATATTTGTGGTCCGTATTCTTTTCACGGAGTCGCTCCCATAATCCGGAAAAAACGTGGGGCAGGCACCTTATAGTTTACATTCAGCTCTTGTATATTTAGAACGATGGGAAATTGGTTACAGAATGGTAGTATGAGTGCACAGACTTCATATAGCTTTCTAATAATTTCAGTCAGCACATGCTACACCACGTTACCTACAGAAAAGAAGAAAAACAGACATTGACAATTTGCGTAGGATGTGCGTTCCTTCAAGTAACCAGCGTCACGTATACGCCCTTCAGAACAATGTTGTCACTAATTAAGAGGTTAGTAGAACTGTCAATCACGAGCTAGAGTTTACTGCGTTTTTGAGGGTCGATCAATCACAGATTTCTATCATCAGCGCGTCGCTGTATAAGCACTATAAGTAGTGAAGGATTTTAGATTGTGGAATCCGTCGATTTGGATTATTGACGCAAATATTTGTTTCTATCGTGCTGCAAGCAAAACATTACTGTTGTTGATTAGCATGATTGGAGTGGTGAACATGCTTATCGTGCTCTTATCTGCTTCTCATCAGCTCGTTACAAAAATGCAGCCTGATCAGCTGATCTTCTTGATTCCACGTCCACAAATTGCACAACATTCCTGTTGCTTCACTGTTTCTATTCCCGAAATGTATTCGAAGCAACGACTTCTTCTTGATTTACCTAACCTTTACATTCCAGCGTATTCGGTACTTTCCCTGTTCACGTACTCGGTACATTCCAGCGTACTAAAGCGACTTCCACGTCTCTCTCTCTCTCCTAATACAGTCCAAGTAGCAGAAATTTGACTATTAGAAGACATACTTTGCCGTTATTGGGAATTTCACGTCTCTCGCTCTCTTCTGATACAGTTAACAAACGGCAGAAATTTGACTATGAGAAGGAATACTTTGGGACCATCACCGCGGTTGTCGACAACGCTTGCGCGAAATCATTTAATGAAGATTCATCCTATGTCTTCGTGACAAGAGATTTCATCATGTTTGATTCCCTCACGCCGAAACTGGTGTGAAGGACGACTGGACCCTAACGTATCAACTTAAGATTTCATTTGTGGACTCATCTTCAAACGGCATGACATCACGTTCATTAGTTCAAGTGATGGCTCTTTCCCTGTTCACGTCTACACTTTTGTCTTTATGTGATGGCCGTTTTTTCTCTCAAAGATTAGAAAAGAAATTAGTAATTACTTTAATAATTCCTCTCATTCGCTAGAAAAGGAAGCAACCCTCTTTAGTTCAATTTCTGATTTTGCACTTGGAACTGATCCTCTGCGGAACCGTTTCTTGGCTCATGAAATAAAAGTTCTTGTACTCTGAATAAAACTGAGGACAGAGTGGTTCACAATATAGAGACCGCAGAGAAAGGTGGGTTTCAGACATGCCGCGAAAGCTAGACACAATCAGAGAGGAAAAGCTGATTAAAATAAGTTTGTAGGTGTGTCAAAAATCACAGTGCAGAGTAGGGTGATCAGAACGAAATTGAACTCTGCAGTCAAATACAACAGATGATTATAAGCAAGTGCTTTCACTTTTGGGGGATAACACAAAGACTCACATCAATTCCCTTGAAAATAAGTGATTCAAAGGAAACACTTTCCATTTGTCCTTCGGTAAACTAAATTGTAAGAGATTTTTCCTCAGCGTGCTCCATGTCTTACCTACTTCCTCTGGATCGAAGCGGTAATTGTACACAGGCTGACATTACGAGAAGGTGTTGGATAATATAACTGGGAACTGAAGTTCCTACTTCACTTCTCTGTGTAGATTGGTGGCACTAAAAAGAAGTTATCTGGTGAGTGCCACAAGTTTCGGCTTCCCGCTGGCTACATTCTAGGTCGTGTGTATATATTTATATTATACGTGACCAGACTTGTTTAGCTTGTTCACTCTGATTCTCCTTTTCTGTCAAGGAGGAAATATCTTCTCCGCAGTTACCTCGGGGCAAACTTGCAGTCGAATTGACGGACTTAAATTAGTACACGCGAGTGATCCTAATCTGGTTACGTGAATGTTGTTTTCCACTCTCCTCTCTCCATAAGCGACTGTCCTATGTGGCTTCTGGATGTCGGGTGTGCATGTACGATCGAATCCATTCGTTCATTTCGTTTCATTCTCATCCGTGAATTGAAAGGCCAGATGTAGAACAGTCTTGAACAGTCAATAACGCTTTGTTCATTGTATTCATGAACACAATGACTTGCCGTTGAGTATTTGGCTGGTTAAATAGTTTCGCTGATCCTCAGTGCCGATAACATCTAGATTTACAAGATCTTCCTATCTCCACAAAACGCAGGTGTTGTACTTGGATTCTCTTAGCTAGAGTGGGTGTGGCTTGACCATAATCAATACCCAATTGTTAGCAAATTATTGAGTGACATATCAACTACTGATATGATAGAGTGTGATTCGAGTTGTGTGAACAAACTAATTACATCAAAGAAATGAGAATCAAGGGGAAATTGAGTGCACAAATTGAGGGCGATATGTCCAAGCCCAATGGATCATGGTACCTTGATTGTAGTTCTGGTTTCACTAAGAGTGATTGTGTGTGGGAGTGCTGGCCAAATTTGGAGCCAAAGAGAGAGAGTTGATTTCAAGCGGTAGTGTTCATTTTGAGCTTAGGAGATGAAAACACGATCAATTTGGTGCAAGTTGAGCTCAAAAAGTCAAACTAAAAGTGGATTTGTGAACACATCCCCATGAATTTGTGATATGGAGTACCTCATCATTTCAATTTGGCTTGTGTGGAGAGTTTGGAGAGGATTTGGCGGTCAATTTATGTTAGATTTTATGTCAAATTTTGGCTGGAGTTTACGTTAGATTTTGGCTCGAGTTGGAGGAGCTTGGCTACATTTGAAAGAGTTTTGCTAGATTTGGAGATGGTTCAAAGTGGCAAGAAGAAAGGCCACGTTTAGCTGAATTTAAGTAAAATTTGGAAGAGTTTTTCTAAATTTGGAGAGGGTTCAAAGTGGCAAGAAGAAAGGCCTCATTTGGGCATTCAAAGGCTTAGAGGTATAGGGTTGTGGACTAGAGAGGCCTAAAAGGGCCAGCAAGCCAACTTGCTAGTGTGATGTGTGACAACTCGGCAAATATCACTTTTGCGGTAATCGGGTAAGTAAAGTTCGTTCCCGCAGAGATACGAGTCAAAAATGTCCAAATACAAAGTCAAAGTAACAATTTAGTTCTTCTTGGTTGTGTCTTTAATCTCTCAAGTAGAAACCACACCCAGAAGAGAGTAACAAGCCCTGATTTGCAGTCTTGTCACCAATTCACACTCCTTAATCACAACTCCATCAAATCTTTCCAAACAATCTTGATTGTGATGATTCAGGCTCTCTCGAAAACGGCACTTCACTGCAAAACAACTTTGCCTCAAAATTGTGTTCCACCCCTCCACTGAAGGCACAACTTACTCGATCAAAATTGCTTCACATCAACTTTGCAATGCACTCACAAATGCAGAATACTACCAACACTACAATTCCTCTCAGATCTATCAAGGCATTGTTTCGATTGCACTTCACTCAAGATCAAACACACAGAATGAAGATCAAGGCTGTGGAATCCAACATCCAACAAACACACTGACTTGCACTTTGAATTTCTCCAAACACTCACAAACACAATCACAAAGTTGATACTCGGAATCAAGCTCAAGCGACAAGTATTGCTTCACAGCACTTTGCTTTATCTATTCTCAGAAATTATGAGCACTAAACAACATGATATTGCAAATGTCACTCTTAAATAGTGAACAAATCGACAGTTCTAACAACTATTATGTTCTATAATAACTGTTCTAACCTGTAGATCCGAAATGACAATGCACCTCTTCATATCTGCCTCTTCAAATCTCAAATCTGTTACTATTCCGATCCGATGTCTACTTCTTCCTCGGCTTTCAAACCCGAACCCAAAGTAAATTTACTTCTTACTACTCTATCCTCGGGTTTCATATCTTCTACTTCTTCAACCAGATCTAGCAATTCTCTTTCCTAATCTAAAATTCCACTAGTGGGTAATCTATCTAACTCCTTATCTCCCGACCCACTCTTCTCTAATGTCTCCATCGGTAATTCCAAAGACATTTGCACTCTATGTTATCTACTTTGGGTTTTGCTCTAACATCCTTTTGAAGCTTTTCTATCTCTATTTTCACTAAGTCTAATCTAATTGAAATGTTGTCTTCTACTTCTAATATCTTCTTGTCTACACGAGTTCTTAACTTAATCAACAAGGCATTCAAATCAGTGTCTTTTGCATGTCTTTGCCTCGTCTCCTGCACTAACAACTTCAACTTGTGCAGTCTCATCTCTTCAATTTGAACGGTGGCCTCTGTACTCAACATTGCGTTCATCCTGAGGACTATCTCCTTCACCGGCTCCAATCTCATCTTTCTCTCTTGCTCTCAATCTACAAGCTAGTCCTCCTTGTACATCACCAACTCCTCTTTGAACTCAGCTTTCACCGTCTCCTTCTCCTTCTCCTTTTGAACAACCTTCTCCTCCTGACTACGAAGTAACTCTCGTAATCGATCTTCTTCTTTGTATCGTGCCGCCAACTCTCTTTGCCAGAGTTGCTTCTTCTCCTCGATACTCTCCATCACCCTATTGAGCTCTTGATCCTTTGCTGCTACTCTCGGCATAGCATGGATTACTTCTACTCTTGAATCAGCAAACTACTCCTTCAAGATTTCATACTCCGCTACGTGTTTCTCCCTTGCTATGTCACTCTTCTTCACAAGATCCTCTCGATAACTTACTTCTCTCTTCGGGTCTTTGATTACCTGACTTCTCTCTACTGCCTCCGCTCATAGTACTTCTCTTTCCTCCTCACCTCGGGTTATACTCTTCTTCAACTCCGAGTTCTCTTCTTCTAATTGCGCTAATACCTGCAATACAGTCTTTACCTCTGGACGAGTCGACTTCATCTCCTTCTTCCTGTGCTCCAATTTCACCAACAATGTGCACACCACCTTCCGCATGTACTCACTCCATCTCTTGCAACTACTTCTTCCTACATAGAAATCTCCTTCCTTACCTCTTCTTCACCCAATACTCGCCTTCTCCTTTGCAGTCTTCAAATCGGAATTGAAGCCTCACTTCCCGAGCTTTCTCCTACCTCTTCCTTTGCTTTACTCGGCCCCGCTTCACACTTTGCCTTACGTCTTGAGCGAACTCCTCGCTGTACTGTGATCTTCTTTTCTTCGGGCACAGTTACTTTGTCTTCCAACTGTGTGTTGTCTTTGGCTTCCATCTTGGCTTGCACTGCTTCTTTGTAGTCGTCAGTTGTTGGTGCCGATGTCATGTCTCCCCCTTCATCACTATCGCTACTCTTATCTCCACTCTACAGCATTAGCTCAGGCTCCTCCTTGTGTTCCAAGTCTTCAGTTTTTAGCTCAACATCTTCTTCTCAGTCTTCGTCCTCCGACTTGATTACCACCATACCTCACCTCGGGTTGCCTCTCCGCGTCTTTCGAGGTTTCTTGATGTCATCGGCTTCACCTTGCTGACCCCTCTTCTTTGACTTTGGAGTACTTGCTTCTATCTCCACGCTCTTACCCGTCTTCATGTAGTACTCATCCGTGCTCCGGATTTGAAGAATATACTGTTGTTCCTCCACGTCAACTTCTCTTCTCAAGTCGAGATGGAAGTGAGACACCATTCTGTTTCACTCCACCAAATTGAGCAAATTCAACCCGAGGTAGAAATGTACTGCAAACGGCACAATGTAGTGTGGAGGCGACTTATCCTGCAAATTCCACACCATTTGTCTCATCCTCCCATGGAAGTACCTTGCCCAATTAATAGGTTCTCTTGCAAACAACTTATGGAAGAACACCGCTTGGTGTTTCATCACATAAGTTGTTCTCTCCGGCTTCAAGATTGTCATGAGAGCACTCACGATCCCTCTCTTCACTGTATCCTTGTAACTCTCAACCTTATACCCATTCTTTGTTCTCTTTAAAGAGAAAGCATCTCTCACCTCTTGAGCCTCCTGAGCTATCTCTCCCTTCCCCAAGAATGTGGCTCCCTGCTCCAAGCTTGCCTCCTTCTCGAGTACGAGTCTCCAATCCGACTCAATCCAACAAGCTGGATTTCCTCTCTTCTCTTCTTCCTCGGGTCCATTGAGACACTTACTCTTGATGATTTCTGTCATGAACCCTGGAAAGCTTACATTCCAGTTCCATGCCAGAAATGTGATCCAAAGTCGGCTCAAGACTTCAATCCTTGCTATTACGTCTAACCTCCAAATTGCATAATCACTGTGAATTCGGAGTTCTTCTTTCCTCCTCCCATCTCTTCTACTTTCTCACTCTTGTGACTTCTCCCTTGTGCACTAACACGATTCCAACTCTATTTCCCTTCCCACAATCACCTGCAAGATGACTTCGCAACGGCAAAGGAAAATTACTCAACATTTCATCGTTGCAAGTTCAATTTTTATAGAGTTGCGCTTCTTCATCTTCTGTCACTTTGAGTTTCTACTGAGAAATCACACCTCTTGCATGCACCTGTCACTGTCAATCACCTTCATGCGTATGGGCCGCCGGTTTTGAACAGTCCCTTCTTGAATTTCTTGCCCCGACGAAAGGTGGCTAGACTGTCTTCGCCTCGGATTGAGCTCCCTCTCCCGATACAAAGACAATTTACTTTGGGTTGTTTGCTAACAGGGCATTTCCAAGTACTTTGCCTTATGACCCAAAGTCACGTTACCTCGGGTTTCATCCCGAAGACTCTTTTCTTTGCCTTCTTCGACCATACAGGCGCAATCCGACTTCTCTATATACTTCTTCTCCTTAATTTTGAAAAAAAACAAAAAGTGTGGGCACCACATGATGATAGCTAGTTTAGAGTAGATTTTGGTCATTGTTTAGCAAAATCTACCCACCTTGCTAGATTGTACATAACAGGGTTTGATCCCAAATCTTTGGTTCTTAGACGGGTGCCCTAGCCAACTAGTCCCTCACTTGTTGTCCTAGTGACTGACCATTGTTATCTATACACCTGTAGCTTTGGCTAGGAGAGACAATTTGATTCTATTAGTGGTGATCTTGGTAGCTTAGGAAGTAGGTAACTCCTATTATGTCAAATGCCAAACAGTGGTAGAGTCAGCACTATAGCACACATTTGTGCATGTGTATGGTATTCTGATATTTAGTTTGGCATTACAAGTACATGAGAGATACTATTTATATAGATAAAGGATGGTTCTACATTAGTCATGATTAGTTACAATTAGTCATAGCTAAGATAGAGAGGACCTTACTTTAGAGGAAGTAAAAAAGATGAGCACCACTATTTTGGATTCTAGTGTGTTGACTTGGTATATTCTTAGGTGTTTGGCTTTGAGGAAAGAGTTGAGAACTCTTGGACCAACAAGCCTTTTTGTTTTGAATTCTTTTATAGTCCAAGGATAGCCCATGTGAATGAATCTTTGATTTAGTGGTTGGGTCAAGATAAGACCATATGCTTAGGAGAATATTCCATGAGTATGGATATTCCTTTAGATTTTTGATTTTATTTGACTTTTAGCCTAGTAACTTGAGTTACTCTAATAAGTAGTAACTTTGGTGCGTAATTATTTCACAAGTATATAAACTAGGGGTGAGGAGGTACTCATCATCCTTTCATTTGCAACTATCTCTCTCTCATTGAGTTCTCTAGTGAGCAATGTCTTGAGTCTTGGAGTGTTAACCTTGGAGGAGTATGATGGAGTTGGAGTTCTTTGCCTTCTTAGTCCATGATGCACTACCATAATAGCCATTAGAGGTTCATCCTGAGTGAGAGACATGCTGATTGTATCCCTTTTGGCCCTAGACCCGTTGATTCTTTTTGCTCAACCTTGAACACTTATAGCCCAATGTTAATTTATGAGATGGAGTGTTTTTGTTTAGATTTCTTGTGATTGGACCCCTTTCATTCTTTGCTTCTTGTTTGTCTGAGGTGCCCTAACTTTAGAGGATTGGTGCTTTGGTGTGCTCTTGGTAGTGAGGCTAGAGTGATGACCTCCAGACCATGAGAGTACATGTTGTGATGGCAGGTTATAAGTTGCCTTTCCCCAAGTGTAGTTGTTGTAGTTAGAGCTACATTAGTAGGTGATGTTTGGTTGGTATGTTGGCACTTGGTGGGGCACTTGCATTGGTTATAATTACAAGTTGCAATTTCCCATTCCTTTGTCACAATGGAGTCTTTGGGGATTCTAGAGGAGATAACGCTACAATACATAATGGGTTTTCTTGGAATTGCACTGGATATCAACCTGTATCTCAAGTCCCAATGAGGAAGGAGATTAACTCTAAGTTTGAGTTTGATATAGGAGTTGATTCAGTTTAGAGTGCACTTGGTGTGTCTACACCGTTGTTATGAGACATGAACAAGATTTATGGGGCCTCCAAAGGCCCTAAGCATTACTTTGGTATGGTGGGTACCATTGAGTTGGATGACTTTATCTAGGAGTTTGATGGTTGGTGTGATTTGCAGCAGATGTGGAACCTGACTTTATTCACATCCTTCATGGCATGGAAGGGGTTATTTCAGCACTTGGATGGTCTATCAATGGATGACTATCATGAGTTCAGGAGAGCTCACTTGGAGGAGATTGAGTTTTGGAGATAGTATTGGTCCAAACCATGTTCCTATCACTTCATGCTTGGTTTCTAGAGATAGATTAGGCAATACTTATGAGTTCTAGCTCTAGTACCATTGGTGGATTTATTAGAGATGGTGGTATTATAGTGAAGGTACTACTATAGGAGGTGGTTTAGTATTGTGGTTTAACCCCATGATGGAGTTCTTCCATGTTTGAGGCAAAACTACCAAGGAGTGCAGATTGACAAGCTGAGGAGCTTGCAAGACTTCTAATGGAAGGCTAGAGAGAGTCTACATGAGGCATACACTTGCATGAGACGGCTGATCAGTTTTACTCAAGGAGTTATTGAGGCCCAAGCAGTCCAGTTTTGGTATGGGATATTGGATAGGGAGTTGCAATGTAGAGTCTATGATGCTATGTTGTTACATGCTACTTCAATTACTGGAAATAGTTTTTGGTTTGGCTGAGCATATTGAGCTAGTAACTATTTGGAGGAGAGAGTGGTGACATTTGGATTTGGTAGGGAGACCTCATCCATAGTGGTTACTTCTTCCAGAGTGCAATAGAGTGCACCATACCATGTTGGTTTTTGAGGATAGGGTGGACAGTCTAAATCCTATGGAGCAAGTGGAGGGTCTAGTGTAGTTAGACCCTTACCTTCAATTTTGGGTCAGCAACAACTAGTTAGTGGTGGTGTTGCTTGTTGGAATTGTGGTAGACCTCACCATAGGAGAGAGTGTACTCGTGGAAACGGACCTGATACCTCTAGTGCATCATAGCCAACACAAAGATAGTGTGAGCATTGCCACAGATTTAGTCACACCAATGACCGATGCTTTGACCTACACCCAGAGTTACAAAGTGGCAGGGCTGCTATGGCAAGTGGTAGAGGAGCTCTAGGTCATGGAGGAAGAGGTGGTAGATGTGGTGGTAGAGGATCCACACCTAGTACGGATGCAATACTTGCCCTTACTTCTGATACAACCATGGCTACTCGCATTGAGCAATTAGAGCAAAGATTGCCTAGCATAGCCATAGCTCAAAGGAGATCAGATTTGGATGTTGAGGCTTCCACCTCATATGTTGGTGATAGAGATGTCTTGGACTTCATGTGTGGATCAGCACAGGTGGATGCATCTGCTGTAGTGACCAAGAGTGCAATACGTGCTCGAGAGCCTAGAGGAGCATTAGTGGGGTTGGACCCCACAAAGAGGAGAGGTTGGTAGACAAGTCAGACTTCTCCAATCTTTTACACTCTCCAGGGCACTACATACAACATACATGTCTCCTAGATGTCCTATGAGCCGACATGTCTCTCACTCAAGATGAACCTCTGATGGCTATTATGGTAATGCACCATGGACAAAGAAGGCAAGGAATCACAATTCCATCATACTCCTCCAAGGCTAACACTCCAAGACTCAAGACATTGTTCACTAGAGAACTCAATGATAGAGAGATATTTGTAAATGAAAGGATGATGAGTACCTCCTCATCCCATGTTTATATACTTGTGAAATAGTTACGCGCCAAAGTTACTAATTACTAGAGTAACTCAAGTTACTAGGCTAAACATCAAGTAAAGTCAAAAAGTATAAAGGAATATCCATCCACATAACATCCACATGGTGTAACATTTACCTTTGGACTAATTTTTCACTTTGTCCTCAAAGTGAAAGTCTCTCTACCTTCTATGATACATCTTCAACTTATCATGGTTAATCCTATCAAAGTGTCTTCCTTCCAACTCCTTGAGATCATAAGTGTAATTGCCCCACATCTTCTCCACTATGAAAGGTCGAAAGTACTTAGGAAAAAACTTCTTTTGCTCTTGGATCAAATGGAATCAAAAAACATAACCCAATCACCTTCTTTGAAAGGCTCCACCTTCTTCCTGCCTTGCCTCTTGTCATAGCTCTCCTTTTTTTTCCTTTAGGTTTGGTCGAACCATAGCAACTGCTCTTGCCTCTTCCAACTCCATGAGTTGATCCTTCCTTGACTTCTCTTCATCACCTCCTTGTGCTTTCTTCAATCTCTTGTGAATGCTTTGGAAGGTAGGAAGATCAAAGTGAATAGGTAAGGTAGACTCAATACCATATACCAATTGAAATGGAGGATATCTGGAGGAAGTCATCATGGTTTTCCTATACTCCCACAAAACTGCATGAATCTTCTTATCCCAATGATGTTTAGCTCCCTCCATTTCTGCATCTTTGGCCAACATCATGCACAAGGTCTAATTGGTTCTCTCTACCAAGCCATTGGAATTTGGCTTATAGGATGTAGTTATTCTATGTGTGATAGAGAAATGTCATAGCATGGATGTAGTGATGCTTCTTATAAAATCTACTCCTCTATCATAATCCAACTCTAAAGGGCATCCAAACCTAGTGATAATGTATTCATAAAGAAATCATGACTAATATAGAACCATCTTTTATCTCTATATAAATAATATCTCTCAAATATTTGTAATACCAAGCTAATTATCATAATACCACACACATGCACAAATGGGTGTTATAGTCCTAGTGTAGGTGTGGTAGGTTGTGATGGGGTGCATGATGGACTACCTACTAGTCAACTATTTGCTATTACACAGACTGAGTCTAGCATAATGTTAGGAGCGGCTCAGTTGATTATGCATTTTCCATTATTCTCAACTAGTGACATGTTTACATTGGGAGTTGACCTGACCTTAGTGTTCCAATTTGCTACCACGCTTTGTGAGAGTAGGGATTATGTGGTTCCTACTACTAGAGCAGAGGTGGTTGATAGTAGAGTTGACTTGGTTGAGGAGCATAGGACCCGCTTAGTGACCAATGGTTTATGGCAAGAAGCAGCTACTAGATTGGAGGAGTTACCATCTAGATTGGCCTTTGAGTGAGCACAGTTTATACTTGGGGTTGTCCTAGTGGATAACCAAAAGGGGATTTTTTTGTTTGGTGGGACCTTAAAGGAAGGTCTCTACACCAAATAGGGTTTGACTAGACTTTGGTGCATAGCTTCTTATGTTGGAGAAGGTTGTAGTTGTTGATCTGGAGTTATGGAAGGCCAATGTGGAGAGGTGTCCCTTTTAGATCAAGACATCTCTAGGAGGTAGTTCTACACAATATATCACATTTGGAGAGCTTGTTGTTTAGATTCAGCCTAGTCATCAGATTGATAACTCTATGGTGAGAGCTGAGGCCATTGCAACAGTAGTTAAGTCGTATGATATGTTAGTTGGGAGAGCAATGTTATACTCCATGGGTTTCAGTATTGACTATTGGGAGGAGATAACCTCCTATAGACAAGGTTGGTAGTCAGGTGTCACCTGTCACTAGTACGCTTTAGTAATGGTAGTCTTGGCTCACTATAGTCTGGGACCATGGCGGCTTTAGTTTCAACTTTTTGTGGTTTGGTTACTTGGCTTGGAGACTAATTGGAGGAGAACGCACATGTAGAGGATACTCTAGTACTAAGGGGTATCACTTGGATTTGGAGTACAAGTGAGATCATTCAATTCACCTTGGATGTTCTTTTTTGGAGTTCAAAAGAAGCATTGTAGCAACATGCGGATCAATTGGTGCAGCATGCTTGGAGTAGAACCTTTGTACCATTAAGAGACCAGTATGAGAATAAGTGTCTAGATTCAATTACCTTGACACCTGTAGATACCACACTCATTGCTTGGCAGTATCCAATAGAGGGAGTATGTCTATTGGAGTTGTTTGGTGGAATTAGCATTGGACTAGTTGTTGTACTATAGGTTGGAATATGAGTACAAAGGTACTTGTATGTGGAGAGAGATGAGATTGCTATGCAAGTCTCTCTACATCATGTGGCACACTTTGCCTATCAATATCTTGAGTAATTATCGATATCTATAGTCAAGGGTTACCGAAGACCCTACCAATAGACATTTCCTTGCTAAGGGCATAGGATCTGTTGTGATAATGGTCCCATTTATTTGGTCATTTCTGGATAGCCATGTTAGGGACATACATGTGATGGCCAAGGTCTAGGTCTTCAAGATTACCATTTTGGTGTGCTTTGGGAGATGTTACGTATACTATAGCATCTTCAAGTCATCAATATATTTCTCCAACTTACATTTTGGAGAATGCTTCTTTGATGGGTGATTCTTGCACCCAAGTGGTGGTGCGTACACATCATGTCCATTCTTGATAGGACTTGTAGTGTTGTTGGATGCAACCAAAGTGGGATCATGGGCTCATTGTCTTTGTCTTTGGTGGATGAACCTCTTACCAAAGAGGTTTTATAACACGCTTATGATGGAATTTAGTAACTTGACTACCTTATTGTTGATGAGATTTTGGATGTTGGGCGTCAATCTCAGACAATGGTAGTGGATGATAGGTCACTTATGGCAATGGTGAACCTAGTGGGACAACCACGAGCTACTTTTCCCACACTTATGAGTTTCCCAAGCTCCCATGCTTTTCAAGAGAGAGGTCTTGGACTTGTTTGGGACTCATAGTTATAGCAGTTGGTGGAGTCCAACGCCGATGAGAGAGAGCGGGCAATGGGTTTTTGCACCAATATTACCATTGTTCCAATAGTGTCAAAGGCAACCAAGTGCCAGGTGTTAGGTTAGGCTATGGATTGTGAGCCGGCATGTCTCTCACTCAATGGATATTATGGTAACACACCATGGACTAATAAGGCAGGGC
The DNA here is from genome assembly GCA_948567375.1 of Lunularia cruciata. Lineage (NCBI taxonomy): Eukaryota > Viridiplantae > Streptophyta > Marchantiopsida > Lunulariales > Lunulariaceae > Lunularia > Lunularia cruciata. Next base: position 13,901,742 of record OX419760.1, read on the forward strand.
ACCCCAACTCCTTCATACTCCTCCAAGGCTAACACTTCAAAACTCAAGACATTGCTCACTAGAGAACTCAATGAGAGAGAGATAGTTGCAAATGAAACGATGATGAGTACCTCCTCATCCCATGTTTGTATACTTGTCAGATAGTTATGTACTAAAGTTACTATTTACTATAGTAGTGCAAGTTACTAGGCTAAACATCAAGTAAAGTCAAAAAGTATAGAGGAATATCCATCCACATAGGCATATTCTGCTAAGCATATGATCTTATCTTAACCCAACCACTAAGTCAAGGATTCCTTCACATGGGCTATCCTTGGACTATAGAAGAATCCAAAACAAAAGGGCTTGCCGGCCCAAGAGTTCTCAACTCTTTCCTCAAAGCCAAACACCTAGGAATAATACCAAGTCAACACACTAGAATCCAAAATAGTGGTGCTCATCTTTTCCACTTCCTCTAAAGAAAGGTCCCTTCTACCTTAGCCATGACTAAATTTAGCTAATCATGACTAACATAGAACCATCCTTGATCTATATAAATAATATCTCTCAAGTACTTGTTATACTGAGCTAATTATCACAATATCACACATGCACAAATGGGTGTTACATTTACCTCCGGACTAAGTTTTTGCTTTGTCCTCAAAGTGAAGGTCTCCCTACTTTCTATGATACATTTCAACTTATCATGGTTTATCCTATCAAAGTGTCTTCCTCCCAACTCCTTGAGGTCATAAGTGTAATTGCCCCACACCTTCTCCACTATGAAAGGTATGAAGTACGCAAGCAAAATCTTCTTTTGCACACTCTTGAATCAAATGGAATCAAACAACATTACCCAATCACCTTCTTTGAAAGGCTCCACCTTCTTCTTGCCTTGCCTCTTGTCATAGCTCTCCTTTTTTTTCCTTTGAGTTTGCTCCACTCGAACCATAGCAACTGCTCTTGCCTCTTCCAACTCCATGAGTTGATCCTTCCTTGACTTCTCTTCATCACCTCCTTGTGCTTTCTTCAATCTCTTGTGAATGCTTTGGAAGGTAGGAAGATCAAAGTGAGTAGGTAAGGTAGACTCAATACCATATACCAATTGAAATGTAGAATATCCGGTGGAAGTCTTCATGGTTGTCTTATACTCCCACAAAACTGCATGAATCTTCTTATCCTAATGATATTTAGCCCCCTCCATTTCTGCATCTTTGGCCAACATCATGCACAAGGTTTGATTGATTCTCTTTGCCAAGCCATTGGAATTTGGCTTATAGGATGTAGTTAGTTTATGTGTGATAGAGAAATGTTGTAGCATGGATGTAGTGATGCTTCTTGTAAACTCTCCTCATCTATCAGAAACCAACTCCAAAGAGCATCCAAAGCTAGTTATAATGCGTTCACAAAGAAATCTATTCACTTCATCTTCATTCTTGTCCCTCAATGGTCTAGCCTCAACCCACTTGGTATGGTAATAAGTGCCTACCATAATATTCCAATTGTTCCTTGGGGTTCTATTGAGAGGACCTACAAAATCAATTCACCACTTCTCAAAAGGTCTTTGCGATGAAATTGATCTAAGTGGTGGAGTGGATGTAGACTTTCTAGCAAAAGCTTGACAAACATGACAAATTTTGCAATAATTAAGACAATCCTTGAAAAGCTCTCTCCAATGGTAACTTGCATCTAGAATCTTGAAAGCAATCACCTTTCCTACAAAGTTTCCTCCACACACTAAACCTTCATGAAACTCCTTTATGAGGAGGATAGACTCTTCCTTACCCACTGCTCTTTGAAGTAGACCATCTGCTCCTTGGTGAAAAAGAATATCCTCCACCATTGTGTGAGGTCTAGATCTTGCTGCAAGGGCCTTCCTCTCCCTAACATGCATTCATTCTAGATAGATACCTCTTGTCATAAAATCCACAATCTCCTTATACTCCATTGGAACCTCTTGAGTGACTGAGATTGTCATGAGCTCCTCATCTAGGAAGGCATCATCCATTGGCTCATCTCCATCATGATCATAGGCCCTAGATAACAAATAAGCATTTGCATATTTCTTTCTTGGCCTATCCTCAATGGTGTAGTCATACTCAGACAAGAGTATCATCTACTATGCTAGCCTCCCTTCCACATTAGGCTTGTTGAAGATGTACTTCAAAGCCTTGTGATCCGTGAAAAATGTGGCATTCCCTCCAATCAAGTAGTTTCTAAACTTCTTGAGACCAAAGATTGTTGCCAACCCTTGTCTCTTTGTGATAGAGTAGTTATTTTCTGCTGAAACCATTTTCCTACTAGCATAAGCTATTGGATGATCATGCTCATCTTGGTCTAATTGACTAAGAGTGCATCCTATGGCTGCATTAGAAGCATCATTATTGAGGATGAAAGGCTTACTCCAATCAAGTTTAGCAAGAATTGGAGCTATAACAAGGGATTGCTACAACAAGGGATTCCTCAAAAGCTTTAAGAGCCTCCTTGTCCTCCAGAATCACCATGTAATCTACACCCTTATTCATGTAGATGGTCAATGCATAAGCCTTGTTGGAAAATGAGCAGATGAACCTCCTATAGTACCCAACCATCCCCAAGAATGAGCATAACTTTGTCAAGCTTGAAGGGAATGGAAGGTCTGAGATTTTCCTCACCTTCTCAAGATCAACTACTATTCCATCCTTGGCGATGATGTGCCCCAAAAGTAGACCTTCTTCAAATCCAAAAATGCACTTCTCTGGATTGAGTGATGCATTTGCTTCATCCAAGCATTGCAAGACCTTGATTATGTGCTCAAAGTGCTACTCCTTGCTCCCATGGAGACAAAAGTCATCAATGAAGTGTCTCACAAATTTCCCAATGAAAGGTTCAAATACCTTGTTCATGAACCGTTGGAATGTGGCTGGAGCATTGCAAAGCATAAAAGGCATGACCTTGAAAGCCTAAGATCCCCAAGGTGTGGTGAATGTGGTGAGTTGTTGATGCTCTGGTGCAATCTTGATTTGGTTATACCGACTATAACCATCTCCAAAACTGTACCTCTCATGACCTACAACCTCCTCCAAGATCTCATCAATGAATGGCAAAGGGTAATATTTGTTCTTAGTAATAGCATTAAGCTTCTTGTAATCCACACATACCCAAAGCCATTCCTTTCCTTCACAATCATAATGGGAGAAACCCATTCCAAATTTTTCACCTCAAAGATAAATCCGGCCTCCTTAAGCTGATCAATCTCCTCTTTCACCATCAAAGATATTGGTGGGCTAATGCGATGTTGCTTTTGGTGGACTGGTCTTGCATGTGACTCCACCTCAATCTTGTGCTCCTCCAAGGTGACTTTCTTTAGATCCTTGTAATTGAAAGCAAACACATCGATTAACTTGCGGAAAACTCCTCAAATCTCACCTTCTACTCCTTGGAAACATTTGGACCATACTTGAGAGTAGATAACCTCCTTTCTATCTCCTCAAGTGTCAATGGTGATTTATCTAGGACCTTCAAAACCTCTAGCTTAGGTGAAAAATCCATAGCACACAAGGGATACACATCTAAATCAGATTCAGATTTAGATTCATCCTCCTCCGTGGAAGTCTCTTCCTCCATGCTTGTGTCCACACTTGAAGCTCTTTCTTTTGAATCTGATTCTCAATAATCAAAAGATGGTATATATGAATGTCAAGTGTTGGTGTTGTTTGTCACAAGAACTATGACTCTATGGTTTGATGGCCCAATCCTCAAGTACCCTTTGTGCCATCAATCAGTTGTACATGTTGCTCTCAACCATGGCCTCCCAAGAAGTAAGTCATAGCTTGAATCCTTCAAGACTTGGAAAGTCATGAGATTTTGAACTCATAACTGAAACCACCTTATCTATCACCCTATTGGTCAAACTTATTGCTTGTTTGCCATGCTCACCACAAATGTTGAAGGTCTTGAGGGTATCATACCCAACTTCTTCATCAAACTTGTTGATATGGCATTCACTGCTGATCCTCCATCAACCAATGCATCCTTGATATTGTGACCATTCACTCTCACATCAATCTTGGAGGCATATTCACAAGCCTCTCATGGTGCTAGTTTAGCACTTACCACTCCCATTGATACTGGAGCTTTTGCTTTCTTCCTCTTATTGCTCCTTATAGAACTCAAGCCACCTCTAAGCTCCTTTCTCAAAGTAGGATTCAAAGCAATCAATTGGCCCATTGTGATGTTAGCCTTGTGACTATCAACATCCTCCAAGACATTATAGTTCCATTGTTGCTTTGAGATCAATAATTCTTCCATCTCCAACTTCTTCCTTGGAGTCTTTGTTGTTGATAATGTTGAAGTTCTTGTACAAGTGCTCCTAGTAGGCATATGAGTATCTTGGCTAGGAGTAAATCCTTGAGAAGAGTGCACATCCTTTGCAAAATGAGCTCTCTTCTTCTCTTGTGCTAAAAGATCCAAATTAAGACCCTTGGACTTTGAGCACCCTTCCTTCTCATACTTGCTCTCAACCACATCTATAGATGTTATCCCCTTACCTTTGTTTGGTTTAGGAGCCACTTGGGTTTCAATTCCTCACTCTTTCCCTCTATTGGCTCCTTCATAACTCCTTCCTCCATGGTAAGTGGAATTTAGGCAATTCCTTTGGATGTGACCTCTTCCTCCACAACCAAAACAATTTTTCCCATTGAAATTGTTGGTTGGTTTGCCTAATCTATATGGATAACTTCTATAACTCCTAGATCCCCTCCCAACATTCTGATCTCTCTCTCTCTCTCTCTCTCTCTCTCTCTCTCTCTCTCTCTCTCTCTCTCTCTCTCTCTCTCTCTCTCTCTCACATAGTTGCACCACATTGATCTTGAGATCTGCAAGATGTGTTATGATGGTTTGAAGTGGATCCTTTGGTGGAGATGCAATAACTAAGGCAACTACTTCTTGCGGTGCAATCCTTGCCACCAAAGTATCAAAAGTTCCACCATAATCGTATTCTTGAGGAGGATGCACAACCTCCTTCACCACCAAATCACTCTCATCCACTTCCAAACTCTCTTGCATACAAATTTTGATCTTGATAGCTTCAACCTTGGAAGAAGGTTTCTCATATCTCACCTTGCTTCTGATTTGTGGTCTCAACCCTCTCACAAAATTCTTGGTGAGAATAGCTCCTATGCCAATCATAGTAGTCTCCACATCAACCCCACCCTTCCTCAACACTATGCAAAATATGGACTCTAACTTTTCCACTCTCACCACATAGACTCTCACTTTCTCTCCATCTCCTTGCTTGAGAAAGGTAACTTCACTTATCAATCTTTCATCACTCTCATTTGGAAGGAAGTTCTTTAACTCCACTACACTCATGTCCTTTTGGAAGTCCTTCAACTCCATAAACCTCACACAACTCCTTGGTCTTAGATCTTCTCCCTCCCAATCTTGGTGAAGAAGGTCCAACGTGCAAACCCAAGTCAAGTAATCCTCTCCTTTCCCTCAATCTCTTGCTCTCAAAGGTCAATGGACATGAACTTTTCTTATGTCCCTTCTCTCCACATAGAAAGCACTTAGACTCACTCCTTCATCCAAGTGGTGTAGGTTTTTGGATCCTCTCAACACTCTCTTTTCCTCAAATCCACCCCTACAATCACCTCAAACCCACAAAGAACCTTGCATAGTCTCAATTTCCACTCTTGATGACCCTCCATGTTCTCAAGATGAATCTAAACACTCAAACATGCATTTTGTTGCTCTCGAACTCCTCATGCATGAGATCTCAACTCTGCAGAATTGACCCTTCCTCACAATGTTGCTCAAATCTCTCACCTGGTATATCATAATCCTCCAAAAAATTTCACACTTGATCACAACTCTAGGGTGTCTCTCCTTGAAATATTTCAAAATCTTTTCATGAAGCCATTTGGCCTAGACACCTTTCTATTTAGCACATATTTCAGACTTGGTATGAAAACCACACTCCTCACTTTAAAAACTCATAACTCTCTTTGCAAGAATGATCTCTCTCTAATTTTTGTGTCATTAGGTAGGATACAACGCACTGAATTTCCTCAGAAAGTTTCAGAAAAATCCACTAAAAATTGAAGAAATGGCATCCCCTATATAATTTTCTAGAGAGCATGCAATTGCGGGAGCAGTTTACACTATCAACTATCAAAACTTCTAGCTTAGTGCACATTGTAGCATTCACAATAATCTCAAGTGTGCTTACTGAAAAATAATCTAAGCTATTATGTGTTTTCAAATCCAGATCTAAAACTGGAGATTTCACCCAAAATCACCTTAATCTCTAAAATCTACAATCCACCTCACACAATCTCTCCAAATCCTCTCAAGTGTACAAGATGTACAAAATCACCTCAAAGGCATCATAATGAACAATAGGGTATAAAAATGGGTCCAAGTTCTCTTACATAAGTTCAACCCTCTCCTCCCAAAATTTCTCTCCAAGTGGGCTCTCATAGCCTCCTTCTATCTAATATAGAATTGTACACAGAATAATATCTTGCCTTCTAGGGAGGTCCTAGCCACGGAACCAAAAATATCAGTTGGACTATCTCTCACTCAAGATGAACCTCTGATGGCTATAATGGTAGCGCACCATGGACTAAGAAGGCAAAGAACTCCAACTCCATCATTCTCCTCCAAGGCTAACACTCCAAGACTCAAGACATTGCTCACTAGAGAACTCAATGAGTACCTCCTCACCCCTAGTTTATATACTTGTGAAATAGTTATGCACCAAAATTACTAATTACTAGAGTAACTCAAGTTACTAGGCTAAACATCAAGTAAAGTCAAAAAGTATAAAGGAATATCTTCCACATGGGCATATTCCACTAAGCATGTGATCTTATCTTGACCCAACCACTAAGTCAAGGATTCCTTCACATGGGCTATCCTTGGACTATAGAAGAATCCAAAACAAAAAGGCTTGCGGGCTCAAGAGTTTTCAACTCTTTCCTCAAAGCCAAACACCTAGGAATAATACCAAGTCAACACATTAGAATCCAAAATAGTGGTGCTCATCTTTTCACTTTCCTCTAAAGTAAGGTCCCCTCTATCTTAGCTATGAATAACTTTAGTTAATCATGACTTATATAGAACCATCTTTTATTTCTATATAAATAATATCTCTCAAGTACTAGTAATACCAAACTAAATATCACAATACTACATACATGCACAAATGGGTGTTATAGTACAACAACAATTCTCCCCTAGAAAGACCACCAATGACCGGCCAAAATAGGCCTCAAAATGTTGCATTGGGTGCTTGTTATAATTGTGACTCAATGGAACATTGGTCTCCAAATTGATTGGAGCCAAGAAGGCAAATTTGGTCTGTCCCATTGTGTGGAAATTGTAACGGGTCGGGTCATATTAGAAATCAGTGCTTGCAACTACCAAACCCAAAGCTGCCCGTAAAATATGTATAGACCCCAACTGAGCGTGTAGCACTCCAAGCAAAAGGGGGTACAAATGTAAATTGTATAACACTTGAGGAGAAGAGACAACAAAGAAGGAAGTCCAACTTCAGATTTTCTAGCAAAAGCTTGACAAACATGACAAGTTTTGCAATAATCAAGATAATCCTTGAAAAGCCTACTCCAATGGTAACCTACATCTAGAATCTTGAAAGCAGACATCTTTTTTGAAAAGTGTCCTCCACACACACTAAACCTTCATGAAACTCCTTTATGATTAGTATAGATTCTTCTTGACCCATTGCTCTTTGAAGTAGACCATCTTCTCCTTGGTGAAAAAGAATATTTTCCACCATTATGTAAGGTCTAGATCTTGCTGCAAGGGCCTTCCTCTCCCTAGCATGCATCCCTTTTGGATAGGTACCTCTTGTCACAAAATCCACAATCTCCTTGTGCTCCATTGGAACCTCTTGAGTGATTGAGATTGTCATGAGCTCCTCATCTGGAAAGGAATCACCCACTAGCTCATCTCCATCATGATCATAGGCCCTAGATAGCAAATCAGCATTTGCATATTTCTTTCTTGGCCTATCCTCAATGGTGTAATCATACTCACACAAGAGTATCATCCACCTTGCTAGCCTTCCTTCCACATTAGGCTTGTTGAAGATGTACTTCAAAGCCTTGTGATCCGTGACAATTGTGGCTTTCCCTCCAATCAAGTAGTGTCTAAATTTTTGGAGACCAAAGATCACTGCAAACCCTTCTCTGTCCGTGACAAAGAAGTTCTTTTCTACTGAAACCATTTTCCTACTAGCATAAGCTATTGGATGATCATGCCCATCTTGGTCTAATTGACTCAGAGTGCATCCTATAGCAACATTGGAAGCATCAATGTAGAGGATGAAAGGCTTACTCCAATCAAGTTTAGCAAGAATTGGAGCTACAACAAGGGATTGCTACAACAAGGGATTCCTCAAAAGCTTTTAGAACCTCCTTGTCCTCCAAAATCACCATGTTATCTACACCCTTCTTCATGTAGATGGTCAATGCATAAGCCTTGTTGGAAAATCTGAAGATGAACCACCTATAGTACCCAAGTATCCCCAAGAATTGGCATAACTTTGTCAAGCTTGAAAGGAATGGAAGGTCTGAGATTTTCTTCACCTTCTTAAGATCAATTGCTATTCCATCCTTGGAGATGATATGCCCCAAAAGTAGACCTTCTTCATGCTCAAAAATGCACTTCTTTGGGTTGAGTGATGCATTTGCCTCATCTAAGCATTGTAAGACCTTAATTAGGTGCTCAAAGTGCTCCTCCTTGATCCCATAGACACAAAAGTCATTAATGAAGTCTCTCACAAATTTCCCAATGAAAGGTTCAAATCTTTGTTCAAGAACTGTTGGAATGTGGCTGGAGCATTGCAAAGCCCAAAAAGCATGACCTTGAAAGCGTGATCTTCCAAGGTGTGTTGAATGTGGTGAGTTTTTGGTGCAATCATGATTTGGTTATATCCACTATAACAATCTCCAAAACTATACCTCTCATGACCTGCAACCTCCTCCCATATCTCATCAATGAATGGCAATGAGTGTAGTAGTTCTTCTTCGTAACAACATTGAGCTTCTTGTAATCCACAAATACCCAAAGCTTGCCATTTTTTTTCTTCACAATCACAATTGGAGACACCCATTCTGAATTTTCCACCTCAAAGATAAATATACCGTCCTTGAGCTTATCAATCTCATGCTTCACAACCAAAGCTATCGGTGGGCTAATGGGACTTTTCTTTTGGTAGACTGGTCTTGCTTGTGACTCCACCTCTATTTTGTGCTCCTCCAAGGTGACTTCCTTTAGATCCTTGTAACTAAAAGCAATCAAGTGGATGAACTTGCGGAAAATCTCCTCAAATCTCACCTTCTCCTCCTTGGTGACATTTGGACCATACTTGAGGGTCAATAACTTCCTCTCTATCTCCTCAAGTGTTAATGGTGATTTATTTGGGTCCTTCAAAACCTTTAGCTTAGGTGAAAAATCCATAGCACACAAAGAATACACATCTGAATCAGATTTAGATTCATCATCCTCCTCCGTGGAAGTCTCCTCTTCCATGCTTGTGTCCACACTTGAAGCTTTTTCTTTAAAATCTAATTTCCAATAATCAAAAGATGGTGTATCTGAATGTAAAGGGTTGGTGATGTTAGTCATAGGAACTATGACTCTATGGTTTGATGACCCAATCTTTAGGTACCCTTTGTGCCATCAATCAATTGTGCGTGTTGCTCTCAACCATGGCCTCCCAAGAAGTAAGTCATAGCTTGAATTCTTCAAGACTTGGAAATCCATAAGATTCTGAACTCCTATAACCAAAACTACCACCTTATCCATCACCCCTACTGGTCAAATTTGTTTCTCGTTTGCCACGCTCACCACAAATGTCATAAGTCTTGAGGGTATCATACCCAACTTCTTCATCAACCTTTTTGACATGGTATTCATTGTTGATCCTCCATCAACCAATGCATCCTTGATGTTGTGACCATTCACTCTCACATCAATCTCAAAGGTATACTCACAAGCCTCTCATGGTGTTGGCTTGGCATCCACCACCTCCATTGATATTGGAGCTTTTGCCTTCTTCTTCCTCTTGCTCCTTATAAAACTCAAACCACCTCTAAGCTCCTTTCTCAAAGTAGGATTCAAAGTAATCAATTGGCCCACTTTGATGTTAGTCTTGTGACTACCAACATCCTCCAAGACATTGTTGTTCTATTGTTGCTTTGAGATCAAGAAGTCTTCTATTCCCAACTTCTTCCTTGGAGTCTTTGTTGTTGATGGTGTTGAAGTGCTTGTGTGAGTGCTTCTTGTAGGCATAGGAGTATCTTGGCTAGGAGTAAATCCATGAGAAGATTGCACATCATTTGCAAAACAAGCTCTCTTCTTCTCTTGTACCAAAGATCCAAATGAAGACCTTTGGAGTTTGAGCACTCTCTCTTCTCATACTTGCTCTCAACCACATCTATGGATGCTATCCCCTTACCTTTTTTTGGAGTAGGAGCCACTTGGGTTTCACTTCCTCCCTCTTTCCCTCTATTGGTTTCCTCATAACCCCTTCCTCTATGGTACGTGGAATTTGGGCAATTCCTTTGGATATGATCTCTTCCTTCACAACCAAAGCAATTTTTATCATTAAAATTGTTGGCTGGTTGGCCTCCTTTATATGGATAGTTTCCATAACTCCCTACATCAAACCCTTGAGCCCCTCTCCCTACATTATGATCCACCTCTCTCTCTTCTCCCATAGTTGCGCTACATTGATCTTGAGATCTGCAAGTTGTTCAGTGATGGTTTGAAGTAGATCTTTGGTAGGGATGCAAGAACTAGAACAACTACTAATTGTGGTGCAACCCTTGTCACCAAAGTATCAGAAGTTCCACCATACTTGTAACCTTGAGGAGGATGCACAACCTCCTTCACCACCAAATCACTCTCATCCCCTTCCAAACTCTACTCCATACGAATTGCAATGTTGATAGCTTCAACCTTGGAAGAAGGTTTCTCATCTTAACCCCTCACTATCTTTCTTTTCTCTCAAAATTTTTATTTTTTTCTCTTTTCTTTTCTCTCACTCTATAACTTATAGAGTATATACATGACTAACACCATCTGAGAATAATCCACTCTAGGGAAAACAAAAGGTTCAGGTTGCTCCAAGATTTCTATAGCAACATCAAATCCTAGAGTGCATATTAATCTAACTCTCATGGATAGTTTATCCATAAGTTGAAAGATTATCTCCATCACTAATCTTGAGAACTAGCTGATGAAGGTGGTAGTATTTCTGTAGCTGTACTAAGACTCTCTCCAAGATCCTTCACCAAAGTCTCCAAAAGTGTTTTTATTCCACTACACTTATGTCCTTTTGGAAGTCCTTCAACTCCACAAACCTCACACAACTCCTTGGTCTTAGATCTTCTCTCTCCCAATCTTGGTGAAGAAGGTCCAACATGCAAATCCAAGTCAAGTAATCCTCTCCTTTCCTTCAATCTTTTATTCTCAAAGGTCAATGGACATGAACTTGCCTTATGTCCCTTCTTTCCACATAAAAAGCACTTAGACTCACTCTTTCCTCCAAGTGGTGTATGTTTTTGGATCCTCTCAACACTCTCTTCAAATTCTATTATAAACTCTCTTTTCCTCAAATCCACCCCTATAATCACCTCAAACCCTTGGGGAACCTTGCATAGTTTCAATTTCCACTCTTGATGACACTCCATGTTCCCAAGATGAATCTAAACACTCAGACATGTTTTTTGTTGCTCTCACACTCCTCATGCATGAAATCTTAACTTTGCAAAATTGACCCTTCCTCATAATGTCACTCAAATCTCTCAACTGGTATGTCACATTCCTTTTTAATTTTTCACATGTGATCACAACTCTATAGAATCCCTCCTTGCAAAATTTTAGATCTTTTCATCAAGCGATTTGGCCTAGAAACCTTTCTATTCAATACACATATTTCAGATTTGGTCTAAAAACCATCCCCTCACTTTAAAAACTCATAACTCCTTGCTCAAGAATTATCTCTCTCTAATTTTTAAATCAGAAGGTAGGATACAATGGACTGAATTTTCTTGGAAATTTTCAAGACAATCCACTATAAATTGAAGAAATGGCAGACTCTGTGCAATTTTCTAGAGAGCGTGCAATTGCAGGAGCAATTAACCCTATCAACTTTCAAAAATTTAAACCCAGTGCCTATAGTAGCTCTCATAATAATTTCAAATGTGCTTATTGAAAGCTAACCCAAGCTATCATGTGTAGAATTTTCAAGTCCAAATCTCAAACTTGAGATTTTGCCCAGAATCACCTTAATCCCCAAAATCTGCATCCACCTCACACAATCTCTCCAAATCCTCTCATGTGTACAAGATGTACAAAATCACCTCAAAGACATCATAATGAACTACAGGGTATACAAATGGGTCCAGGTTCTCTAACATAAGTTCAACCCTCTCCTCACTTGAAGTTCTCTCCAAGTGAGCTCTCATAGCCTCCTTCTGTCTAATATAGAATTGTACGCAAAACATTATCTTGCCTTCTAGAGAGGTCTTGATCACAGATCCAAAAATGTGAGCTGACCTATCTCTCACTCAAGATGAACCTTTGATGGCTATTATGGTAGCGCACCATGGACTAAGAAGGCAAGGAATCCCAACTCCTTCATACTCCTCCAAGGCTAACACTTCAAGACTCAAGACATTGCTCACTATAGAACTCAATGAGAGAGAGATAGTTGCAAATGAAAGGATGATGAGTACCTCCTCATCCCATGTTTATGTACTTGTGAAATAGTTACGCATTAAAGTTATTATCCACCAAAGTAACTCAAGTTACTAGGCTAAAAGTCAAGTAAAGTCAAAAATTATAAAGGAATATTCATCCATATGGGCATATTCCACTAAGCATATGATATTATCTTGACCCAACAACTAAGTCAAAGATTCTTTCACATGGGTTATCCTTGGACTATAGAAGAATCCAAAACAAAGGCTTGCGGGCCAAGAGTTCTCAACTCTTTTCTCAAAGCCAAACACTTAGGAATAATACCTAACACACTAGAATCCAAAATAGTGATACTCATCTTTTTCACTTCCTCTAAAGTAAGGTTCTCTCTATCTTAGCTATGAATAAATTTAGCTAATCATGACTAATGTAGAACCATCATTTATCTATATAAATAATATCTCTCAAGTACTTGTCATACTAAGCTAAATATCACAATACAACACACATGCACAAATGGGTGTTATAGGACCTGAACTATTTGACCTAGATTATGAGCCTCGCTTGGTAGAGCAATATAGATGCACTAGATAGGCATCACCACTCAAACACTTGTGAGCTCTATGCATATCAAGAAAATTTAGGCATATGCTGGGGATGATGGACCGAGTGGACAAGGTATTCTTGGGATACAACTAATGGCTACTAGGGAAATTGGTCTTACTTGGAGTCCATCCATGTGAGTGTGGTCTACTTGGGATGCAACTAGAGGACGTATGGAGCTTACAGCTAGACTAGAGAGAGTTTTTCACAATGAGTTTGGGACCTCTAGTGGTTGAAAGCATGACATTATTGCTCCTAAGGGCCTAGTGTAACAACTAGTTAGTATGTCTTCCACTCATATGATAGTTATGGAGGATACTTGGGTGTCAAATTTGGGACCCAAGTTTACAAGAGAGGAAAGACGGAGATTTTGAAGGTTCTTGAGGAGCTACAAGATTATTTTGCCTTTAATATAAAGGATTTGGGTGCTCTAAAGAGATCTAGTACACGGATTGAGCTAACTAGCAATACACCAATTTTTTGATGTCCCTATCAATATAGTGCCATGAAGAGAGCATTGATTCAAAGTCAAAGTAGAGACCTTTTTGAAGCTGGTTTGTTGGAGATTTCACATGAAGAGTATGCATCAGCTATAGTGATGCCAACCAAGAATGATATGCATGGAAACTACATAGATAAGTGGATGTGGAGAGATTACCATCCTATCAAAAGATAAACTAGGGCTGATCAATATGTCATGCCTACACCAAAAGAGATCTCTGAGCATGCAAAGGTCTTCAATACTTTGGATCTTTGAGCATGACATCATTAGTTGCCAATCATGGAAGATAATTCCAAGATAGCATTTTGGACTATCAATCCTCACAACAAGGATGTGTTATATTAGTGGAGGTTCTTACCATTTGGGTTAAAGAATGCTCTTGCCAAGCTCTGAAGGGTCATGGACAAGATCCTAGCTAGATTGGATTTTTCTTGGTGCTATATTGATGACATTTTGGTCTATAGCACTATTGTGGAGGAGCATGAGAGATAGTTGTTGGAGGTGTTTGAGAGATTAAGATCTCATGGACTCAAATTACATCTTGGGAACTGTAGATTCTTTCACAAGTAGGTTGAGTATTTGGGTCACATCATCTACCTTGAAGGACTTGGTGTTCAAAAAACCAAGGTGGAGACTATTGCATGTATTCCTTGGCCTACGCATGTGAGCAAAGTGCAAGCATTCCTTGGGTTGGAGAACTTCTATCGCCAATATATTAGAGAATTTAGTGCTATTGCCAAGGCCTTGATGAAGTTGACTAAGCTTACATAGGAGTGGTGTTGGGAAGATGAGCACAAGAGAGCTTTTGTAGAGCTCAAGGAGAGGTTGGCATCTACTCCTATTTTGAGGAGATAGATCTGAAAAATAACCATTACAGGTTCACACTAATTGGAGTATGTTGGGGCTTGGAGCAGTGCTCACTCAACATGATGATGAGGAGAAAGAGTTTATGGTGGCCTATGCTAGTCAGTCCAACAATTTAGTGGAGGCAAAGTATAGTTCATATGAGAGAGAGTGCTTGATAGTAGTATGGGTACTAGCACATTTCTAATGTTACCTATTTTGGTAACCCTTTTACTCTCATTGTCGATCATCAGCCATTGAAGTGGTTGATGGAGTTCAACAAGGTTTCAAAGAAGCTTTCATGATGGGATTTGATTTTATAGGAGTATAATTTCACAAACCTAGAGTGGTGAACCATGATGCAGATGGGTTGAGTACAAACCCATGTCCCAGCCAATAAGATCAGATCAAAGCACGTTGGCATGATGAAATGGATGAGGAGATGGTGCTAGGTTGGCATGCATATGCCTTTTTATGTATATTTTTTGAGGCTTTGGTGGTATCTCTCTCAACACATACAAGAGGAGTTATTGAAGTCATAGATCTAGAGAGTGGAGATAGTGGTACAATTTAGCAAGACATTCATGATGATGTCTTAGTGATGGATTATCTTCACATTGTTGTTGTGGGTGGCACAATTGCGGCCAAGGAGAGAGACTGTGTTCTTTAGCAAGCCAGACGGTTTAGGTTGGAGGGAAAACACCTACTTTGTGTATGGTAATATGGAAGAGAGTGAGAGTAGTACCATTTCCATCTTAGAGATCAAAATTGGTCCGTCATGCTCATGAGGAGCTAGGACATTTTGGAGTAAAGCTTACATATAGCTTACTCCATAGTCATTATTGGTGGCACGGTATGCAAATTGATGTATAGAAATTTGTTGCCAGATGTATGGTTTGTGACCAAGTTAGAGAATCATTCAATGCTCCTATGCCATAGTTACAACTACCTATCATGGGATTGGGTTATTGTTGGAGTTTGGACTTTGTTGGACCTTTACCATTGACTTTGAGATATCATTGGTATGTTTTGGTTATGTAGAGCACTTCTCCAAGTGGAATGAGTTGGTGGCACTTCCTAACAAGTCCAATGAAGGGATGGCTTACTTGTTCTTGGATTGGGTTCTCAGTCATTTTGGTGCATCAATTGAGGTTAGGACTAATCAAGGTACAGAGTTCTTGGAGGAGTTTTAGGTCTCATGTGACAAGGCTTTGATTGATCATTGTTATACCTCTTGAGATCACCCTAAGGCAGATGGCTTAGCAAAGAAAGTGGTTCAAACAATGAAGAGAGGATTGCAAAGTATGGTTTGCAGAGGGGCCACTTGGGAGATTGGGATCTCTAGTTACCTTGGTTGGCCATGGTTTATCAGTTCAGTCGGCAAGCCTCCTTAGCATCCTTCTCTCCTTACTTCCTACTCTGGACAAGATCCAGATCTACCTACAGCCATGCATCAAGATGCTACTATAGTTTTGGACTTGGATGATTTAGATGTATGGATGAGTGCATGTTCTTAATGGGCAAAGATCAAAGAGTGATGCAAATAGCCTTTGAGAACTTAGTGATTGCTCAACATAGGGATACCTTATGCTATGCTACCATTCAAGGAGGAGGTTATAGACCCTTGATCTGTCGATTTCATCCAGGTGACTATGTATATCTCCAACAAACAACACCAATGACACTTGATATTTCTACAAGCCGCACAATCTTGAGAGTGCATAAGGTTTTGCCATCTAGAGTCTTTGTGTTTGAAGGACATGATGGTGTTGTTTGGAAAGATCATGTGCGCAATTGTGCACCATGCTACCTCCCAAACATTGATGGTACTATGGACCCAAGCTTGGCACTTGTATGTGTAAGCTTGTGGTGTATGTTATGCGGCTCTTCTAGTGAAGTTGCTGCTATGTTAGTGTGTGATGGTTGTTTGAGAGACTGGCATATAGCATGTATGATTGCTTCCCTCATAGTGTCTTGTTGTGGTATGTATAGACATGGAAAAGTAAATTAGCATGGTTTATCTCCACATTAGTGGAGTAGGTGGTATGATGGATCCCACAATTGAGTTGTTGCCATATGAGTAATCTATGTATGTGTATGAAATTGACCATGTGGGTTATGATCTAATCCTTTTCAAGTGCTCTGATGTGTATCATGGTGGAGAGTTAAATCACAAGGGTGTGTTTTAGTTGGAGGAGTCTCGAGCAGGAGGACAAAGTTGAGAGAGAGTTGTAGCAGAGCGTGGAGATTGGGTGTTGGAGAGAGCAATTGAGTAGGAGATGTCCCATGCTCTTGATCTGCCACTCCCAAATCCTTTTCTCATCAGGCTTCAGATTCTACAACGTGACGGCTTATGAGATTGGATGGTGATACATTTTGGGGTGGCATTCATGGAATCGATGATGGAAAACCGGATCTTGTCTTCCTTCCAATGCTTATTTATGAGCAAGTATAGGATCTAACTATTTATGTGCTCTTATAGATGAAGAACAACTCAATTTTTCTCATGAGCTTCAAGGTGGACTTGTGGGGTCCATTTGTCAAAAAGTGAAGAGATTAAATGACAAACTTGTAAGAAATTGGGTCCCGAGTGGAGAACTTTGGAGTTTTTCAACTTTCAAAGGAGTTCAAGGAGTGAAGGGGAATTCAAGGATTTAAGGGGCATTCAAGGAGTGAAGACTATGATTAGAGAGAGAAGTTGTCAAGCTACAATTTGGAGACTGAAGTCAGGTAATTTGAGCAGATTTTGGGAAGAATATCATCAATTGAATCAAGGAGGTAGAATTCATATCAAGGAGCACAAAGTAGACAATTGAGAGAGCTTCTTGAAACATTTTCATTATCTATTAGTAGATTTGGAGAGAAGAAAAAGTGCTTATAGTGTTGAGCTAAGGAAATTCTAGTTTTGGGTCAATCTTGAATCAAATCTGGTTGATAGAAGTTGGTGCTTTTGGGATGTAAGGTGTTGCAAAAGAGTTGGTGATAAAGTTTGGAGTTTTGATCACTCTCCAAGTTGTGATTTGATTCACCTTATGAAACTTTCTAATGTTGTTGGTGGTTAGATTTTTCACCCTTATGTGAAGGTTTCATATGAATTTCTCAAAAGGAGAATTTAGGGTCTTGGATCAAGTATACCTGGGTCTGTAGAGCTCCCAAGTTAGCCTAGCTTAGGAATTGATCCATATCTAGAGATTGGGGTTGGATTAGGCCATCAAACTCTACAGGGGGTTGGACAAGGGCAAAATCAGCTACTATAGACAATTAGGTTTGCTTTGAGTCCGTGGAGAATGAGAGTTGATGCAAGAATTGTTATTGAAATACAATCGTAAGCTTGGAAGAGCATTTTTATCTTCAATCATGAATGATTGGCAATTCTCCTAATTTTTTTGTGATTTTGATTGAGGATTTTAGATTTCTGTAGTGCTTTTTAAGGATCAATTGTACCTCTGATTCAGAAATTTGGAGAAGTTTACCAAGAACCAAGAGAAAACCCTAAATTAGGGATTTCAAAATTAGGGTAAAGTTGCAAAAAATTGGCAAAGTTTGAGAACTTGTTAGGAGATTTTTCATGATCAAATTGTTAAGTTTTTCAGATAATTGGAAAGCTTATCTCAAAAGCTTTTCATTGAATCCAAGACCACTTGAATCCAAGTTACACACAAAAGGTTATGTCCTTATGAGTTTTTCACACTTTTCCCTATCAAAGAGACATAGAAGTTCCACACTTGGATTAGAAGTTGGTTGAAATCTGAAGAATAGATTGGAGGAGACTTGGAGTACAAGTTGAGATTAGCTTGATGGAAGAGCAAGAAGGCTTTGAAGCTCTTCTCAAACAAAAAATATAAAGAATTATTATCAAATTCTTGTAATCAGATCCTCTTTGTGCTTGCATGCATGTTTGTAAGCCCAGTTGGCTTGGATTGGTGTGCAAGCATTGCGCTTAGGTTCCTTCCTTCTATGTGTATTGTGTTTTTCTCCTTGATAATGTGGAAGTGATGACCAACAGACCGGGAGTGCGTGTTATGATGACATGTTAGGTTGCCTGCTACTTCCCTACCCAATATGTAAAAGACCAAGACCAAGGAGAGAAATAGGAGAATAGAAACTCACATTGGGACACTTAAATGTCAGAATATTGAAGAAATACCACAATTAGAGGGTAATCCCTTTGGCAAATTATCAAGAAACACGTCTGCAAACTCCTGAACTATCTGATCAAGCATTGCTTGATAAGGCTCTTGGCCCTCCCCTGATTTTCTTTGCACAATCGGCTTGATCCACACTGCAAATATAGACTTATCTTCCTCCAAAGCTTGCTCTATGGCTACTTCACTAACAAACTTCCCATCTAGGTACTCCTCTCTCTTTAAAGCTTACTCCATGGTTACCTTCTTGGCAAACTTCCCATCTTAGGACTCATCTCCCTTCAAGGCTTGCTCTATGGCTACCTTCTCGACAAACTTCCCATCCTAAGACTGACTATTCTTAGGTGTCTTTCTCAGAGGTACCTGAAAACCTAATTGGAAATTCCTACCTTGGTGTTGTCCTTGAATTTGTCATTGGGTCCAATCAAATTGAACCTTATGACATTCAAGCCAAGATAGTCCTAGAATGATATCATAGTGTAGAGGTGCCACTACAAACCTCATACACTCCAAATACTCCTTCCTAGTCTTGAAGGTAACAGGATGTGAGGTACAGAATGCAAAACCCTTTCTACCATCTGCCATCATCAATCTACTTCCAATTACTGGCTTGATAGTAATACCCAATTCCTTTGCTAATTGCATAGACATACAATTCTCTAAATTTCCAAAATCAACCAAAATCCTACAACCCCAATTAGATATTGTACCTTGCATGTGAAGCAAACTTGCATAAGTTGAGCTTTCAATCCCATTGGAACTAATCAAGCTCCCATTAGGCAGCTCAAAATCTTTTATTGGGATTCTTCATTTCCTTGATCATTTTGCTCCACAAACTCCATTTGGGCAAGTTGTGGTCGCCTATTCTTGAGTGGACATTCAACAATGCGATGTCCTAATTGGTGGCAATAAAAACAACCTCCATTTTGTCACAATTTCTCTCTATTTTCAATGCCAAGTGGTCTCCATTGAATGACATAAATCTCCATTGGTGCCGGCTCCTCCACCCGTGTGTAGTGTAGTGGTAGATTTTGTGGAGAGTGAGATCAAGACCAAGTTGTTGCAACCAAGGAATGAAAATGTTTGGCCAATTGCATAGCTTCTTCCAAGTGTTGTGGCTCTCTCATGGTTACCTCTAATTTGGTTCTTAACTTCAAGCCCTTCACAAATTGATCCAAAGCTTAACCTTCCAGTATATCTAGAATTTGCATGATGGTGTTCTAGAATTGCATGATATAACTTCTTACAAAGCCAATCTATTTCAACTCTGCCAACCTATCTCATGTAGCTTGTGTGGCATTTATAGCTTGGAATCAACTAATTATTGCACTCTTGAATTTAGCCCACATCAAGATTGGTGCAACAATTTGTCATTAAGCTCGGTCTACTTGGAATCTCCACCATAACTTTGCTTCTCCACCCAATTGGCTAGAAGCCAAGAGAATCTATTTTTGCTCATCTTGCAGATTGGTAGCTTCAAAGTAACGTTCATAGTTAAACACGAAATTCTCCACTGCACCCGGGAGATTCTTGTCTTCAAATACCTTGGGTTTAGGGAATCGGATTTGATCTTCTCCTTCTCAAATTGGTATTCTCTCTACATGCTCTTGTTGTCAAAGCTCTTGTTCATCCAACAATCAAGTAAGGTGCTTGATTTGTTGCTACATAGCAAGGATAACCTCAAGCATTGCCACCATGGTTGCTACTCTATCACACCACTCCCTATCTATAGAAGCAACACGTTCATCGTTATCCATAAATTACAACCAGAAGCACCAAGGGTTCCTCAAATATGATGATCATATGCAAAAATCTTGTCCAAAGCGTGAGGTGATGAATTGTGTGAAACGATACTTGGATAGTACTTGGATACAAAAATCCCAATGGTTTGGTGGAAGTGGATTTGGTGATCCATAAATTCTATCTATCCCAAACTTTACTCTGATACCAATGTAAAAGACCAAGACCAAGGAGAGAAATAGGAGAATGGAAACTCAGATTGAGGCACTTGAATGTGAGAGAACTTTGAATGCCTAGCATGAGCTTTGGCTCTTGTATCTAGAGGGATCATACAAGGCTCTTGAGAAACTTCTCAAGAAGCTTCCTTCTAGGAGCTGCTTACTTGGCATGCAAGCTAAGTTAGTTGGAAGCTTCTAGAAGCTACCTACTTGGAGTGCAAGCTAAGCTAGTTGGGAAGCTTCCCAAGAAGCCTCCTAGATACTTATGGAATATTTTAGGCTAATTTTTCTTATTTCTACTTCATTAGCTCTACTAACTTCATCTCTAAACTTCATATTGTTACACAATAGAAAGAATCTTAGAAACAAGAGTGGAGGGTTCTACTAGTTGGGTACCACATGTGCTCAGCTTAGTAGAGGGAAGTCTACACACAACTTCTGATCCATAAGCTCTATAGTTAGGCACCGTATGTGTTCCCAAATAGAGAAAGGCAAAGTACAATAATGGTGGTTCCTTAGGGATGGTGGTTATGTGCTAGATGTACTTGACCTATAGCTAGTTCATCCTTTATATGGTATAGATTGCAAATAGGAAACTAACTATGAGGTTAAATAGCACCCAACCTCTTGATCTTTTGCCCACCATAGGGTATACCATATACTTGGAGGGACCTAACCGCCAACTAGGAGAGCAATTGTGGCATTTTAGAGTCCATATATGACTTATGTGTGAGTTGTGCTATTGACAACAATGTATGTTGTGTAGCAAGGTATATATGTACAACAATTATCATGTCATTTGTAGCATTGCACTTAGATTGCTTGAACTCTAGAGTAGAAGTGTTGGTAGTCAAGGGTGGTATTTTAGTAGTTACTCATAGATTACTTGTTGAATGTCAAATTTTATGTTGGAGTACTAACTACATGGTGGGGCCCACCGTCACTTGCACCATTGCACCATCAAGTGTGCCGTTGGTAGGACCATTAGGGTTGGAGACTAGAGGTATACTTTTGAAGTGCAGCTCCAAAGAGCTCACTTCTCTAATGTTGAGACTTCGAGTTCCTAGATATGGTGGATAGAGGCCAGCAAGCATCACCTTGATTCTTTTAGCTAGAGTGAGTGTGGTTTGACTATAATCAATGTCTTGTGGTTGGGTAGCTAGCTATCTCATTGAGTATGATTCGAGTTGTATGAAAAAATTTGGTGCTTTAGAGTCCATGTATGACTTATGTGTGAGTTGTGTTTCTATAGTGTGTGATGTTGATAGCGATGTATGTTGTGTAATGATGTATGTTGTATAGCAATGTATATATGCACAATAGAGTTTTGATTGTGAAGCTTTGTGTTTCTTTTGGGTTTTCTCTTGGTGAATCTTTTGTCCTTGGAACATTACACTATTCTTAAAAAGACTACTTATTACCTCAAAGCAATGAATAATGTTCCTTAAGAATTCCTACATACATAAGAAATGATACATTTGTCTATAATAATATTTAAGGGAGTGTACTTTATAATGTCAAACTTTTTACTGCAAACTAACTTGAAACTCTCCTCAATGAAGCATCATTAGCTAACCAAAATAAATTCAAGGTAAATAGTACCTTCCTCAAAGGTTTCTTATCTCTCTCAATCTTTAATAACTAGGAAGAGGTATGAAGTGCTCTTGGATGACCAATCACTAAAATGGATAGGTTCAAACCAAATTACTCAATATGACTTTCTACTGTCAAATCATTATTTATACATGTCTTTCACATGTATCTCATAATCACACTAACATGCAAATTTTGGATAGATTCAAAACTATACCCAAAATGACTTGGTAGAAGTTCTACTCCAACAAACTAAAGAGTATGGTATCTTTTGCAATAAAACTAATAAAAATAGATCCATCAATTTACAAGGACCTTTAGTGATGAAAACATAATGAGCTCCTTCTCAATCAAGGTTGAAATTTAATCAGTCCCTAAAGTAATAAAGTACAAGAATAAAGTTTCAAGTCATGCCAAATTTATGAAAGAGAAGCTCTGAATCAACTAAACCTACTCTATAAAACAAAGCTCATTTGGTTGAAAGGAGTACTTTGTGTATAAAACTCTTCCTTACTCCAGATTAAAATTGTACAAACCTCTTTACTATTCTATACTAAAATTGAACAAATCCTCATCCAATTGATTTGAAAGCCAATAACAAGAAGGACATATGCAAGAAAACACAAAGAGGATTTTTAAAGAGAAAAATGCACAATGAATGATGCTAATAACAAAAAAGCATTGCTTAGATAAGAAGAGGATAAAAAATTTTACCAAGTCTACCATCTTTTACCAATTATGGTAGATGATTATGGTTGTTTGCCATTGTTTAGATGGGACTCCAATTCCGCAAATATTCTTTTTTTACCAAAACTCAACATTCAATTTTGAGTTAGGGCAATAGCACACATCATCACTTTGGACTATATATATATAGCAATATGCTTTTGCTACCTTAAATATAAATTCAATTTGAGTTAAGGCAATAGCCACATCATCACTTTGGGATGTTTATAATGCAGAAACACAACACATGTCACCAATTTGGGATGTTTATAGTGCAATATGCTTTTTCTACTTAAACTAGACATTCAATCTTGAGTTAAGGGAATAGCTCACATAATCACTTTGGGATATCTATATTGCAAAAAGGCAACTATACAAATGGATCACAAACCACAAAGTTATGTGAATTAAAACAACCTTGCACCACCCAAGTAAACCATAGGGAGTGTGAGAAAATCACAAATGAACTTTCAATAAGTTATCATTTTTTGAGTTTGAGCAAACCCCAAACATATTCCATATGAGGCTTGGTTTTCCAAGTGAAGCTTAGATTCTTCAACCAACTTGCACATGCCATCAAAACACAAAATTTTGGAGTTTGAGTGAACCTCATAACATATACGTGATAAGCACTTTTTTTTTAGTGGAAAGAGTTTGGGTCCCCAACCAAACTTGAACAACCCAAGTGAAGGCTTAGAGTTTGCGCAAACCTTGAGTCCACTCTTAGCATGTGACAACCCGGCAAATATCACTTTTGCGGTAATCAAGTAAGTAAAGTTTGTTCTCATAGAGATATTGGTGAAAAATTTCCAATTATAAAGTCAAATGTCACAAATGTGGTTTGTCTTTAGACTCTTGGGTAGAAACAACACCCAAAAGAGAGTAACAAGCATTGACTCATAATCTCATCACACAAAAATGTCACACTTTATCACAACTCCATCAAATCTTTCCAAACATTCTTGATTGTGATGACTTAGTCTCTCCTAAAAATGGCACTTCATTGCAAAACAACTTTGCCTCAGAATTGTGTTCCACCTCTCCACTAAAGGCACAACTTCCTTGATCAAAATTGCTTCATATCAACTCAATGTTGCACTCACAAATGCAAAATACTACCAACACTACAATTCTTTTCAGATCTGTCAAGGCATTGCTTTGATTGCACTTCACTCAAGATCAAACACATAGAATAAAGATCAAAGCTATGGAATTCAACATCCAAAAAACACATTGACTTGCACTTCAAAATTCTCTCAACACTCACAAACACAAACATAAAGTTGATACTCAAAATTAAGCTCAAGCGACGAGCACTAAAATCAGCACTTTGCTTTATCTATTCTCAAAAAAATGAATACTTAACAACATTGAACAACAAAGGCCTCCTTTAAATAGGCTGGCACTTAAAAATTATCTAACTTCCTAAACTACTTCTTGACAATCTCCAGATCTGAAATGGCAACTCACTTCTTCATATTTGCCTCTTCCTATCTCAAAATTGTTACTTGTAAAAAACCAAATCCGAGGAGAGAAATAGGAGAATGGAAACTCACATTAGGACACTTGAATGAGGGAAAACTCCGAATATGCCTAGCATGAGCTTTGGCTTTGGTATTTATAGGTAGCATACAAGGCCCTTGAGAAGCTTCTCAAGAAGCTTCCTCAAGCCGCTCTCTTAGAGTGCAAGCCAATTTAACTAGGAAGCTTCTCAGGAAGCTTTCTTCTAGAAGCCGCCTACTTGGCGTGCAAGCTAAGCTAGTTGGAAGCTTCTAGAAGCTTCCTTCTAGAAGCTACTTACTTAAGGTGCAAGCTAAGTTAACCGAGAAGCTTCCTAGATACTTCCGGAATATTCTAGGCTACTTTGTCTTATGTGCTACTTCGTAAGCCCAACTAACTTTGTCGCTAAACTCCATATTGTTACATATTCCCCCGTCGCTAGTTGGTGACGTCCTCATTGCCAGTGAAGCTTCGAATTCTTGGATGGCTGTCTGTGCATTTTGGAGGTGAGAAAGAGGCTCCTAGGTGGCATCATGAAGGGGATACACTTTCCAAAGGACCTTGTACTCCGTATGTTGGCGACAGCCTCGTTGGATATGGCAACATGCAAGGATACGATCAACTTTGTACTCCTCATGATCATTGATAGGGACAGGAAGGGGGGGAGGTTGGACTCAAGAGGAAAAGGAAGAGGGGTTAGGAACAAAGGGGTTCAACTTGGAAACATGAAAGACAGGATGGATACACATGTGACAAGGTAAGGCAAGTCGATAAGCAATAGGAGAGACAATTTGGGTGATGTCAAAGGGTCCTATCCAGTTAGGGGCAAGTTTACAAACTTGGGTATCAAGTGGGAGAGGGAGGTTACTAGAGGATAGCATGACTTTATCACCAACTTCAAAGGTGAGATCACGACGATGGTGGTCTGCATATTGTTTTTGGCAATTCTTAGCAACAAGGAGGTGAGACTTGGCTTGTTGGAGCAATTGGGATATAGTGGTCAAGAATGTGGAAGTATGAGGAACCTGAGATGGAGGGAGAGCAAGAAGAGAATCTGGAACAAGCGGATCTTGGCCAAAATTGAGAAAGAAGGGAGAAAATCCGGTGCTTGCCTGTTTGGAATTGTTGTAGGCAAATTTTGCAGCTGCAAGACATTCATCCCAATTGGTATGGTGGACATTGACAAAGACCCGCAACATATCCTCCAATGTACGGTTTGCACATTTGGTTTGTCCATCAGTTTGAGGATGATAGACTGTGGACAAAGCAAGCTTGGTGCCAAGTATCTGGAAGAGTGCTAGCCAAAACTTCCTGGTAAATCAAGGATCACGGTCAGAGATGAATACACGTAGCATCCCATGATGCTTGAAGACATTGTCGAAGTAGATTTGCGCTAAGGTTGGAGCATCCACGGTATCATAGGTTGGTGCCAAGTGGATTTGCTTACTAAGCTTATCCACAAACACCACGATTGCGGTGTGTCCTTGTTTTGTCTTTGGCAAGGATGTGATGAGATCCAAGCTCATATGCTCCCAACGAGCGGATGGAATGGCGAGTGGTTGAAGGAGTCCACTCAGCTTCTGGTTATTGGCCTTGTTACGTTGGCAGCTCTCACATGATTTGACAAATTCTTGAACATCTCGTGTCATGTTGGGCCACCACCATTGACATTGGAGGGTACCCAAGGTCTTGTCCACACTCATGTGACCAGTGATGGGTAAATCATGGGCTTCTTGAAAGCGCACAAGTCAAAGATCACCTTTGGCTGGAACATAGATCCGGTCCGCATGGAATAGAAGGCCTTCCTTGAAGGAGAAGGTGTTGTACTCCTTGTCACCTATTGTTAGATGACCATGTACCATTTGGAAGAAGGGATCTTGCTGTAGAGCTAACTGAAACTCATTATGGATCTTGGGGTCAATTGACACCGTCGTAATTGCTGCCGCGATGAGAGGAAGAGACTTCAAATGAGGTCGTCATGATAGAGCATCAGGGATGACATGGAACCAACCTGGTTTGTACTCAAGTTTGATGTCAAACAATTGAAGTTGCTCTTCCCATCGATGATGTCGACTCTTCATGTGCTCCAGGTGTAAGGTCTACAACAATGGCTTGTGATCAGTTCGCATAATCACTTGTTTCCCTAAGAGATAATGCCTCCATACCTTGGTGGCATATACCATTGCAAGTTGTTCCCGATCTCAAGCAGAGTAATTTCTTTCAGCTGTATTTAGTTGGCGAGACACAAAGGCAATGGGATGTAGTCCATCCAGAAATTCTTGTTGCAACACAACTCCAATTGCAAAGTTAGAAGCATCAAAATCAACCACACAAGGTAGTTGAGGATCATATGGTTGAAGAATGGGTCTTGAAGACACCATATGTTTCAACTTCTGGAATGCCTCTTCATGTTTGGTGTTCCACTGGAAGCTCAAGTTCTTTCCCAAGAGGTCAGTCAATGGTGCAGCCACATGAGCATAATAGTGGATGAACCGCCGGTAAAAACTGGCCAATCCATTGAATGCCCGTACTTCTGTAGCATCCTTTGGGGTAGGCCAATCAGTAATGGCCTTGATCTTCTCTTCATCCATCTTGATCTCCTCTGATGAGATCTTATGACCCAAGAAGGTAACCTCCTTCTGCCAAAAAGCACACTTCAACTTCTTGCAGTAAAATTTCCATTGTTGTAGTCATCTTAGGACTTCTCGCACATGATTCACATGTTCTGCCTTTGTCTTACTATAGATTAAGATATCATCCAAGAACACCACTACTGACCAATCCAATATTCCATCCAACACCCGATGCATCTGATCCATGAAGATTGCTGGAGCATTAGTGAGTTCGAAAGGTGGAACTCTCCACTCAAAATGTCCATACCTTGTGCGAAAGGCAGTCTTTTGCACATCGTCTCTATCAATCAGAATTTGCCAATAGCCGCTACGAAGATCCAGCTTGGAAAAGTAACGTGCTCCACTTAGTTGATCAAGTAAGTCATCGATCCGAGGCAAGGGATATGCATTCTTCATAGTTTGCTTATTGAGCCCACGGTAATCAATACAGAAATGAAGTCCTCCATCCTTCTTTGGAACAAATAGTACCGGTACTCCCCAAGGAGAGGTACTATGTTGTATGAAATTCTTCTCCACCAACTCTATAAGTGTTGTTCGCAACTCCTCCAACTCCTTTGGTGAGAGCCGATAGATTGGTCTACTCACTGGAGTACTCCCTGGCAATAACTCGATCTTGAAGGGCATACCTCGGTCGGAGGGTAATCCCTTTGGTAGATCATCTGGAAACACATCTCCTGAACTATCCGATCAACCATCACTTGATGTAGCACTTGGCACTCCTCAGATTGTTCTTGTGCAATCAGCTTGATCCACACCGCAAATACAGACTTATCTTCCTCCAAAGCTTGCTCTATGGCTGCTTCCTTAACAAACTTCCCTTCTAGGGACTCATCTCTCTTCCAAGCTTGCTCCATGGTTGCCTTCTAGCAAACTTCCCATCTTGGGACTCATCTCCCTTCCAGATTTGCTCTATGGCTACCTTCTCGACAAAATTCCCATCTTGGACTGACTATTCTTAGGTGTCTTACTCAGAGGTGCCAAACAACCTAATCGGAAATTCCTACCTTGGTGTTGTACTTGAATTTGGCGTCGGGTCCAATCAAATTGAACCTTATGACATTCAAGCCAAGGTAGACCCAGAATGATATCATAGTGTAGAGGTGCCACTACAAACCTCATACACTCCAAATACTCTTTCCCAATCTTGAAGGTAACAGGATGCGAGGTGCGGAATGCAAAACCCTTTCTACCATCCGCCATCATCAAACTACTTCCAATCATTGGCTTGATAGAAATACCCAATTCCTTTGCTACTTGCATAGACATGCAATTCTTTGAACTTCTAGAATCAACCAAAATCCTACAACCCCTATTAGATATCATACCTTGCAAGTGAAGCAGACTTGTATAGGTCAAGCCTTCAATCCCATTGGAACTAATCAAGCTCACAATAGGCTGCTCAAAATCTCCTACTGGGATTCCTTGTTTCCTTGATCATTCCGCTCCACAACCTCCATTTGGGCAACTTGTCGAGGTCATCCATTCTTAAGTGGACATTCAACAATGCAATGCCCCAACTGGTGACAATAAAAACAACCACCATTTTGTCGCAATTTCTCCCTGTCTGCCATGCTCAGTGGTCTTTGTTGAATTGCATCAATCTCCATTGGTGCTAGCTCCTCCACTTGTGTGTAGTGTATTGGCAGGCTTTGTGGGAGTCAAGGTCGAGACCAAGTTGTTGCCACCAAGGAATCAAAACGTTCGGCCAACCGCATGGCTTCCTCTAAGTGTTGTGGCTCTTGCATGGTTACCCCTAATTTGGTTCTTGCCTTCAAGCCCCTCACAAATAGATCCAGCGCTTCACCTTCTAAAATATCTAGAATTTGCATGATGGTGTTTTGGAACTGCGTGATGTAACTTCTTACAAAGCCAATCTGTTTCAACTCTGCCAACTTATCCCGTGTAGCTCGTGTGGCATTTATAGCTTGGAACCGACTGATTATTGTGCTCTTGAATTCTGCCCATGTCAAGATCGGTGCAACCATTTGTTGTTCGGCTTGCTCCACTCAAAATCTCCACCATAGCTTTGCTACTCCATCCAATTGGCTAGAAGCCAAGAGAATCTATTTTTGCTCATCTTGTAGATTGGTAGCTTCAAAATAACATTCACAATCAAACAAAAAATTATCCACTGCACCCGGGAGATTCTTGCCTTCAAATACCTTAGGTTTAGGGAATCTGATTCGATCTTCTCCTTCTTGAATTGGTACTCTCTCCACCTGCTCTTGTCGTTGAAGATCTCGTTCATCCAACAATTGACTAAGGTGCTCGATTTGTTGTTGCATAGCAAGGATAACATCAAGTATTGCCGCCATGGTTGCTCCTCTATCACACCACTCCCAATCTATCTAATTTATTAACACATAGAAATAGCACGTCCACCGTTCTCCATAAGTTACAACCGGAAGCACCAAGGGTTCCTCAGATATGGTGATCATATGCAGAAAATCTTGTCCAAAGTGCGAGGTGATGAACTGTGTGAAACGATGCTAGGGTAGTATTTGGAAACAAAAATCCCAATGGTTTGGTGGAAGTGGATTTGGTGGTCCATAAATTCCATCCATCCCATTCCTGCTCTAATACCAATGTAAAAGACCGAATCCAAGGAGAGAAATAGGAGAATGGAAACTCACATTGGGACATTCAAATGAGGGAAAACTCCAAATATGCCTAGCATGAGCTTTGGCTTTGGTATTTGTAGGTAGCATACAAGGTACTTGAGAAGCTTCTCAAGAAGCTTCCTCAAGCCGCTTTCTTAGAGTGCAAGCCAAGTTAACTAGGAAGCTTCTCAGGAAGCTTCTTTCTAGAAGCCGCCTACTTGGCATGCAAGCTAAGCTAGTTGGAAGCTTCTAGAAGCTACTTACTTAAGGTGCAAGCTAAGTTAACCAGGAAGCTTCCCAAGAAGCTTCCTAGATACTTCCGGAATATTCTAGGCTACTTTGTCTTATGTGCTACTTCGTAAGCCCGACTAACTTCGTCGCTAAACTCCATATTGTTACATTACCACCCCAATCCAATTTCTATTCCCACTTCTTGTACTGAACCTGATGTTCCTTCACACACTTCTTTGTCTTTGGGTCTACCAAATACCACTAAACCTTTCTTTATTTCTAGTACTTCTTCACTCTGATCTGCAATTAAACTCATAAGTAATCTATCTACTTCCTTATCTTGCAACCCACTCTTCTCTAAGGTCTCAAGTAACTGACTCAAAGATATTTATTGTCTAATCCTGCACTTTGGGTTCATTCATTACAATTATTTTCTCTTCTTATTCTATTCTATCTTCAATCTGAACTGAAATTGAAGTCATGGGTATGCTAAATATCTTCTTTTACTACTCAAACTTCCTCTAATGCCTCTGGCAAAACTCTACAAGTCACCTTCATTGCACTCCGAGGTCCGACTACCTCATATCTGGTCACTTTCATCTTGAGGTAAAGAACCTTCCAACCTGAAGTTGTAGAGACCCGAAGAACATAGACCCAAAGTACTATGAACCTAAAGACACTCAACTACTTTATACATCTACTCCCAAAACTTCAAATGTTTGTCACTTCTGTTACATACCTCTAAACTCTATGATTTTGGTGGCAGCAAAAAGCCTTGAACAAGACCCTCCCAAAAAAATATAGCACGTATGGTTTGGACTTTTTGTCATTGAGATATGGCCACCGCAATAATCCTAACCTACAACCTTCAACCTTCATTCCAATATGAAGCATCTTTCTCTAGGTCTACGCTCCTTCAATCCAATCCGAGTCCTTCTTCCTTTGACATGAAGTCATCTTCCTTAGTTCAAGTCAAAATACAAGCTTCTCATTGTTTCTTCTCCATTTGGGTTCAATTCGATTTCAGTAATGCACTTCTTTTTTAAAATGTGTTCAAAATGAAAAATGTATGTACCACATCTTGGTTTGTGAGTGAAGTTTGGGTTGCTCAAGCAAACGTGCACAACCTTTACAAAATTGAGGGCATTTTTTATAAACCTTGGTGTTTTGAGTAAAACTTGGAGTTTAAGTGGACTCTCACAACCTCAAAAAATGTTAGAGTTTGAGCAAACCTCAACTTCAATGACCAAACTCAACAATATCTCTATTAAAACACCAAACAAGCCTATCTAAAATAGAATTTTGGAATTCTTTAAAGTATTTCATGTATGAAAAAACCAAATAAACCTCATCTTATCCTGAATTAAAGACTAAATAATTTTTCTAAACCAAGATTATCCATGGGAGAACAATTAGAGTGTAAAAGATTGAGATCAAGGAGAGAAATAGGAGAATGGGATATCACATTGAGACACTCAAATGAGGGAAAACTCCAAATACCTAGCATGAACTTTGGCTTTGATATTTATAGGGAGTATATAAGGCTCTTGAGAAGCTTCTCAAGAAGCTTTCTTGAGCCACTTTCTTGAGCCACTTTCCAAGTTAACCAAGAAGCTTCTCAAGAAGTCTCCTTTTAGAAGGTGTCTACTTGGGGTGCAAGCTAAGCTAGTTGGAAGCTTCCAGAAGCTATCTACTTGGGATGCAAGCTAAGCTAGCCAGGAAGCTTCCCAAGAAGCTTCTTCTTAGAAGTCACCATTTAGCATGCATGTTACCCAATACTTGGGAGGTACCAAGTAACTTCCTAGATACTTTTAGAATAATCTTGGCTAATTTGGCCCATTTGCTACTTTGTTAACCTTGACTAACTTTGTTGCTAAACTCCATATTTTTACATATGCCCCCACCACTAGTTGGTGATGTCCTCATCACCATTGAAGCTTCAAACTCATGGATGGCTGTCCATGCATTCTAGAGATGAGAAGAGGCTCCCAAGTGGCATCATGAAGGGGATACCCTTTCCAAAGGACTTTGTACTTTGCATATTATTGATGGTCTTGTTGAATGTGACAACATGCAAGGATATGATCAACTTCATACTCTTCATGAACATTGATAGGGACAAGAAGAAGAGGAGGTTGGACTCAAGAGGAAAAGAAGATGGATTAGGAACAAAGGGTTTCAACTTGGAAAGGCAAAAGATAGGATAGATCTGTATATGACAAGGCAAGGCAAGGCAAGTCAATAAGTAATAGAAGAGATGATTTGGGTGACATCAAAGAGCCGTATCCAATTAGGGGCAAGTTTATAGACTTGGGTATCAAGTGGAAGAGGTAGGTTACTAGAGGAGAGCATGACCTTATTGTTGACTGAAAGGTGAGATCACAACGATGGTAGTCCACATATTGCTTTTGACAATTTTGAGCAACAAGGAGATGAGATTTGGCTTGTTGGAAGGATTGAGATATGGTGGTCAAGAAGGTGAAAATGTGAGGAACATGAGATGGAGGAAGAGCAAGCAAGAAATAATGAACAAGTGGATTCTAGCCAAAATTGAGAAAGAAAGGTGAGAATCCAATGCTTGCATGTTTGGAATTATTGTATGCAAACTCCACAACTGCAAGATATTCATCCCAATTGGTATGGTGAATGTTGATAAAGGCATGAAGCATATCCTCCAAGGTGCAATTTTCACGTTTAGTTTGTCCATCAGTTTGAGGATGATAGGCCTTGGACAAAGCAAGCTTGGTGCAAAGTATCTAGAAGAGTGCTTGCCAAAATTTTCTAGTGAATCAAGGATCACGATCGGAGATGAGTATACAAAGCATCCCATGATGCTTAAAGATAATGTTGAAGTAGATCTATGCCAATGTTGGAGCATCAATGGTATCAAAGGTTGGTGCCAAATGGATTTGCTTACTAAGCTTATCCACAAACACCACTATTGAAGTATGACCTTGCTTTGTCTTGGGCAAGATGTGATGAGATCCAAGCTTATTTATTCTTATTGAGCATATGGAATGGGGAATAGTTGAAGGAGCTTACTCGGTTTTTGGTTGTTGGCCTTCTTGCATTGGCAGCTCTCATGCGATTAGACAAAATCTCAAACATCTCGTGCCATGTTGGGGCACCACCACTGGTGTTTGAAGGTACCCAAGGTCTTGTCTACACCCATGTGACCAGCAATTAGTAAGTCATGGGCTTCTTGGAGGAGCACAAGTTGGAGGTCACCCTTGGTTGGAACATAAATCTCACATAATAGAAGACCTTCCTTGAAGGAGAAGGTGTTGCACTCCTTGTCGCATGTTGCATGTAACAATATGGAGTTTCATGGTGAAGTTAGTAGGGCTAAAAAAGTAGCAAATAAGACAAATTAGCCTAGAATATTCTAGAAGTATCTAGGAAGCTTCTTGGGAAGCTTCTTGGCTAGCTTAGCTTGCATCCCAAGTAGGTAGCTTCTAGAAGAAAGCTTCTAGAAGCTTCCAACTAGCTTAGCTTACACATCAAGTAAGCGACTTCTATAAGGAAATTTCTTGAGAAGCTTCCCAATTAACTTGGCGGCTAAGCGGCTCAAGGAAACTTCTTCAGAAGCTTCTCAAGAGCCTTTTATGATCCTTATAGATACAAGAGCCAAAGCTCATGTTAGGCATTTGGAGTTTTCCATCATTCAAGTGTCCCAATGTGAGCTTCCATTCTCCTATTTCTCTCTTTGGTCCTGGTCTTTTACATTGGTATCAAAGTAAGGTTTGGGATGGATTTTTGGAATTTATGGACCACCAAATCCACTTCCACCAAACCATTGGGATTTTTGTGTCCAAGTACTAACCAAACCTCATTTCACACAATTCATCATCTCATGCTTTGGACAAGATTTTCTACATATGAGCACCATATTTGAGGAATCCTTGGTACTTCCAGTTGTAACTTATAGAGAACGGTGGAAGTGTTGCTTCTATGTGTTGATAAATTAGATAGATTAAGGATGGCATGATAGAGTAGCAACTATGGCAGCAATGCCCAAGGTTATCCTTGCTATGCTATGTAGCAACAAATCAAGCACCTTACTCGATTTTTTTATGAATGAGATCATTGACCACAAGAGCATGTAGAAAGGGTATCAGTTTGAGAAGAAGATGATCAAATCCGATTCCCTAAACCCAAGGTATTTGAAGGCAAGAATCTCTTGGATGCAGTTGATAATTGTATGATTGATTGTGAATGTTATTTTGAAGCTACCAATCTTCAAGATGAGCAAAACTAGATTCTCTTGGTTTTTAGCCATTTGGATGGAGTAGCAAAGCTATGGTAGAGATTCCAAGTTTAGCTCAGAAGAAGATGATCAAATCCGATTCCCTAAACCCAAGGTATTTGAGGGCAAGAATCTCTTGGATGCAGTTGATAATTGTATGATTGATTGTGAATGTTATTTTGAAGCTACCAATCTTCAAGATGAGCAAAACTAGATTCTCTTGGTTTTTAGCCATTTGGATGGAGTAGCAAAGCTATGGTAGAGATTCCAAGTAAAGTGAGCTAAATGACAAATTTTTGTATCAATCTTGACATGGGCAAAATTCAAGAGTGCAATAATTAGTCAATTCTAAGCTATAAATGCCACATAAGCTACATTAGATAGGTCGGTAGAGTTATAATAGATTGGTTTTGTAAGAAGTTACATCATGCAATTCCAAAACACCATCATGCAAATTCTAGATATATTGGAAGGTGAAGCTCTAGATCAATTTGTGAGGGGCTTGAAGTCAAGAACCAAATTAGAGATAACCATGCAAGAGCCACAACACTTGGAGGAAGCCATGCAGTCAACAAAACATTTTGATTCCTTGGTTGCAACAACTTGGTCTTGACCTTGACCTCCATAGAACCTATCGATACACTACACATGGGTGGAGGAGCCAGCACCAATGGAGATTGATGTCGTTCAACGGAGACCACTTGGCACTACAAATAGAGAAACTGCAACAAATGGTGGTTGATTTTATTGTCACCAATTGGGACATTGCATTGCTAAATGTCCACTCAAGAATGTGTAACCTCAACAAGTCACCTAGATGGAGTCTGTGGAGCAAAATGGTCATGGAAACAAGGAATCATAGTAGGAGATTTCAAGCCGCCTACTATAAGCTTGATTATTTCTAATGGGATTGAAGGCTTGGCCTATACAAGTTTGCTTTGCTTGCAAGGTATGATATCTAATTGGGGTTGTAGGATTTTGGTTGATTCTAGAATTTCAAAGAATTGTATGTCTATGCAAGTAACAAAGGAATTGGGTATTCTTATGAAGCCAGTAACTAGAAGTAGATTGATGATGGCGAAGGGTAGAAAGAGTTCTACATCATGTACCCTTGCATCTTGTTACCTTCAAGATTGGGAAGGAGTATTTAGAGTGTATGAGGTTTGTAGTGGTACCTCTACACTATGATGTCATTCTAGAACTACCTTGGCTTGAACATCATAAGGTTCAATTTGATTAGACTTGACAACAAATTCAAGTACAATACCAAGGTAGGAATTTTCCATTAGGTTGTCTAGCACCTTTGAGTAAGACACCTAAAAATAGTCAATCCCAAGATGGGAAGTTTGTCAAGACATAGCCATAGAGCAAGCCTTGAAGAGAGATGAGTCCCAAGATGGGAAGTTTGCCAAGAAGGCAGCCATGGAGCAAGGCTTGAAGAGAGATTAGTCCCTAGATGGGAAGTTTGTTAGTGAAGCAACCATAGAGCAAGCTTTGGAGGAAGATATGTCTATTTTCACAATGTGGATCAAGCTGATTGCGCAAGGACAATCTGAGGAAGACCAAGAGCCTCATCAAGCAATGATTGATCACATTAGTTCAAGAGTTTGTGGACGTATTCTTGGATGATCTGCCAAAGAGATTACCCTCCGATTGTGGTATGCCCTTCAAGATTGAGTTATTGCCAAGGAGTAATCCAATGAGTAGACCAATCTATTGGCTCTCACCAAAGGAGTTGGAGGAGTTGCATATAACACTTACATAATTGTTGGAGAAGGACTTCATACAACATAGTACCTCTCCTTGGGGAGCACCAATCCTATTTGTTCCAAAGAAGGATGGAGGACTTCATTTCTGTATTGATTACCGTGGGCTCAATATGCAAACAATGAAGAATGCATATCCCTTACCTTGGATTTGTGACTTGCTTGATCAACTAAGCGGAGCACAATAATTTTCCAAGTTGGATCTTTGCAGTGTTTATTAGCAAATCCTCATTGATAAGGAAGATGTGCAAAAGACTACCTTTTGCACAAGGTATGGGCATTTTGAGTGGAGAGTTCTATCTTTCGGGCTCACTAATGCTCTAGCAATCTTCATAGATCAGATATATTGGGTTTGGATGGACTATTGGATTGGTACGTGGTGGTGTTCTTGGATGATATTGTAATCTATAGCAAGACAAAGGCAAAACACATGAATCATGTGCAAGAAGTCCTAAGACGACTACAACAATGGAAATTTTATTGCAAGAAGTCAAAGTGTGCCTTTTGGTAGAAGGAAGTCACCTTCTTGGGTCACAAGATCTCATCAAAAGGGATCAAGATGGAAGAGGAGAAAATCAAGGCCATTATTGATTAGCCTACACCAAAGGATGCTATACAAGTACGGGCATTAAATGGATTGGCCAGTTTTTATTGATGGTTCATCCATTATTATGCTCATGTGGCTGCACCATAGACTGACTTCTTGGGAAAGAACTTGAGCTTTCAATGACCACCAAGCACAAAGAAGCATTCTAGAAGTTGAAACATATGGTGTCTTCAAGACCCATTCTTCAACCATATGATCCTCAACTACCTTGTGTGGTTGATTTTGATGCTTCTAACTTTGCAATTGGAGCCGTGTTGCAACATGAATTCCTTGATGGACTACATCCCATTGCCTTTGTGTCTTGTTGACTAAATACAATTGAAAGAAATTACTCTGCCCTCAAGATCGGGAACAACTTGTAAAGGTATATGCCACCAAGGTATGGAAGCATTACCTCTTGGGAGAACTAGTGATCATGCAAATTGATCACAAACCATTGTTGCAGACCTTATACTTGGAACACATGAAGAGTCGACATCATTGATAAGAGGAGCAACTCTAATTGTTTGACATCAAACTTGAGTACAAACCATGTTGGTTCCATGTCATCCCTGATGCCCTATCATGAAGATTTGATTTCAGATCTCCTCCTCTCATCATGATTGCAATTAGGACGGTGTCAATTGACTCCAAGGTCCAAAATGATTTTATGTCAGCTCTACAGCAAGATCCCTTCTTCCAGATGGTACATGGTCATCTTATAACATGTGACAAGGAGTACAACACCTTCTCCTTCAAGGAAAGCCTTCTATTCCATGAGGACCGGATCTATGTTCCTGCCAAAGGTGATCTCTAACTTGTGTGCCTTCAAGAAGCCCATGATTTACCAATTATTGGTCACATGGGTGTGGACAAGGCCTTGGGTACCCTCCGACACAAATGGTGGTGGCCCAACATAGGTAGAGAGTTTTGAGAGTTTTTCTGATTGTGTGAGAGTTGCCAACGCAACAAGGCCAATGACAAAAAACTGAGTGGACTCCTTCAACCACTCCCAATTCCATCTACTCGATGGGAACATGTGAGCTTAGATCTCATCAGTTCCTTGCCCAAGACAAAGCAAGGTCACATAGCAATTGTGGTGTTTGTGGATAAGCTTAGTAAGTAGATCCATTTGGCACCAACGGTTGATACTCTGGATGCTTCAACCTTGGCGCAAATCTACTTCAACAATGTATTCAAACATCATGGGATGCCACGTCTACTCATCTCTGACCATGATCCTTGCTTCATTGGAAAGTGTTGGCAAGCACTCTTCCAAATACTCGGCACCAAGCTTGCTTTGTCCACAACCTATCATCTTCAAATTGATGGACAAATTGAATGTGAAAATCACATCTTGGAAGATATGCTTTTTTCCTTTGTCAACATTCACCATACCAATTGGGATGAATGTCTTGCAGCTATGGAGTTTGCATACAATAATTCTAAACAAGCAAGCACCAGATTCTCTCCTTTCTTTCTCAATTTTGGCCAATACCCACTTGTTCAAGATTCCTTTCTTGCTCCTCCTCCATCTCATGTCCCTCATACTTCCACCTTCTTGACCACCATCTCCTAATCCCTCCAACAAGCCAAATCTCATCTCCTTGTTGCTCAGAATTGGCAAAAACAATATGCGGATCACCATTGTCATGATCTCAACTTTCAAGTTGGTGATAAGGTCATGCTCTCATCCAATAACCTCCCTCTCCCACTTAATACCCAAGTTTGTAAACTTCACTCTAATTGGATAGGACACTTTGATGTCACCTAAATTGTCTCTCTTGTTGCTTATCAACTTGCCTTGCCTTGTCGTATGTGCATCCATCGTGTCTTTCATATTTCCAAGTTGAAACCCTTTGTTCCTAACCCATCTTCTTTTTCCTCTTGAATCCAACCTCTCCCTCCTATTGTCCCTATCAATGATCATGAGGAATACAAAGTTGATCATATCTTTAAGCGTCACCACATTCAACAAGGCTATCAACAAGATACGGAGTACAAGGTCCTTTGGAAAGGGTGTCCCCTTCATGATGCCACATAGGAACCTCTTTCTCATCTCCAAAATGCACGACTGGCCATCCAAGAGGTCAAAGCTTCACTAGCAACGAGGACATCATCAACTAGCAATGGGGGAATATGTAACAATATGGAGTTTAACAATAAAGTTGGTAGGGCTAAAAAAGTAGCAAATAAGACAAATTAGCCTAGAATATTCTAGAAGTATCTAGGAAGCTTCTTTGGAAGCTTCCTAGCTAGCTTAGTTTGCACCCCAAGTAGGTAGCTTCTAGAAGCTTCCAACTAGCTTAGCTTGCATGCCAAGTAAATAACTTCTACAAGGAAACTTCTTGAGAAGCTTCCCAATTAACTTGGCTTGCATTCCAAGAAAGTAGCTCAAGGAAGCTTCTTGAGAAGCTTCTCAAGAGCCTTGTATGATCCCTATAAATACACGAGCCAAAGCTCATGCAGGGCATTTGGAGTTCTCCCTCATTCAAGTGTCCCAATGTGAGCTTCCATTCTCTTATTTCTCTCCTTGATCTTGGTCTTTTACATTGCAAGACAACCTTGTACCATTTGAAAGAAATGATCTTTTTGTAAGGTTGTCTTAAACTCAATCTAGACTTTGGAGTCAATTGATACCGTTGTAATTGCCACCGTGATGAGAGGAAGAGACTTAAAATCAAGTTGTTATGATAGTGCATCAAGAATGACATGGAACTAACTAGGTTTGTACTCAAGTTTGATGTCAAACAATTGTAATTGTTCCTCCCATCAATGATATCAACTCTTCATATGTTTCAAGTACAATGTTTGCAACAAGGGTTTATGATCAGTTTGCATGATCACTTGTTTCCCCAAGAGATAATACCTCTATACCTTGGTGGTATATATCATTGCTAGTTTTTCATGATCTCAAGCATAGTAATTATTCTTTTTTGTATTTATTTAGCAAGACACAAAGGCAATGAGATGTAACCCATCCAAGAATTCTTGTTGCAACACAAATTTAATTGCAAAGTTAGAAACATCAAAATCAACCACACAAGATAGTTGAATATCATATGGTTGAAGAATGGGTCTTGAAGACACCATATGTTTAAGCTTCTACAATGCTTCTTTGTGCTTGGTGATCCATTGAAAGCTCAAGTTCTTCCCCAGGAGATTGGTCAATGATGCGACTACATGAGCATAGTAGTGGATGAACTGTCAATATTTTGGCCAATTCATTAAATGCCCATACTTTTATAACATCCTTTGGAGTAGGCCAATCAATAATGGCCTTGATTGTCTCCTTGTCCATCTTGATCTCCTCCAATGAGATCTTCTGATCCAAGAAGGTAACTTCTTTCTACCAAAAGGCACACTTTGACTCTTGTAGTAAAACTTCTATTGTCGTAGTCGTCTTAGGAATTATTCCACATGATTTTCATGTTTTTCCTCTATCTTGCTATAGATTAAAATATCATCCAAGAACACCACCACATACCAATCCAATAGCCCATCCAACATCCAATGCATCTGATTTGAAGATTATTGGAGAATTAGTGAGTCCAAAAGGCAGAACTCTCCACTCAAAATACCTATACCTTGTGCAAAAGGTAGTCTTTTGAATATCTTCTCTATCAATGAGAATATACAATAATAATACTTAGAGAATAATAAACAATAAACAATAAACACTTTAGAGATCCAACTTGGAGAAGTATCATTCGCTGCTCAATTGATCAAGTAAGTTATCAATTCAAGGCAAGGGATATGCATTCTTCATTGTTTGTTTATTGAGGCCATGATAATCAATATAGAAGTGAAGTCCCCCATCCTTCTTTGTGATAAATAGTACCGGTTTCCCCAAGGAGATGTACTATGTCATATGAAGTCCTTCTCCAACAACTTTGTTAGTGTCATTTGGAGCTCATCCAACTCCTTTGGTGAGAGCGGATAGATTGGCCTACTCATTAAAGTACTTCTTGGCAATAATTCAATCTTGAAAGGCATATCACAATTGGAAGGTAGCCCCTTTGGTGTAGATCATCCAAAAACACATCTAAAAACTCTTGGACTATTCAATTCAATCTGTTTGATGAGGCTTTTGATCCTCCTTGTATCCTCCAAGCGCAATAGGCTTGATCCACACCGTAAAAACAAACTTATCCTCCTCCAAAGCTTACTCTATGGCTGCTTCACTAATAAACTTCCCATCTTTGGACTTATCTTCATTCAAAGCTTGCCCTGTGGTTGCTTTCTTGACAAATTTCCCATCTTGGGACTGATTATTCTTAGGTGTCTTACTCAAAGATGCCAGACAACCTAATCTGAAATTCTAACCTTGGTGTTGTACTTGAATTTATCATTGGTTCCAATCAAATTGAACCTTATGATGTTCAAGCCAAGGTAGACCTAGAATGACATCATAGTGTAGAGGTGCCACTACAAAGCTCATACACTACAAATACTCTTCCTCAATAGTGAAGGTAATAGGATGCAAGGTACAAAATGCAAAACCTACTATCTGTCATCTACTTCTAATTATTGGCTTGATAGGATTACTAATTCCTTTGCTAATTTCATAGACATACAATTCTCTAAACTTCTAGAATCAACCAAAATCCTACAACCAAGATTAGATGTTGTACCTTGCAAGTGAAGCAAACTTGCATAAGTCAATCCTTCAATCCCATTGGAACTAATCAAGTTCCCAATAGGCGGCTCAAAATTTCCTACTAGGACTTCTCATTTCCCTAATCATTTCCACTCCACAAACTCTATTTGGGAAATTTGTCAAGATCATCTATTTTTTAGTAGACATTCAACAATGCAATGTCCAATCTGGTGACAATAAAAGCAACCTCTATTTTTCCACAATCTTTCACAATCTGCTATGCCAAGTGGTCCTTTGGAAGGCATCAATCTCCATTGGTGTCGGCTCCTCCACCCACATGTAATGTGCTGGTAGGTTTTATGAAGGTCAAGATCAAGACAAAGTTTTCATAACTAAGGAATCAAAGTGCTCTATCAATTGCATTACTTCTTCCAAGTGTTTTGGCTCTTGCATAGTCACTTCTAATTTGGTTTTTGACTTCAAGCCACTCACAAATTGATCTAGAGTTTCACCATCTATTATATTTAAAATTTGCATGATGGTGTTCTCAAACTATGTGATGTAGCTTTGTACGGAACCAATCTGCTTCAACTCTGCCTACTTATCTCGTGTGGGTTGTGTGGTATTTATTGCTTGGAATTACCTAATTATTGTACCCTTGAATTCTTCCTATGTTAGGATTGGTACAACAAAATACCATTCAGCTTGCTTCACTCGAAATTGCCACCATAGTTTTCCCACTCCATCCAATTGGCTTGAAGCTAAGAGAATTTGCTTTTGTTCATCTTGAAGATTTGTAGCCTTGAAATAATGTTAACAATCAAATACAAAATTCTCAACTATGCCCAAGAGATTCTTGCCATCAAATACCTTAGGTTTTGGAAATTGGATTCACTTTTCTCCTTCTTGAAATGGTGTTCTCTCTATGTGATCCTATCATTGATGATCTCATTCATCCAACAATTAAGTAAAGTGTTCGATTTGTTGCTACATAGCAATGATAACCTTGGGCATGTTGCTATGGTTACTAATCTATCATTCCACCCCCAATCTACCTAATTTATTGACACATAGATGCAACATGTCCATCGTTCTCCATAAGTTACAACTAGAAGTACCAAGGGTTTGTCGAACAAGGTGATTGCATTTAGAAAATTCTACCCAAAGCGTGAGGTGATAAACTGTATGAAATGATGCTTGAGTAGTACACAAACACAAAAATCCCAATGGTTTGCCGGAAATGGGTTTGGTGGTCCATAAATTCCATCCATCCCTTTCTTGCTCTAATATCAATGTAAAAGACCGTGATCAAGGAGAGAAATAGGAGAATGTAAGATCATATTAGGATACTCAAATCAGGGAAACTACGAATACCTAGCATGAGTTTTGGCTTTGGTATTTATAGAGAACATACAAGGCTCCCGGGAAGCTTCTCAAGAAGCTTCCTTCTAGAAGTCATCTACTTGGCGTGCAAGCTAAGCTAGTTGGAAGCTTCTAGAAGCTACCTACTTGGGGTGCAAGCTAAGCTAGCTGGGAAGCTTCCCAAGAAGCTTCTTCCTAGAAGTCACCACTTGGCATGCACGTTACCCAATACTTGGGAAGTACCAAGTAGTTTCTTACATACTTCTAGAATATTTTAGGCTAATTCATCCCATTTGCTACTTTGTTAGCCTTGACTAACTTTGTCGCTAAAGTCCATATTGTTACATAAAGTATTGTCACTCATTATGGAATTGCCTACAAATTGCCATGGGTTTGTTTGATGGTTCTTTATTTTCTCTCTTGGTTATACTTGGAAGAAAGGCAATCGTAGAGAAAACACAAAGGATAGGAAGATCCTATCAAGCCATACAAGGGTAAGACAAAAGAGGTAAAATGGAGTTAAGTCCCAATAGTATAGATATGCACTATCACACCTA
Organism: Lunularia cruciata; assembly: GCA_948567375.1. NCBI lineage: Eukaryota > Viridiplantae > Streptophyta > Marchantiopsida > Lunulariales > Lunulariaceae > Lunularia > Lunularia cruciata. The sequence goes on from OX419760.1 coordinate 13,944,889, forward strand.
AGGTATCAAAGCTATGCAAGTTGTAAGATGTACAAACTATTGGAGCATCAATAGAAACATCACCTAGTGTGGTTGCTCTCTTATGGATTGCACCAATCAATGCTATTTGTAGAGCAATAGACACACGTTATCCAAATTACTAAGAATTATGAGAGTGAAAGTAGTACCACTTGACGTGTGATATGATAAGCTCTTGTGCACTCCTTTACAAATGTATTGAATGTTGTGTTGATCACTCCATATAATTCCAAGGCTAGTGGAACAAAGAGGTGACCTTGCTACATACCCCTATACTTGGAGACCTTACATGTTGTTGCTTTGCTTGTCATCCATCCAAGGAGATGAATAATCATTCTTGCCATAATTGCATTACACGTGGGGTCCGTAACCACAAACATCCACTATTGTCACATGATCACCTCGGACCAAGTATAATTTTTCCCTAACATGTGTCGTCTACAAAGCATATGAATGCTCCTTCCAAGCAAGGCGCCACTCTCTCATGCCATGGCAAACACTATATCCATGATGGCATCATGGGTAGCTCTCTTCTATCCTCCAAAAGGGCACCATGTCATATGGACCATTGTTGCATCTACCACACTCACAAGTGAGTAATGAAGATATAGATGGGTGTACCAAACCTAAGTAGGACTTCATCGTTGTAGAGAAAGTAGTTGGTGCGAGTCAAAATGCCCTAATGCATAGTCAAGTTAGGATCCAAGAGCATGCTCTCTTGCAAAAGCAAGAGAGAAGACATGCTCTAGTGGCCCAAGGAATAGACGAGTCAATGGAGAGAGAATGTAGCATATGTTGACACCATCGCTCCATCAAGGATGACTGCAAGCCTCTACTTCAATCAATAGGTAAGGAAGCAAAGGATGGAAGGTCATCTTTTGGCAATGGGGATAGACCATCTCTTGTTTGCAACAATAACATCTAGAGAAAAAAGCATCACTCCTCCACCTTGGTCACATATATCTCCAAAACTTACCTATCAACAACCACAAGGCATGAGGAAAATAGGGGTGCCAAGAGAGTACAACTACCCAAAAACAATATAGATGCATCTCCTCCGTAGATAGTAGACCTACCTTTGCACAAGATCGGTCTAGATGTTTGTCAACATGCCAAATCCACTATCACACACTAAAATAAAATATTTGGAAGAAAATGTAGATAAAGTGTAAATCAATTTAGATGATAAATTATATTTACTATTTATATTTTTCAATTGAATATATTTATCCTAAATAAATTTTTCTTAAATGCATATATCTATGTAATATTTTGAAATGGATTCAATTAAAATTTTATTTTATTTTTGTATTTAATTTCAATAGTCTAATAATTTTTAATATAATTTATTAGATTTTAAGAACATGAATTTAGAAAAAAATTGTTTAAATTTATTAATATTATTAATCTAATCTTTTTTGCAGTTTTCCAACTATCGAGAAATAGAATACCTTCAAATCATATCTTCTTTGTACATTTTCCATCTTTCGTTAATTCTAGTGGCATCGAATCAGATATATATTTCCTTCCCTTTCATTACGATCCCTTTAAATCAATTCTTCTTTGTATTGTCTCCAAATTCCAAATTCTCTCCGTACGATTTGCATAGCTCGTATATTGTAGTGCAGATTTCTCATATAGACTCTAATGGGGCTTAGCCCCATGTTACTTTTTTTTCTCTCCCTTGGCTTGATGGGGTCTTCCCATCCTTTCGTTCTTCCAACGCGGTCGCCTTTCCTCCTCTCTCCAAATTCTAGTGGTCTCAAACCAGATATAGATTTTACAATTAGCATTTCTCATTCTAACAAGTTTTCTCCAATTTTCTTCTTCTTGTAAAACTTGTTTTGTGAGATTTCTGCTCGAGACTTTCCGGTGTTCTCAAATTTTCAATTCATATTAACTTGTAATACTCTTTGTTTTCCGGGGTTTCTTGTAAGTTTTTCTATTCTATTGTCTTCATTTTCTTTGTTTCCTCGATCTCTTGACTTGTTGCATGTGTACCTGTAATGTTTTGAAATTTCATGAAGCAATCAAGCAATTAAATTTCCAATTTACATTGCGGATATTTGAAGAGATAACATCAACAATATTAGTTTTGGATAAGAAATAATTTTATTACAATATATTCTTATCCTTCATAACTCTTCTAAGTTCATACATGACAAAATCATCATGAAAAAGAAGAGATAGGTTATCTGTTTGGAAATTTAAATTTAATTATCTCATTGTTATAACATAATTTCACATTCTATTATTCTCTTACTTGGATAAATTTTAATTTATATTACATCTATTTTTATATTTCTTCCTTAATTATACTTGATGATAGACATTTCATTTCGATTATGCTATACTCAAATGAAATCATTTTCTATCAATCTCCATGTTAATATAATTCATGAATTACAAAAACCCCTATGATCATCGTCCAATATATCCATATTATGTCCAAGTTTAATCTGCGAGGCAGACGGAAATTGACCCACATGTGACGACTGTACACTGTCACTCCAGTCTTCAGATCGTCAGGTTCGCATGTCCAGCTCCACTTGAATGCCATCGACTCCCCTAATAATCGTCCAATTCTAAAAGAACGAGTCTGAATGTATAGCCCTTCAATCTCATCGGGCTCTATCGTATGCCCTTCAACGGGATCGTCGAGACTCTTGCCGTCTATCCCGATCAGCTGCACTAGCATCAAAAAGGTAAACTTTTCTAAAGCATCTTCTGTAGGTGTCGCCGGATGCAGAGCTGGGGTAGGATGTAAATCCTTCGATCGAGGCATCGAGTATCACTGTTGTATAAATCGTGCCTCATACCGCTTGGGTCGGAGCTCGGATTCTTTTTTGGATCTTAGATTGGGTTGTTTTGGTGACATAGGTTTAGAATCTTGTGCTTTATCGAGATCCAGGATCGATTGGAGACGCAGATTCGACCGTGTTTCTGCTTTCTCGTCCTGGCTGTTGTTCTTAATATCTGGAGCTGGAGAAGAAGAGGGCACAAGTGGAGAAGGGCTGGACTCAGTGACCGACGAAGGAATTGAAGAAATCTCAAGTGGTAGAGGGTCAGCTGCAGGGGACGAGAACGGGGAAGGGGATGGAAAATTGATCACTGGAGAAGACAATGTCACTGTGTTAGGCTTCAAGGAGGATAGTGCATTTGAAGACGACTTGGACACTGTAGACGAAGAGGATAGAAACTCAACGCGTGGAAAATCAGGCTGGGGTTTCGGTTTGCGCACGATGAGGGTTCCAGTGTGGTCATATCCGGTTAAGGGCTTCTACTTCTTCTTCAGGAATGGACACCGTCTTTGGCACCGAGTTGCTAGGTTTGTGGCCGAGGTCATTCTAGCCATTGTGGGAATTCTCTTTACCCTGTTCTATTACACCTTCCCTACGCAACGGGATATCATTATCAGATATTGCGTACATTGGCTCGGCGTTCCTGGCGCTATCGCTCTAATTATCCTCGAGACCGCGATCGCTATTGTTATTTTGTTCCAGTACCGCCTTGAGAGTGCTCAACGTAAGCTTTTCCTAGATGTTTTAGCGATCCGCAAAGTCAAGGTCGATCCTGTTACACCGGATGAGCGTGCCTGGATCAACGAGCGGCTGATTCCACAGCTTGTGGACATGCCAGCGGAGGCCCCCACGAAGAAGGTGGCCCGTCAAAAGAAGCCGTCGAGATATCTGAACCAAGTACTCACGGAGGACGAACATCCCATCATGAACTTTCTCATCACTCTTCCTTTGAATTTTATTCCCGTTTTGGGGAACGCCATCTTTTGCTGGTTGAACTCTTTTCCAACGGCTATCAGCTTGCATCACTATTATTACACCGAGATGAAGGGATTGACTTCCCACGAGTTTTCAGCTGTGGTGCATGCCAAGAAGCCCCAGTATCAGTATTTCGGGTTCGTGGCTTCGGCGTTTAGTTTGGTGCCCGGATTGGACGTTATCCTCGTGCTCACGAACGCCGTGGGTGCAGCTCTCTGGGCGGCCGACATGGAGAAGACTCAGGGGAGCGTCAAGACTAAGTACTAAACAAGAGAATCTCCTTTCCACCCGTACACACAGTTTTAGGTGCCTGTTGTGTGGGGGTTTGTGCATGTGTGGATTTATCCTTATGTCCACCTTTTCGCACAAGGGAACGCTTTGCTGTCTAGAGGGTACTCAAAACAACCTCATCATGTATGAAGTCACCTACAATGAAGTCTCCACCTTGGGATTGCAGACTTGCATCTTTTTTCTTTTGGATGGTCTGGTGTTGAATCTGTGCTGATGTTCTGAATCTTCAACCAAGCCGGACAAATTGATGAAATCCATAGGAAGTGTTCAGAGCATCGACCTTGTTATCGGTGTTTAAGTTTTCTGTAAGTAAAGATTGAGACCTTTTCTCCTCTGTCCATCTGCAGATGGGTTTTGGATTTGTTTGACAAGGGTGGGAGATCTTACGGTACTTTCAATCCTTCATCATCGGGGGAATCATCCCGTTGCTAAGCTAAGCGTCAGATTGAACCATGTGGGTTATCGGTTGGAAGATTTTGGCTCACTGGCTGGAGGAGACAGACTTCAGAATTTGAAGATATGCTCCACGAAAGGGGACGGGTACAAAGGTTTCTTCAATCTAATTGTTTCTGGTCTTCAGGCTTTCATACTGCTGATGTTCGTATATGTGTATCAGTAAACTCAAAAACTATGTTATATTCTAGGGAAATTGATCATATAAGTATCGTCGGAAAGAAGTGAATGCCTGTAACTGTTGTAGAGTACTGTAATCTATATCCTATATTCTAGATAGCTTTTAAGGTAGATATGACGCTCCCGTGATTCGTACATTAGTTTAATCTGTCAAAGTAAAGTCAGTTTCCTCACGGTATCATCGGGACAAGAACTGCCCTCATTCAGACCTTCGGTACTTACTTGTGAGATGGAACTATCCAACTTGACCCCTCTTGGGCTTGATTTTCTTAACGGAAGACATGTAACGCTAGTCTTGTATCATGCTGGAAGTCCTACACGCTGGAGGGAGATGCCGTTGTAGAATGAAACCTGTAATATACCTTGTTCTGCAGTTGAGAGAGTTGAGATTATTTTATGACGTCCTATTAACAAGGACGGATATTCCCTTCACCCTCATGTACATACCTCCTGTACAGATATATGTGTCTAACACCTTCTAGGAGCAGAATCCTTATCCAGAGTAACCGTTAAGGCTTGCTAATCTAATCAGTTGAATTCGAAATCAGGGTGACTTGAATTCGAAACCGACACACCTATCCCGGAGTTTAATTCAATAATCCGTTTCAGGAGGTGTGGTTCTAGGAAGGATAGCAAATTTGTACAGTGTAAACCTTCGCTGCAATTGTGAGCGCCAAGCAAATGCAGTGCACACTATATAGAGTCTGAATGTGGTTGTCTTTGCTATAATTTCGGACTCCCCGTGACATTCTGTTGTATCATATTTTTAAAATTTAAGGACTTGGATGGACAGTCGCTATCAGCAGCAAAACTGATATTTACGCCCAATTCTTTCTCCTTCTCTAGAGTAGTCATTCGTGATGGACTCCTGCGCGTTGCTTTTCTTTCCAGAGAGCAAGAATAATGGAACCGTTGCCACGCAGGTGGCAATGGCGGCAACCTCTCTTGTTTCTTGTGAGGATGGAACCTGTCTCCTCTGCACTATGCTTCTCAAACTGCCCGAGCTCCAAATCAAGTCAACTGCGACAACCAAAATCAAAATGGTTGCTGATGGTTGCATTTGACCATGGAGTAAATGGGTCAGTGTACTATTCTGCCCAGGCCCCTGTCGTGATCAGCAGTCGTAAATCTGTGCTGCATTGCGCTTTGCCAGCTTCCAATTAGGGACTGCAGCACCACATTAGTAAGGAACCGCAGCGTGCTTAAAGGCCCCTCCCTCTTGAGTCGACAAGTACCCATGTGTCATTTCACAGACGAAAAATTTTGTTATCGCCTGGAAAGTTCTTATATGCATCCTTGAATGAGCACTTCATTTTTCCAGTAATCAAAAGAGAGCAGATCTCTTCTTGACTGAGACTGGAATGTACTTCTTAGGCAAATTCTCTAGCTGCGAAAGCTAATTCAAATCTAAGGTTTACCTTAGATTTGAATCCTCTGCTTGTGTGTCCCAACACGTGTTACTGTGCACCATGTCTTGGCAGACCGACCTGAGATGACTTAAACTTACTGTTCTGGAAACTGCAAATTTTAGCGTCCTTCATATAATAATAGCATATTTTGATGCGCGTGGTGTCGTCGAGTAATTTGAGTGAATACAAGCAAATCCTGTCTATGATACCTGTCTTTTTTTACATATTAAATTTAAAAGAATACAAGCAAATCCTGTCTATGATACCTGTCTTTTTTTACATATTAAATTTAAAAGAATATTTTTAAGGTTTAATTCTTTTGCAATTTGTTATCTAGTTTTCTCAGTTTAAATATCTTATACTTTATACATTTTATATTAATATTTTATCTATTTAGACATTTTGAATTTATATTTTACTTGAGATTTTTAATTTAACTCTTTTGATTAATTGAAGAAAAAAATAAACAAATCAATTGTAATATAATTGTTTTAATTAACTAATATTTTAAAATACAATCCAATCGTCAGCGCGTCTGTTTATTCGACGGCACTAAATGTTGAACTCCGAAACAGCGCGCATTAACACAGTTTCAGCAATAACGCGGGACCCATCCCTGTATTTCGATTAAATCCAGTAAACTTTTGGTAGTTTAGTGCACGATAGTTGCTCCGAGGAACATTTTACCATAACTCTTGAGTTCCTTCTCTCCATGCGCATGGCGTAAAAACCCCGTAGGAAAGGGGCAGTTTTTTAATCAAATTTCAACTTCAAGACAATCCGACGACCATCTACTCGTAGTACCAGACTCTACGCCAAATTTCACAGTTAAGGAGAACAGAGAACGCATCGTTGTTTGACGTGAAATGATCCTCCAACTGCGGAGTGTCCTGCAGAGATCCTGGCGAACCCCTGTAATCGGCGAAAGCTCGAGGACAAAGTGAAATGATGCATGGCAAAGGTTGCTCATCTCCCGCGTCTTTTGTGATTGATCTCTCAAAATTACATTATTCCCAGAGGATGATTAACTCCTCCAGCAATAGAATAGAGCCATTTGTCAGGCTAAGACAAATAATTGCTACTGGCTACGCTAGGTGTTGAAGGATTGGCATAGAGCAGCGTGCATTGGAGATTACCAGGATGCAGTTCCCAATGCATTAGATAATTCTACCTTCAATAGAATCAGAATTGAAAACCACGGACCATTAGTCTATTCTATCCGATGAGGAGCATTCTGAAGTTCTCCGTGGCTTCCTCCACTGTGGCCAACTCGGCGGCAAACCTGTTCGCTTTACTAATATTGTCCTCTTGGACATTTCCTGGAACTTTTTCCATGTACCCTGGAACATTCATCCTCTTTGTCAAAGCTTCTTGCATCCTGCAGAAAAGTGATTCAAGTTTGATAAGCTAAGATACTTCTATTCTTGAAATGTACAGATTGGAAACCCCACTAAGAAATAGAACTATCCTATGGTGCAGCAAGCGTCTGATTGGATCACTCGGAACATGTTTTGCAGTAGGGAAAGCCTATTGACGAAAAGAAGAGTTTGTATCTCCCAGATTATACCTGATTATCTCGTCCTTCTTCTTTTGCAGTTTGGTGATCTCGATGCTGGCATCAACCAGCCCAGTTAAGAGCAAGTATGCTGAGAGGTGTTCATCAACTATTGCGACCGCACAACCTGGCGGTGCTTTCTCAGGCTCACCAATAATCTGCAGATGAGCAGGAAAAGTTCAGCTAATGTAATCGGGCTCGAGAAGAAAGCAGAAACAGAGTGCGAATAATTCTAGCTTCTATTACCTCCACTGAGGAAAGTGTAGCAAGAGTGGCAATAATGCCTGATCCCTTCTGCAATACATCTGCCACTTCAGGAGTCCGGCATAGCAGGTACAGAGCACACCTGGGCAAATCTCGAACACAGTCTAATCAGAATCACCAACACCAGATATTCCCTATTTGAGATGCAGCAACTCTGATCTTCAACCACAGAGCTTTACATTTCCAAACTCCTCAATATGCGATTGGTTTCGTCTTTTGAGCTTCCTACATGTCTCAGCTCTGTACAAGAACTTGGACCTTACTAATCATAAATAATAAGCTCAGAAACGATAAAAGGGAACATGAAAGTTGGGTAACTGAACACGATATTGAGTACTGAAATACAGAACTCGTTGTATAAATCACCCACTAAAATACCCAAGTCTGAGCGGACTTGACGCTGGCTTTTGAAAGTAATGTAGAACAGATCTTCATGACAGTCAGTTACATAGAGAGGTAAGCGAACCATGCATTCGCCTCCAGACAAGGGGTAGTACATAGGTAACCTTAATGATTATCTAAGCCTAAAATGGTGTTTCCCAAATGTACCTGCAGGCAAGGGTTAGTACGAGCAGGTGTAACCTCAAGAAAAACACCATGCTCTATTTAATATCGAGCTGCATAGCACAGCTTGCCGACGAGAAGCGTCAGTCTAATATCAGAAGCCAAACGCAACCCACCTTTGCTTCGGCTGCAGCCCGTAATTCATACGAAGAGACCTTATTGCTCTCACCGCAACTTCGATGGAAGTCATTTGCGATTCTACTTCCGAATTCTCCCATTCCTTCATATGCATTGATAGACGACAACAAAGAAAAGCCAAAGTTAAGTTAGATGGCTGCCTCAGTTCTCCGTCAACCACATAAGCAGTTGACGAGAGCCAGTAATACACCACATAACCTCAAGCCTGGGGGATATATCCAATACACCAAGTGGTAAAATTGAAACTAGTTGTTTTTCTGATCCTCACCGTTACTGCAGATGGATAGGGCGCGATCACAATTGACGATTTCACACTCGTCTCCATCTCCGATGGGAGTCGCTGCCACAACTCTTCAGTCAAAAACGGCATGATAGGATGCAAAAGCCGTAGGCCCGTATCTAAACACACCCAAAGTGTATCCCTTGTTGCCTTTTTCGTTTGAGCTGTCACAGAGTCTGTGTCATCGCCATTTAACGCGGGCTTGCTAATTTCGATAAACACGTCACACAGTCGATACAACCACCACGAATACATAGCTGTCGATGCTTCCGACAGATCCAGGGCTTTGAAAGACTTCACCGTCTTCTCAACTGCGCTGTTGAGCGTAGCAAGTATCCATTGACAGCCAAATGGGAGACTTGACACGTCAAGATTTTTAGAAGGAGTGAAATCGGTTCCCAAGTTCATCATCGCGAAACGAATGACATTCCAGAGTTTATTGCACCAATGTCTGTACCCTACAACCCTCTGAATATCCAAATTGATATTGACGGACTGCAAAAGAAAGTTTCTCGTCAGTACTTCGATCTCCTCTAACGAGGGTGAACACGATCGCGCTCCACAGATTGTACGCGACTAAATAGAAAGAACTCCTAACAGACGTTGGTTCTTGCATATAGTGGTTTCCAAGAAACAAATAAACGTGCATGCAACTTCCACCTGTCCATGTGAGTACATTCGGCGTGATCATTATTTACCTGGGCAGTGTATGCCACGAGAGCAAACCGAAGGGCGTCTGCTCCACATTCGGCAATACCGTTAGGAAAATCGATCGTTTGCCCTGCTTTCGCTTTTTCTACTTCCCGTGGATCCAAGTTTCCTTCTTCGAGACGCTTGTGAAGTTCATTCAAAGTTATTCCATGAATAACTTCCATGGGATCAATAACATTACCCAAAGACTTCGACATCTTTCGACCGTGTGCGTCTCGTACCATTGCATGTAGCAGCACCTGTATATAGGCAAAGTAAAAGAATACGATTTAGTGGTGGAGTAGCAAGAACGAGATAAGTAGACCATACATGAACCACGTCTAAGTTACTCTGCCACATATATTGAGTGTATGAATATGGAAGCCGCTTTGCCACATATATAGAAGAATACCTGAGTCCTTTCGAATAGTGTGGTTGAGAATGGTCTAGTTAAATCCCCCTCAGGGATTCAAAGAAAAACTATGGAAGAGAAACCTATCCACAATTACCAAGAACTCTTCACAGTGACCATATTTTCACATGACGAGACCTAGAATACTCATGATAATAAATGACAAGGTCGCCTACCTGCTTAAAAGGGGGTTGCCCTGTGAGCTTCATTCCCAGCATGACCATTCTCGCCACCCAAAAAAACAAGATATCATGGCCAGTCTCCAGTAGAGATGTGGGATAAAATGTTTGCAGATCGGCAGTATTTTCAGGCCAGCCCATCACAGAGAAGGGAAAAAGACCCGAGGAAAACCAGGTGTCAAGAACATCCGGATCTTGACCCATTGTGTACTTCTTTCCTGGGTATTTTTCAGAGGCAAGTCTCTCGGCTTCTTTGGCATCCCGAGCAACAACCCAATGGTCATTATAAACTCCAAATTCTCTGAGCTCGTCATCTTCAAGAGTCACATACCAAGCTGGAACACGATGACCCCACCAAAGCTGCCGGGATATGCACCAATCCATTATGTTCTCTAACCACCTGTGAGGAAAAAGAAGAGCGGGACGTGTCAGAGCGCTAGTCGTCTCCTAAATGTGAGCTTTCCTAGCAGAAAACGCAGAATCTATCGATCAGAAGAGATACACCTCAACTCTGAACCTCTCAGTGAGTTCCGCTCGGGAAGGATTAGCCTACACCTTAAGTTGACGCAACCACTCTCTCTAATCGTTGAGGTCAAAAGCACTTTATCGTGTTGTGTGATACCTTCATCTACTTAATAAGATGCACAACTCAATTTATTGAGTCCGAGAGCTTAAGAGATAGGAAATACTATTGTGAATGAAGGATCTTATCCGTTGACAATTCCAGCATATAACGGATAAACTAATCAAATGTTTGTCATGCATATGGTCTTCATGTAACTTGCAAGATCAATGAATTGACAAGAAGAATGGAACTTCAGATGGAAACAAAGTCTTCTGAGTAAGTCCGTGCGCTCGTACCTGAACCAGACGTCCTCAAATTGTTTAGGTACGATTTCAAGTCGTCCATCCCGAACAACATCGCAAGCATCCTTTGCCATACCGGCACAGCTTACATACCACTGAGGTTTGATCATGGGTTCAATGACATCATTACTTCTTGAGCAGATTCCAAGTGTCATAGGATTTTCAGCTACTCCTCTGTACAAACCCTGTGAATTAGATAGCATTACAAGTAAGAAAGAGCTATTTAGAATTTGACAACTTCGAAGAGGTTGGTAACTGTGAATAAGAAGATATCACTAGCATTAATAAATCCAACACTTCGCAACACGCTAGAAGAGCATATAGCTACATGATGGTTGCTTAAAGCTTGTACGCAACACATATAAGCCACGCATATACAACAGCACGACAATTCGGGAGACAAAGGACGAAAACACAGGCAAGCTTCATGACCAAACCTTGGTCCTGCCTCCAGCTAGACTCTGTTACATACATGAACTTTCTGCATCGCGCTTTCACTCCAAAATAGGTCGTACATGTAAGCGTGGATAAATATGTCTTGATTCAACAGGATTCTTCCATCAGAACATACACAGGTCAAACCATGATATGATCCATTTAGGGGCTTACAAATGTACCTGCTCAGTTAACGCTTTCAGTACAGCTACTCGAGCTTCAAAACGTTTGAGGCCTTCATAGTCCTTCCCTCCCTGGCTGTTTATCCTGCCTTCATCTGTCAAAATATTGATGAATTCCAAATTGTGGCGCTTCCCAGTCTTGAAATCATTCGGGTCGTGCGCAGGAGTTATCTGCAAAAGAGATTGTCCCACGTCTTAGTCTCCACTCTACAACCTACCAAAGAGCAAAGAAAAGGATTCTCTTTAGCAGTATACACTAACCTTCACAGCACCAGTGCCGAATGACATATCCACGAGTTCGGCATCGCATATGATGGGCAGTTTCCTCTTGTTGAAAGGGTGCACTACAAACTTCCCATGTAAGTGCTTGTATCTGGGATCTTCAGGATGTACCGCTACTGCTGTGTCTCCAAGCATTGTCTCAATTCGAGTAGTGGCCACAACAATCTCTCCTTCACCTCCTTCCAAGGCATAAGCAAATGACGTGATGACACCGAATTCCACTGGATCTTCATAACCTGGTACTCGTCTTAGTGTGCGACCTGGCAGGTCTATATGGTCCACCTAAAGAGAAAATAGGGATTGCCAGTGCCAAAGGTCAGTCTAACCGTTGTGTCCAACCTTACTTTCGGGCCAAGTGGGGGAATTAGTTAGCAGAACCAAAAAAAAATCATGAACGAGCGGATGAACAGACCCCGACTTACCTCAATATCCGAAACTGCGGTTCTCAAACTACAGTCCCAGCTCACAAGGCGGTTGTCCCTGCACAGCTTCAACATAGGTCAGGCAAGACTCCCGGTATCGGCACTTCAAACCAACGAAACTTTCGGCCCAAGGGAAGTAAGGGTTTCAAACCAACTATTCAACCTTTGGGCCTAGGGAAACCCAAGCTCCATCACTGATGACATGGCCAACATAACTGAAACCGAAACCAGGTACTTGCGCCTTTTCCTTCTTAGCAACAATATCCGAAGCCTTTGCCAAAGTTTAACACAAAGCTAACCTGTAGATAAGCTTCTCCTTGAACAAGCGGACGAAAGCTTCCGTGACAGCCTTAGATCGTGTCTCGTCCATGGTAAAACACTGTAGAAGCTCAAACCAAAAGATTTAAAGTGGTATTCATTATTGCCAACAGAGAGAGTCATACTTGAACAAATCCAATCTACTCCAAAACAACAGCGAAGGTCGCTTAAAAAAGCACCTCTCTGGACCAATCCAATGAAGCACCAATTCCACGCTGCTGCTTCCCGATTTTACCTCCATACGACTCTTTCCACTTCCACACCTGAAGAAGGCCCAATCAAACGGCTCGATCAGATCGTGATGTAGAATGGTAAGAGAGGTCATTTTCACGAACAAATAGGCAGTTGAATAATAGGTGATTTTGCAATAGAACAAAGAGAGACTTAGTGTGGCACGTAATCACCCCTATCAACAAAAGGTTTGACCAAGTTTAACACTTACTTCTTCCACAAATTTCTCACGTCCAAGATCGTGCCTAGTCAGCCCACTATCCTTCTTTATCTTCTTCTCCACAACCACCTGTATCAAGTGAATGTCTCGAAAATTAAGCTTGTGATAAAACATAAGACGGATGGGGATTCAAGTAGAACAGAACGTGATTGGAAAGAACATTAATCTACAGTGACCACTGCGAGTTGCCTATCTAAACGAATAAAAGAGAGAACGGCTGAGACATGCACCTGCGTGGCGATACCAGCATGATCACAGCCAGGCACCCACAGAGTATTGTAACCACTCATCCTTCGCCATCTGACAACGGTGTCCTGATCAAACGAAGAATGCGGATGTTAGTTTCCGACTTGAGAGTGAGCAAAATATGACTTCCAAAGCGTAAAGGCTAAACCAGGCCCTTCGCCACTGCTGACCGTAGGAAACGAGGGTCAGCCTGCATAGGTGGTTAGCAATAGTTTACGAGGTAACAACGGATAAAGTAGTGTCAAGAAATGATATTCATGTGAAATTATCGACTGCTAGACTAAGTGCGGAGGAAGAAGACCAGCGGGTAACCTGGTCCACTGTTCCTTGCAAAAATAGTGGTCAATCCCTGCGAAGTTTAGAACATTTTCAGAAATAAGCTGCAAGAAGGCAGAAGACCAGCCGTAAAATCTCTTGCTGAGATTCCTCATGGTGACTGATCCCGTATTAGCATGAGAAGGGGGTTCTGTGCCTGCAACGAATGCTATGACTGTGGAATCTTACTTCACGTGGATATTGACTGTTACAAGTAGAAATCTATTAGCGAGGTCTTTGACCAGTACAGAGTGTGCTGTACAAACCTCAATTGCGGCAGTAAGACCGTGTCCAATATGTAGCGCTCCGGTAACGTTAGGTGGAGGCACAACCTGCAAATTAACAGATCAGCCTCTAAGCTTCGCTTTTGCGCTCAAAATCCACTCACCAGCTTGTCAACACTGTAATATTTCCAGGAAACATGCAGATCCAATCGCTCACTTACAATAACAAATGGAGGTTTCGTTTTGTCTTGGGCATCGGCAATAAAATAACCAGACTTCTCCCACCATTCATACCACCTGAAGCATTTCGTCGAATGCTGAAAGTTAGGAGGAACATATCTCTGCAGGAATTTGAAACAGGAATTAAGACGTCAAGTTTTCTAAAACAATCATGCAATTCAGGTTGATAATTCTCTTACGAGGCTTCCACAGCTCCTGGATTGTAGGATTTCGCCATCTCTGGTGCTAGACGCTTTTTCTCCCCAGTCGGTGTGGGAGGATCAGCTGCCTCTGCCTCATTTTCAGTTGGAACTGCACCTGATTTCTTAGCTTTTTCCTCGGCCTTCTTAGACGGCTGCGCTGCTTTGGCCGCCTGCGATAAAACAGCGAATCCTTGATCAGTTCCCATATATATTTATATATAGGTATATATAACGTAGTTTGCAGAAACCAGGTCAACGGAAGCAGAACATCCTGGCCCTGCCTGTGCAGCTTTGGCAGCTTCGGCTTTCTGCGCTGCCTTGAGCTTTTTCAGCTCCTTCTCCTTAGCCTACAACCAGAAGGAAACCAATGTTAAATTCCTTTTCCTTCTTTTCCTGGCCATAGACCGTGATCCAACTGGTTCTGAGCCACGTTTATTGAGACATTTTCCATTGGACCGTCCATTTCCTACACATGTCCTACGGCATTCCTCACATTAAGTCCGAAATCAACCTATGCACGTTGCGGTGATAGACGTCTCCAGCCTCATCTTTCACTGGATAAATCAGAGACAATTCACAAATTCCCGTCCGTTTTCGATGCTATGAACTAATCCTTACCTTCTCCTCCCTCTTCTTCTTCTTCTCAGGATCTTCTTCCACTGCTCCTGGAGCTGCAGGCGCTTCTGCTTTCTCCACAGCTCCCGAAGCCATAGTTCCAAACTTCCAAAACCCTAAGCCCTGCAGTTGACTCGAAATTGAAATCGAAGTCTCGGAGATCAAGAATTGTAACTCGGATTATGCATTAGCGACACTAACTCCCGGTGAAAGATTGAGCAGGCAGCCCCCTCTTCTTCCCCCCGGAGCCGACCCTTCCTTCCCCGTCCTTCTCCACCCTCATTCCTCATCCGTCCTGGTACCACATCGTGCAGAGTTGTGTACTGAGGTAATTTACTCTTCCGTGTTCTATTTGTCCTTGTAACAAATGTTCTTGTAGCATTGAACTACGGTACAAAATCGGACTATACCTAGTTGCGTTGCTTGCCGGATGAAGTTGACTCCTCCGACTGCGGTATCTGTCTGGAGATCTCGATCTTCGAACTCCCTGCTTCGACGATGGATCCGATTGGTTGACACCAGTTCCCGCTCCCTTGAACCGATCTAACGACTAATCCTAGCAGGTTCAACAGATCGAAGTGGTTGCAGATATTCGCAAATTGTGACAGACAAAAGATTAACATGTCCTTACCGAAATACCTCTAAATTACAGCAGCGACTGAACATTTTGTTTACTACGGTTTACAGATGTTGAGATCATCATATTCCCAGGACACGCAAGAAGTGTAGGTTGCAATCACATAATATGTCAATGCCTAATTTTTTTTTACAGTTTTTGGAATCAGTGCTGGTGTGCGTTGATCTTTTAACTATCCGTAAGATATACAGTTATGCTTTCACTTAGAATTTGCTGTTGCGGACTGCAGTTCAGAGATGAAATTGCGTACTTGGAAAACGACACAAGACGGTAGCCGCCTTTGATTATCTTCTCTCATCTTTAACACCACAGCTTTTCCTGCATTGTTGAAAGTATATAGGAGTTCGTTACTAGTGCCTCACGTACCAGAGAAAGAATGTCTCGAGAAAACTGCGTGAAAAATGCGTCTGACACGCCTTGCGATCACCCAAAGATAAGTTCCTGGTCAGGTGAGGATTTCCCTAATACACATTTACTGAGGAATTTGAGCTCTCCAGAATGGATCATCTAAAATTGAGCAAACAAACAAACGGAAATCAGGACATTCAAGCTGAGTAGATTGTTGGCTTGCCTGCTATGTTTGACCTCGACTTTTGCTGGTTCAAACTCCGCCTTGCCACCAGAGAACCGGGAACCCTTCAGGCACAACGGGGATATAGAAGGCGTCGTATGGTCATTGAACACCAGGAAACTCCCGTCCAGACATATAAGCATTTCCTACCGCCATTATATCCTGGCATTTTCTACGTTGCTATGTGGGAAGTGACGGTGCACAAGCTGGTGAAGTTTAGTACACACTGGCTGGTCATTGTTAAGCATACACGAACCAGCATTCTCAAAGTCTGATAGAAATGTATTATTCAAGTAGCGAGAACATTCATTTCTTTTCAACACACTTCGTACCCTTTCCAGTTTTCACTGCTATGTGACGGTGGACTGGTATTCATCGTCGACAGACGTTCACGAGGTGGACGAGTCGAAGCTAAAATGCACATTATTCTAAAAACTCTTCAGTTACTGAAGAGGTTCATGAGCCCAAGAATTGCACGTTAATTGCCTAATTGAAGGCTTTATAAATCTTGGAGTGATGCTGACAACGAAAGTCTCGAGATCTCATTGTTCTTTCGCTAGAGCCATTGCTCGAGTCGAGTTCCAGCCAAAGTACCAAAAATATTCTTTTTCTTCAGCACTTCTTGCACCAAAGTTGGCAGTCAAGAACGTTTGTCAAACAGGGATCTGGTGATGGAGCGATGATCTACTGGTCAATATTGAAAATCTCAAGGTCAAGCTGTATTTCCAGCTTGGGCCTCATATATACCTCTTATCTCGCTGTGCTAAAAAGCTAGGTCATCCCTCTCCTCTCGCTCTGCTATTAAAGCTAGTTAGACTAGGAAAATAGCTCA
Source organism: Lunularia cruciata (assembly GCA_948567375.1). Taxonomy (NCBI): domain Eukaryota; kingdom Viridiplantae; phylum Streptophyta; class Marchantiopsida; order Lunulariales; family Lunulariaceae; genus Lunularia; species Lunularia cruciata. The sequence continues at coordinate 13,961,917 of OX419760.1, forward strand.
TAATTTAGACAGACACGCGAAGACTGTACAATAACGAGAGCCGATGCTGCCTACATTGAACGCACACTTAAGCAGGCCAAAGACAAAAGATGTGTTCAGCTTCCTAAGATGGCGGGCTAGTGGAAACAAAACGTCCCACGAATTATGATACAAAAGATACAACGGCAGTTATGTCGTCCATTTTGCCACCAGAGTACGAATAGCCTACAGCTTGTGCTTCCTTCGCGAATGGACTCATTCCCTCCTGACTTCCTCCGACCTTGTTCGCAGATTTAGCCAGCACATTGGCCACGGTTTCGGGTCCAGATGCTGATTTCAAGGCTTTAGATACGAGCTCGACAATTTGGTTCTCAAATAGGTTGTCAAAAAGACCATCAGACCCAAGGATGATCACATCTCCTTTCTCAACAGGCACGTTGTACACCTCCGCTAAGTAAGGATCATCACCGACACTTCCAATTTGATACGGGAAATTGAAGCCCCTTTGCATGGGTGTCGACCGAGCAAAGGCTACACCATCCCGTACTACCAAAAACCCAGTGTCTCCCATGTTAACAACGTTAAGAGTCTGCCCTCTGACGGACGCCACGACAGCAGTTGTTGATCCCATGGCCTTTGTTCTCGAAAAGCTTTTTACGAGTAAAGATTTGGGGTCAGAATCGCTGTCGCTGTCCCGTGCAAGCTCTGCACAATGCCACATAAGTTCTCGTGCATAGTGTCCAGCATTTACTCCTTCAAGGGCCCAACCACCAACCCCATCCGCAACTCCTATCCAATGGTTTCCCTCTATAAAGTAAGCATCTTCACCACCACGATCAGCTTTATCCGGGTGGGGGATCATTGCAGCTCCTGAGATGAAATTGCAACTGGGTAGTTTCTTCACTTCGTCGCTCTTGACTTCAGTCGGTTTTTCTGCTTCAGGACTCTTAACTGAGTCAATATCCTCTTCCAGTGACTCTTTGGAAGCAACCCCATTGTCTTTAGATGAAATCACTACCTGCTCTTTCGACTCGGGTTCGAGAACCTGTTGCGCAACTTCAGTAGAAACTCTTTCCGGGGTGGAACTCACCTCCTCCATTACTGTTTGAAGCTCTTGTTTTGTCAACCTCGGGTTTTTTTCGTCTCTAATTTGAAGATCTTCAAGAGGACCTTCTAGCTTCTCAAAGTCTGAGACAGTTGCTTCAGCCAATTTTTCACATCCTTCATATTCTTTTTTTGGACTCAGATTTTCATCTTTGACTGTCATAGCCTCTTTCTGTTCAGCGGTCCCAAACTTATACATTATACTTCCATCTGCGCATTCTTTCGTCTCCAGGAGTACCGAATTGATAGCGCCGTATGAAGGGTCTGTAGACGCGCACTGCAAAAGAAGCAAGCTGGAGGAATTCCCCCTCGCTACACGGTTGAGCCCTACTTGCTGCTTGAGGGGTAAATGCAAGGCCGGACGAACAGGTTGCAGGGCTGAGAAAATCAAAGCAGTGCTCGCCATCTTCATGCAAACATCTCGATGCCATTGTTTTACCAATCCCCTGCCCAAAACTCTTGCTCCTACTTGTGCCATCATCCCTCTCTTCCAACCCAAAACAAAGTTGTTGCTTACTTGCATCTCTTCTCAGACCACCCCTCTTAAGTGGTCCTCTGTCACTAGCTCAATCTACAGTACGTTGTTCAAGTTCAAGAATCCCATAGAAACTGTGAGTTCAATTTGACTTTCCTTCTCCAGATATATAGAACCTCGATAGACCTGTAAAAACCCGATGTGCATATCAGCTGGGCACAATTGGCTCCTGAACACAATTGATGCATAGCATTTTTGAAATGCATGCAGTAATTCTAAAATTTAAGAGCAAGAAATAGCAGTCGCACTGGGCGGAGGCAGGTAGACGCTCGGCAAGCTAGTTAATTGCCTGACTACAAACTAACAAACACTTCAAGACCAGACCGGCAAACTTTGGCAAATGAAACATTCTTGGACACCAACCTCCCCGGACAGCTCGCGCTGTTTTATTAGGGTTTTGGGTTTTGTGAATTCCCAACCGGAGGTCGTTGAGTGCTCAATGTGCAAAACAGCGGTCAACACACGTATAGTTCGAAAACTCTGACTTGATTTCATAGTATTCAGAGACCAATGGGTGCTAATGTACAGGGACTAAGACTAATCTTGTTCAAATTCCATGCGGCGCTGCTCCATCCCAATTCCGGGCCACCCATAATGGCAACGACCGGCAGACACACAGCTTTCTCCAAGAATATAGCCATCAAATGACGACTTACTTCATAATCAAGAGGTGTACGTGTGCTTGCAGATCTCGGATTTGATCTACGATGTTCAATCACAGAACTTGGACATTTCAATGTAAGACGAGAATCCCTTCCAAATTCCCATGGTGACAGAAACACGATGACCAACGCCCGAGACGAATGTAACAGGTGACAAGACCCCCGCACAAACAGGCATATAAAGTTGTCTGCCACCAAGGCCGACGAATCCCTCCCCATATAGTTCCGCATTCGTTTAAATCGACATAAAAATTGACCGCACGCATCCATAATTTGTACAAAACAACTCGCTTACCTTCCATTTTATGAACCAGGCTCCTGGGAATGCTACGCCTTCTTCTTCTGCTCTACCAACAGCTCATCATGTACCCAACCGGACAGCAAATGCAAGGAGAAGTCCTCCTCAATCGAAATAATACAAGACGGTGAACAACCCCTCGAAACTAAATTCTCCTTGACAAAATTATAAGAATTTGAGACACATACATACTATACTCTGTCCCACATTGTGCAGTGATGCGCAGATGCAGTGCGCATTCAAGAGATTAAGCATGTATTCGCGACACGAGGGCAGGAGTATTTTGGGGAAACAGTCCCTAATGTTCCCCGCCGAAATCTAGAGAGCGGGGAATGAGATGTGGCATGGGAGTAGAGGGAACGCCAGTACGCACCTGACACTTTCTTTGCTTGCTTGTTACTCCCACCGCCTCGTCAACGACTAAATCGACAGCACCATCGAATCTTGAGTCGCCTCACCACTAAAGGCTCGAATGGAGTCGACACAGATCAGATGCCAGAGAGGGACGGAATCTGTTCATGGCTAGTGCGGGTGACCGCAACATTTTGAGACACGCGTGCTGCGCGAAGCGAGAGGATGATGTGACATCGAAGTAGCAAGCCCATTCGCGCAGGATGTGACAAGGAAAAGGACTTTACTTTCCCTAAGGTAAGTAACTTTCTTTACCCTACAAATTCGAGAAAGAGAAAACTTCGGGTGATGTGTCAATGGAGGTCATCCTTGATTACCATATGCAATCGTTAGGGCAACTTCGCCGAGATAAAGACTTCCAATATTTCATATGACGTAGTGTTTCTACAGTGTTGAGAAATTACAGTGATTCATTTAATCAGGCAACATCGTGATGCTTAAAAGTAAACATTTAGCCAATTCAATACGGAGCATATATGATTTTATTTATCGCTTTTAAATTTGAATGGTTATGATTTTATTTATCATTTTTTAATTTGAATTTGATGTTTATTCTAAATATAAAATACGTGTAATTTTAATATAATATTTTAATTTAAAATAAAAATATTAATTAATTATTGACAGTGGCTAAAAACACATAATATTTGTATAGCAAATGTAATGACAATCAATATATTATGACAAGTAATATTTTAAATTATGACACAACCAAGCACTCCAACTTTAAATATTTTAATTATTAAATTATGATTTATTATATTGTCTATATATTCATATAAATGAATCAGTGGACAATTTTTCTTAGATTTTTCATTAAATTACATTTCTATTCTAAAATAATATCATAGCATAAATCCTATGAGAATAACAAATTTATCAAACTATAAAGATAAAACTATATTTTTAAGATTATTTAGCTTAATTAATTTTTCTTAATCTATTCTGTTTTATTTTTTAATTATTTATCTTATATAGTTTGTATAATTTTAATATCCATATCAAAGTGGTCATTAATTATTGCAAGTTTCATATCTTGCTCATGCAAATAAAGGTCTTTAGAAATTGAAGGAAAGTTTGAAAATTTTTTGCTTTAAATGTTAAAAAAATGGAAGAACTAAAGCATCTAGGAAACAAATATTAATTTCTATTAATAAACAAGCTAAAAAGCCAAACCATAAAGTAGCCAAAACATGTGCAATTGAAATGTAAAGACTCCAATTAGATCATATGTCTCAAGTGGGAATGAAATAATAGAGTTTCTATATGTTCGGAGATATAATGATTGGAGTATTAATATTCCTCATAATGTTTATTTTGTTGCTAAGCCTTGATTGAGATTGTTTCAACAAGATCAAAGTTATCTTGATTACCATAGTAACAAAGGAAATATAACAATTTACCTTATTTGCAAAGTAGGACTCTTAAAGTCAAGGAGATAAACCACGCATTACAAGCGTATACTCTATACATATGTGCTTTTTATGTGCTTTGCCTTATCTTGGTATCATTGATGAACTCTTGTTAAGATGCTTCTAACATAACAAAGATACTTATAAGCACACAAATTTGGAAAGATTTATGTGAATTTGCACCTAAACTCAATCTTTGTAGTTTAAATTTTGAACTTGAGTTCCCATCATTATAGAAGGAGATACATGTAAATCTGGAATTATGTTTCAAGATAAGAGCACCGTTGTCCAAAGTTAATGCTATTGGTATCTTTGAGAAGTCCTTGATAAGAGCTTTTTAACAAGATTAAGTTTAACCTAACTTATAAGGAGAAGACTCTCAAACTTAAGTTTTGCTATTTGGATTACACCAAAATAGAAAAAGATACAAAGCAGTATAAAACTATTTATAAAGGAAAGGGTCTCAAAGTGTTCAAACTAAATTTTGATTTCAATAACTTTTGGAGTTGATCTAAGGATATAAGACATATTTTGAGGTTCACAATAACTTTATGAGTTGATCTAAGTATATGAGATTTCCTTGTGAATTGATCCAAATGGTTGTCATAATTGATAATTGAAGGTCCAAGATGAGGTGATATCTAAATCTTAACCTTATTCATAGATCTAGAGTTTAAGCTATAACGCTATTTTGATTGACTTGAAATCCATGGTCCAAAAATTGTGAGCCATAGAGAAATAAGTAATGTTGATCATTAGACTCCATGGATCATTGAGTAAGTGGATGAGTAAACCATCATATGAGCATAATAAACTACAAAGAAAGCATTTTCTAAGTTTTAATTTACTTGCTCATGTTAAGTGCAAGCTATTTGTACTAACACATAATAAATATAAAACCTATTGAGCATGAGGTCAACTTGAGTCCAAGCAAAGTAGAGTTAGTGTTGGTTGAGTCTAATTTTGGGTTCAAGCCCATAATAAATGTAAGAATTATTGAGCATGAAGGTTAACTTGAGTCCAAACCAAGTAGAGTTAGTGTTGGTTGAGTCTAATGTTGGGTTTATTTGGAGCTGGTTAACTTGAATTGCAACTTGGTTTTAACCTAATAAAGTGAATATTAGTTTAAACTAGACTTGCTAATATTGTGTTTTTTTATTATAACATAGTATTAAGGTTTAGATTGTTCAATGTGAGCTTTTACTACATACAACTTAGTATTTTGTGAGGTAATGCTTTGATAAAAATAACTACAACCTCCAATTCTTCATAGCACTTATGTATTGGTAGTAGTTTCAGTTCATCTTTATAGGAATGCTCTCAATTATTTTTATATCATGAGACTTAAATGATATAGTAATGACATAGATGCACAAGTGATTAGGAAATAAAGGAGTTTAATCTCTCATATGTCTTTGAGTCCCTTTTGTTCTTTCATTTATATCTATATCTTTGTAAGAGGTTTTATATGATATATAAATAATCTGATACTTCTCTTTCATGAATTTCAAGAATCTACATACTCAAAGATGTTCATAAATTTTCAAGAGACCAATTTGTTCCAACTTCTCAAGACAATTTCTTGTTGTTCTTACTATCTTAATAACTTAATATGACTTGAAATTAGATGTTGGTGTTCTCTTGAACTCTTAAATTTTTTTTATTGATGCAAAAAGTTATATATTATATATCTCACTTGATACTTCTATCAAGATCTTATATAATAATCCAATTTTCTTGTACCAAATGGTTTATTTTAAAGACAAATAAAACTTACTATGAATAAGGATGGTCTTCATACAATGTAGAAAAGAAAGGAAAAACTATAACTGGAAATATGGATATATGGTAATACCATTAGCTAGATATATTATCTAGAGGTGGAAATTGGATTGGTAATATTTTGAAGGATGTTATATATGATGGTCTAAGTAGACTAGATAGAGGTGTCACAACAAGAGTGCATCCGCTAATAAGGCAAAGGTCAAAAACATCCTAAAAACTTCAAAGCCAATTTTAGAGGACTAATAAGATGAATTAGGCTTCAAAAAATGAAAGATTCTTCCCTCCATAGAAAAAGGCATTGCCTTCTTCCTCTTTTTTTTTATCAAGAGTTTTCCAGCGTTAACTCACCATGCTATCATGAGCTTCTTACAAGAAGAGTATCTAAAGATTCCCTTAGGTCAAACTTGTTTGACCAACCAAATAGGACAAGGATCTACATGTCACCAATCCATGTAGTTGATCTAAGGGTGGAGCTTGTTGGCATGTCACCAATCAATGTATTTGATCCAAGGGTGTAATTCCCTTTGGATCCTCTTTACTATATAATTGTAATCCTCCGAGGATATGAGATCTGAGAAGAAACACACCATGAGAAACACACAACTTCACACTCAAACCTTAGATACCCCAAAGGAGCACCTTCTCTTTATTATATAGACAAGAGGATCTACTCCAAGGAACTTCCACCCTAGGATTAGTCACACTGATAGGTGACATTTCAGGAAGCTCCACCCATGGATTACTTACTTGGATGGGTGACATGTCAGTCCTGATCCTATCTGGTTGGTCAAACAAGCTTGGACCAGAGGGAATCTTTAAGAGAATCTTCCTGTAGGAATCTCAATACCACGTGGGTGAGGTACCATTGGAAAGCTCTTGACAAGACAAAGCAAGGGGGATGGAAGGCTAGCTTTTCCTCCATTTGGGAGAGAGCATCTGCACATTTTTGAGGCCTAATTCATCCGTTTAGGCCTCCAAAATTGCCTTCAAAAATTTTAGGCACATTTTGGTTCCTATTCTATTAGTAGAAGTCCCCTTTTGGTGATACATCTTTATCATTTATTCAGTCCATCATGTGTAACATCTTTCCAAATGTTACCAAACCAATTTTCACCTTTAAATCATATGTCTAGCTATTGGTTCTAAGGTTTTCAAGTGTATTTTGGTTTCTACACTATTAGTAGACGTACACTTTTGGTGATACTTCTATCTGATCTATTTTGAAAATCATGTATAGAATCATTCTAGATGTTACCAAACATTATTTTACATCTAGATCATATGGCTCACTCTTGGTATTACAAACCTCCTTTTAAGATACAACGTCCTCGTTGTGCAATTGTTGCTCAAATGCTTGCACTAGCACCGGTGCATGTGTCAAATTGGCAGCGGACTCCCAGGTTGCTTCATAGAGGGGGTAAAATTTCCACTAGATAGTCCATCCACGGGTGGCAAGTATCATGCATGCATTTTTGGAAAATACGCTCTACTTCATATTCCTCCGTGCCATCAATGAGTGTCAGACAAGGTCAAATGTCTTGTATGGAATGATAGGGGCCCAATCAAGGAGTATATCTACATAATAGGGAAAAATGGAACACTTGATGGATCTTCATGTGTGGTGGTAGCTTGAGGTGATAGGCCACCGCGCTGACTCGACAAAGAATAGAAAAAGGCCCAATAAAATTGGGTTTGAGCTTACGAGAGCCAACAAGTGTGAGGTTGGTTGTAGATAGCCACACCTGATCCCCAATATTGAACTCCATGTGCCTACGGTGTGCATCAACATATTGCTTTTGTTGATTTTATGCAATCTACAATCCATGCTTGGCGCACTCCACACCTTGTTGGATTCTAGAAACAAATGTGTTGATTGCTCCGACCTTGGTGAAGATCCACCGGATGGATCTTCATCAAGCTAGAAGGTGTGAAGGGATGCTCACCATACATGAGGAAGAACGGAGTGACATGGGTGGATGCATTCACCAAATTATTGTAAGCAAATTCCACCAATAGGAGTAGGGTTCCACCTCTCTTGCTCCTCTAAGATGAAGCCGCGTAACATGTCTTCAATAGTGTGATTAGCCTGCTCTGTTTGACCATCTATTTAGGGGTGGTAAGCTGTGTACATGGCCAACTTGGTTTTGAAGAGACCAAAGAGTGTTTGCCAAAATAAATTGGTGAATTGAGTGCCTCTATCAGTGATGAGTATTGGAGACAAGCCATGGTCAAAAAAGACTACATCTAAGTATAATCGAGCTAGTTGTGGAGCGGTAATATCCTTGGTGGTAGGGTGTACATGAATCATTTTGCTGAGCCGGTCTACAAAGACCACAATGGAGTCAAACCCTAAGGTGGTCTTGGGTAATTCACAGACGAGGTCTATACTCACCTATTCCCAACATTGTGTAGGAGTGGGGAGAGGTTGAAGGGGCCCTGCAGGAGCTTGATTAGAAGATATGTTTTGTTGATAGAGTAGGCAATTGCGCACGTAGTCCATCATGTTATTGCTCATATTGGGTTGATAGTAATGGCATTGGACTGCATCCAAGGTCTTGTCCACTCCGACATGACCTGCAATGGCCAAATCATGATATTTTGCTAAAATGGTGGTATGTAATTTTGGGGCATTTGGGACCCATAATCTACCATCACAAAAGGTGAGTCCTTGGGTGTTGGTGACGCCTTTGGATGATTGCTCTCCTACAATCTGTGGATTAGTTTTTGTAGTAGCTAGAATTTAGGGTTAATCTTAACCTCTATCACCAAATTATTTGCAATCAACATGCGGGTGAATGCATTTGCAAGTTACTTCTTACTTTCCATGTAGGTGATTATCATGTTGAAGTGTTGTCACCACTCTGCCCATCAAATATGGCAATGAGATAGATCTTTCTGAGGTAGACTATAGGTTTATGGTCTGTCTCCACTACAAATGCCTTCTTGCCCAGATAGTGCTTCCAATATTTGGTTGCAAGGACAATAGCTAACTCTTTTTTTTGTGATGTGATAGTTGTGCTTTGCCGGTAATAACTTTTGAGAGAAATATGCAATTGGATGCCATCCGTCATGCCACTCTTGTTGTAGGATTGCTCCTATTGCTACGCCTGATGCATCTGTAGCCAACTTGATTTGATGTTTTGTGTCATACCACTTCAAGATTGGTGCATGTAGCAAGGCAACTTTCAATTCTTGAAAGGCCAACTCTTGTGTAGTACCCATGTCCACTTCTTCCCCTTGCCAAGTAGTGTCGTTAAAGGATGTGCAACCTTGGAGAAATCCTTGACAAATTGATGATAGAATCCCATCAACCCCAAGAAGCTCTTGAGTTGAGTCTGATCTTCTGGGGCATGCCATTTTTGAATGACCTCTATTTTATCTATCAATATTTAAATACACTCTGCACTTACTCTATGCCCTAAGTAGTCTACTTCAGACTTGCCAAACTTGCACAGTGAGAGTTTGGCATACAATCTATTTTGTCTTAGAATCTGGAGGGCTTCTCGTAGATGCTATTTGTGTTTTGTCATTATGCTGCTATATACTAAGATGTCATCCAGGAAGATGATAGCAGACTTATCCAAATATGGATGAAATATGTCATTCATTAGACTCATGAAAGTGGCCGATGCATTGGTGAGGCCAAAAGGCATCACGAGATACTTGAAGTGGCCATACTTGGTTCAAAAGGCAAATTTGTATTCTCGCATCCTCCTCTGCAATTTTGATTTGATTGTAACCGCTCCGCAAGTCCAATTTGGTGAAGTGTCTTACTCCATTGAGTTGATCAAACAGGTCATCTATGTGAGGTAAGGGGTATTTTTCCTTCACTATTTGTTGATTGAGACCTTGATAGTCTACGCACATGCGCATTGTACCGTCTTTCTTCTTCACAAACAAGATAGGAGTCCCATATGGTGATACGTTGGGCTAGATGAACCCTTTCTACAACATATCCTCAATTTGATTCTTACACTCCTCCAACTCATGAGGTGATAGGTGACATGGGGCCTTACAAGGAGGTGTCTTCCCCGGGAGTGTCTCAATTTTATGATCTACTCTCTTTTTTGGTGGTAATCTTATAGGTAGATCATCAAGAAAGACATATTGAAACTCATTTACCACATTCTTCAATTTCTCAAGAATTTGTCCATAGAGTTGTGCACTTTGAACTTCTCTTATTAGACCCATGAAACATCTATCGGTCTTACAGATAGCTACTGTCTCTATGAGATAAAGAGGTAATTCTTGCCTGTGTGAGTTTTCTTTAACCCCAATAATTGACCATTTGTGGGTTCTCACTATTTTCTTCCTCCAATCTACCATAAGGTTGTAATGCTCTATCCATGGCATGCCTAAGATTGCATCATAATGAGCTAATTGTATCAATTGCCACTCAATTGCTTCTTGATATTCTCTTATAGAGAGTGTTACTTATCTAGGTAATGATTCAATCCTCTTTGTTTGCTCGTTACGTAGCTCTACTTCTTTGCTCTCATCTCTCTCTAGATCCATTCCCAATCTTATTGCAACACAACAAGACAAGAAATTCTCTATTGCTCTTGGATCTATTAATACTCTCACTTGATTGCATTCTAGGACTCCATTCATGACAAACAATTGAGAGGTTGCCTTTCAGGACCTTTGCGCTCTCATCTTCTTCCTTCCCTTGCTTTTTTGCTTCCATATTGAGCCAATAAGGCCACAAGGTACATTTAGTGGTGATCTTTGTTTTCCAAAGTGATTTCCACCTCCTTTTCTTTAATGCATCTCTCCATGTTATTCAAAGATCACCTGTATGAAGGTCGAGGGCCTCTAGGGAGACGAGCACAATAGTTGGTAGATATGTGCCCAATATGGCCACAATTGTAACAATGGTGTTGTTCTCCTTGAGTTCCTTCTCCTTGTGGGACTCCATCTCTTCATTCTTCCACCCGTCCCCGCTCTCCTTGAAGTGGTCATGCTCCTTGGTCTTGAAACCAAAGGTTGCCCAGTTCTATTGGTATTGGTCCACCGATGTTTGGCATTTTTGCCCAATAATGTTGAGGTGGAACTACTCCTTCACCTCCACCCAATGCCCCTACTATTCTTTGTGCATAAGCAATGGCTTCAAATACCGTGCGGGGATTTTGAACCATGACTTCTTGGCAAATCCACTCCTTCAACTCTTGTTTGAAATTGTTGAGAGCCTTTGTTGGACTCATGTTAGTTATTGCAACTTGTAGATCCAGAAATGCCTCCACATACTCTTGTATGATGTTCTTTTGTTTTAATCCCCATAGTCGGATCCGGGTCATCTACACAAAATCCACCGACTATAAATTCTTCAGCAATCCTTCTTGCATTGATGTCTACATGACCTCTCTTCTCTCTACCAACATGGATCATTCCCAAGCATCATACCATGTGAGGGCTTTATCGGTCAAGTCCCCACATGTAATATGCTTGCATCATGCTTGGTGATCGATATTGAGAACAATCAAAAATATCGATTCATCCGTGAGATCCAGTTCTCCACTACTCCCATCATACATTGCCCCTTGTAAGGCTTGATGTTGCATGTCTTCTTCATCCTGAGTAGCAATGTGGCTTCATTGTTGACCGGGTTTATAGGCATGGGTGCCTCTCCAAGTACTTTGATTGCAGGTATTGGGTTTGAAGACATCTCTTCTTCTTGCATTGCTTGATCATTCCTAAGGGTCTGCACTTGACCTTGTAATGCCTCCATGGTCATCTTAATCTCTCAAAATTTGTTCAACATCCCCTACAATCCTTGCACCAACTCTTGCAACTACAGATCCATAATTCTTACAACACTCAATTGTTATTGTCTACTTCAATAGAGAGTTAATATCATCACTCTGGATGGCGCACAAACTATTGGAACTACCATTGGGACCTCCAAAGCTACCACTTGTTGATAATATTCCTCACCAAAATTTTTGACCACAAAATCTCTAAACATCACTTTCGGTCTCACTACATAATGAATTTCTACTTGAGTGTTAAAAGGGAAAGGCTTTGGGACATTCAAATCCATCACAACAAGGTATAGATTGTCAAATCTCACCCTTTATTGTAAATCACTATAGGCGGAATCATTGGGTTTGGCAAATTCATCACTATATCCATGAACTCTACTCCAAAGTGAAAAACCAAATACACTCACTTGCTCATGCTGAATGTACATAATTTTGATGTGGAATGGATTCAAGAACAAAAAGCGAGGTGCTTGATATTGTCCTCCCAAAGCCTCCATTCCATCCTCCCTCTAGCACTCCTAATCTACCAAGATGTCTCTCCTTAAAATTACTTAGTCTTAGTAGCCCATGTTCTTCCAAGAGGGGTGATCAACTCTCTTGGATGAAAACACTTGCTCTGATACCATTGTAATCCTCCAAGGATATGAGATCTGAGATGAAACACACCATGAGAAACACAAGTCTTTACACTCAAACTTCCAATACCCCAAAGGAGCACCTTCTCTTTATTATATAGACAAAGAGAATCTCCTCCAAGGAAGCTCCACCCTAAGATTAGGCACACTTATAGGTGACATGTTAGGAAGCTCCACCCTTGGATTACTTACTTGGATGGGTGACATGTCGGTCCTAGTCCTATCTGGTTGGTCAAACAACCTTGGACCAAAGGGATATCTTCTTATAGGAATCTCAAAATCACGTGGGTGAGGTATTGTTGGAAAGCTCTTGACAAGAGAAATTAGGGGGGAGGGAAGGCTAGCTTTTCCTCTCTTGAGGGGAAAGCATTTGCATATTTTTGAGGCCTAATTCATCCATTTAAGCTTCCAAAATTGCCTCCAAAGATTTCAGGCATATTTTGGTTCCTACTCTATTAGTAGAATTCCCTTTTTGGTGATACCTCTTTCTGATCTATTTAGTCCATCATGTGTAACATCCTTCTAGATGTTACCAAACCAATTCTCACTTTTAAATCATATGTCTAGCTATTGGTTCTAAGGTTTTCAAATCTATTTTGGTTTCTCCATATTAGTAGAAGTATAGTTTTGGTGAAATTTCTATCTGATCTATTTTGACCATCATGTATAACATCATTCTAGATGTTACCAAACCAAATTTCACATCTAGATCATATGGCTTGCTCTTGGTATTACAATAATAAAGACAAGGTGCTCCTTTGGAGCATCAAAGTATTGAGGGATGAAATCTTATGTTTCTCTTGGGGTTTCACTTATCCTTAGAACATTACAAATATCTAGCAAAAGATAATACTCAACTAAGACCCCTCATGTGGAAAATAGAATAATACATGAGATGAATGAGATTCAATCAGCTAGAGCTTGTAATCTAGTTGAAAGACTCCAAAGAAAGAAGAAAATTGATGATGATGGTAAGTTGTCATCCGTATATACATTGCTAGATAATATACATCACTACCAACGGCATATACTTTAGAAGCACAACTCACACATAAGTCATACATGAACTCTAAAGTGCCACAATAATCAATTTATTCTTCCTCTTGAATTATACTCAAATTAGATCTATACTCAATCCTTACTCGATCTATACTCGATCCACTTAACAATCCTTAGATCCTTAGATCGATCCTTAGATCTATACTTGATCTATACTCAATCTATACTTGATCTATACTCGATCCACTTAACAATCTGCCAACAATTGGACATTGATTATAGTCAAACCATACCCACTCTAGCTAGGAGACTCCAAGTGACACTTGCTGACCTTTTTCCACCATAGCTAGAAACTCAAAGGCTCCATGAAGTGGGCCCTCTAGAGTGGCACTTCAAAGGTATACCCCTCTGCTCAACCTAGGTCTCCAAACATAATGGCATAGTTGATAGCACATCCAATGGTACAAGTGATGGTGGGTCCCACCATGTGATCTATAGCCCTAATATGAAATTAGACTACCAATAAGTAGTCCATGAGTAACTACCAAAATAAATATGACTACCAACATTACCACTCTAGCAACCAAGTACACTAGCTTTGGCACTACAAATGTTGTGATAGTAATCATGTGTATATATAGATATTGCTACACAACATACATAATTATCAACATCATACACTATAGAAGCACAACTCACACATAAGTCATACATGAACTCTAAAGTGCCACAATCACCTTCCTAGTTGGCGGTTAGGTTCCTCTAACTTTAGATAGCCATCTATTCTAAGTATATGATATGCTCTATGATGGGCAGATCAAGAGGCCGGGTGCTATTAAGCCTCATTGTTAGTTGCCTATTTGCAATCTATGCCACATAAAGGGTGAACTGGCTATAGGTCAAGTACATCTAGGATGTAACCACTGTCTTTGAGGAACCAACGTGAGGGGAGGAGTCAAACATGCCATATGCCATCCTCTCAAATAACTATCACACACCAACATAGTAGTAGTTGCACCAAAAGAGCCACATAACATACACCACAAGCATACATGTACAAGTGCCAAGCTTGCGTCCATAGTGCCATCAATTTTTGGGAGGTGGCATGGTGCACTATATATATAGCTTCTTGGATGAAATTGATGGATTAAAGGCTTATAACCTCCTCCTTGAAATAGCATAGCATAAGGTATCCCTATGCTGAGCAATTGCTAAGTTCTCAAAGTCCATTGGCATCACTCTCCAAAAGATCTTTACCCATTGAGAACATATGCTCACCTATACATTTAGATTATCCAAATCCAAAACTACAATAACATCACAACAAATGGCTATAGGTAAATCTGGATCTTGTCCATAGAGTAGAAAGTAAGGAGAAGGATGCTAAGGAGATTTGCCAATTGAACCGATAGTCCATGGCCAACCACAGTACTTGGAGATCCCGATCTCCCAAGTGTTCTCTTTGTGCCTTCCCAAACCATACTTATGTAATCCTCTCTTCATTGTCTAAACCACTCTTTCTACTCAGCCATCTACCTCAAGGTAATCTTGGAAGGGTAGTATGATAGATCAATCAAGGCCTTATCACACAAGACCTAAAACTCCCCCAAGAACTCTATATCTTGATTAGTCAGAACCTCAAACATTGCACCAAAATGACTAAGAACTTGATCCAATAACAAGTAAGTTGTCCCTTCACTAGACTTGTCAAAGAAGTACCACTAACTCAATCAACTTGGAGAAGTACTCCACCATAACCAAAACATACCAATGATGTCTTACAATCAATTGCAATGGTAATCCAATCCCATGATAGTTAATATGAGTAATTGTGGCATAGGAGCATTAAATGATGCTCTAACTTGGTCACAAACCATACATCTAGCCATAAAATATTGTACATCAGTTTGCATATCATGCCACCAATAATGACCAAAAGAAAGTAAGTAAGCTAAGTATATCTATACTTTACTCCAAAATGTCCTAGCTCCTCATGAGCATGATGCACAACTATGGTCCCTAAGATGGAAGTGGTCCTACTTGCCCTCTACCATCTTCTTATATATGAAGAAGGTGTCTACTCTCCAATCTAAATTGCCTAGCTCTTTGAAAAACACAATCTCTTTCCTTGGCACTAAAAGTGCCACCCATAATACCAATACAAAGTTAATTTATCAATAAAGATATCATCATGAATGTCTTGCTGACTTGTACCAAAATCTTCACCCTTTGGATCTCTGAGCTCAACAACTCCTCCTATATGTACCACTAAGGCCTCAAAAAATATACATAGAAATGTATATGCATGCCAACTTGGCATCAATCTCCTCATTTGTCTCACTATGCTAATGTGCTCTAGTCTGATCCTATTGGTTAGGACATGAGATTCTACTTAACACACCTACATCATAGTTCACCACTCCAAGTCTATGAATAATTGTGAAATCATACTCTTGTAAAATCAAAGCTAATCACATCAAAGATCTCTTTTGATGTAGGCATGGTATACCAATCAGCCCTAGTTTGTTGGTTGCTATGATGATAATTTGCACACATTTATTGATTTGTGTAGTTGCTACCCATATCTTTCTTGGCTTGCATCATAATAGTTGAATCATACTCTCTATATGCTTCAACTATGCATATGGAGAGTATGCATAGTTGCACCAAACCAACCTCAAAATGCTCTCTACTCAGACTCTCAATCAATGCCCTCTCCAAGTCACTATATCTATAAGGATGTAGAAAAACTGGTGTATCACCTATAAGCTCAATTTGAATTCCAAGTCCTTTTAGAGCACCCAAGTCCTTCATACTGAAGGCAAAACAACTTGTGTAGTTCCTCAAGAACCTCCAAACTCTTTATCTTTCCTCTCATATAACCTTTGATCTAACATTTAGCTCCCAAATATCATCTATAATTGATATAGGAGTGGAAGATGCACTGACTGGCTACTACATTGGGTCCTTGGAAGCAGTAATGTAATGCCTCCAACCACTAGCATCTCCAACTTTAGTGTGGAAAACTCCTTCTACTATAACTGTAAGCTTCATATGTCCTCTAGTTGCATCTCAAGTAACCAAGGGCATATGTAGCCCAAGTAGACCTTGCTCACTTGGATGTACTTCAAGTAAACCACTCTCACAGTAACCACTAGTTGTGTCCCAAGAATACCCTACCCACTTGGTCCATAGCTCCCAACATGTGCCTGAATCATCTCAATAGGCACAAAGCTCACAAGTATATAAGTGGTGATGCTATCAAGCGCAACATTCATTGCTTTGCCAAGCCAAGGCTTACAATCTAGGTCAATGGCTTGACCTAATACCTAATTCCTAGATGCCTCTAACATTGCTATAACAATGATAATACCAATATGAAAACCCATCATCCACTCCCTCTCCTCAACATTGGGCTCCACCAATTATTGTAATTGTGAGTCCCAAACAAGTCCAAAATTTCCCTCTGAAAAAAAACATGGGAGCTTGGGAAACTCATAAGTGTGGGTAAAGCGGCTCTGTGCTATTTAAGAAGGTTCACCACTACCATAGGTGACCTACCAACCACTACCAACATTTAAGACAAGTACTCAACATCCAAAATGTCATCAACAGTAAGGTGGTCTAGTCATTGAATCCCATCATAAGCACATTATAGAACCTCTCGAGGTAATAGATTCATCCACCAAGGCAAAGAAAATGAGCCCATGATCCTACTCTAGTTGCATCCAACAACACGGCAAGGCCCATCCAAGAATGGACCTAATGTGTACTCACCATCACCAATGAATGAGAATCACCCCTCAAAGGAACATTCTCCAAAATGTAATCTAGGGTAATAGACTGATGAACCTAGAGATGTTTTAGTATACATAACATCTCCCACAAAACACTAGAATGGAGATCCTATAGACCTTGACCTTGACCAAGACAAGTATGTTCAAAAATCACCAAATGAATAGGACCATGTCTCTCCAAATCTTACGTCTCCAACAAGAAAATGTCTATTGTTAGGGTCTTTTGGTAACCTTTGATTTTTGACATTGGTAATAACTTAGGATACCAATAGGCCACACATTATGTAGAAAACTTTCCTATTAACCTCATCTCTCTCCACATACAAGTACTTTTGTACGTGTATGCCTTCCTCTAGTACCACAACTAGTCTAATGCTAATCCCACCAAAAAACTCCTGTAGACATACTTCTTCTACTAGATTCTACCAAGCAATGAATATGGTATCCAAAGTTGACAAGTTAATAGGCTCTGGAGGCTCATCCTCACATTGGTCTCTTGGTGGTACAAAGGCTTCACTCCAAGCCTATTGCACAAATTGATCTGCATGTTGCTACAATGCCTCCTTAGAACTCCACAATAGAACCTCCAAGATGGATAGAATGATCCCACTTGTATTCCAAATTAGAGTGATCCCCTTTGATACTAGAGTATCCTTTGCATAGGTTTTCTCTTCCCAATAAGTCACTAAACCAAGTGACAAAACCATTGAAAGCTAAAACTAATGTCATTATCTTTAACTATAATGAGCCAAGATTGCCACTACTAAAGCATACTAGTAGGTGATATACCTGTCCCTCACTTGATTTCCAACTTGGTCTATAGGAGGTTGTCTCCTCCTAATAGTCAATATTGAAACCTATGGGGTATAACATTGCTCCACCAACTAGCACATCATATGACTTTGCTATTGTCACAATGACCTAAGCTCTCACCTTAAAGCTATCAATCAAATGATTGGGCTAAATCTAGACAATGAGCTCTCCACATATGATGTATTATATAAAACCACCCCTAGAGATATTTGGATTTAAAATAGATACCTCTTCACATTGGTCTTCCATAGCTCAAGATCAACATATAACCTTCCCCAACATAAAGAGTTATGCACCGGGGTCTAATAAGACCCTCTATGGTGTATAGACCTTCCTTGAAGGTTCCACTAAATGGAAAATCCCCCTTTGGTTATCCAATAGGACAACTCCATGTGTGAATCAACCTTGCTCAAAGGCACATCTAGTTGTTAACTCCTGCATCCTAGTTGTTATTGCTTGCCATAAACCATTGGTCATAGAGCAAATCTTATGCTCCTTAACCAAGTTAGTTCCATTATCAACCACCTCTACTCTAGAAGCAGGAAGCACATCATCCTTACTCTCACAAAGTATGGCAACCAACCTAAACCTTGGAGTTGGGTCAACTCCTAATGTAAACATATCATTGGTTGAGAACAAAGAGAAACATATCATCAATTGCGTTGCCTCTAACATCATAGTAGACTCAATCTGTGTAATAGTAGGTGGTTGACTAGCATCTAGTCCATCATGCACTCCATCACTACCTACCACACCTACACTAGGATGCGTAGGAGCCTAAGATGTTGTGTATAGTGCCTCTAAGAGTATGAAAGACTAGGGAACTCTAACCTATCTACCAACCTCTCCTCTATGCAAATCCAACTCCATTGATGCTCTTCTAAGCTCTAGAACAAATATTGCACTCCTAGTCACTACGGAAAATGCATCTACAAGTGTTGCTCTGCACATAAAGTCCAAGATATCTCTATCATTAACATAAGAGGTGGAAGCCTCAACATCCAAATCTGATCTCCTTTGAGCTATGGTCATGCTATCCAATCCTACTCCAATTGATCAATCCAAGTAGTCATGGCTGTATCAAAAGAAAGGGTAGGTTTTGCTATGGCAAGTGGTAGAGGAGCTTGCGGTCATGGAATACAAGGTGATGGTAGAGGACACACACTTTACTTATTGTGGGTCCTCTACCATCACCTTGTCTTCCATGACCTAGAGCTCCTCTACCACTTGCCATAGCAATTCTACCACTCCGTAACTCTAGGTGAAGGTCAAAGCATCAAGCATTAGTGTGACCAAATATGTGGCAATGGTCACATTGTCTTTGTATTGGTTGTGATGCATCAGAGGTATCATGTCCATTGCCTTAAGTCACTTTTTCTTGTGGTGAGGGAAACCACAAGTCCAACAAGCAACACCACCACTCATTCCATAAGATCAAGGCTGTCCTTTTGCCCTCAAAAGCCAACATAGTGTGGTGCACTCTATTTCATTTTAGAAAAAGTAATAATTATGGATAAGGTGTCCCTACCAAATCTAGATTTTCATCACTCTATCCTCCACCATGTTGAGCTCAATGCACTCAGCCAAACTAAAGACTACCAAAGTAGGTGAGGTAGCTTGTCACAATGTAGCATCACATACTCTATGTCACAACTCTTTGTCTAGGATCCCGTACCAAAAGTGGACTACTTGGGTCTTAGTAACTCCTTGAGTAAAATTTATCAATCATCTCATGCAAGTTCATGCCTCATGTAGGCTCTTTCCACCTTCCATTGGAACTCTTGCAAGCTCCTCAGCTTGTGAGTCCGCACTTCTTAGTAGTTTTGCCTCAAGCACCAAAAGAACTCTACCATGGGGTTAAACTCCTATACTACACCACCTCTTATACCACTAGTCATAGTAGAATCATCTCTAAATAATCCACCTCCACTAGATACACCAATACTACTAGAGCTAGAAGTCATGTGCACTATTGATCTACCCCTAGCAACAAAGCCTATAGTGATGGAGATGTAATTTGAAAACTAATAATATCTCCATAGCTCAATCTCCTCTAATTAAACTCTCTTGAACTCATGATAATCATCCATGAATGAACTCTCCCAAGTGTTGAAACAACTTCTTCTATGTCATGAAGGGTGTGAATAAAGTCAAGTTCTACATCTATTGCAGATAACACCAACTATCAAACTCTTGGATGAAGTTATCCAATTCAATGATACCTATTGTGCCAAAGTAGCCCATGGGACCTTTGGAGGCCTCATGTAATATTTTTAGGACAAGAGAACTTTCCAAGAGAGATACAAGAGAGAAAACACAAGTTTCACACTCAATCCTCCGATGCCCCAAAGAAACATCTTCTCTGTTTTATATAGCAAAGATGATCCCCTTAAAGGAAGCTCCACCCTTGGATTAGATACATGGATTGCTGACCTATCAAAAATCCCCATCCTTGGATTAGTTTTTTGGATGGGTGACATGTCAGTCATTGTCCTATCTAATTGGTCAAATGGGTTTGACCAAAGAGAATCTTCTTATAGGGAACTTAGAAATCATGTGGGTGAGGTATTGTTGGAAAGCTCTTGACAAGAAAAATTGTAAGGGGAGAAGGCAAGCCTTTTCATCTTGAGGGGAGGGGATCTTCCTATTTTAGAGGCCTAATTCATCCGTTTAGGCCTTTGAAATTGGCTCTAAAGTTTTTAGGCTATTTTTGGCTTTTGCCCTATTAGTAGAAGTACTCTTTTAGTGACACCTATATCTGATCTGCCTAGCCCATTCTACACAACATCCTTCTAGATATTACCAAGTCAATTTTCACCTCTAGATAATATGTCTAGTTGCTTGTATTACAAATAAGACTCCCCCTTTTAAGACTCAACGTCCTTGTTGCAAAGTTGTTGCTCAAACGATTGAACTAACACTAGTATGTTGGTCAAGTTGGCTGCTAGCTCCCATGTTGCCTCTTACAATGGGTACCCTTTCCAATGGACTCGATATTCCACACACGGATGGTGAGTACCACGGATGCATTTTTGGAGAATCTGTTTGACCTCATACTCCTCCGTCTCATCAACCAAGGTTGGACAAGGTCAACTTTCTTGGATGGAAGAGAAGTGGGGTGGCCGGGAAGCCTATCGGCATAATAAGGAAACATGAAACACCAGATGGATCTTCATACATGGTGGTACCTCAAGGTGATAGGCCACAACACTAATGCAATGAAGGATAGAAAAGGTCCAATAAAACAAGGTCTGAGCTTATGAGGACCAACTAACTTGAGGTTGGTGGTTGAAAACTAGACTCAATTTCTCACATTAAACTCCATATGTTGGCGGTTTGCATCTGCATATTGCTTCTACCAATTTTGGGTGATCTGCAATCTGTGCTTGGCATGCTCCACTCCCTGTTGGATTCCAAAAACAAAAGTGTTGACAGTGTCAACCTTGGTAGCCACCAGATGGACCTTCATCAAGCTTGAAGGTGTGAAAGGATGCTCTCCATACATGAGGAAGAATGATGTGACTTGCATTGAATTGTTGTAAGCAAATTCTACCAATGGGAGTAAGGTGTCCTAAATCTCTTTCTCATCTAAACTAAAGCCTAGAAGCATGTCCTTGATAGTGCAATTTTCCCTCTCTATTTGTCCATCGGTTTGTGGATGGTAAGTTGTGGACATAGATAGTTTGGTTTTGAAGAACCCAAAGAGTGTTCTCCAAAACAAACTAGTAAATTGAGTGCCTCTATCTATGATGAGCACTTGAGACAAGCCATGATGTGAAAAGACTACATCTAAGTTCAACTGAGCTAGTTGCGGAGCAATCACATCCTTGGTAGTAGGATGTACATGAATCATTTTGCTAAGTTTGTGAACAAAAAAACTATGATGGAATCAAACCCAAAGGTGGTCTTGGGCAATTCACAAACCAGATCCATGCTTACCTATTCCCAATGTTGTGTAGGAGTGGGAGAAGGTTGGAGGAATCCTATGGGAGCTTGATTAGAAGCTTTATTTTATTGATAAAGTTGGCAGCTCTAAATATATTCCATCACATTGTTTGCTCATCTTGGGCCAATAGTAATGGTGTTTGATTGCATCTAGGGTCTTGTTCACTCCAACATGACCTGCAATGTCAAAATCATGACGTTTTGCTAGGATGGTGGTTCTTAGATCCGTATCATTTGGGATCCACAACCTGTGATCACAAAAGGTGAGTCCTTGGGTGTTGAAGATGGCGTTGGATGATTGAGTGTTTACAATTTGTAGATCAGTTTTTGTAGCAACAAGAATCCTAGGCCAGAATTCAAGGTTCATCTTGATTTCCACCACTAAATTGTTTGCCATCTGCATTTGGGTGAATGCATCTGCAAGTTGCTTCTTGCTTTCCACATATTTGATCATTATGTTGAATTTTTGTCTCCACTTTGCCTATTAAATTTTTCAATGAGAAAAATCTTTTTGTGTCTTGAGGTAGACTAGAGGTTTGTGGTCCGTTTCTACCATAAATGCTTTCTTAGCCAGATAATGCTTTCAATGCTTGGTTGCAATGACAATGGCTAACTCTTCTCATTTTGTGGTGTGATAATTGCATTTTGCTGATAGCAACTTATGAGAGAAATACTCAATTGGGTGCCATCTATCTTGTCATTCTTGTTGTAGGAATGCTCATATTGCTACACCTAATGCATCTATAGCCATCTTGATTGGACATTTTGGGTCATATCATTTCAAGATTGGTGCATGTAGTAATGCATCTTTCAACTCTTGAAAAGCCAATTCTTGTGTGGTTTCCCATATCCACCTCTTCCTCTTGCCCAACAGTGATGTTAGAGGTTGTGCAATCTTGGAGAAGTTCTTGACAAATCAACGATAAAACCCCATCAATCTCAAGAAACTCTTGAGTTGAGTGTAATATTCTAGAGCACTCTATTTTTGAATGACCTCTATTTTATCTGTTAACACTTGGATACCCTCTACACTTACTCTATGCCCTAAGTAGTCTACTTCAGATTTACCAAACTCACGCTTTGAGATTTTGGTATACAATTGATTCTATTGCAAAATCTAGAGGACTTCTCATAGATGTTGCTTGTACTCTATCAGCGTCCTATTCTAGACTAAGATGTCATCAAGATAATAATAATAATAATAATAGATTTATCCAAGTATGGATGAAATATGCCATTCATCAAACTCATGAAAGTGGTAGGAATGTTAGTGAGGCCAAATGGCATCACCAAGTACTCAAAGTGACCATACCTTGTTTGAAAGGCCGTGTTTTGTATGTCTTCTTCCACAATCCTGATTTGGTTGTAATTGCTCCGCAAATCAAGTTTGGTGAAGTACCTTGTCCCATTGAGATAATCAAACAAGTCATCCATGCAAGGTAATGGATATTTTTTTCTTCACCATTTGTTGATTCAGTCCTTGATAGTCAATGCACATGTGCATTGTTTTGTCCTTCTTCTTTACAAACAATACAAGAGCCCCATATGGTGATATGTTGGGTTGGATAAACCCGTTCTACAACATATCCTTGATTTGAGCCTTACACTCTTCCAACTCATGAGGTGATAGTCAACATGGGGCCTTACAAGGAGGTGTCTTCCTAAGATGTAACTCAATTTTATGATATATCTCCTTTTTGGTGGTAAACCCATGGGTAATTCATCCAAAAAGACATCTTGGAACTCATTGATCACATCTTTCAATTTCTTAGGAATTTTTCTATTATGTTGGGCACTCTGGACTTCTCTATTAAGCCCATGACATATCTATCTGTCTTACCAATAGGTGTGGTCCTTATGACATACAAATGCAACTCTTGCCTTTGTGATATTCCTTTAATCCCAAAGATCTTCCATTGACTAGTTTTCATTACTTTCTTCCTCCAATCCACCGTAAGGTTGTAGTACTCCCTCCATAGCATACCTAAGATCACATCATAACGAGTTAGTTGTATCACTTGCCACTTGATTGCTTCTTGATACCCTCCTATAGAGAGTATTACAATTTTAGGTAATGACTCAATCCTCTCTATCTAACCATTAGGTAACTCTACTCATCCTTACCATCCTTCTTTTGTTCCATCTCCAACCTTATTGCAACAAAGTGAGACAAGAAATTCTTTATTGCTCCAAGGTCTACAACACTCTTAATAGATTGCCTTCTAGCACTCTATTTACAACAATTAATTGTGCATTTATCTTCCTCCTTCTTTGCACACTTGTCCTCTTCCTCCCCCCGTTTTTACTCTTCTTCACCAAGCCAATAAAGCTGCAAGGTACATTTATTGGTGATCTTTGTTTTCCAATGCAGTTTCCATATCTTCCTCTTCAATTTGCCTCTCCATGTGGTTTAACAGTCACCTTGTATAGAAGCTAAAGGCCTCTAAGATGACGAGCATGACAATTGATGTCTATGTGCCCAATAAAAATAGCCACAATATTGTAACATCATCATTGTTTTGCTCAAGTCCCTTCTCCCTATGGGACTCCTTCTCTCCTTTCTTCAACCCATCCTTGTTCTTTTTGGAGAGGTCTTGCTCCTCTATCTAAAAACCAAATGTTGCACAATTCCATAAGAACTAGTCCACCAAAATGGTGTGCCTTGGTCCAATATTTTTGCATTGGTGTTATTGCTTCACCTCCGCCAAGCGCCCCTACTATTCTTTGGGCACAAGCAATGGCTTCAAAAATAATATGAGGATTTTGCACCATTACCTCTTGGCAAATCCGCTCTTTTAATTCTCTCTTGAAATTATCAAGAGCTTTGGCAAGAATCACATTGGTTATTGCAACTTGTAGATCCAAAAGTGCTTCCACATACTCTTTGTATGTTATTCTTCTACTTCAACCTCCCAAAGTATGGTTTGGGCCATTTGCACAAATTCCACAAATTGGAAATTCTTGAGCAGCTCTTCTTGCATGGCTGTTTAAGTGATCTCTCTTCCTTCTACCATCAATGATAGTTCCCAAGCATCATACATATGAGTGCTTTATCAATCAAGTGCCCACACATGCAAACACACTTGCAAAATGATCAGTGATCTCTGTTGTGAACAATTGAAGGTATTAATTCATTCTTGAAATCCAATTTTCCATTACTCCCATGGAACATTGTCCTTTGTAAGGCTTGATGTTGCACATCTTTTTCATCTGTAATAACAATGTGGCTTGGTTTTTGATTGGAATCGATGTCATCGGCATGCATAACTCTCCAAGTACTTCAATTGCTTGTATTAGTTGTTGAGATGGCTCCCCTTCTTGCATTACTTGATAATTCTTGACAGTATGTATTTAATTTTACAATTCCCTCATGGTCATATTGATTTCTTGAAACTTGTTCAACATCCCCTACATTCCTTGCATCAACTCTTACAACTACGGATCCATGATTCCTACACACAATCAATGTTCAATTGCTACTTCTTACTTCAATAAAGGATTACAATGATCACTTGAGAGGGTGCACAAACTATGGAGACTACCATTGGGACCTCAGAGACTATCACTCATTGATAATATTTCTCACCAAAATTGTGGACTACAAAATCCCTAAACATCACTTTTGGTCTAGCTACATAATGGATTTCTACTTGCATGTTGAAAGGATGAAGATTTGATATATTTAGATCCATAACATCATAATAGAATGTAGGTTTTCAAATCCCACTCTCTGTTGTATACCACCACACGTAGAATCATTGGGTTTGGTGAATTCTGCTCCCAAAGTGATAAACTAGAGATACTCTTATTTGCTCATGCTGGATGTACATAATTTTGATGTGGAATGGATTCAAGAATGGAAAGCTAGGTGTAGGAAATTTCCTCCTGGTGCATCCATCCCATCCACTTTCTAAAGCACTTCCCAAGTCTAGCAATTGCATTATATTTTGCACCTCAAATTACTCAGTTTCAATAGCTTGTACTCTTCCAAGAGGGGTGATTCACTCTGTTGGATTAAAACACCTGCTCTAATACCACTATAATACTCTGAGGACAAAAGAACTCTCTAAGAGAGATATAAGAGAGAAAACACAAGTTTCACACTCAATCCTTTGATGCCCCAAAGCAAAGAGCAAAGAGGATACTCTCAAAGGAAGCTCCACCATTGGATTAGATACATGGATTGGTGACATATTAGCAAACCCCATCCTTGGATTAGTTGTTTGGATGGGTGATATGTCAGTCCTTGTCCTATCAAAGGGAATCTTTAGGGAATCTTCTTGTATGGAACTCAAAATTGAGTGGGTGAGATACCATTAGAAAGCTCTTGACAAGACAAATTCTGAAGGGGAGAAGGAAAGCCGTTTCATCCTAAGGGGAGGGAATCTTTCTATTTTTGAGGACTAATTCATCTATTTAGGCCTCCAAAATTGGCTCTAAAGTTTTCAAGCTATTTTTGGCTTTTGCTCTATTAGTAGAAGTACTCTTTTGGTGACACCTCTGTCTGATCTACCTAGTCCATTGTACACAACATCCTTCTAGATGTTACCCAACCAATTTTCACCTCTAGATAATATGTCTAGATGCGTGTATTACACCTTATAAATCTCATCTATTCCCCACAACAACGGTCTAGTCAAACCAAGTGCACTCTCAACTCAGTTAGCTCTTATATTAAACTCCATATCAAAGTCAATATCCTCCCTCATTGGGATTTGAGATACATGTTGATATTGAGTGCCATGACATATATCCACTACATACTATAGTGATACCTCCTTTGGAATCTCCAAAGAACTCCTTCATGACAATGTAACTCAAACTTAATTGCATCCACCACAAGTATCCCACCAAGGATCACCACCAAGTGCAAACACCAACTGAACACCACTCACCAATGTAGCTCTAACTATGACAACTACACAAGAGGAAAGGGCAACTTGTAACTTGCTATTACAACACATATTCTCACGGTCTACATGTCATCACCTCCTTCCTCACCAAAGAGAAACATAGGAAGTCTAATTGGTTATCACTCCTAGCCTCATTACCAAGAGCATACCAAAGCACCAACGCTCTAAGGTTACAACATCTCACACAAACATGGTGCACAAATTGGAAGTAGAGAATTGAAGGGATCCAATCACAAGAAGTCTAAACAAAACCATCCATCTCATAAGTCAACACCAAATTGACTTTACCATCATTTCACATTTGATATAATAGGAATGTCTATCTACTCCTAAGCTACCAAGATCACCAAGGATAGGATCAAATTGCCTCTCCTAGCCAAGGCTATATTTGTATAGGTATTAGTTGACTAATCACTATGACAAGTGAAGGTAGACTTGTTGGCTAGGGCACCAATCTAGGAACCAGAGATCTGGAGATTAAACCTTATTGCAAACAATCTAGAAAGGTAGGTAGAGTTTTTCCAAATGATGACCAAAAACTCATCTAAACTAGCTAGCCTCATGCCAACAAGTTGGCTTATTGGCCCTTCTAGGCCTCTCTAGCCCACAACCCTATGCCTTGAAGCCTCTAAATGCCAAAATTTAGCCAAGCTTTTCTTCTTGCCAATTCATACCTTGTCTAAATCTGGCCAAGCTTCATCAACTCAAGCACTAGCTAAGGCAAAAATCAACCAAATAAGACCTTTCTTCTTGCCAATCCAAACCCTCTCCAAATCTGGCCAAGCTTACCCAACTTGAGCACTAGCTAGGGCAACATCCAACTTTGGACAACCCTTGGAAACTTGACCTTTAAATCTAGACAACCTCTACCAGTTTGATGCACCTTCTCTAATATTGGTTGACCACCAAATCCTCTACTAACTCTCAACTTGAGCCAAACTGAGAGGATGGGGATCTCCAAATCCAAAATTCAGCCAAAAAAGAGGCATCTCCTTGCCAATTCAAACCTCTCCAAATCTGGCCAAGCTTCACCAACTCAACCATTGGCTAGGGCAAAATTCAACCAAATGAGTCCTTTCTTCTTACCAAAT
The DNA here is from genome assembly GCA_948567375.1 of Lunularia cruciata. NCBI lineage: Eukaryota > Viridiplantae > Streptophyta > Marchantiopsida > Lunulariales > Lunulariaceae > Lunularia > Lunularia cruciata. The sequence goes on from OX419760.1 coordinate 13,990,058, forward strand.
CTAGCAAACCCTCTCCAAATCTAGCCAAGCTTCACCAAGCACTAGTTAGGAAAACCTCCAATTATGGACAGCCACCACCAACTTGACCTCCAAATCTAGACAACCTTTGCAAATTTGACACACCTTCTCTATAGATGATTGAGTGCTAAATCCTTTGTTGACTCTCAACTCAAGCCAAATTGAGAGGATAAAGATCTCTAAATCCCAAATTCAAGAGAATGGGTTCCAGAATCCACCTCCAATTTTGCACTTTGGCCTCAATTTGCACCAAATTTACCTTGATTTCACCTCTTGGGCTCAAATCAAATACCCATTGTCTCAAATTGATTCAATTTTCAAAATTTTAGCCAATGCTTTTGTACACCATTGTCATACTTTGCCTTTCTCTCTCTGGAAACACACTAGGTACCTACCTATAGAGTTTATGGATCAAAGGTTTTGTGTAGATTTTTCACTACTAGTCTAAGCACACATGTTGCCCGATCATTGAAACCTTTTACTCTTGTTCCTAGTACTCCTTCTATTGGATAGAGGAGTACCAAGCAACCTAACTTGTCATCATAACACACATTCTTGGTCTACTAGTCATCACTTCTAACATTACCATAGAGAAAAATACAATACACTTAGAAGGAAGGAACCTAAGCATAATGCACTCACACCAATCCAAGCCAATTGGGCATACAAACAAGCACCCAAGCACAAAGAGGATCCAATCACAAGAATTAAACAACTCTTTTTTGTGTTTTTTTGTCAAAAATGAGCTTTAGAGCCTTCTTGTTCTATCCTCCAACTAATTTGAACCTATGCTCCAAGCTTCCTCTAATATGTACATCCAGATTTCAACCAATTTCTAATCTAAGTGTAGAAAATCTATGTCTTTTTATGTGGAAAACTCTTCTTAACTCATATGGACATAAATTTTTCTTTATAAATTGGATTCAAGTTCCTAGGATTCAATGAAAAGCTTTTAAGATAAGCTTTCCAATAATGTAAAGAAGCCCAAATTTGATTGCTATAGCTCCCTTGACAAGGTCTCAAACTTGGCAAGCTTTTTGTAGGTTTTTAGCCTAATTTCAAATTCTTTGATTGAGGGTTTGCTCTTGGGTCTTGGCAATTTCCACCAAATTTCTAGATCAGAAATACCAATAGTACTCAAAGCTACTCTAGTAACCTAAAACCTTCAATCATAGTCATAGAAATGAAAGAGTTGGCATCTAGTAGTGATTGAAGGTAGAAATGCTCATATTGAGCATACACTAGTATTTTTAATGGAACTTATTGCAATATTTCTCACTCTCTATGAATCTTGAGGCAACCAAATTTTCCATAATAACTATTTGTGCTCTTATCTAACCCTTTACAAATTTTGATGGCTCAATCCAATCCCAATTCAAATCCCTAGATATGGATAAATTCTTGAGTTGGGCTAACTTGTGAGCTCCACATACCCATGTATACTTGATCCAAGACCTTGAATTATTTAGTTGAGTAATTCATATAAAATTTTCACACAAAGGTGTAAAATCTAACCACCAACAATATTGGAAATTTTCATAGTTTGATTTAGATCACAGCCTGAGAAGCAAACCCCAAACCTGATCATAATCTTCTCCTCAACAATTTGATCTCTGGTGCTCCAACTTCAATTTATCATATCTAATTTGAGATTGGCTTAAAATTATAATATATTGATATCAATATAGTGATAAATTTATAAACTCACTAGTACCATTGACATATCATGAAAAGATATGATACAACTCCCAAAATTCTCTTGTTTGCTTATTTGAATGAGAATTCAACCCCTTGCTCCAATTTACTCTAATCCACTAAAAATCTACTCAATTCCCTTGGTTTATGTCTCCCAATTGTACCCTATCAACTCTTCTCTCCAACCATAGTCTCTTCTCCTTGAATGCTCTCCTCTAACTCCTCAAATCTTTGAAGAAGTCTAAGGATCCACTATTGGGACCCAAACTCTTGCAAATGTGTCATTTAGCCTCTTCACTTTTTGACAAATGGACCCCACAACCCCACCTTGAATCTCATGAAACAATTTAAATCCTTCTTCTCCTATAAGAGCACCTAATTTGTTAAATCCCAAACTTACTTGTAAGTAAGCACTAGAAGGACAATAAGATATAGATTTTCCATCATTGACTCCATAAATGTCACCCCAAAATGTGCCACCATCCAGTCTCATAAGCCATCACGGTGTAGAATTTACAGCTTAATGAGAAAAGGATTCAAGAAAGGCAGATTAGGAGCGTGGGACATCTCTTGCTCAAATGCTTCCTTCGGCACTCTAAATCTACATTTTGCTAAAACTCTCACTCTTAACGTCCTCCTTCCACTCAAGACTCCTAACTAAAACACCCCCTTACTCTCAACTCTCCACCACATATATACATCAAAGCCCTTGAAAAAGATAAGATCATATTTCACTTGGCCAGCCACTTAAAGGCACATAAATCGCTCACATGACGATAGCTCAACCGTGAGATCCATTATACAACCTACTCCATCTTTGTGGAGATAAACTACATGAGTTTACTTTTTCATGGGCTATGCAAACCGCAACACTACACCATCTGCCTCATTGCCAAATCTGCATCAACTCAAATAGGGCTTTTGAAAATGATCACACTTAGGGAAATCTAGGACCATGATCAAATGTACCAATGATAAACTAGGCTTGGAGATACACCAACATCCTCAATTCCTACACCTAATTTCCCCTTGACTCTCACTTCTCTGATGTAATCACTTCATTCTTCCACTTGAATCACTCAAATTATATTTGTACTTGATCCTTCACTTAACAATCTATCAATGATCAAGCATTGAATACAATCAAGCTACACCCATTTTAGTTAAGAGACTCCAAGTGATGCTCACCGGCCTTGGTCTACCACAGCCAAGAACTCAAAGGCTCAACATCAAAGAAGTATACTATCTAGAGCTGCACTTTGAAGGTATACCCCTTTGCTTGATCTAGGTCTCCAACCCTAACGGCACCATTGATGACATATTGGACAATACAAACGGTGCAAGTGATGGTAGGTCCTATCATGTGATCCATAACCCTAATATGAAATTGGACCACCAATAAGTAATCCATGAGTAACTACCAAAATACCTATGACTACTAACACTACCACTCTAGCATCAGAGCAAACTAGCTTTGGTTCTACAAATGTCATGACAAAGCTTCTATTATAAAATCAAGATATATATGCAAAAAGAAGTTGGTTTAGAGTGTAAGATGTGAGAATGTTCAAGTTTAAACTCTGTATTCATTTCAACATAAAGGAGTAAGTTATAAACATGACGACTCACTATGATAACTATATAAACTAAAAAAACTTTATTATAATATGCATGTGTGCATATAATACACTTACTCAAAAAATTATTAACCACACATACAAATACATGAATCTTAGAAAGATTCTTTGAGTATCTTAAAAACTCATGACAAGCAAGAATACAATCTATTAAAAGAAGCAAGTTGAAATACATATTTTAATATAGAAGTCTCTATTAAATATATATATTTAAAGTTAAATAGTAATAAAGGTTTTGATGATTTAGAAAAATATTTGTAATTATGGAAACTAAGCAAGCTTGATTTATTTGCATAATTGAATATGATATATTTACTAAATAAAGTTTTCTATATCGCCTAGAAACATATGAATAGTAAGACTTTCTTAATATTTGAAGCAACTCATAATAAGTAAGAATAGAATACATTAAAGGAAAATAGCTAAACATATAAAAAATTATATTTCTCTATAATTATGTAATTTATATGATTATATAATAAATTTATATTATGTAAAATTTATATATTTATTCTCAAATATGTATAATATAAATTTGGATCAAAAAAATATTTTTAAACTCAGAATAGACACATTCAAACTTGAATTAGGTTATAACATGTAGCCTACAATGGACGTTCAAGTTGTTAGCCTGATAGAGAGTTAACAAATTATCTGATCATGAAAACCTGATATTTGAATATTCATAAATAAAGAGAGAGTTCAACCACATAGAACACATGAAGGATGTGAAGACCCCATCAAGCCATACAAGGAAGAGACAAAAGAGGTTAAATGGGGCTAAGCCCCAAAAGTATTGATATGAGAAATCTGCCCTGCCGCACCTAAGACATCCAAGCTATGCAAATCTCAAAGTCAATTGGAACATCTAAAGAAAAATCACCTATAAAAACCTCCTTAACCTAAAAAAATCACCTTTCTAAATAAAATAGTTATTACCTATGTGTCACGACATAGGTAACAATTATGTCGTGACTTTTTCTTTTTCTCACACTTTCTCTTGTTTCTAGTAGTTTAGTAGTTTTTCAAACAATAAATTAAGTCTTAGTGTAGTACTAAGTAGGATAAAAAAATTAGTTTATGCTTTGTCCTAAATGTAGTCCAAATTTAGCTTGATGAACCTATTTGTAATGACAAATTTCCAAAACAAAGACCAAAATTCTCCTACTAGGTTCATAAAACATGGATTTTGTATTGTATCCTATCCATGTTGAAAAAACCATTTAACAAGGACTACAAGATAATATGAATTATGTTGACATCAAAAGTTTGTGGAAGTTCTTTGTACAAGTTGCAAAGCAAGAAGATTTTGTCAAAATTGACGTTTTATAGGATTCTACTACCAATTCTATGTCCATGACCCAAAATTTGTGGCATACTCATGACTTATGGTGCACCATCAAAGAATTTTTTGCAATTGTTTTGGACAAGAGACTCACATATGTGTTGTTTGATCCGTGACACTTCACCAACCATTATGATGGTTGAGAAGCAATTGAGAAAATGAATATATAAAAAGCTGACTCCACCCCATGAGGAGTTACTTTTTACTTGTGTCATTTTTCATTTCTCGTGTATAGGAAACTCTCAAACTACTGTCCAAGATCTATTACAAAGTGTAGAAGTGTAAGAGTGTTAAGGAAGGTAATACAAGAGAAAGTAGCATTGAATACTTGCAAGATGGTGGAATGAGCAGTGGTGATCAAGACAAAGGTGAAAACCATGCAAGGCAAATAAGATTGTTTGCAAACCTCTTGAATGATCAAAATAGGGATTGCATTATATAGTAGAGCACCTAAATAGTAGAAATCTAGAATTTTTATTGTGGGACTGGAGTTTTATATACCTATCAATATTAGAAGAAATATAAAAAACAAGTATACAAAGTCATTGAGAGCTAACCTTGTTACATGGACCAAAGACCATGGGCAATAAGTCTTGGGAGAAAAGTGCATGCCTTTTGGTCAAATTTACATTGATATTCCTCATAGTAGGCCAAGTAAGAATATAAAAGCCATGATAGATAAGCTATTTGTAAGAAGGAAGTCCATTAATGTGTATAAGATAGAATATCTAAAAGATTCCAATAAACAAGTTGTAATGGAATCAATCATGAAGTTATTTTGATTGAAATAAAGATAGTATGTCTATCTCAACCAAGTTATTTTCTTCCAACTTTTGCACAAAGAAAAACTTGTGAGTTGAGGGCTAATGTTCCATGAATAAGTAATAAGTTGTTGGAGGACATGGAGTAGGGAGCAACCATGATCTTAGTGCACTTCATCATGCACTTCTACCTAGGAATGGGCTTTTTGATGAACAAGGAGAAGGAGAAGGAGGGATTTTGGAGTCACTTCCACCATTGGGCCTACTTCACTGGACATCCTGATTTGGCCAAGGAAATAACTAATTATCACAATGCAGACAAGGAGTATGCTTGTACCAAGAAGCTTGTGCTTGTCAAAGAATCCTACAATAATATTGTGATTAGTAGTAAGAAGGTACTTGCAATGAAGGCCAAAACCTTGGCCTCAAAGAAACAAAAGAGAAACCATGTCATTAAAATATCATCAAGAGAAAGTGAAAGTGGTGGAGGCAAGAGACAAGGTGGAAACAAGGCCTCTACAATCAATGAAGGTCATTTTGGCTCCAAGAAAGAAACCCCCCCAAAACAAGAACCGGTTAGGCAACAACGACTTGCTTAAACACGTCTTGTCATTGGATGCCAACAACAAAACATCAAAAGAGGTAATGAATGACACTGCATAGTCATCACCAATTCTGAACAAAGTTACAAATGACAAGAAGAAAGCACCAATGGAAGATGAACACAAGGTCTCATCACAATTTTGAAGAAAGCACTTATGCAAGTGCCTATCTTTTTCTCCAAACCTCACCAACCTAAGAATCCTATTTTTAACATTGTAGATGGTATTCTAGAGACATGAACCAAATGAGGTTCCATGTCAATTGAGGAAATAAAAAAGTTGGAAGCAAAAGCTCAAAAGCTAAAAGAAGAAATTGCTTGCAAGAGGAGACAAACACACCAGCATAACCAACAAGACAATGTTAGAATGCATTAAAATAGAAAGTCCTCCTCAAAAAACACCATCAACATGATCTCCAATACAAAATGACAAACCAAATATGATGGACAACATTTTTTTTCATCTAAAATATGATAATAATTTGATTGTGTGGTTTATGTCAATATACTTTGTACATGCAATGATGCCAATGATGGAACTATTGGAGGAGATTATGCCTTTCTACAAAGAGTTGGACTCCACCATCAACAAGCCAATTAAGCTTGAAAAGTACCTTCATAACAAAATGAGTACAATTGCCAAGACAAGGCTTTGCTTTGTACTAACTGACCAATGTCAATGAACAACTCATGAAGGAGATTGCATTGTCAAAGGAGAACAACCAATTGCTGGAGAGTTCCAACAAGAAGAACTGGCATTACAGAACAACATGAAGTCATCTTATGATGCCTACAATAGAGGTTGATACAATGTAGACTAAGGTTGTTGAACAATGAACCTAACAAAAAGAGTTGATGAAGGCATGAGATGAAGAACTGATGACCATCAAAAACAAATTGGAAGCTACCAATACAACAAAAATTGTAGTGGAAGGGCAATACAAGAACTTGAAAGAGCTCATAGATTTTCATATCTATGAACTTACTACAAGCCTAAGATGAGCATGGGAGAAGGATGAGGAGATTATAGTAAAGGTACAAGAGGACCTAAAGTCAAAACTTCAACAAGACTGTAAGAACTTAGCAAATGAGGATGTGGAGCTTCTCACAACCATAGAACATACTATGACTCAACTCTTGAACCAATTTGAATGAATGACCAATGACACAAAAAATTGGACAAAGATCAAAGATCAAAGATTTCAAAACTTATATCAAGGCTCTCAAGAGAAAGGACTATATGAATGACCAGCTAACAGCCTTGGCCCTCAAATTGCATAAACCACATGAACTCAAAGTTTAAAGAGACCCTAATGAGTGTTGCAAATGAGGTTGTTGAGTATAAAAGGGAGCTCATTGAGCTCATTCAAGTTTGAAAAAGTGTGGGTCCATCACTAGTGCCGCTAGATTGTCCTACAATTGTTAACAATCTCAATGATGCCTTACAACCCAAGTTGCAGAAACCTTAGTAACAATCAACCATTTTGGAGTCATTTACATCTTGTACTTTGTTATTATCTCATATTTTGTTCACTTCTTGTAGTCATAGTTAGAACTCTTTGTACTTGTAAATAGTTCATAGACCTTAGTGTAAATATGAAATCCAAGTAACCTATACAATAAATGAAGATACAACAAATTTGTTGAGGTGACAACTCCATGTCATATGAGCCTATTTGGAGATTAGATTAGGATACAATTAAGATAAGATTAGTGAAAACTAGATGTAATTAAAAGATCTCAAATCCTTTGTAGCCGCTAGATCTCTTTGGTGGCTAAGTATGAAATGTGTATATAGCTTAGATCTAGTATTTACCATGATCATTTGATGCATTATTTCTTTGTAGTAAATGATATTACCATCAAGATTATCGAGTTGGCGTGTATGTGGCTACTCTTTGTATAAATGTCTATCTTCTTAGTCACTTAATCATGAGGAATCTTTGCATAGAGGCATAAACACTAGAGAAAAGGAATCATTTGTGTGGAACTAGGGAGAGGACCTCTACATAGGAGCTCTACATAGGCTGGGAATGATATCATAATATACTTTTATAGGCCTAGATGTTCTTAAGTACCACAAACTGAGAGACTAAGTAGTAAGAATCATTCTACTCTCTTGTAAAGTAGTGGCTTTTGGGAAGGGAAGTACACTATATTATAATAGTAGATAACATAGACATAGGATCCTTGGAAGATCTAACTTCAATTTAGTTTGTGTGTTCCATCCTAATACTTACAAGGCCCTATGAGATTTTTCTGTCTTGTAAGACTTGATGTCCATGATGGTGGTGTAGAGTGTAGATCATAAAATGGTCATGATGATAGTAAGTAGGAATTTGCTTGGACTAATTGGAGGATAAGGAATTTTTAGGACAAAGTGACCTTTTCTACAAGTGATCCATCATCTTTAAGAGTCCTTTGGACTAAAATTACCATGAAAGTGATTAATAATCATTTACATTTTTGTAGTATGCCAATAGGGATGAGACTACACTCTTTTGAGAATATCTTTGCCCAAGAGGTTAAATACAAAATAATAGATTGCTAGCTTTGTGAGACTTTTACCTCATTTTTAGTCATCAACTCATAACCTCATGGAATAGACCAATCCTTACCATGATATTACAAGTTTGAATGACATTTTGTTGTTACACTATGCACTTTAATATTTAATTTTTCCTTACAACATATTATCAATAAAACCAATAACAAAACACATCATTTAGATATATTTAAATTTAAGATTATCCTTGATTTTATAATAAATGAAAGAAAAATAGTCAAAATGTATAAATAATATTAGATAAAAAATGAAATTACTTCAAACTATGGAGATGACAGTATAGAATACAAGATAATATATTTATATAGAACATATTATCCTAAATATAATTGGTATGTTATCATAATATTTTACCAAAGCCCATATATTCTTATTGCACTCTTGCTTTTATGAATAATACAATTTGAACAATGAAATCTATAAAAGTCAATGTGGAATTGATACATATACCTCACTTTTTATATGTGTACCTCACCCTCCTTTTATGTGACACCTTAGTAGGCTATTTTTGGAATCACATCATCTGTCATGGTCAAATGTTCTCTATTTATAAATTGGGCATGAAGCATGTTATGTTTCAAAGACAAGAAAACCTCCAAGAGAAACACAAGAGAAGAAACAAAATGCCTCAACCCTCAATACTCCAATGCTCCAAAAGAACACCTTGTCTTTATTAGATAGCAAAGAGGATCCCTTCAAAGTGAGCTCCATCCTTGGACCAAATATATGGATTGGTGACATGTTAGCAAGCTACACCTTTAGATCTTTATCCTATTTGGTTGGTCAAACAAGTTTGACTAGAAAGAATCTTTAGAGAATCTTCTTGTATGAAACTCAGAACATGGGTGAGATACCATTGGAAAACTCTTGATGAGACAAATAAGGGAGTTAAAGTAACAATTTTTGGAGTTAGGGAGTATCTTTCAATTTTTAAGGTCTAATTCATCCATTTAGGCCTCTAAAATTAGCTCTAAAGTTTCATGGTGTCTTGGCATACATGTTACCTAATGCCTTATCTTCCCTACTAGCATTGACATGTTTGAAGAATGATGGATAGTGCTATATGGATCAACATCCCCTATAACGTAATTAAAATGGGTCTTGTACTTGTGCATCCTCATAGCTTGCAGTGTGCCCACAATGTTAGAGTGCATATGTAACAATATGGATTTTACATATGAGTTAGTTGAGATTAACAAAGTAGAAAATAGGCCAAATTAACCAAAAATTACAAAAAAATTCTAGAAACATCTAGGAAGTTCCTTTGTACTTTCCAAGTATTGAGTAACATGTATGCCAAGTAAGTGACTTCTAGAATGAAGCTTCTTGTGAAGCTTCCTTATAGAAGCTACCTACTTTGCATGCAAGCTTAACTTATTAGGAAGTTTCTTGAGAAGCTTATCAATTACCATAGCTTGTACACTAAGTTTATGACTTCTAGAAGGAAGCTTCTTGAGAAGCTTCCCAGTTAGCTTAGCTTAGCTTGCACTCTAAGAATATGAGTTTTAGGGAGCTTCCTCAAAAGCTTCCCAAGAGCCTTGTATATCTTGTGACAACCCAACAAGTATCACTTTTGTGGTAATCAAGTAAATAGAGTTCATTCTCACAAAGATATGAGTCAAAAATGGTCAAATACAAAGTAACACATAACAATGTAGTTCTTCTTGGTTGCGTCTTTAATCTCTCAGGTAGAAATCACACCCAAAAGAGAGTAACAAACACTGACTTGCAGCCTCATCACAAATTAACACTCATGATTGCAATGCTATCCAATCTTTCCAAACCAACTTTGATTGTGATGATTCAGATTCTCTTGAAGATGGCTTCATTGTAAAACAACTTTGTTTTAGAATTGCATTCCACTCCTCCATTGAAGGCACAACTTTGTTGATCAAAATTGCTTCACATCAAACTCACGGTGCATTCACAAATGTAGAATACTACCAACACTACAATTCCTCTCAAACTTGTCAAGGCATTGCTTCAATTGCACTTCACTTACAATCAAACACATAGAATGAAGATCAAGGTTGCGGAATCCAACATCCACCAAACACACTGACTTGCACTTTGAAATTCTCCAAACACTCACAAACACACATATAAACTTGATACTCAAAATAAAGCTCAAGCTACAAGCATTGAGAATCAACAATTTGCTTTATCTATCTTCAAAAATTATGAATACTGAACAACATTACACTACACATGCCTCCTTTAAATAGGCTGAACATTTCAACAATCAATTAATAACTACACCATTCTACAACAACTCTATCAACCTATAGATACAAAATGCCAATGCAACTCTTTATATCTACCTCTTCAAATCTCAAATCTATTACTACTCCTATCCAATGTCAACTTTGACTTTGGCTTCCAAACCCAATGTTCCTTCAAGAATTTCTCCTTCTTTGGGTCTCTCTAATACCAATCCTACATCTTTTATTTCTATTATCTCTTCACCCTGAACTACAATTTCACTAATGGGCAACCTTTCTATCTCTTTATCTTTTGATCCACTCTTCTCTAATGTCTTAGATAACTGATCCAAAAACACCTACACTCCTACTTCTACAATTTTGGACTTCTTATCTTCCTTCACACTACTCTGAAGTCTCTCTAACTCTGAATTTACTAAATCTAATCTAAGACACACATTGCTCCTACCTCTAACATCTTCCTATCAACTCTTTCTCTTAAGCAAATCAAAAGATTGTTCATATCTACATCCTTCACTCTCCTCTTTTGAGTTTCTTGCACAAGCAACTTCAATTCATGCAGTCTTGCTTCCTCCAACTTCCCTTTAGATTCTGTGCTTAGCATCCTCTCATTCTTTCAACAACTTCTCCTACCAACTTTGATGCATACCCTCTTAATTTTTTTGCCTTTAACTCTTCTCTATACATCTTTAACTCATCTTTGTACTTGGCTGCAAACATCTTCTTCTCCTCCACATATTGAGTACTCTTACTCTCAATACTTCTTACCAGACTTCTCAATCTTTCTTTCTCTTGGTGTCTTACCGCTTACTCCCTCTGCCATGCTTGATCTTTCTCTGCTGCACTCTTCTTTAGGCTCTTTAACTCCTGCTCCATCACAGCCGCCATCGCCTTCACATGTATGCTTTCAATACAAGCTTTGCTTACCACACCTCTCATCTTCTCAATCAACACTTTATGCTCCTTCAACTCATTGGCTTGACCGTTCATCTCTCTTCCTTGCTGATCAAAACTCTCTCGCTATTTCTCTACATTCTTCTTCCTTAAGACTACCTCCCTCAAAGTTTTTCCGCTTCTTCTTCCCTTTGGGTTACCATCTCCTTCAATCAGATACTTCATCACCTTTAACTCATTCTTCATCTCCAGATGATCTTTTTGAATCTCCTTCTTTTTCTTTTTCTTGTTCAACAATAACAACAATTGACCCACAATCTATGACAAGTACTCTACTCCATCAAAGTCTTCTTCTTTGTCTTGGTATTTGTACTTTGCATCCATCAACTCTTCTTTAGCCTAAGTCTTTTGCCAAAGTCGTGATCTTTGTACCTTCAATGGCCTTCCTTCCAAGCTTAGATCTTCTTCATTCACTTGGCTTGGACCTATAGGTTCAGCCGGCAATAACCTTTTTGATCTTACCCCCTTCTAGAAAACTTTCTTTGGTTCTTTGTCCATCTCTTCCATGGATAACTCTAAACAAGGACCATCTCCTCCCTCCATACAATCAACTACCACATGGAACTCCTCATTGTCTTCTACTGTCCATGCATTGACTTACTACTAGACTTCATCTTCACCTTCACTCTCACTACCAAACTCTTCACTTTGTAATGTGACTTTAGCTTCTTTGGGGTCTTCTCTCTTTGACTCTTTCTCTCCTTCAGACTCTATGCCTGAAGCCTTGTCCTTCACCACCTCTTTACCTCACGGGTTTAGTCTTTGGGTCTTTTGTTGTGGCAAGAGTAATGCTACTCCTTTGGGTTTAGTCTACCTCTTTGCCTTAGGACTTCTTCCTTCTACCATCTTTTCTATCCTGTCCGGATGAAATGATCATCACTAGATTGCAATTGCAAAATGTATTGTTGCTCATCTTCATCTGCTTCTTGCCAAAGATCGGGATAGAAATGCAAAACCATCCAATGCTTCTCCTTTGTCATCAACAGATTTAATCCCAAGTAGAAATGTGCTGCAAATGGTATGAAGTAGTGTGGTGGCAAATTGGTCCTCTAATTGACAATCATCTGAGTTGTTCTTTGGTGGAAGCACTTTGCTCAATTCACCTTCTCTCCTGCAAAAATTTGGTGGAAGAAGACCTCATGATGCATGTTCACATATGTTTTTTGCTCTAGCTTGAATATTTCCATGAGTACTCCCACAATGCTTCACTTAATTGTGTCCAATAGGACTCCACTTTGTAGCCATTGTTGGTTTGTGAGCAAAGAACAAATTCCTAATTTTTGCGGTTTCTTCTACAGCTTCACAGTTCCTTTAGAAGGTGACCCCGATTGCATTTCCTGCTTCTTTCCCCAATACTAGCTTCTAATCTGACTCAATCCATTGAGCCAGATTTCCTCTCTTTACTATTACTTTGGGGCCTTCCTCATAATTACTAGCAACTATCTATGCCATGAAACTTGGAAAACTAACATTATGTTTTAGGCCAAAAATGTAATACAAAGTCTATTCATGACTTTGATTCTAGCTACTACATCTAATAGTCAAATTGTGAAACTCCTCACTCCGAGTGCATTCTTACTCTTCTTTGCCATGATCTTCTCACGAGTTCTTTGACGTTGGAAGATTATCCCCTCTCTTGGACGTGACACTCTAACCTCTTTTGGTCTTTGGAAAATTTCACTCTCAATTGGCTTCTTGATGCACATTATTGCAAGACAACTACTCAGAGAGATAAGGTCTACTTGACATGTTCAATTTCCCCTTATGCAATCACAATTTTATAGTACTTTGAGGTGCAATCATTCTTCAATTGACTTTGAAATCAACCCCCACTTCTTTTGCGTGTTTGTTTCCTATCACTTTCAAAAGTATTCCACTCTTGCCTCTGCCATTTCTTTAAGTGTACTTTCTTGGTTGGCCTGACCGGTAGAAAGGTTGTTACATCTTCTTTGTATCAGCCAAAACTTCCCATCCTAAAGACACTCTTCTTTGGGTTTACTCCAAAGACACATAAGGCCATTCTTTTCTTTGTTATTTGGCTTTCTCAATACACTTCTTCTTCAAGACCCATCAAAAAAATAAAAATGTAGGTACCACATATTCCTTATAAATACCAAAGCCCAAGCTCATGCTAGACATTCAAAATTTACTTCATTCAAGAGTTCCAATGTAATCTTTGACTCCAGTCTTCTATTCTCCTATTTCTCTCCTTAGTCTTTTACATTGATATTAGAGCAAGAATGTGATGAATCAAATTTATGAGCCACCAATCTAATTCTCCCAAACCATTGGGATTTTCATGTCCATGTATTACCTAAGTATCAATTCACGTAGTTCATCATCTCACTCTTTGGGTGATTTTGAATGTGATCACTTTGTTTCATGAACCATTGATACTTCCAATTGTAACTTATATACAGCGGTGGATATGTTGCATCTATGTGTTAACTTAGATAATTGTAGGTAGTTTGATAGAGTAATAGCTATAACGGTGATGCCCAAAGTCATCATTGCTATGCACCAACAAATCAAGCACCTTATTTGATTGTTGGAAGAAAGAGCATGTAGAGAGAGCACCATTTTGAGAAGGAGAAGAGCAAGTCAAATTTCCAAAGCCAAAGGTATTTGAAGGCAAAAATCTCCCAAGTATAATGGAGAATTTTGTGTTTGATTGCAAATATTATTTTGAATCTACAAATTTTCAAGATGAACAAAAATAGATATCTTGGCTTCAAGCTAGTTGGATGGAGTGGCAAAACTATGGTGGCAATTCCAAGTTGAGCAAGCTGAACAATAGTTTGTTACATGAATCTTGACATGGGAAGAATTCAAGAGCATAATAATTAGGAGATTCTAAGGTATAAATGCTTCACAAACTACATGAGATAGATTAAAAAAATTGAAGTTGATTGGTTTTATGAGAAGCTACATCACTAAATTTAGGAACACCAAAATGAAAATTCCATATACACTAATTGTAATACCAAGAGCTAGCCATATGATCTCAATGTGAAATTTGGTTTGGTAACATCCAAAATGATGTTATACATAATGGATATAATAGATCAGATATAAGTATCACCAAAAGAGTACTTCTACCAATAGAGCAAAAACCAAAATATACTTGAAACCTTAGAACCAATGGCTAGACATAGGATTTAAAGGTGAGAATTGGTTCACTAACATCTAGAAGGATGTTACACATGATGGAATTAATAGATCAGAAAGAGTTATCACCAAAAGGGAACTTCTACTAATAGATTAGGAACCAAAATATGCCTAAAATCTTTGAAGGCAATTTTGGAGGCCTAAACAGGTGAATTAAGCCTTGAAAATGTGTGAATACTCCTCCATCAGATGGAAAGGCTTGCATTCCTTCCCCCTTGGTTTGTCTAGTTGAGAAATTTCCAATGGTACCTCACCCATGTGAATCTGAGATTCCTACAAGAAGATTCCCTAGAAGATTCTCTTTGATCAAAGCTTGTTTGACCAACCAGATAGAATCAAGACCGACATGTCACCCATCCAAGTAAGTAATCAAAGGGTGGAGCTTGATGACATGTCACCTATCTATATGCCTAATCCTATGGTGGAGCTTCCTTGGAAGAGATCCTCTTTGTATTTATAATAAAGAGAAGGTGCTCTTTGGAGCATCGAATGATTGAGTGTGAAATTTGTGTTTTTGCTCTTCTCTTGTCCTTAGAGTATTACAATGGTATCAAAGCAAGTGTTTTAGTCCAAGAGAGTGGATCAATCCTCTTGGAAGAGCACAAACTATTGAAACCAAGTAATTGAAGGTGGAGAACATAAAGTAATTGATAGACTTGGGAAGTGCTTTAGAGAGCAGATGAGATGGATGCACCAGGAGGACAATTTCCCGCACCTAGCTTCTCATTCTTGAATCCATTCCACACCAAGGTTATGACATCCAACATGAGCAAATGAGAGTATTGCTAGTTTCTAACTTTGGAGTAGAATTCATGGACATAGTGATGAACTCACCAAAAGCGATGATTCTACTTGTGGTGGTATATGACAGATCAACATTCTATTATGATGTTATGGATGTGAATGTCCCAAATCCTCTACCTTCCAATACTCAAGTAGAAAAAGTGATGTTTAGAGATTTCATGGTTAGAAATTTTGGTGAGGAGTATTATCAACGAGTGATAGCTTCTGAGGTCCCAATAGTTTATACGCCTTCCAAAGTGATCATATCAACGCTCTATTGAAATAGACAGTAGCAATTGAGTGTTGCAAGAACCATGGATTTGTAGTTGCAAGAGTTGGTGCAAGGAATGCAGGGGATGTTGAATGAACTTTGAGAGATTAAGATGACCATGGAGGCATTAAAAAATCAAGTCAGATCCTCAGGAATGATCAAGCAATGCAAGAAGAAGAGCCGTCTCAAAACCTAATTACTGCAACTGGAGTACTTGGAGAGGCACCCGTGCCTACAAACCTGGTAAAAAATGAAGCTACATTGTTACTTCAGATGAAAAAGACCTACAACATTGAGCCTCACAAGGGGCAACATACAATGGGAGTATTGGAAAACTAGATCTTGAGAATGAATTTATATTTCCGATTGTTCTCAACAAAGATCACTGAGCATGTTGCAAGCGTATTTGCATGTGGGTACTTGACCGATAAAGCCCTCACATGGTACGATGCTTGGGAACAATCCATATTGGTAAAGAGAAGGAAGGTCATGTGGACAACAATGCAAGAAGGATTGCTAAAGAATTTCCAATAAGTGGATTTTGTGCAGATGGCCTAAATCCGACTATGGGGATTGAGACAAAAGAACAGCTTACAAGAGTATGTGGATGCATTTTTGGATCTACAAGTTGCAATAACCAACATGAGTCCAACAGAGGCTCTCAATAATTTCAAACGAGTGTTGAAGGAGCGGATTTGCCAAGAAGTCATGGTGCAAATTCCTCGCACGGTATTTGGAGCCATTGCTTGTGCATAGAGAATAACAAGAGCATAAGGTGGAGGTGAAGGAGTAGTTCCACCTCAATATTATCAGGCAGAAATGCCATAGATGGGTGGACCAGTACTGATGGAGTTGGGCAACCTTTGGTTTTGAGATCGAGGAGTATGACCGCTTTAAGGAGAGCATGGACGAATAGAAGAACGGAGAAATGGGGTCTCACGAGGAGAAGGAACTCAAGGAGAACAATGCCATTTTTACAATTGTGACCGTATTGGGCACATATCTATCAATTGTTGTGCTAGTCTCCCTAGAGGCCCTTGGCCTTCATACAAGCAATCTTTGAACAACATGGAGAGATGCACTAAAGAAGAGGAGGTGGAAATCACTTAAAAAAATGAAGATTGCCAATAAATGTACCTTGCAGCCTTACTGGCTCAATAAAGAAACAGAGAAGCAAAGGAAGGAAGAAGACAAGCGTGCAAAGGTCCCAAAAGGCAACCTCACAATTGATTAGTGTGAATGGAGTCCTAGAAGGCAATCAAGTGAAAGTATTAATAGATCCAGGAGCAATAGAGAATTTTGTGTCTTGCTTTGTTACAATAAGATTGGGAATGGATCTAGAGAGAGATGAGAGCAAAGAAGTAGAGTTACCTAACGAGCAAACAAAGAGGATTAAATCATTACCTAGATAGGTAACATTCTCTGTAGGGGAATATTAGGAAACAATTGAGTGGTGAGTGATATAATTAGCTTGTTGTGATGCAATCTTAAGCATGCCATGGATAGATATTATGGTAGATTGGAGGAAGAAAGTAGTGAGAACACACCTATGGTCAATCATTGGGGTTAAAGAAAAATCACATAGGCAAGAACTGCCTCTCTATATCATTGGGACAACAACTAGATGTAAGACCAATAGATGTTTTATGGGTCTAATAAGAGAAGTCCAGAGTGCACAATTTGATTGACAATTTCCTAAGAAATTGAAGGATGTGATAGATGAGTTTCAAGATGTCTTTCCCAATGATCTACCCTCAAGATTACCACCAAAAAGGAGAGTAGATCATAAAATCGAGACACTCCTAAGGAGGACACCTCCTTGTAAGGCCCCATATTGCCCATCACTTCATGAGTTGGTTGAGTGTAAGACTCAAATTGAGGAGATGTTGCAAAAAGGGTTCATCCAACCTAGCATATCATCATATGGGCTCCTATCTTGTTTGTGAAGAAGAAGGACGGTACAATGCGCATGTGCATTGACTATTGGGGTTCAATCAACAAATAGTGAAGAAAAAATACCCCTTACCTCACATGGATGACCTATTTAACCAACTCCATGGAGCAAGATACTTCACCAAATTGGACTTGCAGAGCAATTACAATCAAATCCAAATTTTAGAGGAAGATGTGTGCAAAATTGCCTTTTAAACTAGGTATGGCCACTTTGAGTATCTTGTGATGCCTTTTGGCCTCACCAATGCACCTTCCACTTTCATGAGTCTAATAAATGACATATTTCATCCATACTTGGATAAGTCTATTATCATCTTCCTGGATGACATCTTAGTATACAATAGCATAATGATGGAACACAAACAACATCTACAAGAAGTCCTCCAGATTCTAAGATAGAATCAATTATATGCCAAAATCTCAAAGTTTGTTTGGCAAGTCTAAAGTAGACTACTTGGGGCATAGAGTAAGTGCAGAGGGCATTCAAGTATTTATAAATAAAATAGATGTCATCCAAAAATGGAGTGCCCTAGAAGATCAAACTCAACTCAAGAGCTTCTTGGGGTTGAGGGGATTTTATCATCAATTTGTCAAGGACTTCTCTAAGGTTGCACAACCTTTAACGACACTACTTTGCAAGGGGAAGAAGTGGACGTGAGGAACTACACAAGAGTTTGCCTTTCAAGAATTGAAAGCCTCCTTGCTACATACACCAATCTTGAGGTGGTATGACCCAAAATGTCCAATCAAGTTGGCTATAGATGCATCAGGCGTAGCAATAGGAGCAGTCCTACAACAAGAGTGGCATGATGGATGACATCCAATTGCATATTTCTCTTGAAATTTATTACCGGCAAAGTGCAAATATCACACCACAGAAAGAGAAGAGCTGGCCATTGTCCTTGCAACCAAGCATTGGAAGCACTATTTGGGCAAGAAGGCATTTGTAGTAGAGAAAGCCACAAACCTCTAGTCTAGCTAGAGACATAGAAAGATCTATCTCATTGCTAGATTCAATGGGCTGAGTGGCAACAATGCTTCAATATGACAATCATGTACGTGGAAGGTAAGAAGCAACTTGTAGATGCATTCACTTGTATGCAATGGCAAAAATTTTGGTGGTAGAGGTTAAGATTAACCCTAAATTCTAGCAAGAGAATCTCTGCCTGCTACAAAAACTGATCCATAGATTGTAGGAGTGCAATCATCCAAAGGTGTCACCAACACCCAAGGACTCACCTTTTGTGATGGTAGATTATGGATCTCAAATCTTCCAAAATTATGCACCACCATTCTAGTAAAATGTCATGATTCGGTCATTGTAGGTCATGTCGGAGTGGAGAAGACCTTGGAAGCAGTCCAATGTCATTACTATTAGCCCAAGATAAGCAACAACGTGATGGATTATGTACACAACTGCTTATTATGTCAACAAAACAAAGCTTCTAATCAAGCTCCTATAGGGCTCCTTCAACCTCTCCCCACTCCTACACAATGTTAGGAACAGGTGAGTATGGATCTCATATGTGAATTACCCAAGACCACCTTAAGGTTTGACTCCATTGTGATCTTTGTGGACCGGCTCAGCAAAATGATTCATGTATGCCCTACCACCAAGGATGTGACCACTCCACAACTAACTCAATTATACTTAAATGTAGTCTTCTCTTATCATGGCTTGTCTTGAGTACTCATCACCAATAGAGGCACTCAATTCACCAGTTTGTTTTGAAAAGCACTTTTTCATTTCTTCAAAACCAAATTGGCCATGTCCATAACTTACCACCCAAAAAAAAATGGACAAATATAACAAGCTAATCACACTATTGAAGACATGTTGCATTGCTTCACTTTAGAAGAGCAAGAGAGGTAGGTTACCCTACTTCCCTTGGTAGAATTTGCTTACAACAATTTAGTGAATGCATCCACTCGTGTCACTCTGTTCTTCCTCATGTATGGTGAGCATCCTTCACACCTTCTAGCTTGATGAAGATCTGTCCGGTGGCTACCAAGGTCAACGAAGTCAACACATTTGTTTCTTGAATCCAACAAGGTGTGGAGAGAACGAAGCATAGATTGCAGATTGCTCAAAATCAATAGAAAAAGTATACCAATGCACACCGTAGGCACATGGAATTCAATGTTGGGGATCAAGTGTGGCTGTCTACAACTTACCTCACATTAGTTGGCTCCCATAAGCTCAGACCTCATTTTATTGGGCCTTTTTCTATTCTTCATCAAGTCGGCGTTGTGGTCCATCACCTCAAGCTACCACCATACATGAAGATCTATCTAGTGTTCCATGTTTCCCTGCTATCAAAATATGCTCCTGGATCGGGCCATTTTCATTGCACACAAGACCTCTGACCTTGTCCGACACTCATTGATGGTACGTAGGAATATGAAGTGGAGTGTATCCTCTGAAACTCACATGCATGGTACTCATTATCCGCAGGTGGACTATTTGGTATAGTGGAAACATTACCTCCTTTATGAGGCAACCTGGGAGCCCACTACCAATTTGACACATGCACCGGTGTTGGTACAAGTGTTTGAGCAACAGTTGCACAATGAGGACATTGCGTCTTAAAAGGAGAGAGGTTTGTAATACCAAGAGCTAGCCATATGATCTCAATGTGAAATTCAGTTTGGTAACATCTGGAATGATATTATATATGGTGGAAAAAATAGATCAGATAGAAGTATCACCAAAAGAGTACTTCTACTAATAGGGTGAAAACCAAAATAGACTTGAAAACCTTAGAACCAATAGCTAGACATGTGATTTAAGGTGAGAATTGGTTTGGTAACATTTGGAAGGATGTTACACATGATGGACTAAATAGATTAGAAAGAGGTATCACTACAAGAGGATTTCTACTAATAGAGTAGAAACCAAAATATACCTGAAATCTTTGAAGGCAATTTCAAAGGCCTAAACGGATGAATTAGGCCTTGAAAATGTGCAAAATCTTCCCTCCCAACCAAAAAATAAGATTAGCCTTCCCTCCCCTCTGGTTTGTCTTGTTAAGAGCTTTCCAACAGTACCTCACACACGTGATTCTCAGATTCCTATAGGAAGATTCCCTAAAAGATTCTCTTTGGTCAAAATTTGTTTGACCAACCAGATAGGACCAAGATTGACATGTTACCCATCCAAGTAAGTAATCCAAGGGTGGAGCTTGATGATATGTCACCTATCTATGTGCCTAATCCTATGGTAGAGCTTCCTTGGAGGAGATCCTCTTTGTCTATATAATAAAGAGAAGGTGCTCCTTTGGGGCATTGGATGATTGGGTGTGAAAATTTTGTTTTCTCTCTTCTATTGCACTTGGAGTATTACCCTAACTAGAAGGTAAAACTTTGGATTAATTTGTGAGGGGCTTGAAGACACACACCAAATTAGAAGTGGCCATGCAAGAACGTAAACACTTGGAGGAAGCCATGCAATTGGTTGAGTGCTTTGGTTCCTTGGTTGCCACAACTTGGTCTTGACCTCAACATTTATAAAACTTACCAACACACTACATACGGGTAGAGAAGCCGACATTAATAGAGATTGATGCCATCCAATGGAGACCACTTGGCACTACATATAAGGAGAAATTGCAATAAAATAGTGCTTTCTTTTGTTGTCACTAAATTGGATATCATATTGTTGAATGTCCACTCAAGAATAGATGACACCAACAAATTGCCCAAATGGAGTTTAAGTAATACAATGATCAAGGAACAAAATCCTAGTAGGAGTTATTGAGTCACCTATTTGGAACTTGATGAGTTCCAATGGGATTGAAGGCTCAATCTATGCAATTTTACTTCACTTGCAAGGTATGATATTTGATCATGATGGTAAAATTTTGGTTCATTTTGGAAGTTCAAAGAATTACATGTCCATAAAATTAGCAAAGGAATTAGGTATTCTTATCAAGCCAATATTTAGAAGTATATTGATGATGGTAGTAGATGGTAGGAAGGGTTTTGCATTCCATATCTCATATCCTATAACATTCAAGATTGAGGAGTATTTGGAGTGTATGAGATTTCTAGTAGCACCTCTACATTATGATCTCATTCTAGGTATACCTTGGCTTGAACATCATTGGGTTCAATTTGATTGGACCTTGAGCAATCATCAAGCAATGGTTGATCAAATAGTTCAGGAGTTTACAAATGATTTTTTGGATGATTTTCCAAAGGGATTACACGTCGATTGTAGTATGCCCTTCAAGATTGAGTTATTGCCAAGGAGTACTCCAATGAGTGGACCAATCTATTGGCTCTCACCAAAGGTGTTAGAGGAGTTAGGAACAACACTTATGGAGTTGTTGGAGAAGGACTTCATACAACATAGCACCTCTCCTTGGAGAACACCCATACTATTCATTCCAAAGAAGGATGAAGGACTTTGTTTTTGTATTGATTACCCTGGATCAATAAGCAAACATGTAGAATGCATATCCCTTGCCTTGGATCAATGACTTGCTTGGTCAATTGAGTGGAGCATGATACTTTTCCAAGTTGGATCTTTGTAGCGGCTATTGGCAAATCCACATTGATAGGGAGGATGTGCAAAAGATTACCTTTCGTACAAGGTGGGCATTTTGAGTGGAGAGTTTTACCTTTTGGGGTCACTAATGCTCCAATAGTCTTAATAGATTAGATGCATTGGGTGTTGGATGGACTATTGGATTGGTACATGGTGGTGTTCTTGGATGATAACTTAATCTATAGCAAGACAAAGATAGACCACGTGAATCATGTGCAAGAAGTCCTAAGACGACTACGACAATGGAGATTTTACTATAAGAAGTCAAAGTGTGCCTTTTGGAAGAAGGAAGTTACATTCTTGGGTCACAAGATCTCATCGGAGGGGATCAAGATGGAAGAGGAGAAAACCAAGGCCATTATTGATTGGCCTACTTAGAAGAATGCTACAGAAGTAGGGGCATTTAATGGATTGGCCAATTTTTACTGACGGTTCATCCATTATTATGCTCATATGGCTGCACCATTGACTGACCTCTTGGGGAAGAACTTGAGCTTCAAGTGGATCACCAAACACAAAGAAGCATTCCAAAAGTTGAAAACATATGGTGTCTTCAAGGCCTATTCTTCAACCATATGATCCTCAACTACCTTGTGTGGTTGATTTTGATGCTTCTAACTTTGCAATTGGAGTTGTGTTGCAACAAGAATTCTTAGATGGACTACATCCCATTGCCTTTGTGTCTTGCCAACTAAATATGGCTCAAAGAAATTAGTGTGCTTGGGATCAAGAACAACTTGCAAGGTATATGCCACCAAGGTATAGAGGCATTATCTCTTGGGGAAACAAGGGATCATGCAAACTGATCACAAATCATTGTTGCAGATCTTACACTTGGAACAAATGAAGAGTCAACATCATCAATGAGAGGAACAACTCCAAACATTTGACATCAAACTTGAGTACAAACCAGGTTGGTTCCATGTCATCCTTGATGCTCTATCACAATGACCTGATTTGAAGTCTCTTCCTCTCATCACGATAGCAATTATGATAGTGTCAATTGATCCCAAGGTCCAACACGAGTTTTGATCAAATCTACAACAAGATCCCTTCTTCCAAATTGTACATGGTCGTCTTACAACATGCTACAAGGAGTACAACACCTTCTCCTTCAAGGAAGGCCTTCTATTCCATGAGGACCAGATCTATGTTCCAACCAAAGGTGATCTTTGACTTGTGTGCCTTCAAGAAGCCCATGATTTACCAATTGCTGGTCACATGGGTGTGGACAAGACCTTGGGTACCCTCTAATGCTAATGGTGGTAGCCCAACATGACACAAGATGTTCAAGAGTTTGTCCAATCGTGTGAGAGCTGGCAACTTAACAAGGCCAGCAAGCAGAAGCCGAGTGGACTCCTTCAACCACTCCCCGTTCCATCTACTCAATAGGAACACATGAGCATGGATCTCATCACAGCCTTGCCCAAGACAAAGCAAGGACACACAACAATCATGGTGTTTGTGGATAAGCTTGGTAAGCAAATCCACTTGGTAAGCAAATCCACTTGGCACCAACCTTTGATACCGTGGATGCTCCAACCTTAGCATAAATCTACTTTGACAATATCTTCAAATATCATGGGATGCCACATGCACTCATCTTTGACAATGATCCTTGATCCATCGGGAAGTTTTGGCAAACACTCTTCCAGATACCCGACACCAAGCTTACTTTGTCCACGGCCTATCATCCTCAAACTGATGGACAAACCAAACATGCAAATTGTATCTTGGAGGATATGTTGTGTGCCTTTGTCAATGTTCACCATACCAATTGGGATGAATATCTTGCATTTGCAGAATTTGCCTACAATAATTCCAAACATGCAAACACCACATTTTCTCCTTTCTTTCTCAATTTTGGCCAAGATCTGCTTGTTCTAGATTCTCTTCTTGCTCCTTCTCCATCTCAAGCCCCTCATAGTTCAACCTTATTGACCACTATATCCCAATTTCTCCAACAAGCCAAATCTCATCTCCTTGTTGCTCAGAATTGTCAAAAACAATATGCATACCACCATTGTCGTGATCTCACCTTTGAAGTTGATAATAAAGTCATGCTATCCTCTAGTAACCTACCCCTCCCACTTGATACCCAAGTTTGTAAACTTACCTCTAATTGGACAGGACCCTTTGTGATGTCACCCAAATCATCTCTCTTGTTGCTTATCAACTTGCCTTACCTTGCCATATGCGTGTCCACCTTGTCTTTCACATTTCCAAGTTAAACTCCCTTGTTCCCAACCCATCTTCCTTTTCCTCTTATGTCCAACCTATTCCTCCTCCCATCCCTATCAATGATCATGAGGATTACAAAGTTGATCATATCCTTGTACGTCACCACATTCAACGAGGACACCAACAACATATGGAGTACAAGGTCCTTTGGAAGGGGTATCCCTTGCATGATGCCAAATGGGAATCTCTTTCTCACCTCAAGATTGCACAGACAACCATCCAAGTGTTTGAAGCTTCAATGGAGACAAGGACATCACCAACTAGCAGTGGGGGAATATATAACAATATGGAGTTTAGTGACATAGTTAGTAAGGCTAACGAAGTAGAGAATAACTTAAATTAGCCCAAAATATTCTAGAAGCACCTAGGAAGCTTCTTGATTAGCTTAACTTGCACCCCAAGTAGGTAGCTTCTAGAAGCTTCCAACTACCTTAGCTTGCATGCCAAGTAGGCGGCTTCTAGAAGGAAACTTCTTGAGAAGCTTCTAAAGGGCCTTGTATGCTACCTATAAATACCAAAGCCAAAGCTCATGCTAGGAATTTGGAGTTTTCCCACATTCAAGTGTCCCAATATGAGTTTCCATTCTCCTATTTCTCTCCTTGGTCTTTACATAATCCATCTTCCTTTTCCACTCATGTCTAATCCTCTCATCCTCCCATCCCTATCAACAATCATGAGGAGTATGAAATTGATAATATCTTTGCACGTCGTAACATTCAATGTGTCCACTGACAACACATTGAGTACAAAGTCCTTTGGAAAGGGTATCTCCTTCATGATACCACCTAGGAGCTTCTTTCTCATCTCCACATGCACAAACAACCATTCAATAGTTTGAAGCTTCCATGGTAATGAGGACATCACTAACTAGCAATGGGGAAATATGTAATAATATAGAGTTTACAAACAAGTTAGTTGAGACTAACAAAGTAGCAAATAGGCCAAATTAGCCAAGAATTATAAGAATATTCTAGAATTATCTAAGAAGATATTTGGTACCTTCCAAGTATCGAGTAACATGTATGCCAAGTAGGTGACTTCAGGAAGAAGCTTCTTGGAAAGCTTCTTGACTAGCTTATCTTGCATGCCAAGTAGGTGGCTTCTTGAGAAGCTTCTTGGTTAGTTTAGCTTGCACTTTAAGAAGGTGGTTTGTAGGAAGATTTTTGAGAAACTTCCCAAGAACCTTATATATTTCATATAAATAACAAAGACCAAGCTCATGTTAGGCATTCAAATTTTACCTCATTCAAGAGTCCCAATGTGATTTGTCACTCTGCTCTTCCATTCTCTATAATACCAAGAGCTAGCTATATGATCTAGATGTGAAATTCGGTTTAGTAACATCTAGAATGATGTTATACATGATGGTCAAAATAGATCAGATAGAAGTATCATCAAAAGAGTACTTCTACTAATAATGCAGAAACCAAAATAGACTTGAGAACCTTAGAACCAATAGCTAGACATATGATTTAAAGATGAGAATTGGTTCGGTAACATCTAGAAAGATGTTACACATGATGGACTAAATAGATCAGAAAGAAGTATCACCAAAAGGGGACTTCTATTAAGAGAGTAGGAACCAAATATGCTTGAAATCTTTGAAGTTAATTTCGGAGGCCTAAACGGATGAATTAGGCCTAAAAAATATGATGAAAATTCCCCCTCAATAAAGGAAAGGCTGGCCTTCCCTCCCCTTGCTTTGTCTCATTGAGAGCTTTCCAACAATACCTTGTATACAACTTCTTATAAGAATCTCAGAATTACGTAATACCTTATGTAATTCTGAGATTCTTATAAGAAGATTCCCTAAAAGATTCCATCTGGTCAAAGCTTTTTTGACCAACCAAATAGGACCTAGACCACCCATCCAAGGAAGTAATCCAAGAGTGGAGCTTGTTGACATGTCACCTATCTATGTGCCTAATCCTATGATGGAGCTTCATTGGAGGAGATCTCTTTGACTATATAATAAAGACAAGGTGCTCCTTTGGGGCATCAAATGTTTGAGTGTGTAATCTGTGTTTTCTTTCTTCTCTTGTCCTCGAAGTATTACAATGGTATCAGAGTGAGTGTTTTAGTCCAAGAGAGTGGATCACACCTCTTGGAAGAGCACAAACTATTGAAATTGAGTAATTGGAGGTGGAGAACATAGAGTAATTGCTAGACTTAGGAAGGACTTTAGAGAGTGGATGGGATGGATGCACCGGGAGGACAATTTCCCACACCCAGCTTTCCATTCCCAAATCCATTCCACATCAACATTATGTACATCCAATGTGAGCAGATGAGGGTATCACTAGTTTATCACTTTGGTCCAGAATTCATGGATAGGATGATGAACTCACCAAACCCGATGATTCTACCTGTGGTGATATATGACAAAGAGTAAGATATGACAATCTACATTCTATTATGATAATATGGATATGAATGTCCCAAATCCTCTCGCTTTCAACACTCAAGTAGAAATTCGTTATGTAGTGAGACCAAAAGTGATGTTTAGAGATTTTGTGGTTAGGAATTTCGGTGAGGATTATTATCAACAAGTGATAGCTTTTGAGGTCCCAATGGTAGTTCCATTAGTTTATGCGCCTTCTAGAGTGATCATATTGACTCTATATTGAAGTAAACATTAGCAATTGAGTGTTGCAAGAACCATGGATCCGTAATTGCAAGAGCTGGTGCAAGGAATGCAAGGGATGTTGAATGAAGTTTGAGAGATTAAGATGACCATGGAGACATTACAAAGTTAAGTGCAGATCCTTAGGAACGATCAAGCCATGCAAGAAGAAGAGCCGTCTCAAAACCCAGTACTTGCGATTGAAGTACTTGGAGAAGCACCTATGCCTACAAACCCTATCAACGATGAAGCCACATTTCTATTCCGGATGAAGAAGACCTGCAACATCGAGCCTTACAAGGAGCAGCATACGATAAGAGTAGTGGAAAATTGGATCTCAAGAATGAATCAATATTTCAGATTGTTCTCAATAGAGATCATGGAGCATGCTACAGGCGTGTTTTCATGTGGGTACTTGATTGTTAAAGCTCTCACACGGTATGATGCTTGGGAACAATCCATGTTGGCAGAGAGAAGGGAGGTCACATGGACAACAATGCAAGAAGGATTTTGAAGAATTTCCAATCGGTGGATTCTGTGCAGATAGCTCGAACCCAACTATAGGGATTGAGACATAAGAACAGCATACAAGAGTATGTGGAGGCATTTTTGGATCTACAAGTTGCAATAACTGACATGAGTCCAGCAGAGGCTCTTGAAAATTTCAAACAAGGGTTGAAGGAGCAGATTTGCCAAGAAGTCATAGTGCAAAATCCTTACACGGTATTTGAAGCCATTACTTGTGCACAAAGAATAGCAAGAGCATTGGGTGGAGGTGAAGGAGTAGTTCCACCTTAACATTATTAGGCAAAATACCACACATGGGTGGACTAGTAATGATGGAATTGGGAAACCTTCAATTCTGAGATCAAGGAGCACGACTGCTTCAAGGGAAGCATGGACGGATAGAAGAACAAAGAGATGGAGTCCCACGAGGAGAAGGAACTTGAGGAGAACAATGCCGTTGTTACACTTGTGGCCGTATTGGGCACATATCTACCAACTTTCACACTCATTTCCCTAGAGGACCTTGGCCTTTGTACAAGCAATCTTTGAACAACATGGAGAGGCACATTGAAGAGGAGGAGGTGGAAATCACTTCAGAAAACAAAGATTGCCAATAAATGTACCTCGCAGCCTTACTAGCTCAATAAGGAAGCAAAGAAGGGAGGGAAGGAAGAAGATTAATGTGCAAAGATTCCAAAGGGCAACCTCACAATTGATTGTCATGAATGGAATCCTAAAAGATAATCAAGTGAGAGTATTAATAGATCCGGGAGCAATAGAGAATTTCTTGTCTCGCTTTGTTGCAATAAGATTGGGAATGGATCTAGAGAGAGATAGGAGTGAAGAAGTAGAGTTACCTAATGGGCAAACAGAGAGGATTGAATTGTTACCTAGACGGGTAACACTCTTTGTATGAGAATATCAAGAAGCAATTGAGTGGCAAGTGATACAATTAGCTCGTTATGATGCAATCTTAGGCATGCCATGGATGAAGCATTACAACCATATGGTAGATTGGAGGAAGAAAGTAGTGAGAACACACCAATGGTCAATCATTGGGGTTAAAGAAAAATCACACAGGCAGAAACTGCCTTTATATGTCATAGGGACGGCAAATGTCTGTAAGACCGATAGATGTTTTATGGGTTTAATAAGAGAAGTCCAGAGTGCACAACTCGATGGAAAAATTCCTAAGAAATTGAAGAATGTGGTGGATGAGTTTCAAGATGTGTTTCCTGATGATGTACCCTCAGGATTACCACCAAAAAGGCAAGTAGATCATAAAATTAAGACACTCTTGGGGAAGACACCTCCTTGTAAGGCCCCATATCGCCTATCACCTCATGAGTTGGAGGAGTGTAAGACTCAAATTGAGAAGATGCTGCAAAAAGGGTTCATCTAACCTAGCATATCACCATATGGGGCCCTTGTCTTGTTTGTGAAGAAGAAGGATGGTACATTGTGCATGTGCATTGACTATCGGGGTCTCAATCAACAAACAGTGAAGAACAAATACCCCTTACCTTGCATGGATGACCTGTTTGATCAACTCCATGGAGCAAGATACTCCACCAAATTGGACTTGCAGAGCGGTTACAATCAAATTGAAATTGCAGAGGAGGATGTGTACAAAACTGCCTTTCAAACCAAGTATGGCCTTTTTGAGTATCTTGTGATGCCTTTTGGCCACACCAATGCACCTGCCACTTTCATGAGTCTAATGAATGACATATTTTGTCCATACTTAGATAAGTCTGTTATTGTCTTCTTGGAAAATATCTTAATATATAGTAGCACAATGATGGAACACAAACAACATCTATGAAAGGTCCTCCAAATTTTAATCAAATAATCAATTGTATGCCAAAATCTCAAAGTGTGAGTTTGGCAAGTCTGAAGTAGACTACTTGGGGCATAGAGTAAATGCAGAGGGAATTCAAGTATTGACGGATAAAATAGAGGTCATTCAAAAATGGAGTGCCTAGAAGATCAGACTCAACTCAAGAGCTTCTTGGGGTTGATGGGATTCTATTGTAAATCAAGGACTTCTCTGAGGTTGCACAACCTTTAACGACACTACTTGGCAAGGGGAAAAAGTAGACATGTGGAACCGCACAAGAGTTGGCCTTTCAAGAATTGAAGGCCACCTTGCTACATGCACCAATCTTGAAGTGGTATGACCCAAAACGTCCAATCAAGTTGGCTACAGATGCATCAGGCGTAGCAATAGGAGCAGTCCTACAACAAGAGTGGCATGACGGATGGCATCCAATTGCATATTTCTCTCAAAAGTTGTTACTAGCAGAGCGCAACTACCACACCATAGAACAAGAAGAGCTGGCCATTATTCTGGCAACCAAGCATTGGAAGCACTATCTGGGCGAGAAGGCATTTGTAGTAGAGACAAACCACAAACCTCTAGTCTACCTCAAGATGCAAAAAGATCTATCTCGTCGCCAAATTTGGTGGGCAAAGTGGCAACAACGTTTCAACATGACAATCATGTATGTGGAAGGTAAGAAGCAACTTGCAGATACATTCACCCACATGCCAATGGCAAACAACTTGGTGGTAGAGGTTAAGATTAACCCTAAATTTTGGCCAGAGATTTTGGCTACTACAAAAACTGATCCATAGATTGTAGAAGCACAATCATCCAAAGGTGTCACCAACACCCAAGGACTCACCTTTCGTGATGGTAAATTATGGATCCCAAATGTTCCAAAATTACGCACCACCATTCTAGCAGAATGTCATGATTTGGCCATTGCAGGTCATGTCGGGGTGGACAAGACCTTGGATGCAATCAAACGCCATTACTATTGGCCCAAGATGAGCAACGACGTGATGGACTATATGCACAGCTGCCTACTTTTTCAACTGAACAAAGCTTCTAATCAAGCTCTTGCATGGCTCCTTCAACCTCTCCCCATGCCTACCCAATGTTGGGAACAAGTGAGTATGGATCTCGTCTGTGAATTACCCAAGACCGCCTCAAGGTTTGACTCCATTGTGGTCTTTGTGGACCGGCTCAGCAAAATGATTCATGTATGCCCTACCACCAAGGATGTGACCGCTCCACAACTAGCTCAATTATACTTAGATGTAGTCTTCTCTCACCATGGCTTGTCTAGAGTACTCATCACCAATAGAGGCACTCAATTCACCAGTTTGTTTTGGCAAACACTCTTTGGTTTCTTCAAAACCAAGCTGGCCATGTCTATAGCTTACCACCCACAAACAGATGGCCAAACAAAGCGGACTAATCGCACGATTGAAGACATGTTATGCGGCTTCACCTTAGAAGAGCAAGAGAGGTGGGACACCCTACTCTCGTTGGTGGAATTTGCTTACAACAATTTAGTGAATGCATCCACCCATGTCACTTCGTTCTTCCTCATGTATGGTGAGCATCCCTTCACACCTTCTATCTTGATGAAGATCCGTCCAGTGGCTACCAAAGTCGATGCAGTCAACACATTTGTTTCTAGAATCCAACAAGGTGTGGATAGCGCCAAGCACAGATTACAAATTGCACAAAATCAATAGAAGCAATATGTTGATGCACACCATAGGCACATGGAGTTCAATGTTGGGGATCAAGTGTGGCTATCAAAAACCAACCTCACATTAGTTGGACCTCGTAAGCTCAGACCTCGTTATATTGGGCCTTTCTCAATTCTTCATCGCGTCGGCGTTGTGGCCTATCACCTTGAGCTACCACCACACATGAAGATCCATCTAGTGTTTCATGTCTCCCTACTATGCAGATATGCTCCCTAATCAGGCCAGGGTCATTCCATACAAGACATTCAACCTTGTCCGACACTCATTGATGACACAGAGGAATATGAAGTGGAGCGGATTCTCCAAAAATGCATGCGTGGTACTCGCCATCTGCGGGTGGACTATCTAGTACAATGGAAAGGTTACCCTCTTTGTGAAGCAACCTGGGAGCCCGCTGCCAATTTGACACATGCATCGGTGTTGGTGCAAGCATTTGAGCAACAATTGCACAACAAGGACGTTGTGTCTTACAGGAGGGAGGTCTGTAATACCAAGAGCTAGCCATATGATCTAGATGTGAAATTTGGTTTGGTAACATCTAGAATGATGTTATACATGATGGTCAAAATAGATCAGATAGAAGTATCACCAAAAGAGTACTTCTACTAATAGGGCAGAAACCGAAATAGACTTGAGAACCTTAGAACCAATAGCTAGACATATGATTTAAAGGTGAGAATTGGTTTGATAACATCTGGAAGGATGTTACACATGATGGACTAAATAGATCAGAAAGAAGTATCACCAAAAGGGGACTTCTACTAATAGAGTAGGAACCGAAATATGCCTGAAATCTTTGAAGGCAATTTTGGAGGCCTAAATGGATGAATTAGGCCTAAAAAATGTGCAAATTCCCCTTTGTCTCATCGAGAGCTTTCCAACAATACCTTATGTGATTTTGAGATTCCTATAGGAAGATTCCCTAAAAGATTCCCTCTGGTCAAAGCTTGTTTGACCAACTAGATAGGACCTAGACCAGACATGTCACCCATCCAAGTAGGTAATCCAAGGGTGGAGCTTGCTGACACGTCACCTATTTGTGTGCCTAATCCTATGGTGGAGCTTCATTGGAAGAGATTCTCTTTGACTGTATAATAAAGAGAAGGTACTCCTTTGGGGCATCAAATGTTTGAGTGTGTAATCTGTGTTTTCTCTCTTCTCTTGTCCTCAGAGTATTACATTCTCCAATTTCTCTCCTTGGTCTTTTATAGTAGAAGTCTTTGGTGGAAGGGTAGCATTGCAGGCTCTTTAGCAAATGTTGATGGGGTTCATGCTATTGTTGGAGCTATTAATGGTTGATATAACCACCATTGCTTATCAAATTGATCCATGAGCAATACTAAATTGCTTATTGTGATGCATTTCAAAATATGGCCACAAGGTATTCCTAAATTTGATGGACAAATGGATGTATCAGTATAACATGTACATGTTGATAGGTTAGAATTAAAAATAGAGAGTTACTCAAGGCTATTGATTGATAACATTGCAATTGTATTAGTAAGGACATACCAATTGAGAGTGACAATTCATACTCCTTGTTTGCTTGTCTCAAGGTATAAGTGTGATAGTGTGATACTTTTTTTGCACATTATGCCACATTGCACCTTCAAGCAAGTTGTGGCTTCATTGGAGTGCGTATTTTTGATGAATGTCAACAAGATGTTGATTACAAGACTGCTTGATTGCTTTGTGTACCACAAGAAGATCATAGGTTGACACTTTGATCCACTTTTAGAGAGTTGCATGGGCACCTTCCATGTGCAATGTTGTGGTATGGCCAAAATGATGCACTAGCAAAGCCAAGCATGAACAAAATTTTCCTTGTAGTGAAGCTAGGTTGAGGAAAGATAGTCCATGAAAATGTTTAGTACTATATTAGCCAAGATTTCAATGGTCACATGGTAGTCTATTTCTGTACATAACTTCACTACTTCATGCCATTGCTGTAGAAAAGTAGTGAAAAGCGTTGATGTGTTGCTCTTTGACTTTTGCATAATGTTTTTTTTAATATGCCAAAGAAAAATGATTTTCTTGCTTTCATGGAAATTGGAGTCAAGAGCATGGATCAATGCAAGTTCAAGGTCTATCACAAAGAGAAGCTATTGTTGTGCAATGTTTAAATGTTCAAAGATTTTCTACAACTCAACCATTGCCCATGAATAGTCCACTTGTGTCTCATCGTGCAAGAATGACTAGCACAATGTAAAGGTCTGATCAGTTGCAACAACACCAAAAACATGCATCAATGGCATACCAAATTGATTTGTCTTGTGTGTTGAATCAAGCAACTAGATCTTGTTAGCGTAATGTTGGTGATACATCTGCAAAGCCTCATTTGGTGTAACAAGAAGATGGGGAAGAGTATTGTCCAAGCCATGTTTGTAGGCATGAGCAATGTTTTCAATTGCTAAGGAATCCAATTGTGTTTCCAAGGAGGTCCTCCCATCTAATAGCACTCTCTTTTGGTTGGATTTCAAGCTATATATGTCCCTCCAAGTAACAACACACTCTGGGTTGGAGTGTTGAAGCGAGCATTGTATTACGCATGGTTGAACATTCATTTGCATCATGTGCACCAGAGTTTCATGCTCACAAGAAGACAATGCTCTACCTCTTGGGTATGCTGATCAATGTCATACATTGTGGGTGTGTGCTCCATTCAACATGCTTACAGACCAACTTTCACCCTCATATTTTACACAGAAGCGGAATGGACAATCTATCTTTGTTAAAGTTCCTTGCCAAGATCCACCCTCTTTTAGAGTGTGCTTGCCTCCATGTGCACATCTCCATGTCCAACTTTGACAGGCATGTCCCTTTCATTGCAAACTATATTTGGTTGGAGTAAAGTGACTGAGTAACCCTCTACATGCACATAGTCTTGTAGTGCACCCCATAAAACATCCCAAGAGATACAAAGTAACCGGTAGTGGAGCAAGAGACATGTTGAATAGCAATGAGAAGTGCAAGAAGGAAAGACTTTAAGGAAGTAGAAGAGCAAAAGAGCAAAGTGCAAGAGCAAGAGAAAACAAGGGCGAGAGAAAGGGAAAGAGCAAGAGAAAAAGCTGAACTCCAATATACCACCATTTAGGGGTCCCACAAAAGGAAGATGAGGTATATGTATCAATAAAGTGAGGTAATCAGATCCTGAAGTAGAGGGGGCATAAGAGTAAAATAAATGGCTAGAGTGCATCTCCAGTATTTCCGTATGTAATAGATAACGTGCCCTTTGTCTAACCTTGGGCTTTTTCTAAAATCATCAGGTAGATTTAATAGTTTAGTATTTGAAATCCTGGGTGTGTTATATAGCCCGTTTGTAACTAAATCATGTTAACCAATTCAAGTATCAAAGAGGTACAGCAAACACTTTTTCTTTTCGCTAAGCAATAGGATTTCCAATTTTCTATAAAGTCTATATATTTGCTTTTGCATGTTGTTTTTGCGTTTTCTTTCTTCTTCTCTAAAGAATTTGCTTTTATTTGTAAACATATTTTAGTTACCTAATTAACATACAAAATACTTAAGCATTCCTCATGCTTTCAATCCATACCGGTTTCTCCATCCGGATCCTCTAATTATGCGATGATATGCATTTCCCAATTTTTTATAATTCTGGGTTCGGCTGGCTGCTCAGGCTTAGAGGCGTCAAGGTGGAGAAAGATCTGGAGAGTACAGGACTGTAGTTTGGGACCTGGACCAGAACTGCGGTTAACGACGCCACATGAGCTCCCAGACACATTGGGGGCACGTTACCAGCTACAGACAGGAGTTTTGCTGATGTTGCAGGTGGAATTTCACACGTGGTGGCTTTGGACGAAGTGGTCAGGAAGTTCTGAGGGGGCAATACGGTAGAGTGAATGGGAAGAGCAGCAACCCTGTTCCTCCGGTGTGATGAGGTGTATTGTATTTTACGCGATTCACATGGCTCTTTTGGGCTCCGGCGGCCCACTAAGAGACAAAGTCTGGCAATTACAATATTGACGGAACTCATGTGCAGGTCAGGTCTGCCTGAAGTTCAAACTCTCTGCTGGAGTTTATACGTAAGGCAGCTCTAGTTCCGTTTGAGTTTTTTCGAATTCGGAATTTTCTAGATTAATGGGTCGGGTGTACAACGTGTAATAGAATGATCGACATTCTCTTTCTATGACAGGTTTAAATTTTCTCGAAAATGAACCTTCCGAACTTCTAGTCTTCGTGAGATCAATTTTTTAATCTTTCTAAATGAATACATCTTCAATTTTCATTTTTGACCTTCGAGACTGGATGCAGATGTAATATGTTTTATCTTATTCATTTTTGGACCGTTATTCAATGTAGGTCATGTATGATTTAAAAATAAAATTATTTTATTAATATTCTTCTTTGAAATAAAAAAGAAATTATTTATCAACGAGAATCAGTTCCAGTACTCGGGTATAATATTTTTATTTTCATAAATTTTTTTTCTCCTTACTAATATGATTAATTACATAAGATTTTCTGTTAAAAACTCCATTAATCATAAAAATATGAAATCATAAAAATTTATCTGTATATCGAAATACTAAAAGCTAAATTTGAAAAATATTCCTTTGTTAAAGCGAATGTGAAATTTTGTTTATTGATTTACAAACCTCGAACTCTTTACTTTACATCATCTAGTCCGAGAACTGGTTCCCGATTAACGCCCGTCAATAATCCAAAGTGACATGTCATCACAAGTATACATATGAGGTTGACGTACGTCCAAATTAACTGCCGGACCTATTCACTCCCATGGACACATGATTATGCTCTTTCCGTCAATGTTTTACAGACTGACGGACGTCAAAACTGACGTACATCATTGAGCCATGTGAAGTGGCCTTCTATCTGTTCATCGGCTTTCTCTCCGTTGCTCTGGTAATTGTGTCGAGTTGGAGACACGAGTGCTGAGATGGATAAAGAATGGCGAACTTAAATTATGGAAGAATAACGGAATGACGTGCGGCGCTGTTCGACGTGGCTTATAAATTGCTCGTCTGGGGTTGCAAAATCGCTTGCTCATTGACAGCAGCTGTTCGGAGAACGGTCGTCGGGCGATGAGTGGAGTGAGTGCTATCGGGCGATGAGTGGAGTTAGTTCTATCGGGTTGTTGTCGCTGCAGACGGGACGGTGAAGTGGTCGGTTTGAGTCGTGAAAGAGCTTGTTGAGCTCTTTAACAGTGTGGAAATTTAGAAGGAAGATCTTTTTGTGGAAGTCTGGTTGCGCGTTTGCAAGGTAGATTGTGAGAAGAGTAATGGGAGGTCGATTATGCGGAGAGTGACTCAGAAGGTAGCAGGAAACTTTCGAAGCTCATGTGATTCGCACTCGTCTGGATTTATTTGCCGAACTCAACATATTGTCTAAGATTCTTAGTGAAGCCACATCCTAGTGCCAGCCGTCTTGGTTTTGGCCGCGGGGAGAAGGACATTTCTTGTGTCAATTCTTTCTCGGTATCCATCTTGGTTCTTGCGGTGAGCTCGTTTCTAGTGTTGATTCTTTTAAGGTACGTATGCTTCAGAGACAGCTTCAATCTTCGATTTTCGTTCTCAACTTTTCGGATGTTGGTACAGCTTCCTTATTCTTTGTTCCTTGAGTAGCAACATTTCAGTGCTCTTTGTCGTATAGAATCATGTGATTGCCCTTGAAGTATTTGTGCGTCAATTTCTCATGTGCTGCAATTGAAGTCCTCATATTTGCTCTGCTCCACGAGAATAATGTTTACGGTCAGCTAACAGATTGGATAGGATTTGTAGCCGGCCCAGACGTTTTGTGTTTTGCTGTTGAAGGTAGGTTCGAGCTTGTATTGTAGCGTTATAAGCATGTCGACGTTGTCTGGAGTGTTAGATATCCCTCGCGGGGAATAATTTATATTTTTTTACATGGACTTGAGAGACCACGTCAGCCATGCGTGTGAAGGCCCTTTGGTTTGGCGTGAGTTATCTTTTTCAATGATAATCGATCGCGCACCTTTGAAGCTCCATGAATTTGGAAATCTTGGAATAGCATCCCATAGCAGAGATTCAACTCATTCTAGTAGTTTAGTGAATATGCCGAACGTCAGATTTGTTCTGTTTGATGAGGTTTTCGAGGACAAAATGTATGTGGTCTGGCAATCCCACGCATGGTGGACCTTTCCCGTTGACTACCGGAGTTCCTCCTTTCCGTTAAGCGTCTCCACGCTGGATTGAGGTAGGGCCACACTCCGTCAAAATCGCTAGTCGTCAACTGCCTCCTGAGCCTGATTTCAGTGATGGAGGTGGTTACAATCCGTGCGTGAATGAGGGCTACCCTTGCTCCTGTCTTTCCCCGTCGGGGAACTACTTTGCTCCCCTGAGATAGAGAAAGCACTGCTGTAGGCGGTCGATTTGCTCCTCTTTGGGCTGGAACTCTGCTGAGCTGCCTTGAACGCTGGGCTTAACAGCATGAATTGAGTCGAATAACTGCAATGTCGTGAACAGAACTTTGGAAGAATTCGATGGGCTCGTGTATGTCACAATATCCAATGTGCGAGGGCTCGGGGTTCTCGTTCTTGTTGAATTCAAGGGTTCAATATGGTCCCCTAGTTCCCCTTGTTGCTGTCTAGTCAGAAAGCCAGAATTCCTATTTTTAAGTGTGGAGAACCTACGGCTGTAAGATTTTGTCCAGATATACGAGTCTTTCACTTAATTGTTGGGTAACTGGCCTCGTACTGATCGACTTTCCAGTTGCTCGTCACCTATGTAGGGATTCTGGTTAAGGAGGCTCATGGAGGGAACGATGAGTCCGAGAGACGCAACGAAGTTCTTGGATGATGACATTATTATTCACATCTTGAAGTATCTCGTAACAGCCACTGATATTGCTAATGTTTCCCGTGTTTCCAGGAGCTGGCGTCAACTTGGTATAATCCCCTTAAGCCTTATGTCTTCTCACATTCTGCTTTTCGCGTAAAAACTAGGTGGTTCTTCGTTTTTTTAATTATTTTCTTTCGTATTGCTGTCTAACCATGTCGACGTCTGCAGTTATGACGATCCCTGGATGTTGTCCAATTCGCAGTTCTAGAAGGACAGTTGTGGAGAGCTTTGTGCCACCATGAGTTTCCCGAGCTGGAAAGAATTGAACAGGTCATTGAAATTGATCCCTCGGAGACAGCTGGTTGTAGCACATACGAGGAGAATTTGCGCAAACACGAACGCGTCTATCGTGATTTGTATCGGGAGATCAAAGAGACTCCCCTTTCAGACAGGAGCTGCATCAGAGATCCCATAGCTGCCTCGAGCACTGACAAGTTTCCTCACGAGGGTATTCACGAAACCCTGCATCCCTACCCACGGAGATCGAGGGATGTTCGTGAAAGCATTTGGTCTTATTGGTCCAGTACTGGTACGGAAAATACACAAGTGCCAGAAACGTTAACTTACAGGCTGCTGTCATCCCTGTGCGTTGTGCACGAGGTCAAAGTGCGGCCATTCGAAGGTACTCTATGAAATCTGACTTTCGGTACTGCTAAAAGCTGAAAGCATAGATGTACTACACTACAAAAACCAGTTGGTGTATTTGAGATGCGTGGTTTTTCCCTTTGTCCAGACTATATATCGCTAGAACTAGAGCCTAACAGGGAAGTGTTTGTTGTCTCTTCAATATGATGGGACTTTTTAAGACTTTCAGTAGTAGCTTTGCTGGTATGAGTTCCTCACGTTGCAATGGCCTCATGTTTCGGTGCAGCCGTTTTTCAGTCCTACAGACCTATTTATTCGTCCAAATATGTGCGATTCCGCTTCGGCTATGAGAATCCCCCGTCTCCTGGCCGTGCGAGTACCGATACTTCTGCAAGACTCCGATCGGGCTGTGAGGAATCACATTCCAAGAAGGACGTTAGACCCGATGGAATTCTCGAGTTTCCTTGGGCTCCAGGTCCTCCTCCGGAGTACACTTGGACCTATGTGTCTCCGGAGTACCCAATGAAGCAGGTTAGAATCTTCAGTCTACATTCCACATTCGACGCGCTGCCTAGTAATTTGTAGCCAATTCGTCTGCTAAGTAGCTAACTTTATTTGGCTATTCCGTTTGTGTAAGTTAGAATTACTCACATATAAATGTATAGTCACGACGATCTTTACTGGGTTACTACCATATGTCAGAGTCAGTCATGGCAGACGTGGGTATGGAACTGGGTTCTGGATCTCGCATTCTGTGAACGGCTTCTACTCCCATTACTCAAATATATAAACGAACGTCGATCGTTATACTATTGCATGTCTATCTAGGAAGTGAAACTCCGATGTTTATCTCTTTCCTGCAGGTTAATGAGCTTCAGACATTCAAGCTTCCTCGACCTGTGCTCTGTATGGGAAAAATTATGCAGGTTGAGCTGCTGGAGCGTGTCCAGACTCAGCTCGTAGATGATCTGTACTATATCTGGTAATGATCTCCTTTTCTAAGCACGGCTTCTCCTCCCATTCTTCATGTATCTGGTACTGAATATACAAATCTGCACTAGTTAGTGTCATCTACTTTGCAGATTTGTAACCTTGGGAGACAGAAACTTGCCGGAGGAGTAGAGTGGATAATATTTCCCGAAAAGCAAGCTTTAATGATTGACTTTCAATTTAATTGGCTCCATGTTTGAAGTTATATCAAGCAAGGTTGCAGTTTTAAACTCTTGGAAACATCTTGGTTGTATTTTAGAATGGTCCACTTTCCCAGTTCTAGTTACCATAGACATATTATGGCTTATATCTCTAGTTTGCTATTACAAAAGGTGTTGGATGTTTCTTGCTTGGAAATTCTCTGTAATTAGTTTCTAATCCACAACTCAAATCTGTTCTCGCTTGCTATACAGTGTTTGCCACGTCTGTGTAATCGGTAAGCCGCTCAGGAACTTCGGATTTGCCCAAGGAACCTCGGATTTAGCCCTGAGCACTGGTTTTGGACCCGTGGGTGGTTGTGGCCTCATCTGCCAGAGAATAGATCTTGGATATCATGAGCCTACTGTGGTATCAGCGGAGGAGGATGTCATCAGAGCTGCCGGTGGTGGAAGGAACAGGGACTTTGCGGAAAGGATCAGGGAGCTGAGATTAAGCAGAGGTTTTTTCCCAGACGCTGATGCTCTAAATAGACTTTTGGAGGGAATTGCTGTGAGGGGCCTTCTTTTGGCAACAGAGCAGTACCTTTCTGATCCAGATGACGAAGAAGAGATGTCGGAAGAGGAGCTCGAGGAGGATGATGATCTTGAGGAAGAATTTGACCAGTATCTCCGTTTTGATTGAAGCCAACATCTGTTTTTTCCTCAGACAATTTGATTCTGTTCCAGGCATACTTGAACTAATTGTGTGACCATATTACCAAGAAAGGTCAAGTTAACTCCCAGCTCCCTGCATAATCATGTAGCAGCCTGTAACCCGAGCACAATGTCCACTTCTCACAGAACTGGTTGTGTTGACCAGGCATTTGGCACTTCACAAGAGACTTCAGCCGTAACCCTGCAGCTGCGTGTCGACAGATGTAGTGTGAGGGTGCCGAGGTAACCAAAGTATGATGCCCGCGGAGTTAGTGATGAAGGTAAAGCAAGCAGTGTCAGATTCGTTACCTTCCTCAGTGTATGTATTGTTTGATACAAAAGTCACTTCGAAGGGTCTACAGTTCAATTGCAAGACAATTGATTGCTTTGAGAGCATTAGACCTTAGAGCAACACGCGACTGTAGGGACTCGTGAATTCTGCTGTTGTACCACAACATCTGCCTTGCAGGCTTCCCTTTCTACTTTATTGTAACTGTCAAGAAGTCAAGAGCATTGCGATGGAGGTGTGTTACCGTTAGCTCTTCGTACTTGTTTCTGAACATCCTAAGTTTTTTTTTTCCTTTTAAACACGTTTAAACAGCGGATGGGACTTCCTTATCGTGTTCGCGTTACGATAATAGCAAAACCATTTGAGAAGAAGCGCGAGGTAGTATGAGTTATTATCGTTGTACTCTTGAAACGTATATGGACTTTCTTTGAGCAATACTATTATCTGGAATACTTCTTATATAATGGTAAAATACTTCCCTGATATCTTTCATTTCTCACCTCAATACTGGTTTGGTGAGTACTCGCTAAACATACCTGGACGATGAACCTATTCAAGCGACAGTCTGACTACCTAAATGTTTACATCTTGATAGATTCTCATCCAATATCTTCTAAGCTAGACACGATACATGTCTGCAGGTAAACATGTCTACTGTTTTCTAGAATTCTATCTTTGGAAAGACCCTGTATGGCAGTAGTTTGATTGACACATGTACAAACGTTCATACTCATATGTACCCACTTGTCGATACACAAAATGTCGACTATCAGTTAAATTACTGAGTAAGCTAACGAAGTCCAACAAAACTCAATCTAGCATTCAGACCTTGATATCGCCGTTGCTTATGCATTTGACAAGCAGTTTAGATCCCTTTTCTTGAGACACTGTTGAGAACAGTGTTGAGATTCACCATGGGCGAGAATACGTCCCATACCTAACAAATTCATATATGAAAGGCAAACTGGAATTACCTGATCATAGCAAATAATTTTCAAGCGACTCATCTTACATTGTATGGTACGAAAATTTTCTAACACCCATAGCCAGAAATGCAACTGGAATCGCTTGATCATAGCAAATCACT
The DNA here is from genome assembly GCA_948567375.1 of Lunularia cruciata. Lineage (NCBI taxonomy): Eukaryota > Viridiplantae > Streptophyta > Marchantiopsida > Lunulariales > Lunulariaceae > Lunularia > Lunularia cruciata. Next base: position 14,032,160 of record OX419760.1, read on the forward strand.
TTCAAGCAACTCTTCTTAGATTGTATCGATATCTTAAAACGTATGGTGTGGAAATTTTCTAATTCCCATTGCCAGACTGGGGAAACATGGGATCCAAGGCGAGAGAGAAATCAGTAATGGACAACAAGGTTGAAGCAGGTATCATAAGGACAAAGTGAGCTCGTTGGCGTGATACTTCATGTGCTATTTATTAAGTGATAGCAACTCCGCCAGACTTCTAGTCTTTCAGAGGGATGAGATTGAAGAGGTGCATCATCTAGAGAAGTCCAGGTCTTCTAGAACTACAATTTAGGGAGTTTCAGAAATAGTTTTGTGAGGCTTTGTATATTTTCATATAGATTACTATGAAGCGGTAACTAAATTGGTACGGGGTGCAAGGTGGAGGAAGAAAGGGCCTTGCTATGGAGTTTCGGTCAAGTTCCTTATTATTAGCAAACTCCATAAGAGATGGTTTGTAGGAAATAAGGGATATGGAGTTTTCTGTTTTTACCCCATAACCCTATAACGCATTAATTACACATTAGTGTTAATAAAGTACCAGGTTTAAGTTAGGGTGAATGGGTGGCCACCGAAGGGAGCAATGAAGATAGGTGATGTAGGAGATGGAGATGAACAAGGAGGACAAGAAAATTGAACACGGAGTCGGAAGATTAGTGCGGGTTGTGTGAAGGTGGGAAGGGCAAGTGAATGTCGTATGAAGCGCAATCTAAAAGCCTCAATTTCATTATTTAAAAATTCTTTGTTCAACTAGTACAAGTTCAGAAATTAATTTCTTACCTTGCAAGCTTGTTCATTGTGAACAGAGCATTGAAGTGAGCATGTTGAGCAAGTGTTATTTTTGGTGATTCAAGAATCGAGGAGAACCGAGTCGAGTATAACATGCACCGAACACTCATGGAGAACTAATTGGAAACATTAATCCATTGTATACAATGGATTATATAATTAGATTTGGAGATCTTGCTGCAAAGACTAGAAGATGAAGATGGAGAAGGAGATTTAGATATGCTAGAATTATTGGTTAGTGGGTGGGAGTATGCACATACGCATAGATACATAGAACCTTGAGTTACTTATCCTAGTAGTCGAGAATTTGTGACAAAGTATTTTAGAATCTAGATGTGAATGCCTTTTGCCAATTTACTAGAATGGATGTTCATTCCTTTTCAACATTAGTAGATTTGAAAAAGAAGCACACTATTTTGAAAAAAACTATCAATGTGAGCAAACACTAATGTGGATCCAAGAAGCTCTAGCTCTCGATAGATTTGAGCATAACGATAATGGAGCTTGAGTTGTAAGGGGGTTAAACATTTGGGGCATTAGTGCAAGTTCAATAATTGCTTTTACTGATAGAGTTATGATCGCCATATTACATTTGATGAGGAGTCAAGTTGCAATGGCCTGAGCACAAGGAGAGGACGAGGATATTCATGTTTTTGCATAAAAAGGTTTCCTTGGTTGTGTTGTGTTTGGTAGATGTAACATTTTTTCCTCTTGCTGCTTGACCTAACATGGATGGAGAAAACTATTTCAATAAAAAAAGCTCATATTCCATAAATGACCAAGTGATTTATGACGATAAAAGGAGAACTATACATTTTACAGGAGGTAAGTGTTAAATTTTTAGTTTTGTTCTATTGTTGAGTTCATTAATATTGGTGCTCCTCTTTTTACATTTGCATGATCTTATTAAAGGTTAGATTTGATTTTTTATTTGCATGGATGTTAGGGTTATGTCAAGACATGACTTGTTTGAAAAAATAATCACTCTGGAATGATTTGAACCAAAGAGAGGGGTGTTTAGTTTTGAGTCCAAAGAATACCTTTTAGGTGATTCTGCTATGTACCCATGCATCACATAGTCCCCACTTTCAAGCAAGCCTAAACAGAGGACAAGCAAGAGTTCAACAAATATTTGGCGAAGGCAAGAATGACAAATGAGCATTGTATGGGAGTATTGAAAGCTAGATGGCATTCTCTTTGTGATCTTAGAGTGCAACTTAAAGACAATAGTAGAAAATGCATAATTGTTAAAGTGAGTTTCAGTTTGTATTATTTTACATAAGTTTTTAATCAATAGGTCAGACATTTGGTCAGACGATGATGGCGGATTTACAAAGGAAACTCAAATAGATTTAGAAATGTCTTTTAATGGAATGGAGCTTGGTAGAGAAGAACATAGGTCCAAGGTGATGCATCAATGCCTTGCTCATCATGCCGATGATATACTAGAATGAAATGAGGTCTATAATAAAAGCATCATTCTTCAATTCTTCATATCTTGTAAGTAATGTTTCCATTATTTTTCTATAGCTTTTAAAAAATGTTCATATGTTGATGCCTTGACAAACACCAAGTTTCAAAAAAGTATGTTGCTCCCTTGATGGATCTTATGTAAGAAATGCAAGAAAGTGCTTGGTGACGCCCAATATAAACTCAAAGTTGCTAGATGGTGTTGAGTGATGCCCCATGTACTCTAAGATATTGGTTGGTAAGGGTGACGCCGACGGACGCTTGCACATAGATGCCAACATGTGCTAAGAGCTCCACACCACAATATTTACATTTGGATATTGCATGTCGGTGCTTAACAGTGCCCGTCTTGTCATCGCATGATGGCACTTGGAATTTAAGGTAAAAGTCGGGTGTGCCACATCGCCAACCAATGTACCTACAGTTGCCATCAATTGAAGATCATGATTCTAAATTTTCTTCCCAAATTTGGGTTCTTTCTTCAAAATAAAAATTTAGTGAGTGCAGTTTATAGGTATATTTTGTCATGTGGGTGGCTATATAAACCTTCCTCTTTCAGATTTGTTTCACATTTCTTGAATTGAGCATTTTGGGAAGTTTTCAAGAAAGAAATTATTTGCACTTCAGCTTAGTGGCTTTTGAAGGAGGAGGGTCTTTTTTGAAGGAATTTAGCAATTTGTAGTTTTCAAAGGGTGCACCCATTTGATTTTGAGTGTTGTTTGAATTTTTGGGCAGATCAAGGAGTTTGAGAGAAATTTACATTTTGAGACCTTGTTTTGTTTTGGGACAAGGATTTGAAATTGAGCAAAAGGAGAGAGGAGGGTTCAGGAGCCATTTCATGAGAGCAAATTTAGTTTCTAAACAGAAGTGAGAGGTGAGAGGAGAGCAAGGAGCACAAGAATTCTTTCAATCAAATTTACTCATTTTAGTTCATGCATTTCCTATATTATCCATGGCAAAAATTTGGGGTTATAAAAAAATTGTTGACAATGAGGACATGAGAAATAATTAAGGAGATTGGCTAATTGGATTCCACACCATTTAACACCTAGTAAGCTTCATCAAATGGTACTGGATGGATAAACATCAAATTTGAATGGCTATAGCTGGAATTAGGGAGGTTGATCTTAATGTAATTGGATTCAAAATCACCCTTGGCTTGCATTACCCAAGTCTAGAGGTATTTCTCTTTCTTTCCTTAGTTATTTTATCTAGTTTTCAAAAATTCATCTCCATTTTTATTTCAAAATTTCATCTCCATTTTTGTTTAGGAGTCTCAATGTTTAGTGCCTATGAGCATCACCTAGCACCAATTGGGTCTATCTTGAAATGCCTCTCCATGTCTTCCTATGCCTCCTTGCATCACCCAGCATTGATGAGCAAAAACCTTAAACCCAATTTGTCCCACAACACCAAGGAAAAACAATCCCTACGCCAACTCCTTAGTTTCTAAAATTTTCCCTATCCCGCAATAGCGCCCAATGCTATTGTGCTTGCCGGTAGTGCTATTGGATGCTTGCTTGTGTCACTAGCTATTGCCCTACGCCTCATATTGCCTTGCCATGTTCTCGACGCCAAAGCACTTGTCTATTAGTGCCGGTGGGCGTCACCTCATGGCAATCTCCCTTGATGACCTTATCCTGGAGCGGCCATGAGCAACATCCTGTGACATCCAACTCATTTTTCTATATGAGAGCATTGCTGAGCGGTGACCAACATCTTTGTGGATGGTTTATGAAGTTTGAGTTTTTTTGGTTAGTGGTTTTTGTAGGTTCTTCCATGTACTCCGTTTGTGAATTCTTGGGCCAAGAATTCTTGCACATGTTTGGTCAAGGGGAGATAGTTTCAGTTGACAATGGATACAATGAGAGATACTCACTCACCTCTTTGTGGAGAGAGTTTTCATTCTTGATGAGGAAGTGATGTACTTGAGTGATGGAGAGGAGGAGATTATACGTGATGAAGAGGATGATGATGATCATGAGGATGCAAAGAGTGAGGACAAGGACAAGGACAAGAACAAGAGTGTTGATGATGGGGAAGATGAGGATGGTGAGTGATTGATTAGATTTGAGTTTTGGCATATATTTGTTTGTTTTTATTGTTTGAAAACATACAAAGTTGTATTGTGTATACCATTATTAGATTTAATAAATGAGCTAATTTCATATGCCTTAAGTAATGAACTTGTGTATTTACTTGAGTTCAAAAGTGAGTTTTACTTGATGGATGACTAAATGTACCACTTGTGAATAGATGTTCAACAGATTTGTGTTGAGACACATGCCTTATTAATAGTGAGGTTATTGAATGATAGTTTTAGGAAGAGAGTTTCTTATCCATCTTCATCCTTTGAGATAGCCCCTTCTTCCTTTTCTCTGTCTATGGAGGGGCCACCTCATCCCACACACTTTAGAGTACCTTCACCTTCTTCTTGTTTTGTTGATATCACATATGTTTTAGATGATTGTATTTGAGTGGTTGAGGAGGGAGAGAGACTTTTGGTTGAGCACAAGAGTAGATTGGAGAGCTTTGAGGATCAGGGTAGAGAGAGAGAGAGAGAGTCCTTTGTGAGCAAGAGGATACTCTTATTGCAAAGGAAGAGATTCATCTAACCTTTATTACTTATGAGATGGAGAGAGAGTAGAGATTAGCTGACTTGGACTTGGATATCCTAGGTGTAGTTGCCATGGTTGAGAGTTATAGGATCTAGTTATAGAATCAAGCATGAGAGTTAGCATTTTCTATGGAGAGGTGCAAGGGTGCACATGTGCAAGTAGAGGAGAGTGAGAGTTCAGTGAGAGTAGCTCAAGTGAGAGCTTGCATGGCTTATTTTGGACTAAGACTACATACTATTGCTTGGAAAACCATACTCATAGTGAGATGCAAACCGAGACCAATGCCACGTTTGTGATAGATGCCACCCATGTGTTACCCCAAAGTGTTGTGACTCAAGAGTCCCAAACTTTTGCCTCCCATTCCTTACCTTGTAATGTGGAGACTCAACGGAGTAAGACTGAGTTTAAAGATAGGCTTTGTCTATTAGGAGAGTATATTACATGTATTCTCTTCTCATGTTTCCTATGGAAGAAGATTATTGTTGTGGATGTTACTTGTTTGGCATCATGGCATGGTTGGTGCCCTCACAATAGTCAAGGCCTATAGGGTGGGCATTCTGGTGTTAGCCATTTCATCCAATTCTGTTTGCTATGCTTTGAGGTTATCTTGTGGATAGATCTTACTCTAGATGGAGTGGAGTGGTTGCTACAAAGCATGTGGTAGTGGTCAAAAATCCCAAAGGGAGTTCACACCGGGTCTTGCCTCATGGCTTGTTTGTGTTTAGTAGATGTTCAGCAAGATGTTGAGTTCAAAGGACTTAAGAGTTAGATCAGATGAGCATCTCACTTCATTAGGTTTACCTCCTTTTGATCTTGGATCATTATGCACTCTCTTACTATAGGAACCATCCACATGATGCCATCCATCCTACCCACTTACATCATTATAGGGTAGAGAGAGCATCATACACTTGGTCATTTGATCCTTTGATGATTGCTTTGGACAAATTTGTCCATGATGATAGGCCTATTGTTAGTTGGGCAAAAGAGGAAAGGTTGTCCAATAGACTTAGTTCTTATAGTAGTGACCTATATTCTCTTCTTGCTAGCAATGTCATACAACAAGACTTGGATGAGAGCAAGTGGCCTCTTTGGTGGTCATTGAGTCCATTTAGGATTCAATATCTTATATACCGTTGTAGACTTGAGGATGCACTAACAACACTTAGACACCATGTTGCATCTCCCTCTTCTTCTTCACCTCCTTCTCCTCTAGCATAGTGACATGCTTTAGTGGCTCCATATTTATATAGATCTTATATACATTATACACATCTTATGTACCACTCTAAAATTTTATCACCGGTTCTCAATTTCTCCTTGTCAAACTCTCATTATTTTCATGTGTTTTGTATCACTTATACCTTGTGCATCAAACCGGGCATCACTTGGCACCTATGCATGCTATCCACAAATAATGAGTGCCATTGTATGTTGCCCTTAACCAAACCGGCCACACTCGGCGGCACTAAGCAGCGCCCCATGGCATGGGTGCCTACAATTTATCATTAATCCGTGTCACCTAGTGCCTACACGTGCCATTGGGAGTTGCCCAAAATCTCGCTAGTGCTACTCGCCATTGGTGCAAACTTGGGGTATGACATTGAGTGGCACTGAGTGTCAATAGGCGGCAATAAGCATCAATGTTGAGTACAACAGGTGGCAGCTAGCACCTACAAGCGGTAGCTTATTCCATAGTCATAATACAAAGTCTTGATCAAGTCAATTAAAATCATTTTTATTATAAACATACTCAGATTATATTATAGTATAATACTCACTATCACTAGAGTAAGATGAATTTGGAGTAGCATTTTTTTGCTCCAAAGTAGAAAGATTGATTTCATGTTGAACTTGAGTTAGCACTTTGAAATACTAGCTTAATTCCTTAGGATATTTTCCTACTTATAGGAGACTCATTTTGATTTCATGAGTGCACTTTGACGCTAAACTTTTCATCTTGAATTGGTGTTTTTCTACCTTGGCTTTTGTTTTATCTGCACTCAATTTCTTCTCAATTTCAACTTTCATCTTTTCTATCTCTAATCTAACACGCTTAGCTTCCATTTTCATCAATGTTTTCTCTCTTTTCCTCATGTTGGTAGCTTCTAGTTCAGCTAGTTGTAACCTTCCTCTAGATTCTATAGTATCTGCCTTCAACATGATAATTTCTGCTAAATCTTGAGACAATGACATACTAGGTAACATCTGTTACACCTTACTTGCTAATATTCCACCTTTTCTACTCTTAAGTCACATTCTCCTTCTTGGTTGAGGAAAGTGCACTCGGACCAATCTCCTATAGAAGTTAAAGGAGGTGGTGTAACAAAAGGTGAGTCCTCTAGTGGTGCAACAAATGGTGACTTGTCCTTGGGTGATCAAATTCCATTGTCCATGTAAACACTAGGTATACTTTCCACCCCTTGGGTAATTGGGACAAACTAGGACCGCAAGTTTGGTAGCACCACCTCTGGGGGAGATGGGAATTGAGAGCACTCCTCTATGCCAACCTTGCTCAAATTGGGATTTAAATTTCCCAAACTTACCATAGCAGGTGAAGTAATGTTTGCTCTATTCCCAAACATGGCTTCCATTCTAGCAAAATGTGTGCATATTCCATTCAATCTACCTTCTATAGTTGTCCACTCTTTGCTATATTCCTTCTCCGTGAGACCTTGTCATGTAAACTTGTTCTTAAGGTCACACATTTCTTTGTATTGTTTCATGTACCTCAATCATTTGTTGTAAAGCCAGTCATCCGTCATAGAACTAAGATTTTCATAAGTGAATGCAACTTGGACAAAATACCCCTTAACTGTATTTATGGTGCATTCATTTATTACCATCTCATCTCTCGTTACATAGTTCACTAAAAAAAGTAACAAAGTTTGTTTTTTTATCTTGTAAACATCCATCAAATCTATTTTTGAAACCTAAACCCTAGACCTTATTATAATTCAATGTACTGTTAGTTCTATGTGAGTAATAGAAAGTTGAGAAAGCTGCACTGGGGCACCACTACTAGGGGCTACTTCAGAAGAATATTAAGTATCAACTTGCAACCGGTCTACAATTGCATTACTTTCTTGAGGAGACAATGATGGTAAAACAAAGTTACCATAATCTAGAACCTAAAGTATTCGCACTATAATGGTTCTAGGGGTATGATTTTAGAGAAATAAATTTTAAGTGCTTCCAAACTTACTTAAGGTTAGATTAATGGAATTTGGATAAATAGTCCAAAATCTCTAGGTGTGGTAATTAATATTTTAGATCAGGAAATTGCAGTCTTTATACATGCAATGGACCCAAAAAACTTTTAACCTACCCAATCTAGCTCTTAGGTGAATATGATCATTCAAAATAATTGTACTATATTTAGGTTAAAATTTCTAAATTTTAGTAGAATAGATCTTGAATGGCAAATATATGTCTCTAAATGAGGTGAGGAGGTAGTACATATAAGTTACATTATGCGTAACTAATCTCCCATATAGAGTTCTTTGAGGAATTAAGGTTGAATGACAATCAACCTTATCTTATGTAATGAATCTCCTAAATAAATAAAAGATATAAAAATAAATGGAAAATAAAATAGAGTTGTATTAGAATTAGAGGTCAGAATTAATTTGAATGTAACCATATTTTCCAGATAACATTATTGTATTGTCTGAGATAGCAAGATTTCTTTATAGCACCCGAGGCCATGAGTAGTTAGGTGCAGAGTAATAAAAAATCACTTCCTTGAGTAGCAGGTTATATTATCAGAAATAAAGAAAAAATATGACACTTTTATATACTATGAAACATTTATGTCTGATAGAGCACGATTTCTTTATAGCACCCGAGGCCATGAGTAGTTAGGTGCAGAGTAATAAAAAATCACTTCCTTGAGTAGCAGGTTATATTATCAGAAATAAAGAAAAAATATGACACTTTTATATACTATGAAACATTTATGTCTGATAGAGCAAGATTTCTTTATAGCACCCGAGGCCATGAGTAGTTAGGTGCAGAGTAATAAAAAACCACTTCCTTGAGTAGCAGGTTATATTATCAGAAATAAAGAAAAAATATGACACTTTTATATACTATGAAACATTTAAGAGGCTATAATGTAAATATGAACTGATAAATTAGGAAAGGAGCAATTGGAGAGACTTATTTTATCACATAAATTATTAAAACTAATAGTTACCAATTTTATAAATATGGAGAGCAATATCAGTAAGGATAGTGATTCAAAACATTAAAGAAATTAAAACTTTCAAATAGTTGAATGATTGAGTAAAAGTTTTTGGGAAGTTATCTAATATGTATTATGATTTATCAAACACTTGTCATTATAATAATGAAGATGCAGTTTATGTAATTAAAACCTTCAAATTGAGCATGTTTAGTAATATAAACAAAAGTTACTAATGTAAAAATAAATATCAAGGCTTTTCTGGTACCACTCATTCATCAATTAAATTGTTGAGTAAGCTAACAAAGTCCCATAAAATATCTAGTATTCTCACCTTGACATTTATAGTACCACTAGATAATCAATTAGAATGTTGAGAAAACTAACAAAGTCCCAGCAGAATAATACTAAATCAATACTCTAGAATCCAAAATACTGATTCTCATCTTTTCCACTTCCTCTAAAATATGGTCCTCTCTATCTTAGTTATGAATAACTTAAGCTAATCATGACTAATGTAGAACCATCATTTATCTCTATATAAATAATATCTCTCAAGTACTTATAATATAAACCAAATATCACAATAACACAAAAATACACAATGGGTGTTATATTTAGCTCCGGACTGAGATTTCACTTTGTCCTTGAAGTGAAGTCTCTCTACCTTCTATGATACATCTTCAACTTATCATGCTTAATCATATCAAAGTGTTTTCCTCCAAACTCCTTGAGATCATGAGTGTAATTCCCCCACACTGTAATGCTCCAAGGACAAGAGAAGAGAAAAAACACAGATTGCACACTCAAACATTCGATGCCCCAAGGGAGCACCTTCTCTTTATTATATAGACAAAGAAGATCTCCTCCAAGGAAGCTCCACCATAGGATTAGGGACACAGATAGGTGACATGTCAGCAAGCTCCACCCTTGGATTACTTACTGGGATGGGTGACCTGTCTGGTCTAGGTCTTATCTGGTTGGTCAAACAAGCTTTGACCGGAGGGAATCTTCCTGTAGGAATCTCAGAATCATGTGAGTAAGGTGCCATTGGAAAGCTCTCGAAGAGACAAAGCAAGGGGGAGGGGAGGCCAACCTTTTCTATGTTGGGGGTGGGATCCGCACATTTTTGAGACCTAATTCATCCGTTTAGGCCTCCAAAATTGCCTTCAAAGATTTCTAGCATATTTCGGTTCCTACTCTATTAGTAGAAGTCCCCTTTTGATGATACCTCTTTCTGATCTGTTTATTCCATCATGTGTAACATCCTTCCAGATGTTACCAAACCAATTCTCACCTTTAAATCATATGTCTAGCTATTAGTTCTAAGGTTCTCAAGTCTATTTCGGTTTTTGCCCTATTAGTAGAAGTACTCTTTTGGTGATACTTCTATCTGATCTATTTTGACCATCATGTATAACATCATTCTAGATGTTACCAAACCAAATTCACATCTAGATCATATGGCTAACCCTTGGTATTACACACACCTTTTCATTATGAAAGGTCCAAAGTACTTAGGCAAAAACTTCTTTTGCACTCTCTTGAATTGAATGGAATCAAATAACATTACCCAATAACCTTCTTTGAAGGGTTACACTTTCTTCTTGCCTTGTCTCTTGTCATAGCGCTCCTTGTGTTTCCTTTGGGCTTGCTCCACTCAAACCATAGTAATTGCTCTTGCCTCTTCCAATTCCATGAGTTGATCCTTCCTTGACTTCTTTGCATCACCTCCTTGTGCTTTCTTCAATCTCCTATGAATGCTTTGGAAGGTAGGAAGATCAAAGTGAATAGGTAAGGTAGATTCAATACCATATACCAAATGAAATAGAGAATTCTGGTGGAAGTCCTCATGGTTGTCCTTTGCTCTCACAAAACTACATGAATCCTCTTGTCCCAATGATGTTTAGCCCCCTCCATTTTTGCATCTTTGGCCAACATCATGCACAAAGTTTGATTGGTTCTCTCTGCCAAGTCATTGGAATTTGGCTTATAGGATGTAATTACTCTATGTGTGATATAGAAATTTTGTAGCATGGTTGTAGTGAAGATCCTTGTAGACTCTCCTTCTCTATCAAAACCAACTCCAAAAGTGCACCCAAACCTAATGATAATGCGTTCATAAAGAAATCTTTCAACTTCATCTTCATTCTTGTCCCTAGATGGTCTAGTCTCAACCCACTTGGTAAGGTAATTAGTAACTACCACAATGTACCAATTTTTCCTTGGGGTTCTATTGAGAGTACATACAAAGTCAATTCCTCATTTCTTAAAAGCTCCTAGCAATGGAATTGATCTAAGAGTGGGATTGGACAAAGACTTTCTACCAAAAGCTTGACAAACATTACAAGTTTTGCAATAATCAAGACAATCCTTGAATATCCCCCTCTAATGGTAACTTGCATCTAGAATCTTGAAAGCAATCAACTTTCTTGAAAAGTATCCCCCACACACTAAACCTTCATGAAACTCCTTTATGAGTAGGATATACTCCTCCTTACCCATTGCTCTTCAAAGTAGACCATGAGCTCCTTGGTGAAAAAGAATATCTTCCACCATTGTGTAAGGTCTAGATCTTGTTGTGAGGGCCTTCCTCTCCCTAACATGTATCCCTTTTGGATAGTTATCTCTTGTAATAAAGTTCACAATCTCCTTGTACTCCATTGGAACCAATTGAGTAATTGAGATTTTTATGAGCTTCTCATCCAAGAAGGAATCATCTATTTGTTCAATTCCATCATGATCATAGGCCCTAGATAACAAATCAACATTTGCATGTTTCTTACAAGGCCTATCCTCAATGGGTTAGTCATACTCAAACAAGAGTATCATCCACCTTGCTAGCCTCCCTTCCACATTTGCCCATGCTTTTGTAGCATCCTTTGGAGTAAGCCAATCAATAATGGCCTTGATTTTCTCCTCTTTCATCTTGATCCCTTCCAATGAGATATTGTGACCCAAGAAGGTAACTTTCTTTTGCCAAAATGCACACTTTGACTTCTTGCAATAGAACTTCCATTGTTGTAGTCATCTTAGGACTTCTTGCACATGATTTGTGTGTTTTGTTTCTATCTTGCTATAGATTAAAATGCCATCCAAGAGCACCACCACTTATCAATCCAATAGTCTGATGCATCTGATCCATGAAGATTGTTGGAGCATTAGTGAGCACAAAAGGTAGATTTCTCCATTCAAAATGCCCATACCTTGTGCAAAAGGTAGTCTTTTGCACATCTTTCCTATCAATAGGGATCCTTTCTTTGATCCATGTCAGTTCTCCTTGGATAGTTTGTGCTCCTCAATCTCAGAACCAAATGTTGCACAATTCCATAAGAACTAGTCTACCAAAGTGTGGTGTTTTAGCCCAATAATGTTGAGTCAGGACTACCTTTTCACCTCCTCCAACTGCCCTTGCTATTCTCTAAGCACAAGCAATGGCTTCAAAAATAGTGCAAGGATTTTGTACCATAACTTCTTGGTGAATTTGCTATTTTTACCCTCATTTGAAATTGTCCAGCGCTTTTGTTAGACTCATATCAATTATCATGATTTGTAGATCAAGAAATGCCTCCATGTACTCTTGTACACTATTCTTTTGCTTCAACTCCCATAGTTGGGTTTGGGCCATCTGCATGGAATCCACAGATTGAAAATTCTTTAGCAGCTTCTTGCATTGCCATCCAAGTGATCTTTCTTCCTTCTACCAACATTGACTGTTCCCAAGCATCATACCATGTGAGGGCTTCATCAGTCAATTACCCACATGCAAACATCCCTACAAAATGATCAGTGATCTTAGTTGTGAATAATAGAAAATATCATGAGAACAAGTGCTCAAAGAATGTAGCTTGAGAATTTTTCAAGTAGGTGGTTTTCTACAACTAAAATATTTCCATTAACTCACCACCTAGTAGGTTCTTGTATTCCACCATTAGTCATTTGTTTAACTTCTTATGGATAAAGGCTTTCAAAATCTATTTTTGCATTTTATCATTTAGGTTAAACTAGGACTCAAAATTGTAACTCCCAACTACTCAAGAACTCTTGTCTTCCCAATATCTTGTTTCAATGATATGATATCCATGTCCTCATATTTGCTCATAGATTACCCATCACTACCTTCTTCCGCTCTTGATTTCTAAGGCCATCACTCTCAAAGTGTATTCCTAATTCCACAAGAGAAAACTCAATCATACTTCTAGAGAATTGGCCCCCAAGCTATCATCTCCCATGGGTCAACTGCTGGAGTCTCCAAGTTTAGTGTATTCTTTGCATTCTTTTGTCTAACCTCCTACTGACAACCCAATGTTGATGTACTAATAGTATAATCAGTAAGAACAGGTTGTTCCCTTGAAGATATGGATCACAATTGACTAGAGTTAAAGAAAATATGTCACAATATCATAGTTTGTTTATCATTTCCTATTTAACCTCTTGGGTATGAAGTACTCCTAGAAGAGTGTAGTGTCTTCCCATATGGTGCACTACAAAAAAGGAAAAACTAAAATTACTTTCATGAGACATATATTCCAAATGAGATTGTGCATTTTGGGAAGGATAGTACGTAGTCATGAATTGTAGTCAATAGAGTGATAGCATCTTTAGAATTAAAGTACTTGAAGAACAAGTATTTGAAGAATATTGTTGGGCTATTATTTACATGAGTGTTCTGTTTGGATTTAAACAACTTCATCACTACCTTGGCAAAGACTTTTTGGGCAAGATCCTTGTATCCACCTACTGACCAACCATTGTTGGTCTTATCATCCTTAAATGAAGCCTTGGATCTTGGCTACATACTCAAGTTTGTGCAAGTCCACTGCATTTCTAAAAATATAGCATTTAGGAGCAAATTCTCAAGTCCCAACACTTGTTGCCAATGCTCCATAGTCCAAGCATATCTATATCCTCCTATGGTCTCCAACCTCAGATCCTTCTTATCTCTTATCTCATAGAGCATTGCATGATAGTTCAACTTCTAATTCCACAACAAGGGTTAAAGTTTCTTGTTGTGGAGAAAGTTTGCTCTATAATGGAATGCACACTTGGCTGACTCAGGCAGCTTGAAAATAATCTCAAGCGCTTCTCTACTATGCCTAGGTGCTCTATTTTCAAAGCTATGTTTGTCTTTTCTCTCAAAATGTGCAATTCATTTGGGTGACTGCAAAATTGCTTGCTCACTTTGTGATTCTAGCTCTCAAGGATGTTCTTGCTAAAGGTAGAGAGAGTTCTAGCTTGTCTAAGACTGGCACTTGTCTAACTTTGCGAAAGTGAAAAGTGGGCTAGCCCGGTTCGAGTTTTAAAGTGTCAAGCTCAACCATGCTGAGCTTTCCTTAGATGTGCCTTTGTGCCTAGGTGAGCAATTGCAACCCAAACATGTAAACGCTTTGGTACAATGGAACTGTTATTTATTAGAGTTCTTTGATCTAGCAGCACCATCCATTTCAATTTATTGACTTTCTGGCCGAACATATCCCACTCCATAGTTATCGGGGCCAAGGTTCTTCCAACTTCCAACCCCAAAGGTTGATACCACCAAAGGTCATTAATTTATATTTTATCTTTCTTGTTAAAAAGTTTAAATTTATTATAATTTAATTATCAAAATGTTATTACAAAATAAAATTTAAAATCATTAGAATAATTATTTCACAAAAAATAAATTTTAATAATGTATAGTGATCATTATATATATATATATATATATATATATATATATATATTTATTTATTTATTCTGAATAATATTTAAAAATAACGATAATAAATTTAATATATAATATGTTAAATTTAAAATATTTAAAAAAATAATTTTAATTTTATAAAATAATTTTTATATTTTATTATTATAATATAACAATTTAAAATTATTATAACCAAATTTCTATAATTCAGAAATCTACTACCGTCATTTTAACAAATAATTATTTTCTCAACAAGTACGCTCTGCTGCGAGATAAAGGATTCAACGTACCTGCTTTATGCATTGCAACTACAAAAATCAAGAAGACTGACTTTATTTTCACCGCTGGTAGAGATAGGAATAGTACGAATTTTGGCCAGCTTTAGGAGACCAGATGTTTAGGATGGCCTGGTGTTTTGCGGCCGGGCTCTGAATGGGACTATGCTAAACCCAGAGCTCAGGCAGAGAGACAGAGCTCAGGCATGGGCAAGACGAGTATAGAGTGGACGCGCACATGTCTCGATTCACAAGGCGACTAAATCCCACAGATTCTAGCGGGAGTTTTCAGTCCAATGTATCTTTATAACGGTTTGTAGGACCTTAATTTCATGTAGTTTATGTAGGAATTCCAGGAAAAGTTAGTGAATAGTTACCTATGGCAGTTCTTGATCATGCGACGCAAGTTTTTATATCGTTTTATGTAATTCTGTAGCCCAATTGGGCTATCCAGACAGGGCGCCTTGCGGATGATACACCCTGGAGATTGCGGATGAAAATCTGGGAATCTCCCTCCTGTTTGCCACATCCCAGGTCCACACAATCCAGGCTGAAATCACCACTGTCATTTAAGGACAACATGCCTCACCAGAATGTAAAGGTCAAATGTCTTGCGACCAGAACCAAGAAGAGAAAAGGCGACCGCGTAAGATAAAAAGGATGAGAAGATTCTTTAAAGCCTTACAAGGAGACAACACAAGCAGTAAAATGGAGCTAAGTCCCAGGTATTGTAGTATAACTACAATGTTGTGGTATATAAGTATTGGTTGAGAAATCTTTCTGCACCTAATATATCTGAACTATGCACACGAACAAGAAGACATGGGCTCATTGTGAATTTCACGAAAAAACTGTAGTAAGTTATAAACTGCGCCTTTATTCATAGTAATTGGAACGCGGTTTCAGACCGGCCTTGATTGGAAATGATAAATTCCTTTCGGAGTAGTAGTTAACTAAACTGCAACATGACTTTGTAATAAAAAGATTCATTCTGTCGTACGAACACAATGTCATGTCAATCGAGTATCCCCAAAATCGAGAAGTTTCCAATTCGGAACTTAGAAGTATAATATTGTGACAAACAATCGACCTGAGGAAGAGAGCTGGCCAGCTTCAGTGCTGGAACAGACAGTCAGACTTATTTTCGATATATTTAGTAGTATATGTAGTAGTGAGGATTGGTTGTAGGGGCAAATCATGGCGTACACGGTGTATGCTAACCCGTGCGCGACGTAACTAAAATGATATCTTCACAATTATCTCCGCAAGGAAAGTCGGGAATACTGTAAGAGGGTATGTTACAGCACGTAACTGGCTTCTCCACAAGCGATGTCGTAAATACTGTAAGAGGGTATATTACACCACATAACTGGCTGCATTGACTATAATACGTATTGAAATTTGAGGTGACACTTCATAGAGACTAATGACTGAATCCCGGATAGAGATCCGGGATGCGACACTGCAGGCCTCAGCAGCTCAGCCTGGCAACTCATAAATATCAATTGCCTCTCAGCATTCGTACCTCTTCTATTCGGAGAGTGTTAAGTCTGTTCTTCAATTGATGTTGTTCGGTTTCAGCTAGAAATCCGTACCAAGTGAGCTCGGAATTTGATTCTTCAACCCCACTAGGTGATATCTTGACTGTGATTTATCTCATCTCCATGTCACTAGTATTCTTATATCTCTCGTTCCGTCCATCCAGTATCCACTGTCCGTTTTCTCGCTTTTCTTTGTAAACTTTCTGGGGCCATTGTCGATTTTGGTTCTTCATTCCTTGTCACACAATTGCGAGTAATGCTCGTATCAATATTTGTGTATCTGGTACTTGATTTCAAATCTCGGACCATTCGATCCAATTGACAGAAACTTAGAAATTAGTCCCGCGTCTACATCTAGAAGCTGCTCAACTATGGGGTCCTTACATCTTGCACATTTGCCTTTACAAGGAGCTGCTGTAAGTATTAGTCCAGTGTTTGGTACTTCCCATCCCTCCCGGGAGATGGACAGGAATCGACTCAAGTTCTGTCAACTAGTTCCCAGATATCGTGAGGGCAGTGTTAGGACGTGTACCGGAAGAATTGTTGCTGAATTTGGTTCCGATACGGGAAATGGATCATGCCCTTTCAGAGCAGATTCCAGCGAGAACAAATCATCATCACTTGCTGCTGTTCGGACTCCTGGTACTGCTAGTAAAGAAAGGAAAAACCTAGATGGAGGAGCTGCAGTTTCCGTCCCTGTCCAAACACGGACCCTCAAACAGTCACCAGTGAGCGAGGTAAAACTTTTGTAATTTTGCAGTGGGCAGTCAACCTCGATGCTGTGTATTGTACCATTGTAGCTATAACTGACAGGTATGCCACTATGTATACTTCATGAGCTCCATCCTTTTCCGTTTTTGCTACGTCAGTGCATGAAGAACTCATTGTGATCTTACTTATTAGTATCTGGATTTGATTCTTCATGGATCACTGCATGCAGAATGGACCCAAGTCCTGGCCTGTCATTGGTACCATTCCTGAGATTTGGCAGAATTACGGGAGAATGCATGACTGGGTCTTGGAACACTTTCGAACGGCAGGTCTTACTTTTCCTGCCCCAATGCCTTCTTGTACATATTTCTTCACTGCAGATCCGGCAGTCTGTGAATACGTCCTCAAGACCAACTTTGCCAACTATCCTAAGGTAAACAACCTAAGTATTGAAAATCTGCTGCCATTTATCGTATTAAACCAAATTTATTCATACAAGCTAAATCTTCAAACCTATAACTAGACCAAATAGAACGTCCATATCTGCACGGTATTTACAACTAGAGAGATACGAAAATCACTGGTTATGATTTGAAGGGTATGCGTAGTCTCGCTCTATAGATCAGCAGCTACAGACTTTAACGCTGTCTCGTGCTGCCTCTAGAACATTTTCTTTCTTACAGGAAGGAGTTTCATGTTTCAACTCGTGGTCTTCAGTATCATATAAGTTCTACCGGTGGAGTTTGTCTAGGATTAGTATGATGGTGATTGATTCTGGCAATTGCAGGGATTATTTATCCATGAGATTCTAGACGAGTTTCTGGGAGACGGGATATTCAATTCGGATGGTGAGAGATGGAAAAAACAGAGAAAAGCAATGAATGGAGAGGTTCAAAAGGAAGTGCTTCGCAATTACAGCTCAGTCGCTTACCGTGACACAGGATACACGCTATCTTCTATCGTCGCCAACGCCTCCTTCAAGGGAAAACCTCTCGACATGCAGGTTTATAGATTTCTCTCCGAATCATGACTTCTTCCACTCTTTCAAATGTCTCAAGTTTCGATTCCGTATGAGAGATGGAAAAAACAGAGAAAAGCAATGAATGCAGAGGTTCATTAGGAAGTGCTTCGCAATTACAGCTCAGCAAATTATAGCAGCATGTAAATATTTGCTTAGTTTCTTTTGATTTCTACTTTACACATGGATTGTTCAATCACAATTCAAATTTTCTGATACTTACGACATTACTTACCCTCGATCCGAGGAACTTAAATCATTTTTATCGTGCTGTACTATTCCCTTCGATACTCAGTACCGCTCCCAAGGGCCGCTAATGCTATGTCTTGTTGCATTTGAAAGTTTTGGTTCAAGGTAGCATTATTTAGATGAGCCCTTTCAGGTTTAGTTTTCCAACTGAAAAAGGTGAAAATGGCAGGACCTTTTCAAAAGAATGACTCTCGATACTATGTGCAAAGTTGCATTGGGCGCGGACATTGGAGCTCTGTCTCTGGAGCTTCCAGACGTGGAGTTCCAGAGAGCATTCGATGAAGCAAATAAAAATGTTCATCTCAGATTCGTTGATCCGCTGTGGAGAATCAGACGTATTTTCAACCTCGGTCCCGAAGCCCGTTTCAGGCATGCTGTTCAGTACATGGATAAATTCATTATGGACATAATCCGAACAAGAAGAGATGAAATTGCTGAAGCCCAGCTGAAATCTAACCATATGACAACACTTGGAGACAGTCCAGCTGTGAAGGGGGATTCCGTAAGTAAATTCATACGTTCAGCTTTGACTTAACCCTTACCAAGGTGCAGAACAGATGTCATTCCCCTAAGGGAGATAAATTGATCTAGAGACTTTAGCGTCTTGTTGTAAGTCACGGATTTGATAAAGAGCTTGCATGTTACTGTGAAAATTCATCGGATTTATTTGTCTTGGAGAAACACGAGACATTCTTGTAGATATACTGCTTATTTCATATCAAAACAGGTAAATATTGAGACAGGTGAGCTTGGCTTTTAGTGCGAGCAGTGAAAGCGATGGTTGAATTTCCTGTACGTATGTATCTGATTTTAGTTCAAGTTTACGCTCAAATTCAAATTCCTGATCTTCAGAGTAGCACAAGCTGCTTTGTTAGCGGAAGGATATCAACGCGCGAACTTATATTGAAATTTGCACGCCATTGCGCCTTCAGGTTAGGGCGGACTTAATTTCAAGGTTCATCCTCCTGGACGACGGGTTGACTGACAAGATTATTCGTGACGATGTCCTAAGTTTCATCATGGCAGGGCGTGACAGTACGTCATCGGTCCTTGCCTGGTTCATCTATTGTTTGATATGTAACCCGGACGTCGCCGAGAAGATTTTCGTTGAGCTATGTGACTTTGAGGCTCGCCATCATTCGCCGAAATCATCATTAAAATTGAATTCTGGTAAGTCTGAATGCATCCATAGATGACCTTCTGAACCTCGTGCTCCATATGCGAAAGCCGAATCAACTCTGGAAAGCAAGGTTCATGTCATAGTGACAGTTTCTCCTTCTCACTCTCTCTCTCTCTATATATATATATCTTCTAATCCTTCAAGACCCTGCAGACTGTTTATCGGAATCCGCTTTCAACACGCAAATCCAACAATTCACGGAGCTCTTGACATTTGAAGAAGTTAGAAGTACTAACTCCAACTTCCAGTACCTCCATGCTGCAATTACGGAGACAATCCGCCTGTATCCAGTTGTTCCACAGGTAATTCAAAGGCAATTTTTTAAACAGGCCCTAACAAAACAGGCGCGCTATCAACATTTTTATATGAAATTGCCATGGTCACAGAAACCCATTCTATAGCCAGGGCGATGTCAAAAGTGTCGATCACTTCAGCTACGGCGCAGGTGGTTTGCAATCTCATATTAAACCTGTTGTTCGGTGCTCTAGCAAATTAATGACTTACAACGATGACAAACCAGATCGTGAAAGGAGTGCTGGAAGACGATTTCCTTCCCAGTGGGCACAAAGTTCGGAAAGGGGACCTGATAGCAGTCAGCCCGTATGCCATGGGGCGGTTAGAATGCTTATGGGGTTCTGATGCTCAGGTGTTCGAACCAGAGCGGTGGCTTAACGATCAAGGAGTTTTCGAGGCCGAGTCACCATTCAAGTTCACTGCTTTCCAGGTACAATTTCTACGCATCATCAAACTGCCTTCCGATGTGCATGGGTTTTTGCTGGATATTCATTTCTTTGATTAAGAAAGCCAAAGATAAGCACCTTTACATCCCATTCAAGAAGCGAGGGAAAAGATCGCAAGTCCAAGTTCTTGATTTGATCTGCATTTTATTTATAGGCTGGACCACGCTCGTGCTTGGGGAAGGAGGCAGCTTATCTGCAAATGAAGACAGTGATGGCTGTGTTGTGTCGCTTCTTCAAGTTCAAGCTTGTTCCGGGCCAACAAGTCAAATACACAATGTCAGCGATCTTGATGATGAAGGATGGCATGAAAGCAACTGTCACGAGGCGTATTTGAAAGGATTTTGGTTGTCTCCATACCACGCTGTCAATACGTACACTCTGAATTGGAGTATTGATTGTCAAGCATGTTTTGCTCTTTTATCTAGGAATAAATACTTTCTATATCAAGCTGTAGACTACTTTCGATGATCCAACTATAAGAAATGTTGGACATAAATATTCTCTTCTTCTCATTTTATGGATATGCACCAATGGTATCTTGAAATGATTTGCCAATCGAGCAATCGCAAGTTTAGCACTCTCCGTGCAAAAGTAATTTGTCCACATACCTCCTTTGGGATATCAACAATTTCCCCTTGCTCCTATCTTTTGTGGATTTCAATCCCAATTACTATTTGGAAGACCCTAAGTTTTTCATATCAAACTCTTTACCAAATTTTGATTCCATTTTTTACACTTCAACCATATCCTCCCCATATCCCCCCTCCCGCATGAATCAACATATCATCCACATATAACACCAAGATAATTAAATCAAAACATCTAGTTCTTTGTACATACAACAATCCAACTTGCTTTGGTTGTATCCATGCTTTAACACAAAAGCATTTCACGTATCATAGTCTTAGACTTTGCTTTAATCTATTTAATGATTTTTGCAACCTACAAATTAAGTTCTCCGTCCTTGGTATGACAAAACCCTCTAAGTGATGCATATTAATCAACTCCACAAATTCTCCATAGATGAATATAGTCATAACATCCAATTGCTCCAAGTCTGAACTATATAAGGTAACTATTGCTAAAAATGCACAAATTGAAGAAAATTTTACCATTGGTGAAGTCAATACCTTCTTTTTGGCTATAGCACTTCATGAAATCACTTTCTAGATATGAAGTCTAATGTTGTCCTCTACTCTTGTTGAGTATGAACATAAGCCATGCATCCAAGCATTCTAAGTGGGAGTAATCTAAATGCAAAGCTATCCATTTTTCCATTTGTATCCTAAACTCAAGAGCGATAGGGGAAGAAATGTCTACCAAATGACAAGCCTTGTTTATAGCTTTTGCCCTAAATCTCTTCTCCAATTTGGTGTTGCTTAACACAATCTAAGCTCTCTCTAAGAGTGTAGGATTTATTTGCTATGCCAGATTTATTTGTTGAGGTGTATCCAATATGGTGAAGTGGTGGATTATCCCTTTTCTCTAAAACTGATCAAACTCTCTAGATTTGTAGTCTTTGCCTTTATTGGATCTTAAACACTTCACTCTCCTCTTGGTTTGTCTCTCCATCATCACCTTCCATTGTGAAAAAACTGAGACGACCTCTATCATCACCTTCCATTGTGAAAAAACTGAGATGACCTCTGACTTTTCCTTCATGGTGTAGATACCTTCCCATACTTTCCTAGAGTTTTCTACCAAGAATACATAATATAATGCTCCAGATATTGAGGCTTAGGTACAAGGTTCCATACATCAAAATTTGTAATAGTTTAAAGTTCCCTTTGTGCAATGAGCTGCCATAAAAAGCTCACCCTTTATCACTTTCTAAATACATAATGCTTGCAAAATTTTAATTACAACACTTTATACCCTTCAATAATTGTTGCTTGGATAATTTACTTGGACCTTGTTCACTTATATGAATAAGTGCAGACATAACTGCATTAAGTGTGTGAGGTCTTCATGATCTTCTTGTGATAGCCTAGTGATGACATACTAATAGTATAAATAGTAAGAACAGATTGTTCCCACAAGGATATTGGTTGAAAATTACTAAGTTTCAAGGGAAGTATCATAATGTCATAGTTCATTTATTATTTCTTGTTTAACCTCTTGGATATGAACCACTCTCAAAAGAGTGTAGTTGTGATAGACCAATGTTGACGTATTTTTAGTATAATCAATAAGAATAGGTCATTCCCATGAGGATTTAGGTTGGACATGACTAAGAATGAAGAAAAGTACCACAATGTCATAATTTGTTTATTATTTCCTATTTAACATCTTGGGCAAGAACCACTCCCATAAGAGGGTAGTGTCACCCACTGTGGTGCACTATAGCAAACACATAATAAAGGAATCACTTCACTCTAAGTTCTAACCAAGATTGCTCTTGAAGTTGATGGGTCACTTAACTCCAAGTGCCACTCCATTCCAAAGATGCTATCATTGCAAGTGCGTTCCATCTTTCTTAGGAGGCATAACTATCAGTAGGTTAGACCACCTCATAGTTGAGGGTACAGGACACTATGGGACAAGGGAATTGCATGACAGTCCTTGCACGGTTGGCCCTTCCCTTGGCTTGGGGAGGAACTATAGGTAGAGTTCTTATAATGATTGTAGCGCTACTCCGGAGTTGGGTTCATCCTTGGACACTTGCGATATCCACTCTCTCTTTTTTTGGTAGTTTTTAGAGTAGGAAGTGATATTTGAAGTAGAAAAGAAGGTTAGATGTAAGAAATTGGCAAAATTGGATCCAAAATTAGGAAATCTGATCTGATCCAAGGAAGTTGACTTTGTATCAAAGAAGAAAAGACTTGGATCGGACTTGGAAGGATGGAAGATCCAAAGTGAGGATATTTTGTATCGAGATGAAGACACCCAATCCAATGATCTTCAATTGCAAACTTGACTCGAGCCATACTAACCAAGAAAGGATGCCCATTGTGAACGGTTACCTCATGCAATGCTATATAAGAAAGTGAAAGGAGTAAACATGCATTATGAATGATTTTAGATTGAGTTTCTACAAAAGAATGATTGCGACTAGGAGAAGTATAAAATTGAGACTTAGCAAAGGGAATCTTGCAATGTTGAGTCAAGTTTGACCTATGAATTTGAGAAGTCTAGTATATTGGATAGAGTTGCAAGTAGAGTTGTCTGGTTGTTGTATGCAAAACCCAATGAGGAAGAGCTAGTCAGGATGCCTTGCAAGGGAAGTTTCCATCTCAGTCTGTGAGCTAGCTTGTCTCTCACTCAGAATGAACCTTTGATAGCTATTATGGTAGCGCACCATGGACTAAGAAAGCAAAGAATGCCAACTTCATCATACTCCTCCAAGGCTAACACTCCAAGACTCAAATCATTGCTCACTAGAGAACTCAATGAGAGAGAAATAGTTGCAAATGAAAGGATGATGAGTACCTCCTCAACCCTAGTTTATATAGTTGTGAAATTGTTATGCTCCAAAGTTACTAATTACCATAGTAACTTAAGTTACTATGTTAAAAGTCAAATAAAGTCAAAAAGTATAAAGGAATATCCATACTCATGGGAATATTCTCCTAAGCATATGGTCTTCACTTGACCTAACCACTAAGTCAAGGATTCCTTCACATGGGCTATCCTTGGACTATACAAGAATTTGAAACAAAAAGGCTTGTGAGTCCAAGAGTTCTCAACTCTTTACTCAAAGACAAAAACCTATGAATAATACCACGGAATACACTAGAATCCAGAATAGTAGTGCTCATCTTTTCCACTTCCTCTAATGTAAGGTCCACTCTATCTTAATTGTGACTAACTTCAGCTTATCATGACTAATGTAGAACCATCTTTTATCTCTATATAAATAATATCTCTCAAGTACTTGTGATACCAAAATAAATATCATAATAGCACATACATGCACAAATAGGTATTACAAGTCATTCTTCAATCAATCTTCAATTGACACGCAATTTTTTGCATGTTTGTTTTTTGTCACTCTTAATGTCATCTTGATCCTAAGGTAGCTATTTCATTTGCTTGTACTTTCTTGATTGGCTAGACCCAAGGAAATGTTGTTACAAGTTCTTCAAATTGAGTTGTGCATCCTAATGCAAAGTATCCTTACTTTGGATCTATATTTCCATAAGTTTGAACCCGAGTCCTTTTGACAACAACCTAAGGTCTCTCTGCCTAATAGACAATTCTTCTCTTTTCCTCTTCATTAAGCTTCAATTTGGCTTCAAGAGTAAAGATAGATAAAGCAAAGTGCTGAATCTCAATGCTCATCATTTAAGCTTAATTCCAAGTATCAATCTTGTGTGTATATTTCTGAGTGTGTGGAGAATTTCAATGTGCAAGTCAATGAGCTTGTTGGATGTTTGATTCCATAGCATTGATCTTTTTTTGTGTGTTTGATCTTGAGTGAAGTGTATTCAAAGCAATGCCTTGATCTATTTGAGAGGAATTGTAGTGTTGGTAGTATTTTGCATTTGTGGGTGCAGTGCAAGGTTGATGCAAAGCAATTTTTATCAAGGAAGTTGTGCTTTTAGTGGAGGAGTGGAATGAAATTCTAAGGCAAAATCATTTTTTAGTGAAGTAGCCATCTTTGGGAGAATCTAAATCATCATAATCAAAGATTTTTTGGAAAGATCTGATGGTATTGTGATTAAGAGAGTGTTAATTTGTGACAAGGTTATGATCAATTTTTGTTACTCTCTTTTGGGTGTGGTTTCTACCTGAGAGATTAAAGACACAACCAAGAAGAACTGAATAGTTATTGTCTACTTCATATTTGACCATTTTTGACTTGTATCTTTGTGGGAATGAACTTAACTTATTGATTACCACAAAAGTGATACTTGTGGGGTTGTCACAAACATACCCAAAGGTCATCTCTTGCTCTGTCCACAAAATTCAAAATTTGGGATGTAGGCTTAAATGTTGATACCCCAATATGTGTGTTGTATCCTCTATCATCACATTTGCACCTAAACCCTAGTCCATGGGTACAGATGTTATGATACATCCCGTGATCTCCATATCCACTTCAAGAGATCCCAAATCCTTTTGCTCAATAGAATATATGGCCAACAATTCTTTCTTTGTCCTTGCTCTTACTTTCTTGAGAGCCAAACTCAGCTGCTTCTTGTGTAGCTTTATCCTTCCTTGATTGATTAAAAGTAACATTGGGTTGGGTAGATGCCAAGTCTGCCACAATATTGTATTGTGGTACTCCTCCAAGTTTCACCTTCTTGCCCTTGGTCTTTGGGTTAAGGTTTCTCCCTTCTCCCACCTTACTTTGGGTTGCTTTAGAATGGTGATTGGAGTGCCTATGGACTAGGCTCCTGGGACTTTGGGTTTACCCACCTTGGCTTGTATCAAATCCACTACTTCAGATTGGATCTTAGCCAAAAGAACATGATGTTTTGTCTTTGGTCTTGGGTCTCCTCCAAACTCATCTCTTGAGTTCTTTGTACCACCTCTTGAATTTCCTTCTGTAAAGCCTTTGCTTTAGCTTTTGCCAAGATTTTCTCTTCTTTTCCAAAAAAGATTGATTTAGGCCTAGTCCCTTTGCCTTTCTGGAAGACAAAGAAGTGGTACTCACTTCTTTGAGATCACGCTTCTTCTTCCCCAAGTGTGTTTCAACTTGCAACACTTCAAGATCTAGCCATTCCCCTTTAAAGGCCGGACAACCTTCTTGAAGCCTTTCTTCCTCAAGAGTTATACAATTTATAGTGACATTGTCTTTTGATTGTAACGCAACTTTCTTAGCAAGTCTGTACATACTTGATCAGAGGCTTTGGGTTAGGTGGTTGGGTATACAAGTTGCCAATGTGCCCCAAACTGCCCCTAAAATTCCTACAGAGGGGAACATACCCAATTTAATGCCTTGGTTTAGGACAATTTGGGGACCAATGGTCCATAGAGTCACAATTGTAATCCGGTGCAACATTTTGATGCCTATTCTAGCTGCACATTGGCATTATTTGTTGGGGAGTATTAGTTTGTTGTACTCCTTGGATCCATACCTTGGACCTTGGTACAATATGCTCACCTCAGGCTGTACCTCTTTTGTCTAGTACACTGCCTCTTCTTCCTCATTTTTGTCCCAACTTGGAACCCAATCAATCTACTACATTGGAAATAAAATTCTAGTTAAACACTCTATGTTAGCATGAACAAACTTGCTACATGAAATGCACCATACATTTGGTCTTCCAAATGAAGGGGTTTCCTTCTGTCCTTTGCCCCAATCATTTAGATTTTAAAATCCAAAAATTCCTTAATCAAAGTCTCCAACTTATTGTTTGTCTTACTTATAAGTTTTGCTGGAGTGGTCAATACTTTCTTTCCTCTATGTCTTTCTTCTTGGCTTTACATCTTCTTTGGATTCCAAAGAAGAACTAGATGACATAGAGGATTCTTCCAAAGAAAGGGAGGTATTACAAGAAGCTCTTGATCTTGGCTTCTTGCCTTTTTTCTCTTGATTTCTTCTAGTGCCAAACAATGAGAGTGGGCCTCCCTGTATCTAGTGACATGTTTGAGTACTTTGTCAAGGAAAGTTACGTTCCTCTCCCTTGCAAAAATAAAAATTTATGGTGACAATCCACCGAGGAACCAAGTAATGGCTTGGGCATTGAAGTCACCCACCACATTGGATTGCTTTGGTACTTGGTTCAATAAGGCCATGAACCGCTCAGAGTAGTGTCTCAACTTCTCATTCTTTCCCTGGTCTAAATCATTGAGTGCCACAAAGACACTTGTTTCATAGTCAACCTTCTAGAATCATTCTAGAAAGTTGTCCCAAAGTCTTGTTCAATTTGTTGGTTTGAACCCCTTTGGGTCACATGAGTATACCTACTTCAAACTTTCTTACAAAGCAAACTTGGGAAAATCCTAAGTTGGTCAGCAGAGTCATGCTCCTTGTTGGCAAAGGAGATGACTTCAAACTATTTGATGAATTCATCAAGATCTTCATCATGTTTTGTCCCCTATACTTTTGGTTTTCTTGTTGGGTGACAGGTAGAGAAGTAATTTTATATGTTTGTTGAGTAGGCTATGGTAGTGCCAAACTAGTTTGGCCTGAGGTAATAATCAATGATTTGGCCTCAAGTTCAGCCAAATGGACACTTTAGCTGCACTTGAGGCCGAATCCAATTGTTTGAGTTCAACATTGGGTCTTCATCAATAGGTTCTTCTTTAAAGAGTATGTTGACTTCTACCCAAGGTAGAGGAAGAGATTCAATATCTTTGAATTGCTTGTTAAGATCCCTTTGAACTAGTCAAGGAATCACGTGTAAGCTGAATTGACACTCTTCCTTCATCAAAACTCATGTGTAATCTTCCAAGGATAGGAGAACTTAAGAGAAACAAAAGAGAAAACATAAAGTTTTGCACTCAATCTCCAATGCCCCAAAGGAGCACCTTGACTATATTATATAGCAAGAGGGACTCCCCAAAAAGAAGAGCCACCCTTGGATCATATACAAGGATTGGTGATATGTTAGTAAGATCTAGCCTTAGATAAGTTGTATGCATGGGTGACATGTTGGTTTTGATCCTATCAAGTTAATCCAACCATCTTTGATTGGAAGGAATCTTTAAGGAATCTTCTTGTAGGAATCTCTAAATTGCATCGGTGAGGTACCATTGGAAAGCTCACAAAGAGACAAGCTTGGGGGAGGGAAGGTTAGCCTTTTCTCCATTGGGGGGTACCCACACATTTTTTAGGTCTAGTTCATCTATTTAGGCCTCCAAAATTAACTCTGAATTTTCCAAGCTATTTTCAACTCCTGCACTATTAGTTAAAGTCCTCTTTTAGTGACACCTCTATCTGATCTCCCTAATGATCTCTAACATCCTTCTAGATGTTACCAAGCCAATTTTAAGCTCTATCCAACTTTTGGTATCACAAATTTAGGCTATTTTTGGCTCTTGACCTATTAGTAGAAGTACTCTTTTGGTGATGCCTCTATTTGATCTACCTAGCACATCATACATAGCATCCTTCAAGCTATTACCAAGCCAATTTTCAACTCTAGAAGATATATCCAGTTCTTGGTATTACAAACCTCTCCTCTTTTGAGATGCAATGTCCTCATTGTGAAGTTGTTGCTCAAAAGATTTCACTAACACCAATGCATTGGTCAAGTTGGCTATTGGCTCTCATACAATGGGTACCCTTCCAATGTACAAGATATTCCACATGCAAATGGCAAGTACAATGAGTGTTGGACAAGTTTGATGTAATGGTCATTCCTATTCTTGATATAGTGATCATCACCTTCATAGACTTGCTTTATGTAGTATTGTTGTTTGCATCCTTACTCATCATATATCAGGATGAAAGTGTGACATCATCCTTCCTTTCTTCTCCGAGCTAAGAAGGTTCAGTCCAAAATAGAAATGGGCTACAAAAGGTACAAAGTATGGGATGGCAAGTCCATTCTCCAAGTATGAATCATTTGACCTACTCTTTGGTGAAAACACTTTGCTCAATTCACCACTTCTCTTGTAAACATCTGGTGAAAGAACATAACTTGCTGCTTCATCACATAGGTGGTTCACTCTAGCTTAAACATGGGCATCATTGTGTTGACTATATACTCCTTTGTATCAGATCCTTATAGCTATCCACCTTGTACCCATTCTTAGTGTGAGGAGCATTGAAAGAATTCCTCACCTTTGCTATTTCTTCCAAAGAATCACACTTCCTATAGAAGGTGACTCTTCCTACCTCTCTCCCTTCTCTTCCCCTTTGTCTTGGGCTTTTCTTTGCAATTGTTAGCAATAATTTCTACCGTGAACCCTAGAAAGCTCAAATTCCAATTCCATGCCAAAAAAGGTGATATGAAATCTTGTCAAGACTTTGATCCTTGCCACTACCTCTAATTGGATAATTGTAGGACTGCTCACCAAAATTTTCTTATTACTCTTTGGTGGTATCTTGTGCTTTCTCACTCTTGGTCTCTAAAAGAGCAAACACTCACCAAAACTTGAGATCCTAACTCCTTCCAGACAACTAATGAGAGGCATAGGACATCATTGTCACATTTCAGAACTGCCTTTACTAAGTCTCAATTTTATAAAAAAAAATTGTGCATTCATTCTTCAGTTGATCTTCAATTGACATGCAAATTTTGCATGTCGGTTTTCTGTCACTCTCAATGTCATCTTGATCTTGAGGTAGCCATTTTCTTGACCCATATTTCTTGATTAGCTAGACCCAAGGAAAATTTGTTATAGGCTCTTCAGATCAGGTTGTGCATATCAATGCAAAGTAACCTTACTTTGGGTCTAGGCTTCCATAAGTCCAACCCAAATCCTTCTAACATTGACCAAAGGTCAACTTCTGTGGGTCTATGCTTAACAAATGATTCTTCTCTTTTGTTCTTCATTAAGATTCAATTCAGCTTCAACAATACAATCTTTAAAACTTCTTTAAAACTAATCAAAATGTGGGTACCACAATCCTATACCTAAGTAAAAATGGATGATAAAAGGGGAGACAAGAGTCACTTTGCCTTCTTTGTTCATTGATCCTATGAGCTCTCATGTTCTAGCCTTGAAAATTGCTGCCCAATTTATAGATCTTCCTTGGTACAAGTACTCAAAGAAGAAAGCCTAGCTATTTTTTAAATAAGTTTTTTGATTCTACCAAGATCCTTCTTGCAAGAGCATTAATTCTAGGGATAGACCAATCATTGTTGGTTTTCTTATAACAAAAAGTAGACTTGAATTTGGTCCCAAAGGTCAAATCTGGTCTAGTCCAAATGTCGTCCAGAGTCATGCCATAATGGATGAATTACTAAGCCCTAGCACGTTTTGCCAATGCTCTTCTATCCAAGCAAAATCATTCCTTCCCAAAGTGATCAGCTCAAGATTTTGGTTCTCACAAATTTCATGCAATATATTATGATAACTCAACTCCTAATTCCATAGCAAGAATTTGAGCTTCTTGCTCCAAACCAGCTCTTGTCTACAATACAATCCCCACTTGACTAGTCCAAGGAACTTAATGTTGGATTCTAGAGCTTTGTGCATCTTTTGTGGCATAAATGCGGTAGGTACTTCCTTTCCTTTTTGTCCTCTCATCCTTCCTTGATCTTGTTAACACTTTCTACTTCCTTTTGCATGGCCTCTCTCTCAAAACACACAAGTCCAAGCAAAAATTTCTTGCCAAGGGAGAAGGTACCATGGCTGATCTGGCTGAGATGAATTCTGCAAAAGGTGAATAGATTCCAAGCTCTAACACCTATTTATCCCCTTGGTTCAACTGTTGTTGTACTTTGCTTTTCTCTCTTTGGGAACACACAGGGTGCCTAGTTGTGGAGCTTGTATATCAAAGGTTGTAGACAAACCTATCCCTACTAGTTTGACCGCGTGTAGAACCCAACCAATAGAACCCTTCAGTCTTGTATCTTGCTATTGGGTAACCTAACTTGTCATCACAACACGTAGTCTTGGTCTGTTTGTCATCACTTGCAGCATTACCAAGGAGAAATACACAGCAGTCCTAGAAGGAAAGAACATAAGTGCAATGCCCACATACCAATCCAAACCAACTTGGTGTACAAATAGGCATGCAAGCATAGAGAGGATCCAATCACAAGAATTTAGCAACAAAACTTTGTGCTTTTCATTGGGATTTAGCTTTTGAGCCTTCTTGCTTTCTCATCAAGCTAATTTCAACTTGTATTCCAAGCTTCCTCTAATATGTACTTCAGCCTTCAACCAATTTCTACTCCAAGTGGGGTAATTCTATGTCTTTTTGATAATGAAAAGTAGTGTTCTAGAATTTGAAAAGAGTACGAGAAAAGCATATGAGAAAAGCTTTCCAATGATATGAAATAAGTCATAATTTGATTGCTACAGCTCTCCTAACAAGCTCTCAAACTTGACGATTTTTCTATAGTTTCACCCTAATTTCAAAATCCCTAATTTATGGTTTGCTCTTGGTTCTGGGTAGCTTTCCCCAGATTTCTAGATTCAAGATGCACTTAATCCTTACAAAAACTTCAGCACCCTAAAACCCTCAATCATAGACACAAAAATAGTAGAATTGACATTCAATCAAGAGAAGAGATAGAAATGATCATGATAATAATTTTAGTAGAGTTTCTTGCATAAGCTATCACTCTCCATTCACCCAAAGTCAACCAAAATTTTCACAACAACTATTTGTGCTCTTGTCTAAACCTCTATAAATTTAAGTACTCTAATACAACCCCAAACCCTAGATATGGATTAATTATTGATTTGGGCTAACTTGTGAGCTCTATAGACCCAAGTATGCTTGATCCAAGACCCTAAATTGTCTATTTAAGGAATTCAATGCAACCTTTGTACAAAAGTGCAAATCGTAGCCACCAAGAATATTGGAAATTTTCACAAGGTGATCCAGACTATAACTTTAGGAGTGACCAAATCTTCAAATCTGATAAGCATCTCATCTCCAACTCCTCACTTTTCAAATCTCCAACTTCAATTGGCCAGGTCTGATTTAAGATTGATCAAACCCTAAAATCTCTTCAGCTCAACAATACAAGCACTTTGTCAACTCTTTAACCCAACTAACAGATCATGAAGATGTC
Source organism: Lunularia cruciata (assembly GCA_948567375.1). Taxonomy (NCBI): domain Eukaryota; kingdom Viridiplantae; phylum Streptophyta; class Marchantiopsida; order Lunulariales; family Lunulariaceae; genus Lunularia; species Lunularia cruciata. Next base: position 14,064,205 of record OX419760.1, read on the forward strand.
TCATGAAGCTCTCTAAATCACCTATTTTTTACTCTTGGGTATGAATTCTACCCTGCCTGATTCAATTGATCATACCTCGACTTTAGCTTCCAAATCTGAATTTCCTCCTATCACTTCTCCTTCTTTGGGTCTCTATAATACTACTCCTACATCTTCTATTTCTACTATCTCCTCACTTTGAACTAAAATTACAGGCATGGGTAACCTATCTACTTCTTTATCTCATGATCCACTCTCCTCTAATGTCTCAAGTAACTCACCCAAAGACACCTGCACTTCTACTTCTACAACTTTAAACTTCTTCACCTCCTTTCACACTACTCCAAAGTTTCTCTAACTCAGATCTTACTAAATTTAATCTGAGACAAGAATTATATCCTACCTCTAACATCTTTCTATCTATTATATCTCTCAAGCAAACCATCAAACTATTCATATCTACATCCTTTGCCTTCCTCTTTCAAGTTTCCTACACAATTAGCTTCAACTCATGCAATATTGCTTCCTCCTGCTTCCCTTTAGCTTCTATAATCAGCATCACTTTCATTCTCTCAACAACTTCTCCTACCAACTCCGATGCATACCCTTGTGAACATTCCACCTTCAACTCTTCTCTATAAATCTTCAACTTGTCTTTGTACTCAGCTGCTAGCATCTTCTTCTCCTTTGCATACTAAGCAATCTGACCTTTATCACTTCTTATCGGACTTCTTAATCTTTCTTCCTTTTGGTTTTGGATTGTTAACTCCCTTTGCCATGCTTGGTCTTTCTCTGCCGCACTCTTCTTTAGACTCTCTAACTCTTGCTCCATCACAACCAACATCACCTTTGTTTGTAAGCCTTCAATACAAATATCACATACTTCACCTTTCATCTTTGGATCACCGCCTTCTACTCCTTCAACTCTTTGGCTTGATAGTCCATCTATCTTCAACACCAATCAAAACTCTCTTGCAAGTTCTCTAAAGTCTTTTTTAAGACTATATCCACCCAAAGTTCTTCAGCTCCTTCTTCCCTTTGGGTTACCCTCTCCTTCAATTCTATTGCTTCTTCAATCTGATACGTTATCACCTGCAACTCATTCTTCACCTCCAAATGATCTTCATGTATCTCCCTCTTCTTTTGCTTTAATAGTAGTAGCAATAGATACACAATCATTGATAAGTACACCACTCCATCAAAGTCTTTATCTTCATCTTGATCTTTGTACTTGGCCTCCATCAGTGCTTTTACCTTGAAGTCAAGATCTTTGTACCTTCAATGTTACTTCTTCTGAGCTCACCTTTTCTTCCTTCTCTTGGCTCGGACCTATAGTTGCTGTCTACATTAATCTCTTTGACCTCACTCCCTTCTGGACTACGTTCTTTGCTTGTTCATCTAACTCTTCTATAGGTAACTCCAAACAAGAGGCATCTCCTCCTTTCATTCCATCAATTACCGCATGGAATTCAACATCATCTTCTACCATCCTTGCATCAATTGATTGTTGAACTTTGTCTCCACCCTCACTCTCATTGCCAAATTCTTGCTTGACAATGTGATTTCATCTTCTTTGGAGTCTTCTCTCTTTGACTCCGTCTCTCCTTCAGACTCTATTCCCAAAGACTCATCCATCATTGATTTAGTCTTTGTGTCTTTTGTTGTGGAAGAAGTAATACTACTCCTTTGGGTTAAGTCCGCTTCTTTGTCTTTGGACTTCTACCTCCAGCATCTTCTTCTATCCCATTTTGGTAAAATGATCATTGTTGGACCGCAATTGCAAAATATATTGGTGCTCCTCATTATCCACTTTACATCTAAGATCGGGATAGAAATGCAAAACCATTTGATGCTTCTTCTCCATTTTTAGTAGATTTAACCCCATGTAGAAATGTGCTACAAACGGTATGAAGTAGTGTGGCGATGAATTTGTGCTCAAATTAACAATCAACTACCTTGTTCTCTAATGGAAGCACTTTGCCTAGTTCACCTTCTCTCATGCAAAGTTTTGGTGGAAGAAGACTGCTTGTTGCATGTTCACATACAACATTTGCTTTGGCTTGAACATTTCCATTAGCATGCCCATAATGCTTTTCTTAATTGAGTCCCAATAGAGATCCACTTTGTAGCCCTTGTTGGTTCTCGGGGCAAAGAACAAATTTCTAATTTCCACGGTCTCTTTTGTAGCTTCACACTTTTGATAGAAGGTGACTCCTATTGACTTCATTCTCCAATCAATTTTAAAATCAACTCTCACTTCTTCTACATGTTTGGCTCTTGTCTGTCTCAAAGCAGTCTTTATCTGCCTCAACCTTTTCTTTAAGTTTACCTTCTTGGCTAGTCTATCTCAATGAATAGTTAATACAATGTCTTTGTATCGGGCTGAACTTCATGCTCTAAAGATACCCTTCTTTGATTTAGGCTCTTCATTAGTCCCCTCCAAGTACTTCCTCTTTTGGCCCAAAATAGTTGACTTATTTGGGTTTACTCCAAAGATACATCAGTCCATTCTTTTCTTCTTCCTTTGGCTGCAATTTGGTTTTCTCAATGCACTTCTTCAAAACTCATCAAAATGAAAAATGTAGGTACCACAATGGTTCCTTGATCTATTAGCACTATCTTTATGTGGATTGCTTCCAGCCAAGGATCTTCTAGGGTGAATCATTTTTCTAGCCATAGGTCTTCCTAAGACTATGAGCCGGTCTCTCTCTCACTCAAGATGAACCTCTGATGGCTATTATGGTAGTGCACCATGGACTAACAAGGCATGAACCCCAACTCCATCATACTCTTCCAAGGCTAACACTCCATGACATTGCTCACTAGAGAACTTAATGAGAGAGAGATAGTTGTAATGAAAGGATGATGAGTACTTCCTCACCCTTAGTTTATATACTTATGAAATAGTTACTTACTAAACTTACTATTTACCATAGTAACTCAAATTACTATGCTAAAAGTCAAGTAAAGTCAAAAAAATATAAAAGAATATCTATCTATATTGGCATATTCCACTAAGTATGTGATCTTATCTGGACCCAACCACTAAGTCAAGGATTCCTTCACATGGGCTATCCTTGGACTATAGAAGAATCTAAAACAAAAAGGCTTGCGGCCCCAAGAGTTCTCAACTCTTTCCTCAAAGCCAAACACCTAGGAATATTGTCAAGTCAACACATTAGAATCCAAAAATAGTGGTGCTCATCTTTTCCACTTCCTCTAAAGTAAGGTCTCCTCTATCTTAGCTATGATCAACTAAAGTTGATCATGACTAATGTAAAACCATCTTTTGTCTATATAAATAATATCTCAAGTACTTGTAATACCAAGTTAAATATCACAATACCATACACATGCACAAATGGGTGTTACATTTACCCCCAATTAAGTTTTCACTTTGTCCTCAAAGTGAAGGTCTCTCTACCTTCTATGATATATCTTCAACTTATCATGGTTAATCCTATCAAAGTGTCTTCCTCCCAACTCCATCTTCCATCAACCAATGCATCCTTGATGTTGTGACCATTCACTCTCACATCAATCTTGGAGGCATATTGACAAGCCTCTCATGGTGTTGGCTTGGCATCCACCACCCCCATTGATACTAGAGCTTTTGACTTCTTCTTTTGTCTTGCTCCTTGTAGAACTCAAACCACCTCAAAGTTCCTTTCTCCAAGTAGGGTTTAAACCAAGCATTTGGCCCACTATGATGTTAGCCTCGTGATTACCAACATCTTCCAAGACATTGTAGTTCTATTGTTGCTTTGAGATCAAGAAGTCCTCCATCCCCAACTTCTTCCTTGGAATCTTTGTTGTTGATGGTGTTGAAGCGCTTGTGCAAGTGCTCCTAGTAGGCATAGGAGTATCTTGGCAAGGAGTAAATCCTTGAGAAGAGTGCACATCCTCTGCAAAACAAGCTCTCTTCTTCTTGTGCCAACAGATCCAAATAAAGACCTTTGGAGTTTGAGCACTCCCCCTTCTCATACTTGCTCTCAACCAGATCTATTGATGTTATCCCCTTACCTTTGTTTGGATTAGGAGCCACTTGGGTTTCACTCCCTCCTTCTTTCCCTCTATTGGCTCTTTCATAACCCCTTCTTCCATGGTAAGTGGAATTTGGGTAATTCTTTTGGATGTGACCTCTTCCTTCACAACCAAAATAATTTATCTCAATGAAATTTTTGGCTAGCCTCCTCTATATGGACAACTTCCATAACTCCTAGGTCCTCTCCCCACGTTCTGATCAACCTCTATCTTCTCCCAAAGTTGCAACACATTGATCTTGAGATCTGCAAGTTGTTTTGTGATGGTTTGAAGTGGACCATTTGGTGGAGATGCAAGAACTGGAGCAACTACTTCTTGTGGTGCAACCCTTGCCAACAAAGTATCAGAAGTTCCCCCATACTTGTAGCCTTGAGGAGGATGCACAACCTCCTTCATCACCAAATCACTCTCATATCCCCTTCCAAACATTCCTCCATACGAATTGCAATCTTGATAGCTTCAACCTTAGAAGAAGGTTTCTCATATCTCACCTTACTTCTAATTTGTGGTCTCAACCTGCCCACAAAATTATTGGTGAGCATAGATCCTATGCCAATCATAGTAGTATCCACATCATCCTCACTCTTGCAAAATTTGGACTCTAACTTCTCCACTCTTTCCACATAGACTTTCACTTTCTCTCCATCTCCTTGCTTGAGAAAGGTAACCTCACTCAGCAATCTCTCATAACTCTCATATGGAATAAAGTTCTCAATGAGTTTTGAAGTCAAACTCTCCCAAGACTCTTCTTGCTCATCTCTCCTCTCTCTCTTTTGGTATTTTGACTCATACCATATAAGTGATGCATATTCAAAGAAATTTGATAATAATGAGACCCACTCATTCTTCCTCCTCTCATTGCTTCCTATGCAAGCTCTCTTGAAGTCTCTCACAAAGGCTTCCACAACTTCTCTGTCCTTGTCAAAGAAAAGCATAACTTTCTCCATCTTAACCCCTCATTATCTTTCTGTTCTCTCAAAATTCTTTTTTTTCCATTTGAGAGTAATCCACCCTAGGGAACAGAAAAGGTTCAGTTTGCTCTAAGATTAAAGAAGAGTATAATTTGAGGTGAGGAGGAAAGGGAAGTACTACAAGTAGATGCAATAGTACAGAATCAAGTGATTGAGAATTTGAAGAGAGAAGTAAGGAATAGAGAGGAACTCATAGAACAGAGTGACATAGCAAGGGAAAGGCAAGTAGCTGAGTGTGAAATCTTGAAGCAGCAGTTTGCTGATTCAAGATTAGAAATTATCCATGTTATGGCAAGAGTAGTAGAGAAAGAGCAAGAGCTCAATAGAGTTATGGAGAGTGTAGAAGAGAAGAAGCAGCTTGGGCAAAGAGAGTTGACAGTGAGATATAGAGAGGAAGAAAGGTTGAGAGAATTACTTTGCAATCAAGAGGAGAAGATTGTCTAGAAGGAGAAGGAGAAGGAAATTGTGAAAGCCAAGTTCAAAGTGAAATTGGTAATGTACAGAGAAGATTGGCTTGCAAATCAAGAACAAGAAAGGAAAATGAGATTGGAGCCATTAAAGGAGATTGTGGTCAAGATGAATGCGATGCTAAGTACAGAAGCCAACGTGCGCATTGAAGAAACGAGACTGCACTAGTTGAAGTTGTTGGTGCAGGAGACAAGGAGGAGAAATGCAAAGGAGGAGGATTTGAATGCCTTACTCATCAGTCTCAAAACTTGTGTAGATAGAAAGATATTGGAAGTAGAAGACAATATCACAATTAGATTAGACTTAGTGAAATTAGAGATAAAATTTGGAAGGATCTAAGAGCAAAACCCAAAGTAGATAACATAGGAGTGCAAATGTCTTTGGAGTTACCATCGGAGATGTTGGAGAAGAGTGGGTCGCGAGATGAAGGTTTAGAAGGGTTACTCACTAGTGAATGGCAGATCAGGACAGAGAAGTAATAGAATTAATAGAGGAATTAGGAGTTGTGAAACCCAAGGATAGAGTAGTAGTGAGTGAAGTTACTTTGGGATTGGAAGCCAAAGTTGAGGTAGACATCGGATCGGATTAGTAACAAATTTGAGATTTGAAGAGGGAGATATGAAGAGTTGCATTGTCATTTCAGATCTACAAGTAGGAAGAGTTGTTAGGAAATGGTATAGTTGTTAGAACTATCATTTGCTTCATTATTTAAGAGTGGCATTTGGAGGAAATTGTTGTTCATTGCTCATAATTTCTGAGAATATATAAAGAAAAGTGTTGTGAGGCAGTGCTCGTTGCTTGAGCTTGATTTTGAGTATCAACGTTGTGTTTTTGTGTTTGTGAGTGTTGGGAGAATTTCAAAGTGCAAGTCAATGTGCTTGTTGGATGTTGGATTCCACAGCCTTGATCTTCATTCTATGTGTTTGATCCTGAGTGAAGTGCAATCTAAGCAATACCTTAACAGATCTGAGAGGAATTGTAGTGTTGGTAGTATTTTTCATTTATGAGTGTAGCACAATGTTGATGTGAAGCAATTTTGATCAAGGAAGTTGGGCCTTCAATGGAGGGGTAGAACACAATTTTGAGGCGAAGTTGATTTGTAGTGAAGTGCCATTTTTGGGAGAGCCTGAATCATCACAATCTAGATTATTTGGAAAGACTTGATGGAGTTGTGATTAAGAAGTGTAATTCGTGACGAGATTGCAAATTAGTGCTTATTACTCTCTTCTAGGTGTGGTTTCTACTAGAGAGATTAAAGACACAACCAAGAAGAACTACATTGTTATTGTTTGACTTTGTATTTGACCAATTCTGACTAGTATCTCTGCAAGAATGAACTTTACTTACCTGATTACCGCAAAAGTGATATTTGCCAGGTTATCACAACTAACATATCTTATGACTTAGCTACTATTGCAATGGCCTAAGCTCTCACTACAAAGCTATCGATTGGATGACCGGGCTAAATCTAAACAAGCTCTCTACATGTGATGTATTGTGTAGAACCACAACCTAAAGATATCTAGATCTAAATTGTACACCTCTCCACATTGATCTTCTCTAACTTTAGATTGACAATTGCAGCCTTTTCTAACATAAGAGGTTGCATAGTAGAGTCTAGTCAGTCCCTCTATGGTGTATGGACCTTCCCTAAAGGTCCCACCAAAGAAAAAATCCCCATTTGGTTATCCAATAAGACAACCTCAAGTGTAAACCATGCTTGTTCAAAGCCCCGTCCAGCAAGTAACTCCTCCAATCTAGCCATTATTACCTACCATAAACCACTGGTTGTTGAACGGATCTCATGCTCCTCAACCAAGTCAACTCTATTATCAACCGCCTCTATCTAGAAATAGGAACCACATCATCCCTACACTCACAAAGTGTGGCAGCCAACCAAAACATTGGGGTTGGTTCAACTCCCAATGTAAACATGTCAATGGCAAAGAATAATAGCAAGTGCATAATCAATTGAGCCACCTCCAATATCAAACTAGACTCAATTTTTGTAGTAGTAGGTGTTTGACTAGTAGGTAGTCTATCATGCACCCTATTATTACCTACCACACCTTCACTAAGACATCTAGGAGCCATGGATATCATCTATAGTGCCTTAGAGACTATAAATGAATGGGAAAGTCTGACCTATCTACCAACCTTTCCTTTTATGAGTCCAACTCCATTGATGCTCCTCAAGGCTCTAGAGCATGTATTGTACTCCTAGTCATTGTGGCAAATCCATCCACCTATGTTGCTCCACACATGAAATCCAAGCCATCTCTATCATCAACATATGAGGTGGAAGCCTCAACATCCAAATCTGATCTCCTCTAAGCTATGGCTATGCTAGCCAATCTCTGCTCCAACTGCTCAATGCAAGTAGCCATGGTTGTATCAAAATTAAGAGTAGGTACTCCATACCTAACATGTGTGGATATTCTACCACCACCTCAACCACTTTGTCCTCCATGACCTAGTGCTCCTCTACCATTTGCCGTAGCAACCTTCCCACTCCATAACTTCGGGTGTAGGTCAAAGAATTGGTCACTAGTGTGACCAAATTTGTGGCAATGCTCACATTGTGTCTATGTTTGCTTTGATGCACCAAAGGTATTAGGTATGTTGCTCTAAGTGCACTCTCTCTTACGGTGTGGTCTACCACAAGTCCAACAAGTGACACCACCACTCATTGACTATTGTTGACTTAAAAATGAAGGTAAGGTTCTAGCTACACTAGGCCTTCCACTTGCTCCATAAGATCTAGGCTGTCCACTCTATCCTCAAAAACCAACATAGTGTGGTGCACTATGCTGCACTCTAGAAGAAGTAATAGCTATGGATGAGGTCTCCCTACCAAATCCTGATGTCATCGCTCTCTCCTCCACCATGTTGAGCTCAATACATTCAGCCAAACCAATAACTATTGCCAAAGTAGGTGAAGTAGCCTATAACAACATAGAATCACAAACTCTATGTTGCAACTCCCTATCTAGTATCCCATACCAAAACTAGATAGCTTGGCCTTCAATAACTCTTTGAGTAAAAATAATCAGCCATCTTATGCAAGTGTATGCCTTGCATAAGCTCTCTCCAAACTTCCTTTGGAACTCCTGCAAGCTCCTCAACTTGTCTGTCCTATGAGCTGGCCTGTCTCTCACTCGTGATGAACCTCTAATGGTTATTATGGTAGCGCACCATGGACTAAGAAGGCAAGGAACCCCACTCCATCATACTTCTCCAAGGCTAACACTCCAAGACTCAAGACATTGCTCCCTAGAGAACTCCATGAGAGAGATAGTTTCAAATGAAAGGATGTTGAGTACCTCCTCAACCCTTGTTTATATACTTGTGAAATAGTTATGTACCAAAGTTACTAATTACCGCAATAACTCAAGTTACTAGACTAAACGTCAAGTAAAGTCAAAAAGTAGAAGGAATATCCATTCACATAGGCATATTCCACTAGCATGTGATCTTATCTTGACCCAACCACTAAGTCAAGGATTTCTTCACATGGGCTATCCTTGGACTATAGAAGAATCTAAAACTAAAAGTCTTGCAGGCCCAAGAATTCTCAACTCTTTCCTCAAAGCCAAACACCTAGGAATAATACCAAGTCAACACACTAGAATCCAAAATAGTGGTGCTCATCTTTTCTACTTCCTCTAAAGTAAGGTCCACTCTATCTTAGCTATGACTAACTTCAGCTAATCGTGACTAATATAGAACCATCCTTTATCTCTATATAAACAATATCTCTCAAGTACTTGTAATACCAAGCTAAATATCACAATACCACACACATGCACAAATGGGTGTTACATTTACTCCCAGACTAAGTTTTCACTTTGTCCTCAAAGTGAAGGTCTCTCTACCTTCTATGATATATCTTCAACTTATCATGGTTAATCCTATCAAATGTCTTCCTCCCAAATCCTTGAGATCATAGGTGTAATTGCCCCACACCTTCTCCATTATGAAAGGTCCAAATTATTTAGGCAAAAACTTCTTGAATCAAATAGAATCAAACAACATTACCAAATCACCTTCTTTGAAAGGCTCCACCTTCTTCTTGCCTTGGCTCTTGTCATAGCTCTCCTTTTGTTTCCTTTGGGCTTGCTCCACTCAAACCATAGCAACTACTCTTGCCTCTTCCAACTCCATGAGTTCTTCCTTCCTTGACTTCTTTGCATCACCTCCTTGTGCTTTCTTCAATCTCCTATGAATGCTTTGGAAGGTAGGAAAATCAAAGTGAATAGGTAGGGTAGACTCAATACCATATACCAATTGAAATGGAGAATATTTGGTTGAAGTCTTCATGGTTGTCCCATACTCCCACAAAAATGCATGAATCCTCTTGTCCCAATGATGTTTAGCCCCCTCCATTTCTGCATCTTTGGCCAACATCATGCACAATGTCTGATTGGTTCTCTCTGCCAAGCCATTGGAATTTGGCTTATAGGATGTATTTACTCTATGTGTGATAGAGAAATGTTGTAGCATGGCTGTAGTAATGCTTCCTGTAAACTCTCCTCCTTTATTAGAAACCAACTCCAAAGGGCATGCAAATCTAGTGATGATGCATTCATAAAGAAATCTACCAACTTCATCTTCATTCTTGTCCCTCAATGGTCTAGCCTCAACCCACTTGGTAAGGTAATCAGTAACCGCCATAATGTACTAATTTTTTTTTGGGGTTCTATTAAGAGGACCTACAAAATCAATTCCCTACTTCTCAAAAGGTCCTAGGAATGGAATTGATCTAAGTGGTGGAGTGGATGTAGACTTTCTAGCAAAAGCTTGACAAACATGACAAGTTTTGCAATAATCAAGACAATCCTTGAAAATCCCTCTCCAATGGTAACCTGCATCTAGAATCTTGAAAGCAGTCACCTTTCCTTCAAAGTGTCCTCCACACACTAAACCTTCATGAAACTCCTTTATAAGTAGGATAGAATCTTCCTTACCCACTGCTCTTTGAAGTAGACCATCTGCTCCTTGGTGAAAAAGAATATCCTCCACCATTGTGTAAGGTCTAGATCTTGCTGCAAGGGCCTTCCTCTCCCCAAGCATGCATCCCTTCAAGATAGTTACCTCTTGTCACAAAATCCACAATCTCCATGTACTCCATTGGAACCTCTTGAGTGACTGGGATTGTCATGAGCTCCTCATCCGGGAAGGAATCATCCACTAGCTCATCTCCATCATGCTCATAGGCTCTAGATAACAAATCAGCATTTGCATGTTTCTTTCTTGGCCTATCCTCAATGGTGTAGTCATACTCAGACAAGAGTATCATCCACCTTGCAAGTCTCCCTTCAACATTAGGCTTGTTTACAATGTACTTCAAATCCTTGTGATCCGTGACAATGGTGGCTTTCCCTCCAATCAAGTAGTGTCTAAACTTCTTGAGACCAAAGATCACTGCCAATCCTTCTCTCTCCATGACAGAGTTGTTCTTTTAGCTGAAACCATCTGCCTACAAGCATAAGCTATTGGATGATCATGCCCATCTTGGTCTAATTGACTAAGAGTGCATCCTATAGCTACATTAGAAGCATTAGTGTAGAGGATGAAAGGCTTACTCAAATCAGGTTTAGCAAGTATTGGAGCTACAACAAGGGATTGCTTGAGCTCCTCAAAAGCTTTGAGAGCCTCCTTGTCCTCCAAAATCACCATGTAATCTACACCCTTCTTCATGTAGATGGTCAATGCATAAGCCTTGTTGGAAAATGAGAAGATGAACCTCCTATAGTACCCAACCATCCCCAAGAATTGGCATAACTTTGTCAAGCTTGAAGTGAATGGAAGGTCTGAGATTTTCCTCATCTTCTCAGGATCAACTACTATTCCATGCTTGGAGGTGATGTGCCCCAAAAGTAGACCTTCTTCACATCCAAAAATGCACTTCTCTAGGTTGAGTGATGCATTTGCCTCATCCAAGAATTGCAAGACCTTGATTAGGTGCTCAAAGTGCTCCTCCTTGCTCCCATAGACACAAAATTCATCAATGAAGTCTCTCACAAATTTTGCAATGAAAGGTTCACATACCTTGTTCATGAACCATTGGAATGTAGCTGGAGCATTGCAAAGCCCAAAAGGCATGACCTTGAAAGCATAAGTTCCCCAAGGTGTGGTGAACGTGATAAGTTGTTGATGCTCTGGTGCAATCTTGATTTGGTTATATCCACTATAACCATCTCCACAACTATACCTCTCATGACCTACAACCTCTTCCAAGATCTCATCAATGAATGGAAATGGGTAGTAGTCCTTCTTGGTAATAGCATTGAGCTTCTTATAATCCACACATACCCAAAGCTTGCCATTCTTTTTCTTCACAATGATAATTAGAGAAAATCATTCTAAATTCTCTACCTCAAAGATAAATCTAGCCTCCTTGAGCTTATCAATCTCCTCCTTCACAACCAAAGATATTGGTGGGCTAATGCGATGTTGCTTTTAGCAGATTGGTCTTGCATGTGACTCCACCTCTATCTTGTGCTCCTCCAAGGTGGTTTCCTTCAAATCCTTGTAACTAAAAGCAAACACATGGATGAACTTGCGGAAAATCTCCTCAAATCTCACCTTCTCTTCCTTGGAAACATTTTGACCATACTTGATGGTAGATACCTTCTCTCTACCTCCTCAAGTGTCAATGGTGATTTATCTGGGTCCTTCAAAACCTCTGGCTTAGGTGCAAAGTCCATAACACACAAAGGATACACATCAGAATCAGATTCAAATTCATCCTCCTTTGTGGAAGTCTCCTCTTCCATGCTTGTGTCCACACCTGAAGCTCCTTCTTCACACTTTGATTCCCAATAATCAGAAGATGGTGTATCTGGATGTGAAGTGTTGGTGGTGTTAGTCACATGAACTGTGACTCTATGGTTTGATGCCCCAATCCTCAAGTACCCTTTGTGCCATCGACCAGTTGTGCATGCTGCTCTCAACCATGGACTCCCAAGAAGTAAGTCATAGCTTGAATCCTTCAAGACTTAGAAAGTCATGAGATTTTGAACTCCCATAACTGAAACTACCACTTTATCCATCATCCCTATTGGTCAAACTTGTTGCTTGTTTGCAATGCTCACCACAAATGTTGAAGGTCTTGAGGGTATCATACCCAACTTCTTCATCAACCTTTCTAACATGGCATTCACTATTGATCCTCTATCAACAAGTGCATCCTTGTTGTTGTGACCATTCACTCTCATATCAATCTTGGAGGCATATTCACAAGCCTCCCATGGTGCTGGCTTAGCATCCACCACCCCTATTGATACTAGAGCTTTTGCCTTCTTCTTCCTCTTGCTCCTTGTAGAACTCAAACCACCTCTAAGTTCTTTTCTCAAGGTAGGGTTCAAAGCAATCAATTGGCCTACTGTGATGTTAACCTTTGTGGCTACCAACATCCTCCAACACATTGTAGTTCCACTGTTGCTTTGAAATCAAGAAATCCTCCATCCTCAACTTCTTCCTTGGAGTCCTTGTTGTTGATGGTGTTGAGGTGCAAGTGCTCCTAGTAGACATAGGAGTATCCTTGCTTGGAGTAAATCCTTGAGAAAAGTGAACATCCTCTGCAAAATGAGCTCTCTTCTTCTCTTGTGCCAAAAGCTCCAAATTTAGACCCTTGGAGTTTGAGCACTCTTCCTTCTCATACTTGCTCTCAAACACATCTATGGATGCTATGATCTTACCTTTGTTTGGATTAGGAGCCACTTGGGTTTCACTACCTCCTTCTTTCCCTCTATTGGCTCCCTCATAACCCCTTCCTCCATGGTAAGTGGAATTTGGGCAATTCCTTTGGATATGGTCTCTTCCTCCACAACCAAAACAATTTTTATCATTGAAATTGTTGGCTGGTTGGCCTCCTCTATATGGATATTTTCCATAACTCCTAGGCCCTCTCCATACATTCTAATCCACTTCTCTCTTCTCCTATAGTTGCACCACATTGATCTTGAGATTCTCAAGCTGTTCTGTGATGGTTTGAAGTGGATCCTTTGGTGGAGGTGCAAGAACTGGAGAAACTACTACTTGTGGTGCAACCCTTGCCACCAAAGTATCAGAAATTCCACCATAATTTTAACCTTGAGGAGGATGAACAACCTTCTTCACCACCAAATCACTCATCCTCTTCCAAACTCTCCTCCATACGAATTGTAATCTTGATAGCTTCAACCTTGGAAGAAGGTTTCTCATATCTCACCTTGCTTCTAATTTGTGGTCTCAACCCTCCTACAAACTTCTTGGTGAGCATGGCCCCTATGGCAATCATAGTAGTTTCCACATCATCCCCACCCTTCCTCAACACTATGCAAAATCTGGACTCTAACTTTTCCACTCTTTCCACATAAACTCTTACTTTCTCTCCATCTCCTTGTTTGAGAAAGGTATACTCACTCATCAATCTCTCATAACTCTCATTTGGGAGAAATTTCTCAATGAGTGTTGAAGTCAAACTCTCCCAAGACTCTTCTTTCCCATCTCTCCTCTCTCTTTTGGTATTTTGACTCATACCATGAAAGTACTGCATCCTCAAAGAAATCTGGTAATAATGAGGCCCACTCATTCTTCCTCCTCTCATTTTTTCCTATGCAAGCTCTCTTGGAGTCTCTCACAAAGGCCTCCACATCTTCTCCATCCTTGCCAAAGAAAACCGGAAGTTTTCACATCTTAACCCCTCACTATCTTTCTTTTCTCTCAATTTTTTTCTCTTTTCTTTCTCTCACTCTATAGCTAATAGAGTATGTAAATGACTAACACCATTTGAGAATAATCCACTCTAGGGAACAAGAAAGTTTTAGGCTGCTTCAAGATTTCTATAGCAACATCAAATCCTAGAGTGCATATTAATCTAACTCTCATGGATAGTTTATCCATAAGTTGAAAGATTATCTCCATCACTAATCTTGAGAACTAGCTGATGAAGGTGGTATTATTTCTGTAGTTGGACTAAGACTCTCTCTAAGATCCTTCACCAAAGTCTCCAAAAGTTCTTTTACTCTACTACACTCATGTCCTTTTGGAAATCCTTCCACTCCACAAACCTCACACAACTCCTTGGTCTTAGATCTTCTCCCTCCAAATCTTGGTGAAGAAGGTCCAACATGCAAACCCAAGTCAAGTAAGCCTTTCCTTTCCCTCAATATTTTTCTCTCAAAGGTCAATGGATATGAATTTGCCTTATGTCCTTTCTCTCCACATAGAAAGCACTTAGACTCACTCTTTCCTCCAAGTGGCATAGGTTTTTGGATCCTCTCAACACTCTCTTCAAATTCTATTAACACTCTCTTTTCCTCAAATCTACCCTTACAATCAACTCAAACCCTTTGGGAAACTTGTATAGTCTTAATTTACACTCTTGATGACACTCCATGTTCCCAAGATGAATCTAAACACTCAAACATGCTTCTCGTTGCTCTCAAACTCCTCATGCATGAGATCCAACTTTGCAGAATTGACCCTACCTAACAATTTCACTCAAATCTCTCAACTTGTACGTGATAGTCCTCTGAAATCTTTCAGACTTGATCACAACTCTAGGGCATCCCTCCTTGGAAAATTTCAGATCTTTTCATTCAGCCATTTGGCCTAGACACCTTTCTATTCAGCACACATATTTCAGATTTGGTCTGAAAACCACCCCCCTCACTTCATAAACTCATAACTCCCTAGTCAACAATGATCTCTCTATAATTTTTGTGTTAAAAGGTAGTATGTAATGTACTGAATTTTCTTACAAAGTTTCACAACAATACACTGAAAATTGAAGAAATGGAAAACTCTGTACAATTTTCCAGAGAGCATGCACTTGTGGGAGCAATTTACCCTATCAACTTTCATAAATTCTAGCCCAATGCACATAATAGCACTCACAATATTTCTAAGTGTTCTAGCTGAAGTAAAACCCAAGCTATCATGTGTAGAAATTTCAAGTTCAGATCTCAAACTTGAGATTTTGCCCAAAATCACCTTAATCCCCAAAATCTGCAATCCACCTCATACAATCTCTCCAAATCCTCTCATGTGTATAAAATGTACAAAATCACTTCAAAGACATCATAAGGAACTACAGGGTATACAAATGGATCTTGGTTCTCTAACATGAGTTCAGCCATCTCCTCTCCTAATGTTCTCTCCAAGTGAGCTCTCATAGCCTCCTTTTGCCTAATGTAAAATTGAACGCGGAACATTATCTTGCCTTCTAGAGAGGTCTTGGCAACGGAATCAAAAATGTGAGCCGGCATGTCTCTCACTCAAGATAAACCTCTGATGGTTATTATGGTAGCGCACCATGGAGTAAG
Source organism: Lunularia cruciata (assembly GCA_948567375.1). Lineage (NCBI taxonomy): Eukaryota > Viridiplantae > Streptophyta > Marchantiopsida > Lunulariales > Lunulariaceae > Lunularia > Lunularia cruciata. Next base: position 14,079,980 of record OX419760.1, read on the forward strand.
AAGTCAAAGAACTCCAACTCCATCATACTCCTCCAAGGCTAACACTCCAAGACTCAAGACATTGCTCACTAGAGAACTCCATGAGAGACATAGTTGCAAATGAAAGGATGTTGAGTACATCTTCAACCACCCTTGTTTATATACTTGTGAAATAGTTATGTACCAAAGTTACTAATTACCGCAATAACTCAAGTTACTAGACTAAACGTCAAGTAAAGTCAAAAAGTAGAAGGAATATCCATTCACATGGGCATATTCCACTAGCATGTGATCTTATCTTGACCCAACCACTAAGTCAAAGATTCCTTCACATAGACTATCCTTGGACTATAGAAGAATCCAAAACAAAAAGGCTTGCGGGCCCAAGTGTTCTCAACTCTTTCCTCAAAGCCAAACACCTAGGAATAATACCAAGTCAACACACTAGAATCCAAAATAGTGGTGCTCATCTTTTCCACTTCCTCTAAAGTAAGTTCCACTCTATCTTAGCTATGACTAACTTTAGCTAATCATGACTAATGTAGAACCATCCTTTATCTATATAAATAATATCTCTCAAGTACTCATAATACCAAGTTAAATATCACAATACCACACACATGCACAAATGGGTGTTACAGCTCCATAACTCTAAATATCTATTGTTGTGCACTAATGTATTAACAAAAACACCACCATAATTTGAGACTATGCTTGCCGTCGCTTAGTGATAAGAGTGTTAGCACACCAAGTGGGAGATCTCATTCCTAGAGTTTCAAGAGATGAGGTATGTTTGGAGTAGATATCTACCAAAACTCTTTTCAAATATATTAATGGGGTTACCTTCCCAAGGTGTGGCCATCCAATTTTTATCCATGTTGCCTTTTTGAGTAACATTTATTTCATTTTGGCACACTTAAACATCCATAAGTGCATGCATGATTTTTATAAATGAATGCAACTTGCAATCATCCATTCTTGCCCTTTAGACAGTTCACTTATTAGCTCATCATTGGATTATAGAGTGCATTAAAAATACTTATGAATTTTGTTACTTATCCTACACACATATGTGGAATTTATTTCTAAAAGGAATCTATCCTTATATATACATAAGAGGAGTATTCCTCCCTCAATTCCTTCTTGCTTACCTTCCTTATGCTCTCTCTCTCTCTCTCTCTCTCTCTCTCTCTCTCTCTCTCTCTCTCTCTCTCTCTCTCTCTCTCTCTCTCTCTCTCTCTCTCTCTCTCTCTCTCTATACATAAGAGGAGTATTCCTCCCTCAATTCCTTCTTGCTTACCTTCCTTATGCTCTCTCTCTCTCTCTCTCTCTCTCTCTCTCTCTCTCTCTCTCTCTCATGGTCTGTTATGAATGGTCTTGGAGTGTTGGTCCACTCCTTGTGTTCTTTGATAGTTCCCACAAAGAGGTAAAATAAGATATAATAAAAACGGTGATATTTTGATAGTTCCTTTCATTTTAGTCATCTTTTACTAATATCCTTGAGGGAATGATATGTTCTTACCAATTTTACTATAACTACATGGAGTCTAGGCTGTCACAATATCTCGGAAGAGTAAGTGAAGATTCATCATTGACCATTGATCTAAAAAAATTTGTTGAAGGAAAAAGCAACTTGTCATCCATATAAAAGGTTTTTTGACCTTCTACCCTAGTTTCCAAGATAGATACTTTTGCATAGAATCTACAAAAGTGATTAAAAAAACCTTACATTGATTGCTATTTAACAAATCATATGAATGGTCTTGTATGAAATTATCTTTAGTTATTTACCTTGTATAATAATAAAACATGAAAGAAGATCTTTATAATTTTGGGGTACTTGTAACTCCTGATTAAAAAAAAGAGTGTTAGAAACAAATGAAATAGGATGTTTTTGTTAGAACATAGCTAGATCAAATTGTCATATTCTAAACCAGACTAGAAAATTATTTTGAAGGGAAAAGTGAAAGAAAATCCACACATCATCAAAAAAATAAAGAAGAAATCACTATATTTCTAAAATACAACATGTAAACTCTTGATTGAAGCATAAATAGGCCCCAAAAAATAATCCATTACATTATATTCAATCAAAAATTCAAGTTTATCCTAAAAGATGGTTGTGGAAGAATTTGGAAAGTTTTATCGTCCAATAGGTTTGGTTATCCATGAGATGAAATAATTTTTCTATTTTCTAGATATATCAAAATTATAGGTCCACTTTAAAGTGACTACTCTAAAATCATATACATAGATCAAACTCTCAAATAAGGAAGATAATCATTTTGATGCTTTCTATCTAGTTCAAGGACTTAAAAGAGATGTTATTACAATTGTTTTCAAACACTTTCATGCAAATCAAATCTCTTTGTAGTAGATTTTATTTCCAATAAATTCATCAATTTAAAGTAAAGAAAATTTTTATTCTTTTCTATATTTTCTTGTTTTGGACCAAGATATCATGAACCATTTTGTTCATACCACATAAGCTTATAGTAGTAGAAAAAATACCAAAATATAAACAAGTTTTTGTGGAAGATACCCATTGTGAGTTACATAAAGGTGCACAATCTATGCAATTATTATTGAAGCAATTTAATAGGCCTCATTCTAAAATTATTAGAAACTTCTAAAAGATATTCCAAAAGAATCTAAAATGTGTTTTAAACAAATTATTGGAATGTTCTTATAGTCCTTCTTTGGATCATATGATATCAAAAGATATTCAATAACCTCCTTATACACTTGGGCAACAATGTATGGAGTATATTTACTATGAAATTAACTTGGGAAAGAAGCTAATTGCTAGCTTCTATAAGAAGGTAATCTTCTATATATTTCAAGTATGAATGACAAGCTCTTAAGCCTTTCCAATATTAAGAGTATATTGCTTTTAGTTATAATCTTCTATCCTTGCTACTTGCTCTCTTGTATTTTGATATTCTATACTTTAAGGCACCTTGTACTTGCTTGTATAATTTTGAAGTACTTATGTTTCACAAGATACTTATCTACTTAGAGATTGTATGTAGACTTGATTATTATTTGGTTGTGAAAACTGATTTAAAATAGAAATTACTTAAGATGACTCTTACATTGGAAACTGAATCAAACAAAAATAAATTCTAGGATCTAGGACCATTCTAAGTAAATTTATGCTTCAATGGCATGCAATGGATGTGTGAGTTGAGTAGATTTGTAGGTCAGTTCTTGAAACACATTGTGGTGCATATTTTTTCAAAAATTGAAATTTTGCTTTGTCTTCCTTCTTTTTGATGAAGATGGTGCAAGTTATTTTTATGTTTATGGAAGATATCCCTTCTATTGATATTCTTCAAAGTTCATATATAGACATGTTTGGATACAAAGAAGACATCCACAATAATTTTTTCAATAAAAAGGAATGGGTACAAAGAATTAGAGTCCAAGAGGGATTGTAACTAAAGAAAAAAAAGTACAAAGAATCTTCAAAGTTCTTCAAAATCAAGGGCAATATGCCAATTTGAATGGACCATCACCTAGATAAAAAAAAAAAAACCATTGGTGCACATCAAAGGGATTCTCAAGCAAGTACAATGATAGCTCAACCACTAAGGACTATTACCAAGAAGCCTTTGACTATAAAACTAAGTGCCAACCAAGTATCTCACCCCTTATTAGGAATTTTCAAGACCCCTCCAAAGAGCACATGAATGCACTTTGTAGCACCCACAATAAAAAATAGTTTTAGCAAGAATGGAAATGAGGAGTCCTTAAGGTGGTCCTTTTCCCCAAGGAATAAACAAGTGTGCACTTAGAGCAAGGAGTGATATACTCCAAGACAAAAATCTAATCTTCTTGCTATGGAATTTGGAGCTAAATTCACTTACCATCATTTCTTGAGGAATAGATTAGTATGCAAAGAGAGCAAGATATATCCCAATGCAAAGAGATAAGTGGTCAAAGAGAGAAATGTTTACTCCAATGCAAAGAGATAATTGGCAAAGGGAGCAGGATTTATTCCAGTGCAAACATCTTACATTCTTGCTTTAGAATAAGGAGCTAGGTTAACCTACCATCATTATGGAAATAGGAGTTAGAAAATGAGAGCAACAAGAGATCTTTGAAGAAACCCTTATAGTTGGGGAGAAGAACATTGAAGAATAGTTTTAGGAGGTGACATAACTCTCTCTAGAGCTATTAAACTATATACTAAGTTCAGGGATTGGAGGAAGAATTCAATACAAAGATCATTGACTCCTTTGTAGAAAAGAAATCCAATAGTAACAATTGAAAGTTAGCAACTTATAAATATCTTGCTAGATGATTTGTGATCCATGATCAAGGGGCTTGAAGAGGACGGAGTAGCTAACTACCTTACCTCATTCATAATCAATTTTAACATGGGGTTGAATCTACTATGGGAGGATGAGTAGAAGAGATTACCCTATCACTTTTATTTGGAGGAGTACTTTGCAGCTCAACTCAAAGAAAAAGCAACAATCAAGTCACGTTTAAATCTGGATGTCAAATTTGCCAAGTATAGTAGATTTGTAGAAGTTAAAGAGATAATGATTGTCACATTGACGATAGAGACAGCTTCATAAAGCCAAACTCCAATGAAGGCATCCAATAAGGTAAGGAAGAATCCCCGAGTAGTAGACCTTTCTTCATGCAAAGATGAAAAAGAAGTCAAAAAATAAGTTGAGGAAGAAGAAGATGAGAAGTAGCTCATCTTGCAATAGACAAAATCAGATTAAAGAGAAAATGTAGAGGATTATGCAGATATGGAGAACCATGAGGTTAAGAGACCAAATTACTCATTAGCTATCAAGTATAAGACCTTCACATAAGACATCCAAAGATTGTAGGAAGAATAAAGTGCTCTTTTCATTGAAGGACAATAGAAGCAGCAAGGGTAAAAAGAAAAGCTATAGAAGAAGGATGCAAAGAGTGTAGGCATCCAAGGTAAGTTGGATAGTGAGAAGGTGAAGATAGTCATTTTGGGATTAAAGATTGCAATGTATAGAAAGTAAATAGTAATTCAAATCAAGGCAATACAAGAATAACACAAGAAGGAGAAGGAGGAAAGGCCAGTTGTCTGGCAAAACATCATTCAAGAAGTCATAACCAACATAAGTGTGCTAGCAACCAACTCCAAAGAGAAGAAGATGAAGGTTATTAAGGAGTTAGAAGGTCTTTAGGATAAGTTCATAGAAACCAAGAAAGAGGTAGTGGTAGGTAGGATGACCAAGGCCAAGCTTCATGAGCTGAAGCTCCATGTCAAAACTCTAAATGCTCAAGTTTATGAAGATCAAAAAATAGACCAATTGTCTTTGAGATTGAGGAAGCACAAAGATATGAAGTTTCAAGAAACTTGTGACACCATAGTATTAGAGATTTCATATTACAAGGAGAGAATTGAATACTCCTTAGGAAAGTGAAGGATGAAGGTAGTTTCTTCACAGTAATTTTGGACTAAAGAACCTTCATTGAATAAGTTCTTCATAGTTGTAGGATATTCAAAGTAGGATAAATATGTACAAACAAACACAAGTACATTTTCTTTGGAAAAGTGTTAACACTTTCCCAAGACACATGTTAGTGAGTTAGTATTGTATAGATCAGCAATCTATGATAAGAAAATGATGATGTAAATCTCTAATGTATAATGTTAATGCAATGAAGTGAAATCTCAATAGATCTTTGCATTTCCTTAGCTATCAATGTTTTTTAGTTAGGAAAAATAGGTATTATTTAATGCTTTCTATCAATTGTAAATATTCATTAGTCCTTTGAAAAAAATTAAGCATAAGGGCCAAAAGCTCTACGTCACTTTTGCTTAATTCTGAGTATTAGTCATATGCCTTTGTTCAGTGATTGTAAGGAATCTTTGTAGTAGGAACTTGAGTGACTAAGTGTGTGTGATTTCTAGTACTTGTGGCTAGGGTCTAGGATCCTTCCTAGTGTTGAAGTAGTGAAGTAATACCTTGATAGGTCTTAAGTTAGCTATAGTGTTGAAAGTCCCAAAGAAGCAAAGACAAAGAATAACTACCAATGCAAGGTGCCTTTGCAATCATGCCTTCTAAGAAAGGTAGAACATATTCTTGTCTATTTGATGTCTATGTAGTAGAATAGCTCCTTTGGAGTTGATTAAATCATCACCTTCAAGAAATAGTTAGAACTTAACTTAAGTAAGAGTCATTTCATAAGTTTTCTATTTTTTATATTCTACCACAACGCGCAATGATATCTTCTTCTAGGAATGGTTCCTACCCAAGAGGTTAAATAGGTAATAATAAAGAACTACAATAGTGACCATTCTCTTTAAATATAGCCATTTCTAACTGATATGTCCATGGACCCATTCCTTGCTATTATATTACAAATTGGATGACATTAGGTTTTCACACATATTTAGTAATAAATAGAACAAAAGAAAGGTTGGATATATCCTAATTAACTTTTCTAGTGTTTATTTTGCCTTCCTTTGTAAAGAAAAAACTTAGTGCACCTACTTGTAAAAGAAATTTGTTACTTTGACATTATATCAAACATTAGAAAAATTATGAGGTGGAACAATCTCTAATCTCTTGAGTACTCCAAAAAGTAAGTTATGGGGAGAAGATAGTTTGCATGAATTTAATATTGACTTTTAAAGTAATTTTTACCTAATTTATTTTATGTGTAGAATCCTAATTCCATTTAGAGAAATCATTTTGTATAGGTGTGTGAAAGGCTATTGTCGTGCTCTTTGCTATAGGTCAATAGTGGAACCTTGACTTGGTTGGCTCATTTGTCCTTCTTACACATCTTTTTAGCCACTTTTGTTTCTATATGAAGACCTATTATTATACTAGACTGAAATTATTATGAAGATATGGATTAAAAAAACTATGTTGAATTATAAATATGTATATATATATATATATATATATACATAAAAGTTTTTTAATAAATAAAATTCAATCTTAGAGCTAACAATGATATTAACATTATGTAGACTTAAATCAAAATCTTAGTTGTATATAGAGAAGTTAATCTCTTCTCATCGAGTAACTTACTAAATTTATCATATTATTCTTATGACTCTCTTTACACTTTAAGTGGTTTTCTATTTAGACCAAAGTTCATGATAAATATAGATAGATCAAAGAAAATTGTTGTATCAACAATTTTCTACACAATATCACTCTAAAATTATCAAAATTATAAGGGTAAAATATCGTCCCAAATTTAGTGGAAAGGAGATTGTCTATGTCTTCTCATCCTATCGTTTGAAGTTGTAGACATGACTGTCTAAGATGAATAAAAAAAGTGGATGAAACAAAGCACTTGTGTTAACCAATTCCATATTTATTTCTTAGTTGTTCTAGATTAAAGTAAAATAAATTCAAGTTACGATCTTATTTGAGAAAAGAGGAAAAAGTTTTAAAATATATATTTATGAGCAAAAATGAAAGAAATCTACTAAAATCTTCATAATATAACGTTAAACATACTTATTTTCAATCAACCTTAAAGATAAAAAAAAATGAAAGGTGATATATTTATGGAGTGCTGTTATAATTCTTACTTTCAATCTGAAATTTAATCCAAGATGCTTAAGTCTATTAATTAACATAGTTGAGATTTTTAGTGATATAAATCAAGAAATATATAATCTCCTTGTAATTGCAAATCTTTATGAGTTGAAAAGGAAAAATTACTAGTTCTAAATTCAATATCACTATAATTATATTTATTTAATATTTTGGAATGAATCTATATTTATATCAATATTTTAAATCCATATAATATAAATATTTCTTATTTTATAACATCATATGACTTATTTAAAATCAGTAATATGCCACCGTCTACTCTATTTTGGTTATTAGTATAAAATAATAGATTGCAAGAATTTTTCAACTAAAAAAAAATATCAACTAAGTGGGGAAGTAGGCCAATAGACTTTGCTAAATTCTCAGTTTTGGCATTGGCTATAACGCAAGGAAAAATTGATAGAACACGAACATACCGGAGTGGAGTAGCAGCTGAAGTCTCTATCTTGTTGACTTGCTCAATGCCTTTGCTAAGTTATCTTTGTTTTGATAAACTTCTTTTGATATAAATTTTTTTATTCGTATTATATTATATTATATGAGTTGCAATTTTTTTATCTTACTAATGAATCTTTCTTATATGTATTTAGCTTTTACTCGAATTTGCCAAAAGTATTATGAGCTTGAGTGCATGTCAACACTTTGCAAAACCTACCTCGGATAAATTCCAGAGGATTAGTATATGGCCAAACTTTGCAACCTAAAATATACAAATATATTCTTTAAATATTACTCATTTATATAAGGTGTTATTATTTGTATCATTCCTTTGCAACAAGGTAAGTAATCCTTTCTATCAAATAATTGCTTATCCTTACCTATAGTATGTTAATATTAATATGCTATACCTGAAGTTTGGTGATTAGCAGGTAGCAAAGTGTGAAGTCACAAGTACAGATTATAAACGAAGGAATTGAAACAAATCAGCTATTGATTTGATAGGAGAAATTAGTTGCACTACGTTTGTTTGAAGCGAGGAATTTTAGATGTTGACTAGGAAGGGTGTTGACACCCCATTTGTTAGGTTCACAACCCCATGTTGGAGCAATTCTCCTTTACAATCCCAAGGAACTGTTAGATTGGGCAACCTGTCAACTCAAAGGATTCTCAACTCTAGCGGACACAGCCTGTCCTCCAACCCATCTGCCTGCCTGCCATTTTAGTGAGGACTAACATTCTTAGAGTTGAATTGATCGTGACGATGAAATTTGAATGCGTGAAGGATGGGAAGACCCTCATCAAAGAGAGGGAAAAAAAGAAGATAAAATGGGGCTAGGCCCAAATAAGAACGAAGAGTTTGTAGAAGAATGAGCCCGAAGCATAAAGGAAATTGGTCTTGCCGGCTTTGAGGAGTGGTGGAAACTGACCAGAATATACCTCGTACTAAAGTCTTTTCACATGCCTCCTTTTCAGGAGCTTTCACATTTATGATGTATGTTGGCGTTGAGGAGCTGCGGGAGAGTGTGGAGAAGGGAGAGACGTGAGACAATTTTGATAATTTCCGAGAGCTCTCTAGCATATAACATTCGAGTGAATATAAGATTCTCTTCGTTTTTCAATTTTGGTTCCATTGGCACCTAGATTGAAGACTATGGAGAATGGAGTAGAAAGTTATGAAGATTTTTAGCTTTTTTAGGGTTGAGAGTGATGGACTGGGAATTTTCATTTCCAATCTCTCTGTTTTCATGATTAAGTTCCATGGGAATTTAATTTGAAAATTTTGGAGATGGAAATTGAAAGTTATGAGAGTTTATAGATTTTAGGGTTTGGAGAGATTATTTTCTTATGTGAGTTTGGATGTGAGAGGTTATGGTTTTGCAGATATGGAGAGATATGGAGAGGAGTATCATGTGTTACTATCACTATTCTTGTGCTAGCCATGGCTACACCTTCCCATGTGGGGTCGCCTAGAGCGGGTCGGGATACACCATGCCCGGTGTGTCATCGACGCTTTACCTCGCAAGGGGTAAAGACCCATGTGGGAAGGATGCACAAGGACTATGATTGGACCACTTGGGATGCCCAGGTGAGACGAGCAACCACATCGATAGCAATGACACTCGGGATTATGCACGCTTCTTCTATACCTTTGTTGATCGTTCCACAGATACAGATCGAGTCGTGGGAGTGGTTAGCTTCTCATGCGGGTTGCATTTTAGGGTTATTTGAGACTAGTTTTCCATGTCCACATCTATTCCATAGGCTACCCCGCACACTCCATGATGAGGCTAGATAGAATTTTTGCCTACCACTGGATCGTTTGGCACGTGATCCCTTGGAAGAGTTAGCATGGTTCCTATTCCTCCTACTCCCTCGATGGTGTCTTCGTTATGCTAGAGGAGGACGTGCGGGGCATAGAGAGGTGGCAGCTAGATTTTGTTGATTCCGAGCGGGGGATTGGGCAGCCCTTTAGGAGGAGGCTGTTAGGGTTACACGACTTAGGAGACAAGCATTGCCACAGGATACCACAGATTCCACTTGATTACGACGATGTAGGACATTGGGTCAGGCGGGAGAGTTTAGTAGAGCAGCACAAGCGCTACACCCTTTGTCTATAGCGAGTCCTACTGATGAGACCATCTTTGCCCTACGCTCATTGCATCCTATAACAGTAGAGTGACTTCCACTAGAGGTCTTAGATTATCAGCCTGAGCAGCCTTTATGTCTTGATAGGTCACTATTTGCACAAGTATTGTGCACTGCCCCTCACCTTTCCTCAGGAGGCTTGTCAAGGATGGTTTATAAACACCTTAGAGATTGCTTCCAAGCAGATAATCCTTCTAGTGGTTTTATCGAGTTGTTTCAGGTGGCTGTAGTAGTAGCGAGAGGAGACATTCCTATGTCTGTTAGTCGGGTGTTAGGTGCTAGTCAACTTCTCGCAATCGAGAAGGACACGTGAGGCATTAGACCGATTGCTATTGGAGAGAGCTTTTTGCGTTTGGTCAGTCGTACCATTGTCCTTTAGCATCGTTCTCACTTTCAATAGCACCTTAGTCCACATCAGTTTGGAGTAGCTACACCTGGAGGATGTGATGCTATATCTCTAGGCATTAGAGCACTCCTAGATATCCAACCGGAGTGGTTTGTCCTATAGGTAGATGTTGAGAATGCTTTTAATAGTGTCTCACATGCATCCATCTTTAGAGAGCTTAGGGAGGCTGGTGGATCCTTTTAAACCCTAAACCCTTGGCGAGTCTCATTCCTTTTGTGCGGTCTTTTTATGGCTCTCTTGCTTCCCTTTACTACCAGCATGGTGGTTCACAGGAGGGAGTCACCATCTTGGAGTCAGTTGTTGGTACACGTCAGGGGGATCCGTTAGGGGGGGCCTTATTTGCCATGGCTCACTTTAGAGCTCTTCTATCTACTACTTTGGCCATGCCAGGTTGTGTATTTCCCTCCTTGGCAGATGATACACACATCGTAGGCCCTGTAGATCAGATTAGGCAGGCCTTTGACTACTTGACTACCGAGCTACATCTAGTAGGATTGAGAGTCAAGGTGTCAAAGTGTAGGGCATGGTCCTCTTTAGGTATCACTCCCCACCTTGAGCTTCCAGAGGGGTGTATCACATCCACAAATGGACTTCGTGTTCTTGGAGTGCCAGTAGGATTGGAGGATTTTGTCACACGCTTCTTGGACGTTGCCCTTGCAGAGGATGTTCTCCATGTGGATGACCTTCCATTACTAGGAGATCCACAGGTGGCATTTGGTATACTCTCGTCCAATATTGCTCGTCGATCATCCTACCTCATCTGTACAGTTCCTCCCTCACCGTCCTTCCTATCACGTCAGAGAGCATTTGATAGGAGGATTATGGGAGTCTCTGGTGATATTATTGGACCAAGGACTTTTGAGTGTGTGATAGGGGATTTGGCATGTAGACAGACGGCTCTACCAATCTCATGTGGTGGGTTTGGCTTGCTTTCTATGGAGGAGATGGCACCTATAGTGTTTTTGGGTAGTTGGGCTCTCTTGGCACCCCTACTTTCCTCTCATTTTGTGGTTGATGATAGCCCGGTTTTGGAGACTTATGTGACAAAGATGGAGGGAGGATCCTTTCCTCTCCAGGTGTTATTGCAGCAGACAAGAGTAGTCTATCCCCACGAGCACGAGAGGGTTTTTTACCGTTTGCTTCACTATCGTCAGATTGGACTAGAGGTCTATAGTCTTCCTTGATGGAGTGACAGTGTGAGCATACGCTACATTCTCTCTTAGTTGACTCGTCCATTCCTCAGGCTACTAGAGCACATCTAGCTCTTGCTCCGACAAGGGTGCAGGCTCGTGGATCCTAGCTCAACCATGCATTAGGGCTTTCCGACTTGCACCGGCTACTTTCTCTACAGCGATGAGGTTTTGCCTAGGTTTGGTCCACTCCTTTGCATCTTCACTACTCACTTGTGAGTGTGGTTCTACACTAGATGCAGCGGTGGTCCACATGACACAGTGTCCTTTTAGAGGATAGAGGATAGCTACCCATGATGCCATTAGAGACATAGTGTTTGCTATGGCACGAGAGAGTGGATACTTGGCTTGGAGGGAGCATTCGTATGCGTTGCAGACAACACGTGTCAAGGCAGACTTATACTTGGTCCAAGATGATCAAGTGATAGTAGCGGATGTCATGGTCACGGACCCTACGCAGGATATAGTTTTGGAGGGAGTGATTACCCATCTCCCTGGATGGGCGGCGAGTGCAGCAGCAGGTCGCAAGGTCTCCAAGTATAGGGGCATGCAGCGAGGTCACCTCTTTGTTCCTCTAGCCTTGGAGTTATATGGAGCGATGGACACAGCATTTGACACATTTGTCAAGGAGTGCACGAGAGCTTATCGTGTTCGGCGTAAGGGGGTACCACTCTCACTCTCATACTTTGTAGCATATTTTAGATAGTGTGTGTCCATTGCTCTACAGAGGGCAATGGCTGGTGCAATCCATAGGAGAGCAATCACATTAGGTGATGTTTCTTCAAATGCTCTAGTTGTGTGTAGACCGTATGACTTGCATAGCTCGGATATCTTAGGTGCGGTAGGGCAGATTCTCATACACACTCTATTGGAGCTTAGCCCCATGTTACCTTTTTTGTCTCTCTCTTGTACGGCTTGATGGGGTCTTCCCATCCTTCATTTTTCCTACGCGGTCCCCTTTTATCTTTTCAGCAGCTTGATGGTGACTTCCCATCTTTCTTGTGTTCTATGAGGTCGGCCTTTCTTGAGTCTCTTTTCAGCAGTCATGATTAACCGAATCCTGTGGACAAAGTGCAAGCTGCTATTCAAAAGCACTCATTAGCTCATCGATATACAGCAAACCGTTACGCAACGAAGTGTCAAAAAATCAGACTGCAATATTGCGAGGGGGTGTCAAGTTAGCAAATGGAATGTCAACCTAGACACTCCTTGGATTAAAGCTAAGGGATATCCTTGCTTTAGATGAGGTGAATAATATAAGTAACTAGACTATAGACTTCACTAATTACTTAAATTATTGTTGTCCTCACGTTGCTTTAATGTCAAAGAATCTAGTTGATAATAAATAATTTAATATTCAACAAAGTCTCCATGTTTGCTCGTTTTCTTTGCTAATATTTATTGCTAATTTCATTTTGTTTCACCTAATATAATATTTGCCTTGAACTTGATCGCAAATCAGGTAAACTAATATTGCCACTCTTTCTCAATCATTCTCTAGATGAACATGAAAGTTATTAATTTATTAAATAACTTAAAATTTTAATTAATAAAATTATTTGAATTACTAATTCAAAAAATAAACCTTATAGATTATGGAAATTATGGCTATCTTAAGTATTCTAGTATCATTGTAGTTAGAAATTAAAGAAGTGGGTTTTATAAAAACTCTCTTATACATTCAGGAATATAAGTATATGACCAAAAATAGTATTTTTCCATAGTAACAACTCAATATCTCTTTTTCTTACATAGGTCTTTAAAAAATAATTCTTCTGTTTTAATAATGTTTTAAATAGATAATTTGTAGATAGTAATTTTAACTTCTCTTCTCCATTTTTGCCATAGTCTTTAAATTTTATTTTCTTATTGAAAATTTTTATTTTCTTATTAGTGATTTTATTTTGTTATTTTATTTTATTAATAAAGATGTGAAATTACTATAATTTGTTGTTAAGCATAAATTAATATGCCTATATGTTCATGAGATATAGGAGGCTTTTTGATTGCATTCAAAACATAGTGTGTTAATTGAATTAATAAAGATTAATATTTTGATAAATATAAGAAGATTTTTCAAGACCACTAAGATGATTAAATCTATGACTTTCAAATGCATTTATAATTTTAGGTATCAATATTGTAAATAAAAGGATTTCTACAGGAGATGGGACCACTAGTATTTGTCTTTCAATAGTACTCTAGAAAGAGAGAGAGATATATATAGAGTATTGAAATTATATGTTTATTATTAAGAAGTTATTTATTAAATATTTTATTAATACGTTATTCATAAATATTTTTATTTTTATATTAATATTAATATTGGAACAGATGCTGTCAAGATTTACATGTAATTTAATGAAATTTTTAGTGGTTAATATAATTTTTTTTGCATTCTCGAGAAAACTACTACAACTACCTAGACATGTTGAAATTTGAGTTAAAAGTCTTATTTGAATGGAGAGAGATGTGACTTGTAAAGTGAATAATCCCTTATTTTTGGATTGAAATATATCACACACACATATATTGCAAGGATAAAACCAGGGAATAAATACAAATTTGTATTTGTACTTATATAAATACAAATTAGTATTTAGTTTATTTGTATTGGTACAAAATTTTAGTTTTGAAGACACCAAAATAAATTAGTGATTTAGGACCTCAATTGGTGATGAGCATTCAAGATAGGCCATGAAGAGAAAGCTTATAGCTAAGTACAATTGAGCTAATTGTAGAGCAATCACGTCCTTAGTTGTAGGACACACCTAGATCATTTTGCTAAGTTGGTCTACAAAGACTACAATGAAGTCAAATCTTGGGCAATTCACAAGGGAGGCCTTACAAGGAGATGTCTTATGAGGAAGTATCTCATTTTTATGATTTACTCTCTTTTTTGGTGGTAATCTTGAAAGTAAATCATCAAGAAAGACATCTTGTAACTCATAAACCACATCTTTCAAATTCTCACAAATGTGTCTCTCAAGTGCACTCTAGAATTCTCTTATTAGACCCATAAAACATCTATTTATCTTACCAATAGCTATTGTTTCTAGAGACATGGAGAGGCAATCGTTGCCTTCGTAAACTTTCTCTATCTCCAATGATCTTCTATTGGCTAGTTCTCACTATTTTCTTTTTCTAATCTATCATGGGGTTGTAGTGCTCCATCCATGGCATGCCTAGATCACATCATAACAAGCTAACCATATCACTTGCCACTCAATATTTTCTTGATATTCCCCTATAAAGAATGTTACCTTTCTAGGTGATGTCACAATCCTCTTTGTCTAACCATTATGTAACTCTACTTTTTTTCATTCTCATCCTTCTCTAGTTCCATCCCCAACCTTATTGCAACACAACAAGACAAGAAATTCTATATTGCTTTAGGGTCTATCAATATTCTCACCTAATAGCCTTTTAGGATACCATTTACAACAATCAATTGTGCATTTGTCTTGCTCAACCTTTGCTGAAATACTCCGAGGACAAGAGAAGAGAGAAAACACAGATTGCACACTCAAACAATCGATGCCCCAAGGAAGCACCTTCTCTTTATTATATAGACAAAGAGGATCTCCGCCAAGGAAGCTCCACCATAGGATTAGCGACACAGATAGGTGACATGTCAGCAAGCTCCACCCTTGGATTACTTACTTGGATGGGTGACATGTCTGGTCTAGGTCCTATCTGGTTGGTCAAACAAGCTTTGACCAGAGGGAATCTTTTAGGGAATCTTCCTGTAGGAATCTCAGAATCACATGAGTAAGGTACCGTTGGAAAGCTCTCAACGAGACAAAGAAGAGGGGAGGAGAGGCCAGCCTTTCCTCCATTGGAGAGGGATCTGCACATTTTCAAGGCCTAATTCATCTATTTAGGCCTCCGAAATTGCATTCAAAGATTTCAAGCATATTTCGGTTCCTACTCTATTAGTAGAAGTCCCCTTTTGGTGATACCTCTTCCTGATCTGTTTAGTCTATCATGTGTAACATCCTTCCAGATGTTACCAAACCAATTCTCACCTTTAAATCATATGTCTAGCTATTGGTTCTAAGGTTCTCAAGTCTATTTCTGTTTCTACCCTACTAGTAGAAGTACTCTTTTGGTGATACTTCTATCTGTTTCTGCCCTATTAGTAGAAGTACTCTTTTGGTGATATTTCTATCTTATCTATTTTGACCATCATGTATAATATCATTCTAGATGTTACCAAACCAAATTTCACATCTAGATCATATGGCTAGTTCTTGGTATTACATTTGCACACTTCTCCTCTTCCTCCTCACACTTTTTGTAATACCAAGAGCTAGCCATATGATCTCAATGTGAAATTTTGTTTGTAACACCCAGAATGATTTTATATATGATGGAAAAAATAGATCATATAGAAGTATCACCAAAAGAATACTCCTACTAATAGTCCAAAATCCAAAATAGACTTGAAAACCTTAAAACCAATAGCTAGCTAGACATATGATTTAAAGGTGAGAATTGGTTTGGTAAAATCTGAAAGGATGTTACACATGATGGACCAAATAGATCAGAAAGAGGTATCACTAAAAGAGGACTTTTACTAATAGAATAGGAACCAAAATATGTTTGAAATTTTTGAAGGTAATTTCGGAGGCCTAAACAGATGATGGGCCTATAAAATATGCCTAACCCCCTCATTCAAATAAAGCAAAGGTTGGCCCTCTCCCCTCCCCTACTTTGTCTTATTGAGAGCTTTCCAATGGTACCTCACCCACGTGATTATGAGATTCATATAGGAAGATTCCCTAAAAGATTCTATCTAATCAAAGCTTGTTTGACCAACCAGATATGATCACGATCAACATTTCACACATCCAAGTAAGTAATACAAGGGTGGAGCTTGCTGAAATGTCACCTATCTATGTGCCTAATCCTATGGTGGAGTTTCCTTGGAAGAGATCCTCTTTGTCTATATAACAAAGAGAAGGTGCTCCTTTGGGGTATCGGATGATTGAGTGTAAAATCTATGTTTTCTCTCTTCTCTTGTCCTTGGAGTATTACACTTTTAATCCTGTCCATTGAGCCAATAAGGCCACAAGGTACATTTATTGGTGATCTTTATTCTCTGATGTGATTTTAGGATCCTCCTCTTTGATTTATCTCTCCAAGTTTTTCAAAGGTTGCTTGTATGGAGGCCGTGAGCCTCTAGGAAGCTAATCATGACATTTGATGGCTAGGAGAAGAGGCTCAAGAAAAACAACAATGTTGTTATAATTGTGAAAATATTTATTGTTATCAATGCTTTCACAATTGTAACAACAATGTTGTTTTGCTTGAGCCCCTTCTCCTTGTGGAAGGGGCTCAAGAAGCACCTTCCATTGTCCTTTCTTTGACTTGTCCTTTTTCTCCTTGGAGCAATCATACTTCTCATTCTTGAAAAAAATATTTCCCAATTCCATAGGAATTTCCCAATTGGTCCACCAAAGTGTAGTGTTTTAGCCTAATAGTGTTGTGTCAGGACTTCCCTTTCACCTCTTCCAAGCATTCTTGCTTTTCTAAGCACACAATGGCTTTAAAAATGGTGCAAGGATTTTGTACCATTACCTCTTGGTGAATCTGCTCTTTTAACCCTTATTTGAAATTATTAAGAGCTTGTGTTGGACTCATATTGATTATTGTGACCTAAAGATCAAGAAATGCCTCCCTTTACTCTTGGATGTTGTTCTTTTGTTGCTTCAACCTCCATAATCAAGCTCAAGCCACTTGCATAGAATCCACGGATTGGAAATTCTTCAATAGCACTTCTTAAATTATTGTCCAAGTGATCTCTCTTCCTTATGCAAACATTGATAATTTCCAAGGATCATACTATATGAAGGTTTATTGATGATGTACCCACATGCAGACACACCTATGTAATTATCAATGATCTCAATTTTGAATAATCAAAGGTATTGATTTATTCTTGAGATCCAATTTTCCACTACTCCCATGGAATGTTATCCCTTGTAAGACTTGATGTTGCACATCTTCTTCATTCATAATAACAATTTGGCTTCATTGTTGATTGGGGTTGGTGTCATTGGCATGAATGACTCTCCAAGTACTTTAACCATTATTATTGACTTAAGGGGTGATTCTCCTTCTTGACTTATATGATTTTTCTTGAAGGTACATATTTGACTTTGTAATATATCTATTTTCATCTTGATTTCCCAAAATTCATTCAATATCCCTTGCATTCCTTGCATCAAATCCTATAACTACAGCTCCATAATTCATACATACTACAAGTGCTCAATCGCTACTTCCTATTTCAATAGAGAGTTAACATGTCACTTGGGAGAGTGTATAGACAATTGGTACTACCATTAGAAACTCAAAGGCTATCACTCATTGATGATATTTATCACCAAAATTGCGGATTATGAAATCTCTAAACATCACTTTTGGTCTAACTACATAATTGATTTCTTACTTGAGTGTTGGAAGGTAGAGGATTTGGTATATTCAGATCCATTACATTATAACAAAGTTAAATTATCAAATCTCACTCTCTCATATATCACCAGAAGTAGAATCATTGGGTTTGGCAAATTCATTATTACGTCCATGAACTCCGTTCCAAACTGGTAAACACGATATACTCTCACTTGCTCACACTTGATGTACATAATCTTGATGTGAAATGGATTCAAAAACAGAAAATGAGGTGAATGAAATTATCTTCTAGGAGTATCCATCTCATCCTCTCTCTAAAACATCCATAATCTATCAATTACACTACTTTTTTCTCCCCTCAAAATTACTCAATCTCATTAGCACGTGTTCCTCCAAGAAGGATGATCCACTCACTTGGATTAAAACACCTACTCTGATAATGTTTTGAGGACAAGAGAAACACAAGAGAAACATGAAGCTTCATCCTCAATACTCCAATACCCAAAGGAGCACCTTTTCTTTATTATATAGCAAAGAGAATCCACTCAAAGGGAGCTACACCCTTGGATCAAATAAATGGATTGGTGATATGTCAATGACCTCCACCCTTAGATTAATTGTATGGATTGGTAACATGTCAATTCTTGTCCTATCTGGTTGGTCAAACAAGTTTGACCAAAAGGAATCTTTGGAGAATCTTCCTATAGGAAGCTCAGAACAACATGAGTGAGATATTGTTGGAAAGCTCTCAACAAGACAAACTAGAGAGTAGAAGACAATGCCTTAGGTCTTAGAAAGAATATGAATTTTAATTTTTTGAGGTTTAATTCACTTGTTTAGGCCTCCAAAATTGGCTTTGAATTTTTCAATGTATTTTTTACTTTTGCCCTATTAGTGAAAATACTCTTTTTGTGACACCTCTATCTAATCTACTTAGACCATCATATATAAAATCTTTCCAAATATTACCAAGTCAATTTTCACTTCTAGATAATAAATCTAGCTAACGGTATTACAACTCTATTCAAGCAAGTATTAACATTCAACTAATATATTCAGGACTATAAATATGATGATTAAAATCTTTCAAATATGAAGATATCTTTGACTTGAACTCGCCTTTCAAGTAAGTAATAGCATTGAATTGTTGGACCACAACTATTGTCTATATATACACTAATGTAAACTAATACACCAATGTACATCTATGAGATGCTTTAAGACTTATATATATTTTACTTTCATGGGCAAACATTGATTAGCTGTGTATATGTAATACCAAGAGCTAGCCATATGATCTCGATGTGAAATTTGGTTTGGTAAAATCTGGAATGATGTTATACATGATGGAAAAAATAGATCATATAGAAGTATCAGCAAAAGAGTACTTCTATTAATAGTGCAAAAACCAAAATAAACTTGAAAACCTTGGAACCAATAGCAAGACATATGATTTAAAGGTGAAAATTGGTTTGGTAACATATAGAAGATATTACACATGATTAATCAAATATATTAAAAAGAGGTATCACCAAAAGGGGATTTCTACTAATAGAGTAGGAACCAAAATATACTTCAACTTTGAAGGCAATTTCGGAGGCCTAAATGGATAAATTAGGCCTAAAACATGTGCACATCCTCCCCACCCACCCACCCACCGAAATGGAGTTAAGGCTGGCATGCCCTCCCCTTGCTTTGTCTCATCAAGAGCTTTCCAACCGTACCTAATCCACATGATTTTGAGATTTCCCTAAAAGATTCCCTTTGGTCAAAGCTTGTTTGACCAACCAGATAGGATCAAGACCGACATGTCACACATCCAAGTAAGTAATCCAAGGTTGGAGCTTGCTGACATGTCACCTATCTATGTGCATAATCTTATGGTGGAGCTTTCTCGGAGGAGATCCTATTTGTCTATATAATAAAGAGAAGGTGCTTCTTTGGGGCATCGGATGCTTGAGTGTGAAATTTGTGTTTTCTCTCTTCTTGTCCTCGGAATATTATAGTATAATATTTATTTATTTATTTATTTATATTATTTTTATATTATTTATTTATATAAAAGATATTTATATTCATTTATTTGTAAATAAAAATTATTTTATTTTATTTTATTTTTACCTATTTTGGTTAACTATAATTTGCATTGAGCTATTGATAAAGTAATTAAAGCTTGAAATTAGTTTTAAATTAAATTTATCTTGATTTTAATCTTCTATTATCCTGACGGACAAGCCAAATATCTATTGTTTTAGAGGTACTTGAATCATACATCCTCATGATGAACTATTAGGCATGATGATTTGGTATTGGACTAAGGAAGGGATTAGATCAATGAATAATAATACTTTACATTGGATAAATGAGTGGATGAGATTATTGAACCATTGCACTTTGATTATCTAGTTAGTGTGTATGTTTCCTCATGTTGGCCAAGACTTTAACTATCTTGAAGATCACTTCTTGATAAATTATCCATCAATAATTATAAGGATGATTCAATTGTAATGATGTTAAGGCTAATTTTTTTAGACATTTATTAGTGGAATCACACTTTAATGTTCTATCCCCTCACTCCAATTTATTAGTTCTACATTTGGCATTTGATTGGCTATTGTTATTAACAACCAAGACTTAAATACATTCTAAGTAAATGTAACTTTCACAATAAGATTTATAAGAACATAGAAAGAATAACAAGGTAAAGCTTGTGATAAATTTATATAATATTACTTGAATTATAATTGTATGGATATTGACTACATTTGTGGTTGTAATACCAACTTTGAATCAAGCATTAAACTTTGTCATTTGAAACCATTTGCTCCAAACTATAAGTAATAGTATATATTTGATTCGTTACTTTTGCACAATAGCAAAATACTTAATACATACAAAATCTATTGTTCTTTATTTTTATAAGTTATATTAATGAATTGATTTTATTTTATTTTATGTGATGATATATATCACTATAAGGAATTGTAAATATACAAATCATGAGTACTTATTTTCTATTTAAATTTAAATGATCTATTTATATGTACAACATGGTGAATAGTATCTAATTGAGAATATGTTTTAGATGAACCTTTTATTTTTATTTTTATTTGATAAATAAATTTTAATTAAATAATCATATTATATTTATAAATTACATAATTATTTTTAATATATAAGTCAATTAATAATAATTATAAAATGGTTAATTTACTAGTAAAATTGTATTCATACTAGTATAATTTTAACAATGTGTATATTTAAAGTAGCAGTTGTGTGGTAGTTACAGATTTCTACCATGTTAAACTTTAATCAATTTTCAAATCTGATAAAAACACATAATACAATATAATGGCATTTAAGACTAAATTTGCTTATGAATTCTTTTACTTGGGAGCCTAATAATCATTCTTTTTATATTTCACAAGCAAATAAACTAGAATTCCTTTGACATATATTATTATAAATTATTATTGAAATGATAGATAAAAACCATAAATTCAATTGTAGAATTGTAGAATTGGTTCATATTGACGTGTAAAACTTGTAAAAGTTTATAAAGTATAATCCAAAACTCAAGTTTATACTATAAAAAAATTATACTTTATAAATTTATATTGTAAATTTAAATTATACTCTAATATATCACCATAAATTTTGGTATATTACACTTGCTTTGAACTAAATTGATATCTAAGGATCCACTTTTGAATTTATTTTAAGTATATATACAAAAGAAGAATATGCTTTTTGAGTGGTATGTTTAATACAGTTGCTTTATCCATTCCTTTTATATATACATATTTTTATGTAAAAGAATTATATTTTCTTTACATATTACACTTCTGTATGAATATAATATAATCAAGATCAATTAAATGTTTATTTGTGATATTTAAATAAACTTTGTCCAATTAAGGCTACCAAAAGTTGCATTGCAGAAGAGATGAAAAATTATTTAAATTTAATATCTATTTACTACTTGAAATATATATTCTATTGAAGATGTACAATTATTCTATAGTAAGACCAAAATGAAGAAATATTCAAGGTTCTGCATATCTTTTTTAAATCTTATCATTTTTTATTAAATATAGACATATGCATGAAGAGTCTTAATCTTGTAAAATCATCTATCTCCTTATTAAGAGAATTTATCTATAAGTTTGGGTAGTAGGATAAAAAGGTAATCAAACAAAGTACGATTAATAACTTACCTTGAACCATTATAAATTTGATATATAGTAAATCTTCTAGGATATTACTATATGTCTATAAATAGGATTTTATTTTTTTATCTGTTAAATATGAAGTAAATACATATAGCATAGCCCTCATATATATGATAAGTCTTTTGTAGGTGTGTCAAAAAGACGGTGTGCTTAAGCCATTAGTGGAGGGACGTAGGACAAAAAAATAAAAAAAACTTAATTATTTAATTTCCTTTCATATAATGTAATTATATGCTTTATCTTTAAAATATAGAGCAAATATACCATAGCCATATTGCGTAGCAAAGATACTGTTATACAGAAAGAGAAAAGTCATGTTTAAAAAATGAAAAATGAAAAATGATTATAATCTCATAATAAGTAATAAGAGAAGAATCTATTCATTCAAATAATTCATCTCCGGTGAAGAAATTGCAAGAATCTGCTTAGCGTGGTCCATGTTCATGTTATCGGAGTAAACTAACTTTGCAAAGAATAACAATCCTTAAATTTTTAAGAAGAACAATAGATTTTTAACTGTGTAATACAAGTGGACTTCATTCAGAAGTCCAACAGATAAAAGAATGTTTTATAATAAGTTATTTCTTGGCAACTTAAAAGAGTAAGATAAACGGTGAATGATTTATCATGGTAAAAAGTGTGAAATTAGATATACATAAATCATCCGGTCTCATAAAACTCACAGTTTTCATGAAATGATAGTTATGGTTTACAACATCATATGTTATACATCTTTATTAATTACAATTTATATTTCCCTTTAATTATGGGCTAATAATCCTCTACCTTTACAAGTGTAGACTAAATTTTATCTTAAAATAAAAAGAATAAATAGTTCGTACGTTCTTTCCACTCTCTTGGGGATCAGTATGAAAAGCTTTTCTGTAACTATCTGTATACTGGTGATCATTAATTTAGATTCATCAATTTCAAAGTATCAATTTGATTATTTATATGAAATTAGAGTTATTTGTAAAGAATCGATCCTAAAATTTCCCTTCTTACGTTTTACAAAGTCGAATTGTACATATCTACTTACCGTGATAATCCATGATCTTGTCATAATTTAGGCTGCAGTAGATTTACAACAAACCTAAGCAGATGTTAGAGTAACTGTTCAACCGCCATTTTACAAAGTCATCAATTTCACGAAGTCATTTAAGAAAGTAGCCAACTTCCAGCATTTTCTACCCCAGTTATAATTCATTATTGACACGCAAGTCTAGTGTTCTTCATGCGATAATAAAATCTCTTTGAATTTGAAAAATAAGTGAAGAGCTGTATTCATTTCAAATCAAGAAGTGAAATAAGCGAAGGGGTTAGGAGCAAAAGGTCTAACTAAACACATTACATTCTTCCTTCTCTTTCCACTCATCATGCATGTAAGACAACAATCCTGACCAAACTGCATCTATAAACTTATGTCAACTTACATCAACCGGGTGTTCAGCCCAGAGCGATCTATTCTTTCGCCTTTTACTAAAGAATAAAGAATTTATATTATTCAAGATTCAGTAGGTCACCATTGGGAAAGCATTGATAACATATTTCTAAGTTCTTCTTCCCGCTAGAAGTCCACTTGAAAGATCTTAGATCTTCATCCCTTCATCTAATATAATTTTTGTAGAGTCCAATCTCCGTCATAAACAGCTGTTGCAGGTCAACTGTATGCCTAATGGTACTTATGTTATTGTATAGTCTTCTCTTTATGTCACCTGCTTTTAAGGTAAGTGACTGAGAAGATTGGACCGACCAGAGGTAACATAAGACACCTAAGGTGATATAAAAGAAGAACTAACCAGAAGTGAGGCCCGCATGCTCTCGTATTCGCTGCCTTCATGCTTTAAGCTTCATTCTAATGGTTTTCGAAATCTACTTTTCCTATGTCTGGGTCTACTTAACCTTTTCGAAGATGACGATATTCTTGAATGGTCTGATCTCCTTTAAATTTTCTAGAAGTTTCTTTTACTTCCTGTTTTAAGTTTTTCGTTTATTCAATGTTAACCCCGGTAAGGACCATAAGTAGCAAAGTTTGAATGAATAGGACATGCGAATTGTCCCAGCACATTGATTAACATGATCATCTTGACAGTAAGTTTTCACTCTGATCTTTTGAGTTCCCTCCTTCACTTCATCTAATATATATTGTAAACTTAAGAAGCTGTAACCTGCTTTTATTTACAAGTCGAATCGAAGACATTCTTTTGAGAGATTACAACTCTACATAAATTTTGTTATGAGAATTAGATTAGAGCATCTTATTTAAGATGATGCAATGTTGCTTTAATTAGTTATTACTTTACAAGAAGCTAACTAACATGATAAGCGATGGCTAAAGTTTTTGAAAATAATTATTATTCCTATTATATAACTAATAAGAAGTTCAAGAGAATCAGAATGAGAAAGATAACACCGTCTTTTTTTTAGAGAGAGATAAAAAATGTCTCCAAAGAAAACAGATTGGATATAAGAACTTTACTTGGAATTCGTATAAAAGAGCAAGGGGAAGTTAAAATATATATGTGGAAATTAGTATGTATGCTTTTTCAGCCATACTTTCCTTTACCTCATCCTATTCGCATTGTTATCTACTACCCTTTATCAGATCAAAATTTAAATATTAAAGAAAAATTCTACAATTTCTACAATATCTAAAAAGATAATTGATGAAATTAATCTTTTTAGATAAGTAGATGACAGTTATGTTACATACCTCACTTATGAGGGATTATAAGCACCTCAATAATATAAGCATCAAATATAGAATTTAAGTTAAAAATTGATCTTCAGCTGAAACATATTACAGCGTAGTAATCAATGCTGAGGACTAAAAAGGAGGTTTAAATTTCTAGAAAGTAGCTCAAATGTCTCATCAAAGATAATATTTGCCCTCTGTAGATTAAATAATTTTGTGAATTTTTCAATTAGAGAAAAGGAAGATTGAGAAATTTAGAACTGTAAGGTTTGCTTCTTTATGAAAAATTCAAAAATATTTTCTAATATAAAACTAATAAATAAATTAGTATGTGTAAACTAAATAATTTCAGTCTATATAAGGATAATAATGAAAAGTATGATGGTAAGCAATCACAGTGATAAATTGTATAAAATTTTTTTAAGTAAGTAAATTATTCAAAAATATGAACATTATGATAGAAATAGGGTATAGAATTATATGGTAAATTATAATTTAGAAAAAATCAACAAAGAATAGTTATCTTTAGGTGGACAACAAGATATTTCGTAATTGTATCTTGATGTTATTGTTTGGTATTATGTGATAATCTCCAATCTAATCTTATAGTTATCTATAGAAAGACAACAATATAAAATTTTCAATTGGAAAGAATATGCTTTAGACTTCTTACTGTTACGAACTCTCCCTCCGAGTAAACAACAGCTGGATAGAATGAAGAGTATGATATGAACACTCTATTAAACGCCAATCTCGTCGGATGATGTTGGTGTGAAGCTAAATTAAAGTGAAGAAGTGCTCTATATACAACTTGTGGATTGAGTGCCAGAAATGTACTCTAATTGTTCACAAAGATCTTCCAAGGTGTTCCAAAGGATCCCGCTTTTCAATAGTGTTACAAAATTCACCGTACCAGAGGTTAAATTTAGTGGAGTGGATTGTCCGGTTATATGTGGCAGGAGATGCAAGAAAGAGAGAAGTGACAGAAGTCCATAAAGTCATGTGTAGAAAAGATCGGACGTCAACCGGAATATGCTAGGGTTCATTAGCTACCGTCCATCAATGGAAAGAAGTGCCGTAATCACAGTGTGAGATTATTGGGGAGCCTTCACATGAGGGATGGGAGAGACATGCATACAATTCAAGTTCCATTCAACTGAAAAGCTACTGGTGTTGCTAACACTTCTATGAGAGAAGAAAAAGATGGACTGTACATTATAATAGTCCATCACTGCGTGGCCAAGTAGTATTACCCCGAAGGAAAAGGGCAAAGGAATCCGTGCGTGGAATTGCGTATTCACATTGAGAAGTTATTGAGGAGCCTCAGTCATGGAAATGTACAACACATGCAAATCAGGTTCTGTTCGATTCAAGAGCTAACGGCGTTGTTAATACTTCTACGAGAGAAGAAAGATCGCCGTCTATGTGCGGAGACGTTATGGAGTTATGCAACCTGAGCTCATGGAAAGATTTAGCAAATCTTACGCTCTTGGCTGCACCGCAAGGATGAGAAGGAATAGCAGGACCGACAAGGTATTTCTTCTGAGAGAATTCGTGTCGTCAAAGTCTCTTGCTAATTAGTTTTATCTGTTCATAAATTTTCTTACTTTCTCTCCCCAAGTTTGACTCCCGCGTCGCAGTTGCGTGGAGTGAATCATGCGCCGCTCGCATTTGTCTCATTCAGCGCAGAAAGTCTTCCGTAGGTTCGTGCTTGGATGTCGGTCTCATGACGGTAATAGCAAGTCGACGAGATTCGATCCATCTAAACGAGTGAAGTCCTGTCCGTCTACTCAGCGCTACCCTACCAGACACGCTCTCGGCTCAAATGAGGTGAGGGCTTGTGACGCAGAATTCCTGCTCACTATATCGCAAGCTCCTCATGCGTGGACTGCGAGCTTTTATAATGAATGTCTCAATACTATATTGCACAGGGGTGGCTTACCATATGCGCTGTGCTTGAAGAAGGGATGACGAGAATCTGTAACCCTTTGCCTTTGTATACGGACTTTTACACCATGCTGCAAATCCATCCACGGCCCCGTCCCCGTGAGAAACTCAAGGGCAATAAGATAATTGACTGATTCAATTTCCTGTTCATCCAAGAGAGCAGGAAACACCTGTGGATCCGTTCTGCATGCGCCAGTCAGTCAATCCATTCGAGACAGAGCATTGCAGCATTCGTCTATCCGCAACCATGGTAACCAATCAAATAAAGTGGCATCCTCAAGTTAACGTACATGGACAACTTCCATATCCATCCAAAGCCATAGAAGCCAAGTTCTTCTTGAACTCACGGACGGTATCATCGGTGACTCCATCCAAAACACAATTTTTTTTCCAACTTTCATCGATTTAACCGGACATGATAGCAACAAGAAAGCGCACGTACTGCCCCCGGTACCAGAAGACAAAACCTCGTACCGTCCACCCAAAGCCACACAGCCTGCCAAAGTCCACCGAACCAGAGAAGTCGTCACGGAATCAAAAGCAGGTGAAATCGGTGAATCAATCCACATCGCAGTCAATGTCCATCCATATTCATCCAACCAGCATCACGGAATAAGTTAATCTGCCATGGAGACGGACGCCATAGCCAGCTGCGTGGCCAGCCAGCCGTCTGTATTATACTCAGCAGTCGATATCCATCCGTAGCCATCCACAAGCCGCACGTCTCTCTGCGATGCACTCGCGCAATCAGATTCGAATTCTACCCCCAAATAGAGCTTGCTTTCCTCCCCTCCTGAGCTTCCCCTCCACCCTAACCCTACTCCGTGGTTAGGGCTCGCTCCTCCATGTCTTTTAGTGCAGGTCACGGAATCTCGACCATCTCCTTCTGAGTAAGCGCCTGCTAATTTGGTAGGACTCCTCTCACGTTAGCCTACCGGTAGGGACGAGCGTTGCCCAGCGCTTATCACGCCGTCCATGTCCAGCCTGCTACTCAATTATGATGAAAGTTGGAAGGTAAATCTACGGCCCACAGCTCGACCCAGTCAAATGCAAACAGGCGCTGCGCTGCGAGGCGGAGCTGGTTGGAGACTTTAATGGCAGCCTCGTACGCGTTGCCACATCGGGCTACTAAATTCCTAATTGAACGTGATTAGGAGCATTGTTTGCCCTTGAAACTACCGCTAATGTATGTGTATGTGTACAACTTGTCTGACAGGAGGTCTATCTGATGATGGGGTCGTTTCATATATTTATACCGAGAAATTCAGATTGAGGTTTGAAAAGTTATGATAAACATACCATAGAACTTTCATGATCTAATCTGCAGAGCTATCGGCTAGTCTGTGTGAGTCAGTGGTTTGAAGGTGACTGCCACCCATATTTGAACTCCAGGTGGGACATTTAGAAAATCCGACTTGTCATGAGCGGAGTTTGATTGAGATGTGTAGAGCATGACAGGCGTGGAAGAAAAATCATTACAATATGAAGTTTGGTGTGGATATATTACTGAAAAAACTGGTAAATCCTTGACATTGTAGTATACGAAAAGAAGTCCAGTAAAGAAAAGAAAGTCTTGAGAAAAAGTGAAGAGTAGACAGATGATGACGAGTAAATTAAAGTGGCTTTTCGGTTGAAGGAAAGAGATCGAATTTGGTGGGATCCGGTCACGAAGTGAGTACTTCGCCGTTGGTCGAAGATTAATTAGAAAAGATGTGGGAGACTTGAAGTACCTGACGATCACGACGGTGGTAGAGATGAGATTAATTAACGTGGGACCAAGAGGGCACTAAACAGACGGCGCGGATGGATGGCTGGCTGGCTGCGCGCGCCTGACTCCTGGCTTAACGGGAGGGTGAGCCTGGACCGTTCGGTTGAAACTGAACCTAACCTGACTGGACTTACTGGCCCTGACCAGGTGCCGAGTTACTTTGGCTGTAAAGGTACTGTACGTGGGTTAGGGCTATGTGAAGAGGGAGGAAGGAGGAAGGAGGGAAGCAGAAGAAGAAGGGCGAAGGAAGGAAGGAGAGAGAAGGAAGGGAAGAGAAGTGGAGAGCTGTGGTTGTTCGGACGGAGCTTCGGAGCTATGGCGGCAAAGGGGAGGGATTGAAGAGAGAAGAGAACGGGGGGAGGCGATGCGGCGATGGAAGCGGCGTGAAAGCATTGCGTTTGTCGGCATCGAAATGTATGGTATGGCGAGGACGGCATCTAAAGCAGCAGCAGAAGCAGAAGTTTGGAGCAGCTAGATGTGGTGCAAGGACGGCGGATGGACGGAGACGGAGGCGTGAGATGATGCGATCGACGAGGAGACGAGAGATGGAACGAGTGAGGGGGTGATTAAGACGAGTGATGGGAAGGGAAGGAACCGTAGTGCAGTGGTGGTGGTAGTAGTAGTAGGCGTCAGTCCGTGATCCATCGTTGCAGAGGAGAGGGAGTGAGAGAGGCCTGAAGGGAGGAGAGTGGTGGAGTTGGCGAAGAGAAAAGGTGACCAGTCCGTCGTCGGCTGTGTTTCTTTCCCGTCGTGTCTGTCTGCGTGTGGCGATGCTGCTGTTGGTGGTGCAGCAGAGAGCGAAGGAAGGCCAAGGGAAGGGAAGGAAAGGGATAGCAAAATAGTCGTAGGAAGGTAGAAAGAGGGAGGAGAGAGAGAGGTGTGACATAGCATCGTTGAACGAACGAAGTTGAGTCGGGGAGAGGAGGACGGGGATTGAACGGAGAAAGATGGAGAGATGAGGAAAAGGAGAGTAGACGGTGAGGAGGAGGACGGGGAGGAGGAGGAAGAGGAAAGGGGCGGAGCAGGAGTCGAGGTGGCCGTAGGAGGAGGAGAAGGAGGTGGTGTGGGAGGGGTGGAGTTGGACGGAGGTACCAGGGGGTTGGACGAGGATGGCATGATGGCGATGAGCCAAGAGGAAGAGATTGGAGTAGGAGCTGGAGCGGTAGCTGCAGGCGTTGGTGGTCTCGTCGTAGTAACAGCAGGAGGAGGCACTCCTGGTCCTCCTTCTGCTGGAGGTGGAGGGAACAACAGCAAAAGAGCAAGGTCGGACGCTGCAGAGTGGAGTGAAGCTGCAATTACAGCCCTTCTGGATGCTTTTGGAGCGAGGTATATTGCGTCCCACCGTGGAAATCTGAGAGGGAAGGATTGGGCCGACGTAACACGAGCTGTCAATGCCCGAGGTGTTACTGGGAACAAAAGCGTCGAGCAATGTCGTAACAAGATCGACAACTTGAAAAAACGATTCAAACTGGAGCGCGAAAAAGGCACCCCTTCTGCATGGCCGTGGTTCCGCACTCTAGATGCCATTGTCGGTCGAGCCCCGAAGCGGGCGGGCATTCCTGGTGGTATCGATGGTGGCCACCGTTCGGACCCTGATATTAAACTTCCTTTACCGACTGGAGATATTCTGCTTCCTCCTCCACAGCCTCCTCCACCTCCTCACCCTCCACCAACTCTACTCGCTCTGCAGCCCGTGGCTCCAGTTCAAGATGATAGTGATCCGGACAACGTTGCGGAAACACCCTATTCCAGCCAGCGCGATAGTCACACGGATTTTCCCACCTTTAAAGGTACTGGGAAGGATGTAATGTCGGAGATGACTAATCCCAATCCGAACAAGGCCAACAATAATGCAGTGCCGAATGGACCCGGAAAGCTTAATCGCAAGAAGAGGAAGAATGTATGCCAAGCTGGAAAAGATGTTGCCGCGAGCATTGCAAGCTTCGCAGAAGTCTTCGCAAAGATTGAATTCGCGAAAATGGAATTATTCAAGGATATGGAGCTTAGGCGGCTTGAGATGCAGTACAAGCTTGCCAAATTGGCTCACACAAGCAAGAAAGGACGAACGAATTCTCTATCTTCGAATTCCGAATGACTGAGGTGAGGAGGTGGTTTTGGTGGTCTGAGCTTAATTAGCAGTTTCTGCTTTGGTCGAATTCAAGTTGGCAAGTCTTCTAAGTCTACTTTTACGAAGCTGAAAGGCGCTTCTGGCATGTATGGATGCGGTCAGCTTCTGTGGCACGTCGGATCATAGAGACGACAAGACTCGTCTCGTGGTGGACACTCTGCAGAGACCCAACTTGCGCCTCATCAGTGCTTTTTGTTCCTGATTTCGGTCTCGTGGTCTCGTACTTCAGGACAGTCCATGAAGATTTGGTGTCACGCGCAGGGCAAAGAAGATGCTAGCAAGCTGTCCTTAGATAGCTGGATCATCTGTCTTGTCCGGTGATAGTTGGGGAGGTGCAGATAGCCGGGAAGGGCGGTCACAGCACGACAACGAGTTAAGGCAACATACGTTTGATGCAATTGCAGTCTCTACAACGCTGATAAATTCCGTTGTTTCCATGGTGTGTGCCTATAGTCACAAGTCGTGTAATCGGGAGCGGCGAATGTATTGTTGAAGTGAGAAGTCATTTCCCCTTCAGGCCGGGTAGTTAGTTGTACGAGCCAGTAAGTAGCTCATGTCATGGAGGAAGCACTGAGGTTTACGGCTCTGGACCATGCCCGGGATCGGGGACTTTGCTGTACCCCTTGCACCCCATGAGCTCAAGGTCCAACTTGTGAATTGAGGTACTAGTTGAGGCTTCTAGCAGACTAGCAGGCAACGACGAATTTGTTTGCGAAGCTCTTGAGCTAGAGTGCGTCCTGCTGTTTATTGCACGGATTTTGCACTCAGCCTTACCGACGAATTTAGGAGAAAGTTGAAGTTGAGAAAACCCTAAAAAGATTCTCTAGCGAGGCAGACGAACGCGAACTCGTTAATGCCCATACTTGTTCTTGGAAAGTTGTATATTAGATTTTTGAATTGATGTAACATTTTGGTACATTCCTGTTGAACTTCAATGTAGCTATCCAGGTCTTTCTGCACTTGTTGTCCTGTCTCCAGCATTCACTGTACGAGTCTTCTCACGATAATTATATCTTTCGGGGAGATTCTATGATACAGATGTTTATCTTCTCAGTTCTCTTGTTCTAGGTGGCCTCCGCATCTCTCAGCTGGGCGTTGCCTTCCTTTAGGAGCTGTGTCAGCCTCTTTGTCCTTGGAGGCGGGGGGAAAGAGACCGTATCTCGTCTACGAATTCACCCTTGTTGACTTTGTGGGTAGATGATTATCATGTCTGCTCATGAGATTCACCGTAAGGAGGGTGACTCCAGTTGGGAACTCCTTTGGTTGCCGCAATCTCTCAAATCATGTCGAGTGATTGACCTGGTTGTTTCTGCTGACAAGTCCACCAGCCCACAATCATTTGGTACAGTTGTCCTCTTTTGAGTCTTTTCGCCGCACCATGCAGCCGAGTTTTTTTCTTAAAGAACCAACCTCTATGATCAACCCAGGCCAACACCTTTTGTGGACCCGACTACTTCTAAAGGCTTTATTGTTGCTAAGTTCCACCTTCCGCAGTAACAAAGAAAAGCCGAACTATGAATTGACTACGAAGCCAATGTCTGACACAACCAAGGACTTGGGTTTTATGCTTTATAAATGCCCTGTAGAATTAAGTGTAGTGGAGAGGGATTTGAGTTTGTAGTGTTTTTACACCGTTCGTTCTGAATTAGTGCAATCGATAGTTGATGGAGAAAACCAAGAAATCAAGCCAACGTTCAGAACACATATTACCACGTATTCAGAAAGTGCCAAACCAGCTTGTCACGGAAGAGGTTCTGGAATGTATACTCACCGACAAGTACAAAGCAACGCGTTGCGTTGGAAATTTAGGCTACGGCTTGTAGCAGCAGTCCAGGGTTAGAGGAAGAAACAAAATCGTGAGTCGACATGTCGCTTTTGAGCAAAAGCGACATACACTTGCTCAACACTGTGGTGACTCACCGTACAGATTGTAGATCAAGAAGAGTAGTGGAGGAGAGAAACTCCGCCTAGGAGTTTCCTGAACTCTCTCATGTAGCTTAACGCACAGTGTATTTAGAGGGCTCAGGAATACATACTTCTGCGCTCTCCAAAATATCCATGTCGAGTATTAGAAGATCATCCATCGTGAACAGGGTCCTTGATTGGTTCCACTTAAAACTGCAAACCTTCAAAATTCCAATCTGAAATCTGAATCTGTAAAATCATCTTGCTAATATAACACCTGGAGAAACAGGACCTCCCTTCTGGAATAAGTTGCACTTGAATTAGTAAACCTTTCAAATTCAAAATTGAATTCTGAATTGTTTAATCATCTTGCTAATACAACGCGTGGAGCTTTCTCCGTGAGCAATGCAGCCGCATTCCCGCACATACTGGGTCAATGAAAGACGGACTGTTTCATCTGCCAAAAATTTGGTTCACATGTCAAAAGATGTAATGAATGGACGATTCCAAGTTGGCCCAAAGATGCTGTGTGTAAACGGTCCCGACTCGCCAGAAAGGAGATCGTCGAAGAAGGCCCACCCACATACGAGCTTAGTTATTAAGAATGTTATGACCAAAGGTCTTAAATACGGAGCGAAGGGAAAGTGATCAAGTGGGCCAGGCTAGGATATCCCAGCTCCTCTGAATTGGATCACATGGGAAATCATCAGCCGCTTGGATGTCAGGAGAGGTGCATGGATGGAGAACATTTACAGAAAGCCATTTTCCACACAACCTGTCGTGAAATTTGTGCACTCAAAGCCAGTAAAGAAGGAAAAGGCGACCACATAGAACACAAGAAGGATGGGAAGCCAGTAAAGTAAGCCACAGCGAGCAATGCTGGGAAGTAGAACCTGTCTCCTTGTACTCATTTCTTACAGTGAGTGATTTCTCCTCTTCTCCCAACCTCCAACGACTATTCAATTCTGCACTGTGCGATCCAATAACTCATCGATTGAAGTGCTTTACTTCATTCGATGAGTACAGATCTCAACCAAAAACTTAGGACATAATATTGAAAGTGTTGCAGATTTCTCTGGGTGTAAAACTCCTTTTACCACTATGTATTCAGGGTACGCATGTTTCACTACCAACAGTATATGGTCACAGGTCTCCGCAAAGTCGTAAAACTACTGTGGTTGATTTATCTTCTACACTGTATGTCTTTGTAGCCTTCTTCATATGTCATGTTGATGATTCTCACGTGATCACTGAAAACGTAGTCCATGAATAGGGCGAGTATCAGAATAATAACATAGAAGTATCAGAATAATCATTCAATGAGAAGGTTCTGCTCCCAAATGGCACAACAGTGGTACAAACGATGTTTAATATCATGGTTCAAAAGTAAAAGTATAATGGTAGACCCCGCTACTATTAACCTCGTCATATTTACAACTAAGCATATGAATTAAAAATATTAGAAGCTTTTAAAGTCTAGTTTAACAAGGAGGGGAAATTACCTTTACATACGCTATTCCAGAAGGCTGTACCATACGTAGAATATATTTTGAATGATATTCGTTATAATTTTCTCATTAATTTTCTTTAATTTCCAATTTTCATTTCTGTAGAGTGATGTGCGTTATATTTTTAGTATATTTAAAATTATATAAAATTAGTCTATTATTAGAATTTCAGTATCTAATTTCCTTAGGTGGTCTGCTATTGATTATAAATTATGAATCTTATACAAAAATTTAAGGATTAGTAGTAATTTATTTTCAGTATTTTTTAATCAAATAAAAAAGTAAATCCTTTCTATTCTCTAGTTTTGATTCAGACAGTGAAGAATTTTTACAATAAATCAATAAAAGGACAAGTAAACATAACTAAAATTTGATAATTTGCATTAATTTCTCATTTTTAATATTTTATTGATACAATTCTATCATAGAAGCTTCTCATGGCACTCTATAACTACCAAGATAAACAAGAGTTTTCAAACAAGCAGGAGATAATAGACTGCTCTCTAACTATACGTTAACAATAAGAGATCATGAATTTTGACTCACAATTAGCCTGGGTGCTTGCTACATAGTTCATTGACTCAATAAGCCTCGGAACTTTGTTGAGGCTTGGATAGCATCAAGGTGGGAGACTATAAAAAAAATAATTTAGCTCTATTCTTCCAAAGGTTTATTTTCTAGTTAAAAAGATACAAATGAAACCCCTGAGTAATTATAATATCGATATCATATGCTCGTATCGATATGCTGCTATTGGGGCTTAGCCCCATTTTGTCTCACCCTTGTATAGCTTGATGGGGTTTTCCATACTCCGTGTTTTCTCCGTGGTCGCCTTTTCTTCTAGTAAATATCATAAGAGCAGTTTTACCATCACAATCATGAGAAATATACCGGAAATATGACAAGAGAATAAGATTTAAGATATATCATTGAAAACACTGAGAAGAGTAATATATTTTGTTACTATATTCTAACAATATAGAATTTTGAACCCCAACCTCCTTCTTTCAGTTGAAGGATCACAATTTTTTTTCTTAAAAACAAAAATAAAACTATATATGAACTAACTAATGTTAGATTTCACTTCATATGGAACTTTGAGAGATTTAATGGATCACGTAAATTTCATTAGTAGTATTAATCAATGCACTAACAAATAATAAGGCTTTTTATCTACATCAATAAAGTGTAAGCTGAATTTGCTAACCAAGCTAAAGATCTTGTTTAGCGAGTCAACTAAGTCAGTGCGCATGCCAACGACTTATTTAGATGAAAATCTTGTTATATCACCCAAGTAAGAAGGATGTCATATTTATCATATTCTTTGTACCTAATAATACATAATATATATATATATATATATATATATATATATATATATATATATATATATATATATATATATATATATATATATATATATATAATTAGGCATAATATCTAACATGAGAAATCATATATGAAATTAAAATTCAATCAAGTTCTCTAAAGATTCAACTAATATACCAAATACACGAAATAGAAGTAGAAAATCATGTGGAGTATAAGTAAATAAATGTTTGTTGATATTTCTGTAATTTCCCTTGGTTTACCGTATTAACAGATTCAAAGTACAATATTTATTAGAATAGTTTAGGTTTATAGGTACTTTTCTCGGGGATATTAGAGATAAGAAACAAGATATGAATATAAATCTAGACATAAATATTTTATTATGATTATCATAAATTCTGATCATTAATAAAACTAGATAAATTAGTTGATCTATATTTGCAAATATTGCAAGTACTTCTATTTATCTTTTTACTTGATCTATATTGAAAATTTTATACTTATCATAAATTATATTGATGATTTATTTTACTGTTCCTTTTAACTTTCAATAGAATAGAAAATAATGTTCAAGAGTAACTTTATTAGCTTAAATATCTTAGTACCTCTGATAAGAAGATTAGTCCCTTTTGAGTCCTTCTTTATTACTAAAATATAATAATCTATGAGATGAAATTAATATCATATATAGTTTGGTTTTAAATTATTTTATAGATCTTAATAAAATTATACATTTAATGTAGAAAGTATTATGTAGCTACTATGATTTATTAATTTGTAATACTATGTGAGATTAATAATATTATAACTATGATGGCTTTTTTGCAAATATTTACATTGAACCTGGATTTTCATAGTATCTTTCAATCATAAGTAAAATAAATAAATAAATTGATAAATAAATTTTAATAAAAAATAATAAAAATACTATGAGAATGTCTAAATAGTTGTTACTCTAATTAATAAACTAGAAATGAATTTTAAATTATATATAATTATCTTATAGATATATTGATATGTGATGTTACAAAATTAACAAACATCACTTATGATACATGGGAGAAAGTGGTTATGATTAAAAGAATGGAAAATGCATATGAGTTTTGAAATAATAAATTTTTTTTGGCTTCTATGGTCTAAAGTGAAAAATTGAAATAAACTACATACTACTTAAACTAATGTATACAAGAATCTAGAAGAATTGAGACAAATATATTAGGAATAGTTTGATCTAGGTTAGAATCCATTTGGAGTATTTAGAGTAATGTCATAATTATCATCGAAGTCATATAGATTCATGGCATATTTGAAATGATGTTAAAAAGAAGTGTTTATATCATGAGTTAAGTTATATTCCTATTCCTATTTTTTCAAAACAAATAATTTTGAATTAAGTTAAGAACATTGATATTCTAACTATGTAAAAAATTTAACATAATACACATGAGAATTATAAATCAGCAAGAGATGAGAATATACTTCTTAAAATATAATGAAGATAGCTTCATTTCATATTTTTTTAGAAAGGTTGAACCAAAAATTACCCAATAAAGAAGAAAGAAAAAAATTTTGCTATTACACTTTGTAAAAAGTATTG
The DNA here is from genome assembly GCA_948567375.1 of Lunularia cruciata. Lineage (NCBI taxonomy): Eukaryota > Viridiplantae > Streptophyta > Marchantiopsida > Lunulariales > Lunulariaceae > Lunularia > Lunularia cruciata. The sequence goes on from OX419760.1 coordinate 14,117,256, forward strand.
GAATCTACAAATTAGTCATAAGGACCAAGTTCCTTTATTTTACATTTTAGTTCATAGTTTACATGTTTTTTGAATTAAGATAGCTAGATTTGGAAGTATAAGATCTGGGAATTTACCTCTTTTTCTTTTTTATGATATGCAAACTCTAGAAATTTGTAGTTTGAATTGCTTGGAACATGAATTACGATAACGTGGTCTTATCTACAATACTAAATTGAATTTCAGGTTTATGCTTTACAATAGATACCTACATTGTATCCAAAAAGGCTTAAAATAATGTAGAGCCTAAAATTAGATCCACAACTGTATTATGAGTATACATTAGAGGGTCAAGTCTCCTAAAATTCTTTGACCTTATTCATGTTATGAAATCCATCACAAATCACTTTATATCATTCCCTACTTAAATTTCGTGGCTCTCCCATTTAATTCATAGTACTAGCTATAGTTATATATTCAAAATATCTAGCCTCCATATCCACCTATTTTGATGAACCTTGATGCTTCAGTACTTCTAAAATACTAGGCTCTATGCCATAAAATTCAAATCAATTAAGTATGTACCTTGATTGGACAAATGCATACGAACAAGATTTTGGTAGATTTAAATATTCTCTGACAATAAAAGTCTCCTAAAATATTGGACCTTAGTCCGTATACTTCTAATACCGAACAACATCTTACTTTGTTCAACAACCATTGACATCTTCTCTACAAAGGGTCAAATATCTTACTCATGCACAAGCTATAGGCTTTGTTTAGATAAAGGTTTGGCGTATGTATACGTACCTAACAATAAAGGACTCTTATATCATAAAGGACTCTTATATCTTACTCTCCCTTGTACGGCTCGATGGGGTCTTCCGATCCTTCATTTTTTCTCCGCGGTCGTCCTTTATGTATTTATTCATATCATTAGACTTTAAGTTCCAAATTTCCAGAACGTCTTAGAAATCTTAATTGATTCAACTAATATGACCTTCATATTTATAAAGGCTTGCATATGTAGATAAAATTGTCAAGTGTCCATATTTAGAAGCCATATGACTTGGTATACATAAAACTACCTACCTTGATAATCTACTTTAACATTTTAAATATAAAACTCTGAAGCTGCTCGACTTTTTAGCCCTATTTTCCATCGTTGAATGAGTGAATACAAACTCTCTATTTGTAAAGGCTTAGCATACATGGATTTAGCTTAATGATAAAGGAATCCTAAACCCTTAGATCTTAACATATTCCTCCTCCAAATGTATCACTAACTTCTATCCGATTAGAAAAAATGGACTTGTATAGATGGAGGCTTAATACATTTAGATGGTTTAGAATATCTCAATCCGTACGAATTTAACTACACATTTTCAAAAGTGTTATCTAAAATCCTTGATCCTTAATTTGATTCCGATTCATAGCGACTTGGTTCCACAAATAGAAACTATTTCGATAAACGCTTGATACATTAAATGTACGTCAATGGTGTAGTATATCTTAATTATTAGAACTTAATTCCCTAAATTTCTATATTCTTAATATGCTTCTTGGCACCTAGCCACGATGTTTTGGTAGTTAAGGACTCCCTAACCGTAAGGTCTTGCATGACCATTTGAAACCCCAAATTGAACTTACTATTTTATTTTTGTTTGATTTTATTTTAATAGGTTAGGACTCCTAAACTACATGATCCTTATTTAAGATCTACGATTTATCACAAACTTTTCCAAATCCATTATCTAGAAAGCTCTAATCTCTAATTGCTTCTTGGCACTAGGTAAATTTACCTTGTTCTTCGCTATTATTTCTTTGTTCTTAGTATATGGTTGCTTGCATCTTACCTTACCCCATAAAAACTACCGATAATAACTAAGAGACTTTGCTAAAAGCTATTCAATTTGAAAGCAAGAGGTCTTCTCTAAGCATTTGAGAATTTGACAACTTCATTTAGTTTTTATTTATACAGCAATATCTTTACAGTTAAATTTTAATTACATTTTTTTACTTTGGATATGTCTATTTACATTTCTCTTTTATCTTTATAACTTCTATAGATGGGTTGTAATCTTAAAAAGTAGGTGGCATTTATTCATTTATGTAACAAAAAACCCAGTAGTATTTATGAAACATTATTTGTGACATATGACGCAAATTATTTCAGGTTAATGGAGGTTTCTATTTTAAAAACTTCCAGAGACTTTTTAATGTATCAAAGCTAAATTCTATTGTAACTCTAGCTTGATCAAAACTTCTGTTTAGCGTGTGATCTTTGAGATCATTAATACATATGTTATCAAGGTTTACATAGGAGAACTGATAATAATAAACAAAAGTAACTTGATTGAAGTTATATATAAGTAATCCATAACTCATTCTCAACTGAGTTATTTTGCGGATTCTCATCTAAGTCAAAAGCTTTGAACTGTCAAGACTCCTTGAGTCTTTCTGCTCATCTTTCAATCATCCTTGGAGACGGGTAAACTTCAAAAACTTCCCATATTATTTACCTCTAGAATAGAGGTGTACCTAAATTTACACCTCTATTCTAGAGGTAAATAATCATCATCATCATCAAACATCCCAGATATGCGCATCTCTGGTAGCTTTTTTCTCTTTTGAGCCGTAAGCAAACTATTCATCGGGAGCAAACCCATTTGGCAGATTAAGTACCAGGAATTTGGGCGGCGCTAATGGTGAGTTACGCTGCCCAAAAACTTTGCATGTGCGCTTATCTCAGGCAAGTACAGAACAAGGTCTAATAAGTACGGTTGGAACACAATTTGTGAAAAAGGAAGAGGGGGAGAGGGCATGACCGAAGTAGGGTCTTTGGATAGGAAAAGCGTGAACTTGGACCACGCAGTAAAGGAAGAGGAAGTTCTGTGAATGCAATCTAATGAAATGATGCATGGATGAAATATTATGGCAGGCAGTATGAAATGAATGAGCTGAAGTATTGAACCAACTGATTGACAATCATTATAGCACGATAGAACATCCGAAAGTAGATGACAAGCTGACTATCGTTACCAAGACTAACAGGTCTGCAAAAAAAATGTGAGGGAAATCACCAACCATAGTATATCTATCACGTATAACTGGATATGGAAATTATGTCAGTTATGAATCTTACTAGCGTGAGATGCTTGCATCTCCAAATACAGTATGTTGGATTTCGCTAGATAGACCACAGATCCACAAGTTTGGGTTCCCGAGGTCTAAATTACTTCAGCTTTCTGTCTCAAATCCTAGATATCAGCCTCCAGGTTGAAATATCAACAGGCAAGACGCGTGCAGAACCTTCTTGCAAGAACCTGCTGAGGCACACCAGCATTCTGGTATGACCTTAGATGCCTGTGAACTCGTCGAAAACATCAACTGTGCCATGTAAGGACTGTCACACCATCAGAAGCGCACACTTGTCGTGGTGAAACAGCTCTTAATAGCTCAAATGACGTGCTTGGACTTCTTTTCTTGAGTGCACTTATCCCTGATCCAACTGGATAATAAGAACGGAAAATAAACAAGAATAAACTTGACTTTATATCTGAGCGACTGCACTCGTGCAAGCATTTTAAAATATGAATGCTTACTTCTTGTGGATAATTAGTTAAGGCGCGATATATTGGACAGAGCTTCTCAAATCAAACAAAGGGTTTACTAGACATTACAATGTAAATTCGAATGAATGAAGCCATAAGGAAGAGAAAATGCTTAAAATTTCCACAATTTGTACATTAAAAACTATCCCAGATATTATTTTCAGATCGTCATGCTCTTCGCAACCAAATGAAAAGTGGTGAAGTATTTACAGGGCTCAACATTCCATTACGGTCATGCGGTTGGTTTTACGTTCCAGCTGAATGCTACACTTAGCTGTGACACGTACTTTTCTTCAATTTGACAAAGACGGGCTCCAACGGTCTGCAACAAATGATTCATCATCATCGAGGTTATAGGTTTAGAAACCACATATCTGAAGATTCAAGCCCGCGATTGCAGAGACTTCCACTGCAGCGAAGCATCGACCCATCTTTGATCAAGAGAGATTATAGGATGTCCTCTCTTAGAAGCTCTCGAGGAATTGACGCAGGTCGATTCCCCGAGGGGCATTCTCAGGCACAGAACCTCCGTGTACACCTGGAGGGAACATCTCCGCACTACTGTCTCCTTTTGAGTTCAAATTGTCACTACCTGATTTCTTTCTCTCAACTGGGTAAGTATCAAGCTCAGAAGAAGAGGCATTCGATGTGCCATATAATTCCAAGCGGGTTCCATTCAGACTCCCACAACATGGCTAAGTTTTCTCCATTTGCTCGGCTGAAATTCCTGCGTTACCTGACGTGGATGCCTCCTTGCTTGGCCAGGTTTTGAACTCACTTCCTTTCAAGCCTTTGACCACATGATGGCCATTTTCAGCATCGGCACTTTGGTGCCCTCGCGATCCTGATCGTGTGTAGTACTTATCCTTTGAGTTTTGTTTCAGTCCATGGGGTCTATATTCACTAGAACTGTCAGGCAAATCATGGTTATCTTGCCTCTCGCGACCAAGCCCACTTTCTTGAACACCCTCTGTGACACCGTGTGCATCCTTATGCCACATCACACTATGGGCCCCATTCTCTGTGTGATCTTCGGAATGATCAGTGGCTTGATTCCCGTTCTCGCGAGGCTTTTCATCCCATTTTGAATGGTCAATTCGTCTCGTAAAGATCTTCCACTCGGTCTGAACTGGAACATGATCATCTTTCCTTCTCGAGTATACTGAAAGAGGAATTTCTGCAACTGATGTCTTTGAGGGGTCCTCTGCTTTTGGTGAGGGCCTAAAGAATCGAGTAGGTGCCTCTCTCTTTTTAAAGACGATCGTAGTGTACAAGCTCAAGACATCAACAGCCTGCGCATTCAGACGGCCTCTTACATCGAGGATAGGAGTTCCTTTGGTATCCACTAATGAGGCACAACTGCTCTGTAATACATCGGCAAAAGGACCGTGTGTGTCCTCATAGAACTCCTGTAAATTTTGAATTTCCACACATTCCAAGCCAACCTCTTTCGCCAGCCTGATAAGGCTGGGAAAATGTACTAATATTTGAGCTTGTGCTGGCAATCCATCATCAGTGAAGCGCAAGAAGTATTTGGAGCCAAAGGAGTGGAACCTGTCATCGTCAAAACTGATCTTGTAAAGCTCACTTCTCACACTAGGTAATGTTCCGTTAACTCTCAATGAGCCTGCTTTCATGGCCCCCTCCACAGCTTTCTGGTACTTATACCATATGGTCGAAGAATCAGGAGCAGTTCCAAAGAAAAAACCCCCTGGTCTGAGAACCGCGGCAATATTTTTCAGAAGCCGCCTAACCATATCTTCACTCGTGAAACTATCCTGGAGGTGCGCAAGACAGCAAACCACGTCTGCTGGCAATCCATATTCCTGAAGATGCGCTTCCAGGTCAACCATGCATGGATCAAGCTCACAAAAATCTGCTGCAAAAGGCTTTTCATGCTGCTCCCATTGCTCTTTCGCCTCCTCAAGTGCAGAAGCTGATAAATCAACACCAATATAACGTCCAATTGCAGCATCGGCCCATCGCTCCGTATCAAGCCCCCGCCCGCAGAATAGGTCACAAACCACAGAGCCCGGTGTGACCAGTTGCCGCAACAATACCGTCTTCACAAAGCCAAGAAGGCGATTGTGCAGACCTACTGCAGGTGGCCATCCGGCTACGCTTCCCGGCATCCAGGAGTGTGCTGCCATATTTCTCCGTCACTCGCAGGGTGGCGGTTATAGAGAAATCTATATCAAGAATCTATATCTATATTCAGTGTGCATTTCACATCCTTGCCGAAGATGTATCGACATACCTGCGGTACTGCGGCTGTTCTCTTCCAGCACGTGAGCTTGCTTTTCAATTCGTTACCGTCACCACAGCTCGTCCGCTCTGTGACGTTAAGATTGATGTGCATAAGCCCCCTGTTGACAGAAACAACAACACTTGTTGAAATGCTTGTTGACGTCTATCTACATGACCGCGAAGTGCTCTAGCTAAAAATCGCTTCATCACAGAAAGTTGTGACACAATTTTACAGATGCATAACGTAAAGCGAAGGGGCTAGTATTCGCTGATTGCATAGTTTCCGCACGGGAATAACCTACCATCGATAACATGCAAACTGCGAGGGGGTATCAGCCCGCATTTGACGATGGTGGCTTTCGTTGCACAGCTTTCTTACACTCGCAAGAGTCCATTGGCTGGGAGGAGCGAGAAGAATTTTGATCAATGCGGATTGACTAATCCGCAAGCACACACAATGCTGATGTCCGCAAAATAGCTTGAGTCACGCGCGCCAAAAGAGATTCTAGCATCAGTCTGCAGCAGCAAATCGTCTGCACCTTCCAGACATGCGGGATTCTCCGCGGAATCTTCGACCTTCAAAGGAAGCTCAGAAAGGGGGTCGCGACTCAGAGTACTGAATTATTCTCATGACCGCGTCGAGCACAGGGTTCCTCTCCGTCTATTACTAGCGCTACCTGACATGCCTGCTGGGTATCAAGAAAGTATGAACATGTTGAGTATGAACGACAACTATGTAAGAAACATAGTTTAGAAGAGCATGTTAAGAATAGAAGACTAGAAACTGCATCCACATTTGACAACATTGAACGGAAGAACGCGACCGTGTGGAAACAAGTAGGATGGGAAGACCCCATCGAGCCACACAAGGAAAAGACAAAGGGGGTAAAATGGGAATAAGCCGCAATAGTATCGGTTTGACAACATTGTGATGCTTAGACTGTTTGAAAGAGAACATTCCCAGCTGTCTTATTTAGGAGAGAGTTATCTGCTGGTTTTAAGAGAATTGATTATGAGCTGCTTTTCCTTTGGCCCGTTAGGGTACATATGTGGTGTCTCAGTTTCCTAATTCCGTTTGGCTTTCTAGTATGTAGTTCTTGCTTTCTTTCAGTTCGGAGGAGTGTCTAAAAATGCTACTGTACTACCTTCAATGTCGACAATATCTTTCTATGTTCTCATTAACATGGGTTTGAAGAGACGGAGGTGGAAAGGTGAGGTTTATATTCAAGTTTATCCGAAGTGATGCTGATCTTCAGATAGATATTGCATAAGCTTCTGCTGATTGCTTTAACAACAAATATGAAATGTGATTTTGTCACCCTCTCACTAGGTTTATCCCGTGAGATACGTTCTTTTCTTGTCATATACGCGTTCAGTGGCTACTCCGTTATGTATCGGTATTGGGCTCAATATTTCATGATTCGTCTACGATATAGTATGAGGCAGCAAAAGTTCATCCCACAAGATATACCGTGTATGTGACACAACGGATGCACAAACTATAAGTTATAAATACGGGATACTCATGGCCGATGTTGTAGTGGACTAAATGCACAGTTAATGCACTCAGTAAATTGATGTGAAATAGGTGGTATAATTTCCTAAAAACCATGAATGTGAATCTCATAGTCGAACTTGTGTTAGACTGAATTCACAGTTAATGAACTCAGTAAACTGATGTATATCAGATGAGAAATAGGTACTAGAATTTCTTTGATACCTTTCATGGAGGCAATGAAAGGTGTCAAAGAGACTCTAGCACAAAAATATATAAACGGTAGATAGTTGGTAAATATATAAACGGGAGCATTAGTGCCGAAAACAGGCCATCGACTTGCTCTACGGACGCATCTAAGCAGCATGCGGAAGCTGGAATGGAGATTCCGTGAGGCTGAGTGTTAAGCTCATGGTGAACTTATCTAAACCAAACCCAAATGAGTTTCTCGTCTGGGAAACTACGGGAGGAACTCGGCACACTTTATTTAAACGTACTCAGACATGGTCTGGTTTGTGAACAGTTTCGAGTCCTAAGGCGTCAGCTCCTTTTCTGTGACATGTATGGTGCCTCAGAAAGGTGATAGAAAGTCAGTGCTACAAATGTTCAGTTTGACTTTCCTTGGGAAATCGTGGGTGCGACACAAATTTTGTGACACATGAAGTGGTCAATTTGATTCCGACCTATGCCTGTGTCGACTTTACCAAAGAGAAAAGATTAACTTACGAAGAGATGCCAATAGGCGAAGGGCGATTGGTCTTATAAACGATTGGTCTTCCCATCCACGCCTTGTATCGTGTAGTATTCTCTTGGAGTCAGACTGCTGTAAAGAAAATTCATACACATCAACTTCAGTTGAAATGTATATTAACAAGCAGAACTGAACAAAAATCAACCAAGTCCTGGGACACACGACGCAACACCGGTCACTTTTGCTGGGTTTCGACTCATGTCCAGCCATCATCCGGCAAAATCTTTCGTAGTCTTCGAAGGGTTAGAAAGAAGCTCCAGAAGGTGAGAATAACTATAGACAATAACAGAGACACAAATACAATCACAGGTGAACTATGAACTTTTGGAATGATTTAGCAATGTCTTCAAGAAACAACTAACAAGCCTGGAGGACTCGGCGAATCCGAACAATATGATACATGATCTTGCATCCTTGCTTCAAATCTCTAGGTAATCTTGTCTCTCTTTCTCTCTTCTTCAAACCGATGAGTAGTATGTCCCTTCTTTTATCCAGATGATCATAATGACACTAGACAACTCCAGTAGTATATATTTAGTGCGGTCTTTTGTTTATGAAGGACATCTAAGTACAAAACCTTTTACGTCCTACTCACGTATACAAAACTATGTGCCAGTTCAGTGAAGAAACATCAACTTAGAAGGCATCGACTTCGAAGCCATCACGGATGAAATTATACACGTCTTTCGCTCGAGTTTTCTTGATGGTCGTTTGGAAGTGTACTTTATTGATGGCCTTATCTTCTTCACATGTCACTGAATAAACTTTGACCCAAAACATGAACTTCGTTTTCATCCCCTCAACTTCAGTGAGGCTCCCTGGCCTTAGATTCGCTGTAACCTTTTTGTCGAATCTCAAGACAGACTGGTCCCTGTATCCCACTTCACATGGATAAGGGAGGTAGATGACAAGGGCCCCAGTGGCTTCGTTAAACTCATAGTTCAACAAATTTTTCGGAAACAACCCCCTCGGAAGGTTGTACTCTTCCAAAAGATCTGGCAGCGATTTTTGAACCTTGCCTGCAGCGCAGAGGTAGATATGGTTTCATATTAGTTACGAAGTGTTGAGAGAGCTTCAGAGCACAAAACTCTAGCGCTTTCTTGTTTACTTAAAGCTTTTCTTCAGTCATATGTGCGATCATTGCCATTACGCAATGTGGTCACGGAAGGTCACAGATCGAAAAGAGAAATTAATAAGACACAGTAAGATACTGACCACGACGTGATTACAGAAAATTATGTAAAGGCTATTTACGGATGCAGGCGCCAAAGCAGGAATTCACCTTTAAGTCTGCTGAAGAAGTTCTCTACTGAGGTCGAAACAGACTGTTCCACAACCACGACAGACCATCAAGTAGTTTGGCAACATGTTAGAAAACCACAACTTGGTAATATGCAAAAAACGGTAATATCCAGCACATCTTCATATCGTAACGGTTACTTTAAACAAGCAATCATATCAACGTACAGACCGCAATAAGCAGCGATGAAACTACTATAAGACGCTCCTGATGAGTCTTAACGGATTCATCTTGCCTTCCCAGTCTTCCTTTTTATTCTTGAGGTGGTTTCTAGCAGAAGAACAGTAAGAATATCATTCGCGGTACTTTTCAAGAATGATTTGTGACGCAGTGTTAGTTTTCCAGGGCCAGACAGCACATAGGAGATCAGATAGAACAGCTAGACAAAAGCGTGCATGCATATACTGAGGTCAAAAGCTGAAGTTAAAACTGTGTGTTGAATAACGAAAAACCCTAATTTGTGGCTATAGATAATGCTGTGGAGGGAGATCGAATGTGGTTCCCACATGAAGATCAGAACGTACGGTACTGGAGGTACTAGGAACATACAACTCACATACATGATCCCTGGATTATGTATGTGAGGACTTGCATGCCAGCAACCCTTCCAACACTGATCCAGAATTCTAACGCCCTGCTTGAAATAGAAAATAAAGCGTGCAGGCATCATCAATTTTATTTGCTTATTCACGTGAACCAGGCAATCTACCCCTTCATGCATTTTCGCGTAAACCAGATCCGCTCTATGAAGTTAGAAAACTTATTCGTGATTGTCAAATGCTTCACGACAAGGGTTTCACCGACCTGGTTCAGTACGTCATTATCTATGAGTAGCGTGTTCTTAAGAAAAAGTCTAAGGGGCCAGACTAACATACGTTTACATCATTGCCGAGAGAATCCATCTCCTTTTTAGCGCGCTGATTGAAGAAGTAACTTCCCACGCTTCCCAAAAGCTGGTCCATCTTGATCGTTCTCTATCAGAAGATATATTTTCTCCTGCCTGTGCTTCTGATATTTCCTCTTCCCCTCCCTTCCTCTTCACAAAGTCTCCAGTCCACAGCGTCGAAACCCTCGTGACTGTGAGATCATCAAATCCAGGCAGAAATATCAACGAGCTCAATCCAATTTCCTTCTTACCCCTGCCTTGCCTTTCCAGCCTCCGTCCTATCGCTCTCCTTCAAATTTGACGCCAACCAGCGATCTGCCGAGCTAGATCTTTAAACTCCAGAGTCTAAAACCTAGCAGACTCTAACATTTCGATCATGCGCTATCATAAGCTTGGGAGGACGAACATGAGCAGTAAAACGACGCGCCTTCCACTCCACTTGCTCCTTCAACGCAACACTTCAGCGTAAAAGAAGAGAACGAATGTGTGCACTGGACTTCACGAAGGTTCTCAGCCAAGTTACCGGTTCACTGGCTGGTCCCAGTTCGATTGCGATTGTGCACCATCGAACATCTGAAGTTACCTCTGGTCTGCATTACCGTCCTTTGGATGTCTCCATGGACTCTCAGCGATCAATTATACAATCTTCGCTCAAGACGAACTTAGAACAATGGACACTGTCCTTGACTAAATTCCGCGTCACAGAATCATCGGGGATTTGCGCAAGATGCTCAAGATATGCAAAAGTCAATTTCAAAGTCTGCAGTACGCCTCGTCGCCGTCGATCTTACCTGCTTCACACGTGTCATGTTCCGCCTTGTTCGATACATGCACTAAATTTCGTGAGCCATTCTGTCGGAACAGAATGACCAAATACGTACCATAGTTCTGGGTGTTCCCGGCTGTCTTCGATACGTACCATAGTTATCGGACCAAATTGGCTGCAGTTTGCAACGATTTACGTCCCCTGTTTTGTCGGCACTGCGTTGTAGGTCATAAGCGTTAGCCTGGCCCCACGACCCCATCACAAACCCTCTGGATAAACTCTTCCAGTCTTTAGCTTTCTTGTACTGCGTACAGCCTCACTAACTTCAATCAGGTAGACTCCGGAATGAGCCGCGCCTTTTCGGAGGGCCGTCGATCCGAACACGAAATGTTTCTGCAATTTCTTGATGGACACTCCAGAAAGAGACGATTTCACCCCATTGTTTGCTAATTATCTTTACAACGTCCAAGGATTTCTCTTGTCAAACTTCTCAAAGTGATGTTTATCAAGAAACTGAAACCTCGGCTCTTTCAGACTGAGGAGAAACTCAATCATATTGCGAAGTTCAAGAGAAAGCTTCGAACTTCGCTTCGATATCGAATCTCTTCCAGTTTCCTGGCGCCCAGAACGATTATCATCTTCTTGGCAGGGCATGGGTGCCAGAAATGTGCATGACCTAATCCCTGTTTCGTGAGCGATAAGGGAGGCTCAAAGAATGCACCAATATCTTCAAGAGAACTTGAGAGAGTGCCTGTCCATTCATATCAGATATCAAGGAGAGCCAGGTGCGAATACCTCGGAGAAGTATGATTCTGTAAAGTATAAAAATTGCGAGTGCATTTGAGCTTGGCATACATGTTTGGTAGCAGTGACATGAAATCTACTTGGAATGGAGACATCATCTGCATAAGAGCGGTGTTCGCTGCCGTAATTCTGCTGATATGGACCCCAGAAGTTTTAGCACGGTTCACTCCTTATGCCAAAGCCATTTCTCTGGAGACTGTTCCATCCATAACTTTTCATAAGTGGAAGCTCACAAATTACAGAAGAAACGAGCCAATCTTCCAGCTCAAGTGCTTGTCCGGGTGCGAGTTTGAACCTGGTATGATCATTCTTCGAGGAAAGATAAAGATTAAGAGGGGATACTCCTGGGTAGTCATGAACTTGCTGGAGAGCTGTCGTACGATATAGAGACACTGCAATGTGTTTGAATGCGCTTCGTGAAGATATGGCTGATGCTGGTCCTCTGGAAGGAATAAAATCACACAGAGATTAGTTTGTGATTTAACTAAGTTCCCAGGATCTACAAAACCTGAATCACTCGCATCGTTTTATCGCCATGAAGATCCAATTATGTGCTTCAACGTCCATTCACCCGTTGATGGGAGCCCAGCGTGGCATTGTCAAGCAGACCTACCATCACATCTCCAGTTTGCCACTCTCCAAGTCATTTGCGAGGTACTCCATGATTGGCTTATCACCTACGGGGTGTTGAACTAGGGGGTATCTACAAACTCAACTAGTTTAGTAAGTACATACTCCTCGCAGTTGGACTAATCTGTCTCACTATGTCTAGTTGCACTAGGAGGATACACGACCTCTCGAATTGTTTATAGATTCATCTCTCTTGATAGTGCGAGTACTTGTGTATGCATCGTGGGGACTTTGCTGCGGGCTTGGGTACTGTCTATCAAGGTCTACTGTTGGGTTAGAGAAAATAGCAGGTGGATAGTGTGGAAGTGGAAGGAGTACGTAGAGCCCTCAAGTTGCTACACAGGCAGAATGATTGTGAACTTTGGTAGTCGACCAACACGGATCCTATGCGGAAGGCCAATTTCTTGCGCTTTCATTAGCTCTGTTGACGGCACAAGATAGCAGTTGTACATCAGTCGGTATCTTTTGTGGGCGATCCTTGATAAAGCAACTTCGATAGTAGCGATCCTTGACGAAGCAACTCTTGCACTTCATGTATCATTACTGATACAGATGTGTCGCAGAAATATGAGTCAAAGGACGATAGACTCATACTAGAAGGAAGCTGTGGACTCGAGTACACTCTCAAACATATTCGTGCGTTCTCTGTATAATTCCCAGACCTGTTGTTTTATTTGCTACCCACCAAGTATAATTCACAATGTACGACATAAGATTTGATGTTTACGTTTCTAAAAAACAGCGATAGCACCTTCCCATCCTTCGTTTTTCCAACGCGGTCGCCTTTTTTCATGAAAAACAGCCATAGCACCTTCAGATACAACACAACCATCTCGTAGAAATGTATGTAGATGGTTGAAAATAGATGATCATTCACGAATTTCGTTGACATCCTTCATTATTTTCCAATAGCATTACCTGGTTCTGATTTGCAAGCAGCACAGGAGGAATCAGCTGAAGTCAACAAACCGGAGGTAACTTCTACTTTCCTGAGGTATATCGCTACTTTGTTATGATAGTCTGGCTCTACCCTCAGGTATGCTGCTAGAGGTGACTATTGCGGCTTTGCTAAAGTTTGATCCTTTTGGTCTCATCCCCTGCTGATGACCAGCAGAGCCATGAAATGTGAAACTGAAAGTTTGATTGGTCCTCTCTTGCTAGGCCATGGGCACCGTCTTGTAAGTGAGTATAACAAACAAATAACCCTCATCCCTTCATAATACGAAAAAAATGTTCTGTACCATATCCTTCCCGTCGGATAGTGATACCTGATGCTCCGTATGACCAGAGCGCAACGCATTGGAGTGCATGTCAGTGGCTGATGTTGGGGGCTGTTATATATGTCTGCTGCTATTGCCTATACCATGTTGTCCAAACTGGTACACTTCTTCCCGGCATGGTTGCCCCTTTGATGTCTTTCATTAGTTGTGAAGTAGCACCTCCAACTGTCGTAGTTAAGCCTGACTCTAGTCCCAAATCTTGAGATATATATGCCGATGTCAGATTGAAAATACGAGCCCAATAGTCACACACATTGTCACAATAGACGTACGCCAAGTTGGTAAGTGTTCATGGCATTTGGTCATTTAGTTTATAGATAAATTGCCGTTGATAAGCTGCCTACCTTACCGTGATAGGAGGATTAAGCATTTTATTGATATACAATGATCGTCAGACCATCTTTTCATGCGTGTGTTAAGATTCATCTGCGAGATCATAAACAATTTTTAATGTGTCATATGTCTTCACTCATTACTTGCAGATTTGAAGGAATCTTTGAACCCGACCAATCGTAGGATAGCCGAGTAAGTAACCTTCATCCAGCTCCAAATATCATGCACACGTCCCAACTTTTACTTTGACCATGCGATAGCTCGATAACTAATATCTGGGAGCTGCTATAGACTATACATATGTGAAATTTCTACACATCGTTCCTGTGATTAAAGTCTTCTAGAATTGTTCGATCAATTGTCGATTGTTGGATCAAAGGTTTAGGTTTTACGTCTTTTGTCTCTCCCTTGTACGGCTTGACGGGGGTCTTCCCCTCCTTCATGTGTTCATCGTGGTCGCCTTTTCCTCGGTCAAAGGTTTAGTGTAGAAAGTATAGTATGGGAAATTTCTTTGCATCGTTTCCTGGGACTTAAATCTCCTAAAATGGTTGGATAAAAAGGTTTACTGTCAGATTTCATGATCTTAGCAGGGTCTCGGCCAATGGAAATAGATGTGGGAAGTGCCAGACCACCGCCTTTTCTTTAGTTGCCTCTGTCAAAGACAAGGACAAGCACAAGTACCAATCAGATCTGAAATTCTGGTACGCTGAAACCATCTTCGGCTAAGTAAAGAAGGGCTTTGTTCAGCGAATCAACCCATAAGCGGGTTGATTCGCTGAACAAGCTCTCCTTTAGTTCAAATTCCATCTTGTGAGGCAGAGGGGCAACTGAAACAAAAGGGTTCCCCGGGAAGAATAAGAATTTGATAGTCGAAATATGGTCGGTAAATCGGAAAATCCGTTGTTAATGGTCGGTACGGACGCGAGGTATCTCCTATGCTCAAGATGCAGAGTTCAATTGATGCCACTCTTTGTCCTACGTCACAAAGCTCCAGCTTTTGAGCGTTCTCCTTGTGAAGCAGGTCGTCTTGTGATGCACCATCGGAGTTCCGAGAATCAAGCGAGCAACCGACGAACCCAGTTCTACCTCGGTTCTCCCCTACGTTCAATAGCCGTCTAAGAGGAACTCGCGGTCAAAGATCACCGAAAGGTGGCTTCTTCAAGAAGCTCGATAGACCTTCGCGCTGCAGGAAGATGGATGGTTTTGACCCTTCAAGAACTTGATGTAATTGCACACTGCCTTTAAGCAGAAGAAAATAACTGTATACGAGGTGGTCGTCTTACACCATCTTGACGAGAGACCTAAAATCATTAGCATCTCGTGTTCGTGCACAACCGTTTCCAGATGGACCAGTTATCATGAGTTTCAAGCGAGATTCAGATTATAGAGTCAAGAACCACGCAGAGATGATTTAAACAATATATCATCTTGAGTCAGACAATGTCCTTGATGAGAGACGGGTATTTAGGTCAGCGACCAGGAGGACACAAACAATCAGCGCATTGGAGGACAGCGTACTTCTTATTGGATGTTAAGTAAAACTGTCAACAATTTCGCTGGTGACCAACTCAGATTTTCAATAGCAGAGAGCTTCCGAGGAATAAAACAGCCAAGCCAAAACATCCTCCACACTTGCATCCAAGGCCCTGCCAGTTTACACGAGCTGTTTAATCCCCATCAATTTACTTTGTTACTGAAATGAATAAATTTCAACAAGTGTACACGGCTGAACAAAGTCATTTTGTTCATAACCTTGCTCTAAGTATCCGCTGACAGTGGGACTACATCCAATTAGCATCTCTTCTTTCTTGCCTTGATGTCCTAGAATTCTGAAGCAATACTACTTCTAGAAGAACCGCGTGAACCCTGTCAATCACCGGTCTGACTTCTTTCCTTAAAGCAGCCCCGTCATACTTCACATGTCAAAGGGAAGTTCCTCTCACAATCAGCGGGCGACTAATCCGCAAAGCAGCTGCTTGCTAAGCTGACCACAGTATGATTGTAAAGCTTTGTACAATTCTCAAGTACGTGAGAAATAGGCACCTACAGGTCATTATAAACGAATATTGTGCACATTAAGAACTCTAGTAACAAAAACCTCTTATCCTTCAATACACTCTCGGTGCCCATAGGCCCCTTTCAACCCCAGATATACCTGAGCTGAATGGATTGCATGCGCAATGCTCTCCCTGGGGTTATCAAAAGTATGGCTACATCTTTGGAGAGTTAATCTTCGATAAAATGGCATCTCAACTACTCCTGAGATGGGAGAGACGACACCATTTCCCAAAAGCCAAAATTTGTATCAACCAATTATTACTGGTTGATCACTCCCTGACCGCAAAACTCCTCTATATACACTCGATGAGACAAGTCAGGTGCCCTTTATACACTCCGTCGTCGTTCTTGAGCCAGTATTTTGACTCAGCTAGTCACTGTCAATTCGAATACATTCCATCATGAGTTTAACCTCTGCTGTGAAGTTCTTTTGACGCAGGTCTTGGATGCTTTCTCTGAGTGCAGGGTCGCTGACGAGGTCGCTCTCAATCAAAGACCTCGAACATCCTGTTCACACAGAAGAATCAATACTTCAGGAAAACAGTCCAGAGTAGAAAGAATAAAACAAAGGTTAAACTGAATTGCTAAAAGTGGACTGGGACAGATCCAACCGAAATCCAGGAAGGTTCAAGCCTTGAGTTTGAACCTGCAACAGCACATCGGCGAAGCCCATGATACTGATCGATGTAAGCCAACGCAGATCCACGATCATAAACGTGATGACAGTTGATGCTGTAACCAAACAGACCGCTTGTTAGGTCCGGGGAGGACGCAGACCTACGAACCATCAGGATCGAAATAGACAAATTGAATTACTGCACTGGAGGATCAAGCTAGATAGGCTCCTCACCTCTGCACTGGATCATCGAGTTCGGTAACAAGCTTGCCACTGAGAGGACACCGAGTATTGATCACTCCATACTTGGACCCTATTATGGTAATGTTATCAATTTCGTCTTCGAAATCATCCACAAGCTCCCCGCCAGACTGAAGTACGAGCCACAATTTACACAGGTTAAAAAGGGTGATAACAATCCAGTGCTCCTGGGCATAGATGGTGTGGACAGCCACAATGAGCTAGATTGAAACTTCGTTTCTTTAGAACACTAATCTGCAAAAGTTTGCACCGTACAAGAACGAGCCAGATTAATCAGGCGTAAGAGCCAATGGACCAGTGAAGTAGGGGGCTAACCTACGGACACAGCTGGATGATGAAGAGTCTAATCCAAAAATCAGCTAGGAAAGAAACCAGAAACGCATTTTAGAAGACGAGGACCGGTGACCCATCGTCATCAACCTAGTCAAACCTCATTCGGTGTTCTACTTCGCGTTGGTTCAACGGCATCTCTCACAACCCCACCACTGATCAGAACATTGAATTCTCCTTAACGAGTTTCTAATGCTCAACTGCGGCCAAGTATCACTGTACTCGACGAATTGGGTACCCTGCTCTACTACAATATTATATCAGAATGTTCCGAAGACTCAGCAAACATTTGAACGACGCTTGCCCTAAACTGGGTTCTGTTCATCTTCTTGAATTAATTCTGCAAAAGCGATCAGTTGTCGACTTACGAAATCAACTCTCGACTTGCAGGTGCTTTTGCAGTCATCGTAATCCCGCATTTTCTCAAATTTCGGACAGAATCTTAGTGGACTTTCCAAAAACTCATCGCATTCTTCCACGAGCATCCTAGTCTTCGTCGTCCCGTTTTTCACCTTCCCGACGGAGTCCTCATTTACCGCTTCATCCGCGCAGTCGGACATTTTCTCAAATTTCGGACAAAACCTCAAAGGGCTGTCAATAAGTTCTGCATATTCAATCATCATCGCGTCACTCTTCATTTTCTTCAAGGTGTCAACCTGCACAATCACTCCCTTCTTCTCCTCTTTCACAATTTTACTCGCAAGGCTCCTTTCAGGCTTCACTGGCGCCATCCAGCATTCCGGTACTTTAAAGCTCGCCTCCGAATGCGGAGTCGCGGCATCTTTGGAAACAAATCCGCGCTTCTGGTCGTTGAGAATATCCTGCCCTGAAACCGCAGCCACTTTTTCTTTCTTCACAGCCATGACCTGCTTCTCCGTCGCAACCTCAACTTCCTTCTTCACAATCCCTGCCTCGCTTTTTAAAATTGTGGAGTCTGCCGCCACAATCTCTACTTCCTTCTTGGCAACCTCTACCTCTGTTTTGCCAATTGTAACCTCCTCCGCTGCAGCCTCTACTTCCTCCTTCACAGCCTCTACCTTTGTCTTCACAGATATAACCTCCTCCTTCACCTTCACCACCTCGAGCTTCACTTTCACTTTATCTACCATGGGATCCATTCTTCCTCACATATAGACTCCGAGTAGGACATGAAACGATCGAACGTCCCCGACCTCCCTCACTCGTCGAGACAGGCCTCCGCCTGTCTTCCAGAATCACCGTGTTGCTTCCAATCCACGCCTCCCTTTTTTCCCGCGCTTTGCCCTGACATTCAAAATCCAGACCTCCAGTCTTTCTTCAGCACCTCCAGTAACGAAATACTTCCCGACGAGACCACAGACCCTGTAGCAACCTAACCACAACTTCCGGACTTCCTCCGAGGTTTCCAAGTAGAACTTTCTACTCAAATAAGCGCGCTGAAATAGATATCTCTCTCGACGTCTTATCTGCTGTCGTTGTGCGAGTTCACGCCGCTCGGGTTGCTTCCTGCGCAGACACCTGCTCGAGTATTGTCGTCGGCACTCGAAAGGGCTAGGGACTTACCTCCCGCCGCCGCTGTTGGCACCTCCATTAATGCCTGGACGTTATAAGACCTCACTTCCGCTGTCAGGATGGATAGATCCCCCGCACCTTCGATCGACGCATCGAAGGGCTTTCGACTCTTGCTGCTTCTAAGACCTACTATACCGGTACGGTGTTCGTGTTTTCTGTCATTCTGGTTCCGCTGACAGGACTGAGTGGGCACGGTGCTCCAGCCTCGAAGTGAAGGAAGGAAATCGAGGAGACCTTTTCTACCAAAGAAGCTCTCAACAGGCAAGAAAATTGACCTTTGAATTACCGTACGACTTTCCTCGCTGTCTTCAGCGTTGTGATGTATTTCACCCTTATCTTTAGTCCGACTTTGATGGGGTCTTCCCATCTTTCCTTTTTTTCAACGCCATCACCCGTGATCTTTGTCCAACTTTGCTATCTTAGGTATGCACTTATGGAGACGTGGAGAGGAGGAGGAGAGATGTGAGAGGAAAGATATACTGTTATGGAGGGCTCTCTAACTTGTAACACGAGTGAATATTTTGTTCTTTTTTCAATTGCAGTTCTATTGGTATCTAAATTGAAGATTATGGAAAATTGAATACAAATTTATGAGGGTTTAGAATGATCATTTAACATTAAGAGTGATAGGTTAGGAATTTTCATTTCTTGTCTTTTGGTTTTCATGATTAAATTATATAAGAATTTAGTTTATAAATTTTTGAGATGAAAATTGAAAATATGAGAGTTTATAATTTTTAGAGTTATGAAAGATTGTATTTTTGAAGTGAGTTGAGAGGTGAAGAATTGTGATTTTGTAAGTAGGTGGAAATATGGAGAGAAACATCATGTGTTAATATCATTATTCTTGTGTTAGCCATAGTTATACTTCTCCATATAGGTCCACCTAGAGCGGCTTTGGATACACCATGTCCGGTGTGTAATTGATGCTTTAGCTCACAAGGGGTAAAGACCTATGTGTGAAGGATGTACAAGGACTATGATTGGACCACTTAGGATACTCACATGAGGCAAGCAATCACATCAATATCAGTGATACTCGAGATTATGCAAGTTTCCCCTATCCTTTCATTAGCTATTCCAAGGTGTAATATCAAGAGCTAGCCATATGATCTAGATGTGAAATTTGGCCTGGTAACTTTTTGAATAATTTTATATATGATGGTCAAAATAGATCAGATAGAAATATCACCAAAAAAATATTTTTTACTAATAGAGCAAAAACCAAAATAGACTTGGAAACCTAGAACCAATAGCTAGACATATGATTTAAAGATGAAAATTGGTTTGGTAACATCTAGAAATATATTACACATGATGAACTAAATAGATCAAAAAGAGGTATCACCAAAAAGCGACTTCTAGTAATAGAGTAGGAACTAAAATATACTTGAACTTTTTCAAGGTAATTTTGGAGGTCTATAAAGATGAATTAGGCCTCAAAAATGTGCAGATTCCCCCCTCCAATGGAAGAGAGGTTGTTCTTCTCTCCCTTCAAATTTGTCTCTTCAAAAGCTTTCCAATGGTACCTCACGCATGTGATTTTGAGATTTTGACAAGGAGATTCTCTAAAAGATTCTATCCAATCAAAGCTTGTTTGACCAACCAGATAGGACCAGTATCTACATGTCACCCATCCAAGTAAGTAATCCAAGGATACAGCTTGTTGACATGTCATCTATCTTTGTGCTTAATCCTATGGTGGAGCTTCCTTGGAGGAGATCCTCTTTGCTTATATAATAAAGAGAAGGTGCTCCTTTTGGGGCATCGTGTGTTTCATATTTTGAGTGTGAAATCATGTGTTTCTTCTCAGGTCTCCTATCCTCAAAGTATTACAATGGTATCAGAACATGTGTTATCATCCAAGAGAACGGATCACCCCTCTTGGAAGAACGGGCTATTGAGACTGAGTAATTTTGAGAAGAGATATCTTGGTGTAATTGGTCAATTAGAAGTGCTAGAGGGAGGATGGAAGGGAGGCTTTGAAAGGACAATATCCAACACCTTGCTTTCAGTTTGTGAATCCATTTCACAATAAGATTATGTACATTCAGTGTGAGCAAGTGAGAGGGGATCTGGTTTTTCACTTCGGAGCAGAGTTCATGGATATAGTGATGAATTTGCCAAATCCAATGATTCTGCCAAGAATGATTTATGATAGAGAGTGAGATTTGACAATCTACATTTTGTTGTGATGGATTTGAATATCCCAAATCCTTTCCCTTTTAACACTCAAGTAGAAATCTATTATGTAATGAGATTAAAAATGATGGTTGGAGATTTCATGGTCAAGAATTTTGGTGAAGAATATTATCAATGAGTGGTAGCTTTTGAGGTCCCAATGGTAATTCCAATAGTTTGTGCACACTCTAGAGTAATCATATTAACTCTCTATTGAAGTAGACAATAACAATTGAGCTTTATGAGGACCATGGATCCACAATTACAGGAGTTGGTGCAAGGAATGCAGGGGATGTTGAACAACTTTTGAGAAATTAAGATGACCATGGAGGCGTTACAAAGTCAAGTGCAGATCCTCAAGAATAATCAAGCAATGCAAGAAAAAGAGCCGTCTCAAAACCCTATACCTACAATTGAAGTACTTGGAGAGACATCCATGCCTACGAACCTTATCAATGATGAAGCCACATTACTAGTCTAGATGAAGAAGACTTGCAACATTGAGCCTTACAAGGGGCAATGTATGATGGGAATAGTGGAGAACTAGATCTAGAGAATGAATCAATATTTCCGATTATTCTCAACAAAGATCATCGAGCATGTTGCAAGCGTGTTTACATATGGGTACTTGATCGATAAAGCCCTCACATGATATGATGCTTGGGAATAATCCATGTTGGCAAAGAGAAGGGAGGTCACATGGACAACAATGCAAGAAAGATTGCTGAAGAGTTTCCAATCGGTGGATTCTCTGCAGATGGCCCGGATCCAACTATGGGGATTGAAACATAAGAATAGTGTACAAGAGTATGCGGAGGCATTTTTGGATCTACAAGTCACAATAATTGACATGAGTTCAGTGGAGGCTCTCGACAATTTCAAACAAGGGTTGAAGGAGTAGATTTGCCAAGAAGTCATGGTACAAAATCCTCGCACGGTATTTGAAGCCATTGCTTGTGCATAGAAAATAGTAGGGGCATTGGGTGGAGATGAAGGAATAGTTCTCCCTCAACATTATTGGGTAGAAATGCCACACATGGGTGGACTAGTACCAATGGAATTGGGCAACTTTGGTTTTGAGATCGAGGAGCATGACCGTTTCAAGGAGAGCGGAGACGGGTAGAAGAATGGAGGGATGGAGTCCCAAGAAGAGAACAACGCCATTACTACAATTGTGGTTATATTGGGCATATATCTACCAATTGTTGTGCTTGTCTTCCAAGAGGCCCTTAGCCTTCATATAGGCAATCTTTGAATAACATGGAGAGATGCACTAAAGAAGAGGAGGTGGAAATCACTTCAAAAAACAAGATTGCCAATAAATGTATCTTGCAGCCTTACTGGCTCAATAAGGAAGCAAAAAAGCAAGAGAAGGAAGAAGATGAGCGCACAAAGATACCAAAATGCAACCTCACAATTGATTGTAGTGAATGGAGTCCTAGAAGGCAATCAAGTGAGAGTATTAATAGATCCAGGAGCAATAGAGAATTTCTTGTCTCGCTCTATTGCAATAAGATTAGGAATGGATCTAGAGAGAGATGAGAGTGAAGAAGTAGAGTTACCTAATGGGCAACAGAGAGGATTGAATCATTACATAGACATGTAACACTCTCTATAAGAGAATATCAAGAAGCAATTGAGTGGCGAGTGATACAATTAACTCATTATAATGCAATCTTAGGCATGTGTAATACTCCGAGGACAAGAGAAGAGAGAAAACACAGATTGCACACTCAAACATTCGATGCCCCAAGGGAGCACCTTCTCTTTATTATATAGACAAAGAGGATCTCCTCCAAGGAAGCTCCACCATAGAATTAAGGACACAGATAGGTGACATGTCAGCAAGCTCCACCCTTGGATTACTTACTTGGGTGGGTGACCTGTCTGGTCTAGGTCCTATCTGGTTGGTCAAATGAGCTTTGACTGGAGGGAATCTTTTAGGGAATCTTCCTATAGGAATCTCAGAATCACATGAGTAAGGTACCGTTGGAAAGCTCTCGACGAGACAAACTAGGGGGGAGGGAAAGCCAGCCTTTCCTCCGTCTCAAGGTTCTCAAGTCTATTTCGGTTTCTGCCCTATTAGTAGAAGTACTCTTTTGGTGATACTTCTATCTGATCTATTTTGACCATCATGTATAACATCATTCTAGATGTTACCAAACCTAATTTCACATCTAGATCATATGGCTAACCCTTGGTATTACAGACCTCCCTCCTTTTAAGACGCAACGTCCTTGTTGTGCAATTGTTGCTCAAATGCTTGCACCAACACCGGTGCATGTGCCAAATTGGCAGCGGGTTCCCAGGTTGCTTCATAGAGGGGGTAACCTTTCCATTGTACTAGATATTCCACCCACGGATGGCGAGTACCACGCATGCGCTTTTGGGGAATCTGCTCCACTTCATATTCCTCTGTGCCATCAATGACTGTTGGACAAGGTCAAATGTCATGTGTGGAAGTACCTTGGCCTGATTGGGGAGCATACCTGCGTAATAGGGAGACATGGAACATTGGATGGATCTTCATGTGTGGTGGTAGCTCAAGGTGATAGGCCACAGCGCCGATACGACGAAGAATCGAGAAAGGCCCAATAAAACAAGGTCGGAGCTTACGAGATCCAACTAATGTGAGGTTGGTTGTCGATAGCCACACTTGATCCCCAACATTGAACTCCATGTGCCTACGGTGTGCATCAGCATACTGCTTTTGTTGATTTTGCGCAATCTGTAACCTGTGCTTGGCGCTCTCCACACCTTGTTGGATTCTAGAAACAAATGTGTTGACTGCATCAACCTTGGTAGTCATTGGACGGATCTTCATCAAGCTAAGAGGTGTGAAGGGATGCTCACCATACATGAGGAAGAACGGAGTGACCTGGGTAGAGGCATTCACTGAATTGTTGTAAGCGAATTCCACCAACGGTAGTAGGGTGTCCCACCTCTCTTGCTCTTCTAAGGTGAAGCCGCGTAACATGTCTTCAATCGTGCGATTAGCCCGCTCTGTTTGGCCATCTGTTTGTGGGTGGTAAGTTGTAGACATGGCCAACTTGGTTTTGAAGAAACCAAAGAGTGTTCGCCAAAACAAACTGGTGAATTAGGTGCCTCTATCGGTGATGAGTACTCTAGACAAGCCATGGTGAGCAAAGACTGCATCTAAGTATAGTTGAGCTAGTTGTGGAGCAGTCACCTCCTTGGTGGTAGGGCGCACATGAATCATTTTGCTGAGCCGGTCCACAAAGACCACAATGGAGTCAAACCCTGAGGTGGTCTTGGGTAATTCACAGACGAGATCCATACTCACTTGTTCCCAACGTTGGGTAGGAGTGGGAAGAGGTTGAAGGAGTCCTGCAGGAGCTTGATTAGAAGCTTTGTTCTGTTGACAAAGTAAGCAGCTACGCACATAGTCCATCATGTTGTTGCTCATCTTGGGCCAATAGTAATGGCGCTTGACTGCCTCCAAGGTCTTGTCCACTCCGACATGAGCTGCAATGGCCAAATCATGACATTCTGCTAGAATGGTGGTGCGTAATTCTGGGACATTTAGGATCCACAATCGGCCCTCCCGAAAGGTGAGTCCTTGGGTGCTGGTGACACCTTTGGACGATTGGGCTTCTACAATCTGTGGATCAATTTTTGTAGCAGCTAGAATCTCTTGCCAGAATTTAGGGTTAATCTTCACCTCTGCCGCCAAGTTGTTGGCCATTGGCATGCGGGTGAATGCATCTGCAAGTTGCTTCTTACCTTCCACGTAGGTGATTGTCATATTGAAGCGTTGTCGCCACTCTGCCCTGTGAGCCGGCCTGTCTCTCACTCAGGATGAACCTCTGATGGCTATTATGGTAGCGCACCATGGACTAAGAAGGCAAGGAACCCCAACTCCATCATACTCCTCCAAGGCTAACACTCCAAGACTCAAGACATTGCTCACTAGAGAACTCAATGAGAGAGAGATAGTTGCAAATGAAAGGATGATGAGTACCTCCTCACTCCTTGTTTATATACTTGTGAAATAGTTACGTACCAAAGTTACTAATTACCGTAGTAACTCAAGTTACTAGACTAAAAGTCAAGTAAAGTCAAAAAGTAGAAAGGAATATCCATTCACATGGGCATATTCCCCTAAGCATGTGGTCTTATCTTGACCCAACCACTAAAGCAAGGATTCCTTCACATGGGCTATCCTTGGACTAAAGAAGAATCCAAAACAAAAAGGCTTGCGGGCCCAAGAGTTCTCAACTCTTTCCCCAAAGCCAAACACCTAGGAATAATACCAAGTCAACACACTAAAATCCAAAATAGTGGTGCTCATCTTTTCTACTTCCTCTAAAGTAAGGTCCCATCTATCTTAGCTATGACTAACTTAAGCTAACCATGACTAATATAGAACCATCCTTTATCTCTATATAAATAATATCTCTTAAGTACTTGTAATACCAAGCTAAATATCACAATACCACACACATGCACAAATGGGTGTTACATTTACCCCCGGACTAAGTTTTCACTTTGTCCTCAAAGTGAAGGTCTCTCTACCTTCTATGGTACATCTTCAACTTATCATGGTTAATCCTATCAAAGTGTCTTCCTCCCAACTCCTTGAGATCATAAGTGTAATTTCCCCACACCTTCTCTACTATGAAAGGTCCAAAGTACTTAGGCAAAAACTTCTTTTGTACTCTCTTGAATCGAATGGAATCAAACAACATTACCCAATCACCTTCTTTGAAAGGCTCCACCTTCTTCTTGCCTTGCCTCTTGTCATAGCTCTCCTTTTGTTTCCTTTGGGCTTGCTCCACTCGAACCATAGCAACTGCTCTTGCCTCTTCCAACTCCATGAGTTGATCCTTCCTTGACTTCTCTGCATCACTTCCTTGTGCTTTCTTCAATCTCCTATGAATGCTTTGGAAGGTAGGAAGATCAAAGTGAATAGGTAAGGTAGATTCAATACCATACACCAATTGGAATGGAGAATATCCAGTGGAAGTCTTCATGGTTGTCCTATACTCCCACAAAACTGCATGAATCCTCTTGTCCCAATGATGTTTAGCCCCCTCCATTTCTGCATCTTTGGCCAACATCATGCACAAGGTCTGATTGGTTCTCTCTGCCAAGCCATTGGAATTTGGCTTATAGGATGTAGTTACTCGATGTGTGATAGAGAAATGTCGTAGCATGGCTATAGTAATGCTTCCTGTAAACTCTCCTCCTCTATCAGAAACCAACTCCAAAGGGCATCCAAACCTAGTGATAATGCGTTCATAAAGAAATCTACCCACTTCATCTTCATTCTTGTCCCTCAATGGTCTAGCCTCAACCCACTTGGTAAGGTAATCAGTAACTACCACAATGTACCGATTGTTCCTTGGGGTTCTATTGAGAGGTCCTACAAAATCAATTCCCCACTTCTCAAAGGGTCCTAGCAATGGAATTGATCTAAGTGGTGGAGTGGATGTAGACTTTCTAGCAAAAGCTTGACAAACATGACAAGTTTTGCAATAATCAAGACAATCCTTGAAAATCCCTCTCCAATGGTAACCTACATCTAGAATCTTGAAAGTAGTCACCTTTCCTGCAAAGTGTCCTCCACATACTAAACCTTCATGAAACTCCTTTATGAGTAGGATAGACTCTTCCTTACCCACTGCTCTTCGAAGTAGACCATCTGCTCCTTGGTGAAAAAGAATATCATCCACCATTGTGTAAGGTCTAGATCTTGCTGCAAGGGCCTTCCTCTCCCTAGCATGCATCCCTTCGGGATAGTTACCTCTTGTCACAAAATCCACAATCTCCTTGTACTCCATTGGAACCTCTTGAGTGACTGAGATTGTCATGAGCTCCTCATCCGGGAAGGAATCATCTACTGGCTCATCTCCATCATGATCATAGGCTCTAGATAACAAATAAGCATTTGCATGTTTCTTTCCTGGCCTATCCTCAATTGTGTAGTCATACTCAGACAAGAGAATCATCCACCTTGCTAGTCTCCCTTCAACATTAGGCTTGTTGAAGATGTACTTCAAAGCCTTGTGATCCGTGACAATTGTGGCTTTCCCTCCAATCAAGTAGTGTCTAAACTTCTTGAGACCAAAGATCACTGCCAACCCTTCTCTCTCTGTGACAGAGTAGTTCTTCTCTACTGAAACCATCTGCCTACTAGCATAAGCTATTGGATGATCATGCCCATCTTGGTCTAATTGACTAAGAGTGCATCCTATAGCTACATTAGAAGCATCAGTGTAGAGGATGAAAGGCTTACTCCAATCAGGTTTAGCAAGAATTGGAGCTACAACAAGGGATTGCTTGAGCTCCTCAAAAGCTTTGAGAGCCTCCTTGTCTTCCAAAATCACCATGTAATCTACACCCTTCTTCATGTAGATGGTCAATGCATAAGCCTTGTTGGAAAATGAGAAGATGAACCTCCTATAGTACCCAACCATTCCCAAGAATTGGCGTAACTTTGTCAAGCTTGAAGGGAATGGAAGGTCTGAGATTTTCCTCACCTTCTCAGGATCAACTGCTATTCCATCCTTGGAGATGATGTGCCCCAAAAGTAGACCTTCTTCACATCCAAAAATGCACTTCTCTGGGTTGAGTGATGCATTTGCCTCATCCAAGCGTTGCAAGACTTTGATTAGGTGCTCAAAGTGCTCCTCCTTGCTCCCATAGACACAAAAGTCATCAATGAAATCTCTCACAAATTTCCCAATGAAAGGTTCAAATACCTTGTTCATGAACCGTTGGAATGTGGCTGGAGCATTGCAAAGCCCAAAAGGCATGACCTTGAAAGCGTAAGTTCCCCAAGGTGTGGTGAATGTGGTGAGTTGTTGATGCTCTGGTGCAATCTTGATTTGGTTATATCCACTATAACCATCTCCAAAACTGTACCTCTCATGACCTGCAACCTCCTCCAAGATCTCATCAATGAATGGCAATGGGTAGTAGTCCTTCTTGGTAACAGCATTGAGCTTCTTGTAATCCACACATACCCGAAGCTTGCCATTCTTTTTCTTCACAATGACAATTGGAGACACCCATTCTGAATTCTCCACCTCAAAGATAAATCCAGCCTCCTTGAGCTTATCAATCTCCTCCTTCACAACCAAAGATATTGGTGGGCTAATGCGACGTTGCTTTTGGCGGATTGGTCTTGCATGTGACTCCACCTCTATCTTGTGCTCCTCCAAGGTGACTTCCTTCAAATCCTTGTAACTAAAAGCAAACACATGGATGAACTTGCGGAAAATCTCCTCAAATCTCACCTTCTCCTCCTTGGTAACATTTGGGCCATACTTGAGGGTAGATAACCTTCTCTCTACCTCCTCAAGTGTCAATGGTGATTTATCTGGGTCCTTCAAAACCTCTGGCTTAGGTGCAAAATCCATAGCACACAAGGGATACACATCTGAATCAGATTCAGATTCATCTTCCTCCGTGGAAGTCTCCTCTTCCATGCTTGTGTCCACACCTGAAGCTCCTTCTTCAGAATCTGATTCCCAATAATTAGAAGATGGGGTATCTGAATGTGAAGTGTTGGTGGTGTTAGTCACAGGAACAATGACTCTATGGTTTGATGGCCCAATCCTCAAGTACCCTTTGTGCCATCGATCAGTTGTGCGTGCTGCTCTCAACCATGGCCTCCCAAGAAGTAAGTCATAGCTTGAATCCTTCAAGACTTGGAAAGTCATGAGATTTTGAACTCCCATAACTGAAACTACCACCTTATCCATCACCCCTACTGGTCGAACTTGTTGCTTGTTTGCCATGCTCACCACAAATGTTGAAGGTCTTGAGGGTATCATACCCAACTTCTTCATCAACCTTTCTGACATGGCATTCACTGCTGATCCTCCATCAACCAATGCATCCTTGATGTTGTGACCATTCACTCTCACATCAATCTTGGAGGCATATTCACAAGCCTCCCATGGTGCTGGCTTGGCATCCACCACCCCCATTGATACTGGAACTTTTGCCTTCTTCTTCTTTTTGCTCCTTGTAGAACTCAAACCACCTCTAAGCTCCTTTCTCAAGGTAGGGTTCAAAGCAATTAATTGGCCCACTGTGATGTTAGCCTTGTGACTACCAACATCCTCCAACACATTGTAGTTCCATTGTTGCTTTGAGATCAAGAAGTCCTCCATCCCCAACTTCTTCCTTGGAGTCTTTGTTGTTGATGGTGTTGAGGTGCGAGTGCTCCTAGTAGACATAGGAGTATCCTTGCTTGAAGTAAATCCTTGAGAAGAGTGAACATCCTCTGCAAAACGAGCTCTCTTCTTCTCTTGTGCCAAAAGCTCCAAATTAAGACCCTTGGAGTTTGAGCACTCTCCCTTCTCATACTTGCTCTCAACCACATCTATGGATGCTATCCCCTTACCTTTGTTGGGATTAGGAGCCACTTGGGTTTCACTACCTCCCTCTTTCCCTCTATTGGCTCCCTCATAACCCCTTCCTCCATGGTAAGTGGAATTTGGGCAATTCCTTTGGATATGGCCTCTTCCTCCACAACCAAAACAATTTCTATCATTGAAATTGTTGGCTGGTTGGCCTCCTCTATATGGATAGTTTCCATAACTCCTAGGTCCTCTCCCTACATTCTGATCCACCTCTCTCTTCTCCCATAGTTGCACCACATTGATCTTGAGATCCGCAAGTTGTTCTGTGATGGTTTGGAGTGGATCTTTTGGTGGAGGTGCAAGAATTGGAGCAACTACTACTTGTGGTGCAACCCTTGTCACCAAAGTATCAGAAGTTCCACCATACTTGTAGCCTTGAGGAGGATGCACAACCTCCTTCACCACCAAATCACTCTCATCCCCTTCCAAACTCTCCTCCATACGAATTGCGATCTTGATAGCTTCAACCTTGGAAGAAGGTTTCTCATATCTCACCTTGCTTCTAATTTGTGGTCTCAATCCTCCCACAAAATTCTTGGTGAGCATGGCCCCTATGCCAATCATTGTAGTCTCCACATCATCCCCACCCTTCCTCAACACTATGCGAAATCTGGACTCCAACTTTTCCACTCTTTCCACATAGACCCTCACTTTCTCTCCATCTCCTTGCTTGAGAAATGTAACCTCACTCATCAATCTCTCATAACTCTCATCAGGAAGAAAGTTCTCAATGAGTGCTGAAGTCAAAGTCTCCCAAGACTCCTCTTCCCCCTCTCTCCTCTCTCTCTTTTGGTATTCTGACTCATACCATGTAAGTGCTGCATCCTCAAAGAAATCTGGTAATAATGAGGCCCACTCATTCTTCCTCCTCTCATTGTTTCCTATGCAAGCTCTCTTGAAGTCTCTCACAAAGGCCTCCACATCTTCTCCATCCTTGCCAAAGAAAACCGGAAGTTTCCCCATCTTAACCCCTCACTATCTTTCTTTTCTCTTAATTTTTTTTTTCTCTTTTCTTTTCTCTCACTCTATTACTAATAGAGTATATACATGACTAACACCATCTGAGAATAATCCACTCTAGGGAACACAAAAGGTTCAGGTTGCTCCAAGATTTCTATAGCAACATCAAATCCTAGAGTGCATATTAATCTAACTCTCATGGATAATTTATCCATAAGTTGAAAGATTATCTCCATCACTAATCTTGAGAACTAGCTGATGAAGGTGGTAGTATTTCTGTAGCTGTACTAAGACTCTCTCCAAGATCCTTCACCAAAGTTTCCAAAAGTGCTTTTACTCCACTACACTCATGTCCTTTTGGAAGTCCTTCAACTCCACAAACCTCACACAACTCCTTGGTCTTAGATCTTCTCCCTCCCAATCTTGGTGAAGAAGGTCCAACATGCAAACCCAAGTCAAGTAAGCCTCTCCTTTCCCTCAATCTCTTGCTCTCAAAGGTTAATGGACATGAACTTGCCTTATGTCCCTTCTCTCCACATAGAAAGCACTTAGACTCACTCTTTCCTCCAAGTGGTGTAGGTTTTTGGATCCTCTCAACACTCTCTTCAAATTCTATTGTAAACTCTCTTTTCCTCAAATCCACCCCTACAATCACCTCAAACCCTTGGGGAACCTTGCATAATCTCAATTTCCACTCTTGATGACCCTCCATGTTCCCAAAGATGAATCTAAACACTCAAACATGCTTTTTGTTGATCTCAAACTTCTCATGCATGAGATCTCCACTCTGCAGAATTGACCCTTCCTCACAATGTCACTCAAATCTCCCAACGAATATGTTACAGTCCTCTGAAATTTTCCACACTTGATCAGAACTCCAGGGCGTCCCTCCCTGCAAAATTTTAGATCTTTTCATCGAGCCATTTGGCCTAGACACCTTTCTATTCAGCACCCATATTTCAGATTTGGTCTGAAAACCACCCCCCTCACTTCAAAAACTCATAACGCACTGCGAAAAAATAATCTCTCTCTAATTTTTGTGGCACCAGGTAGGATACAATGCACTAAATTTTCTTGGAAATTTTCAGGACAATTCACTAAAAATTGAAGAAATGGCGGACTCTGTACAATTTTCCAGAGAGCATGCAGTTGCGGGAGCACTTTACCCTATCAACTTTCAAAAATTCTAGCCCAGTGCGCATAGAAGCTCTCTCAATAATTTGAAGTGTGCTAACTGAAAGATAACCCAAGCTATCATGTGTAGAAATCTCAAGACCAGATCTCAAACTTGAGATTTTGCCCAAAATCACCTTAATCCCCAAAATCTGCAATCCACCTCACACAATCTCTCCAATTCCTCTCATGTGTACAAGATGTACAAAATCACCTCAAAGACATCATAATGAACTACAGGGTATACAAATGGATCTTGGTTCTCTAACATAAGTTCAGCCCTCTCCTCTCCTAATGTTCTCTCCAAGTGAGCTCTCATAGCCTCCTTCTGCCTAATGTAGAATTGGACGCGGAACATTATCTTGCCTTCTAGAGAGGTCCCGGCAACGGAACCAAAAATGTGAGCCGGCCTGTCTCTCACTCAGGATGAACCTCTGATGGCTATTATGGTAGCGCACCATGGACTAAGAAGGCAAGGAACCCCAACTCCATCATACTCCTCCAAGGCTAACACTCCAAGACTCAAGACATTGCTCACTAGAGAACTCAATGAGAGAGAGATAGTTGCAAATGAAAGGATGATGAGTACCTCCTCACTCCTTGTTTATATACTTGTGAAATAGTTACGTACCAAAGTTACTAATTACCGTAGTAACTCAAGTTACTAGACTAAAAGTCAAGTAAAGTCAAAAAGTAGAAAGGAATATCCATTCACATGGGCATATTCCCCTAAGCATGTGGTCTTATCTTGACCCAACCACTAAAGCAAGGATTCCTTCACATGGGCTATCCTTGGACTAAAGAAGAATCCAAAACAAAAAGGCTTGCGGGCCCAAGAGTTCTCAACTCTTTCCCCAAAGCCAAACACCTAGGAATAATACCAAGTCAACACACTAAAATCCAAAATAGTGGTGCTCATCTTTTCTACTTCCTCTAAAGTAAGGTCCCATCTATCTTAGCTATGACTAACTTAAGCTAACCATGACTAATATAGAACCATCCTTTATCTCTATATAAATAATATCTCTTAAGTACTTGTAATACCAAGCTAAATATCACAATACCACACACATGCACAAATGGGTGTTACAGCCCACCGAATTTGGCAACGAGATAGATCCTTCTGCGTCTCGAGGTAGATTAGAGGTTTGTGGTCTATCTCTACTACAAATGCCTTCTCGCCCAGGTAGTGCTTCCAATGCTTGGTTGCTAGAACGATGGCCAGCTCTTCTCGTTCTGTGGTGTGGTAGTTGCGCTCTGCCGGTAACAACTTTCGAGAGAAATATGCAATTGGATGCCATCCGTCATGCCACTCTTGTTGTAGGACTGCTCCTATTGCTACGCCTGATGCATCCGTAGCCAACTTGATTGGACGTTTTGGGTCATACCACTTCAAGATTGGTGCATGTAGCAAGGCGGCCTTCAATTCTTGAAAGGCCAACTCTTGTGCAGTTCCCCATGTCCACTTCTTCCCCTTGCCAAGTAGTGCTGTTAAAGGCTGTGCAACCTTGGAGAAGTCCTTGACAAATCTAGATAGAATCCCGTCAACCCCAAGAAGCTCTTAAGTTGAGTCTGATCTTCTGGGGCACTCCATTTTTGAATGACCTCTATTTTATGTGTCAATACTTGAATGCACTCTGCACTTACTCTATGCCCTAAGTAGTCTACTTCAGACTTGCCAAACTCACACTTTGAGATTTTGGCGTACAACTGATTCTATCTTAGGATCTGGAGGACCTCTCGTAGATGTTGTTTGTGTTCTGTCATCGTGCTACTATATACTAAAATATCATCCAAGAAGACGATAACAGACCTATCCAAGTATGGACGAAATATGTCATTCATTAGGCTCATGAAAGTGGCAGGCGCATTGGTGAGGCCAAAAGGCATCACAAGATACTCAAAGTGGCCATACTTGGTTCAAAAGGCAGTTTTGTACACATCCTCCTCTGCAATTCGGATTTGATTGTAACCGCTCCGCAAGTCCAGTTTGGTGAAGTATCTCGCTCCATGGAGTTGATCAAATAGGTCATCCATGCGGGGTAAGGGGTATTTGTTCTTCACTGTTTGCTGATTGAGACCCCGATAGTCAATGCACATGCGCATTGTACCATCCTTCTTCTTCACAAACAAGACAGGGGCCCCATATGGTGATACGCTAGGTTGGATGAACCCTTTCTGTAGCATCTCCTCAATTTGAGTCTTACACTCCTCCAACTCATGAGGTGATAAGCGATATGGGGCCTTACAAGGAGGTGTCTTTCCCGGAAGTGTCTCTATTTTGTGATCTACTCGCCTTTTAGGTGGTAATCCTGAGGGTAGATCATCGGGAAAGACATCTTGAAACTCATCCAACACATCCTTCAATTTCTTAGGAATTTGTCTAGCGAGTTGTGCACTCTGGACTTCTCTTATTAGACCCAGAAAACATCTATCGGTTTTACAGATAGTTGTCGTCCCTACGACATATAGAGGCAGTTTCTGCCTGTGTGATTTTTCTTTAACCCCAATGATTGACCATTGGTGGGTTCTCACTACTTTCTTCCTCCAATCCACCATTGGGTTGTACTGCTCCATCCATGGCATGCCTAAAATTGCATCATAACGGGCTAACTGTATCACTTGCCACTCAATTGCTTCCTGATATTCTCCTACAGAGAGGCTTACCCGTCTAGGTAATGATTCAATCCTCTCTGTTTGCCCATTTGGTAACTCTACTTCTTCACTTCCATCTCTCTCTAGATCCTTTCCCAAGCTTATTGCAACAGAGCGAGACAAGAAATTCTCTGTTGCTCTCGGATCTATTAATACTCTCACTTGATTACCTTCTAGGATTCCATTCATGACAATCAATTGTGAGGTTGCCTTTCGAGATCTTTGCGCATTATTCTTCTTCCTTCCCTTGCTTCTCTGCTTCCTTCTTGAGCCAGTAAGGCCGCGAGGTACATTTACTGGCGATCTTCGTTTTCCGAAGTGGTTTCCACCTCCTCCTCTTCAGTGTGCCTCTCCATGTTGTTCAAAGATCACCTGTACAAAGGCCAAGGGCCTCTAGGGAAACAAGTGCGACAATTGGTAGATATGTGCCCAATACAGCCACAATTGTAACAATGGCGTTGTTCTCCTCGAGTCCCTTCTCCTCGTGGGACTCCATCTCTTTGTTCTTCTACCCGTCCTCGCTCTCCTTGAAGCAGCCGTGCTCCTCGATCCCGGAATCGAAGGTTGCCCAATTCCATCGGTATTGGTCCACCCATGTGTGACATTTCTGCCCAATAATGTTGAGGTGGAACTACTCCTTCACCTCCACCTAATGCTCCGGCTATTCTCTGCGCACAAGCAATAGCTTCAAATACCGTGCGAGGGTTTTGCACCATGACTTCTTGGCGAATCCGCTCTTTCGACCCTCGTTTGAAATTGTCGAGAGCCTCTGCTGGACTCATGTCGGTAATTGCGACTTGTAGATCTAGAAATGCCTCCATATACTCTTGTACGCTATTCTTCTGTCTCAATCCCCATAGTCGGGTTTGAGCCATATGCACAGAATCCACCGATTGGAAATTCTTGAGCAGTACTTCTTGCATTGCTGTCCATGTGACCTCCCTTCTCTCTGCCAGCATGGATCGTTCCCAAGCATCATACCATGTGAGGGCTTTATCGGTCAAGTACCCACATGCAAACACGCTTACAGCATGCTCTGTGATCTCTGTTGAGAACAATCAAAAATATCGATTCATTCTTGAGATCCAATTCTCCACTACTCCCATCATACGCTGCCCCTTGTAAGGCTCGATGTTGCAGGTCTTCTTCATCCGGAGTAGCAATGTGGCTTCATTGTTGATAGGGTTCGTAGGCACGGGTGCCTCTCCAAGTACTTCTATCACAGGTATTGGGTTTTGAGACGGCTCTTCTTCTTGCATGGCTTGATCATTCCTGAGGATCTGCACTTGACTTTGCAATGTCTCCATGGTCATCTTAATCTCTCGAAAGTCATTCAACATCCCTTGCATTCCTTGCACCAGCTCTTGCAACTGCGGATCCATGGTTCTTGCAACACCCAATTGCTAACGTCTGCTTCAATATAGAGTCAATATAATCACTCTGGAAGGCGCACGAACTATCGGAACTACCATTGGGACCTCAGAAGCTATCACTCGTTGATAATACTCCTCACCAAAATTCCTAACCACAAAATCTCTAAACATCAATTTCGGCCTCACTACATAACGGATTTCTACTTGAGTGTTGAAAGGGAGGGGATTTGGGACATTCATATCCATATTATCATAGTAGAATGTAGATTGTCAAATCCCACTCTCTGTCATATATCACCACAGGTAGAATCACCGGGTTTGGTGAGTTCATCACTCTGTCCATGAATTCCGCACCAAAGTGATAAACTAGCGATACTCTCATCTGCTCACGCTGGATGTACATAACCTTGATGTGGAATGGGTTTGAGAATGGAAAGCTAGGTGCGGGAAATTGTCCCCCCGGCGCATCCATCCCATCCGCTCTCTAAAGTCCTTCCTAAGTCTAGCGATTACTCTATGTTCTCCACCTCAAATTACTCAGTTTTAGTAGTTCGTGCTATTCCAAGAGGGGTGATCCACTCTCTTGGACTAGAACACTTGCTTTGATACCATTGTAATACTCCGAGGACAAGAGAAGAGAGAAAACACAGATTGCACACTCAAACATTCGATGCTCCAAGGGAGCACCTTCTCTTTATTATATAGACAAAGAGGATCTCCTCCAAGGAAGCTCCACCATAGGATTAAGGACACAGATAGGTGACATGTCAGCAAGCTCCACCCTTGGATTACTTACTTGGGTGGGTGACCTGTCTGGTCTAGGTCCTATTTGGTTGGTCAAACGAGCTTTGACTGGAGGGAATCTTTTAGGGAATCTTCCTGTAGGAATCTCAGAATCACATGAGTAAGGTACCATTGGAAAGCTCTTGACGAGACAAACTTGGGGGAGGGAAGGCCAGCCTTGCCTTCGTTGGGGGGGGGGGATCTGCACATTTTTGAGGCCTAATTCATCCGTTTAGGCCTCCGAAATTGCCTTCAAAGTTTTCAGGCATATTTCGGTTCCTACTCTATTAGTAGAAGTCCCCTTTTGGTGATACCTCTTTCTGATCTGTTTAGTCCATCATGTGTAACATCCTTCTAGATGTTACCAAACCAATTCTCACCTTTAAATCATATGTCTAGCTATTGGTTCTTAAGGTTCTCAAGTCTATTTCGGTTTCTGCCCTATAAGTAGAAGTACTCTTTTGGTGATATTTCTATCTGATCTATTTTGACCATCATGTATAACATCATTCTAGATGTTACCAAACCTAATTTCACATCTAGATCATATGGCTAACCCTTGGTATTACAGCATGCCATGGATGGAGCATTATAATCCTTTAGTAGATTGGAGAAAGAAAGTAGTGAGAACACACCAATGGTCTATTATTTGGGTTAAAGAAAAATCACACAGGCAAGAATTGCCTGTTTATGTCATAGGGACAACAACCATCTATAAGATCGATAGATGTTTCATGGGTATAATAAGAGAAGTCCAAAATACACAACTCAATGGACAAATTCAAAAGAGAAATTGAAGGATGTGGTAAATGAATTTCAAGATATCTTTCTTGATGATCTACCCTCAAGATTACCACCAAAAAGGAGAGTAGATCATAAAATTGAGACACTCTCGAGGAAGACACCTCCTTGTAAGGCCCCATATCGCCTATCATCTCATGAGTTGGAGGAGTGTAAGAATCAATGTGAGGATATGCTATAGAAAGGGTTCATCCAACCCACCATATCACCATATGGGGCTCTTGTCTTGTTTGTGAAGAAGAAGGATGGAACAATGTGCATGTGCATTGACTATTGGGGTCTCAATCAGCAACAATGAAGAACAAATATCCCTTACCTCTCATGGATGACCTATTTGATCAACTCAATGGAGCAAGACACTTCACCAAACTAGATTTGTGGAGCGGTTATAATCAAATCCAAATTGCAAAGGAGGATGTGTACACAACTGCCTTTTGAACCAAGTATGGCCACTTCAAGTATCTCATGATGCCTTTTGGTCTCACCAATGCACCTACCACTTTCATGAGTCTAATGAATGACATATTTTGTCCATATTTAGATAAGTCTATTATTGTCTTCCTATACAACATCTTAGTATATAGTAGCATAGTGATGGAACACAAACAACATCTACGAGAAGTCCTCTAGATTCTAAGACAGAATTGATTGTATGCCAAATCTCAAAGTGCAAGTTTGGCAAGTCTAAAGTAGACTACTTGGGACATAAAGTAAGTGCAGAGGGTATCCAAGTATTGAAAAATATAATAGAAGTCATTCAAAAATGGAGTGTCCTAGAAGATTAGACTCAACTCAAGAGCTTCTTGGGGTTGATGGGATTCTATTGTTGATTTATCAAGGACTTCTCCAAGGTTACACAACCTTTAACGACACTACTTGGCAAGGAGAAGAAGTGGATATGAGAACCACACAAGAGTTGGCCTTTTAAGAACTAAGCGCCACCTTGCTACATGCACCAATCTTGAAGTGGTATGACTCAAAATGTCCAATCACGTTGGCTACATATGCATCAAGCGTAGCAATAGGAGTAGTCCTACAACAAGAGTGGCATGATGGATGGCATCTAATTGCATATTTCTCTTGAAAGTTGTTACCGTCAAAGTGCAACTACCACACCACAAAACAAGAAGAGCTGGCCATTGTCCTTGCAAGCAAGCATTGGAAGCACTATCTGGGTGAGAAGGCATTTGTAGTAGAGATAGACCACAAACCTCTAGTCTACCTCAAGATGTAAAAGGATCTATCTCATTGCCAAATTTGGTGGGTAGAGTGGCAATAATGCTTCAACATAACAATCACCTACGTGGAAAGTAAGAAGCAACTTGCAGATGCATTCACCCGCATGCCAATGGCAAACAATTTGGTGGTAGAGGTTAAGATTAACCCTTAATTTTGGCTAGAGATTTTGGCTGCTACAAAAATTGATCCAAAGATTGTAGGAGCGCTATCATCCAAAGGCATCACAAGCACCCAAGGACTCACCTTTTGTGATGGTAGATTATAGATCCCAAATGTCCCAAAATTAT
The DNA here is from genome assembly GCA_948567375.1 of Lunularia cruciata. Classification (NCBI taxonomy): domain Eukaryota; kingdom Viridiplantae; phylum Streptophyta; class Marchantiopsida; order Lunulariales; family Lunulariaceae; genus Lunularia; species Lunularia cruciata. The sequence continues at coordinate 14,156,005 of OX419760.1, forward strand.
GCACCACCATTCTAGCATAATGTCATGAGTTGGCCATTATAGGTCATGTTAAAGTGAACAAGACCTTGGATGCAGTCCAACGCCATTACTATTGGCCCAAGATGAGCAACATTGTGATAGACTATGTGTGCAGCTGCCTACTCTATCAACAAAACAAAGCTTCTAATCAAGCTCATGCAAGGTTCCTTCAACCTCTCCCCACTCCTACCCAACATTGGGAACAAGTGAGTATGGATCTCGTCTATAAATTACCCAAGACTACCTCAAGGTTTGACTCCATCGTGGTCTTTGTGGACCAACTTAGCAAAATTATTCACGTACATCCTACCACCAAGGATGTGACCATTCCACAACTAGCTCAATTATATTTAGATGCAATCTTCTCTCATTATGGCTTGTCTCAAGTACTCATCATCGATAGAGACACTCAATTCACCAGTTTGTTTTAGCAAACACTCTTTGGTTTCTTAAAAGGCAAGTTGGCCATGTCTACAACTTACCACCCACAAACAGATGGACAAATAGAGCAGGCTAATCACACTATTGAAGATATGCTACACGACTTCACCTTAGAAGAGCAAGAAAGGTGGGACACCCTACTCCCATTGGTGGAATTTGCTTATAACAATTTGGTGAATGCATCCACCCATGTCACTCCATTCTTCCTCATGTATAATGAGCATCCCTTTACACCTTCTAGCTTGGTGAAAATCTGTCCGGTGGCTACCAAGGTCAACGCAATCAACACATTTGTTTCTAAAATCCAACAAGGTGTGGAGAGCGCCAAACACAAATTATAGATTGTGCAAAATTGATAGAAGCAATATGTTGATGCACATCGTAGGCACATGGAGTTCAATGTTGGGGATTAGGTGTAGCTATCAACAATCAAACTCACATTAGTTGGACCTTGTAAGCTTTGACCTCGTAAGCTTTGACCTCATTTTATTAGGCCTTTTTCTATTCTTCATCAAGTTGGCATTATGGCCTATCACCTCAAGCTACCACCACACATGAAGATCCATCAAGTGTTCCATGTTTCCCAACTACATAGATATGCTCCCTGATTGGGCAAGTGTTATTCTACACGACATTTGACCTTGTCCGACACTCATTGATGGCACAGAGGAATATGAAGTGGAGCGTATTCTCCAAAAATGTATACATAGTACTCGCCATCCGCAGGTGGACTATCTAGTATAGTGGAAAGGTTACCTCCTCTATGAAGCAACCTAAGAGCCCGATGCCAATTTGATACATGCACCGGAGTTGGTGCAAGCGTTTGAGCAATAATTGCACAACAAGTACATTATGTCTTAAATGGAGGGAGGTTTGTAATACCAAGAGCTAGCCATATGATCTAGATGTGAAATTTGGTTTGGTAGCATTTGGAATGATGCTATACATGATAGTCAAAATAGATCAGATAGAGGTATCACCAAAATAATACTTCTACTAATAGAGCAAAAACCAAAATAGACTTGAAAACCTTAAAACTAATAGCTAGACATATGATTTAAAGGTGAGAATTGGTTTGGTAACATCTAGAAGGATGTTACATATGATGGACTAAATAGACCAAAAAGGAGTATCACCAAAAGGAGACTTCTACTAATAGAATAGAAACCAAAATATGCTTGAACTTTTTGAAGGCAATTTGGAAGGCCTAAATAGATGAATTAGGCCTCAAAAATGTACAACGTTCCTCCCTAGTGGAAGAGAAGTTGGCCTTCACTCCTCCCAAAATTTTCTCATCAAGAGCTTTCCAATTGTACTTGACCCATGTGATTTTGAGATTTTGACAAGAAGATTCCCTAAAAGATTCCCTCTAGTCAAAGCTTATTTGACCACCAAATAGGACCATGACCAACATGTCACCCATCCAAGTAAGTAATCCAAGGATGGAGCTTGATGACATGTCACCTATCTCTATGCCTAATCCTATGATGGAGCTTCCTTGGAGGAGATCCTCTTTGTCTATATAATAAAGAGAAGGTGCTCCTTTGGAGGTTTGAGTGTGTAAATCGTATGTCTCTCATGTTGTGTTTCTTCTTAGGTCTCCTATCTTTGGGGTACTACACAAGGATATTGATCATATTGTGGGTGTGGTTAGTTTCTCAAGCGGGTTGCATTTTGGGGTTATTTGAGATTAGTTTTCCATGTCCACATCTATTCCATAAGCCCCCATACACTCTATGATGAGGCTAGATAGGCTTTTCACCTACTACTTGATTGTTTGGAATGTGATCCCTTGGATGAGTTAGCATGGTTCTTATTACTCTTATTCCCTTGATGGTGTCTTTGTTATACTAGAGAGGGACATGCGTGGCATAGAGAGGTGGTTGTTAGATTTTGTCAATTTTGAGCAGTGGATTGGGCAGCCCTATAAGAGGAGTCTGTTAGGGCTGCAATTTTTAGGAGATTTTGTCATAGGATACCACAGAGTCCACTTGATTATAATAATGTAGGACATTGGGTCAAGCATGAGAGTTTAGTAGAGCAACATGAACGCTATATCCTTTGTTTATGGCACCAATTGCTATTGGAGAGATCATTTTGTGTTTGGTTAGCCGTACCATTGTCCTTCAACATCATTCTCACTTTCAACATCATCTTAGTCCACATCAATTTGGAGTAGCTACACCTGGAGGATATGAGGCTATATCTCTAAGCATTAAAGCACTATTAGATATTGATCCATAATGGGTCATCCTAAATATGGATATTGAGAATGCTTTTAATAGCATCTCACGAGTATCCATCTTTAGAGAGCAGGGAGGCTAGTGGATTCTTAGCAAGTCTTATTCCTTTTGTATAGTCTTTTTATGGTTCTCTTGCTTCCCTTTTCTACCAACACAATTATTCACAAGGAGTCACCGTCTTGGAGTCAATTGTTGGTACATGTCAAGGAGATCCTTTAGGGGGACCTTTATTTGCCATGGTTCACTTTAGAACCCTCTTATCTACTACTTTGGCCATGCTAGGTTGTGTATTTCCTTCCTTGGCAGATGATACACACATTGTGGACTCTATAGATCAGATTAGGTAGGCCTTTGATCACTTGAATATTGAACTACATCTAGTAGGCTTGCAAGTCAAGGTATCAAAGTGAAAGGCATAGTATCCTTTAGGTATCCCTCCATACCATGAGCTTCTAGAGGGATGTATGACATCTATAGATGGACCACGTGTTCTTGGAATGCTAGTAGGATCCAAGGATTTTATCACACACTTCTTATACGTTGCCCTTGTAGAAGATGTTCTCCATGTGGATGACCTTTTGTTATTAAGAGATGCATAAGTGGAATTTGGTATGCTCTCCTCTAGTATTGCTCATTGACCAAATTACCTTCTTTGCATAATTTTGTGAGCCGGCATGACAACGCACCATGGACTAAGATGACAAGAAACTCCAACTCCATCATACTCCTCCAAGGCTAACACTCCAAGACTCAAGAGATTGCTCACTAGAGAACTCAATGAGAGAGATACTTGCAAATGAAAGGATGATGAGTACTTCCTCACCCCTAGTTGATATACTTGTGAAATAATTATACACTAAAGATACTATTTACTATAGTAACTCAAGTTACTAGGCTAAAAGTCAAGTAAAGTCAAAAAGTAGAAAGGAATATCTATCCACATGGGCATATTCTACTAAGAATGTGATCATATCTTGACCCAAGCACTTAGTCAAGGACTCCTTCACATGGGCTATCCTTGGACTATAGAAGAATCCAAAACACAAAGGCTTGCGGGCCCAAGAGTTCTCAACTATTTCCTCAAAGGCAAACACCTAGGAATTATACCAAGTCAACACACTAGAATCCAAAATAATGGTGCTCATCTTTTCCACTTCCTCTAAAGTAAGATCCCCTCTATCTTAGCTATGACTAATTTTAGCTAATATAGACCCATTCTTTATCTATATAGATAAAGGATGGGTCTAAATAATATCTCTCAAGTACTTATAATACCAAGCTAAATATTGCAATACCACACACATGCACAAATGGGTGTTACATTTACCCTTGGACTAAGTTTTCACTTTATCCTCAAAGTGAAGGTCTCTTTACCTTTTATGATACATCTTTAACTTATCATGGTTAATCCTATCAAAATGTCTTCTTCGCAAATCTTTGAGATCATAAGTGTAATTTCCTCACACCTTCTCCACTATGAAAGGTCCAAAGTACTTAAGCAAAAACTTCTTTGCACTCTCTTGAATCAAATGGAATCAAACAACATTACCTAATCACTTGCTTTGAAAGGCTCCACCTTCTTCTTGCCTTGCCTCTTGTCATAGCTCTCCTTTTGTTTCCTTTGAGCTTGCCTCTTCCAATTCCATGAGTTGATCCTTCCTTGACTTCTTTGTATCACCTCCTTGTGCTTTCTTCAATCTCTTATGTATGCTTTGGAAGGTAGGAAGATCAAAGTGAATAGGTAAGGTAGACTCAATACCATATACCAATTGAAATGGAGAATATCCGGTGGAAGTCTTCATGGTTATCTTATATTCCCACAAAATTGCATGAATCCTCTTGTTCCAATGATGTTTAGCCCCTTTTATTTTTGTATCTTTGGCCAACATCATGCACAAGGTCTGATTGGTTCTCTTTGCCAAGCCATTAGAATTTGGCTTATAAGATGTAGTTACGCTATGTGTGATAGAGAAATGTCATAGCATGGTTGTAGTGATGCTTTCTATAAACTCTCCTCCTCTATCAAAAACCAACTCCAATGGTAACTCACATCTAGAATCTTGAAATCAATCACCTTTCCTACAAAGTATCCACACATGAAAACCTTCATGAAACTCCTTTATGAGTAGGATAGACTCTTCCTTACCCACTACTCTTCAAAGTAGACCATTAGCTCCTTGGTCAAAAAGAATATCCTTCACCATTGTGTAAGGTCTAGATCTTGCTGCAAGTGCCTTCCTCTCCCTAGCATGCATCCCTTCTAGATAGTTACCTCTTATCACAAAATCCACAATCTTCTTGTAATCCATTGGAACCTCTTGAGTGATTGAGATTGTTATGAGGTCCTCATCTAGGAAGGAATCATCCATTGGTTCATCTCCATCATGATCATAGGCCTTAAATAACAAATCAACATTTGCATGTTTCTTTCCTGGCCTATCCTCAATGGTGTAATCATACTCAAACAAGAGTATCATCCACATTGATAGCCTTCCTTCCACATTAGGCTTGTTGAAAATGTACTTCAAAGCCTTGTGATCCATGAAAATTATGGCTTTCCTTCCAATCAAGTAGTGTCTAGACTTCTTGAGACCAAAGATCACTACCAACCCTTCTCTTTCCGTGACAGAGTAGTTCTTTTCTATTGAAACCATCTGCCTACTAGCATAAACTATTGGATGATCATGCCCATCTTGGTCTAATTGACTAAGAGTGCATACTATAGCTACATTAGAAGCATTAGTGTAGAGGATGAAAGGTTAACTCCAATCAGGTTTAGCAAGAATTGGAGCTACAACAAGGGATTGCTTGAGCTCCTCAAAAGCTTTGGGAGCCTCCTTGTCTTCCAAAATCAACATATAATCTACGCCCTTCTTCATGTAGATGGTCAATGCATAAGACTTGTTGGAAAATGAGAAGATGAACCTCCTATAGTACCCAACCATCCCCAAGAATTGGCATAACTTTGTCAAGCTTGAAGGGAATAGAAGGTCAGAGATTTTTTTCACCTTCTTAGAATCAACCGCTATTCCATCCTTGGAGATGATGTTCCCCAAAAGTAGACCTTCTTCACATCCAAAAATGCACTTCTTTAGGTTGAGTGATGCATTTGCCTCATCCAAGTGTTGCAAAACCTTGATTAGGTGCTCAAAGTGCTCCTCCTTGCTCCCATAGACACAAAAGTCATCAATGAAGTCTCTCACAAATTTTGCAATGAAAGGTTCAAATACCTTGTTCATGAACCATTGGAATATGGCTGGAGCATTGCAAAGCCCAAAAGGCATGACCTTGAAAGTGTAAGTTCCCCATGGTGTGGTTAATGTGGTGAGTTGTTGATGCTCAGGTGCAATCTTGATTTGGTTATATCCACAATAACCATCTCCAAAACTATACCTGTCATGACTACAACCTCCTTCAAGATCTCATCAATGAATGGTAATGAGTAGTAGTCCTTCTTGGTAACAACGTTGAGCTTCTTGTAATCCACACATACCCAAAGCTTGCCATTATTTTTCTTCACAATCACAATTGGAGACTTTCATTATGAATTTTCCACCTCAAAGATAAATCCTACCTCATTGAGCTTATCAATCTCCTCCTTCACAACCAAAGCTATTGGTGTGCTAATGCAACATTGCTTTTGGTGGACTAGTTTTGCATGTGATTCCACCTCTATCTTGTGCTCCTCCAAGGTGACTTCCTTCAAATCCTTGTAACTAAAAGCAAACACATGGATGAACTTGTAGAAAATCTCCTCAAATCTCACATTTTCCTCCTTGGTAACATTTGGACCATACTTGAGGGTAGATAACCTCCTCTCTATCTCCTCAAGTGTCAATGGTAATTTATTTGGGTCCTTCAAAACCTCTAGCTTAAGTGAAAAATCCATAGCACACAAGGGATACACATCTAAATCAAATTCAAATTCATCTTCCTCCATAGAAGTCTCTTCTTTCATGCTTGTGTCCACACCTAAAACTCCTTTAGAATCTGATTCCCAGTAATCAGTAGATGGTGTATATGAATGTGAAGTGTTGGTGGTGTCAGTCACAAGAACTATGACTCTATGGCTTGATGGCTCAATCCTCAAGTACCCTTTGTACCATTGATTAGTTGTGCATGCTGCTCTCAACCATGGCCTCCCAAAAAGTAAGTCATAGCTTAGATCTTTCAAGACTTGGAAATTCAGGAGATTTTGAACTCCCATAACTGAATTACCACCTTATCCATCACCCATATTGGTCAAACTTGTTGCTTGTTTGCCATGCTCACCATAAATGTTGAAGGTCTTAAGGGTATCATACCTAACTTCTTCATTAACCTTTTTGTCATGGCATTCACCACTGATCCTCCATCAACCAATGCATCTTGGATATTGTGACCATTCACTCTCACGTCAATCTTGGAGGCATATTCACAAGCCTCCCATGGTGCTGGCTTGGCATCCATCACCCCCATTGATACTAGAGCTTTTGCCTTCTTTTTCCTCTTGCTCCTTGTAGAACTCAAACCACCTCTAAGCTCCTTTCTTTTCAAAGTAAGATTCAAAACAATCAATTAGCCCACTGTGATGGTAGCCTTGTGACTACCAACATACTCCAACACATTGTAATTCCATTGTTGCTTGGAGATCAAGAAGTCCTCTATCCCCAACTTCTTTTTTGGAATCTTTGTTGTTGATAGTGATGAGGTGCAAGTGCTCCTAGTAGACATAGGAGTATCCTTGCTAAGAGTAAATCCTTGAGAAGAGTGCACATCCTTTGCAAAACAAGCTCTCTTCTTCTCTTGTTCCAAAAGCTAGAAATTAAGACTCTTGGAGTTTGAGCACTCTCTCTTCTCATACTTGCTCTCAACCGCATCTATAGATACTATATCCTTATCTTTGTTTGGATTAGGAGCCATTTGGGTTTCACTACCTCCCTCTTTCCTTCTATTGGCTCCCTCATAACCCCTTCTTCCATGGTAAGTGGAATTTGAGCAATTCTTTTGGATATGGCCTCTTCCTTCACAACCAAAATAATTTCTCTCATTGAAATTGTTAGTTGGTTGGCCTCCTCTATATGGATAACTTCCATAACTCCTGGGCACTCTCCCCACATTCTGATCCACCTCTCTCTTCTCCCATAGTTGCACTACATTGATCTTGAGATCTACAAGTTGTTCAATGATGATTTGAAGTGAATCCTTTGGTGTGATACCCACATTTTTCATTTTGGACGAGTTTTGAAGAAGAAGTGCCTTGCTAAAACCAAATTGAAACCAAATGGAAAAGAAATGAAGGGAAACCTATATTTTGATTAGGCCTAAGGAAGAAGACACTTGTTAGAAGAAGAAGAAGAACTTGGATTGGATCAGACCCAAAGAAGTCTACTTCTTGTTAGAGGAAGAGGAAGAAGGAAGGACCTTCCTTTGGTGTTTAAATGAAGGTTACAAGTCAGGATTATTGTGGGGGATATATCTTAGTGATAATATATCCAAATCATATGTGCTATATTTCATTGGAAGCGTCTTGTTTAGGGCTTTCCATTGCCACCCAAATCGCAAAGTTTGGAGGTTTATAATAGAAGTTACATGCATTTGAAGTTTTAGAAGTAGATGTACAGAGTAGTTTAGTGTCTTTGGGTTGGTGTAATACTCCGAGGACAAGAGAAGAGAGAAAACACAGATTGCACACTCAAACATTCGATGCCCCAAGGGAGCACCTTCTTTTTATTATATAGGCAAAGAGGATCTCCTCCAAGGAAGCTCCACCATAGGATTAGGGACACAGATAGGTGACATGTAAACAAGCTCCACCCTTGGATTACTTACTTGGATGGGTGACCTGTCTAGTCTAGGTCCTATCTGGTTGATCAAATGAGCTTTGACCGGAGGGAATCTTTTAGGGAATCTTCTTGTAGGAATCTCAAAATCACATGAGTAAGGTACTGTTGGAAAGCTCTCAATGAGACAAACTAGGAGGAGGGAAGGCCAGCCTATCCTCCATTGGGGGGGGGGGGGGGGAATCTGCACATTTTTGAGACCTAATTCATCCGTTTAGGCCTCCGAAATTGCCTTCAAAGATTTTAGGCATATTTCGGTTCCTACTCTATTAGTAGAAGTCCTCTTTTGGTGATAATTCTTTCTGATCTGTTTAGTCCATCATGTGTAATATCCTTCCAGATGTTACCAGACCAATTCTCACCTTTAAATCATATGTCTAGCTATTGGTTCTAAGGTTCTCAAGTCTATTTCGGTTTCTGCCCTATTAGTAGAAGTACTCTTTTGGTGATACTTCTATCTGATCTATTTTGACCATCATGTAAAACATCATTCTAGATGTTACCAAACCTAATTTCACATCTAGATCATATGGCTAACCCTTGGTATTACAGACCTCCCTCCTTTTAAGACGCAACGTCCTCGTTGTGCAATTGTTGCTCAAATGCTTGCACCAACACCAGTGCATGTGCCAAATTGGCAGCGGGTTCCCACGTTGCTTCATAGAGGGGGTAACCTTTCCATTGTACTAGATATTCCACCCGCGGATGGCGAGTACCACGCATGCGCTTTTGGAGAATCCGCTCCACTTCATATTCCTCTGTGCCATCAATGACTGTCGGACAAGGTCAAATGTCCTGTGTGGAAGTACCTTGGCCTGATTGGGGAGCATATCTGTGTAATAGGGAGACATGGAACACTGGATGGATCTTCATGTGTGGTGGTAGCTCAAAGTGATAGGCCACAGCGCCGATGCAACGAAGAATCGAGAAAGGCCCAATAAAACGAGGTCGGAGCTTACGAGATCCAACTAATGTGAGGTTGGTTGTCGATAGCCACACTTGATCCCCAACATTGAACTCCATGTGCATACGGTGTGCATCAGCATACTGCTTTTGTCAATTTTGTGCAATTTGTAACCTGTGCTTGGTGCTCTCCACACCTTGTTGGATTCTAGAAACAAATGTGTTGACTGCATCAACCTTGGTAGTCACTGGACGGATCTTCATCAAGCTAGAAGGTGAGAAGGGATGCTCACCATACATGAGGAAGAACGGAGTGACTTGGGTGGAGGCATTCACTGAGTTGTTGTAAGCGAATTCCACCAACGGTAGTAGGGTGTCCCACCTCTCTTGCTCTTCTAAGGTGAAGCCGCGTAACATGTCTTCAATCGTGCAATTAGCCCGCTCTGTTTGGCCATCTGGTAAGCTGTAGACATGGCCAACTTGGTTTTGAAGAAACCAAAGAGTGTTCGCCAAAACAAACTGGTGAATTAGGTGCCTCTATCGGTGATGAGTACTCTAGACAAGCCATGGTGAGCAAAGACTGCATCTAAGTATAGTTGAGCTAGTTGTGGAGCGGTCACCTCCTTGGTGGTAGGGCATACATGAAACATTTTGCTGAGCCGGTCCTCAAAGACCACAATGGAGTCAAACCCTGAGGTGGTCTTGGGTAATTCATAGACGAGATCCATACTCACTTGTTCTCAACGTTGGGTAGGAGTGGGAAGAGGTTGAAGTAGCCCTGTAGGAGCTTGATTAGAAGCTTTGTTCTGTTGACAGAGTAGGCAGCTACGCACATAGTCCATCATGTCGTTGCTCATCTTGGGCCAATAGTAATGGCGCTTGACTGCCTCCAAGGTCTTGTCCACTCCGACATGAGCTGCAATGGCCGAATCATGACATTTCGCTAGAATGGTGGTGCGTAATTCTGGGACATTTGGGATCCACAATCGGCCCTCCCAAAAGGTGAGTCCTTGGGTGTTGGTGACACCTTTGGACGATTGGGCTTCTACAATTTGTGGATCAGTTTTTGTAGCAACTAGAATCTCTTGCCAGAATTCGGGGTTAATCTTAACCTCTACCACCAAGTTGTTGGCCATTGGCATGCGGGTGAATGCATTTGCAAGTTGCTTCTTACCTTCCACGTAGGTGATTGTCATGTTGAAGTGTTGTCGCCACTCTACCCACCGAATTTGGCGATGAGATAGATCATTCTGCGTCTTGAGGTAGACTAGAGGTTTATGGTCTGTCTCTACTACAAATGCCTTCTCGCCCAAGTAGTGCTTCCAATGCTTGGTTGCTAGAACGATGGCCAACTCTTCTCGTTCTGTGGTATGGTAGTTGCGCTCTGCCGGTAACAACTTTCAAGAGAAATATGCAATTGGATGCCATCCGTCATGCCACTCTTGTTGTAGGACTGCTTCTATTGCTACGCTTGATGCATCCGTAGCCAACTTGATTGGATGTTTTGGGTCATACCACTTCAAGATTGGTGCATGTAGCAAGGCGGCCTTCAATTCTTGAAAGGCCAACTCTTGTGCAGTTCTCCATGTCCACTTCTTCCCCTTGCCAAGTAGTGCTGTTAAAGGCTGTGCAACCTTGGAGAAGTCCTTGACAAATCTACGATAGAATCCCGTCAACCCCAAGAAGCTCTTAAGTTGAGTCTGATCTTCTGGGGCACTCCATTTTTGAATGACCTCTATTTTATGTGTCAATACTTGAATGCCCTCTGCACTTACTCTATGCCCTAAGTAGTCTACTTCAAACTTGCCAAACTCACACTTTGAGATTTTGGCGTACAACTGATTCTGTCTTAGAATCTAGAGGACCTCTCGTAGATGTTGTTTGTGTTGTGTCATCGTGCGACTATATACTAAGATATCATCCAAGAAGACGATAACAGACTTATCCAAGTATGGACGAAATATGTCATTCGTTAGGCTCATGAAAGTGGTAGGCGCATTGGTGAGGCCAAAAGGCATCACAAGATACTCAAAGTGGCCATACCTGGTTCAAAAGGCAGTTTTGTACACATCCTCCTCTGCAATTTGGATTTGATTGTAACCGCTCCGCAAGTCCAGTTTGGTGAAGTATCTCGCTCCATGGAGTTGATCAAACAGGTCATCCATGCGAGGTAAGGGGTATTTGTTCTTCACTGTTTGCTGATTGAGACCTTGATAGTCAATGCACATGCGCATTGTACCATCCTTCTTCTTCACAAACAAGATAAGGGCCCCATATGGTGATACGCTAGGTTGGATGAACCCTTTCTGTAGCATCTCCTCAATTTGAGTCTTACACTCCTCCAACTCATGAGGTGATAGGCGATATGGGGCCTTACAAGGAGGTGTCTTCCATGGGAGTGTCTCTATTTTGTGATCTACTCGCCTTTTAGGTGGTAATCCTGAGGGTAGATCATCAGGAAAGACATCTTGAAACTCATCCACCACATCCTTCAATTTCTTAGGAATTTGTCCAGCGAGTTGTGCACTCTGGACTTCTCTTATTAGACCCATAAAACATCTATCGGTCTTATAGACAGTTGTCGTCCCTACGACATATAGAGGCAGTTTCTGCCTGTGTGATTTTTCTTTAACCCCAATGATTGACCATTGGTGGGTTCTTACTACTTTCTTCCTCCAATCCACCATTGGGTTGTACTGCTCCATCCATGGCATGCCTAAAATTGCATCATAACGGGCTAACTGTATCACTCGCCACTCAATTGCTTCTTGATATTCTCCTAGAGAGGGTTAACCGTCTAGGTAATGATTTAATCCTCTCTATTTGCCCATTTGGTAACTCTACTTCTTCACTTCCATCTCTCTCTAGATCCTTTCCCAAGCTTATTGCAATAGAGCGAGACAAGAAATTCTCTATTGCTCCCGGATCTATTAATACTCTCACTTGATTACCTTCTAGGATTCCATTCACGACAATCAATTGTGAGGTTGCCTTTTGGGATCTTTGCGCGTTATTCTTCTTCCTTCGATCGCTTCCCTGCTTCCTTATTGAGCCAGTAAGGCCGCAAGGTACATTTATTGGCAATCTTTGTTTTCCGAAGTGGTTTCTACCTCCTCTTCAATGTGCCTCTCCATGTTGTTCAAAGATCGCCTATACGAAGGCCGAGGGCCTCTAGGGAAACGAGTGCGACAATTGGTAGATATGTGCCCAATACGGCCACAATTGTAACAACGGTGTTGTTCTCCTTGAGTCCCTTCTCCTTGTGGGACTCCATCTCTTTGTTCTTCTACCCGTCCCCGCTCTCCTTGAAGCGGCCGTGCTCCTCGATCCCGGGATCAAAGGTTGCCCAATTCCATCGTTACTGGTCCACCCATGTGTGGCATTTCTGCCCAATAATGTTGAGGTGGAACTACTCCTTCACCTCCACCTAATGCTCCGGCTATTTTCTGTGCACAAGCAATAGCTTCAAATACCGTTCGAGGGTTTTGCACCATGACTTCTTGGCGAATCCGCTCTTTCAACCCTCGTTTGAAATTTTTGAGAGCCTCTGCTGGACTCATGTCAGTAATTGCGACTTGTAAATCTAGAAATGCCTCCACATACTCTTGTATGCTATTCTTCTGTCTCAATCCCCATAGTCGGGTTCGAGCCATCTGCACAGAATCCACCAATTAGAAATTCTTGAGCAGTCCTTCTTGCATTGCTGTCCATGTGACCTCCCTTCTCTCTGCCAGCATGGATCGTTCCCAAGCATCATACTATGTGAGGGCTTTATCGATCAAGTACCCACATGCAAACATGCCTGCAGCATGCTCTGTGATCTCTGTTGAGAACAATCGAAAATATCAATTCATTCTTGAGATCCAATTTTCCACTGCTCCCATCGTACGTTGCCCCTTGTAAGGCTCAATGTTGCAGGTCTTCTTCATCCGGAGTAGCAATGTGGCTTCATCGTAGATAGGGTTCGTAGGCACGGGTGCCTCTCCAAGTACTTCAATCGTAGGTATTGGGTTTTGAGATGGCTCTTCTTCTTGCATGGCTTGATCGTTCTTGAGGATCTGCATTTGACTTTGCAATGTCTCCATGGTCATCTTAATCTCTCGAAATTCATTCAACATCCCTTGCATTCCTTGCACCAGCTCTTGCAATTGCGGATCCATGGTTCCTGCAACACCCAATTGCTAATGTCTACTTCAATACAGAGTCAATATAATCACTCTGGAAGGCGCACGAACTATCGGAACTACCATTGGGACCTCAGAAGCTATCACTCGTTGATAATACTCCTCACCAAAATTCCTAACCACAAAATCTCTAAACATCAATTTCGGCCTCACTACATAACGGATTTCTACTTGAGTGTTGAAAGGGAGAGGATTTGGGACATTCATATCCATGTTATCATAATAGAATGTAGATCGTCAAATCCCACTCTGTGTCCTATATCACCACAGGTAGAATCACCGGGTTTGGTGAGTTCATCACTCTGTCCATGAATTCTGCACCAAAGTGATAAACTAGCGATACTCTCATCTGCTCACGCTAGATGTTCATAACCTTGATGTGGAATGGGTTTGAGAATGGAAAGCTAGGTGCGGGAAATTGTCCCCCCGGCGCATCCATCCCATTCGCTCTCTAAAGTCCTTCCTAAGTCTAGCGATTACTCTATGTTCTCCACCTCAAATTACTCAGTTTCAGTAGTTTGTGCTATTCCAAGAGGGGTGATCCACTCTCTTGGACTAGAACACTCGCTCTGATACCATTGTAATACTCCGAGGACAAGAGAAGAGAGAAAACACAGATTGCACACTCAAACATTCGATGCTCCAAGGGAGCACCTTCTCTTTATATATAGGCAAAGAGGATCTCTTCCAAGGAAGCTCCACCATAGGATTAGGGACACAGATAGGTGACATGTCAACAAGCTCCACCCTTGGATTACTTACTTGGATGGGTGACCTGTCTGGTCTAGGTCCTATTTGGTTGGTCAAATCAGCTTTGACCGGAGGGAATCTTTTAGGGAATCTTCTTGTAGGAATCTCAGAATCACATGAGTAAGGTACCGTTGGAAAGCTCTCGACAAGACAAACCAGGGGGAGGGAAGGCCAGCCTTTCCTCCATGGGGGGGGGAATCTGCACATTTTCGAGACCTAATTCATCCGTTTAGGCCTCCGAAATTGCCTTCAAAGATTTTAGGTATATTTCGGTTCCTACTCTATTTGTAGAAGTCATCTTTTGGTGATTACTCCTTCTGATCTGTTTAGTCCATCATGTGTAACATCCTTCCAGATGTTACCAAACCAATTCTCACCTTTAAATCATATGTCTAGCTATTGGTTCTAAGGTTCTCAAGTCTACTTCGGTTTCTGCCCTATTAGTAGAAGTACTCTTTTGGTGATACTTCTATCTGATCTATTTTGACCATCATGTATAACATCATTCTAGATATTACCAAACCTAATTTCACATCTAGATCATATGGCTAACCCTTGGTATTAAAGTTGGTGTCTTTGGGTCTATATGACTTTGGGTTTACATGACTTTGTGTCTAAAGACTTTGCCTTAAGAAAAATATGATTCAACCCGAGGTAGTCGAACCTCGAAGTGCAATGAAGGTGCCTTTGAGAGTCTTGCTAGAGAGATTAGAGGAAGTTAGAGGAGAGAAAGAAGATATTTAGGATACCCATGATTTCAATTTCAATTCCGATTGAAGATAGTATAGAATTAGAAGAGGAATAGTAGTAGTGAATGAACCCAAAGAGTAAGATCAGACAGTAAGTGTCTTTGAGTCAGTTATATGGGTGATTAAGAGAAAGTTGGTTGCAAATTGAAGGCGTAGATTGTGTACCCATGCTTTTAATTACTATTCTTGATGGAAATATAATAGAATTAGCAAAGTAATTGATAGTAGTGAAACCCGAAGTAGTAGGAGTAGGAGTACAGATAACTTCAAAGTTGCCATTGGAGATCTTAAAGAAAGATAGGTTGCAGGATTAAGAGTTAGGAAGGCTACCTATGAGTTTAATTGTAGATCAAGAAGAAGTAGTAGAAATAGTGAAAGATTTAGTAGTTGGAGAACCCAAGGGTAGAGTAGTATGTGAGGTTACTTCAAGATTGGGTTTGGAAGCCAAAGAAAAAGTAGGCATTGGATTGGAGTTGAAACAGTTTTGAGATATGAAGAGGCAAATATGAAGAGGTGCATTGTCATTTTAGATCTATAGGTAGGAAGAGTTGTTGTAGAACGGTATAGTTGTTAGTAACTATCAAGTGCTCTACCTATTTAAAGGTAGCATTTGCAATCATATATTGTTTGGTGCTCATAATTTCTGGGAATAGACAAAGTGAAGTGTTGTGAAGGAGTGCTCTTCGCTTGAGCTTGATTCCAAGTATCAACTTTGCGTGTGTGTTTGTGAATGTTTGGAGAATTTTAAAGTGCAAGTCAGTGTGCTTGTTGGATGTTGGATTCCATAGCTTGATCTTCATTTTGTGAGTTTGATCTTGAGTGAAGTGTAATCGGAGCAATGCCTTGACAGATCTGAGAGGAATTGTAGTGTTGGTAATATTTTGCATTTGTGAGTGCAGTGCAATGTTGATGTAAAGCAATTTTGATCAAGGAGGTTGTGACTTTAGTGGAGGAGTAGAACACAATTCTAAGGTGAAGTCATTTTGTAGTGAAGTGCCATTTTTGGAAGAGCCGAAATCATCACAATCAAGATTGTTTGGAAAGAATTGATGGAGTTGTGATTAAGTGTGACAAATTGTGCGAGAATACGAGTCAGTGCTTGTTGCTCTCTTCTAGGTGTAGTTGAGAGATTGAAGAAAAAATCAAGAAGGACTATATTGTGACATTTGACTTCATATTTGACCAATTCTAAATTGTATCTCTATGAGAACAAACTTTACTTACCTAATTACTGCAAAAGTGATATTTGCCGGGTTGTCACATTTGGTAGGGATGCAAGACTAGAGCATCTACTACTTGTGGTGTAACCCTTGTTACCAAAGTATCAGAGGTTCCACCATACTTATAACCTTGAGGAGGATGCACAACCTCCTTCACCACCAAATCACTCTCATCTCCTTCCAAACTCTCCTCCATACAAATTGTGTCTTGATAGCTTCAACCTTGGAAGAAGGTTTCTCATATCTCACCTTGCTTCTAATTTGTAGTCTCAATCCTCCCACAAAATTCTTGGTGAGCATGGCCTCTATGCCAATCATAGTAGTCTCCACATCATCCCCACCCTTCCTCAACACTATGCAAAATCTAGACTCTAACTTTTCTACTTTTTTCACATAGATCTCACTTTCTCTCCATCTCCTTGCTTGAGAAAGGTAACCTCACTCATCAATCTATCATAATTCTCACTTGGAAAAAAGTTTTCAATGAGTGTTGAAGTCAAACTCTCCCAAGACTCTTCTTGCCCATCTCTCCTCTCTTTCTCTTGGTACTCTGACTCATACCATGTAAGTGTTGCATCCTCAAAGAAATCTGATAACAATGAGACCCACTCATACTTCCTCCTCTCATTGTCTCCTGTGCAAGCTCTCTTGAAGTCTCTCACAAAGGCCTCCACATCTTCTCCATCCTTGGCAAAGAAAACCAGAAGTTTCCCCATCTTAACTCCTCACTATCTTTCTTTTCTCTCAATTTTCCTTTTTCTTTTTTCTTTTCTCTCACTCTATAATTAATAGAATATGTATATGAATAACACCATTTGAGATTAATCTACCCTAGGGAACAAAAAAGGTTCCTGTTGCTCCAAAATTTCTATAGCAACATCAAATCCTAGAGTGCATATTAATCAAACTCTCATGGATAGTTTATCCATAAGTTGAAAGATTATCTCCATCACTAATAATGAGAACTAGCTTATGAAGGTGGTACTATTTTTGTAGCTATACTAAGACTCTCTCTAGGATCCTTCACCAAAGTCTCCAAAAGTGAAGATTACCAGATACAATCGATTATCTCCATCACTAATATTGAGAACTAGCTTATGAAGGTGGTAGTATTTTTGTAGCTATACTAAGACTCTCTCTAGGATCCTTTACCAAAGTCTCCACAAGCTTTTACTCCACTATACTCATGTCTTTTTGGAAGTCCTTCCACTCCACAAACCTCACACAACTCCTTGGTCTTAGATCTTCTCCCTCCCAATCTTGGTGAAGAAGGTCCAACATGCAAATCCAAGTCAAGTAAACCTCTCCTTTCCCTCAATCTCTTGCTCTCAAAAGTCAATGGACATGAACTTGCCTGATGTCCTTTCTCTCTACATAAAAAATACTTAGACTCACTCTTTCCTCCAAGTGGTGAAGGTTTTTGGATCCTCTCAACACTCTCTTCAAATTCTATTGTAAACTCTATTTTCCTCAAATCCACCCCTACAATCACCAAAAACCCTTGGAGAACCTTGCATAGCCTCAATTTCCAATCTTGGTGACCCTCAATGTTCCCAAGATGAGTCTAAACACTCAAACATGCTTTTTGTTGCTCTCACACTCCTCATGCATGAGATCTCAACTCTACAGAATTGACCACTCCCCACAATGTCACTCAAATCTCTCAACTAGTATCTCACAATCATCTAAAATTTTTCACACTTGATTGCAACTTCAAGGCATCCCTCCCTGCAAAATTTCAGATCTTTTCAATGAACCATTTGGCCTAGACACCGTTCTATTCATCACACTTATTTCAGATTTGGTCTGAAAACCACCCCCTCACTTCAAAAACTTATAACTATCTGTTCAAGAACAATCTCTCTCTAATTTTTATGTCAACCAGTAGGATACAATGCACTTAATTTTCCTTGAAATTTATAGAAAAATCTAGTGGAAATTGAAGAAATGGCAGACTATGTACAACTTTCTAGAGAGCATACAATTGCGGGAGCAGTTTACCCTATCAACTTTCAAAAATTCTAGCCCAATGCGCATAGTAGCTCTCACAATAATTTCAAATGTGCTAATTGAAGGATAACCTAAGCTATCATATCTAGAAATTTCAAGTCCAAATCTCAATTCTGAGATTTTACCTAAAATCACCTTAATCTCCAAAATCTACAATCCACCTCACACAATCTCACCAAATCCTCTCATGTGTACAAGATGTACAAAATTACCTCAAAGATATCATAATGAACTACAAGGTATAAAAATGTGTCCAAGTTTCTATAACATAAGTTTAGCACTCTCTTCCTCTAAATTTCTCTCCAAGTGAGCTCTCATAGCCTCCTTTTGTCTAATATAGAATTGTACGTAGAACATTATCTTGTCTTCTAGAGAGGTCACGATAATGAAACCAAAAATGTCAGCCGGCTTGTTTTTCACTCAAGATGAACCTTTGATGGCTATCATGATAGTGCAACATAGACTAAGAAGATAAGGAACTCCACCTCCATTATACTCCTCCAAGGCTAACACTCCAAGACTCAAGACATTGCTCACTAGAGAACTCAATGAGAGAGATATAGTTGCAAATGAAAGGATTATGAATACCTCCTCACTCCTAGTTTATATAATTGTGAAATAGTTATACACTAAAGTTACTATTTACCATATTAACTCAAGTTACTAGGCTAAAAGTCAAATAAAGTCAAAAAGTAGAAAGGAATATCAATCCACATGGGCATATTCCACTAAGCATGTGATTGTATCTTGACCCAACCACTAAGTCAAGGATGCATTCACATGGGCTATCCTTGGACTATAGAAGAATCCAAAACACAAAGGCTTACGGGCCCAAGAGTTCTAATATTTCCTCAAAGCCAAACACATAAGAATAATACTAAGTCAACACATTAAAATCCAAAATTGAGGTGCTCATCTTTTCCACTTCCTCTAAATTAAGGTCCTCTCTATCTTAGCTATGACTAATTTTAGCTAATCATGACTAATATAGACCCATCCTTTATCTATATAAATAATATCTCTCAAGTACTTATAATTCCAAGCTAAATATCACAATACTACACATATGCACAAATAGGTGTTATAGTTATGCCCTCATTGACCTTTCTATCATGTTTGAGAGCCTTTGATAGAAGGATTATAGGAGTCTTTGGTGATATTATTGGACCAAGGGCATTTGAATGTGTAACAAGGGTAGATAGATGGCTTTACCAATCGTGTGTGGATGGCTTGCTCTTTATGGTGGAGATAGCATTTTTGGGTAGTTAGGCTCTCATGACACCTATACTTTCCTCTTGTTTTATGGTTGTTGATAGGCAAGTTTTGGAAACTTATGTGATAGAGGTGGAGGAAATATCCTTTTCTCTCCAAATGCTATTGTGGTAGACAAGAGATAGTCTATCTCCAGGGGAATGCGAGGACCTTCCATCTTGTGCTTAACTATCATCAAATTAGACTAGAGGTTTATAGTCTTCCTTGATGGAGTGACAGTGTTAACATATGCTACATTCTCTCTTAGTTGACTCATCCATTTCTCAAGCTACTAGAGCACATCTTTGCTCTTGCTCTAGCAAGGGTGCAAGCTATTGGATCCTAGCTTGACTAGCATTAGGGCATTTTGACTCGCACCAACTATTTTCTCTACAGCAATGAGGTTTCACCTTGGTTTGGTCCACCCATCTGCATCTTCATTACTCACTTATGAGTGTGGTTCTACACTTGATGTAATAGTGGTCCATATGACATGGTCTCCTTTTGGAAGATAAAAGATAGTTATTGTAATACCAATAGCTAGATAGACGATCTAAAGATGAAATTTGGTTTGGTAACATCTTAAAGGATGTTATACATGATGGACTAAATAGATAAGCTAGAAATATCACCAAAAGAGTACTTCTACTAATAGACCAAAAACCAAAACATGATTGGAAATTTTAGAATCAATATCTAAGCATATGATCTAGAGGTGAAACTTGGGGTGGTAACATCTAGAAGGATGTTACACATGATGGAGGACATAGATCAAATAGAGGTATCACCAAAAGAGCACTTCTACTAATAGGCAAAAGCCAAAATATGCTTGAAAACTTCAAAGCTATTTCGAAGACCTAAACGGATGAATGAGGCCTAAAAAATGTATATACTTCCCCCAAACAAAGGAAAGGCTTGCCTTCCCTCCCCCCTGGTTTCTCTTGCTGAGAGCTTCCAATGGTACCTCACCCGCATGATTTTGAGATTCCTACAAGAAGATTCCCTAAAAGATTCCCTTTGGTCAAAGCCTATTTGACCAACGAGATGGGACCAAGGCCAACATATCACCCATCCAAGCAAATAATCTAAGGTGGAGCTTGCTGACATGTCACCTATCCATATACTTAATCTTATGGTTGAGCTTCCTTGGAGGAGATCCTTCTTGGCTATATAATAAAGAAAAGGTGCTCCTTAGGGGCAGCAGAGGATTGAGTGTGAAATTTGTGTTTTCTCTCTTGTATCTCTCTTGAAGAATTCTCTTGTCCTTGGAGTATTATAGCTACCCATGATGCTATTAGGGACACAATGTTTGCTATGGTACAAGAGAGTGGATACTTGGCTTAGAAGGAGCATTTATATGCTTTGTAGATGACATGTGTTAGGGTAGACTTATACTTGGTCCAAGATGGTTAGGTGACAGTAGCGGATGTCATAGTTACGGACCCCACATGTGATATAGTTTTGGAGGGAAGTGATCAACCATCCCCTTAGATATGAAACAAGTGCAGAGATAGCTCACAAGGTCTTCAAGTATAAGAGTATGTAACAAGGTCACCTCTTTGTTCCTCTAGCCTTGGAGTTTTATGAAGCAATGGCCACAATGTTTGGCACATTTGTCAAGGAGTGCAAGAGAGCTTATCATGTTAGGTGCTAGGGACTACCACTCTCACTCTCATACTCTATAACATATTTTAGATAATGTGTGTCCATTGCTCTACAAAGGGCAATGCTGGTGCAATCCATAGGAGAGCAATCTGACTAGGTGATGCTTCTTTGAATGCTCTAGTTGTTTGTAGACTATACAACTTGCATAGTTCAGATATCTTAGGTGCTGTATGGTAGATTTCTCATATAGACTCCATTGGGCTTAGCCCTAATTTACCTATTTGGTCTCACCCTTGTACAACTTGATGGGGTCAGCTCATCCTTTGTGCTTTCTATGCGGTTGCCCTTTTCCTTTGTGATACCCATAGTGATAGGTCTTAAAAGTTTAACAAGAAAAAGGTGACCATGTAGACTTTGTGTTTCTTACACAAAGGATGGGAAGACCTCTCAAGATGTACAATGGTGAGCCAAAAGAGGTAAAATGGAAGGCTAAGTCTAACCCACAAGGAATAGGTAAAAATTAAAATAGGGCAAAGACGCAAAAAACCTATCTCAATAATAGGTTTGGGTGTTCAAACTTGCAAAAAGTTATGACACAACTTGTAATGAAAATAGAGGATACATAACTTCAAAAATGTTTGTATAGGAGCACGTGGGTCCAATGCAACTTTCTTGGTTAGTTTGTAAAATTATCTTGTCTCAATAAAGAAACATTAGTTTTAACTTTATGATTTTGTTCATTTTCTCCATGGACAAATAATCAAGAAGCATCAAGCAATAAATATAATTAGAGAGGGTAGATGACTACACCTTGGTTCTACCTAAAAACAATGTGAATTTAAATAGCACCCTTTAATTCAAATATGCTTATTTTTTTCAAGCAAGCAAATTTTAGATGCACTCCTTCCACTTCTCATTGGTTCAAACTCCGGCCAATTCTCAAATTCCCCATGGGCTGTAGGAAGAGATGGTTATTGCATACATATGATTATTCCTCTTTGAGATTAGGGACTAGTATTAGAAATTGAAATGTGCAATTAAAACATAAATCTAGTCATTGCGCAACAAGAGTTGAGAGAGGAAGTAAGTGCGCCATCATTGGAGGAAAAAGGAAAGGAGAATTTGAGCACAATGGTAAACATGGAATGTACTCATTCTCTTGAAATTTTGAAGTTTTTGCTCCATTAGCAAGTTCTACTCCAATTAGTTTGGCTTTAGATCCTACTCATTTCCTAGTAAAATCAAGCATTTCCATGCATTCTCCTCCCATGTTGAAGTTTCAAGATCTTCTTACCATAATTTCCTTAGGTCCATATTTAGAGGAGGTGAAATTGAAAGCAACTTTGGGAGTGAAAGCTACAAGAAGGAGAGAGGATGATAGATTTAGAATGATATATTCGGAATGATATCTCATCACTATAGTCAAATATTGGATTATCTAGAGGATGTTGAGCATTTCAACCAAATTCATGAGGGCAATTGCAAGAAACTTGTCTAGAAATGCATTGCATTTAGTTACATGGCCATCTATCTTGTTAAGTTTGGGAAGGGTTTTCTAGAGTCCATGATGGCAGATAGATTGCAAAAGAAATGGGCTTGATATGTAGCTTCTTATATATTGGCTTGAACTTGGAAGGACAAATGCATTGGCAAAGGATGCACCAAGAAAGAATTGAGATGAGGATGGAAGACTATTGATGATAAATTAGATCATCAATGCTCACATTATGCAAGAATGGATCTTTTTCTTAGTTTGAGAGCTAATACTTCTTCCCCATGCATGTCTTGTTAAGAGTTACCAATGAATATTCCAAGATGGTTACAGAGGAGGAAATGGGATCCCAAGTTACATTTGATTGCCCTACAAAATGAAACATAGTCATATGGGGTTTGTGGTCCTAAATCATAGTGATTTTTGGTTCCTAATACCCAAGAGTCATTTCCTCATGTATGATTGTCTCACAGATTTGAGCAATATCCCATGCAAAGGCAAAAAGACAAGAGTAGATCAAAGTCAAACAACAAATACTTTCCTAATCCACCCATCTTTAAAGCTAAGGAACTGCTTCTAATGGAAGCTGGCTGTGATGGAGGCCATGAAGATGAGATGGACAAAGAACTCAATCCTATTCACAATGGAAGACAACTCAAGGAAAGACAACTTCTACTTCAATGAACAAAGGTACCCACTTCAAAGCTGCCTTCTTTTGAGACGATGTTAGCTTTTGCACAAGATCTTTCTAATATGACCAAGTTAAGAAGTGATTTCATTGAAGCCCAAGAGAGGTGAAAATTGGTAGAAATTGAAGCTCAAAAGGTTGCTAAGATGGAGAAGTTGTTTCTCAAAGGTGAAGTAGAAAAGAAAGTTTTATTTTATGAGTTAAGGAAGAGGATAATTAAAGAGAGAACTTTATTTTCCAAATTAGAAAAAAAAGAATTAAAGAGGGGACATCCAAATCCAAAAGATTTCATTCTTTGAAACTACAATCAGCAAAGGTAGGGAAAACTCCAAATGAGATCAAAATATTAATGAGTATCATGCCTTTTCTAGAAAGGACCACTAAGGACCACTCAAGGGTGACCAAGATAACACCCAAGTTGACCATTTTAAAGAATGATAATATGGTGCCTTAGCCAAATGGCTAGTAGTGGAGTGATTTTGTATCTCTATAATGAGGTGGTTACACTACACAAAATTCTACTCCCATCCTTGTTATTAGAGATTCCACATGTATATATAAAGTTTAGTATACTAATTGCATGGAGTTCATTATTGTGCATTGAGTGAGCTTCATTTAGTCTCTTTAATTAATTTTTCTTTGATTATATAAAGTATACCTTATTTACACAAAGTAAAATTTAAAGCATAAGCTTGTGCTGGCTCTACTCCATGTTATGGATCTTGTGTTTATCTAATTCGATTTTTTTGGAATTTGTTATTAATATCTGATCATGTTTTTGTTCTTGTGTACCTTGTTCTATGTATCTTTTGTATCTATTTGGTTTTTTTTATAGTATGTTGTTATTGATCTAGAATAAGATCAATACTATGCTTAAAAGTTCAGTTTTCCTTTGGTCTTATTCTGTATTTGGATTTTGCTAAAGATTCCTCAAATTGGATTTTGCAAAAATTTCTCCCCAAATTGGTTTTGCTCAAGTTTTGCTTGATTCTTGCAAAATAATCCAGAAATGGCCTGCACTTAGATTCTGTTTGTGTTTTGCATGGATATCACAAAAATGTCCCAAAAAGACACTAGGATGGTTTTGCTTTGGTATTGCCACAAGGAGATAGGTTTTGTGCTGGTTTTGCTCTAGAGTCATTTGAATCTAGAAAAGGAAACATGCATATAGTGGTTTTGTGCAGATTTTGCTACAAGCTAGAAAAGTGAACTAGGTTTTGCGAGGGTTTTGCTAGGTGCTCATGCAAGGTTTGCTTGGAACATAGGATCCAAGAAGAATTCACTTGTGTCTATCTAGTAAGATGATGAAAAGTGCATTTTTAATTTTGGTGTTGGGATAGAATGACACAAGTTATAACATTTTTAGTTTTGGTGTTGGAGATAGAATGACACAAGTTATAGAATAAGAAAATAGTCAAGATCCATATTAACAATTCACATGGGAAAGAAGGTTTCAAATCTATATTCACAGCCTCATATGGGAAACAACCTTAAGGATCTGAGTTTCACAATGAAGCATAAAAAACAAAAGATGTAAGCATATATATAAATATAAATATAAAAAAAAAGTATTACATATGGTACCTCATGGTCTACATCCTCTATCTCTTTATCCTCTACCTCTCTAAGGTGCTTGAATATGATATGATCTAAAGCCATATCCATGCATCTAATGATAGGTCCAGGGATCAAAATGCTACTATATACATGGTCTCTATTACTACTCGCCATTATGCATTAGAAGGTCTTGAAATGCCAAGGCTAGCCCATTGTAAGGATCTAGACTATAATCAAACAACCTGAAGTTCACTTGTACATGAGAAACCCAATAGAAAATCCATGATGGACTCTAAATCTATCTAGAGGAGCTATCAAGTGGTCAAATAAGGATAGACGTGAATCTACCACTCTAATATAAAAGGGAATAAAAAATGGAGGATGAATAGCACCATGTGGACGGTTCCTAGAATAAAGTAAGAAAGCATTTTCCACTATCAATATATTGCACAAAGCCAAACCCATAGCGGTAAATGAACCATAAGGTCTCATAATATAATCTTGATATCTATCTTGGTACTCATCCATATCATCAAAAAATCCCATGAGGCATGCAACCATATGTACACCATTAGGTAGAAAACCATGGCTCCACATATCTATCAACATATGCTTACAATCCCGTCTTGTGCTATTAATCAAAATAAGTACCTCAAAATGCTCCACACAATACTCCATGAACTCTCTAACTTCAAGATGTAAGATATATCTAAAACTACTTCTTGCTCTATATGAGACCCATCCACCCCTCTGCACCAACATAGACCACTAGCTTGATAGAATACTACTATCTCACATGATACTTCCTAAGCATCTGGTATCCAATATTATAAACTTCCTCCTCTTATCATGAGCATAAACCAAGCAAGGAATAAACTCTCTTGTCTCATGCATCCAATGTCACAACAAAAATAATCTCAAACCCTAAATCTCAAAACCTGATATGTGAGTGTCTTTCTCCTCTCCTCTAACCACTCAATCTCTTGGGAAGTATGACACAAAAGCTGCTAAGGTGCAAGAGCATTTGAAAGTAAAGGTCTCCAAGTTATGATGTCTATATTTGATGTCATTACTCATGGCTCTCCTTTAAGAAGTTTATGAAAGTGAGGCTTTATTTGCATATCTATTGATCTCATCTCACACCTATGCTCAAGTTTGTCTATCTGAGTCTCCTCACTAATCATATCAATCCTCTCCATTTGCATCTCCTCATGCAAAACAAACTCTCTTGGTGATTGTCTCAATGGGTACTCTCTAAAATATGCTCTTGCATCGTCATAAGCTCCCTCTAAGGATGTCCTTACCTCCTCCAACTCAACTCAAGACCTCTCCAACTCAACTTGGGTACTCTCCAACTTTCCCATTGAGAGTTGGAGCTCATGACATTAGTTCCATATCTGCAACTTATAAGCCTCAACTACCATATGTCTCCCTATCTTGAGCTCATCATATGCACTCATCAAATCATCTCTCTCATCCATCTCTCATTAGAGTCAAATATAAACTCTCCTTCTTGGTTTGCTTCCAATCACTCCAAGTCTAAAAAAACATGCTCTTATGCTAAAAAATCTCTCTCCTTTGTGTCATCTAAAGTTTGTTCTCTCTCTACAAGTATGGACCCTAACACCCATTTTTGCATGTATGTAGTATTGTGATATTTAGTTTGGTATTACTTGTACTTGAGATATATTATTTATATAAAGATAAAGGACGGTTCTACATTAGTCATGATTAGCTAAAGTTAGTTATAGCTAAGATAGAGGAGACCTTACTTTAGAGGAAGTGGAAAATATGAGCACCACTATTTTGGATTCTAGTGTATTGACTTGATATTATTCCTAGGTGTTTGGCTTTGAGGAAAGAGTTGAGAACTCTTAGGCCCGCAAGCCTTTTTGTTTTGGATTCTTCTATAGTCCAAGGATAGTGTAATACTCTGAGGACAAGAGAAGAGAGAAACACATATTGCACACTCAAATAATCGATGCCCCAAGGGAGCACCTTCTCTTTATTATATAGACAAAGAGGATCTCCTCCAAGGAAGCTCCACCATAGGATTAGGGACACAGATAGGTGACATGTCAACAAGCTCCACCCTTGGATTACTTACTTGGATGGGTGACATGTCGGGTCTAGGTCCTATCTGGTTGGTCAAACAAGCTTTGATTGGAGTGAATCTTTTAGGGAATCTTCCTATAGGAATCTCAGAATCACGTAAGTAAGGTACCATTGGAAAGCTCTCGATGAGACAAAGCAAGGAGAAGGGAAGGCCATCATTTCATTTGTTGGGGGGGGGGGGGGGGGAATCTGCACATTTTCAAGGCCTAATTCATCAGTTTAGGCCTCTAAAATTACCTTCAAAGATTTTAGGCATATTTTGGTTCCTACTCTATTAGTAGAAGTCCCCTTTTGGTGATACCTCTTTCTGATCTGTTTAGTCCATCATGTGTAACATCCTTCCAGATGTTACCAAACCAATTCTCACCTTTAAATCATATGTCTAGCTATTGGTTCTAAGGTTCTCAAGTCTATTTCAGTTTCTGCCCTATTAGTAGAAGTACTCTTTTGGTGATGCTTCTATCTTATCTATTTTGACCATCATGTATAACATCATTCTAAATGTTACCAAACCAAATTTCACATCTAGATCATATGGCTAGCTCTTGGTATTACAGAACTCCCTCCTTTTAAGACACAACGTCCTTGTTGTGCAATTGTTGCTCAAATGCTTCCACCAACACCGGTGCATGTGCCAAATTGGCAGCGGGCTCCCAAGTTGCTTCATAGAGGAGGTAACCTTTCCATTGTACTAGATAGTCCACCCACAGGTGGCAAGTACCATGCATGCATTTTTGGAGAATCTACTCCACTTCATATTCCTCTGTGCCATCAATGAGTGTCGGACAAGGTCGAATGTCTGGTGAGGAATGACCTTGGCCTGATCGAGGAGCATATCTACGTAGTAGGGAGACATGGAACACTGGATGGATCTTCATGTGTGGTGGTAGCTCAAGGTGATAGACCACAATGCCGATGCGACAAAGAATCAAGAAAGGCCTAATAAAATGAGGTCTGAGCTTACGAGGTCCAACTAATGTGAGGTTGGTTGTTGATAGCCACACTTGATCCCCAACATTGAACTCCATGTGCCGACGGTGTGCATCAGCATATTGCTTCTGTCTATTTTGCGCAATTTGTAATCTGTGCTTGGCACTCTCCACACCTTGTTGGATTCTAGAAACAAATGTGTTGACTGCATCAACCTTGGTAGCCACTGGACTGATCTTCATCAAGCTAGAAGGTATGAAGGGATGCTCACCATACATGAGGAAGAATGGAGTGACCTAGGTGGATGCATTCACTAAATTGTTGTAAGCGAATTCCACCAACGAGAGTAGAGTGTCCCACCTCTCTTGCGCTTCTAAGGTGAAGCCGCGTAACATGTCTTCAATCATGCAATTAGCCCACTCTGTTTGGCCATCTATTTGTAGGTGGTAAGCTGTAGACATGGACAACTTGGTTTTGAAGAAACCAAAGAGTGTTTGCCAAAAAAAATTGGTGAATTGGGTGCCTCTATCGGTGATGCGTACTCTAGACAAGCCATGGTGAGCAAAGACTGCATCTAAGTATAATTGAGCTAGTTGTGGAGCGGTCAACTCCTTGGTGGTAGGGCGTACATGAATCATTTTGCTAAGCCGGTCCACAAAGACCACAATAGAGTCAAACCCTGAGGTGGTCTTGGGTAATTCACAGACGAGATCTATACTCACTTGTTCCTAACATTGGGTAGGAGTGGGAAAAGGTTGAAGGAGCCCCACAAGAGCTTGATTAGAAGCTTTGTTCTGTTGACAAAGTAGGTAGCTATGCACATAGTCCATCACATTGTTGCTCATCTTGGGCCAATAATAATGGCGCTTGACTGCATCCAAGGTCTTGTCCACTCCAACATGAGCTACAATGGCCGAATCATGACATTCCACTAGAATGGTGGTGTGTAATTCTGGGACATTTGGGATCCATAATTTGCCATCCCAAAAGGTGAGTCCTTGGGTGCTAGTGACACCTTTGGATGATTGTGCTTCTACAATCTGTGGATCAGTTTTTGTAGCAGCCAGAATCTCTTGCTAGAATTCAGGGTTAATCTTAACCTCTGCCACCAAGTTGTTGGCCATTGGCATACGGGTGAATGCATATGCAAGTTGCTTCTTACCTTCCACATAGGTGATTGTCATGTTGAAGCGTTGTCGCCACCTCTGCCTACCAAATTTGGTGATGAGATAGATCCTTCTGCGTCTTGAGGTAGACTAGAGGTTTGTGGTTTGTCTCTACTACAAATGCCTTCTCGCCCAAGTAGTGCTTCCAATGCTTGGTTGCTAGAACGATGGCCAACTCTTCTTGTTTTGTGGTGTGGTAGTTGCGCTCTGCCGGTAACAACTTTCGAGAGAAATATGCAATTGGATGCCATCCGTCATGCCACTCTTGTTGTAGGATTGCTCCTATTGCTACGCCTGATGCATTTGTAGCCAACTTGATTGAACGTTTTGGGTCATACTTCTTCAAGATTGGTGCATGTAGCAAGGTGGCCTTCAATTCTTGAAAGGCCAACTCTTGTGCAGTTCCCCATGTCTACTTCTTCCCCTTGCCAAGTAGTGCCATTAAAGGCTCTGCAACCTTAGAGAAGTCCTTGACAAATCTACGATAGAATCACGTCAACTCCAAGAAGCTCTTAAGTTGAGTCTGATCTTCTGGGGCACTCCATTTTTGAATGACCTCTATTTTATCTGTCAATACTTGAATGCCCTCTACACTTACTCTATGCCCTAAGTAGTCTACTTCAGACTTGCTAAACTCACACTTTGAGATTTTGGCGTACAACTGATTCTGTCTTAGAATCTGGAGGACCTCTCATAGATGTTGCTTGTGTTCTATCATCGTGCTAGTGTATACTAAGATATCATCCAAGAAGATGATAATAGACTTATCCAAGTATGGACAAAATATGTCATTCATTAGACTCATGAAAGTGGCAGGTGCATTGGTGAGGCCAAAAGGCATCACAAGATACTCAAAGTGACCATACCTGGTTCGAAAGGCAATTTTGTGCACATCCTCCTCTACAATTCAGATTTGATTATAACCGCTCCGCAAGTCCAGTTTGGTGAAGTATCTCGCTCCATGGAGTTGATCAAACAGGTCATCCATGTGAGGTAAGGGGTATTTGTTCTTCACTGTTTGCTGATTGAGACCTTGATAGTCAATGCACATGCGCATTGTACCATCTTTCTTCTTCACAAACAAGATAGGAGCCCCATATGGTGATATGCTAGGTTGGATGAACCCTTTCTGCAACATCTTCTCAATTTGAGCCTTACACTCCTCCAACTCATGAGGTGATAGGCGATATGGGGCCTTACAAGGAGGCATCTTCCTTGGAAGTGTCTCAATTTTGTGATCTACTCGCTGCTTTGGTGGTAATCCTGAGGGTAGATCATTGTGAAAGACATCTTGAAACTCATCCACCACATCCTTCAATTTCTCAAGAATTTGTCCATTGAGTTGTGCACTCCGGACTTCTCTTATTAGACCCATAAAACATCTATTGATCTTACAGACAGTTGCCGTCCCTAAAAGATATAGAGGCAGTTTTTGCCTGTGTGATTTCTCTTTAACCCCAATGATTGACCATTGGTGGGTTCTCACTACTTTCTTCCTCCAATCTACCATAGGGTTGTATTGCTCTATCCATGGCATGCCTAAAATTGCATCATAACGAGCTAACTATTTCACTTGCCACTCAATTGCTTCCTGATATTCTCCTACAGAGAGGGTCACCCGTCTAGGTAATGATTCAATACTCTCAGTTTGCCCATTTGGTAACTCTACTTCTTCACTTCCATCTCTCTCTAGATCCATTCCCAATCTTATTGCAACAGAGCAAGACAAGAAATTCTCTGTTGCTCCCGGATCTATTAAAACTCTCACTTGATTACCTTCTAGCATTCCATTCACGACAATCAATTGTGAGGTTGCCTTTCGGGATCTTTGCGCATTATTCTTCTTCCTTCCCTCGCTTCTCTGCTTCCTTATTGAGCTAGTAAGGCTGCAAGGTACCTTTATTTTTTATCTTTGTTTTCCGAAGTGATTTCCACCTCCTCCTCTTCAATGTGCCTCTCCATGTTGTTCAAAGATTGCCTGAATGAAGGCCGAGGCCTCTAGGGAAACGAGTGCGACAATTGGTAGATATGTGCCCAATACGGCCACAATTGTAACAACGGCGTTGTTCTCCTCGGGTCCCTTCTCCTTGTGGGACTCCATCTCTTTGTTCTTCTACATATCCCCGCTCCCCTTGAAGCGGTCGTGCTCCTTAGTCCCAGAATCGAAGGTTGCCCTATTCCATTTGGTACTGGTCCACCCATGTGTGGCATTTCTTCCCAATAATGTTGAGGTGGAGCTACCCCTTCACCTCCACCTAATGCTCCTGCTATTCTCTGCGCACAAGCAATGGCTTCAAATATCATGCGAGGATTTTGCACCATGACTTCTTAGCGAATCCGCTCTTTCAACCCTCGTTTGAAATGGTCGAGAGCCTCTGTTGGACTCATGTTGGTAATTGCAACTTGTAGATCCAAAAATGCCTCCACGTACTCTTGTACGCTATTCTTTTGTCTCAATCCTCATAGTCGGGTTCGAGCCATTTGCTTAGAATCCATCGATTGGAAATTCTTTAGCAGTCCTTCTTGCATTGTTGTCCATGTGAGCTCCCTTCTCTCTGCCAACATGGATTGTTCCCAAACATCATACCATGTGAGGGCTTTATTGGTCAAGTACCCACATGCAAACACTCCTGCAACATGCTCTGTGATCTCTATTGAGAACAATTGGAAATATAGATTCAGTCTCAAGATCCAATTTTCCACTGCTCCCATCGAACGCTGCCCCTTGTAAGGCTTGATGTTGCAGGTCTTCTTCATCCGGAGTAGCAATGTGGCTTCATCGTTGACAGGGTTCATAGGCTTCATTGTTGACAGGGTTCATAGGCACGCGTGCCTCTCCAAGTACTTCAGTCACAGGTATTGGGTTTTGAGACGGCTCTTCTTCTTGCATGGCTTGATTGTTCATGAGGATCTGCACTTGACTTTGTAATGTCTCCATGGTCATCTTAATCTCTCGAAATTCATTCAACATCCCTTGCATTCCTTGCACCAACTCTTGCAATTGCGGATCCATGGTTCCTGCAACACTCAATTGCTAATGTCTACTTCAATATAGAGTCAATATAATCACTCTAGAAGGCGCACAAACTATCGGAACTACCATTGGGACCTCATAAGCTATCACTCGTTGATAATACTCCTCACCAAAATTCCTAACCACAAAATCTATAAACATCACTTTTGGCCTCACTACATAACGGATTTCTACTTGAGTGTTGAAAGGGAGAGGATTTGGGACATTCATATCCATTTTATCATAATAGAATGTAGATTGTCAAATCCCACTCTCTGTCATATATCACCACAAGTAGAATCACTGGGTTTGGTGAGTTCATCACTTTGTCCATGAATTTTGCACCAAAGTGATAAACTAGCGATACCCTCATCTGCTCATGCTAGATGTACATAACCTTGATGTGGAATGGGTTTGAGAATGGAAAGCTAGTTGTAGGAAATTGGCCTCCCGGCGCATCCATCCCATCCGCTCTCTAAAGTCCTTCTTAGGTCTAGCAACTACTCTATGTTCTCCACCTCAAATTACTCAGTTTCAATAGTTTGTGCTATTCCAAGAGGGGTGATCCACTCTCTTGGACTAAAACACTCGCTCTGATACCATTGTAATACGCAAAGGACAAGAGAAGAGAGAAAACACAGATTGCACACTCAAACAATCGATGCCCTAAGGGAGCACCTTCTCTTTATTATATAGACAAAGATGATCTCCTCCAAGGAAGCTCCACCATAGGATTAGGGACACAGATAGGTGACATGTCAGCAAGCTCCACCCTTGGATTACTTACTTGGATGGGTGACATGTCGGGTCTAGGTCCTATTTGGTTGGTCAAACAAGCTTTGATTGGAGGGAATCTTTTAGGGAATCTTCTTATAGGAATCTCAGAATCATGTAAGGTACCATTGGAAAGCTCTCGATGAGACAAAGCAAGGGGGAGGGAAGGCCAGCATTTCCCTAGTTAGGGGAGGAGGGAATCTGCACATTTTCGAGACCTAATTCATCCGTTTAGGCCTCTGAAATTACCTTTAAAGATTTTAAGCATATTTCGGTTCCTACTCTATTAATAGAAGTCTCCTTTTGGTGATATCTCTTTCTGATCTGTTTAGTCGATCATGTGTAACATCCTTCTAGATGTTATCAAACCAATTCTCACCTTTAAATCATATGTCTAGCTATTGGTTCTAAGGTTCTCAAGTCTATTTTGGTTTCTGCCCTATTAGTAGAAGTACTCTTTTGGTGATACTTCTATCTTATCTATTTTGACCATCATGTATAACATTATTCTAGATGTTACCAAACCGAATTTCACATCTAGATCATATGGCTAGCTCTTGGTATTATAGATAGCCTATGTAAAAGAATCCATGACTTAGTGGTCGGGTCAAGATAAGATCACATGCTTAGAGGAATATGCCCATGTGGATGGATATTCCTTTATAGTTTTTGACTTTACTTGACTTTTAGCCTGGTAACTTGAGTTACTCTAGTAATAAGTAACTTTGGTGCATAACTATTTCACAAGTATATAAACTAGGGGTATGGAGGTACTCATCATCCTTTCATTTGCAAGTATCTCTCTCTCATTGAGTTCTCTAGTGAGCAATATCTTGAGTCTTGGAGTGTTAGCCTTGGAGGAGTATGATGGAGTTGAGGTTCCTTGCCTTCTTAGTCCATGGTACGCTATTATAATAGCCATCAGAGGTTCATCTTGAGTGAGAGGCAGGCTCGCTCCCTCCCCATAAGTGCAAACTCTTGCTCTTCTAAATCCTTGGTCTATGATCTGGCTTGTCTCTCACTCAAGATGAACCTCTAATGGCTATTATGGTAGCGCACCATGGACTAAGAAGGCAAGGAACCCCAACTCCATCATACTCCTCCAAGGCTAACACTCCAAGACTCAAGACATTGCTCACTAGAGAACTCAATGAGAGAGAGATAGTTGCAAATGAAAGGATGATGAGTACTTCCTCACCCCTTGTTTATATACTTGTGAAATAGTTACGCACCAAAGTTACTAATTACTGGAGTAACTCAAGTTACTAGGCTAAAAGTCAAGTAAAGTCAAAAAGTAGAAAGGAATATCCATTTACATGGGCATATTCCACTAGCATGTGATCTTATCTTGACTCAACCACTAAGTCAAGGATTCCTTCACATGGGCTATCCTTGGACTATAGAAGAATCCAAAACAAAAAGGCTTGCGGGCCCAAGAGTTCTCAACTCTTTCTCCAAAGCCAAACACCTAGGAATAATACCTAGTCAACACACTAAAATCCAAAATAGTGGTGCTCACTTTTATACTTCCTCTAAAGTAAGGTCCCCTCTAACTTAGCTATGACTAACTTTAGCTAACCATGACTAATATAGAACCATCCTTTATCTCTATATAAATAATATCTCTTAAGTACTTGTAATACCAAGCTAAATATCACAATACTACACACATGCACAAATGGGTGTGACAAGCCCCAAAATCAAAGGGAAGAGAGAGAATCTGGCCCGATGGACTAAGGTTAGTGTTGGGGAAGGAAGCACGAGAACCGATGGGGATCAACTTCTATCAAAAGAGTGATGCTACAGAAGAAACGGTAGAGATCTGAAATTCATTGTTTGCTCCGAGAACAACAAATGGTTACAAGGTGGAGTCTTATCGGGACCCGATTAGACGAAGTATCAATGGGGATGATTATGGCCATGTTCAAACCAAAATGGACAACTTACATGAACATGCAGCAAGCGGTCTTCTTCCACCAAATGTTTGCAGGAGTAAAGATGAATTGGGTGAAGTGTTTTCACCACCAAACAAGGCATATGGTGATCAATTGGAGGACAGGTTTGCCTCCACATTATTTCACACCATTTGCAGCACATTTCTACTTTGGGTTGAATTTGCTAACAGTAGAGGAGAAGCATCGCATGGTATTGTATTTCCATCCTGATTTAAGATGAGAGGCAGATGAAGAAGAGCAACAATATATGACACACCTACGAGCTAATGATGATCACTTTGTGAAGATGGGACAATGGAGGATGGAAGAAGTCACAAGTCCAAAAAAGAAGAAGCGCAGTAAACCCAAAGAAGCAAAGTTGCCTCTAGCTCAAAGGAAGACCCAAAGACTGGTTCTGCACAATAAGAAGATTGTGAGAGAAGCATCATTGGGATCCGAGTCTGAAGGGGAGACAAAGTCGCAAGGAGAGGAATCAGAAGAAAAGAAACTCACTTTACAAAGTGAGGAGTCTGGAAGTGAGAGTGAGGGAGAACCTACGGTCCAACAAGTGGTTGGAGTAAGTGAAGCTTGTCGTGCAATGATTGACAGAGTACTTGGAACAACGAATCATTGTGTAGCCTTGGTGGTGGACAAGAAGGGGCTAGAAAAACGGAAGGAGTACCCTACGGGGTTGAGTTCAATTGGTAAGGAAGAAGAGAGCTTGGAAGCAATGTCTCTAAAGATTCAAAGATTGCAACTTTGGCAAAAGGAGCCGATCGAAGAGCTGAAGTACAAAGATGGGGACAAAGACAAAGAGAACTTTGGAGGGATACAGTATCTAACAAAGGTTGTCACCCCATTGCTGGAATTGTTGAAGGAGCATCAGAGGTTAATTCCCCAAGATCATAGATAGGTAACAAATTAGTTGCAGGTGGTGAAGTATCTGCTGAGTGAAGTAAAGGGGTTGCAGGAGCAAGAAGTCCAAAGAAATGAGGAAATTGAAGAACTTCGGATGGATGCAATCTTGAAGAAGAAGACTTTTGAGATGTTGCAAGAGAGTTGTGAGTCAAGAGGGAAGGAACCGCAGAAGCAAGCTAAGGAATTGAAGGAGCAGGCAATGTTGCTGAGCAAAATGAAAGAGGAAGTCAGTGATGTGTGCATCAAGAATATTCATTTGAAGGCAACGACATCAATAATGGAGTAGGAGTTGGACAGCTTGAAGAAGAGTGCAGCCGGGAAGGATCAAGCATGGCAGAGAGAGTTAGCAGTCAGGCATGAAGAAGAGGAAAGATTGCACAAGCTGGTACAAAGTGCTGAGTTACAAAGTTCACAATATGCGGAGGAGAAGAAGATGCTCGCTACTGAGTACGAAGACTAGTTGAAGATGTACCGTGAAGAGCTGAAGGTAGAGCGATCTTGATTGTATGAGTCAGAATCGGTAGGAGAAGTGGCAAGAAAGTTGCGACCAATCTTGAGCACGGAGGCTGAAGGGAGATTGGAAGAAGCACGTCTACATGAACTAAAGTTACTTGTATAGGAAAATTCAGAAGAGAAGAGCTAAAGATGTAGATATGAACACTTTGCTAATACAATTAAGGGAGCGAGTAGATAGGAAAATGTTGGAAGTAAGAGACAATGTCAGTCTTAGATTGGATTTAGTTAAAATAGAGTTAGAGGGAATTAGGAGTAGTGTGATAGCGGAGAGGAAGTCCGATGTTGCAAAAGTCAGAATACAGGTGTCATCGGACTTATTATTTGACACATTAGAGAAGAGTGGGTTAGGAGATAAGGAAGTAGACGGATTACCCATGAGCTCAATTGTAGATTGTAGTGAAGAAGTAGTAGAAGAAGTAAAGGATTTGTTAGAATCAGACAAACCCAAAGAAGGAGAAGTGATAGGAAGATCATGGGGTTTGAAAGCCGATGATGAGGTAGATATCGGATCGGGGTAGTAACAATTTTGAGATAGGAAGAGGCAGATATGGAGAGATGGATTGTCAGTTTGGATCTGTAGGTAGGAAGAGATGTTAGGAGGCGGTGCATCAGTAAGAAGAACTACCGTTTGCTTCAATATTTAAGGGGAGCATTTGCAGTACTATGTTGTTCAGTATTCATATTTCTGAAGATAGATAAAGCAAAGTGCCGGTTTTCAATGCTCATCACTTGAGCTTAATTTCGATTGTCAATTCTATGTTTGTGTTTGTGAGTGTGTGGAGAAATTTGCTATGAAAGTCAATGTGTTTGTGGATGTTGGATTTTGTAGCCTAGATCTTCATTCTATGTTTTTGTTCCTGAGTGAAGTGCATTGGAGCAATGCCTTGACAAATTTGAGAGGAATTGTAGTGTTGGTAGTATTTTGCATTTGTGAGTGCAGCACAAAGTTGATGTGAAGCAATTTTGATTGAGGAAGTTGTGCCTTCAGTGAGGGGTAGAACACAATTTCAAGGCAAAATTGTTCTTGACAGTGAAGTGCTGTCTTCAAGAGAATCTGAATCATCACAATCAAGATTTGTTTGGACAGAATTTGCTACGTTGTGATTATGTGTGGGTGTATTCATGACAAGTGGTCAAGATTGTGAGCTTGTTACTCTCCTCTGGGTGTAGTTTCTACTTGAGAGATTAAAGAAGAAACCAAGAAGAACTACATGTTACTATTGACTTTGTATTTGACCAATTTTGAATCATATCTATGTGGGAGTAAACTTTACTTACACGATTATCGCAAAAGTGATATTTTTTGGGTTGTCACATGATTTTTGGCACCGCTGCTAGGGATACAAAACTTGGAAGTGGAAGAATATGAGGCCAAATTTGAAACTAGGTGTCAAAGAAATATGAATGTCTGCATCGAGAGAACAATGGGAAGAGAGAGTTTGAAGACAAACATTGCATTGTGAAGAAGAAGAACATTTGAAGATCCAATCTACTTTTGACAAAACTGAACAAGAGGCGTTGGACTTTCAACTTCTCAACAAAGTTCAAGAAGCTTTGCTAGAACTCAAACAAAAGAAATGTGAAGGAAGGTGGCAAGGCTGCTTTTCATCCACGTCTTCCAAGAAGAAGAAAGACTCAAGCAAGCAGACCTATGCATTAAGACCCAGTACATCGACTTCCCCTAAATTTGTAAAGGAAGTCAAATTCATTAAGAAGTTTGTTTGCAAAAAGACAGCACGAACACTTACAGAAGAAGAGTGTCAACATCTTGTACGTACAATTCCTTGGTTGTCCCAAAGGAATTTTGAAGACCATTTGGAAGGTGTGGAACCTCTTACTTCTATTTGGGTTGAAGTCGACACAACCAAAGAAGAAGAAATTGTCGAAGAAGACCACACTTTGAACTTGATTAATTGGATTTTTCTACCATGGCATCCACACCAAGCAGCTCTTTGGTTCCCTCAAGTTCAAACTTACCACAGCCAATTTTGCCACATCAAACAACAACTTTGTTACCTATGACCTGACACGCCTATCAGAAGTATAAGGAGATAGAACAAGACAAAGACCTTGATGAATTTATTGAGGAGTTCGAAGTGATTTCCTTTGCCAACAAGGAACATGACTGTGCGGATTTTCCAAGTCTGCTTTGAAAGAAAGCTTGGAGCTGGTACACCCACGTAACTTAGAAGGGGTTCACACCAACAGACTGGGAAGACTTACAAAATGGCTTCCTGGAACAATTTTGGGAAGTGGATTATGATACGAGTGTCTTTGTGGCACTTAATGATTTTGACCAAGGGAAGAAGGAAAAATTGAGAGATTGCTCCGAGCGGTTCATGGCTCTATTGAACGAAGTTCCAAAACAATCCGGTGTGGTGGGTTACTCTGATGCCCAAGGCATTACTTGGTTCCTTGGAGGACTTTCACCGGAGATTCGTATCTTTGCTAGGGAGAGGAATGTAACTTCCTTGGACAAAGTCCTCAAACATGTCACCCGATATGAGGCGGCTCACTCCGACTCGTCCAACAACCAAAGAAATCAGGAGAAGAAAGACAAGAAGCCTAGAAGGAGAGCTTCTTGCAGCACCTCCCCTTCTTTGGAGGAATCCTCCACATCTTTGAGTTTTTCTTTGGAATCCGATGAAGAAACCAAGTCGTGAAGAATACAAAGATGTAGAGGAAAGAAACCAATAACACTGCCAACAAAGAATGTACCTAAGGCAAATCAGAAGTTGGAGACTCTTATTAAAGAGTTTGTGGATTTCAAGATCCAGATGATTGGGGCTAAGGACCAAAGAAAGCCTCCTTCATATGGTCAACCAAATGTATGGTGCACTGCGTGTGGTAAATCTGGCCATGCTAATACGGAGTGTTTGACCCGCACTGCATTTCCAATGCAACAAATTGATTGGGTTCCCGATTGGGACCAAAGTGAGGAAGAAGAGGCTGTATACCAAACCCAAGAGGTACAATCTCTGGCGAGCACATCATATCAAGGTCCGAGGTATGGACCAAGGGAGTACAATAATAATGCTCTCTCACAAAGACCATCGATGGGCGGCCAAAATAGACCTCAAAATGTTGCATCGTGTGCTTGTTACAATTGTGGCTCGATGGGCCATTGGTCTCCAAATTTTCCGGAGCCAAGAAGGCAAATTGGGTACATGCCCCTTTGTGGAAATTGTAAAGGATTGGAGCACACAGGAAATCAGTGCCCGTAACTACCCAACCCAAAGCCGCATGTAATGTATGTACAGACCCCAACTGAGCGTGCTGCGCTCCAAGTGAAAGGGGATACAAATGTAAATTGTATCACACTTGAGGAAGAGAGACCTCAAGAAGGGAGTCCTACTTCAGAAGGAGAATGGCCAGACCTCAAAATTTTGAAAGTAGAGACACGCACGGGGAGGAAGAATTGAGATCCCAAAGAAGTGAGTACTACATCTTCATAAAAAGCAAAGAGACTACGCCCAAAAGCTATTCTTTTTGTTAAGGAGGAAAAGATCCTAGCAAATTTGAGATCCTAGCAATTTGAGATGGAGAAGATTGCATTTGATTTCCAAAACCCAAGGTGTTTGAAGGCAAGAAGCTTCCGAGCACCATGGAGAATTTTGTGTTTGACTGCAAATGTTACTTTGAAGCCACCAATCTTCCAGATGAACAAAAACAGATTCTCTTGGCTTCTAGCCAATTGGATAATGTGGCAAAACTTTGGTGGTGATTCCGAGTGGAGCAAGCTGAATGATAGATTATTGCACCAATTTTGACATGGGCAGAATTTAAGGATGCAATACTTGGTCAATTTCAAACTATAAATGCCACCCAAGCTGCACAAGATAAATTGGCAAAGTTGAAGCAAATTGGCTCAATAAGAAGCTACATCACACAATTTTAGAACATCATCATGCAAATTTCAGATAAAAAAAAAGGGGAAGTTCTTGATCAATTTGTGCGGGGATTGAAGTCACAAACCAAATTGGAGGTGACCATGTGGGAACCACAAAATGTAGAAGAAGCCATGCAATTGGCTAAGTGCTTTTTTTCCTTGGTTGCGATAACTTAGTCTTGACTTCAACCTACACAAAGATTACTAGTACACTACGCATGGGTGAAAGAACCAGCACCGATGGAGATTGATGCTATCCAACAGAGACCACTTGGTACAACGGATAGAGAAAGATTGCACCAAAATGGAGGTTATTTTTATTGTCACCAAGTTGGACATCGCATTGCTAAATGTCCACTCAGGAATAGACGACCTCAATTAGTTGCCTAGATGGAGTTTGTGGAAAAAAATGATCAAGGAAACAAGGAATCCCAATAGGAGATTTTGAGCCGCCTATTGGGAGCTTGATTAGTTCTAATAGGATTGAAGGCTCGACCTATGCAAGTTTGCTTCACTTGCAAGGTACAATATCTAATTGGGGTTGTAGGAATTTGGTTGATTTTGGAAGTTCAAAGAATTGCATGTTTATGCAAGTAGTGAAGGAATTGGGTATTCCTATCAAGCCAATGATTGAAAGTGGGTTGATGATGGCAGATGGTAAAAAGGGTTATGCATTCCGTACCTCACATCCTGTTACTTTTAAGATTGGGAAAGAGTATTTGGAGTGTATGAGTTTTGTAGTAGCACCTCTACACTATGATGTCATTCTAGGACTACCTTGGCTTGAACATCATAAAGTTCAATTTGATTGGACTCAAAAACAAATTCAAGTACAACACCAAGGTAGGAATTTTTGATTAGGTTGTCTGGCACCTCCGAGTAAGACACCTAAGAATAGTCAATCCCAAGATGGGAAGTTTGTCGAGAAGGTAGCCATAGA
The DNA here is from genome assembly GCA_948567375.1 of Lunularia cruciata. NCBI lineage: Eukaryota > Viridiplantae > Streptophyta > Marchantiopsida > Lunulariales > Lunulariaceae > Lunularia > Lunularia cruciata. Next base: position 14,197,133 of record OX419760.1, read on the forward strand.
GCATGCCTTGAAGAGAGAGGAGCCCCAAGATGGGAAGTTTGCCAAGACGGCAACCATAGAACAAGATTTGAAGAGAGATGAGTCCCTAGATGGGAAGTTTGTTAGTGAAGCAACCATAGAGCAAGCTTTGGAGGAAGATAAGTCTATTTTTGCGGTGTGGATCAAGCCAATTGCACAAGGACAATCCAAGGAGAGCCTTGAGTCTCATCAAGCAATGGTTGATCAGATAGTTCAAGAGTTTGCGGATGTATTTTTTGATGATCTGCCAAAGGAATTATCCTCTAATTGTTGTATGCCCTTCAAGATTGAGTTGTTGCTAGGGAGTACTCCAGTGAGTAGACCAATCTATTGGCTCTCACTGAAGGAGTGGAGGAGTTGCAAACAACACTTATGGAGTTGTTGGAGAAGGACTTTATACAACATAGTACCTCTCCTTGGGGAGCACCGATACTATTCATTCCAAAGAAAGATAGAGGACTTTGTTTTTACATTGATTATTGTGGGCTCAATAAGCAAATAGTGAAGAATGCATATTCCTTGTCTTAGGTTGATGACTTGCTTGATGAATTGAGTGGAGCACAATACTTTTCCAAGCTAGATCTTTGCAGCGGCTATTGGCAAATCCCAATTGATAAGGAGGATGTGCAAAAGATGGCCTTTTGCACAAGGTATGGGCATTTTGAGTGGAGAGTTCTACCTTTTGGGCTCACTGATGCTCCAACAGTCTTCATGAATCAGATGCATCAAGTGTTGGATGGACTATTGGAATGAGACGTGATGGTGTTCTTGGATGATATCGTAATCTATAGCAAGATAGAGGCAAAACACGTGAATCACGTGTGAGAAGTCCTAAGACAACTACGACAATGGAAATTTTACTGCAAGAAGTCAAAGTGTGCCTTTTGGCAAAAGGAAGTTACCTTCTTGGGGCACAAGATCTCATTGGAGGGGATCAAGATGGGAGAGGAAAAAATCAAGGCCATTACTGATTGGCCTACTCCAAAGGATGCTACAAAAGTATGGGCATTTAATGGAATGGCCAGTTTTTACTGATAATTCATCCATTATTATGCTCATGTGGCTACACCATTGACTGATGTCTTGGGGAAGGACTTGAGCTTCCAGTGGACCACCAAGCAAGAAGAAGCATTCCAAAAGTTGAAACATATGGTGTCTTCAAGGCTAGTTCTTCAGCCGTTATCATAGGGAATATTTAGTCTCAAGAGTGTGCCAGGCTCATGGCTACTTGTACTTAGTTTGTCCTTACTGTCTTTCTTTTGGATTTTTCCCGTAAGATTGACATTTCTTCCCTACTCTTGGATTGTTTGTCTCTATATGAACATGTTGTTGTAATTTCCCTTGAGGTCAAATATTTCCAAAGGTTCCTTGTTTGTTCTTGGCTTTCTCAAGACTGGGCTTGTCATGATTGTATGGTTTGAGGTCTCTACCTATGCTGGTATCATGATCTATTCCCCTGTCAAGCTCGGCTTGTGAGCTAGCCTATCTCTCACTCATGATGAACCTTTGATGGCTATTATAGTAGCGCACCATGGACTAAGAAGGCAAGGAACCTCAACTCCATCATACTCCTCCAAGGCTAACACTCCAAGACTCAAGACATTGCTCACTAGAGAACTCCGTGAGAGAGAGATAGTTGCAAATGAAAGGATGATGAGTACCTCTTCACCCCTTGTTTATATACTTGTGAAATAGATACATACCAAAGTTACTTATTACCACAGAAACTCAAGTTACTAGATTAAAAGTCAAGTAAAGTCAAAAAGTAAAAAGAAATATCCATGCACATGGGCATATTCCATTAGCATGTGATCTTATCTTGACCCAACTACTAAGTCAAGGATTCCTTCACATGGACTATCCTTGGACTAAAGAAGAATCCAAAACAAAAAGGCTTGCGGGCCCAAGAGTTCTCAACTCTTTCCTCAAAGCCAAACACCTAGGAATAATACCAAGTCAACACACTATAATCCAAAATAGTGGTGCTCATCTTTCCCACTTCCTCTAAAGTAAGGTCCACTCTATCTTAGCTATGACTAACTTTGGCTAACCATGAATAATATAGAACCATCCTTTATCTCTATATAATAATATCTCTCAAGTACTTGTAATACAAAGCTAAATATCACAATACTACACACATGCACAAATGTGTGTTACATTTACCCCAAGAATAAGTTTTCACTTTGTCCTCAAAGTGAAGGTCTCTCTACCTTCTATGATATATCTTCAACTTATCATGGTTAATCCTATCAAAGTGTCTTCTTCCCAACTCCTTGAGATCATAGGTGTAATTGCTCCACACCTTCTCTACTATGAAAGGTCCCAAGAACTTAGGGAAAAACTTCTTTTGCACTCTCTTGAATCAAAGAGAATCAAATAACATTACCCAATCACCTTCCTTGAAAGGCTCCACCTTCTTCTTGCCTTGCCTCTTGTCATAGCTCTCCTTTTGTTTCCTTTGGGCTTGCTCCACTCAAACCATAGCAACTGCTCTTGCCTCTTCCAACTCCATGAGTTGTTCCTTCCTTGACTTCTTTGCATCACCTCCTTGTGCTTTCTTCAATCTTCAATGAATGCTTTGGAAGGTAGGAAGATCAAAGTGAATAGGTAGGGTAGAATCAATACCATATACCAATTGAGATGGAGAATATTTGGTGGAAATCTTCATGGTTGTCCTATACTCCCACAAAACTGCATGAATCCTCTTGTCCCAATGATGTTTAGCCTCCCTCCATTTCTACATCTTTGGCCAAAACCATGCAGAAGGTCTGATTGGTTCTCTCTGCCAAGCCACTGGAATTAAGCTTATAGGATGTAGTTACTTTATGTGTGATAGAGAAATGTTGTACCATGGCTGTAGTAATGCTTCGTGTAAACTTTCCTCCTCTATCAGACACCAACTTCAAAGGGCATCCAAATCTAGTGATAATGCATTCATAAAGAAATCTACCAACTTCATCTTCATTCTTGTCCCTCAATGGTCTAGCCTCAACCCACTTGGTAAGGTAATCAGTAACTACCACAATGTACCAATTTTTCCTTGAGGTTCTATTGAGAGGACCTACAAAATCAATTCCCCACTTCTCAAAAGGTCCTAGCAATGGAATTCATCTAAGTGGTAGAGTGGATGTAGACTTTCTAGCAAAAGCTTCACAAATATTACAAGTTTTGCAATAATCAAGACAATCCTTAAAAGACCCTCTCCAATGGTAACCTGCATCTAGAATCTTGAAAGAAGTCACCTTTCTTGCAAAGTGTCCTCCACACACTAAACCTTCATGAAACTCCTTTATGAGTGGGATAGACTCTTCCTTACCCACTGCTCTTCAAAGTAGACCATTTGCTCCTTGGTGAAAAAGAATATCCTCCACCATTGTGTATGGTCTAGATCTTGCTGCAAGGGCCTTCCTCTCCCTAGCAAGCATCCTTTATGGATAGTAACCTCTTGTCACAAAATACACAATCTCCTTGTACTCCATTGGAACCTCTTGAGCTCCTCATCCGAGAAGGAATCATCCAATGGCTCATCTCCATCATGATCATAGGCTCTAGATAACAAATCAGCATTTGCATATTTCTTTCCTGGCCCATCCTCAATGGTGTAGTCATACTCAGACAAGAGTATCATCCACCTTGCTAGTCTCCCTTCAACATTAGGCTTGTTGAAGATGTACTTCAAAGCCTTGTGATCCGTGATAATGGTGGCTTTCCCTCCAATCAAGTAGTGGTTAAACTTCTTGAGACCAAAGATCATTGCCAACCCTTCTCTCTCCATGACATAGTAGTTCTTTTCTGCTGAAACCATTTGCCTACCAGCATAAGCTATTAGATGATCATGCTCATCTTGGTCTAATTGACTAAGAGTGCATCCTATAGCTACATTAGAAGCATCAATGTAGAGGATGAAAGGCATACTCCAATCAGGTTTAGCAAGAATTGGAGCTACAACAAGGGATTGCTTGAGCTCCTCAAAAGCTTTGAGAGCCTACTTGTCCTCCAAAATCACCATGTTATCTACACCCTTCTTCATGTAGATGGTCAATGCATAAGCCTTGTTGGAAAATGAGAAGATGAACCTCCTATAGTACCTAACCATCTCCAAGAATTAGCTTAACTTTGTCAAGCTTGAAGGGAATGGAAGGTCTAAGATTTTCCTCACCTTCTCAGGATCAACTGCTATTCCATGCTTGGAGATGATGTGCCCCAAAAGTAGACCTTCTTCACATCCAAAAATGCACTTCTTTGGGTTGAGTGATGTATTTGCGTCATCCAAGCATTGCAAGACCTTGATTAGGTGCTCAAGTGCTCCTCCTTGCTCCCATAGACACAAAAGTCATCAATGAAGTCTCTCATAAATTTTGCAATGAAAGGTTCAAATACCTTGTTCATGAACTGTTGGAATGTGGCTGGAGCATTGCAAAGCCCAAAAGGCATGACCTTGAAAGCGTTAGTTCCCCAAGGTGTGGTGAACATGGTGAGTTGTTGATGCTCTGGTGCAATCTTGATTTGGTTATATCCACAATAACCATCTCTAAAACTATACCTCTTATGACTTGCAACTTCCTCCAAGATCTCATCAATGAATAGCAATGGGTAGTAGTCCTTCTTGGTAACAGAATTGAGCTTCTTGTAATCCACTCATACCCAAAGCTTGCCATTCTTTTTCTTCACAATGACAATTGGAAACACCCATTCTGAATTCTCCACCTCAAAGATAAATCTGGTCTCCTTGAGCTTATCAATCTCCTCCTTCACAACCAAAGATATTGGTGGGCTAATGCAACGTTGCTTTTGGTAGATTGGTCTTGCATGTGACTCCACCTCTTGTTGTGCTCCTCCAAGGTGACTTCCTTCAAATCCTTGTAATTGAAAGCAAACACATGGATGAACTTGCAAAAAATCTCCTCAAATCTCACCTTCTCCTCCTTGGTAACATTTGGACCATACTTGAGGATAGATAACCTTTTCTCTACCTCCTCAAGCGTCAATAGTGATTTATTTGGGTCCTTCAAAACCTCTAGCTTAGGTGCAAAATCCATAACACATAAGGGATACACATCTGAATCCGATTCTGATTCATCCTCCTTCGTGGAAATCTCCTCTTTCATGCTTGTGTCCACACTTGAAGCTCCTTCTTCAGAATCTGATTTCCAATAATCAGAAGATGGTGTATCTGAACGTGAAGTGTTGGTGGTGTTAGTCACATGAATTGTGACTCGATGGTTTGATGGCCCAATCCTCAAGTACCCTTTGTGCCATTGATCAGTTGTGCTTGCTGCTCTCAACCATGGCCTCCCAAGAAGTAAGTCATAGCTTGAATCCTTCAAGACTTGGAAAGTCATGAGATTTTGAACTCCCATAACTAAAACTACCACCTTATCCATCACCCCTACTAGTTGAACTTGTTGCTTGGTTGCCATGCTCACCACAAATGTTGAAGGTCTTGAGGGTATCATACCCTACTTCTTCATCAACCTTTTTGACATGGGATTTTCTGCTGATCCTCCATCAACCAATGTATCCTTGATGTTGTGACCATTCACTCTCACATCAATCTTGAAGGCATATTCACAAGCCTCCCATGGTGCTGGCTTGGCATCTACCACCCCCATTGATACTGGAGCTTTTGCCTTCTTCTTCCTCTTTCTCCTTGTAGAACTCAAACCACCTCTAAGCTCCTTTCTCAAGGTAGGGTTCAAAGCAATCAATTGGCCTATTGTGATGTTAGCCTTGTGACTACAAAAATCCTCCAACACATTGTAGTTCCATTATTGCTTTGAAATCAAAAAATCCTCCATCCACAACTTCTTCCTTGGAGTCTTTGTTGTTGATGGTGTTGAGGTAAGTGTGCTCCTAGTAGACATAGGAGTATCCTTGCTTGGAGTAAATCCTTGAGAAAAGTGAATATCCTCTGCAAAACGAGCTCTCTTCTTCTCTTGTGCCAAAAGTTCAAATTAAGACCCTTGGAGTTTGAGCACTCTCCCTTCTCATACTTGCTCTCAACTTCATCTATGGGTGCTATCTCCTTACCTTTGTTTGGATTAGGAGCCACTTGGGTTTCACTACCTCCCTCTTTCCTTCTATTGGCTCCCTCATAACCTCTTCGTCCATGGTAAGTGAAATTTGGGCAGTTCCTTTGGATATGGCCTCTTCCTCCACAAACAAAACAATTTATATAATTGAAATTGTTGGCTGGTTGGCCTTTCCTATATGGATAGTTTCCAGAACTCCTAGGGCCTCTCCCTACATTCTGATCCACCTCTCTCTTCTCCCATAGTTGTTCTGTGATGGTTTGAAGTGGATCCTTTGGTGGAGGTGCAAGAATTGGAGCAACTACTACTTGTGGTGCAACCCTTGCCACCAAAGTATCAGAAGTTACACCATACTTGTAGCCTTGAGGAGGATGCATAACCTCCTTCACCACCAAATCACTCTTCTCCATACAAATTGCAATCTTGATAGCTTCAACCTTGGAAGAAGGTTTCTCATATCTCACCTTGCTTCTAATTTGTGGTCTCAATCCTCCCAGAAAATTCTTGGTGAGCATGGCCCCTATGCCAATCATAGTAGTCTCTACATCATCTCCACCCTTCTTCAACACTATGCAAAATTTGGACTCTAACTTTTCCACTCTTTCCACATAGACTTTCACTTTCTCTCCATCTCCTTGTTTGAGAAAGGTAACCTCATCAATCTCATCATAACTCTCATATGGGAGAAAGTTCTCAATGAGTGCTGAAGTCAAACTCTCCCAAGACTCTTCCTTTCCATCTCTCCTCTCTCTCTTTTGGTATTCTGATTCATACCATGTACGTGCTGCATCCTCAAAGAAATCTAGTAATAATGAGACCCACTCATTCTTCCTCCTCTCATTGTTTCCTATGCAAGCGCTCTTGAAGTCTCTCACAAAGGCCTCCACACCTTCTCCATCCTTGCCAAAGAAGACTAGAAGTTTCTCCATCTTAACGCCTCACTATCTTTCTTTTCTCTCGATTTTGTTTTCTTTTTCTATTTTCTTTTCTCTCACTCTATAACTAATAGAGTATATACATGACTAACACCATCTAAGAATAATTTACTCTAGGGAACACAAAAGGTTCAGGTTACTCCAAGATTTCTATAGCAACATCAAATCCTAGAATGCATATTAATCTAACTCTCATGGATAATTTATCCATAAGTTGAAAGATTATCTCCATCACTAATTTTGAGAAAAAGCTGATGAAGGTGGTAGTATTTCTGTAGCTATACTCAGATTCTCTCCAAAGTCTCCAAAAGTGCTGTTACTCCACTACACTCATGTCCTTTTGGAAGTCCTTCCACCTTACATACCTCACACAACTCCTTTGTCTTAGATCTTCCTCCTCCCAATCTTGGTGAAGAAGGTCCAACATGCAAACCCAAGTCAAGTAAGTCTCTCCTTTCCCTCAATCTCTTGCTCTCAAAGGTCAATAGACATGAACTTGCCTTATGTCCCTTCTCTCCACATAGAAAGCACTTAGACTCACTCTTTCCTCCAAGTGGCATAGGTTTTTGGATCCTCTTAACACTCCCTTCAAATTCTATTGTAAACTCTCTTTTTCTCAAATCCACCCCTACAATCACCTCAAACCCTTGGAGAACCTTGCATAGTCTCAATTTCCACTCTTGATTACCCTCCATGTTCCCACTAAACACTCAAACATGGTTTTTGTTGCTCTCAAAGTCCTCATGCATGAGATCTCCACTTTGTAGAATTGACCCTACCTCACAATGTCACTCAAATCTCCCACCTAGTATGTCACAGTCCTCTAAAATTTTTCACACTTGATTACAACTGTAGGGCATCCAACCTTTGCAAAATTTCACAACAATCCACCAGAAATTGAAGAAATGGAAGACTCTGTACAATTTTCCAAAGAGCATGCAATTGCAAGAGAAGTTTACCCTACCAACTTTCAAAAATTCTAGCCCAATGTGCATAATAGCTCTCTCAATAATTCCAAGTGTGCTAACTAAAGGACAACCCAAGCTATCATGTGTAGAAATTTCAAGTTCAAATCTTAAACTTGAGATTTTTCCCAAAATCACCTTAATCTCCAAAATCTGCAATCCACCTCACACAACCCTCTCCAAATCCTCTCATGTACAAGTTGTAAAAAATCACTTCAAAGACATCATAATGAACTACAGGGTATACAAATGGATCTTGGTTCTCTAACATAAGTTCAGCCCTCTCCTCTCCTAATGTTCTCTCCAAGTGAGCTCTCATAGCCTCTTTTTGTCTAATGCAGAATTGACGTGGAACATTATCTTGCCTTCTAGAGAGGTCCCGGCAACAAAACCAAAAATGTGAGCCGGCCTATCTCTCACTCAAGATGAACCTCTGATAGCTATTATGGTAGCGCACCATGGACTAAGAAAGCAAGGAACCTCCACTCCAACGTACTCTTCCAAGGCTAACACTCCAAGACTCAAGACATTGCTCAGTAGAGAACTCCATGAGAGAGAGATAGTTGCAAATGAAAGGATGATGAGTACCTCTTCACCCCTTGTTTATATACTTGTGAAATAGTTATATACCAAAGTTACTAATTACTGTAGTAACTCAAGTTACTAGACCAAAAGTCAAGTAAAGTCAAAAAGTAGAAAGGAATATCCATTCACATGGGCATACTCCATTAGCATGTGATCTTATTTTGACCCAACCACTAAGTCAAGGATTCCTTCACATGGGCTATCCTTGGACTAAAGAAGAATCCAAAACAAAAAGGCTTGCGGGCCCAAGAGTTCTCAACTCTTTCCTTAAAGCCAAACACCTAGGAATAATATCAAGTCAACACACTAGAATCCAAAATAGTGGTGCTCATCTTTTCCACTTCCTCTAAAGTAAGGTCCCCTCTATCTTAGCTATGACTAACTTTAGCTAATCATGACTAATGTAGAACCATCCTTTATCTCTATATAAATAATATCTCTCAAGTACTTGTAATACCAAGCTAAATATCACAATACCACACACATGCACAAATGGGTGTTATAGGCTATGGTTTTGAGGTTTGGGTTCCGAACACTAGTTTAGGTGGTCTCTACAAAAACAAAGAATGTTCTAACCAAACACAAACCCAACACCCAGACTGTTGTATTACACCACTCAGGTAGACCGGACTGAGGGCTCCTAGAATGGTGCTTCCCCAACTTTAATCCTTATTCATAACACACATCCGCTTCCAAATTTATCATTCATAGGAATTTAAGTAACAAACTCACAAGTCCTGGTCAAGCAAAACAATTTTGATCTAGACAATGTCCGTTCTAAGGTCTCAATTGAATGTCAAATTAGCCAGGGCGCTTTGCATGCACTTTGTTTGACAACATTCAAAGCTACTCACCTCTCAATCTCCTTTAGTCTCCCATGATCTTGTTCAGTTGAAGCAACTCAAGATTCTCTTTCACTCCTCTCCAAGCATTCAACAACTGAAACCAAACCTCAAAATTTCTCTCTCCATTCCCAAAAAAAAAACTGCACTCCTCTGTCTAGTTGCACTTCTGGGAAATTCCCATAGAATGTTTCACATTTCTGCCAACACTCACAATAGTCCTCTCTTCATTCAAAAATTCAATCTCTCTGTCTCCAGCTGCTCTTTTGGGAAACCCTCATAGAATGTTTCACATTTATGCCAACACTCACAATAGTCTTCTCTTCATTCAAAAATTCAATCTCTTTGTCTCCAGCTGCTCTTCTGGAAACCTTCAGAGGAACCTCACTTTTGTCAACACTCACATTAGTTCTTTTCTACATTCAAAATTTCACTCCTCTACTCTTGCACTTCACCTCTAGAAAATCTTCATAGGAACTTTAGATTTCTATCAACACTCATAATAGTCCTTTCTTCTCACTATCACTTCACCAAGGCTGAACAAAAGAACTCTCAAAATTCTCCCTGCTCTCCTTCTTGCTCCTGTCCAATGCAAGGTAAAGCCCAAACTCCCAAACTATCTCTCCAGCCTCTGTCCAGGACTATGCCAAAACCTAATTTGAAAATTTCCTTCTCTTCTCACTGTCACTTCACCAAGGCTGAACAGAAGAACTCTTGAAATTCTCCCTGCTCTTACCAAAACCCTCTTAACAAGTTTCTTATCAGCCAACTCCTGTGATGCATTTCCAATTCTCTTACTAGTTTGTCCTTATCAAACCCTCTCTATTGGCTACTCATCAGCCAACTCTTACAATGCATTTCCAATTCTCTTACTGGTATGTAATTTCCAACAGAGCATTCTCTCAAAGCCTTCTCATCAAACCCTACTTCTCTTGCCATGCTCAGCCAGCAGATTTCTCTCAAAATTTCTTCCTCTCTTGCCACCTCCTCAACAGAACAAACTCAAAACCTTCACCCCTGCTCCTATCCAGCCAGAGCAACCCTAACTCAAAAAACCCCTTCTCACTTGTTACTGCTCAACAAAAGTCTCCTTGAAATTTCCTCACTCTTGCACTCTTCTCCAAACCAAAGTAGAAAACTTGCCATCTAGAGAAAATAATCTTCTTTCTCAACCGAGCAAAACCCTACCTCAAAAATATTCTCTCTCTTTTCCTATCACTCATGAAGCTGAAGCAAACTCAAAACCTCCTTTACTCTTTCTCATTTGAAAATTTTCATGTCTCTCTTGCACATCATTACTCTCACACTTCAGAATTCTGCTTTGCATTCAATTCAAAGTTCTCATTCCTGTGAACATTCTCCACACCGTTCTTTCAGTCCAGTTTTGTCTCAGTCCAAGCTCAAACAAAAATTGAGAGTTTCTTCTCCTACTCTTGCCACAACACAAGCCAAAACCCTCAAAATTTCCTTCTCTTTCTTCACTATCCCTATCACGGACCAGGCCAACCATCAAATTTTCTCTCCTCTCTTCACAATCCTCCTGTCTAGGGCAAATATCTCAAAGCTTTTACTCTTCCTTCTATCTTCCTGTCACAAATTGAGGCACCAACAAAACCCTCAAAAAGTCCTCTCTCTCTTCTTCCTCCTATCTAGGCCAAACCCTCAAAAATTCCTTCTCTTCCTTCACTATCCTCTTGTCCAGAGCAACCCAAGCAAAACCCTCAAAAAAACTCTCCTCTCTCTTCTTCCTCTTGTCTAGGCCAAACCTTCAAATTTTCTCTCCTCTCTTCATAGTCCTCTTGTCTAGGGCCAAACCTTCAAAAATTCCTTCTCTTCCTTCATTGTCCTCCTGTCCAAAGCAACTCAAGCAAAACCCTCAAAAAACTCTCCTTTCTCTTCTTCCTCTTGTCCAGGCCAGAACCCCCAAAAATTCCTTCTCTTCCTTCCTTGTCCACCTATCCAGACCAAACCCTTGAAAATTCTTTCTCTTCCTTCACTGTCCCTGTCATAGACCAGGCAAACCCCCAAATTTTTTCTTCTCTTCCTTCACTATCCTCTTGTTGAGAGCAACTCCAACAAAACCCTCAAAAAAACTCTCCTCTCTCTTCTTCCTCCTGTCTAGGCCAAACCCTTGAATTTTCTCTCCTCTCTTCATAGTCCTCTTGTCTAGGGCCAAACCCTCAAAATTTCCTTCTCTTCTTTCACTGTCCTCCTGTCCAAGGCAACCCAAGCAAAACCCTCAAAACAAACTCTCCTTTCTCTTCTTCCTCCTATCCAGGCCAAAACCCTAAAAAATTCCTTCTCTTCCTTCCTTGTCCTCCTGTCCAGACCAAACCCTTGAAAATTCCTTCTCTTCCTTCACTGTCCCTGTCATAGACCAGGCCAACCTTCAAATTTTTTCTTCTCTTTCTTCACTATCCTCTTGTCCAGAGCAACCCCAACCAAACCCTTGAAAAAAATCTCCTCTCTCTTCTTCCTCTTGTCCAGGCCAAACCCTCAAATTTTCTCTCCTCTCTTGACAGTCCTCTTGTCTAGGGCCAAACCCTCAAAGTTTCCTTCTCTTCCTTCATTGTCCTCCTGTCCAATGCAACCCAAGCAAAACCCTCTAAAAAAACTCTCCTTTCTCTCCTTCTTCCAGTCCAGGCCAAACCCTCAAAAATTCAGTCTCTTCCTTCCCTGTCCTCCTGTCCAAAAAAACCCTTGAAAATTCCTTTTTTTCCTTCTTTTCACTTCTTTTGTTTTTTCACTCCTAAACACAAAACATCCCTGCAAGACTCATTTTCTCAAGGTAGCACTAACTAAATACCTCATGCGACTGTTTGGATCAAATGCTCTAACTAAAATACTCCCACAAGACTTATTAGCTCAAATGGCACTAAATAACATATTCCCTAGATTCTAGCACTATGAACAAAGTCATGAGTTGATGTATCACAAATTTAAGCTCCAAGTGTCCTATAACAAAAAAAGACTTTGGAGATTAGATACCATAAAAGGAAACTCAAGAGCTCACCAAATGGCACCAATGATAACCATGAATCATTTTCCCAACAACACCATATGATCCTCAACTACCCTGTGTGGTTGATTTTGATGCTTCTAACTTTGCAATTGGAGCCGTGTTGCAACAAGAATTCCCATATGGACTACATCCCATTGCTTTTGTGTTTTGCCGACTCAATACGGCTGAAAGAAACTACTCTCCTCAAGATCAAGAACAACTTGCAATGGTATATGCCACTAAGGTATGGAAGCATTACCTCTTTGGGAAACAAGTAATCATGCAAACTGATCATAAAACCATTGTTGTAGACCTTACACTTGGAACACATGAAGAGTCGACATCATCAATAAGATGAACAACTCCAATTGTTTGACATCAAACTTGAGTACAAACCAAGTCGGTTCCACATCATCTTTGAGGCTTTATCATGACGGCCTGATCTGAAGTCTCTTCTTCTCATCACAACGGCAATTATGATGGTGTCAATTGACTACAAGGTCCAAAACAAGTTTCAGTCAGCTCTACAACAAGATCCCTTCTTCCTAATGGTTCATGGTTGCCTTACAACATGCAACAAGGGGTACAACACCTTCTCCATCAAGGAGGGCCTTCTATTCCATGAGGATTGGATCTATATTCTAGCCAAAGGTGATCTTTGACATGTGCGCCTTCAAGAAGCCCATGATTTACCCATAGTTGGTCACATGGGTGTGGACAAGACCTTGAGTACCTTCCAACACCGATGGTGGTGGCCCAACATGACACAAGATGTTCAAGAATTTGTCTGATCGTGTGAGAGCTACCAATGCAACAAGGCTAGCAACTAGAACCCAAGTGGACTTCTTCAACCACTCACCATTCCATCCGCTCGATGGGAGCATGTGAGCTTGGATCTCATCACATCCTTGCCCAAGACAAAGCAAGGACACACAACAATTGTGGTGTTTGTAGATAAGCTTAGTAAGCAAATCCACTTGGCACCAATGTATGATACCGTGGATGCTCCAACCTTAGTGCAAAACTTCTTTGACAATGTCTTCAAGCATCATGGGATACCACATGTACTCATCTTTGACCACGATCCTCAATTTATTAGGAAGTTTTGGCAAGCACTCTTCCAGATGCTTGGCACCAAGCTTGCTTTGTCCACGGCCTATCATCCTCAAAATGATGGACAAACCAAATGTGCAAATTGTAAATTGGAAGATATGTTGCGTGCCTTTGTCAATGTCCACCATACCAATTGAGATGAATGTCTTGCAATTGCAAAATTTGCCTACATTAATTCCAAACAGGCAAGCACTAAATTTTCTTCTTTTTTTCTCAATTTTGGCCAAGATCCGCTTGTTCTAGATTCTCTTCTTTGCTCCCCCTCCATCTCAAGTCCCTCAAACTTTAACATTCTTGACCACTATATCCCAATCTCTCTAACAAGCCAAATCTCACCTCCTTGTTGCTCAGAATCATCAAAAACAATATGCAGACCACCATCGTCATAATCTCACCTTTGAAGTCAGTGATAAAGTCATGCTATCCTCTAGTTACCTCACTCTCCTCCTTGATACCCAAGTTTGTAAACTTGCCTCTAATTGGATAGGACTCTTTGATGTCACCCAAATTGTCTTTCTTGTTGCTTATCGACTTGCCTTGCCTTGTCATATACATATCCATCATGTCTTTCATATTTCCAAGTGGAAACCCTTTGTTCCTAACCCCTATTCCTTTTCCTCTTGAGTCCAACCTCCCTCTCTTCATGTCTCCATCAATAATCATAAGGAGTACAAAGTTGATTGTATCCTTGCACGTCACCATATTCAATGAGGCCGTCAACAACATATAGAGTACAAGGTCCTTTGGAAAAGGTATCCCCTTCATGATGCCACATAGGAACCTCTTTCTCACCTCCAGAATGCACAAATGGCCATCCAAGAGCTTGAAGCTTCATTGGCAACAAGGACGTCACCAACTAGCGATGGGAGAATATGTAACAATATAGAGTTTAGCGACAAAGTTAGTAGGGCTAACAAAGTAGCAAATAAGACAAATTAGCCTTGAATATTTCAAAAGTATCTAAGAAGCTTCTTGGAAAGCTTCCCGGCTAGCTTAGCTTGCACCTCAAGTAAGTAGCTTCTAGAAGTTTCCAACTAGCTTAGCTTGCATGCCAAGTAAGCAACTTCTAGAAGGAAGCTTCTTGAGAAGCTTCTCAAGAGCCTTGTATGATCCCTATAAATACAAGAGCCAAAGCTCATGCTAGGCATTGTGAGTTTTCCCTCATTCAAGTGTCCCAATGTGAGCTTCCATTCTCCTATTTCTCTCCTCGGTCTTGGTCTTTTACAACTTGGATTGGTGTGCATGCTTTGCACTTGGATATTTTCCTTCTAGGAGTGCTATGTTTTTCTCCTTGGCAATGCATGAAGTGATGACCAGCAGACCAATAACATGTGTTATGATGATAGGTTATGTTATCCCTTACTCCACCACTTGGTAGAAGGAATCTTAGAAACAAGAGTGGAGGGTGCTACTCCTTGGGTACCATGCGTACTCAACTAGTAGGGACAAATTTACATAAAATATTTGATCCATAAGCTCCACACCTAGGCACCTTGTGTGTTCCTAAAGAGAAAAAGGAAAAGTATCACAACATATCTGGTGCATTCACGCTTCATCACTGCTATAGTACCCACATTTTTTGTTTTTGAAATTTTTAGTGATGGGAGTAACACATGCATTAGGGTGATTTTTGACTAAGTTTTGCTTGAAGAATGATTGAGATCCAAAGGAGTATAAAATCAAGACTTTGTTGAGAAAATTTTGCAATATTGAAAGATTATCTTACACCTTTGAATAGTTGAGAGAATCATGTTAGAATCGCAAGCCAAGTTGTGGGGTACTTGTGTGCAAAGCCAACTGAGGAAGAGAGAAACATAATGTCATTCAAGGGAGGATGATAAGTTTTGGTCATCTTGGTCCAAAATCCTACTATTAGACAAATTGACATGATAGTCTAATTTGAAGTCCTAAGTTGGCTTTGGATCACATTCCTTGCATAGAATTGGAACTTGAGTTTTCCAAGGTTCATGATGGAAGTAGCTGCCAATAGTTATGAGGAGGGTCCAAGTGAAGTAGGGAAGAGAGGTAGCCCAACCTAATGGACTGAAGCCAATTGGAAGTTAGTTCTTGGAAGTAATGCAAGAGAGCCATGGAGATCACCTTTGGTTGCAAGTGTGATCATGCGGAAGAAATAGAGGAATTGAAGGTATCCTTTAGTGAACCTCACAAGAAGAATGTGTATAAAGTAGAAACCTATGTAGGTCCAATGAGGAAAAATATCATTGGGGCAATGATGGCTATGATGAAGCTGGAGCAAACTACCTACATGACAAGCAATAGATGGTTTTCTTTCACCTAATGTTTGTGTGAGAGTGTAAATTAGGCAAGGTGTTTCTATGTTAGGACAAGGCAGATGATAGGACAGTAGAAGATAGACATGCCATCCCACTACTTTGTACCTTTTGTGATATATTATCATTTGGGTTTGAGCCTACTCATCCTGGGGAGTGACATCAGATGGTGTTGTATTTCTATCCGGATCTGCAATAAGTTGCAAATTAGGACAATAATAGGTACATGGTGGAAGTCAAGGAGAGTGACCAGTACCAACACCAACATGGGATGAGAGAAGACCTTGAAAATTCCAATACCCCAATCCAAGAACAGACGCTGACCCAAGGACAATGTTTCCTTGATGAAGAGGAGAACTACTCAACAACTGAATCTGAGTTGAGTTGTAGTAGTGGTCAACCTGTCATTAGGGGCCAAGAAGAAGAAGAAGAAGTAGAGTCCAATTTGGAGGACTCTAAGAGAAGTTGACTCTTAAGAGAAAAGAGTCAAGCACCAACAGCAAGGGAGAGCCTGAGGTCCAACAACCAGCCAAGGAAGTGGCCAAAGAAGGATCGGATTGGGTATTCCACAAGGAGATCAAATGTATGGAGGGCAAATATGTCTCATGCATGGACCTGCCAAAAGATGACCTTCCAAAGGAGAAGGAAGACAAGCCCAAGATGGTATTCCAGTAAGGGATATGATCTTGGCACCTTGCCAAGACTGTTTATGCCAGGCCAAGTGAGCCCATGGAGGAGGAAGAGAGCTTGGAGGAGATAAGCATGGAGGTAAAAGGTCATGCCTTTGGGTTGCAGTGTAGGTATCAGCCTTTGAAGACAAAGAAGGACCAAACAAAGATACTTTCAATAGTATCAACTACCTTTTGAGTATTTTTTGCCTTCAATTGGTACATTTGTAGGAGCAAACACAAGAAGTGAAGAAAAAAATTCAGATGGTGAAGGTCTTGAGTAGAGAAGTAGTGCAGTTAAAGTTAAAGGTGATGCTTACTCAGAGTAGACACAAAGCTGAGGTACTTTGGGTTGATGTTGTTGTACAACAACAGAGCTTGGCCAACTTGCATTTTAGTCTCAAGCAATGTGGCGGTTACCTAGAGCATAAGAAGTAAGAGTTGGTGGAATAGAAGGAGGAGATTGAGAAGATGAGAGAAGAACTGGAGGGCACACAGACCGACCTAGTTAACCATAGAACCCAAATCCAATTGCAAGAACAAGCTATGGAGGAATTAAGACAAGTAGCTACGGAGAAGGATAGGGCTTGGTAGAGAGAACTTGCAAGCTGAACTTAGGAGGAACAATTTCTTTATGATCTTGTCAAGCAAGCAACAGCTTAGATTGCCAATAATAAAGTAGAGAAGAAGATGGAGGCTAAGTATGTTGATGAATTTTAGCAACTTCCACACAAAGTTGAAAGAGAAGGTGACCCAATGCAAGTCACTTTCATTGAAGGAGGGTTTGGGTTCAGTAACTGAGGTAACTACCCACTTAAAAGTGATGCTTAACATTGGATATGAGGCAAAGTTAGAGGAGGCCTATCTACATGAGCTAAAATTGTTAGTGCAAGAAACCTGAAAGAAGAAGGCAAAGGATGTAGACTTAAGCACTTTGTTAATTTGCCCTAGAGATCGAGTAAATAGGAAGATGACTGAAGTAGGAGATAACATATGTCTTAGACTAGACTTAATTAATACTAATGTAGATAACCTCACTTGCACTTTGAGTGAGAATAGAGTGATCCGATCCAAAGTAGTTGAGATTGGAGTGCAGGTGACTTTGGTTGAGTCACACGAGTCATCTAAGATAGTTAGAGTAGAGCAAGAGAAGATAGTTGTGACAACCCGACAAATATCACTTTTGCAGTAATCAGGTAAGTAAAGTTTGTTCCCTTAGAGATACAAGTCGAAATACAATGCACTTCTTCTTGATTTCATCTTTAATCTCTCAGGTAGAAACCACACCCAAAAGAGAGTAACAAGCACTGACTCACAATCTTATCATAAATTACACTTCTCAATCACAACTCTATCAAATCTTTCCAAACAATCTTGATTGTGATGATTCAGGCTCTCCCAAAAATGGCACTACACTCCAAAATGATTTCACCTTAGAATTGTGTTCTACCCCTCTACTGAAGGCACAACTTCCTTGATCGAAATTGCTTCACATCAACTTTGCATTGCACTCACAAATGCAGAATACTACCAACACTACCATTCCTCTCAGATCTGTCAAGGCATTGCTTTGATTGCACTTCACTCAAGATCAAACACACAGAATGAAGATCAAGGCTGTAGAATCCAACATCCAATAAACACATTGACTTGCACTTCAAATTTCTCCACACACTCACAAACACAATCACAAAGTTGATACTTGGAATCAAGCTCAAGCGATGAGCACTGCTTCACAACACTTTGCTTTATCTTTTCTCAAAAATAATGAGCACTAAACAACATAAGACTACGAATGCCACTCTTAAATAGTGAAGCAATCAACAATTATCTTCCTAATGTACCTCTTCCTAACAACTCTACAAACCTGCAGATCCAAAATGACAATGCACCTCTTCATATATGCATCTTCAAATCTCAAATCTGTTTCTAATCCGATCCAATGTCTACTTCTTCCTTGGCTTTCAAACTCAATCCCAAAGTAACTTTACTTCCTACTATTATGTCCTCGGGTTTCATAACTCCTAATTCCTCTACCAAATCTAACAATTCTCTTTACTGATTTGAAATTTCACTAGTGGTAATCTATCTAACTCCTTATCTCTTGACCTACTCTTCTCTAATGTCTTCAATGGCAACTCCGAAGACATCTACACTCCTATGTTATCTACTTTGGGTTTTGCTCTAACATCTTTCCAAAGTTTATCTATCTCCAATTTCACTAAGTCTAATCTAATTGTGATATTGTCTTCTACCTCCAATATCTTCCTATCTACACGAGTTTTGAGACTAATCAACAATGCATTCAAATATGTGTCCTTTGCATGTCTCCTCCTTGTCTCCTGCACCAACAACTTCAACTCGTGCAGCCTCGTCTCTTCAATACGAACGATGGCCTCTATACTCAACATTGCATTCATCCTAATGACAATCTCCTTCAATGGCTCCAATCTCATTTTCCTCTCCTGTTCCCGATCTGCAAGCCAATCTTCTCGGTATGTTGCCAATTCCGCCTCAAACTCAGCTTTCACAACCTCCTTCTCCTTCTCCTTCTCCTTTTGTACAATCTTCTCCTCTTGATTACGAAGTAACTCTCGCAACCTCTCTTCTTCTCGATATCACACTGTCAACTCTCAGTTGCCACAAATGCTTCTTCTCTTCTACACTCTCCATCACCCTATTGAGCTCTTGTTCCTTCTCAGCTACTCTTGCCATAGCATGGATAATTTCTAATCTTGAATCAGCAAACTGATGCTTCAAGATCTCATTCTCAACTACTTGTCTTTCCCTTGCTATGTCACTCTGCTTTACAAGTTCCTCTCAATTCCTTGCTTCTCTCCTCAAGTTCTCAATCACTTGATTCTATACTACTACCTCTCCTTGTAGTACTTCCCTTTCCTCCTCTCCTTGGATTATACTTTTCTTCAATTCCGAGTTCTCTTCTTCCAACCAGGCTAACACTTGCAACACAGTCTTCACCCCCAGACACTTTGACTGCATTTCCTTCTTCTTGTGTTCCAACTTCACCAACAAAGGACACATGATTTCCCGTAGGTACTTCACTCTGTCACTCGTGGCTACTTTGACTTGCGGAGTGATCTCCTTCTTCACCTCTTCTTCTCTTGATACTCGCCTTCTTCTCTGTAGTCGTTGTATCGGAATAAATGCTTCACTTCCCAAACTCGCATTCTCCTCTTCTCTTACCTTGCTCAGACCCGCTTCACACTTTGCCTTTTGCTTGGAAAAAACTCCTTTGTGAATGGTAACTTTTCTCTCCTCTTGCTCTGGCACTTTGTCTTCTAACTTCGTGTTACCTTCCTCCTTGATCTCCACCCTTACTTCTTCTTCTACGGGTACCAACATCATCTCTCCGCCTTCGTCGCTGTCACTATTTGTGTCTCCACTCTATAGTGTGAGCTCGGGTTCTTCTTCTCGTTTCGAGTCTTCGGACTTGCACTCAACTTTGCCTTTTGATTCTTCCTCCGACAACGCAATTTCTACCATACCTTTCCTCGGGTTTACCCTTCTGGTCTTCCGAGGTCTTGTTCTCTCAACACCTTTGCCTTCTCCTTGTTGACTCCTCTTCTTCAATTTTAGAGTACTAACATCTACCTGCACACTCTTCCCCGTTTGCGCATAGAACTCATTGCTGCTCCTGTTTTGAAGAATGTACTGCTTCTCCTCCACATCAACCTCCTTCCTTAAGTTGGGATGGAAATGCGACACCATTTTGTTGTGCTTTGCCACATTAAGCAAATTCAGCCCCAAATAGAAATGTGCTGCAAATAGCACAATGTAATGCAGAGGCGATTTATCCCGCAAATTCCACACCATCTATCATGTTTGCCCATGGAAGCACCTTACCCAGTTAATTGGCTCTCCTGCAAACATCTTATGGAAGAACACCGCTTGGTGCTTCATCACATAAGTCGTTCTCTCCGGCTTCAAGATTGCCATGAGAGCACTTACGATCCCTCACTTGACTGGATCCTTGTAACTCTCTACTTTGTACCCATTCTTTGTTTGCTTTGAAGAGAATGTATTCCTCACTTCTTGGGTTTCTTCTGCTACCTCTCCCTTCCCCAAGAATGTGGCACCCTGCTTCGTGCCTGCCTCTCTTCCAAGTACTAATCTCCAATCCATCTCCATCCAGCGAGCCTGATTTCCTCTCTTCCCCTCTCCTCAAGGGCCATCAAGACATCTTCTCTTGATTATCTCAGTCATGAATCTTGTAAAGCTCACATTCCAGTTCCACGCCAAGAATGTGATCCAAAGTCGGCTCAAGACTTCAATTCTTGCAATCAGATCTAACCTCCGAATTGCATGATTTCTCACTATGAATTTGGAGTTCTTCTTCACTCCTCCCCTCTTTCTTTCTTGCTCACTGTCTCTCGGATTACCTCTCTCAAATTCTCCTCTATATACCAACGCATCTTTGACTCTACTTCCCTTCCCACGATCTCCTGCAGGACGACTTCTCAACGGCAAAGGAAAATTTCTTGACATTGCTTTGTCTTTAGCCCAATTTTTATAGAGTTGTGCCTCCTTCATCTCTCTTCAATTCAAGTTTCTACCAAGAAATCACACCTCTTGCATGCTCCTATCACTGTCAAGTGTCCTTCACGCATATGACCGCTGGTTTTTGAATGGTCCCTTCTTGAATTTCTTGCCCCAAAGGAAAGTTGTTACACTATCCTCGCCTTGGGTTGAGCACCCCTTGATACAAAGACTTCTTACTTTGGGTTGTATGCTAATAGGGCAATTCTGAGTACTTTGCCTTATGACCCAAAGCCATGTTACCTCGGGTTTCATCCCAAAGACTCTTTTCTTTGCCTTCTTTGGCCATACAGGTGCAATCCGACTTCTCTATACACTTCTTTGTTATTTTGAAAAAAACCAAAAAATGTGGGTACCACAATAGTTGGATTACCTATGACCAAAATTGTAGTGCAGAATAAGGATGTGACAACAATAGATGTAGTAGTAGAAGTAGATGATAAGCCCAACATGCAAGAGACACTTGTAGTTGATTTGGGTGAAGAAGCTAGAGTTGAGGTAGTACTTAGATCAGATTCAAACCAATAGTAGTTACAGATCTGACATGGTAGATCTGTAAGTAAGGTGCTTCATATTTGAAGATTTGTAGGAAATAGTTAAGTAGTTTAGACAGCCAAGTGGTCTACCTATTTGAAGTAGCCATTTGGAGTACTTTATACTCAATATTTGAGCAAAAGAATGAGTAAAGAGAAGTGCTAAAGAAGCACATGTCATTTTTCTTAATTTTGAATATTAGTTGACTATCTTCATTTGTGTGTATGGAGAAATTTGGATTGCAATTGAGAGCTTGTTGGTAGATGTTGGATTCTACAGCTCCACATTGCATTCTATGTGTTTGATCCTGAATAGAGTGCTTTTAAAGTAATGGCATGATGGATCTGTGAGAACTATGGTGTTGGTAGTATTTTTCATTTGTATTTGCAGACAAGCAAGTGATGCAAAGTCATTTCATGCTGGGAAGTTGTACCTTCAATGGAGGGTTGGAATACAATTCCAAGGCAAAGTCACTTTGTAGCAAAGTAGCCTTCTTTGTATCAATTGAATCATCACAATTGGGATCAATTTGGAATGAAATTGAAGAATTGAGGTTTTGAGTAACACTTAATTGTGGCAAGATTGTTATTGAGCATTTTCTACTCTCTTTTGAGAGTGGTAAGAATGATGTTGCTTTCTACCCAAGAGATTAAAGATGCAATCAAGAGAACTATATTGTTAGTTTGTAGTTCATATTTGACCATTCTTGACTTGTATCTCTGTGTGAACAAATGATTACTCACATAGTACTATGAAAGTGATACTTGCTAGGTTGTCATAATTTCCATCACCACCTTAATAATACTTTGCCTCATGGCATCCACATAGGTGTCCACTTTTTACCCATTCTTTTCTTAGGCTAGTTGAATGATGCCTTCAACTCGTCCGTTTCCTCCTAGGCATCACACTTCTAATTGGAGGTAATACAGGTGTGCTCTCTTGCATTGTTCCCAAACACCAACATGCAATCAGCTTTGGTCCAACACACATGGTGTTTCCTCTCTTCCACTCCACACTCAGACCGTCTTCACAATAAATTGCAACTATCTTAGTCATGAACCCTCAGAAAACTCAAATTCTAGTTAAATGCAAGGAAAAAATATTCAAAGTTGGCTCAATACTTCAAATCTTGTGATCATATCTACCCTCCAAATGATAGGTTTCTGACCAAGATGGAAAAACCCTAGCAACTTCCCTTTCAAGGCATCATGACTTGCTCTTCCTTACTTGGTTTTGCACACAACAACCTAAGAACTTGGCTTCCAACTATACCCCAATCTATAGGAATACACAAATTAATAGAACAAAATCTAACTCAACATTGCAAAATTCCCTCTACCAAGTCTCACTTATATAATTCTCCAAGTCATAGTCCTTCTTTAGTCAAAATTCAGTCTAAAATCATGCCCAATGCATGTTTACTCCTATCACTTTTGAATATAGCCGTGCAAGAGGTAGCTATTCATGATAGGCATTATTGTTGGTTGGTATGGCCCAAGTCAAGGTTGCAGTTGAAGATCACCAGAATGAGTGTCTTCATCCTGATGCAAGGTATCCTCACTTTGGATCTTCCATCATTCCAAGTCAGATCCAAGTCTTCTTCTTCTTCTTTGATATGAAGTTAAATTCCTTGGGTCAGATCAGATTTCATACTTTTGCATCCAAATCCACCAATTTCCTAAATCTAACCTTCTTTTCCACTCCAAAAATCAGTTCCTATTTTGAAGACTGCCAGAAAAAAACGAAACATATGGGTACCACAAGTTTCCAAAGGTGAACCCAACTCCAAAGTAGAGCTACAATCATTGTAGGATCTCCACCCATAGTTCCTCCCCAAGCCAAGAGAAGGGTCGACCCGTGCAAGGACTGTCCTAAAATTTCTTTGTCCCATAGCATCCCATACCCTCAACTATGAGATTGGTCTAAACCGCTGATAGGTGTGCCTTCTAAGAATGGTGGAACGCACTTGCAATGATGACATCTTTGGAATTGAGTGGCACTTGGAGTGAAGCGACCCATCACCTTCAAGAGCAATCTTTATTAGTACTCAGAGTGAAAGTGATTCCTTTATTATTTGTTTGCTATAATGCACCATAGTGGGTGACACTACCCTCTTATGGGAGTGGTTCTTGCCGAAGACGTTAAATAGGAAATATAAACAAATTATGACATTGTGCCACTTTTTGTCATTCTTAGTCATTCCAACCTATACCCTTGTGGGAATGACCTGTTCTTATTGATTATAAAATAAGTATGTCAACATTGGGCTATCACAACTACACTCTTTTGAGAGTGGGTCCTACCCAAGAGGTTAAATAAGAAATAATAAATGAACTATGACATTATGAAACTTTCCTTCAAACTTAGTCATTTCCAACCAATATCCTTGTGGGAACAACCTGTTCTTACTATTTATACTATTCTTTTGTCATCATTGGGCTATCAATAAGAAGACCATGAAGACCTAGACACTTAATGCAGTTATGTTTGCACTTATTCATATAAGTGAACAAGGTCCAAGTAAATTATCCAAGCACAATTATTGAAGGGTATAAAGTTGTAAATTAAAATTTTGCAAGCATTATGTATTGAGAAAGTGATAGTGGGTGAGCTTTTTGTGGCAGTTCATTGCACAAAGGGAACCTTAAACTCACTGAATTTTGATGTATAGAACCTTGTACCTATAGCCTCAAAATCTGGAGCATTACATTATGTATCCTTGGTAGAAAAATAGTATAGGAAAGTATGGGTCTACACCATGAAGAAAAATCAAAGGTCTTCTCAATTTTTGCACAATGGAAGGTGATTATGGAGAAAAAAACCAAGAGGAGAGAAGTATTTAAGATCAAATAATGGGAAAGACTACAAATCTATAGAGTTTGATCAGTTTTGTACGAGCAAATGGTTAATCCACCACTTCACGATACAAGATACACATCAACAAATAAATATGGCAGAGCAAATAAATCCTTCACTCTTAGGGAGAGCTTGGAGTATCTTAAGCAACACCAAATTGGAGAAGAGCTTTTGGGCAAAGCTATGAACAAGATTTGTCATTTGGTAAACATTTTTTCCATTACCGCTTTTGAGTCAAGGATACAAATGAAAAAATTGGATAGCTTGGCATTTAGATTCTACTCACTTAGAATGCTTGGATGCATGGCTTATGTTCATATTCAACAAGAGTAAAGGAAAATATTAGATTACATCTCTAGAAATGTGTATTCTTAAAATATGAGAAGGATAGAGATTGATATAGATTTTGCCTTAGGTTTGGACAAGAGTTCAACAATCAGATTTTTGTTTATACTTGTTGGGTGTTTGATGAACTTGAAATCTACTCTCCAACCTACTATTACTCTTTCAACCACAAAAGAAAAGGCAAAATATATGGCAACAAAGAAAGTAGCTAAAGAGGTTGTATGGCTACAAAGATTAGCCAAGGATATAAGACCCCAAAATAAAGTCTAAACTTTATTTTGATAGTAAAAGCGCTATTCACTTGGCCAAGAATCAAGAGTACCATTCTCAAACAAGCACATTGCTGTATAATACCACTTTATCGAGGTATTTGTGATAAGTGGAGAGATTAATCTACAAAAGATAGGTACTGAATTGAATGCAACCTGTGGACTAAACCTGTTCAAGTTGAAGAAGTTCAAGTTATGCACCAACTTGCTCAAAATATGATTTGCTGATTCAGATGATGATGTTGCTGAGCTTTCTTAGAACTTTGGCTAGTTAGAATACAAGCCAAGGTGGAGATATTGGTACCAAAATTAGAACTTTATACCGATTGTTAGAAAAGCTATCAGCGAGATATCTACACTAAAACAAAAAATACTCTCATTGAGGAGAAATTAAATACTATATATATATATATATATATATATAGTTCACTTCCCATCTCAAAAGCTAAATCCATGGCAAAACACTCTCATAGATTATGTATTGAATCAGTGCACTTTCTACAATTCATGATAGTCTCTCCTCAATTCCATCCTTGAGAGACCTCGATCCCATCCTCAAGAGTACTTGCTACCGGAGTGGTGTGGATCTAAATCCCTTCATAACCCTTAATATCTATCTTTGTAAAGTTTTCCTGTCGAGACTCGAGGCTTGCTTAAACCCTAGCAGCCTTAGCGATTTACAAGTGAAAACATCTATAGTTGGATCATCGAAAGTAGTCTACAGCTTGATTTATTCCTAGATAAAATAGCAAGGCATACTTAACAATCAATACTCCAATTCAGAGTGTACGTATTGACAGCGTGGTATGGAGACAACCAAATCCTTTCAAATACGCCTCGTGACAGTTGCTTTCATGCCATCCTTCATCATCAAGATAGCTGACATTGAGTATTTGACTTGATGTCCCGGAACAAGCTTGAACGTGAAGAAGCGACACAACACAGCCATTACTGTCTTCATCTGCAGATAAGCTGCCTCCTTCCCCAAGCACGAGCGTGGTCCAGCCTACAAATGAAATGCAGATCAAATCAAGAACTTGGACGTGCGATATTTTCCCTCGCTTCTTGAATGGGGTGTAAAGGTGTTTGTCTTTGGCTTTCTTAATCAAAGAAATGAATATCCAGCAAAAACTCGGACACATCGGAAGGCAGTTTGATGACGCGTACAAATTGTACCTGGAAAGCAGTGAACTTGAATGGTGACTCGGCCTGGAATACTCCTTGGTCGTTAAGCCAACGCTCTGGTTCGAACATCAGAGCATCAGAACCCCATAAGCATTCTAACCGCCCCATGGCATAAGGAGTGACTGCTATCAGGTCTCCCTTGCGAACTTTGTGCCCACTGGGAAGGACATCGTCTTCTAGTACTCCTTGCACGACCTGGGTCATAATCGTTATAAGTCATCAATTTGCTACAGAGCACCGAACAACAGGTTTAATATGAGATTGCAAACCACCTGCGACATAACTGAAGTGATCGACACTTTTGACATCGCCCTGGCTATAGAATGAGTTTCTGTGACCATGGCAATTTCATATAAAAATGTTGATAGCGCGCCTGTTTAAAAATTTGCCTTTGAATTACCTGTGGAACTACTGGATACAGGCGGATTGTCTCCGTAATTGCAGCATGGAGGTATTGGAAGTTGGAGTCAGTACTCGTAACTTCTTCAAATGTCAAGAGCTCCATGAATTGTTGGATTTGCGTGTTGAAAGCGGATTCGGATAAACAGTCTGCAGGGTTTTAAAGGATTAGAAAAATTTAAAAAAAAAAAAAAAATAAATATATAAAAAAAATATATATATATATAACTGTCACTATGACATGAACCATACTTTCCATATAGATCTCGAGGTTCAGAGGGTCATCTATGGATGCATTCAGACTTACCAGAATCCAATTTAACTGATGATTTCGGCGAATGATGGCGAGCCTCGAACTCACATAGCTCAACAAAAATCTTCTCGGCGACGTCCGGGTTACATATCAAACAATAGATGAACCAGGCAAGGACCGATGACGTACTGTCACGCCCTGCCATGATGAAACTTAGGACATCGTCACGAATACTCTTGTCAGTCAACCCGTCGTCCAGGAGGATGAACCTTGAAATTAAGTCCGCCCTAACCTGGAGGCGCAAAGGCGTGTAAATTTTAATATATGTTCACGCGTTGATATCCTTCCGCTAACAAAGCAGCTTGTGCTAAACTGTGAAGATCAGGATGTTGAATTTGAGCGGAAAACTTGAACTAAAATCAGATACATCCGTACAGGAAATTCACCCATTCGCTTTCACTGCTCGCACTAAAAGCCAAGCTCACCTGACTCAGTATTTACCTGTATTGATATGAAATAAGCAGTATATCTACATGAATGTCTCGTGTTTCTCCAAGACAAATGAATCCGATGAATTCTCACTGTAATATGCAAGCTCTTTATCAAATCAGTGACTTACAACAAGACGCTAATCTCTAGATCAATTTATCTAACTTAGGGGAATGACGTCTGATCTGCACCTTAGTAAGAGTTAAGTCATAGCTGAACGTATGAATTTACTTACGGAATCCCCCTTCACAGCTGGACCGCCTCCAAGTGTTGTCATATGATTAGATTTCAGCTTGGCTTCAGCAATTTCATCTCTTCTTGTCCGAATTACGTCCACAATGAATTTATCCATGTACTGAACAGCATGCCTGAAACGGGCTTCGGGACCGAGGTTGAAAATACGTCTGATTCTCCACAGCGGATCAACGAATCTGAGATGAACATTTTTATTTGCTTCGTCGAATGCTCTCTGGAACTCCACGTCTGGAAGCTCCAGAGACAGAGCTCCCATGTCCGCGCCGAATGCAACTTTGCACATAGTGTCGAGAGTCATTCTTTTGAAAAGGTCCTGTCATTTCACCCTTTTCAGTTGGAAAACTAAACCTGAAAGGGCTCATCTAAATAATGCTACCTTGAACCAAAACTTTCAAATGCAACAAGACATAGCATTAGCGGCCCTTGGGAGCGGTACTGAGTATCGAAGGGAATAGTACAGCAATATAAAAATGATTTAAATTCCTCGGATCGAGGGTAAGTAATGTCGTAAGTATCAGAGAGCTTGAATTGTGATTGAACACTCCATGTGTAAAGTAGAAATGAAAAGAAATAAACCAAATATCTACATGCTGCTATTATTTGCTCATATGGAATCGAAGCTTGAGACATTTGAAAGAGTGGAAGAAGTCATGGGAGCAAATTCGGAGAGAAATCTATAAACCTGCATGTCGAGAGGTTTTCCCGTGAAGGAGGCGTTAGCGACGATAGAAGATAGCGTGTATCCTGTGTCACGGTAAGCGACTGAGCTGTAATTGCGAAGCACTTCCTTTTGAACCTCCCCATTCATTGCTTTTTTCTGTTTTTTCCATCTCTCACCATCCGAATTGAATATCCCGTCTCCCAGAAACTCGTCTAGAATCTCATGGATAAATAATCCCTGCAGTTGCCATGATCAATCACCATCATATCAATCCTAGACAAACTCCACTCGTAGAACGTATATGATACTCAAGACCACGAGTTGAAACTTGAAACTCCTTCCTGTAAGAAAGAAAAGGTTCTAGAGGCAGCACGAGACAGCGTTAAACTCTGTAGCTGCTGATCTATAGAGCTAGGCTGCGCATAGCCCTTCAAATCATAACCAGATAAATAACCAGCCCTAAATATCGTGCAGATGAGGACGTTCTATTTGGTCTAGTTATAGATTTGAAGATTTAGCTTGTATGAATAGATTTTGGTTTAATACAATAAATAGCAGTAGATTTTCAATACTTAGGTTCTTTACCTTAGGATAGTTGGCAAAGTTGGTCTTGAGGACGTATTCACAGACTGCCGGATCTGCAGTGAAGAAATATGTACAAGAAGGCATTGGGGCAGGAAAAGTAAGACCTGCCGTTCGAAAGTGTTCCAAGACCCAGTCATGCATTCTCCCGTAATTCTGCCACATCTCAGGAATGGTACCAACGACAGGCCAGGACTTGGGTCCATTCTGCATGCATTGATCCCATGAAGAATCAAATCCAGATACTAATAAGTAAGGTCACAATGAGTTCTTCATGCACTAACGTAGCAAAAACAGAAAAAGATGGAGCTCATGAACTATACATAGTGGTATACCTGTCATTTATAGCTACACTGGTACAATACACAGCATCTCGAGTGTTGACTGCCCACTGCAAAATTACAAATTTTTTACCTCGCTGACTGGTGACTGTTTGAGGGTCCGTGTTTGGACAGGTACGGAAACTGCAGCTCCTCCATCTAGGTTTCTCCTCTCTTTACTAGCAGTACCAGGAGACTGAACAGCAGCAAGTGATGATGATTTGGAATCTGCTCTGAAAGGGCATGATCCATTTTCCGTATCGGAACCAAATTCAGCAACAATTCTTCCGGTACAAGTCTTGACACTGCCCTGACGATATCTGGGAACTACTTGACAGAACTTGAGTCGATTCCTGTCCATCTCCCGGGAGGGATGGGAAGTATCAAACACTGGACTAATACTTGCAGCAGCTCCTTGTAAAGGCAAATGTGCAAGAAGTAAGAACCCCATAGTTGAGCAGCTTCTAGATGTACACGCGGGACTAATTTCTAAGTTTCTGTCAATTGGATCGAATGGTCCTCGATTTTAAATCAAGTACGAGATACACAAATATTGATATGAGCAATACTCGCAATTGTGTGACAAGGAATGAAGAACCAAGATCGACAATGGCCCCAGAAAGTTTACAAAGAAAAAGTGAGAAAACGGACAGTGGATACTGGATGAACGGAACGAGAGATATAAGAATTCCAGGTACATGGAGATGAGATAAATCACAGCCCAGATATCACCTAGTGGGGTTGAAGAATCAAATTCCGGGCTCACTTGGTACGGGTTTCTAGCTGAAACCGAACAACATCAATTGAAGAACAGACTTAACACACTCCGAACAGAAGAGGTACGAATGCTGAGAGGCAATTGATACTTATGAGTTGCCAGGCTGAGCTGCTAAAGCCTGCATTGTCGCATCCCAGATCTCTGCAGTCATTAGTTCTCTATGAAGTGTCACCTCAAATTTCAATACGTATTGTAGTCAATGCAGCCAGTTATGTTATGTGCTGTAACATACCCTCTTACAGTATTCCCGACATTCGTTGCGGAGATAATTGTGAAGATATTAATTCAGTTACGTCGCGCACGGGTTAGCATACACGGTGTACGCCATGGTTTGACCCTAGAATCAATCCTCACTGCTACATATACTATTAAATATGTCGAAAATGAGTCTGACTGTCTGCCAGGACTGAAGCTGGTCAGCTCTCTTCCTCAGGTCGATTGTTTGTCATCAACATTATAGTTCAAGTTCAGAATTGAAAACTTCTCGATTTTGGAGATACTCGATTCACATGACATTGTGTTCGTACGACAGAATGAATCTTTTTATTACAAAGTCCTATTACAGTGTAGTTAACTGCTACTCCGGAAAGAATTTATTAGTTCGAATCAAGGCCGGTCTGAAACCTGCGTTCCAGTTCGCTGAATTACTATGAATATAGGCGCAGTTTATAACTTATTACAGTTTTCTCGTGAAATTCACAATGAGCCCATGTCTTCTTGTTCGTGTGCATAGTTCAGATATATTAGGTGCAGTAAGATTTCTGAAACCAATACTTATATACTACAATATTGTAGTTATACTACTATAGTTATACTACAATACCTGGGACTTAGCTCCATTTTATTGCTTGTGTCGTCTCCTTCTAAGGCTTGAAAGAATCTTCCCATCCTTTTTATCTTACGCGGTCGCCCTTTTCTCTTCTTGTTCTGGTTGCAAGAACACTTGACCTTTACATTCTGGTGGGCCATTTTGTCCTTAAATGACAGTGGTGATTCCACCCTAGATTGTGTGGACATGTGATGTGGCAAACAGGAGGGAGATTCCCAGATTTTCACCCGCAATGTCCAGGGTGTATCATCCGCAAGGCGCCCTCTCTGGATATCCCAATTGGGCTACAGAATTACATAAAACGATATATAAACTTGCGTCGCATGATTAAGAATTGCAATAGGTAACTATTCACTATAAAAGATCCTGGAATTACATAAACTACACGAAATTAAGGTCTTTCAAAACCGATTTAAAGATACATTGGACTGAAAACTCCCGCTAGAATCTGTGGGATTTTGTCGCCCTGTGAGTCGAGACATGTGCGCGTCCTCTCTATACTCGTCTTGCCCATGCCTGAGCTCTGTCTGGGTTTACCATAGTGCCATTCAGAGCCCGGCCGCAAAACGCCAGGCCATCCTAAACATCTGGTCCCCTTAAGCTGGCAAAAATTGGTACTATTCCTATCTCTACCAGCGGTTAAAATAGAGTCAGTGTTATTCAATTTTGTGGTTGCAATGCATAAAGCAGGTACCTTGAATCCTTGATCTCGCAGCGTACTTGTCTTGCAGAAAATAGTTATTTGTTAAAATGATGGAACTAGATTTTTGAATATTGAAATTTGGTTACAATAGTATGGAATTATATTATAATAGTATGAATAATAAATAAATATTTAAAAATTAGATTAATTTATTATAAATTTAAATATATAATTAATCATTAAATAATATTTAATATATAAATAATTAACATTATAATATTTTTTAAATTAATATTGCATATATATTTGTAAGTATATAAAATAAATACTATTATTTAATTTTTTAATTAAGTTAATTGTATAAAAAAAATTATTAAGTAAAAGTTTAATTATTAAAGTAAAAATAAATATAGTTCTTAAAAAGACAAATTAAATATTATTAAAAATAATTTTTATTTCACATAGTTTAAAATAATAGAAAATTTATTTTTTTATCAATAAAAAAATATAATTCATTTTAAAAACTAATAGATTATCATTTAATGACATAATATAAATTATTATTTACTGAAAATAATTTTATATTTTGAATTATATATTTAATAATAAAAATTATTAATATTTTAAATATATTAACTAAAATTTTAATATTTAATACTTTTAATATTTTATTTAAGTAAAAATATTCTAAAATAAGTTATTAAAAATAAATTCTATTACTGCCATTAGTATTATTATTATTATTATTATTATTATTATATAAAATCTAAATAATACTACTGGCATCTTCCCCGTTGAGAACTTATATGTTGGGTACTGTTGACAAGTAGTCCTATAAATTAATGACCTTTGGTGGTATCAGCTTTTGGCGTTGTAAGTTGGAAGAACCTTGGCCCGGATAACCATGGCGTGGGACATGTTTGGCTGGAAACTGAATAAGTTTAAAAGGATGGTGTTACTAGATCAAGAACTATAATAAATAACAGTTTCATTGTACTAAAACATGTAAATGTTTTAGTACAATGAAACTGTTATTTATTTTTGTTTGGGTTGCAATCGCTCACAAAGGCATGTCATGCCCATCATGGTTGAGCCTGACACTTTAAAACTCGGACCAGGCCAGTCCACTTTTCGCTTTGCAAAGTTAGACAAAGTCTTAGACAAGCTAGAACTCTCTCTGTACCTCTAGCAAGAATATCGTCGAGAGCTAGAATCACAAAGTGAGCAAGCAATTTTGTAGTTACCCAATGGAATTGCCCATTTTGAGAGAAGAGACAAACATAGCCTTGAAAATAAAGCACCTAGGCATAGTAGAAGAGCGCTTGAGATTATTCTCAAGCTACTTGAGTTAGCCAAGTGTGCATTCCATTATGGAGCAAACTTTCTCCACAACAAGAAACTTTAATTCTTGTTGTGGAATTAGGAGTTGACCGATCATGCAATGCTCTATTGGATTAGAGATAATAAGGATCTGGGGCTGGAGACCATAGGAGGATATAGCTATGCTTGGGGAGCATTGGAGACAAGTGTTGGGACTTGAGAATTTGCTCCTAAACAATATAATTTTAGACATGTAGTAGACTCACTCGGATTTGATTATGAAAGTAAGATCCAAGGCTTTATTTAAAGATGATAAGACCAACAATGGTTGTTCAGTAGGTGGATACAAGGATCTTGCCCAAAAAAGCCCTTGCCAAGGTAGTGATGAAGTTGTTTAAATCCAAACAGACTACTCATGTAAATAAAAGCCAAGCAATCTTCTTCAAATACTTGTTCAAAGATAGGCATATGAATTAGGCAGTAATGTTTTGGAGGCATGTGTGAGACCTAGGTGGGGATATGAACAAGGAAGGAAGAGAAACCCTTCTATCTCCCTTTGTTGTTCATTTCTACACAGGAATGGATCTCTTGATGCGAGAGGTGAAGAAGAAGAAGAAGCATCCATACTATTATTTCTTTGAAGGACACTTCGACAACCATCAAGCAGCAAAGGCAATGCAAAAGAAGTACAAACTAGCCTATGTAGCATTCACAAGCACCAAGAAATTGGTCCTAATGGACAAACCCCACAACACCTTGGGCTACAAAAAGGAGCAAAAGATGGTACCTGCTAGGCCAAAGGTGAAGGCCAAAATCAAGGTCAAAGTGGAACTTGAAGCCAAAGGGTCAGTTCAAGATCAAGCCAAGATGAAGGTCAAAGAAGACAAATGAAGGCCAAAATGAAGTTCAAAGAAGACCCAAATGATAGACACCTTGACATAGGAAAACAAAGTTGGATATCAAAGATGACACACCTACTCTCAGCAAGGCAAGGGGTCTTTCACATGTATCATCATTTGTTAAACGGGGGCAAGAATGACCACAAGAGTTAAGAACTTCAATCTGCTCCAGCCAAGA
Source organism: Lunularia cruciata (assembly GCA_948567375.1). Classification (NCBI taxonomy): domain Eukaryota; kingdom Viridiplantae; phylum Streptophyta; class Marchantiopsida; order Lunulariales; family Lunulariaceae; genus Lunularia; species Lunularia cruciata. Next base: position 14,230,938 of record OX419760.1, read on the forward strand.
TCCCCTAGGAAGTCACGGAAGATTTCCAAGCCAAAGGTAGCATACCAGCTATAGGGAAGTATGATGAAGAAGTTGGGCTATCAGACACCAAGGAAGGAGAAGGAGAAAGCCAATGAGAATGATCTGCAAAGTACTAACACAAAGAAAAAGTAGTACTAGAAGTGGAAGGAATGCTTGAGGCCAAAGGAGAATTTGAAGCCAAAGGGTCAGTTCAAGATCAAGATCAAAACCATGACAAAGAAAGAACCAAATCCAAAGATCCAAAAGACGACTAGGGAGTAGTCCAAGAGGACAATGAACCTACCCTCTTCATCAAGATAGAGAAGGAGAAAGGAGAATCTTTGCCGCCTCCTAGGACAGAAGAAGAAATTAGACTAAGTCAAGAGGTGGCCCTACCAATCAAGTGGGTACCTCCCAAGCTAGCCATATTGTGAGATAAGAAGTGGAGATGGAGCTGATTCTCTCAATTAACAAGGAAGTACATAGGGACGTCACAAATTATGTAATTTTGCTCAAACACCTTCACCACACCACTCAAGGAGTCCATGTGGAGAAGGCAATGGTGCAAGAAGAGTTAGCCAAAGTCCATGCCCTATACATGGGCAAGAGTAATGAAGTAACAACTTGGCACAAGAGGCTTTCAAGCTAAAGGAAGAATGAGAAGCCTTTAAGAAGAAGTATGACAAATATATCCAAAAGTGGAAGCACAAATAGAAGACTCTCTGCTTGGACAAAGCTAAGCACCAATGGGATTCTGATGAGAAATTGAATGCTTGAGAAGTGGAAATTGAGGCACTATGAGTAGAGTTCAAGAAGGCAAATATCACAATCTTCACTACCAAAGTACATCCTAAGAAGAGCAGCCATCACCAAAGTACAAATCAAGAACCTCACTACAAAGTTGCAAGAGAAAGAGGAAGAGAGAGAGAAGGATTCAAGTGTGGATTAGAAAAGAGCTGATGGCAGAGCTGCAAGAGATCAACGCACACTTGGAGAAGGAGAACAACAAGATCCCTTCTCATATAGAGTTGACATAAGACCGATTGGTGGGGCAAGCAGAGGAGGTGGTTCAGGCACAACCACAACGAATCAAGCTACATGAATTGAAAGCACAAATACATGCACTAGAAACCAAATTCTATAATAACAAGTAGTTAAACCAACTCTTAGAATGGTTGAAGGAGGATACAATGAAGAATTTTTAGGAATCAACCAACACCTGCTCATGTCCTTAGAAGATTACAAGAGCAGAGTAGATTTGATAATTAAGCTTTATAAAGGCAAAGATTGTTCTTTGCAATAAGTCTTTAGGAGAAGAAGAACACCTAGCCAAAGGTGAATGATAGAAATATGTTAAGAGTAGAACACCTTTGGCTTAGAACACCCTTTGGTGTGGAAGAGCTTCATAGTTGTACATACTATTGGCCTAAAAAAATTTTAGAGTTAGGACAATTTTGTAGCTATAGATCTTTGGATTGCAACTTGTAGGGATAAATGACAAATTGAGTATTTGAGTTGGCCACTAACACATAAGCAATCCTTAGTCTCTCACATTAGGATAAGATAAGATACGTAGATATAATTAGCATTGAGTGATGTAGATGTAATTAAAGGATTTCTAGTACTCCTTAGTTGCTAAGTCACTTCATTGCAAGTAGGAATCAAATATAGGGATTTAACCCAATGTAGATGAGTTCTCTCTTTAATAATTAAAGTTTGAGCACAAGGACCCACATGGTCCTTATAGTTGATTACCTAAATGTTGTATCTTTTTTTTATAATTGGTTGAGTAGAGGTGAAGATACTTGTAGTAGGAGCAAAAGTGCTTGAATGTAGAGAGACATTGGCACTTGGTTGGGATGTGTGATCCTTGTGTTCTGAAGGAGTAAGACAATGAAATAAAGAGCTCTAGGAGCTTGGAGTATTGAAAGTAGCACAGGATAGAAAAGCCAATAAGTCCGTCAATTTCAAGACTTCTTTGAGATTGTGCCTTTTGGGATGGGTAGTACGTAGTCATGAATTGTAGTCAATAGAGTGATAGCATCTTCAAGATGGAATTGGTCTTCAAGTTGTGATGACCTTTGGGGGGAAAGTCGCCTTTGAGGTAAATGACTCTTTGGGGAGAAGTCATGAATTGTAGTCAATAGAGTGATAGCATCTTCAAGATGGAATTGGTCTTCAAGTTGTGATGACCTTTGGGGTGAAAGTCGCCTATGAGGTAAATGACTCTTTGGGGAGAAGAGGCCTTTGGCATAAAGTGAAACATCATCTTCAAGAATAATTTGAAATTGATATCTCATTGAAGTGATATTTGTGTTTCCTTTTTTGTAGTACACCATAGGAGAAGACATTGCACTCTTCTAGGAGTACTTCCTACCCAAGAGGTTTGATAGGAAATAATAAACAAACTATGATATTGTGACACATTTTCTTCAACTCTAGTCATTTCTGACCCATATCCTCAAGGGATCAACCTAGTCTTTTTTATTATACTATTAGTACATGAAGAATGGGTATTCATAAGGAGGTTAAACAAATTAATGCAAAGAATACACTAAAGTTGAAGACTCTAGCAGTTGACCCATAGGAGATGATAGATTGGAGAGCAATTCATGATTGATTTTTCTCTTGTGGAATTAGGAATACACTTTGAGAGTGATGGCCTTGGAAATTGAAGGGAGGAAGAAGGTAGTTACAGGTAATCTATGAGCAAATATGAGGACATGGATGTCATTCCATTGGATATTGGGAAGGCAGGAGTACTTGAGTAGCTAGGGGCTACAATTTTGAGTCCTAGTTTGACCTTGATGATCAAATGAAGAAATAGATTGTGAAAGCCTTTATCCATAAGAAGAACCCAATCAATGGATGACTCATGGTGGAATACAAGAACCTACTAGGAAGTGTGTTGAAGAAAATATTTAAGCAGTAGCAAACTACCTACTTAAAAATTTCTCAAGATACATTCTTTGAGCACTTGTTCTCATAAAGTCCAATTGATTGGGAGTACATTTTTCACAAATGAATTCAAAAGATGTATGACATCTTTGATGGACCAAGACCCCATTACTTGATGCTCTTTGTGATTAAATTTTACATTAGCCATGAATTTCTCATTAAGGAGGAGAAATGAAAGTTCCCATTTCATGAAGTACTCCCATCATATTTTGAAGAAGATCCATAAAAGATGCACTAGATGGAGCTCATGTAGGAGGCCAATGAGAAGTAAAGGGTAATTGGACAACCAGTATCTCCCATCAAGAAGGAGCAGAAGTGCAACTTTAATATCAATCCATTCTCAAAGACTCCTACCTAGAGGAGACAGAAAACACTTCAAGCCACCAAGGAATTAGAAGGAGAAGAAGAGCAACCCAAAGAAAACTCATGAGGGAAGTCTTTGGAAGCATATGAAACTGATTCAAATGAAGATTTAGAAGGGGATTGAAAAGAAGATGAAAAATTCAAGAGTAGTGACTGGGAAGTTTCTGATGAAATTGATTTCTGATCCATTGGTAACATGAATACTCTTGAGCAGGATGCTTCAGACAACCCAACAAGTTTCCTTGGTGAGGATATGTTGACCATCCTGATTCAAACAATAAGAAGAGATAGAACACCATAGTTTGTGCAAGAGAAGCCAAACAAACAAGAACAACACACCTTCATCTCACGTCCCAAATGGCCAAAACTGCCTTAATCCTTGTAAGAGTCATTGAAGAATGGAAGCAATATGCTAAATATGTATTTAAAAGCCATTCAAAGGAGGTCCAAGTAGCTTGTGTACAAATTAAGTGCATAGGAAGAGAAGGAGGTGGAGGTGTTGCAAACCATGTTTGGGGTATGTGGTACCCACGTTTTTTGGTTTTGGATGGTTTTATAAAGTTCTGAAGAAGAAGTATGTTACTAAAGCCGAAGGAGGGCTAAACAGGAAGGAAAATAAGAAGAAGTGTATGTTTGAGCCAAACCCCAAGTCAACCTTGGGTCAAGTCCAAAGGACCCAAGATGGATAAGAGAGAAAGACAAAGTAGGGGACTTTGTATCGGGTAGCACATCCTAATTCAAAGAACCTGTAACAAACTTCTTTGGGGTTTGCCAATCAAGAAAGTATGCGGGAAGAAAGTGATGACCTCAGGATCAAGAAGTTCTTGATTGTGACAAGAAACAACCTCACAAAATTGGTGACTAGAGCAAGAAGCAATTGAAGAATGATTGAGCAACACAAAACTTGAAAATCAAGAGTTCTGTGAGGAAGCAGCACAATGTGCAAGTGCTACCATGTCCCTATTTAGAGTCAACCCAAAGTTATGAAAATTGCAAATTCACAAGAAGAAGAGTGGGTTAGAATCTTGAAAACAATCTTCCACAAGAAGAGAGTGAGGAACCACACAATGGCCCCAAAATTGAGTAAGCACAGTGTGGTGAGAGGACTTGAAATGTGTAGATTAGATGTAGTGGCAAGGATCAATGTCTTAGCAAGGCTTTGTATCATGTTCCTGGCCTGGAATTGGAATTTCAGTTTTCCAAGTTTCATGGTAGAAATTGCATCAAGTGATTGCAAGGATGAGCTGAAGCACAAAAAGAAGAGAGGAAATCCGGCTTGATGGGCTGAGTAGGATTGGAGAATAGTCTTGGGGAGAGAAGTAGGAGAGATAGGAGGGACCACCTTCTATCAGAATTGTGATGCCTCAGAGGAGACTGCCGAGGTGAGAAATTCTTTCAATCAACCTCGCACCAAGAATGGGTATAAGGTAGATAGCTATAGAGACCATAAGGAGAGAGGGATTGTAAGCACAATGATGGAAGTGTTCAAGCCCGGAGCAAACCACTTATGTCATGATGCAACATGCGGTGTTCTTTCACCAAATGCTTGTAGGAGTAGCAATAGATTGGGCAAAATGTATGCATCAACATGTGGGACAAATGATTTTGGGTTGGAAGATGGACATGCCACTGCATTTCTTTGTGCCCTTTGCAGCTCATTTCTATTTTGAACTGAATTTACTAACTTTGGAGGAGAGAAACCAAAATGCAATCGCACTTTTATCCGGATCTACGCAAGGAGGTGGATGCTAATGAACAATACTATATGGAGAGAGTGCAAGAAGGAGATGAGTACTACAAAAAGAGTGGGAAGGAGAGAATTGTAGCAATTGACATCCCAAGGGCAAGGAAGCAAACTAAGCCTAAAAGTTGCATGGCGGTAGTACAGCCGCAGAAGATGCAAAAGCTTAACCCAAAGGTAGTGGTGGTGAATGCAAAGGAATCAACTCCAAAAGAAGAAGGGGAGTCCAAAGGGGAAACTATGTCAAAGGGAGAAGCTCTGGGAGGAGAAGAAGAGTTCACACTACAAAGTGAAGAATTGAGTAGTGGTAATGAAGGCAAGGTGGAGGTTCAGCAAACCCAAAGACGGAGTGTGGATATAGGGAAGCCAAGTCCAGAGGTCTCCACTATCAAATGAGGGTGTGAGAAGAAGAAGGAAGAAGGAGTCCTAGCATGTCCAAGAACTGTCAGGGAAAAGAAGTACGCATGCAGCCAAGGTGGGGCCCAATAAAGTCACGACAGAAGAGGAGGAGAGCTCGGATGAGGAAACCTTGAAGGTACAAAGATCACAACTTTGGGGTAAGGCGCTAGTAGGAGAGTTGCCTCTAGAGGAAGACAAAGTCCGGGCCGATGACAAGAAGTTTGACTGAGTGGAGTATCTATCAAAGGTTGTGTGTCCGCTGTTGGTGTTTCTACAGCAAAAGAAAATAGACATAACAAGTGCTAACCTGGACATGCAAGACAAGTTAGCAATAATAGAGAAGTGGAGTGCGGAAACCTCATTGTTGAGAAGCAAGCTAACGAGGGTAGAGATGGAAGCCAAAGAACTTTGGGTGGAGGAGATTCTCTGGAGTAAGCATTCCGAAGCAAAGAGGGAGGATTTGGTGAAGTGCTGCAAGGAAGCTAAGGAGATGATGGCATTGGTAGAAGTGTTGAAGGAAGAACTTGCTGATGGACAAGTAGAATTAATACATTCAAAGGCAAGTGGAACAGTAATGGAGCAAAAGTTGGAGAGTCTAAAGAAGAAGGCCGCTGAGAAAGATCAAGCCTAACAGCAAGAGTTAGCAGAACGTGGTAGTGAAGAAGATCGATTGCGAGGATTGTTGAGAGTGGTAGAAGAACAAATTGTAGTAAATCTATAAGAGAAGGAGGCGATGAAGGCTAAGTTTGAGGACAAACTACATATGTATTGCAATGAATTGGAGGAAGAAAGAAGGAAGGAGAAGCTCAATATAGTGAGGGAAGCCGATGACAAAGCAAGAGTGGAAAACAAGATAAAGGTGATGCTTAGCACGGAGGTCAAGGGGAAATTGGAAGAAGCTAGGTTGCATGAGTTGAAGTTGTTGGTGCAGGAGACACGAAAGAGGAAGGCAAAGGACACAAAGCTAATAATTTTTTAATTTGTCAACGAGAACAAGTAGATTGGAAAATGTTAGAAGTATTAGACAATGTATATCTCAAATTAGATCTTCTTAGGATTGTGAGCCAGCTTGTCTCTCACTCAGGATGAACCTCTGATGTCTCTTACGGTAGCACATCATGGACTAAGAAGGCAAAGAAACCCAACTCCATCATACTTCTCCAAGGCTAACACTCCAATACTCAAGACATTGCTCACTAGAGAACTCAATGAGAGAGAGATAGTTGCAAATGAAAGGATGATGAGTACTTCCTCACACCTTGTTTATATACTTGTGCAATAGTTACGCATCAAAGTCACTAATTACTAGAGTAAATCAAGTTACTAGGCTAAAAGTCAAGTAAAGTCAAAAAGTATAAAGGAATATCCATCCACATGGGCATATTCCTCTAAGCATGTGATCTTAACTTGACCCAACCACTAAGTCAAGGATTCCTTCACATGGGCTATCCTTGGACTATAGAAGAATCCAAAACAAAAAGGCTTGTGGGTCCAAGAGTTCTCAACTCTTTCCTCAAAGCCAAACACCTAGGAATAATACCAAGTCAACACACTAGAATCCAAAATAGTGGTGATCATCTTTTCCACTTCTTCTAAAGTAAGGTCCTCTCTATCTTAGCTATGACTAACTTTAGTTAATCATGATTAATGAAGAAACATCCTTTATCTTTATATAAATAATATCTCTCAAGTACTTGTAATATCAAGCCAAATATCACAACACCACACACATGCACAAATGGGTGTTATAGGACAGAGTTGGATAAACTTCATAGTGCAGTGCACGTAGTTAGAAGACCCAAAGTAAGTGAGGTAGGAGTTCAAGTGTCTTTGGACCCACAACTTGAAACATTAGAGAAGAATGGGTTAGGAGCTAAAGAGGTAGGAAGATTACCCATGACCTCAATTGTAGGTTGTAGTGAAGAAATCATAGAAATAGAAGAATTAGGAGTAGAATTGAGTAGACCCAAAGACAAACAAATTCTTGATGGAACATTGGGTTTGGAAGCCAAGGTTGAAGTTGACATCAAATTGGATTAGTAACAGATTGAGATTTGAAGAGGCAAATATGAAGAGATGCATTGTCATTTTGGATCTGCAAGTAGGAAAAGTTGTAGAATGGTATAGTTGTTAGATAACTATCGCTTACTCTACTATTTAAAGGAGGTATTTGCAGTATGTTGTTGTTCATAATTTATGAAGATAGATAAAGCAAAGTGCTGATTTTAGTGCTCGTTGCTTGAGCTTAATTCTGAGTATCAATGTTGTGTTTGTGCTTGTGAGTGTTTGGAGAATTTTGAAGTGCAAATCAATGTGCATGTTGGATGTTGGATTCCACAACCATGATCTTCACACTATGTGTGCAAGTCTGAGTGAAGTGCAATCAGAGCAATGCCTTGATAGATCTGAGAGGAATTGTAGTGTTGGTAGTATTTTGCAGTTGTGAGTGCAACATAGTGTTGATGTAAAGCAATTTGGATTGAGGAAGTTGTGCCTTCAGTGGAGGGGTGGAACACAATTCTGAAGCAAGGTCATTTTGCAGTGAGGTAGCTGTCTTCAGGAGAATTTGAATCATCACAATCAAGATTTGTTTGGATAGAATTTGCTATGTTGTGATTATGAGTGTGTGAATTAGTGACAAGTTGTCAATATTGACTGCTTGTTACTCTCTTTTGGCGTGGTTTCTACCTGAGAGACTAAAGAAGAAATTACGAAGAACCACATTTGTTACCATTTGTCTTTGTATCTAGACATTTCTGTTCAGTATCTCTACGGGAACAAACATTACTTACTTCATTACCGCAAAAGTGATATTTGCCGGGTTGTCACATGATTTTTGGCATCGCTGCCAAGGATACAAATCTTGGTAGTGGAAGAATACAAAGCCAAACTATAAACTGGTTTTGGAACCAATATGATTGTCTGCATTGAGAGACCAACAAGGAGAGAGAGTTCAAAGACAAATTCTGCATTGTGAAGAAGAAGAACGCCAAAAGATCCAATCTACTTTTGACAAAACTGAACAAGAAGCGTTGGATTTTCAACTTCTTCACAAAGTTCAAGAAGCCTTGCAAGAACTCAAACAAATGAAATGCAAAGGTAGGTGGCAAGGCTACTTCTTGTCTCCATCTTCCAAGAAGAAGACCCAATACATCGACTTCCTCTAAAGCTGTAAAGGAAGTCAAGTTTATAAAGAAATTCATTTGCAAAAAAACAGCACAAACCTTAATGTAAGAAGAGTACCAACATCTCTTACAAAAAATTCCTTGGTTGGCTAGAGGGAATTTTCACAAACACTTTCAAATTGTTGACACTCTTACTTCATTTCCAGTCAAAGTCAACACCATCAAAGAAGGAGAATCTGTTGACAAAGACCCCACTTTGAACTTGACTAAATGGAACCCTTGGGCTGTTAGCACAACATCAATGCCAGACAGTTCCTTGGGTCCATCAGGTTCAACCATACCACGGCCAATTCCACCAAGTCGAACAATGACTTTGTTACTTGTCTTCCAACATGCCTATCAAAAGTATAAGGGGACAAAACAAGACAAAGATACAGATGAATTTATTGAAGAATTTGAAGTCATTTCCTTTGCCAACAAGGAACATGACTCTGCGGATCATCTACAAAACTTTCCAAGTCTACTTAGAAAGAAAGTCTGGAGTTGGATACCCATGTAACTCAAAAGGGTTTACACCAGCCAATTAGGCAGACTTGCAAAATGGCTTCTTGGAACAATTCTGGGAAGTTGACTATGATACAAGTGTCTTTGTGGCACTCAATGATTTGGACATGTAACACCCATTTGTGCATGTGTGTGGTATTGTGATATTTAGCTTGGTATTACAAGTACTTAAGAGATATTATTTATATAGAGATAAAGGATGGTTCTATATTAGTCATGGTTAGCTAAAGTTAGTCATAGCTAAGATAGATGGGACCTTACTTTAGAGGAAGTAGAAAAGATGAGCACCACTATTTTGGATTTTAGTGTGTTGACTTGGTATTATTCCTAGGTGTTTGGCTTTGGGGAAAGAGTTGAGAACTCTTGGGCCCGCAAGCCTTTTTGTTTTGGATTCTTCTTTAGTCCAAGGATAGCCCATGTGAAGGAATCCTTGCTTTAGTGGTTGGGTCAAGATAAGACCACATGCTTAGGGGAATATGCCCATGTGAATGGATATTCCTTTCTACTTTTTGACTTTACTTGACTTTTAGTCTAGTAACTTGAGTTACTACGGTAATTAGTAACTTTGGTACGTAACTATTTCACAAGTATATAAACAAGGAGTGAGGAGGTACTCATCATCCTTTCATTTGCAACTATCTCTCTCTCATTGAGTTCTCTAGTGAGCAAGGTCTTGAGTCTTGGAGTGTTAGCCTTGGAGGAGTATGATGGAGTTGGGGTTCCTTGCCTTCTTAGTCCATGGTGCGCTACCATAATAGCCATCAGAGGTTCATCCTGAGTGAGAGACAGGCCGGCTCACATTTTTGGTTCCGTTGCCGGGACCTCTCTAGAAGGCAAGATAATGTTCCGCGTCCAATTCTACATTAGGCAGAAGGAGGCTATGAGAGCTCACTTGGAGAGAACATTAGGAGAGGAGAGGGCTGAACTTATGTTAGAGAACCAAGATCCATTTGTATACCCTGTAGTTCATTATGATGTCTTTGAGGTGATTTTGTACATCTTGTACACATGAGAGGAATTGGAGAGATTGTGTGAGGTGGATTGCAGATTTTGGGGATTAAGGTGATTTTGGGCAAAATCTCAAGTTTGAGATCTGGACTTGAGATTTCTACACATGATAGCTTGGGTTATCTTCCAGTTAGCACACTTGAAATTATTGAGAGAGCTTCTATGCGCACTGGGCTAGAATTTTTGAAAGTTGATAGGGTAAAGTGCTCCTGCAACTGCATGCTCTCTGGAAAATTGTACAGAGTCTGCCATTTCTTCAATTTTTAGTGAATTGTCTTGAAAATTTCCAAGAAAATTCAGTGCATTGTATCCTACCTGGTGCCACAAAAATTAGAGAGAGATCATTTTTGTGCAGTGCGTTATGAGTTTTTGAAGTGAGGGGGGTGGTTTTCAGACCAAATCTGAAATATGGGTGCTGAATAGAAAGGTGTCTAGGCCAAATGGCTTGATGAAAAGATCTAAAATTTTGCAGGTAGGGATGCCCTAGAGTTGTGATCAAGTGTGGAAAATTTCAGAGGACTGTGACATATTCGTTGGGAGATTTGAGTGACATTGTGAGGAAGGGTCAATTCTGCAGAGTGGAGATCTCATGCATGAGAAGTTTGAGATCAACAAAAAGCATGTTTGAGTGTTTAGATTCATCTTTGGGAACATGGAGGGTCATCAAGAGTGGAAATTGAGATTATGCAAGGTTCCCAAAGGGTTTGAGGTGATTGTAGGGGTGGATTTGAGGAAAAGAGAGTTTACAATAGAATTTGAAGAGAGTGTTGAGAGGATCCAAAAACCTACACCACTTGGAGGAAAGAGTGAGTCTAAGTGCTTTCTATGTGGAGAGAAGGGACATAAGGCAAGTTCATGTCCATTAACCTTTGAGAGCAAGAGATTGAGGGAAAGGAGAGGCTTACTTGACTTGGGTTTGCATGTTGGACCTTCTTCACCAAGATTGGGAGGGAGAAGATCTAAGACCAAGGAGTTGTGTGAGGTTTGTGGAGTTGAAGGACTTCCAAAAGGACATGAGTGTAGTGGAGTAAAAGCACTTTTGGAAACTTTGGTGAAGGATCTTGGAGAGAGTCTTAGTACAGCTACAGAAATACTACCACCTTCATCAGCTAGTTCTCAAGATTAGTGATGGAGATAATCTTTCAACTTATGGATAAACTATCCATGAGAGTTAGATTAATATGCACTCTAGGATTTGATGTTGCTATAGAAATCTTGGAGCAACCTGAACCTTTTGTGTTCCCTAGAGTGGATTATTCTCAGATGGTGTTAGTCATGTATATACTCTATTAGTAATAGAGTGAGAGAAAAAAAAAATTAAGAGAAAAGAAAGATAGTGAGGGGTTAAGATGGGGAAACTTCCGGTTTTCTTTGGCAAGGATGGAGAAGATGTGGAGGCCTTTGTGAGAGACTTCAAAAGAGCTTGCATAGGAAACAATGAGAGGAGGAAGAATGAGTGGGCCTCATTATTACCAGATTTCTTTGAGGATGCAGCACTTACATGGTATGAGTCAGAATACCAAAAGAGAGAGAGGAGAGAGGGGGAAGAGGAGTCTTGGGAGACTTTGACTTCAGCACTCATTGAGAACTTTCTTCCTGATGAGAGTTATGAGAGATTGATGAGTGAGGTTACATTTCTCAAGCAAGGAGATGGAGAGAAAGTGAGGGTCTATGTGGAAAGAGTGGAAAAGTTGGAGTCCAGATTTCGCATAGTGTTGAGGAAGGGTGGGGATGATGTGGAGACTACAATGATTGGCATAGGGGCCATGCTCACCAAGAATTTTGTGGGAGGATTGAGACCACAAATTAGAAGCAAGGTGAGATATGAGAAACCTTCTTCCAAGGTTGAAGCTATCAAGATCGCAATTCGTATGGAGGAGAGTTTGGAAGGGGATGAGAGTGATTTGGTGGTGAAGGAGGTTGTGCATCCTCCTCAAGGCTACAAGTATGGTGGAACTTCTGATACTTTGGTGACAAGGGTTGCACCACAAGTAGTAGTTGCTCCAATTCTTGCACCTCCACCAAAAGATCCACTCCAAACCATCACAGAACAACTGGCGGATCTCAAGATCAATGTGGTGCAACTATGGGAGAAGAGAGAGGTGGATCAGAATGTAGGGAGAGGACCTAGGAGTTATGGAAACTATCCATATAGAGGAGGCCAACCAGCCAACAATTTCAATGATAGAAATTGTTTTGGTTGTGGAGGAAGAGGCCATATCCAAAGGAATTGCCCAAATTCCACTTACCATGGAGGAAGGGGTTATGAGGGAGCCAATAGAGGGAAAGAGGGAGGTAGTGAAACCCAAGTGGCTCCTAATCCCAACAAAGCTAAGGGGATAGCATCCATAGATGTGGTTGAGAGCAAGTATGAGAAGGGAGAGTGCTCAAACTCCAAGGGTCTTAATTTGGAGCTTTTGGCACAAGAGAAGAAGAGAGCTCGTTTTGCAGAGGATGTTCACTCTTCTCAAGGATTTACTTCAAGCAAGGATACTCCTATGTCTACTAGGAGCACTCGCACCTCAACACCATCAACAACAAAGACTCCAAGGAAGAAGTTGGGGATGGAGGACTTCTTGATCTCAAAGCAACAATGGAACTACAATGTGTTGGAGGATGTTGGTAGTCACAAGGCTAACATCACAGTGGGCCAATTAATTGCTTTGAACCCTACCTTGAGAAAGGAGCTTAGAGGTGGTTTGAGTTCTACAAGGAGCAAAAAGAAGAAGAAGGCAAAAGTTCCAGTATCAATGGGGGTGGTGGATGCCAAGCCAGCACCATGGGAGGCTTGTGAATATGCCTCCAAGATTGATGTGAGAGTGAATGGTCACAACATCAAGGATGCATTGGTTGATGGAGGATCAGCAGTGAATGCCATGTCAGAAAGGTTGATGAAGAAGTTGGGTATGATACCCTCAAGACCTTCAACATTTGTGGTGAGCATGGCAAACAAGCAACAAGTTCGACCAGTAGGGGTGATGGATAAGGTGGTAGTTTCAGTTATGGGAGTTCAAAATCTCATGACTTTCCAAGTCTTGAAGGATTCAAGCTATGACTTACTTCTTGGGAGGCCATGGTTGAGAGCAGCACGCACAACTGATCGATGGCACAAAGGGTACTTGAGGATTGGGCCATCAAACCATAGAGTCACTGTTCCTGTGACTAACACCACCAACACTTCACATTCAGATACCCCATCTTCTAATTATTGGGAATCAGATTCTGAAGAAGGAGCTTCAGGTGTGGACACAAGCATGGAAGAGGAGACTTCCACGGAGGAGGATGAATCTGAATCTGATTCAGATGTGTATCCCTTGTGTGCTATGGATTTTGCACCTAAGCCAGAGGTTTTGAAGGACCCAGATAAATCACCATTGACACTTGAGGAGGTAGAGAGAAGGTTATCTACCCTCAAGTATGGCCCAAATGTTACCAAGGAGGAGAAGGTGAGATTTGAGGAGATTTTCCGCAAGTTCATCCATGTGTTTGCTTTTAGTTACAAGGATTTGAAGGAAGTCACCTTGGAGGAGCACAAGATAGAGGTGGAGTCACATGCAAGACCAATCCGCCAAAAGCAACGTCGCATTAGCCCACCAATATCTTTGGTTGTGAAGGAGGAGATTGATAAGCTCAAGGAGGCTGGATTTATCTTTGAGGTGGAGAATTCAGAATGGGTGTCTCCAATTGTCATTGTGAAGAAAAAGAATGGCAAGCTTCGGGTATGTGTGGATTACAAGAAGCTCAATGCTGTTACCAAGAAGGACTACTACCCATTGCCATTCATTGATGAGATCTTGGAGGAGGTTGCAGGTCATGAGAGGTACAGTTTTGGAGATGGTTATAGTGGATATAACCAAATCAAGATTGCACCAGAGCATCAACAACTCACCACATTCACCACACCTTGGGGAACTTACGCTTTCAAGGTCATGCCTTTTGGGCTTTGCAATGCTCCAGCCACATTCCAACGGTTCATGAACAAGGTATTTGAACCTTTCATTGGGAAATTTGTGAGAGATTTCATTGATGACTTTTGTGTCTATGGGAGCAAGGAGGAGCACTTTGAGCACCTAATCAAAGTCTTGCAACGCTTGGATGAGGCAAATGCATCACTCAACCCAGAGAAGTGCATTTTTGGATGTGAAGAAGGTCTACTTTTGGGGCACATCATCTCCAAGGATGGAATAGCAGTTGATCTTGAGAAGGTGAGGAAAATCTCAGACCTTCCATTCCCTTCAAGCTTGACAAAGTTACGCCAATTCTTGGGAATGGTTGGGTACTATAGGAGGTTCATCTTCTCATTTTCCAACAAGGCTTATGCATTGACCATCTACATGAAGAAGGGTGTAGATTACATGGTGATTTTGGAAGACAAGGAGGCTCTCAAAGCTTTTGAGGAGCTCAAGCAATCCCTTGTTGTAGCTCCAATTCTTGCTAAACCTGATTGGAGTAAGCCTTTCATCCTCTACACTGATGCTTCTTATGTAGCTATAGGATGCACTCTTAGTCAATTAGACCAAGATGGGCATGATCATCCAATAGCTTATGCTAGTAGGCAGATGGTTTCAGCAGAGAAGAACTACTCTGTCACAGAGAGAGAAGGGTTGGCAGTGATCTTTGGTCTCAAGAAGTTTAGACACTACTTGATTGGAGGGAAGGCCACAATTGTCACGGATCACAAGGCTTTGAAGGACATCTTCAACAAGCCTAATGTTGAAGGGAGACTAGCAAGGTGGATGATTCTCTTGTCTGAGTATGACTACACAATTGAGGATAGGCCAGGAAAGAAACATGCAAATGCTGATTTGTTATCTAGAGCCTATGATCATGATGGAGATGAGCCAGTAGATGATTCCTTCCCGGATGAGGAGCTCATGACAATCTCAGTCACTCAAGAGGTTCCAATGGAGTACAAGGAGATTGTGGATTTTGTGACAAGAGGTAACTATCCAGAAGGGATGCATGCTAGGGAGAGGAAGGCCCTTGCAGCAAGATCTAGACCTTACACAATGGTGGATGATATTCTTTTTCACCAAGGAGCAGATGGTCTACTTCGAAGAGCAGTGGGTAAGGAAGAGTCTATCCTACTCATAAAGGAGTTTCATGAAGGTTTAGTATGTGGAGGACACTTTGCAGGAAAGGTGACTGCTTTCAAGATTCTAGATGCAGGTTACCATTGGAGAGGGATTTTCAAGGATTGTCTTGATTATTGCAAAACTTGTCATGTTTGTCAAGCTTTTGCTAGAAAGTCTACATCCACTCCACCACTTAGATCAATTCCATTGCTAGGACCCTTTGAGAAGTGGGGAATTGATTTTGTAGGACCTCTCAATAGAACCCCAAGGAACAATCGGTACATTGTGGTAGTTACTGATTACCTTACCAAGTGGGTTGAGGCTAGACCATTGAGGGACAAGAATGAAGATGAAGTGGGTAGATTTCTTTATGAACGCATTATCACTAGGTTTGGATGCCCTTTGGAGTTGGTTTCTGATAGAGGAGGAGAGTTTACAGGAAGCATTACTACAGCCATGCTACGACATTTCTCTATCACACATAGAGTAACTACATCCTATAAGCCAAATTCCAATGGCTTGGCAGAGAGAACCAATCAGACCTTGTGCATGATGTTGGCCAAAGATGCAGAAATGGAGGGGGCTAAACATCATTGGGACAAGAGGATTCATGCAGTTTTGTGGGAGTATAGGACAACCATGAAGACTTCCACTGGATATTCTCCATTCCAATTGGTGTATGGTATTGAGTCTACCTTACCTATTCACTTTGATCTTCCTACCTTCCAAAGCATTCATAGGAGATTGAAGAAAGCACAAGGAAGTGATGCAGAGAAGTCAAGGAAGGATCAACTCATGGAGTTGGAAGAGGCAAGAGCAGTTGCTATGGTTCGAGTGGAGCAAGCCCAAAGGAAACAAAAGGAGAGCTATGACAAGAGGCAAGGCAAGAAGAAGGTGGAGCCTTTCAAAGAAGGTGATTGGGTAATGTTGTTTGATTCCATTCGATTCAAGAGAGTACAAAAGAAGTTTTTGCCTAAGTACTTTGGACCTTTCATAGTAGAGAAGGTGTGGGGAAATTACACTTATGATCTCAAGGAGTTCGGAGGAAGACACTTTGATAGGATTAACCATGATAAGTTGAAGATGTACCATAGAAGGTAGAGAGACCTTCACTTTGAGGACAAAGTGAAAACTTAGTCCGGGGGTAAATGTAACACCCATTTGTGCATGTGTGTGGTATTGTGATATTTAGCTTGGTATTACAAGTACTTAAGAGATATTATTTATATAGAGATAAAGGATGGTTCTATATTAGTCATGGTTAGCTAAAGTTAGTCATAGCTAAGATAGATGGGACCTTACTTTAGAGGAAGTAGAAAAGATGAGCACCACTATTTTGGATTTTAGTGTGTTGACTTGGTATTATTCCTAGGTGTTTGGCTTTGGGGAAAGAGTTGAGAACTCTTGGGCCCGCAAGCCTTTTTGTTTTGGATTCTTCTTTAGTCCAAGGATAGCCCATGTGAAGGAATCCTTGCTTTAGTGGTTGGGTCAAGATAAGACCACATGCTTAGGGGAATATGCCCATGTGAATGGATATTCCTTTCTACTTTTTGACTTTACTTGACTTTTAGTCTAGTAACTTGAGTTACTACGGTAATTAGTAACTTTGGTACGTAACTATTTCACAAGTATATAAACAAGGAGTGAGGAGGTACTCATCATCCTTTCATTTGCAACTATCTCTCTCTCATTGAGTTCTCTAGTGAGCAATGTCTTGAGTCTTGGAGTGTTAGCCTTGGAGGAGTATGATGGAGTTGGGGTTCCTTGCCTTCTTAGTCCATGGTGCGCTACCATAATAGCCATCAGAGGTTCATCCTGAGTGAGAGACAGGCCGGCTCACAGGACCCGAAGATGAACATGAACAAGATGAAGTTGGGAGGAGTCTCTTAGTATGATATTGCAACCAATTTGGCATCTACAAGTGCTAAAGTCACATTTAAGTAATTGTGGGAGGACAACAAGCTATATAAGAAGCAGCTGAGTTCAACCCTCAAGAAACTAAGGGCAATGACCAAGAAAGACTTGCCCGCAATATATTGCATTGAACAAGAAGATTTGGGCTCTCCCAAAGTGGATGTGGAGATCATAGGCTGCATGACCACATCCATACCCATTGATTTGAGGTCAAGTGTGGATGTCATGATAGAAGACACAACACATCAATTGGGGTAGACGATAATTGAATCAACACCCCAAATTTTGAAATTTGTGGATCAAACCAGCAGACGGTCTTTGGGCATGCGATCAAATATTACCATGATCATTGGAGAGGTGATCTTCAAGTTCATTATGTTGCAACTGGTGACCAAAACTGGTTACTTGCTCTTGATCAAAAGACCTTGGTTGTATAATGCTTATGTTTTTTTGGATTCGCACCAGCAAAAGCTAAGGTTCAAGGACATCTTGTCCAAAGATCAGAAGTTGGTGATGGTAAGTTGGACAAAGGTTCCACACCTCTGGGAAACAACTTCATAAGAAAACAAAGATAAATCCAAAGATTCATTGTCTTTGTCTTTAGGAGACTCCAAAGACAAAGTCCAAGTCAACAACTTGGAATTCTACGACGTAGATGTCAAAGACAAAGACCTATACAACATTGCATAGGGTGAAAACTACTTGGAGGAAGGGGGTTTGATTGCAATTCGACTCGGGTTAAGCAGAATGAGCCATGTTGAAGGAGTCATCAACCCCAATGACTATCAAGATGTTGCCTTGACTAAAGGAAAAATCTTGAAAATTTCAAAGACAGTCACTTTGGAGGAGTTGGCAAGATACATTGCTCTATTATAGAATTCTAGGATGTATTTGCCTGGTCTATTGATCAAATGCCGGGTATTCCACAAGAATTTGGAGAACAACGGATTGATCTAGTTGAAGGTGCAGTTCCAGTTTGGCAAAGACAGTACTGCATGAACTTGAAGTACTCACTATTGGTCAAAGATGAAATCAACAAGTACCTAGGGGCCAGAATAATCTTTCTTGTCTTGAGCAGCGAGTGGGTTTCCTCCATAATCATTGTTCTGAAGAAGAAGACCAAGAAGATTTGAGTGTACCAAGATTTTTGTAAGCTGAATGCAGTCACAAGGAAGGATCATCATCCCTTGCCTTAAATAGATACCATTTTGGACCAAGTTGCTGGTCATCCTTGCTACAGTTTTATAGATGGATTTTTAAAGTATAATCAAGTATCCATTTGAGAAGAAGATAAGGATAAAACTACATTCACTACTGATTGGGGCACTTTTGCTTACAATCAAATGCCCTTCGGGTTGTGTAATGCTCCTGCTACTTTCCAGCAGATGATGAATGTAATCTTCAAGGATTTTCTACGTAAATTTGTGGAAGTCTTCATTGATGATTTTTGTTTGTTTGGGCAAAGAGAAGTACATTAAGATTACCTTTGCCAAACTTTTGAAAGGAGTAGTTTTGCTGGTTTGTCCTTACACCCGGAGAAATGCTTCTTTGCAATGAAGGAAGGAATTATTCTGGGGCATCGGGACTCAAGCCGAGGTATTGAAGTTGATGTTGAGAAGGTAAAAGTTATCTCCACTTTGGAATCCCTAAAAACCATCCAGGAGCTGAGAGCCTTCTTAGGACATGTTGGATACTATAAACGCTTTGTTTCAAACTATGTGGTGCCTGTAGCACCCCTTACAAAGCTTTTGAAGAAGTCCAAAGACTACTTGTGGGAGGAAGAAACAAGAGGAGCTTTCCAAGTATTGAAGAAAAAATTGGTTGAAGCACCAGTTATGAGGGCTCTAAATTGGGATGCCCTTTTTCATGTGTATGTGGATACTTTGTCCATGGCAATCAAAGTCATCGTAAGTCAAAAGGACAAGAAGAAGAAGGACTACCCAATTTATTATGCAAGCTGACAATTATCAATTTCAGAAAAGAACTATTCAACGACTAAAAGAGAAGCACTCAGAATGGTTTATGCTTGCAAGAAGTTTTGCCACTACCTGTTGGGATATGAGTTTGTCTTCTATGTTGACCATTACGTGTTGCAACATTTGGTCAAGAAGGTAAAATTGTCTGGGTAAATTGCAAGATGGATCTTGTTGTTACAAGAATTCACATACATTATACAAGTAAAGACGGGAGCTATGCATTCAAATGCAGACTTCCTATCTAGGTTAGAAACTCAAGACCAAGACTTGGAAGTCGATGATTGGTTTCTTGATGTAGAGTTGTATTATTTAATGGCTACGCAAAGTACAAGGTATGCAGCTGAGTATCACTATTTGCATACTTGTTATTTTCCTAAGGGGCTGGACCCAAAGCAAAGGGCAGTCTTCCTCAAGAAGATGGGACCGTACCAACTAAAACACAACATTTTATTTAAGTTGGGTGAAGACAAAGTACTTTGGAGATGTTTGGAGGCATACAAAGTTAGAAGAGTCATTGAGTCCTTACACTCTAAAGCATCATGAGGACACTATGCTCTAAAGAATACTATGAAGAAAATCCTTTCAGCAAGGTATTGGTGACCTATGATGATAAAGACACTCACGCTCATATTCAAAGTTGTGATGCTTGTCAAAGAACAGGAAAACTGACCGCTACTTCCCAGTGGCCTTTGAGACCAATTTTGCCATTGGCTCCATTTGAGAAATGGGGTATTGATTTTGTGGGTCCAATTCAACCAATGACCCAAGTCACAAGCAAGAGATACATCTTGGTGTGCATTGATTATGCTACCAAGATGGTAGAAGCAAAAGCAACATAGAGAGGTGATGCGGAGATAGTCACATAATTTTTCTTCCAAAACATCATTTCACGTTACGGGTGTCCTTTGGAATTGGTTAGTGATTAGGGGAATCATTTTTGAACTCCATGGTAGAAGCATTAACCAAGTACCTCTAGATAAAACATCTAAAGATGATTCTTTATGATCCAAAAGCAAATGGACTAACAAAGAAGGCCAATGGATTGTTGTGTAAAATTTTGAACATAGTGACAGTCAATTATGCCTACAATTGTGACACAATTAATTGGAATAGACTCTGGAAGAAGAAGGGAAGTCTGAAGGAGAAACTGAGTCAAAGGGAGAAGCTTCAGTTGGAGAAGAAGAGTTCACACTACAAAGTGAAGAATCAAGTAGTGGCAATAAAGGCAAGGCGGAGGTTCAGCAAACCCAAAGACGGAGTGTGGATACAAGGAAGCTAAGTCCAAATGTCTCCACTTTCAAATGGGGGTGTGAGAAGAAGGAGGAAGAAGGAGTCTTGGCATGTCCAAGAACTGCCAAGAGAAAAGAAGTATGCATGCAGCCAAGGTGAAGCCCAGTAAAGTCACCACATAAGAGGAAGAGAGCTCAAATGAGGAAACCTTGAAGGTACAAAGATCACAACTTTGGGGTAAGGCGCCAAGAGGAGAGTTCCATGCAGAGGAAGACAAAGTCCGGGCCAATGACACGAAGTACAATGGAGTGGAGTATCTATCAAAGGTCATGTGTCCGCTGTTGGTGATTCTTTAGTAGAAGAAAGCAGAGATGGCAAGTGCTAACCTCAACATGCAAGACAAGTTAGTAGTAGTAGAGAAGTGGAGTGTGGAAACCTCATGTTGAGAAGCAAGCTAATGAAGGTAGAGATGGAAACCAAAGAACTTTGGGTGGAGGATATTGTTTAGAGTAACCATTCCAAAGCAATGAGGGAGGATTTCGTGAAGTGTTGCAAGGAAGCTAAAGAGACAACGGCATTTGTAGAAGTGATGAAGGGAGAACTTGCTAATGCACAAGTAGAATTAATACATTCAAAGGCAAGTGGAGCAGTAATGGAGCAACAGTTGGAGAGTCTAAAGAAGAAGGCTGCTGAGAAAGATCAAGCCTGGCAGCAAGAGTAAGCAGAACATGGTAGAGAAGAAGATCAATTGCAAGGATTGGTGAAAGTGGTAGAAGAACAAATTGCAGTAAATTAATAGGAGAAGGAGGCAATGAAGGCTGACAATACTGACTCCTCTAATTCATTTCAATACATCTATAATTTGTTTGAGGACAAATTATAGATGTATTGTAATGAATTAGAGGAAGAAAGAAGGAAGGAGGAGCTTGATATAGTGGAGGAAGCCGATGACATAGCAGGAGTGGTAAAAAAGATAAAGGTGATGCTCAACACGGAGGTCAAGGGGAAATTGGAAGAAGCCAAGTTGCACAAGTTGAAGTTGTTGGTGCAGGATACACGAAAGAGGAAGGCAAAGGACAAAAAGCTAAATAATTTGTTAATTTGTCTGTGAGAATGTGGTACCCACATTTTCCATTTTGGACAAGCTTTAAAGAAGAAGTGCATTATTGAAACCAAATTGACACCAAATTGAACCCAAATAGAGAAGAAATGATGAGAAACATGTATTTTGATTCAACCCAAAGAAGTTGACTTTGTGTCAGAGGAAGAGGAAGAAGGAGGTCAGACGCCACAAGAGGGTTTCTTTGCATCAAAATGAAGGTTGTAGGTCAGGATTAATGTGGGGCCATATCTCAATTACCACATCTCCAAATCATGCATGTCATGTTTAGTTGAAAGCATCTCGTTCAAGGCTTCCCATTGCCACCCAAATTGCAAAGTTTGGAGGTCTTTAGCAGAAGTTACAAGCATTTGAATTTTTGGGAGTAGTTGTATAAAGTAGTTGAGTGTCTTTGGGTTGGTGTCTTTGGGTCTATACAACTTTGGACTTATATAACTTCAGGTTTACACAACTTCGGGTCTAAAGACTTTACCTCAAGAGAAATATGATTCAACCCAAGGTAGTCACACATCGGATGTGGGAGTCTTTGGGTCAAATATCTGAAGCGTTTGAAATAGTTAGGATAGAGATAGTTAGGATACACATGATTCCAATTTCAGTTCTGATGAAGATGGGATTGAAATTGAAAGAGAAATAATGGTAATGAATGAACCCAAAGTGCAAGATCAGACAATAAGTGTCTTCGAGTCAGTTACATGAGCGATTAGGGGAAAGTGGGTTACAAATTGAAGCCGTAGATAGCATATCCATGCTTTTAATTACAATTCTTGATGAGGATATAGTAGAATTAGCAAAGGAATTGATAGTAGTTAGATCCAAAGTAAGAGAGGTAGGAGTGGAGGTGTCTTTGGAGTTGTCATATGAGACATTAAAGAAGAGTATGTTAGGAGATAAAGAGTTAGATAAGGTACCTACTAGTATCATTGTAGTTCATAGTGAAGAAGTAGAAATAGTGAGGGATTTAGCAGTTGAAGATATACCTAAAGAAGGAGAAGTGATAGGAAGATCATAGGGGTTGGAAGCCAAAGAAGAGGTAGACATCGGATCAGAGTAGTAACAATTTTGAGATTTGAAGAGGTAGATATGAAGAGGTGCATTGTCATTGTGGATCTATAGGTAGAAAGAGGTGTTGTAGAACAATATAGTTGTTAGTAATTATTGATTGCTCTACTATTTAAAGGAGGCATTTGAAGTATGTTGTTGTTCAATATTCCAAATTCATGAAGATAGATAAAGCTAACTGCTGATTTCAATGCTCATTGCTTGAGCTTGATTCCAAGTGTCAACTTTGTGTTTTCATTTGTGAGCATTAGGAGAATTTTGAAGTGCAAATCAGTGTGCTTGTTGGATGTTAGATTGCGCAGTCTTCATCTTGATTCTGTGTGTTTAATCTTGAGTGAAGTGCAATCGGAGCAATGCCTTGACAAATTTGAGAGGAATTGTAGTGTTGGTAATATTTTGCAATTGTGAGTGCAACGTTGAGTTGATGTGAAGCAATTTTGATCAAAGAAGTTGTGCCTTCAGTGGAGGGATGGAGCACAATTCTGAGGCAAAGTTGTTTTGCATTGAAGTACCATCTTTGGGAGAATATGAATCATCACAATCAAGATTTGTTTGGATAGAATTTGCTATGTTGTGATTATGAGTATGAAATTTATGACAAGTTTTTGAGATTGAGTGCTTGTTACTGTCTTTTGGGTGTGGTTTCTACTTGAGAGATTAAAGATAAAACCAAGAAGAACTACTTGTTATTTTTTGACTTTGTATTTGACCAATTCTGAATCGTATCTCTATGGGAACAAACTTTACTTACTTGATTACCGCAAAAGTGATATTTGCCAGGTTGTCACAAAGAACAAATAGATAGGAAAATGTTAGAAGTAGTAGAAAATGTGTGTCTCAAATTAGATCTTGTTAGGACAGAGTTGGATAAACTTTATAGTGAAGTGCACGTAGTTAGAAGACCCAAAGTAAGTGAGGTAGGAGTTCAAGTGTCTCTGGACTACCTGAAACATTAAAGAAGAATGTGTTAAGAGCTAAAGAGTTAGGAAGATTACCCATGACCTCAATTATAGGTTGTAGTGAAGAAATCATAGAAATAGAAGAAGTAAGAGTAGAATTGAGTAGATCCAGAGACGGAGAAATTCTCAAAGGGACATCGGGTTTGGAAGCCAAAGTCAAAGTTGACATTGAATTGGATTAGTAACAGATTGAGATTTGAAAAAGCAGATATGAAGAGGTGCATTGTCATTTTGGATCTGCATGTAGGAAAAGTTGTAGAATAGTATAGTTGTTAGGTAACTATTACTTGCTCTACTATTCAAAGGAGGCATTCATAGTATGTTGTTGTTCAATATTCATAAGTTCTGGAGATGAATAAAGCAAAGTGCTGATTTCAATGCTTGTCACTTGAGCTTAATCTTGAGTTCCAATGTTGTGTTTGTGTTTGTGAGTGTTTGGAGAATTTTGAAATGCAAGTCAATGTGTGTGTTTGATGTTGGATTCCACAGCCTTGATCTTCATTTTGTGTGTGTGCTTTTGAGTGGAGTGCAATCAGAGCAATGCCTTGATAGATCTGAGAGGAATTGTACTATTGGTAGTATTCTACGGTTGTGAGTGCAACGCAATGTTGATATGAAGCAACTTTGCTCAAGGAAGTTGTGCCTTCAGTAGAGGGGTGGAACCCAATTCAAAACTGAAGTCATTTTGTAGTGAAGTAGCCATCTTCAGGAGAATATGAATCATCATAATCAATATTTCTTTGGACACAATTTGCTATGTTGTGATTATGAGTGTGTGAATTAGCAACAAGTTGTCAATATTAAGCGCTTGTTACTCTCTTTTGGGTGTGGTTTCTATTGAGAGACTAAAGAAGAAATTAAGAAGAACAAAATTTGTTACCATTTGTCTTTGTACTTGGACATTTCTTATTAGTATCTCTATGGAAACAAACTTTACTTTCCTGATTACCGCAAAAGTGATATTTGTCGGGTTATCACAAGGTAAGATGTACATGAGATATCCTTGGTGGCCTTAATGCTTACTCTAAATACGTATGTGACAACCCAGCAATATCACTTTTGCGGTAATCGGGTTACTAAATTTTGTTCCTGTAGAGATACGAGTAAGAAATGTCTAAATACAAAGTCAAACAGTAACAATGTAGTTCTTCTTGATTGCGTCTTTAATCTCTCAGGTAGAAACCACACCCAGAAGAGAGTAACAAGCACTAACTTGCAGTCTTGTCACGAATTCACACTCCTTAATCACAACTCCATCAAATCTTTCCAAACAATCTTGATTGTAATGATTCAGGTTCTCTCTAAAATGACACTTCACTGTAAAGCAACTTTGCCTCAGAATTGTGTTCTACCCCTCTACTGAAGGCACAACTTCCTCGATCGAAATTGCTTCACATCAACTTTGCACAACACTCACAAGTGAAGAATACTACCAGCACTACAATTCCTCTTAGATCTATCAAGGCATTGCTCCGATTGCACCTCACTTAGGATCACACACATAGAATGAAGATCAAGGCTATGGAATCCAAAATCCAACCAGCAATTTGACTTGCACTTCAAATTTCTTCACACACTCACAAACACAATTGCAAAGTTGATACTCGGAATCAAGCTTAAGCGACAAGCACTGCTTCACATCACTTCACTTTATCTATTCTCAGAAATAATGAGCACTGAACAACATAAGACTGCAAGTGCCATTCTTAAATAGTGAAGCAATCAACAATTATCGTCCTAATGTACCTCTTCCTAATAACTCTACAAACCTGTAGATGCAAAATGACAATGCACTTCTTCATATCTGCCTATTCAAATCTCAAATTGGTTACTAATCCGATCCAATGTCTACTTCTTCCTCGGCTTTCAAACCCAAACCCAAAGTAACTGTACTTCCTATTGCCCTGTCCTTGGGTTTCATAACTCCTACATCTTCTACCAGATCTAATAGTTCTCTTTCCTGATCTGACATTTCACTAGTGGGTAATCTATCTAACTCCTTATCTGCTGACCCACTCTTCTCTATTGTCTCCAATGGTAACTCCAAAGACATCTTCACTCCTACTTCATCTACTTTGGGTTTTGCTCTAACATCTTTCCAAAGTTTATCTATCTCTAACTTCACTAGATCTAATCTAATTGTGATATTGTCTTTGACTTCCAATATCTTCCTATCTACACAAGTTCTGAGACTAATTAACAAAGCATTCAAGTATGTATCCTTCGCATGTCTCCTCCTTGTCTCCTGCACTAACAACTTCAACTCGTGCAGCCTTGTCTCTTCAATATAAACACTGGCCTCTGTACTCAGCATCACATTCATTTTGATTACAATCTCCTTCAATGGCTCCAATCTCATCTTCATTTCATGCTCCCGATCTGCAAGCCAATCTTCTCTGTACATTGCCAATTCTGCCTCAAACTCGGCTTTCACAATTTCCTTCTCCTTCTCCTTCTGCACAATCTTCTCCTCCTGATTACGAAGTAACTCTCGTAATCTCTCTTCTTCCCTATATCTCACTGTCAACTCCCGTTGCCATAGTTGCTTCTTCTCTTCTACACTCTCCATCACTTTGTCGAGCTCTTGTTCCTTCTCTGCTACCCTTGCCATAGCATGGATAATTTCTAGTCTTGAATCAGCAAACTCCTGCTTCAAGACTTTGTACTCTACTACTTGTCTCTCCCTTGCTATGTCATTCTTCTTCACAAGTTCCTCTTGATACCTTGCTTCTCTCTTCAAGTCCTCAATAACTTGACACTGCACTACTGCATCCCCTCACAGTACTTCCCTTTCCTCCTCGCCTTGGATTATACTCTTCTTCAACTCCAAGTTCTCTTCTTCTAATCTCGCCAAAACCTGCAACATAATCTTCACCTCCGGACATGTCGACTGCATCTCTTTCTTCTTGTGCTCTAACTTCACTAACAATGAGCACACAATTTCTCACAGGTACTCCACTCCATCACTTGCACCTACTTCCACCGGCGGAGTGATCCCCTTCTTTAGCTCTTCTTCACCCGATACTCGCCTTCTTCTCTATAGTCGTCGTATTAGAATAGACGCTTCACTCCTTGAGCTAGCATTCTTCTCTTCCCTTGCCTTGCTCGGACCTGCTTCACACTTTGCCTTGCGTCTCGTCCAAACTCCCCTCTGGATTGTAATCTTCTTCTCCTTTGGCTTGCGTACCTCATCTTCCAACTTCATGTTATTTTCTTCCTCAAGCTCCACCCAAACTTCTTCTTCTTTCGTAGCAAGTACCGACACCATCTCCCCACCTTCATCATTATCGCTACTCATATTCCCACTTTGTAGCGTGAGCTCCTATTCCTCCTCGTGTTCCGAGTCTTTGGACTTGCACTTGGCTTTGCCTTCCGAGTCTTCCTCTGATGACACGATCACTACTATGCCTTTCCTCGGGTTTCCTCTCCTGGTCTTCCAAGGTCTTGTCTTCTCTATGTCTTTGCCTTCTCCTTGTCGACTCCTCTTTTTTGACTTTGGAGTACTTACTTCTGCCTCTGCACTCTTGCCCATCTGCACGTAGTACTCATCAATGCTTCGGATTTGAAGAATGTATTGTGCTCCTCTGCATTGACTTCTCTTCTGAAGTCGGGATGAAAGTGAGACACCATTCTGTCGCTCCGTTGCATTGAGCAAATTCAACCCGAGGTAGAAATGTGCTGCAAATGGCATGATGTAGTGTGGATGTGACTTATCCCGCAAATTCCACACCATCTGTCTCGTCCTCCCATGGAAGCACCTTGCCCAGTTGATAGGTTCTCCTGCAAACATCTTATGGAAGAATACCGCTTGGTGTTTAATCACATAAGTCGTCCTCTCTGGCTTCAGGATTGCCATGAGAGCACTCACGATCCCTCTCTTCACTGGATCTTTGTAACTCTTGACCTTATACCTGTTCTTTGTTCTCTTCAAAGAGAAGGCATCCCTCACTTCTTGGGTTTCTTTGACTACCTCTCCTTTCCCCAAGAACGTGGCACCCTGCTCTGCACCTGCCTCTCTTCCGAGCACCAATCTCCAATCCAACTTGGTCCAGCGAGCCAAATTTCCTCTCTTCCCCTCTTCCTCGGGGCCATCAAGACACTTAATCTTGATTATCTTGGTCATGAAACCTAGAAAACTTATGTTCTAGTCCCACACCAAGAAGGTGATCTAAAGTCGGCTCAAGACTTCAATTCTTGCGATCACATCTAACCTCCAAATTGCATGATTTCTCACTGAAAATTTGGAGTTCTTCTTTCCTCCTCCCATCTTTCTTGCTTCCTCACTATCTCTTGATTTAACTCTCCCAAATTCTCCTCTACACACTAGCGCGTCTTCAACTCTACTTCCCTTCCCATGATCTCCTGTAGGACAACTCCTCAATGGCAAAGGAAAATTGCTCAACATTGCTTTGTTGTTAACCCAATTTTTATAGAGTCGCGCCTTCTTTGTCTCTCTTCAATTTGAGTTTCTACCAAGAAATCACACCTCTTGCATGTGCCTATCACTATTGATTGTACTTCATGCGTATGACCGCTGGTTTTGAACAGTCCCTTCTTGAATTTTCTTGCTCCAAAGAAAGGTTGTTACACTGTCCTTGCCTCGGGTTGAGCTCCCTCTGATACAAAGACTTCTTACTTTGGGTTGTATGCTAACAGGGCAAGTCCGAGTACTTTGCCTTATGACCCAAAGCCACGTTACCTTGGGTTTCATCCTGAAGACGCTTTTCTTTGCCTTCTTTGGCCATACGAGCGCAATCCAACCTCTCTATACACTTCTTCTTCTCCATTTTGAAAAAAAAAAACGTGGGTACTACAACGAACTATGCCTATATCAAAGAACCCACCCAAATATATCTAAAAATGCATCTATTGTATCCACAATGCATATCCAATTGGAGAATTGAAAGATAAAAGAGAAAGCATTCACGAGGTCATGTATCATTGCAAATAATAGAGAATGTTCCCAAGCAATTGTGTTGCAAGGAAAGTTGGATGCAAAGAAGAAAGCCAATTTAGAGATAGCATTAGAGATGAAAGTGTTGATGTAAGAGTTTGCAGATCTTTGCCAACCATCAAAGGATGAAATGGTGAAGTTGGAAGGAGAGACTACTATCTTTTGAAAAGGAGTTAGAAGACCTTGCAAAAAAACACCTCAAGCAAATTAAGAGTCTAAATAAGGAATTGGAGATATTGAAGACCAATTTGATGCTAGAGAACCAAAGGGCCAAAGAAATAGTGGAGCAATTGCAATCATAGTTGACCTAACTAACTCCAAACCACAAATTGATGGACATCTAGCAAAAAACTATGAGGAGGTCTCTATAACCTATCAAAGGACACCCATAATTTGACTACAAGAGTATCAAGAAGAAGTGTTGGTCTTGCAAAAGAAGCTATGATAGTTGCAACAAGAACTCTATAACACAACTCTACAACCCTTAATCCTGATCTTCATTTCCCTAAAGGTGGACTCTTTTGAAATCTTCAGGAGGCAACAAAGGTGGGGGAGAAGTACACCCATTGACCAAGCATGTGCCAAGTCTAAGAAATTCTCCCTAATGGAAGAATCCTACAACACTTTGAGCTGTGAAAAGAAAGAAGCAAATAGAGATAGCCGAAAACATTCCAATCATCAAAAAGAAAAAGAAGACAAGTCCCTCTAGGCCAAAGGTGAAGGTTAAGAAGAAGATGAAGTTGTCACAAGTGGTTAAAAACTTGATGGATAGGGACAAAGTTGGACATCAACACAAATATACACCCATAGCCAATGATGGTATTTTATGTGAATCATCATTTTGATAGATAGGGAGAAGGACATTTGCAAGGATGGAGAAGTTCAAGCTGGTCTAACCAAGATGACCTAGTAAATTGAGGATTTTTGAGTCAAAGGTAGAGCATCAGCCCCAAGGAAGTACAACAAGGAAGCCAATCTCTTCTTATGTCTTAGGTAACTCACCCAAAGACACCTACACTCCTACTTCTACAACTTCACACTTAGCATTTATTTTCACCTCACTATGGAGTTTATCTAGGGCTGATTTAATAAAATCTAATCTAAGACTCACATTGTCTCCTATCTCTAGCATCTTCTTATCTACACAATCTCTCAAGCAAATCAAAAGATTGTTCAAGTCAACATCCTTTGCCTTTCTCTTCTTGGTCTCCTACACCAACAACTTCAATTTTTCAATCTCACCTCCTCTAACTTAACTTCAGTGTCAGTACTCAGCATTGCCTTCAACTCTCCAATGACAACTTCTATTGAAGCGGACTGACTCCTTGGAACTTTCACCTCCTTACTTCTCTTTGCCTCTAACTCATTCTGGTACATCTTCAACTCATCCTCAAATTTTGCCTTCAATGCTTCCTTCTCTTCTACATATGTACTAGACTAGTTAATATTCTATACTTTTGATTAGACCTCACAATCTTTCTTCCTCTCAATGTCTAATAGTCAGCTCTTGTTGCCAGGGTTGATCCTTCTCCAACTCTTGCTCCATCACTATAGTGATCACCTTTGAGTGTATAATTTTTAACCTAGCATTAACACATTCACCCTTCATTTTCTTGAACAACACCTTTTTCTCCATCAACTTCTCACCGAACTTCAAGATATTCTCTTGCAAGCTATTCAAACTTTTCTTCCAAATAATTGCATCAATTGGAAGTTCTTTGGCTTCCTTCTCTCCTTGGGTTAGCTTACTCCTCAACTCCAAGGTCTCTTCACTGCAATACTTCACTACTTGCAGCTCATCCTCACTTCAAGATGCTCTTTCTTAAACTCCTCTTTCTTCTTGTGCAGTTGCACTAATAGAGGATAGACAATCTTTGATACATATTCAACTCTAACGTATTCTCCTTCATTGTCTTTTTTGTCTTTGTCTTTGGTTGGCACTTTTTTTGGCTTGTGCTTTACCCCAAAGATGTGATCTTTGTACCTTCAAAGTTACTTTGTTTGAGCTTTCTTCCTCCTCTTTGGCTTTGCTCTACCCTACAACTACGACTTGCACACTTCTCTTTGATCTTTCTGCCCTTGGGAATGCCAAGGTAGTATCTCCTACTTGTTCATCTTCTAACTCTAGTGTAGATAATTGTGGTGCCCATATTTTTTGTTTTTCCCTGTTTATTAGTGTTTAAGGGAAGAAGTAAGCATGAGAAGCTGAATTGTGGAAGAAGAATGGACGGAAGTGACTTCGGAGGACATCCAAAGAAGGCGACATTGGATCCGATGATGGAAAAACTCAGAAGAAGGGTATGATGGAAAAAAGTCCAAAGAGCACCGTCTTTGGGTCAGAAGGCGTAGGTGATACAAATAACCTCTAACAACCTTGGTACGTGGCAAGAAAGTTCACTTCAAGAAACAACAAAGGCAGAAGAAGCATGTCTTGACAGTGACCAGACATCAACACGCAGAAGAGGGGAAGTCGAATTTGAAATCAACTAAAGAATGACTGCAATCCAAGGTAATATAAGATTGCATTTGCGCAGGGACAAGTTGAATATGCCAAGTAAATTTCCAATTCCTTTGAGTAGTTGTCCTACAGTAATGCATGTCCAAAAGCCGATTGAGAGTGAAATTTTCTGAAATCCAAAAGGGGTTAGAGTGTCTCGTCCAAGAGAGTGCATTGTCTTCAGTGTCGTAGAACGGGAGAGCAGATCATGGCGAAGAAGGTCACAAATGCGCTGGCGGTGCGGAGTTTTGCAATTTGTAGGTTAGATGTAGTAGCCAGAATCAAAGTCTTGAATAGACTTTGTATTACGTTTTTAGCATGGAACTGGAATTTTAGTTTCCCAGGAGTGATGGCTGAGATAGCTGCTAGTAATTGTGAGGAGGGTCCCAAAGTTGAAGGGAAGAGAGGAAATCCGGCTTGATGGATTGAGGCGGATTGGAGGTTAGTATTGGGGAAGGAAGCAGGAGAGCCAACGGGGATCACCTTCTATCAGAAGTGTGATGCTGTAGAAGAGACGGCAGAAATTTGAAACTCATTCTTTGCTCCAAGAACCACGAATGGATACAAGGTAGAGTCCTATCGGGATCCGATTAGAGAAGTATTGTGGGGGTAATGATGGCCATGTTCAAGCCAAAACAAACAATGTATGTGAACATGCAGCAAGCAGTCTTCTTCCACTAGATGTTTGCAAGAGTCAAGGTGAATTGGGCAAAGTGTTTTCACCACCAAACAAGGCAGATGGTGATCAATTGGCAAACAGGTTCTCCTCTTCATTATTTCACACCATTTGCAGTGCATTTCTACTTCGGGTTGAACTTACTGACAGTAGAGGAGCGGTATCACATGGTGTCCCATTTCCATCCTAACTTAGGTCGGGAAGTAGACAAAGAAGAGAGACAGTATATGATACACCTACGAGCCAACGACGATCATTTCTTAAAGAC
Organism: Lunularia cruciata; assembly: GCA_948567375.1. Classification (NCBI taxonomy): domain Eukaryota; kingdom Viridiplantae; phylum Streptophyta; class Marchantiopsida; order Lunulariales; family Lunulariaceae; genus Lunularia; species Lunularia cruciata. The sequence goes on from OX419760.1 coordinate 14,262,827, forward strand.
CAAACAATGGAAGATAGAAGAAGTCACAAGTCCAAAGACAAAAAGACGCAGTTAACCCGAAGAAGCAAAGTCACCTCCCGCTCAAAGGAAGACTCAAAGACTGGTTGTGCAGAATAAGAAGATGGTGAGAGAAGCATCATTGGAATCAGAGTCTGAAGAAGAAACCAAGTCGCAAGAGGAGGAATCTAAAGAAGATGAACTCACCTTAAAAAGTGAGGAGTCTGGAAGTGATAGTGAGTGGGAACTTGAGGTTCAGCAATCGGTGGCGGTCAGTGAAGCTTGTCATATGATGATTGATATAGTACTCGGAACAATGAGTCATTGCGTAGCCATGGTGGTGAATAAGCAGAGACCAGAGGAAAAGGAGGAGTATCCTACGGGGTCGAGTTCAATTGGTAAAGAAGAAGAAAGTTCAGATGCGGTGTCTCTAAAGATACGAAGATTGCGACTTCGGATGAAGGAGCCAATGAAGGAGGTGAAGACTGAAGACAAAGACAGTGACACAGATAAAGAAAGCTTTGGTGGGATACTATATTTGACAAAAGTGGTCACCCCGTTGTTGGAGCTGTTAAAGGAGCATCGGAATGTTATTCCCCAAGATCATAGGAAGGGGATGAATGAGTTGCAGGTGGTGAAGCATCTGTTGAGTGAAGTGAAGGGGTTGCAGGAGCAACAAGTCCAAAGAAATGAAGAAATTGAAGAACTTTGGAGGGATGAAGTCTTGAAGAAGAAGACTTTCAAGATGTTACAAGAGAGCTGGAAGTCAAAAGAGAAAGAACTGCAGAGGCAAGCCGGAGAATTAAAGGAGCAGGCAATGTGGCTGAGCAAAATGAAGGAGGAAGTAAGTGATGTGTGCATTGAGAATATTCATTTGAAGGCAACGGCAGCAATAATGGAGCAGGAGTTGGACAGCTTGAAGAAGAGTGCAGCGAGGAAGGATCAAGCATGGCAGAGAGAGTTAGCAGCCAGGCATGAAGAAGAAGAACAATTATGAGAGCTGGTCAGAAGTGCTGAGTTATAGAGTACACAATATGTAGAGGAGAAGAAGGTGCTTGCTGCGGAGTACAAAGATGAGCTGAAGATGTATCGTGAAGAGTTGAAGGTAGAGCGCTCTTGAGGATATGAGTCAAAATCAGTTGGAGAAGTTGCGGGGAAGTTGAGAGCAATCTTAAGCACAGAGGCTGAAGGGAGATTGGAAGAAGCCCGTCTACATGAGTTGAAGTTGCTTGTGCAAGAATTTCGGAAGAGAAAAGCCAAAGATGTGGATATGAACACGTTGCTGATCCGATTGAGGGAGCGTGTAGACCGCAAGATGTTAGAAGTAGAAGACAATGTTAGTCTCAGATTAGATTTAGTCAAATCTGAGTTAGAGAAAATTAGGAATAGTGTGATAGTAGAGAGGAAGTCCGATGGTGCAGAAGTAGGAATTCAGGTGTCATTGGACTTGTTAATTGACACATTAGAGAAGAGTGGGTTAGGAGATAAAGAGTTAGATAAGTCACTCCTTAGTGCAATTGTAGTTCCTAGTGTAGAAGTATTAGAATTAGTGCAGAAATTGGTAGAATTAGCTATACTCAAAGAAGGAGAAGTACAAGGAAGATCATTGGGTTTGGAAGCCGATGATGAGGTAGACATCGGATTGGGATAAGTATCAATTTTGAGATAGGAAAAGGCAGATATGAAGAGATGGATTGTCAGTCTGGATCTGCAGGTAGGAAAAGATGTTACAAAATGGTGCATAAGTAGGGAACTGCCGTTTGCTTCAGTATTTAAGGGGAGCATTTTAAGTCTTATGTTGTTTAGTATTTATATTTCTGAAGAAAGATAAAGCAAAGTGTTGTTTTCAGTGCTCGTCACTTGAGCTTAATTCTGATTGTCAATTCCGTGTTTGTGTTTGTGAGTGTGTGGAGAATTCTAAAGTGCAAGTCAGTGTGTATGTGGATGTTGGATTCTGCGGCCTTGATCTTCATTCTATGTGTTTGATCCTGAGTGAAGTGCATCAAAGCGATGCCTTGATAGGTCTGAGAAGAATTGTAGTGTTGGTAGTATTCTGCATTTGTGAGTGCAGCACAAAGTTGATGTGAAGCAATTTTGATCGAGGAAGTTGTGCCTTCAGTGGAGGGGTGGAACACAATTCTGAGGTGAAATTGTTCTTTGCAGTGAAGTGCTGTCTTTGGGAGAATCTGAATCATCACAATCAAGAGTCATTTGGACAGAATTTGCTATGTTGTGATTATGTGTAGTCATGACAAGTTGTCAAGATTGTGAGCTTGTTACTCTCTTCTGGGTGTAGTTTCTACCTGAGAGATTAAAGAAGAAATCAAGAAGAACTACATTGTGACTTTTGACTTCATATTTGGACATTTCTAAATTGTATCTCTGCGGGAACAAACTTTACTTACCCGATTACCGCAAAAGTGATTCTTGCCGGGTTGTCACAATAACTCTAGACTAGACTCATCTCTTCCTTCCATGAGATCAATTGCCTCATGGAATTCCTATTCTTCTTCTCAAACTGCTTCGTCCTGCAACTATTGAACTTCAAATTCTCCTTTACTCTTGCTGTTGGACTTCCCACTCAATAGAGTGAACTTTTCTTCTTCTCTTGAGTCCTCAAAATTTGACTCAGCTTCTCCTTCCAATTCTCCTTTGAAGATGGGTCCTTCACTACCACCATCCCTAGCTTTGAATTTAGCCTTCTTTGCTTCTGTGGTTGTATTGGCAATATGTTTCCCTTAGGTTTACTTCTCTTTCTTGGCTTGGGAATGTCCAGCAATACTATCTTTTCATTCCTGCTCTTGAGGTAGTGGTCATTGCCTTCACGGTCTTGCTTGATGTAGTATTGCTTGTTTCCATCCACAACTCTTTGTAAATTAGGGTGAAAGTGGGACACCATCCTTCCTCTCTCCTCTGAGCTAAGTAAGTTTAATCTGAAGTAGAAATAGGCTATAAAGGTAACAAAATAATGGGGCAGCAGGTCCATTCTCCAACTATTAATCATCTGACCTACTCACTAGTGTTAACACTTTGCCCAATTCATAGCCTCTACTGCAAACATCTGGTGAAAGAACACCACTTGCTGCATTGTTACATAGGTGATTTACCTTGTAACACCCATCTATGCATGTATGTGCTCTTTTAATATTTACTTTGATATTATAAATATTTAAGAGATATTATTTATATAGACATAAGTATGGTTCTACATTAGTCATGACTAGCTCAAGTTAGTCATAGCTAAAATAGAAGTGGCCTTACTTTAGAGGAAGTGGAAAAGATGAGCACTATTATTTTGGTTTCTAGTGTATTGACTTGGTATTATTCCTAGGTGTTTGGCTTTGAAGAAAGAGTTGACAACTCTTGGACCCATAAGACTTTTTGTTTTGGATTGTTCTATAGTCCAAGGATAGCCTGTGTGAAGGAATCCTTGACTTAGTGGTTGGGTCAAGATAAGACCACATGCTTAGGAGAATATTCCCATGAGCATAGATATTCCTTTAACTTTTAAACTTTATTTGACTTTTAGCCTAGTGACTTGAGTTACTCTAGTAATTAGTAGCTTTGGTGCATAACTATTTCACAAGTATATAAACAAGGGGTGAGGAGGTACTCATAATCCTTTCATTTGCAACTATCTCTCTCTCATTGAGTTCTCTAGTGAGCAATGTACCGAGTCTTGACTATCTCCTCTCATCTAGTTCTCTAGTGAGCAATGTATTGAGTCTTGGAGTGTTAGCCTTGGAGGAGTATGATAGAGTTGGGGTTCTTTGCCTTCTTAGTCCATGGTGTGCTACCATAATAGCCATCAAAGGTTCATCTTGAGTGAGAGATAGGCCGGCTCACAACTCAAACTTAAACATGGCCATCATCACGCTGCTTATCCTTCTTCATATTTGGTCTCTATAGCTATCCACCTTGTACCTGTTTGTGGTGCAAAGCGCATTGAAAGAATTCCTTACCTTAGCGGTTTCTTCTAAAGAATCATACTTCCAATAGAAGGTGACTCCTCCTAATTTCCTTACTTCTCTCTCCAAGACTAATCTCCAATCAGACTAGGTCCATTGAGCCGGATTTCCTCTCTTTCCCTCTATCTTAGGACTGTCTTCACAATTGTTGGTAGTAATTTCTGCCATGAACCCAAGAAAGCTCAAATTCTAGTTCCATGCTAGAAAGGTGATATAAAGTCTACTCAAGACTTTGATCCTTGATACTATGTCTAATCAATGAATTGCAAGACCTCTCACTGCATTCTGCTTGCTTCCCTTTGGTGATATTGTGTGCTTCCTTACTCTTAGTCTCTAAAAGATCAAACCCTCTCCAAAACTTGAGATCCTAACTCCTTTAGGACAATTATTGAGAGGCATGGTATATCATCATGATATTTCAAAACTACCTTGACAAGATCTCAATCCTAGTGTGTTTCATTGATTGGTCATTATTCAATTGATCTTCAATTGACATGCCAATTTTATGTCTTTTTTTATCACTCTCAATGTCATCTTGATCCCAAGGTAGTCACTTTCTTTACCCACACTTTCTTGATTGGCTAGACTCATGCAAAAGTTGTTACACGTCCTTTGCACATCCTGATGCAAAGTATCTTTACTTTGGGTCCACACTTCCTTAAGTCTGTCCTGAGTCCTTCTAACTCTAACCCAAGGTTGACTTTGGGTCTATGCTAGACACATGATTCTTCTCTTTCTTCCTCATTTAGCCTTCCTCTGGCTTTAATAATGCACTTCTTCTTTAAAACTCATCAAAAATGAAAAATTTGGGTACCACAAAATTGTTTAGATCCTCATGGATAATATACATAGACCAAGTATGTAGACATCATATGTAAAAAATACCAAAGCAACCTTTTTCCAACTACTACATGAAAGCAAACTCGTAGATTGGGCAAAGATGTTCTATTCTCAATCTTGAGAGCTTATGAAGCAGTTGCAAACAGCAGGAGGACCTACTTCTCTCTCACCATTTTTTTGTTGAGATGAGACTATTTTAGAATGAGGAAAGGAAGTTGTTCTTGGTGCATTACTATCATTTGGGGTATTATCAGCACCAACCAAGATATCAAGGTGAGATCAGGAAGTATAAGGACACTTTCATAAAATACCAAAAGATGGGTAAGTGGGTACCTATAAAAAAATCTGATGGGAAGGAACCAACAAATAGAAGGTGGTTATGACTCTATCAAGGATTGGGAAGAGACACTGACCAAATCCTCAAGTAGTGGACTCTTTAGAGGAGGAGACTTCTTAGGCCAATGACAAATCATGATGAAGAAGTGATAGAGGAGCTGATCAACACTCATAAGGTGACCCTAGTAACGCCACTATCCTTGTAGTACAAGAGAGGGAACATTTGCTAGCTATGGAATTAGTGCCCATAGAGCAAAAGAACTCCTTTTCCAAGATAGAGGTGTCTTTTGACAATGCAGAAGCAAGAGAGAATGCAAGAGTGGAGGTTCAATCCACTCTTGCAACAACATTAGAGTTGGATGTGCTAAGACCAAACCAACCCCTAACCAAGGCAATGTCATGGTGGATGATAAGAATGAGGTCTTGATATCACATTTGCAAAAGAAGTCTATTCTCCCAACACCGATACTTGAAGAAGAGGGGACAAATCAGGTTTTGGATGTCCCTCAAGGAGAAAATCATCAGGTGGTAACTCCACCTCAAGAACCAGTGGTCAAGACTATCCTACCCTCACCATCCCAGGTGAGCGGAAGGAGACTTTCTGGTGAGAAGAAGGGTAAAGGACCAAGGAGATGAGTGTCCTTGTACCTAGATAGGATCATTATGAAAGTCACCTCCTTCCTAAGAATGTTAGAACCAAGGAGATGGTGGTGAATGAGGCTAGATCCAAAGGAGGTGGACCCACAAGTGTACCTTGGGAGCACTTGGAGTGCAAAGTACGTTGATGCTCTGACTTGGGATCTTCAACTTGGGACCTCTTGCTCCGACTTGGGATCTTTTGCAAGGTAGTAGACCTGTTCCAGCCCCACCACATGAAGGTCATGCCCCAAGTCAAGTCTGCCAATGTACATGGAGGGGCTCTTCATGTGCTCACTCAACTAGCCTCCATTGTTGGGTTGGGTTGTCTACATGTTGGGGCTAGTATTGAAGACATTAGAACAACTTGCCTACTAAGAAATTGACCCTACGGTGACAAATCACAAGAGATTGATCAATGTCATGCACTTTCACATTCAGATGGTTGTATAGGAAAAACATTTAGTAGAGAGGGAGTTTGTCAAAGCCAACACCCACACTTTTCACCTAAAGATCCAACTCATGGAAATAAAGGAGTATGGTGCACATGACAACCAACATCATGACTTTGTTGAATCTCAAGAGATGGCCTATTCCTAAGAACAGCTGGTGCAAGCAGAAGAGAGAAGTTAGTATGGTGAACATGACCATGAAGATCAAAGAGGGAGTGTGGCACCAAAAAATGAAGAAGACTTGTGATACCCACACTTTTTGTTTTTTTGTGAACTTTTAGAGAAGAAGTGCATTGTTGAAGCTAAATTAAAGCCAAATGAAGGAAAGAAGAGTAAAATAATATGTTTGGATCCAACCCAAAGAAGTCAACTTTGTGTCAAAGGAAGAAGGAGTTGGATTGGATAGGAAGGATGGTAGACCCAAAGTAAAGTAACTTTGCATCAGAGTGATCAACCCTATCCAAAGACACCTTAACAACTTTAACTCAAGCCATACGAACTAAGAAGGTAAATTCAACAAAAATAGCTACTTTGTGTTAGGATAAATTTGAGAGTGATAGGAATAAGTCATGTAGAATCCATGAGTTTTGATCGAGGCTCAACTGAATAATAACTATGAATCAAAGAAGTATAAAATCAAGACTTTGTGGAGGGAATTCTACAATTCTCAAGCACTATCTAGTTCCTTTGAAGAGTTGATTGGTAGGAATTAAAACCATGAGTCAAGTCGTGGGTCAATTTGTGAAAGACCAAGAGTTGGAGAGCACATGATGCCAATGAAGTGTAGTAGAAGGATTCTAGCACTTGTAGTGCAAAACCCTGAAATTTGGAGACTATATATGGTAGCTAGAATCAAAGTCTTGAGTTGGCTTTGGATCACATTTCTAGCTTGGAACTAGAACTTGAGTTTTCCAGGTTTCATGGCAAAATCACTACCAATAATTGTATAGATCGTGAGGTGGAAGAGAAGAAAGGAAATATGACCTGATGGACTGAGTTGGATTGGAGACTTGTGTTGGAGACAAAGGTAGGACCTGTGACAAGAATCACCTATCAAAGTGTGATCTTGTAGAGGAGATCAAGAATACCATCAATGTACCTTGCACAAAGAATGGTTATAAGTAGACACTTACAAAGATCCAATGAGGCAAAGTATCAAAGGAGCTTTAATGACCATGATGAAGCAAGAGCAAAACCACTTATGTTACAAAGCAGCAAGTGGTTTTCCTTCACCTCATGTTCATAGGTAAGAAGGTGAACTAGGCAAAGTGCTTCTACCAAAGAATGAGATATTTGATCATGAATTAGAGGATGGGCTTGCCACCCCATTCCATTGTACCATTTGCCACACATTTATATTTGAGTTTGAACTTGCTCAACTCCAAAGAGAAGAAGAAGATGGTGTCGCACTTCCATCCAGATCTTCATCAAGATGCAAATTAAGAAGAGAGACATTACATGGTGGAGATTAAAGAAGGAAATGATTACTTTGCTAGGATCAGATGGGAGAAGATAGTGAGAGTATCCATCCCAAGGTCAAGGAAGCACAGTCAACCCAAGGATATGGTATCCCTATGAAGAGGAGGACAGCTTGGAGATTGAACCCATGGCACAAAGCAGTGGTGTTGAATTTATCATCTGGAGCTGAGTCAAAGGTAGAGGTGGAGTTCAACTATGGGGATTGGGAAGAAGAAGAGCTCACTCTAAAGACTAAGAAGTCAAGCAGTGAGAGTGAGAGCAAGCCCAAAGTTCAACAATTAGTTGAAGAAATGGTTGAGGAGGAGGACATGGAGTTCCATGCAGATTGAGCACATGGAAGGAGTAGATACCCTTTATCTAAAATTACTTGAAGCTGACATCCCAAAAGAGCAGAAGGATAAGCCATGAATGGTATTCCAAAGGGGAGTGAGATCAAGAAGAAGTATACAATCTATGAGTGTAGGACCAAGTTGAGCAAAGGAAGATGAAGAAAGCTCAAAGGGGGTCAATTTGGAGATAACAAAATCAAGACTTTGGAGTAAGGCACCAATAGAAACATCACCTACCAAAGTCAAGGAAGAACATGCATATAGAGGAGTGAACAATTTATCAAGTGTCATCTATCCCTTACTAGTGCAATTGCAGGAGAAGAATGAAAGAGACAAGGAAAGATCATCTCGAGGCGAGGGATGAGCTTCAAGTGGTGAAGCAATTGAGTGATGAAGTCCTGCTATCAAAGGAACAATTGACCCAATGTGAAGAAGAAACCAATGTACTTTGGGTTGATGCATTGATTTGTAAGCAAAGTTAAAGGATTTGCAAGAGAGTTTTGATAAGCATGGAGATTTCTTGGAACATCAAAAGATAGAGCTGAAGGAGTAGAAGACAACATTCATGAAGTTAAAAGATGAATTTGATGATGCTCAACTCAAAGTAATACACTCCAAGACCAGAGCATTGGTACATGAAATAAGCAGTAGAGAAGTTGAGGTTGGTTTCAATGGAGAAAGATTGAGCTTAGCAATGCAATTTGGCAAGTAGATGACATAAAGAAGAAAGGTCACGGGATTTGATCAAGCACTCAAAAGCTCAAGTTGTGTACCAGGTGGAAGAGAAGAAGAAGTTAGAGGCAAAGCATGCTCAAGAGTTGATGATGCTTTGGGAGAAAATGAGAAAGAAGGTGACTGAGGATGAGCTAATCTCACAAAAGAAGTTGGGATTAGTAGAGGATGTTGTCGGTAGATTGAAGGTAATGTTAAGTATAAAGGCCAAAATATGATTTGAGGAGTCTCAACTGCATGAATTGAAGTTGCTTGGGCAAGAGACTAGGATGTAGAAGGCAAAGGATGTTGATATGAATAATTTATTATTTCATCATAGAGATAGAGTAGTTAAGAAAATAATTGAAGTAGGAGACAATGTTTGTCTTAAATTAGATTTGGTTAGATCAAAATTTGATCATTCATAGTAGTTTTAAGGAGAGTGTAGAAACCTGAGCCAAAGTAGTTGAGGTTGGAGTGCATGTGACTTTGGGTCAGTTACTTGAGGTAGTTGAGGAAGTTTAGATAGAGAAGGATAAGGTAGACAGGACACTTATGACTTCAATCACAATTCAGATTGATTGAGATTGAAGATGTGAAAGAAGTAGATGAAGATGTAGAAGTAGTAGATGAGCCCAAACTATAGGAGGCACTTGTAAGTAGTTTGGATTTAGAAGCTGAAATATAGGTAGTAATCAGATTGGATTAAAAGTAACAAATTTTAGATTTGAAGTGGTAGAATGTCTATTTGGATTTGGAGATTGAAAGGAAGCAATTGAAGCGGTTTTGGAAGTTTAGACAATTGAGATAATTTTTGAGTGCTTTGTCTATTTAAAGCAGCCATTTGCAATGTTGCATAATCAATATTATGTTGTGAAGTTGAGTAAGCAAAGTACCCATGCTTACTGATTGTTGTTTTAGCTTAATTCCAAGTATCAATCTAGTGTGTGTAATTGTGAGTGTTTGGAGAAGTTTGAATTGGAATCAGGGAATGTTAGATGTTGGATTCTTTAGCTTTGATTCCATTTTGTGTGTTTGATCTTGAGTGGGGTGAATCAAAGCAATGACTTGACAAATCTACAAACAATTGTAGTGTTGGTAGTATTTTGCATTTGATCTTATTGGCACTAGATTGATGCAAAGTTCTTTTACTTTGGAAGTTGTGCCTTTAGTGGACGGATGGAATACAATTTTGAGGTAAAGTCACTTTGTGGTGAAGTAGTCTTCTTCAAAAAAATTGAATCACCACAATTAGTGTCAATTTGGAGAGATTTGGAGAATTGGATTTATGGGTGATTTCTTATTGTGACAAGACTATGATTGAGTGCTTGTTAATCTCTTCTAGGTGTTACTTTCTATGCAAGATGCTAAAGACATAACCAAGAAGAACTGAAGTGTTAACTTTACTTCATATTTGACCATTTCTGACTACTATCTCTATGAGAAAGAACAAGTTCATCCATTATTGCAAAAGTAATACTTTCTATGTTGTCATATGATTTTTGGCTAGTGGGGATACAAACCTCAAGAGTAGAAGAATACAAAGTCATTTTGTAAGCTGATTTTCCATCAAATATAGATGCCTACATCAAGAGAGAACAATGAGAAGAGAGGGCTTGTAGAAAAAAATTACAACATGAAGAAGAAGCACGCCACAAGAGCCAACTCTCTATTGAAGAATCAAAAAAGGAGTTGTTGGACTTATGTGGTACCCACATTTTTTTGTTTTTTTCAAAATGGAGAAGAAGAAGTGTACAGAGAAGTCGGATTGCGCATGTATGGCCAAAGAAGGCAAAGAAAAGAGTCTTCAAGATGAAACCCAAGGTAAAGTGGCTTCGGGTCATAAGGCAAAGTACTCGGATTTGCCCTGTCAGCATACAACCCGAAGTAAGGAGTCTTTGTATTGGGGGGGGGGGAGCTCAACCCAAGGCAAAGACAGTGTAACAACCTTTCTTTGGGACGAGAAATTCAAGAAGGGACCATTCAAAACCGGCGGCCCATACGCATGAAGTACAATTGATAGTGACAAGTGCATGCAAGAGGTGTGATTTCTTGATAGAAACTCAAATTGAAGAGAGACAAAGAAGGCACGACTGTATAAAAATTGGGCTAATGACAAAGCAATGTCGAGCAGTTTTCCTTTGCCGTTGAGAAGTCATCCTGCAGGTTATTGTGGGAAGGGAAGTAGAGTTGAAGACGCGTTAGTGTGTAGAGGGGAATTTGAGAGAGTGAAACTGAGAGATAGTGAGAAAGCAGGAGAGATGGGAGGAGGAAAGAAGAACTCCAAATTTGCAGTGAGAAATCATGCGATTTGGAGGTTAGATGTGATCACAAGAATCAAAGTCTTGAGCCGACTTTGGATCACATTCTTGGCATGGAACTGGAATGTGAGTTTTCCAGGTTTCATGACCGCGATAATCAAGAGTAAGTGTCTTGATGGCCTTGAGGAAGTAGGGAAGAGAGGAAATACGGCTTGCTGGACAGAATTGGATTGGAGATTAGTGCTCGAGAGAGAGGCAAGCACGGAGCAAGGTGCCACATTCTTGGGGAAGGGAGAAGTAGCAAAAGAAACCCAAGAAGTGAGAGATGCTTTCTCTTTGAAGAGAACGAAGAATGGGTATAAGGTTGAGAGTTACAAAGATCCAGTGAAGAGAGGGATCATGAGTGCTCTCATGGCAATCTTGAAGCCGGAGAGAACAACTTATGTGATGAAACACCAAGCGGTGTTCTTCCATAAGATGTTTGCAGGAGAACCTATCAATTGGGTGAGGTGCTTCCATGGGAGGACGAGACAAATGGTGTGGAATTTGCGGGATAAGTTGCCTCCACACTACATCATGCTGTTTGCAGCACATTTCTACCTTGGGTTGAATTTGCTCAATTTGGCGGAGCGCAACAGAATGGTGTCTCACTTCCATCCCGACTTGAGAAGAGAGGTAGATACGGAGGAGCAACAGTACATTCTTCAAATCTGAAGCACAGATAAGTACTATGCAAAGACGGGCAAGAGTGTGGAAATAGAGGTAAGTACTCCAAAGTCAAAGAAGCGGAGTCGGCAAGGAGAAGCCAAAGATAAGACAAGACCTTGGAAGAATAGAAGAGGAAACCCGAGGAGAGGCATGGTGGTGATCGTGTCAAAAGATGAAGAGTTGGAAGGCAAAGCCGAGTGCAAGTCCAAAGACTAGGAACATGAGGAGGAACCAGAGCTCATGCTGCAAAGTGGAGATACAAGTAGCAAGAGTGATGAAGGTGGGAAGATGACGTCAGTGCTTGTTGCAGAAGAAGAAGAAGTTTTGGTGGAGCTCAAAGAAGAACATAATGCGAAGTTGGAGGACTAGATACCTGAGCCAAAGGAGAAGAAGTTCACAATTTAGAGAGGAGTCCGGTCGAGACGCAAGGCAAAGTGTGAAGTGGGTCCAAGTAAGGCAAAGGAAGAAGTGAATGCTAGCTTGGGAAGTGAAGCTTCTATTCCGATACGACGACTGTAGAGAAGAAGGTGAGTATTGGGAGAAGAAGAGGTAAGAGAGGAGATTTCTACGCAGAGGGAAGTAGTTGCAAGTGATGGAGTGGAGTACCTGCAAGAAATTGTGTGCCCATTGTTGGTGAAGTTGGAGCACAGGAAGAAGGAGATGCAGTCGACGTGTCCGGAGGTGAAGACAGTATTGCAGGTTTTGGCGAGATTGGAAGAAGAGAACTCGAAGTTGAAGAAGAGTATAACCCAAGGCGAGGAGGAAAGAGAAGTACTGCAAGGGGAGGCAGTAGTACAGAATCAAGTTATTGAGGACTTGAAGAGAGAAGCAAGGTATCAAGAAGAACTTGTGAAGAAGAGTGACCTAGCAAGGGAAAGACAAGTAGGAGAGTACAAAATCTTGAAGCAGCAGTTTGCTGATTCAAGACTAGAAATCATCCATGCTATGGCAAGGGTAGCAGCAAAGGAACAAGAACTTGATAGAGTGATGGAGAGTGTAGAAGAAAAGAAGCAACTGTGGCAGCGGGAGTTGATAGTAAGATATAGGGAAGAAGAGAGATTACAAGAGTTACTTTGTAATCAAGAGGAGAAGATTGTGCAGAAGGAGAAGGAAAAAGAAATTGTGAAAGCCGAGTTTGAAGCAGAGTTGGCAATGTACAGAGAAGATTGGCTTGCAGATCGAGAGCATGAAAGGAAGATGAGATTGGAGCCATTGAAGGAGATTGTAATCAAGATGAATGCGATGCTGAGTATAGAAGCCAGTATTCAGATTGAAGAGACGAGGTTGCACGAGTTGAAGTTGTTGGTGCAGGGGACGAGGAGGAGATAGGCAAAAGGATACAAATTTGAACGCGCTATTGATTAGTCTCAAAACTCGTGTAGGTAGGAAGATCTTAGAAGTAGAAGACAATATCACGATTAAATTAGATCTAGTGAAATTGGAGATAGATAAACTTTGGAAAGACGTTAGAGCCAAACCCAAAGTAGATGAGGTAGGAGTGCAGATGTCTTTGGAGTTACCATTAGAGACATTAGAGAAGAGTGGGTTGGCAGATAAGGAGTTAGATAGATTACCCACTAGTGAAATATCAGATCAGGAAAGAGAACTGTTAGATCTGGTAGAAGATGTAGGAGTTATGAAACCCAAGGACAGAGTAGTAGGAAGTACAGTTACTTTGGGTTTGGGTTTGAAAGCCGACAAAGAAGTAGACATTGGATCGGATTAGTAACCGATTTGAGATTTGAATAGGCAGATATGAAGAGGTGCATTGTCATTTTGGATCTGCAAGTTTGTAAAGACATTAGATAACATCATTCTAGATGTTACCAAACCAAATTTCACATCTAGATCATATGGCTAGCTCTTGGTATTACACAATGCCAATGAGAGGTGAGTAGAAGAGTTCCTCACTTGTGAGAAATTCTATGATTTGGGGGTTAGATGGAGTAGCAAGAATCAAAGACTTGATTAGACTTTGAATCACTCTTTTGGCCTGGAACTAGAATTTGAGTTTTCCAAGTTTCATAGTAGAAGTAGTTGCAAGTGATTGTGAGGAGGGCCTAGAGGAAGAAAGGAAGAGAGGAAATCTAGCTTGATGGACAGAGTTAGATTGGAGATTGGTCCCCGAGAGAGAGGCTGGTGAGGAAACTAGACAACATTCGTTGGGAAGGAAGAGTCTACAAAAGAGACCAAAGAAATCCAAAATTCCTTTTGTGTTATGTGTACAAAGAATGGGTCTAAAGCGGATACCTATTGTGACCCGACAAGGCAAAGAATTGTCGGGGAAATCATACCACTCTTCAAGCCAGATAGAACCACATACGTGATGAAGCACCAAGTAGTATTTTTCCATAAGATGATTGCAAAAGCACGGGTGAATTGGGCAAAGTGTTTTCACCAACAAACAAGACAGATGGTCAGGAATTGGAGGAATTGATTGCTGCCACATTATCTAGTGCCATTTGTGGTGCATTTCTACCTTGGCCTGAACTTGCTGACTATAGAGGAGAGGAGATGGTGTTGCACTTCCATCCAGACTTGAGAAGAGAAGCATTACATTCTCCAACTTTGGCAAAGTAATGAACACTTTGCCAAGACATGCCACCATATGAGAGTGCAACCAAAGATTTTAAGGACAAAGAAGAAAAGTTGTCCCAAGGAGATGGTATCCCCAATACAGCCGCACAAGACAAGAAGGTTGGTGTCCAAGCATGAGGTTGTTTTGAGGGAGCCATCATTGGTAGAAGAATCAAAAGGAGAAGTTGAGACAAAGACAGGGGACTTGGCAGACAAAGAAGAGGTAGAACTCACCCTAAAGAGTGGTGAATCAAGCAGTGGAAGTGATGGAGAACCCAAGGTGCAACAGCTGGTGGAAGAAGTGGCTGAGGATGAAGATTGAGAGTTTCATGAAGCAAGTGATGGCATGGAAGGAGGAGACATCCCATGTCTATAAATGCTTGTGGTGGAGATCAAAGAGTAGAGAAATTAAGAGCCAAAGTTGGTTGTTCCTTGAGGAACAAGAACAAAGAAGTCTATGCAAACCAAAGTTGCAGGTCCAAGTCAATCATGAAGCATAGAGGAAGAAGATGCTTGCTTCGAGGAGGTTACTCTTAAGGTGAGAAGATTGAGACTTTGGAATAAGGTGCCAATCAAAGAAGCACCAATGCAATTTGTGAACAAATATGAAGACCATGCAAAAGAAGAAGATGGTAGTGAAGTTGCATACCTGTCTAAGATTGTTTTTCCCTTGTTAATGATGTTGAGGAAGAAGAAAATAGAGCTGAGGAGAGATCATTCAATGTTGAAGGAATTGTTTTGTCTTGAGAGTGCAATGGGCCCATGGCTGCTTGTGCTCAGTTTTGTCTTATTGTCAATGCCTTAAAATTTCTCATAGTCTAACACTCTCTATCTATTCCTAGATTGTTGGAAATCTCTTATTTACTAGAGCATGTTGTCTTTAATTGCTCCTAAGGTTGGCTCTCATTGAAGGTTTTGTGTTTGTCCTTGATCTTAACAGGATTGGTCATGTTCTACGGGGCTTGGGTTTATGGGTTCTATCCTTGCTTGTGTTATATTTTAGTTTTCTAGTTAAGCTCAGCCTATGGTTCTGGATCTGGTGGCTCATAGAGCTGGGTCAGGCCCTTACTTTTGAATTTGTCTCTCTGTCCAGCCTTCAACCTCCTCTCAAGCCCTTACATTCAAATTTTGCTCACTGTCCAGCCTTCAACCTCCTCTCAATCCCATACATTGAAAGTGCCTCTCTGTCAAGCCTTCAACCTCCACTCAAGCCCTTACATTTGAATTTGTCTCTCAGTCCAGCCTTCAACCTCCTCTCAATTCCTTACATTCAAATTTGTCTCTCTGTCTAGCCTTCAACCTCCTCTCAAGTCCTTACATTCAAATTTTTCTCTCTGTCCAGCCTTCAACCTCCTCTCAATTCCTTACATTCAAATTTGTCTCTCTGTCCAGCCTTCAACCTCCTCTCAAGCCCTTCCATTCAAATTTTGCTCTCTGTCCAGCCTTCAACCTCCTCTCAAACCTTTACTTTCAAATTTGTCTCTTTGTTCCACCTTCCATTATCAATCAAGCCCTTACTTTCAAATTTGTCTCTTTTTCCTAATTCCAGCTCTTGCACATCCACACTCTTCCTTTGAGAGAAACCTTTATCTCCGGCCTTCTCTTGCATTCTTGTGAAAATTTGTCTTCTTGTCCCAATTCTAGCTCCTGCATATCCACACTCTTCCTTCGAGAGAAACCCTTATCTGTGGCCTTCTCTCTCAAGCCCTTACATTCTTGCAAAAATTTGTCTCTCTGTCCCTATTCCAGCTCCGGCACATCCACACTCCTCCTTCGAGAGAAACCCTTGACCTCTATCCAGCTCTTACATTCTTGCAAATTTTTTCTTCTTGCATCCACTTTTAAACCGCTTCTTTCTTCCTCTATTACATTCCAAGCCTTTGATAGATTTCCCCCTTCCTCTCTTGTTCCCTTTTCTCTTCCAATGCCCTTCTTCCCCTGTCCAATCTTGCCATAAGCTTCCTTTTTCCCAAAAAAATTTCCCTGTCCCTCTCTTGAACCTTCTCTCCCTCTTGTCTCCTGTTCCCTTAAAACACTTTTGCTTTGCTACTAAATGAAAAATACTCATAAGGCCCCAACAACATAGACAAAAATCCTGAGCTCATGGAATATAAATTTAAGCCCCGAGTTGGTGTAACACAAAGAAACTCCCGAGCTCATGCATCATTTTCCAAACCCTCCAAGCTCTTGAAACATAAAATAACTTTTAAGTTATCCCAACTCTTGAAACTTCCTTGAACTTATGGCAACACAAACTATTTTTGGCTTTACAATAATATAGTAAATATCTCCCGCAACAAGGTAGTATAAACAACTCCCAATACATATTGACATAAAATCTGAGTTCATTACAACAGGAAGAAGAGAAAAAAATTTTCACACCAAAGCATCAAGGGCATGCGTGGGCTATTTTCCCGATGACTTCGGAGGAAAAGGATGAATTGTAGGTAGTGAAGTATCTAAATGAAGAGATCATTTAAGTGTGGGAGAAGCTAAATGAAGTTAGGAAGCATGTGGATGAGCTTTGGGTTGACAAAGTCCTACAAAAGAAGAGATTTGCAAACTTGAAGGAGTCTTTTGAGAAGCAAGAAGAAGTGATGGACGAGGAATTGAGGAAAAAAAAGACAGCTTGGGAGGAGTTGAAGGGAGAATTTGATGAAGCACACATTGAGGTAATACATTCAAAAGCAATTGCTATGGTAATGGAGTAGGAGTTGGAGATTTTGAAGGGAATGGCAGCGCAAAAGGATGAAGCCTAGGATGAAGCAGAGAGAGTTAGCAAGAAGAAATAGAGAAAAGAGCGTTTGTGAGGACTAGTCATCAATGTAGAAGCCCAACTTGCTAGATATGGGGAGGAGAAAGAAGCATAAAAGGCCAAGTTTGAGGATGCATTAAAGATGCACAATGAAGAGTTGTAGGTGGAGAGAGCTTGAGATCATACACTAGAGCAAGTGGGAGCAGTAGTAGAGAAACTCCGTATGATGTTAAGAGTAAAAGCCAATGTAAAGATAGAAGAAGTACATCTACATGAATTAAAGTTGTTAGTGTAGAAAAAAAAAGAGAAAGGTGAGGGAGATAGATCTGAATAATCTTTTGATTTGTGTGAGTCTTAAAGGCCGAGACCGAGGAGAGAAATAAGATAATGGAACTCACATTGGGACACTTGAATGTGAGAAAACTCCAAATGCCTAGCATGAGCTTCAGCTTTGGTATTTATAGGTAGCATATAAGGCCCTTGAGAAGCTTCTCAAAAACCTTCCTTGGACTGCTTTCTTAGAGTGCAAGCCAAGTTAACCAAAAAGCTTCTCAAGAAGGTTCCTTCTAGAAGTTGCCTACTTGGCATGCAAGCTAAGCTAGTTAGAAGCTACTTGCTTGGGGTGCAAGTTAAGCTAGTCGGGAAGGTTCCCAAGAAGCTTCCTAGGTGCTTCTAGAATATTTTTGGCTAATTTGGCTTATTCTCTACTTTGTTAGCCTTACTAACTACATTGCTAAACTCCATATTGTTACATATTTCCCACCGCTAGTTGATGATGTCCTTGTTGCCATTGAAGTTTCAAACTCTTCGATGACTATCTGTGCATTTTGGAGGTGAGAAAGAGGTTCCCATGTGGCACCATAAAGGGGATACCCTTTCCAAAGGACATTGTACTCCGTATGTTGTCAATGTCCTTGTTGAATGTGGCAATACAATCAACTTTGCACTCTTCATGATCATTGATAGGGATGGGAGGAGGAGGAGGAGGAGGTTGGACATGAGAGAAAAAGGAAGATGGTTTAGGAACAAAAGGTTTTAACTTGGAAATGTGCAAGAGAGGGTGAATGCGCATATGACAAGGTAAGGCAAGTGGACAATCAACAAGAGAGATGATTTTGGTGACATCAAAGGGTCCTACCCAATTAGGGGCAAGTTTATGAACTTAGGTATCAAGCGGGAAGGGTAGGTTACTAGAGGATAGCATGAATTTATCACCAACTTCAAAGGTGAGATCATGATGATGGTAGTCCGCATATTGTTTTTGACGATGATGGTGGTCCGCATATTGTTTTTGACAATTTGAGCAACAAGGAGATGAGATTTGGCTTATTGGAGAGATTGGGATATGGTGGTCGAGAAGGTTGAAGTATGAGGGACCTCAGATGGAATAGGAGCAAGAAGAGGATCTAGAACAAGCGGATCTTGGCCAAAATTAAGAACGAAAGGAGAAGATCCGGTGCTTGCTTGTTTGGAATTATTATAGGCAAATTCTGCAGTTGCAAGATATTCATCCTAATTGGTATGGTTGAGATTGACAAAGGCACGCAATATATCCTCCAAGGTACAATTTGCATGTTTTGTAACACCCATTTGTGCATGTGTGTGGTATTATGATATTTAGCCTAGTATAACAAGTACTTGAGAGGTATTATTTATATAGATTAAGGATAGTTCTACATTAGTCATGATAAGCTAAATTTAGTCATAGCTGAGATAGAGGGGACCTTAATTTAGAGGAAGTGGAAAAGATGAGCACCACTATTTTGGATTCTAGTGTGTTGACTTGGTATTTGTAATACCAAGAGCTAGCCATATGATCTAGATGTAAAATTTGGTTTGGTAACATCTAGAATGATGTTATACATGATGGTCAAAATAGATTAGATAGAAGTATCACCAAAATAGTACTTCTTCTAATAGAGCAGAAATCAAAATAGACTTGAGAACCTTAGAACCAATAGCTAGACATATGATTTAAAGATGAGAATTGATTTGGTAACATCCAGAAGGATGTTACACATGATGGACTAAACAAATCAGAAAGAGGTATCACCAAAAGGGGACTTTTGTTAATAGAGTAGGAACCAAAATATGCCTCAAATCTTTGAGGCCAATTTTGGAGGCCTAAACGGATGAATTTGGCCTTGAAAATGTGCAGATCCCCCCCCCCCTCCCCCGCCCCAAAGATGATAAGGCTAGCCTTCCCTCTCCCTGGTTTGTCTTGTTGAGATCTTTCCAATGGTACCTTACTCACATGATTCTTAGACTCATACAGGAAGATTCCCTAAAAAATTCCTTCCGGTCAAAGCTTGTTTGACCAACCAGATAGGACCTAGACCGACATGTCACCCATCCAAGTAAGTAATCCAAGGGTGGAGCTTGCTAACATGTCACCTATCTGTGTTCCTAATCCTATGGCGGAGCTTCCTTGGAGTAGATCCTCTTTGTCCATATAATAAAGAGAAGGTGCTCCTTTGGGGTGCTCCTTCCATTGAATGTCGAGTGTGTAATCTGTGTTTTCTCTCTTCTCTTGTCCTTAGAGTATTACAGTATTATTCCTAGGTGTTTGGCTTTGAGGAAAGAGTTGAGAACTCTTGGGCCCACAAGCCTTTGTTTTTGGATTCTTCTATAGTCCAAGGATAGCCCATGTGAAGGAATCCTTGACTTAGTTGTTGGGTCAAGATAAGATCACATGCTTAGTGGAAAATGCCCATGTGTATGGATACTCCTTTATAATTTTTGATTTTACTTGACTTTTAGCCTAATAACTTGAGTTACTTTGGTAAATTGTAGCTTTATTGCATAACTATTTCACAAGTATATAAAAAAGGGATGAAGAGGTATTCATCATCCTTTCATTTGCAATTATCTCTCTCTCTTTAAGTTCTCTAGTGAGCAATGTATTGAGTATTGGAGCGTTAGCCTTGGAGGAGTATGATGGAGTTGGGGTTTCCTTGCCTTCTTAGTCTATGGTGTGCTACCATAATAGCCATCAGAGGTTCACCCTTAGTGAGAGACAGATTGGCTCACATTTTTGGTTCCATTGTCGGGACCGCTCTAGAAGGCAAGATAATGTTCCGTGTACAGTTCTATATTAGACAAAAGGAGGCTATGAGAGCTCACTTGGAAAGAACTTTAAGGGAGGAGAGAGCTAAACTTATGTTTGGAAATTAAGACCCATTTTTACACCTTGTAGTTTTTTATGATGTCTTTGAGGTGATTTTATATATCTTGTACACATGAGAGGATTTGAAGAGATTGTATGAGGTGGATTGCAGATTTTGGGGATTAAGGTGATTTTGGGCAAAATCTCAAGTTTGAGATTTGGACCTGAAATTTCTACACATGATAAATTAGGTTATCCTTCATTTAGTACATTTGAAATTATTGTAAAAGCTACTTTGTGCACTAGGCTAGAATTTTTGAAAGTTGATAGAGTAAATTGCTCCCGCAATTGCATGCTCTTTGGAAAATTGTGTAGAGGATGCCATTTCTTCAATTTTTAGTGTATTTTTCTGAAACTTCTTGAGAAAATTTGGTGAGTTGTATTCTACCTGCTGACAAAAAAATTAGAGAGAGATACATCTTGCGCAAAGAGTTATGAGTTTTTAAAGTGAGGAGGGTTGTTTTAAGACCAAATCTGAAATATGTGTGCTGAATAGAAAGATGCCTAGGCCCAAAGGCTCAATAAAAGATCTTAATTTTTGCAAGAAGGGATGTCCTGCAGTTTTAGAGCATTGTGACATACAAGTTGAGAGATTTGAGTGACATTGTGAGGAAGGGTCAATTCTATAGAGTTGAGATCTCATGCATGAGGAGTTTGAGAGCAACAAAAACATGTTTGAGTGTTTAGAATCATCTTGGGAACATGGAGGGTCATCAAGAGTGGAAATTGAGACTATAGAAGGTTCCCCTATGTGGGGTGAGGTGATTGTAGGGGTGGACTGGTGGAAAAGAGAGTTTAGAATAGAATTTGAAGAGAGTGTTGAGAGGATCCAAAAACCTACACCACTTGGAAGAAAGAGTAAGTCCACTCTTTCCACATAGGTTCTCACTTTCTCTCCATCTCCTTTCTTGAGAAAGGTAACCTCATTCATCAATCTCTCATCACTCTCATCCGGAAGGAAGTTCTCAATGAGTGCTAAAGTCAAACTCTCCAAGGGCTCTTCTTGCCCATCTCTCTTCTCTCTCTTTGGTTTTCTAACTCATACCATGTAATTATTGCATCCTCAAAGAAATATGGAAATAATGAGGCCCACTCATTCTTCCTCCTCTCATTGGTTCCTATGCAAGCTACCTTGAAGTCTATCACAAAGGCCTTCACATCTTCTCCATCCTTGCCAAAGAAAACTGAAAGTATCCCCATCTTAACCCCTCATTATCTTTCTTTTCTCTCAATTTTTCTTTTCCTCTTTTCTTTTCTCTTTTTTCTTTTCTTTTCTTTTCCTCTTTTCCAAGACAATAGGCCAACTGATTACTTTGAATCCTATTTTGAGAAAGGAGCTTAGAGGTGGTTTGAGTTCTACAAGGAGCAAGAGGAAGAAGAAGGCAAAAGCTCTAATATCAATGGGGGTGGTGGATGCCAAACCAACACCATGGGAGGCTTGTGAATATACCTCCGAGATTGATGTGAGAGTGAATGGTCACAACATCAAGGATGCATTGGTTGATGGAGGATCAACAATGAATATCATGTCAAAAAGGTTGATGAAGAAGTTGGGTATGATACCTTCAAGACCTTCAACATTTGTGGTGAGCATGGCAAACAAGCAACAAGTTTGACTAGTAGGGGTGATGGATAAGGTGGTAGTTTCAATTATAGGAGTTCAAAATCTTATGACTTTCCAAATCTTGAAGAATTCAAGCTATGAATTACTTCTTGGGAGGTCATGGTTGAGAGCAACACGTACAACTGATCAATGGCACAAAGGGTACTTAAGGATTGGGCCATCAAACCATAGAGTCCCAATTCTTATGACCAACACTACCAACACTTCATATTCAGATACACCATCTTGTAATTATTGGGAATCAGATCCTAAAGAAGGAGCTTCAGGTATGCACACAAGTATGGACGAGGAGACTTCCACAAAGGAGGATGAATCTGAATTTGATTCAGATGTGTATTCTTTGTGTGCTATGGATTTTGCACCTAGGCCAAAGGTTTTGAAGGACCCAGATAAATCACCATTGACACTTGAGGTGATAGAGAGGAGGTTATCTACCCTCAAGTATGGTCCAAATGTTACCAAGGAGGAGAAAGTAAGATTTGAGGAGATTTTTTGCAAGTTCATCCATGTGTTTGCTTTCAGTTACAAGGATCTCAAGGAAGTTACCTTGGAGGAGCACAAGATAGAGGTGGAGTTATAGGCAAGACTAGTCTACCAAAAGCAAAGTCCCATTAGCACACCAATAGCTTTGGTTGTGAAGCATGAGATTGATAAGCTCAAGGAGGCTGGATTTATCTTTGAGGTGGAGAATTCAGAATAGGTGTCTCCAATTGTGATTGTGAAGGAAAAGAATTGTAAGCTTTGGGTATAGGTGGATTATAAGAAGCTCAATAATGTTACCAAGAAGAACTAATACCCATTGCCATTCATTGATGAGGTCTTGGAGGAGGTTGTAGGTCATGAGAGGTATAGTTTTGGAGATGGTTATAGTGGATATAACCAAATCAAGATTGCACTAGAGCATCAACAACTCACCACATTCACCACACCTTAGGTGATTACGCTTTCAAGGTCATGCCTTTTGTGCTTTGCAATGCTCCAACCACATTCCAATAGTTCATGAACAAGGTATTTGAACATTTCATTGGGAAATTTGTGAGGGGCTTCATTGATGACTTTTGTATCTATGGGAGCAAGGAGGAGCACTTTGAGCACCTAATCAAGGTCTTGGAATGCTTGGATGAATCAAATGCATCACTCAACCTAGAGAACTTATGCTAATTCTTGGCAAAGTTATACAAATTCTTAGGGAATCGTTTGGTACTATAGGAGGTTCATCTTCTCATTTTACAACAAGACTTATGCATTGACCATCTACATGAAGAAGGGTGTAGATTACATGGTGATTTTGGAGGACAAGGAGGCTCTTAAAGCTTTTGAGGAGCTCAAGAAATCCCTTGCTGTAGCTCCAATTCTTGCTAAACCTGATTGGAATAAGCATTCCATCCTCAACATTGATGATTCCAATGTTGCTATAGGATGCACTCTTAGTCAATTAGACCAAGATGGGCATGAGCATCCAATAGCTTATGCTAGTAGGCAGATGGTTTCAGCAAAAAAGAACTACTTTGTCATGGAGAGAGAAGGGTTGGCAATGATCTTTGGTCTCCAAAATTCTAGACACTACTTGATTGGAGGGAAAGCTACAATTGTCATTGATCATATAAGGCTTTGAAGACATCTTCAACAAACCTTCTGTGGAAGGGAGGCTAGAAAGTAGATTATACTCTTATGTGAGTATAATTACACCATTGAGGATAGGCAAGAAAAGAAACGTGTAAATACTGATTTGTTATCTAGGGCCTATGATCATGATGGAGATGAGCCAGTGGATGATTCCTTCATGTATGAGGACCTCATGAAAATCTCAATCACTCAAGAGGTTCCAATGGAGTACAAGGAGATGGGGGATTTTGTGACAAGAGGTAACTATCTAGAAGGGATGCATGCTAGGGAGAGGAAGGCCCTTGCAATAAGATCTAGACCTTATGGTGGAGGATATTATTTTTCACCAAGGAGCAGATGGTCTACTTCAAAGAGCAATGGGTCAAGAAGAGTCTATCCTTCTCATAAAGGAGTTTCATGAAGGTTTAGTGTGTATGGAGGACACTTTGCAAGAAAGGTATTTGCTTTCAAGATTGTAGATGCAAGTTACTATCGGAGAGGGATTTTCAAGTATTGTCTTGATTATTGCAAAACTTGTCATGTTTGTCAAGCTTTTGCTAGAGAATCTACTTCCATTCCACCACTTAGATCAATTCTATTGCTTAGGTCTTTTGAGAAGTGAGGAATTGATTTTGTAGGTACTCTCAATAAAACCCTAAGGAACAATTGGTACATTGTAGTAGTTATTGATTACCTTACCAAGTGGGTTGAGGCTAGACCATTGAGGGACAAGAATGAAGATGAAGTGGGTAGATTTCTTTATGAATGCATTATAACTAGATTTGGATGCCTTTTGGAGTTGGTTTCTTTTAGAAGAGAGTTTATAAGAAGCATCACTATAGCTATGCTATGGTATTTCTCTATCATACATAGAGTAACTACATCCTATAAGCCAAATTCCAATGGCTTGGCAGAGAGAACCAATCAGACTTTGTGCATGATGTTGGCCAAAGATGCAAGAATAGAGGGGGGCTATTTACATCATTGTGACAAGAAGATTCATGCAATTTTGTGGGAGTATAGGACAATCATGAAGATTTCTACCAGATATTCTCCATTTCAATTGGTATATGGTATTGAGTCTACCTTACCTCTTCAGTTTGATCTTCCTACCTCCAAAGCATTCATAAGAGATTGAAGAAAGCACAAGGAGGTGATGTTGAGAAGTCAAAGAAGGATCAACTCATGGAGTTGGAAGAGGCAAAAGCAGTTGCTATAGTTTGAGTGGAGCAAACCCAAAGGAAACAAAAGGAGATTTATGAAAAGAGGCAAGGCAAGAAGAAGGTGGAGCCTTTCAAAAAGGTGATTGGTAATGTTGTTTGATTCCATTTGATTCAAGAGAGTGCAAAAGAAGTTTTTGCATGAGTACTTTGGATCTTTCATAGTGGAGAAGGTGTGAGGCAATTACACCTATGATCTCAAGGAGTTTGAAAGAAGACACTTTGATAGGATTAACCGTGATATGTTGAAAATGTGTCATAGAAGGTAGAGAGACCTTCACTTTGAGGACAAAGTGAAAACTTAGTCCAGGGGTAAATGTAACACCCATTTGTGCATCTATGTGGTATTATGATATTTTGCTTAATACTACAAGTACTTGAAAGATATTATTTATATAGATAAAGGATAGTTCTACATTATTCATGATTAGCTAAAGTTAGTCATAGCTAAGATAGAGTGAACCTTACTCTTAAGGAAGTAGAAAAGATGAGCACCACTATTTTGGCTTCTAGTGTGTTGACTTGGTTTTATTTCTAGGTGTTTGGCTTTGAGGAAAAAGTTGAAAACCACTTAGTACTTGCTATACTAAGCTAAATATGGTTTGGCCTACCTCATGGCTTCCTCCAAGTGTTGTGTGGCTCTTGCATGGTTACTTCTAATTTGGTTTTTGACTCCTCACAAATTGATCTAGAGCTTCACTGTGACAACCCAGCAAATATCACTTTTGCGGTAATTGGGTAAGTAAAGTTCGTTCTCGTAGATATACAATTCAAAAATGTCCAAATACAAAGTCAAATAGTAACAATGTTCTTCTTGAGTTCTTCTTTAATCTTGCAGGTAGAAACCACACCTACAAAAGAGTGACAAGCACTAATTCGCAGTCTTGTCACAGATTAACACTTCTTAATCACAACTCCTTCAAATCTTTCCAAACAATCTTGATTGTGATGATTAAAGCTCTCGTGAAAACAACACTTCCCTACAAAATGACTTAGCTTCAAAATTGTGTTCTACTCCTCCACTGAAGGCACAACTTCCTTGATTGAAATTGCTTCACATCAACTTTGTGCTGCACGTACAAATGTAGAATACTACCAACACTACAATTCTTCTCAGATCTATCAAGGCATTGCTCCAATTGCACTTCACTCAGGATCAAACATATAGAGTAAAGATCAAGGCTGTGGAATCCAACATCAAACAAGCACATTGACTTGCACTTTGAAATTCTCCCAACACTCACAAACACAATCACAACGTCGATACTTGGAATCAAGCTCAAGCGATGAGCACTGCTTCACAATACTTCACTTTATCTATTCTCAGAATTATGAGCACTGAACAACATAAGACTGCAAATGCCACTCTTAAATAGTGAAGCAATCGACAATTATCTTCCTAATGTACCTCTTCCTTACAACTCTTCAAACCTGCAGATCCATAATGACAATGCACCTCTTCATATCTGCCTCTTCAAATCTTAATTCTGTAACTAATCTAATCCGATGTCTACTTCTTCTTTGGCTTTCAAACCCAAACCCAAAGTGACTTTACTCCATACTACCCTATCCTTGGGTTTCACAACTCCTAATTCCTCTACCAAATCTAACAGTTCTCTTTCTTGATCTGAAATTCCACTAGTGTGTTATCTATCTTACTCCTTATCTCCCGGCCCACTCTTCTCTAATGTCTCCAATGGTAACTCCGACGACATCTGCACTCCTACTTCATCTACTTTGGGTTTTGTTCTAACATCCTTCCGGAGTTTATCTATCTCCAATTTCACTACGTCTAATCTAATTGTGATATTGTCTTCTACTTCCAATATCTACACGAGTTCTGAGACTGATCAACAAAGCATTCATGTAAAAGACCGAAACCGAGGAGAGAAATAGGAGAATGGAAATTCACATTGGGACACTTGAATGAGGGAAAACTCCGAATGCCTAGCATGAGCTTCGGCCTTGGTATTTATAAGTATCATACAAGTCCCTTGAAGCTTCTCAAGAAGCTTCCTTGAGCCGCTTTCTTGGAGTGCAAGCCAAGTTAACTAGGAAGCTTCTCAAGAAGCTTCCTTCTAGAAGCTGCCTACTTGGCGTGCAAGCTAAGCTAGTTAGAAGCTTCTAGAAGCTTCCTTCTAGAAGCTACCTGCTTAGGGCGCAAGTTAACTAGTTAGGAAGCTTCCTAAGAAGCTTCTTAGATGCTTCTAGAATATTCTAGGCTATTTTGTCTTATTCTCTACTTCGTAAGCTCAACTAACTTCGTCACTAAACTCCATATTGTTACATATTCCCCCGCCGCTAGTTGGTGACGTCCTCGTCGCCAGTGAAGCTTCGAATTCCTTGATGGCCATCTGTGCATTCTGGAGGTGAGAAAGAGGTTCCCATGTAGCATCATGAAGGGGATACCCTTTCCAAAGGACCTTGTACTCCGTATGTTGGTGACGGCCTCGTTGAATATGGCGACGTGCAAGGATACGGTCAACTTTGTACTCCTCATGATCATTGATAGGGACAGGAAGAGGGGGAGGTTGGACTCGAGAGGAAAAGGAAGAAGGGTTAGGAACAAAGGGTTTCAACTTGGAAATATGAAAGACAGGATGGATACGCATGTGACAAGGTAAGGCAAGACAATAAGCAACAGGAGAGATAATGTGGGTGATATCAAAGGGTCCTATCCAATTAGGAGCAAGTTTACGAACTTGGGTATCAAGTGGGAGAGGGAGGTTACTAGAGGATAGCATGACTTTATCACCAACTTCAAAGGTGAGATCACGACGATGATGGTCTGCATATTGTTTTTGGCGATTCTGAGCAACAAGGAGGTGAGATTTGGCTTGTTGGAGAGATTGGGATATAGTGGTCAAGAATGTAGAAGTATGAGGAACCTGAGAGGGAGGGGGGAGCAAGAAGAGAATCTGGAACAAGCGGATCTTGGCCAAAATTGAGAAAGAAGGGAGAAAATCCAGTGCTTGCCTGTTTGGAATTGTTGTAGGCAAATTCTACAGCTGCAAGACATTCATCCCAGTTGGTATGGTGGACATTGACAAAGGCCCGCAACATATCCTCCAATGTTCGATTGGCACGTTCGGTTTTTCCATCAGTTTGAGGATGATAGGCCGTGGACAAAGCAAGCTTGGTGCCGAGTATCTGGAAGAGTGCTTGCCAAAACTTCCCGGTAAATCGAGGATCACGGTCGGAGATGAGTACACGTGGCATCCCATGATGCTTGAAGACATTGTCGAAGTAGATTTGTGCTAAGGTTGGAGCATCCACGGTATCACAGGTTGGTGCCAAGTGGATTTGCTTACTAAGCTTATCCACAAACACCACAATTGCCGTGTGTCCTTGTTTTGTCGTTGGCAAGGATGTGATGAGATCCAAGCTCACATGCTCCCAACGAGCGGATGGAATGGCGAGTGGTTGAAGGAGTCCACTCGGCTTCTGGTTGCTGGCCTTGTTCCGTTGGCAACTCTCACATGATCGGACAAAGTCTTGAACATCTCATGTCATGTTGGGCCACCACCATTGGCGTTGGAGGGTGCCCAAGGTCTTGTCCACTCCCATGTGACCAGCTATTGGTAAATCATGGGCTTCTTGAAGGCGCACAAGTCGAAGATCACCTTTGGTTGGAACATAGATCTGGTCTGCATGGAATAAAAGGCCTTCCTTGAAGGAGAAGGTGTTGTACTCCTTGTCGCGTGCTGTTAGACGACCGTGTACCATTTGGAAGAAGGGATCTTGCTGTAGGGTTAACCAAAACTCGTTTTGAATCTTGGGATCAATTGACACCGTTGTAATTGCTGCCGTGATGAGAGGAAGAGACTTCAAATCAGGTCGTCGTGATAGAGCATCAGGGATGACATGGAACCGACCTGGTTTGTACTCAAGTTTGATGTCGAACAATTGGAGTTGCTCTTCCCATCGATGATGTCGACTCTTCATGTGCTCTAGGTGTAAGGTCTGCAACAATGGCTTGTGATCAATTCGCATGATCACTTGTTTCCCCAAGAGATAATGCCTCCATACCTTGGTGGCATATACCATTGCAAGTTGTTCCCGATCCCGAGCAGAGTAATTTCTTTCCGCTGTATTTAGTCGGCGAGACACAAAGGCAATTGGATGTAGTCCATCTGGAAATTCTTGTTGCAACACAGCTCCAATTGCAAAGTTAGAAGCATCAAAATCAACCACACAAGGTAGTTGAGGATCATATGGTTGAAGAATAGGTCTTGAAGACACCATATGCTTTAACTTCTTGAATGCTTCTTCATGCTTGGTGGTCCACTGGAAGCTCGAGTTCTTTCCCAAGAGGTCAGTCAATGGTGCAGCCACGTGAGCATAATAGTGGATGAACCGTCGATAAAAACTGGCCAGTCCATTGAATGCTCGTACTTCTGTAGCATCCTTCGGGGTAGGCCAATCAGTAATGGCCTTGATCTTCTCTTCTTCCATCTTGATCCCCTCTGATGAGATCTTATGACCCAAGAAGGTAACCTCCTTCTGCCAAAAAGCACACTTTGACTTCTTGCAGTAAAATTTCCACTGTCGTAGTCGTCTTAGGACTTCTCGCACATGATTCACATGTTCTGCCTCTGTCCTGCTATAGATTAAGATATCATCTAAGAACACCACCACGGACCGATCTAATAGTCCCTCCAACACTCGATGCATCTGATCCATGAAGACTGCTGGAGCATTAGTGAGTCCAAAAGGTAGAACTCTCCACTCAAAATGTCCATACCTTGTGCGAAAAGCAGTCTTTTGCACGTCCTCTCCTTCAATAGGAATTTGCCAATAGCCGCTATGAAGATCCAGCTTGGAAAAGTAGCGTGCTCCACTTAGTTGATCAAGCAGGTCATCGATCCAAGGCAAGGGATATGCATTCTTCACGATTTGCTTATTGAGCCCACGGTAATCAATACAGAAACGAAGTCCTCCATCCTTCTTTGGAACAAATAGTACCGGTGCTCCCCACGAAGAGGTACTATGTCGTATGAAATCCTTCTCCAACAACTCTGTAAGTGTTGTTTGCAACTCCTCCAACTCCTTTGGTGAGAGCCGATAGATTGGTCTACTCACTGGAGTACTCCCTGGCAATAACTCGATCTTGAAGGGCATACCTCGATCGGAGGGTAATCCCTTTGGCAGATCATCCGGAAACACATCTGCAAACTCCTGAACTATCCGATCAACCATTGCTTGATGCGGCACTTGGCCCTCCTCAGATTGTTCTTGTGCAATCGGCTTGATCCACACCGCGAATACAGACTTATCGTCCTCCAAAGCTTGCTCTATGGCTGCTTCATTCACAAACTTCCCTTCTAGGGACTCATCTCTCTTCCAAGCTTGCTCCATGGTTGCCTTCCTGGCAAACTTCCCATCTTGGGACTCATCTCCCTTCCAGATTCGCTCTATGGCTACCTTCTCGACAAACTTCCCATCTTGGGACTGACTATTCTTAGGTGTCTTACTCAGAGGTGCTTGACAACCTAATTGGAAATTCCTACCTTGGTGTTGTACTTGAATTTGGTGTCGGGTCCAATCAAATTGAACCTTATGACATTCAAGCCAAGGTAGACCTAGAATGATATCATAATGTAGAGGTGCCACTACGAACCTCATACACTCCAAATACTCCTTCCCAATCTTGAAGGTAACAGGATGCAAGGTGCGGAATGCAGAACCCTTTCTACCATCCGCCATCATCAAACTACTTCCAATCACTGGCCTGATAGGAATACCCAATTCCTTTGCCACTTGCATAGACATGCAATTCTCTGAACTTCCAGAATCAACCAAAATTCTACAACCCCGATTAGATATCATACCTTGCAAGTGAAGCAAACTTGCATAGGTCGAGCCTTCAATCCCATTGGAACTAATCAAACTCCCAATAGGCGGCTCGAAATCTCCTATTGGGATTCCTCGTTTCCCGGATCATTCCGCTCCACAACCTCCACTTGGGCAACTTGTCGAGGTTGTCCATTCTTGAGTGGACATTCAGCAATGCGATGCCCCAACTAGTGACAATAAAAGCAACCTCCATTTTGTCGTAATCTTTTTCTATCTGCTGTGCCAAGTGGTCTTCGCTGGATAGCATCAATCTCCATTGGTACCGGTTCTTCCACTCGTGGTACGGGTAGGTTTTGTGTAGGTCGAGGTCGAGACCAAGTTGTTGCAACTAAGGAATCAAAACGCTCAGCCAATTGCATGGCTTCTTCTACGTTCTGTGGCTCTCGCATGGTCACCTCCAATCTGGTTCGTGACTTCAATCCTCGCACAAATCGATCCAGAACTTCACCTTCTTGGATATCTGGAATTTGCATGATGATATTCTGAAATTGTGTGATGTAGCTTCTCACCGAACCAATCTGCCTCAACTCTGCCAATTTATCTCGTGCAGCTCGGGTGGCATTTATAGTCTGAAATTGACCAAGTATTGCATCCTTGAATTCTGCCCATGTCAAAATTGGTGTAACAATTTGTCGTTCAACTCTTTCTACTCGGAATCGCCACCAAAGTTTTGCCACGCCATCCAACTGGCTAGAAGCCAAGAGAATTTGTTTCCGCTCGTCTTGAAGATTGGTGGCTTCAAAGTAACGTTCACAGTCAAACACAAAATTTTCCACTGTGCCTGGAACATTCTTGCCTTCAAACACCTTGGGTTTCGGAAATCGAATGCGATCTTCTCCATCTCGAACTGGCGCTCTGTCTATTTGTTCTCGTCGTTGCTGGTCTCGTTCATCCAACAATCAAGTAAGATGCTCGATTTGTTGTTGCATTGCAAGGATAACATCCGGTATTGCGGCCATTGCTACTACCCTAATCCACTACCCTCAATTTATCTAGTTGATTAACACATAGATACAACACGTCCACCGTTCTCCATAAGTCACAACTGGAAGTATCAAGGGTTCCTCTGACACGGTGATCATATGTAGAAAATCCTGCCCAAAGCGTGAGGTGATGAACTGTGTGAAACGATGCTTTGGTAATATCTGGACATGAAAGTCCCAATGGTTTGGCGGAAGTGGATTTGGTGGTCCATAAATTCCATCCATCCCATTCCTGCTCTGATACCAATGTAAAAGACCGAAACCGAGGAGAGAAATAGGAGAATGGAAATTCACATTGGGACACTTGAATGAGGGAAAACTCCGAATGCCTAGCATGAGCTTCGGCCTTGGTATTTATAGGTATCATACAAGTCCCTTGAAGCTTCTCAAGAAGCTTCCTTGAGCCGCTTTCTTGGAGTGCAAGCCAAGTTAACTAGGAAGCTTCTCAAGAAGCTTCCTTCTAGAAGCCGCCTACTTGGCGTGCAAGCTAAGCTAGTTAGAAGCTTCTAGAAGCTTCCTTCTAGAAGCTACCTGCTTAGGGCGCAAGTTAACTAGTTAGGAAGCTTCCTAAGAAGCTTCTTAGATGCTTCTAGAATATTCTAGGCTATTTTGTCTTATTCTCTACTTCGTAAGCTCAACTAACTTCGTCACTAAACTCCATATTGTTACAATTCAAGTCTGTGTCCTTTGCATGTCTCCTCCTTGTCTCTAACACCAACAACTTCAACTCGTGCAGCCTTGTCTCTTCAATACGCACACTGGCCTTTGTACTCAACATCACACTCATCCTGGTTACGATCTCCTTTAATGGCTCCAATCTCATTTTCCTCTCCTGTTCTCGATCTGCAAGCCAATCTTCTTGGTACATTGCCAATTCTGCTTCAAACTCAGCTTTCACAACCTCCTTCTCCTTCTCCTTCTCCTTCTCCTTCTGTACAATCTTCTCCTCCTGATTGCAAAGTAACTCTCTCAACCTCTCTTCTTCTCTATATTGCATTGTCAACTCTCGTTGCCACAACTACTTCTTCTCTTCTACACTCTCCATCACCCTATTGAGCTCTTGTTCCTTCTCAGCTACTCTTGCCATAGCATGGATAATGTCTAATCATGAGTCAGCAAACTACAACTTCAAGATTTCATTCTCAGCTACCTATCTTTCTCGTGCTATGTCACTCTACTTTATGAGTTCCTCTCAACTCCTTACTTCTCTCTTCAAGTTCTAAATTACTTGATTTTGTACTACTCCATCTACTCGTAGTACTTCCCTTTCCTCCTCTCCTTGGATTATACTCTTCTTCAATTCCAAGTTCTCTTCTTCCAATTGGGCTAACACTTGCAACACAATCTTCACCTCCGGATGCTTTGACTACATCTCCTTCTTCCGGTGTTCCAACTTCACCAATAAGGGACACACAACCTCCCGTAGGTACTCCCCTCCTTCACTTGTGGCTACTTTGACTTGCGGAGTGATCTCCTTCTTCACTTCTTCTTCTCTTGATACTTGCCTTCTTCGCTGCAGCTGTCGTATCAGAATAGATCCTTCACTTCCCAAACTTGCATTCTCCTCTTCTCTTACCTTGCTTGGACCCGCTTCACACTTTGCCTTTCTCTTGGAACAAACTCCTCTTTGAATAGTAACTTTTCTCTCTTTTTGCTCTGGCACTTCATCTTCTAACTTCACGTTACCTTCCTCCTCTATCTCCATCCTAGCTTCTTCTTCTTTTGTGGGTACCGATGTCATCTCTCCTCCATTGTCATTGTCACTACTTGTGTCTTTACTTTGCAGTGTGAGCTCAGGTTCTTCTTCTCTTTCCGAGTCTTTGAACTTGCACTCGGCTTCACCCTCCGATTCTTCCTCCAACGATGCTACTACCACCATACCTTTCCTCAAGTTTACCCTTCTGGTCTTCTGAGGTCTTGTTTTCTTGACATCTTCTCCTTCTCCTTGTTGACTCCTCTTCTTCGGCTTTGGAGTACTCACTCACGTCTACCTGCACACTCTTCCCCGTCTGCGCATAGTACTTATAGTTGCTCCTGATTTGAAGAATGTACTGTTGTTCCTCTATGTCGACCTCCTTTTTTAAGTCAGGATGGAAATGTGACACCATTCTATTGTCCTCCGCCGCATTGAACAAGTTCAGCCCTAGATAAAAATGCACTGCAAATGGCACAATGTAATGCGGTGGTGATCTATCCCGCAAATTCCACACCGTTTGTCATATTCACCCATGAAAGCACTTTGCCCAGTTAATCGGCCCTCCTGCAAACATCTTATTGAAGAACACCGCTTGGTGCTTCATCACATAAGTCATTCTCTCCGGCTTCAAGATCACCATGAGAGCATTCACAATCCTTCACTTGACAAAATCCTTGTAACTCTCTACTTTGTACCCATTCTTTGTGCACTTTGAAGAAAATGCATCTCCCACTTCTTGGGTTTCTTCTACTACCTCTCCCTTCCCCAAGAATGTGGCATCCTGCTCCGTGCCTGCTTCTCTTCCAAGTACTAATCTCCAATCCGACTCCGTCCAGCAAGCTGGATTACCTCTCTCCCCCTCTTCCTTGGGGCCATCAAGACATCTACTCTTGATTATCTCAGTCATGAACTTTGGAAAGCTTACATTCCAGTTCCACTCCAAGAATGAAATCTGAAGTTGGCTCAAGACTTCAATTCTTGCAATCACATCTAACCTCCAAATTGCATGATTTTTCACTATGAATTTGGAGTTCTTCTCCCCTCCTCCTATTTTTTCTTTCTTCCTCACTGGGCTGGGGACTACTCTTCCTACTATCTCTCGGATTAGCTCTCTTGAATTCTGCTCTACACAGCAACGCGTCTTTGACTCTACTTCCCTTCCCATGATCTCCTGCAAGATGACTTCTTAATGGCAAAGGAAAATTGCTTGTCATCGCTTTGTCTTTAGCCCAATTTTTATAGAGTTGCGCCTTCTTTGTCTCTCTTCAATTTGAGTTTCTATTGAGAAATCACACCTCTTGCATGCTCCTGTCATTGTCAAGTGTCCTTCACGCGTATGACTGCCGGTTTTTGAATGATCCCTTCTTGAATTTCTTGTCCCAAAGATAAGTTGTTACATTGTCCTTGCCTCGGGTCAAGCCACCCCAATACAAAGACTTCTTACTTTGGGTTATATGCTGACAAGGCAATTCCAAGTACTTTGCCTTATGACCCGAAGCCACGTTACCTTGGGTTTCATCCCAAAGATTTTCTTTGCCTTCTTTGTCCATACACGCGCAATCCAACTTCTCTATACACTTCTTCTTCTCCATTTCAAAAAAAACAAAAAATGTGTGTACCACATACCCCTTCCTCAAATGTGAGCGTCCCTGCGAACATAGACTTTGGGTGTCTTGGAGACTTCCTAGTCTATGGTCCAATATCTCGGAACTCTCCACCCATTTACTCAAGTAGCAAAAGGATTTCCTTCGAGGTCTGCAAGTTGAATGGACCCATTTTCATAAAGATGAAGTACTCAATAAGGCCCTATCCATCTCAAATGCAACTTGCCTGGGAAAAATATTTGGCAATTGTTGTATAACAAAACCAAATCTCCTTTGCGCATAGCCACAAGCTTGATATGATTATCATGCATGACTTTCCTTTGCTCTTGTACTTCCTTCATGGTTTGCATTGCATCATCTCTTTTCTCTTCTAACTACATTAGTTGATGGATCCAAAGATCCTGGCTTTCTTCCTCCGACAATTGTTCTCGCAAAGATTCCAATATGTCGGTACTTCAAATTCAACTAGTAGTATGGGATGCAAGCCATATGTCAAGAAGTATGGAGTTTGTTTGGTTGTAACGTTTTCTGTTGTTCGATATGCCCACAACATGGCTGGTTATTTCATATCCCAATCATAGGCATAATTGACAGTCACCTTATTCAAAATTTTGCAAAGTAACCCATTTGCCTTTTCCGTTAAGCCATTTGCTTTTGGGTTATAAGGAGTCATCTTTCAATGTTTAATCAAGAAGTACTTGGTAAACGCCTCCATCATAGAATTCAAAAAATGTGTCCCTCTGTCACTGACCAATTCTAGAGGACACCCATATCGGGAGATGATGTTTCAAAAGAAAAATTCCGCCACAGTTTTGGCATCATCTTTGTGAGTTGCTTCAGCTTCGACCATCTTGGTAGCATGGTTAGTGCAAACCAAAATGTGTTGCTTCCTTGTGACTCAGATCACTGGTTGAATGGGACCCACAAAATCAATTCCCCATTTCTTGAATGGGGCCAATGGCAAAATTGGTCTCAAAGGCCATTGAGAAGTAGCCATCAGCTTCCCCATTCTCTGACAAGCATCACAGCTTTGGATATGAGCATGCATGTCTTTGTACATTGGAGGCCACCAATACCCGGAGGAAAGAATCTTCTTTATAGTATTCTTCAGAGCATAGTGTTCTCCCGATGCTTTGGAGTGTAAAGACTCAATTACACCTCCAACTTTGTATGACTCCAAGCATCGCCAAAGTACTTTGTCTCTGCCTATCTTGAATAGAATGTTGTGTTTGAGCTGATGCGGCCCCATTTTCCTGAGAAAGACTGCCCTTTGCTCCGGGTTCAACCCTTCAGGACAATGGAGAGTATGCAGATAATGATATTTTGCTACATACCTTGTACTTCGCATTGCTGTTAATTGGTATAACTCTTCATCAGGGAACCAATCGTCAATTTCCCACTCCTGGTCTTGAGTTTCTAACCTGGATAGGAAGTCCACATTCAAATGCAAAGCTCCCTTCCTCACTTGTACAATATATGTGAATTCTTGTAACAACAAGATCTATCTTGCAATTTTCTTGGACAAATCTGCCTTCTTGACCAAATGTTGCAATGCATAATGGTCAACATAGAAGACAAACTAATATCCCAACAAGTAGTGGTGAAATTTCTTGCAGGCATACACCATTCCGAGTGCTTCTCTTTCAGTCGTCGAATAGTTCTTTTCAAAAACTGAAAGTTGTTGGCTGGCATAATACACCGGGTAGTCCTTCTTCTTCTTGTCCTTCTGACTTAAGATGATGTGGATGGCTATGGACGAAGTGTCCACATATACATGAAAAGGGATGTCCCAATTTAAAGCCCTCATAAGTGGTGCTCAACCAGTTTCTTCTTCAACACTTGGAAAGCTTCTTCTTGATTTGCTTCCCATAGGTAGTCTTTGGATTTCTTCAGAAGCTCTATAAGAGGTGCAACAAGCACCGCATAGTTTGACACAAAGCGTTTGTAGTATCCGACATGTCCCAAGAAGGCTCTCAGCTCCCAAATGTTCTTTGGGGATTCCAAAGCTACGATAACTTTAACCTTCTCGACATCAACTTCAATACCTTGGCTTGACATTGATGCCCTAGAAGAATTCCCTCCTTCATTGCAAAGAAGCATTTCTTTGGGTGTAATGACAATCCGGCAAAATGACACCTTCCAAAAGTTTGGCGAAGGTAATCCAAATGTACATCTCTCCGCCCAAACACACAAAAATCATCAATGAATACTTCCACAAATTTGCACATGAAATCCTTGAAGATTTGAATTCATCATCCGCTAGAAAGCAGCGGGAGCATTACGCAACCCAAAGGGCATTTGATTGTAAGCAAAAGTGCTCCAATCGGTCGTGAGTGTAGTTTTATCCTTGTACTCTTCTCGGATGGATACTTGATTGTACCCTGAGAATCCATCGAGAAAACTATAACAAGGGTGACCAGCTACTTGGTCTAGAATTGTATTGGTAAAAGGCAAGGAATGATGATCCTTCCTTGTGACTGCATTCAACTTACGGAAGTCTTGGCACACTCGGATCTTCCCTGTTTTCTTCTTCAAGACAATGACAATGGGGGAGACCCATTCATTGCTTAAGACATGGAAGATGAATCCGGCCCCTAAGTACTTGTTGATTTCATCCTTCACCAAAAGGGAGTACTTTGGGTTCAGGCGGTATTGTCTCTGCCAAACCGGAACTGCACCTTCAACCAAATCAATCTGGTGTTCTCCAAATTCTCATGGAATACCCAGCATTTGATCAATAGACCAAGCAAATACATCTTGGAATTCTATAAATAGGGCAGTGTATCCTGCCAACTCCTCCGAAGTGATTGTCTTCAAAAATTTTAAGATTTTCCCTTCAGTCAAAACAACATCTTGATAGTCATCGGGTTGATGACTCCTTCAACGTGGCTAACTCGGCTTAACTCAAGGTGAGCTGCCATCAAACCCGCTTCCTCCAAGTTAGGTTCACCCAAGGTGAGGTCATGTGGATCTTTGTCTTTGACATCCACCTTGTAGCATTCCAAGTAATTGACTTGGACTTTGTCTTTGGATTTGTCTGAGGATAGAGACGATGAGTCTTTGGATTTGTCCTCATCTTCCGACAAACAAGTTTCCCCCGAGATGAGGATCCTTCATCCAACTCACAATCACTAGCTTCTAGTCTTCAGACAAAATGTCCTTGAACCGTAGCTTCTATTGGTGCCAATCCACCACAACTTGAGCACTATACAACCAAGGTCTTCCGATCAACAGAAGGTAACCAGCCTTGGTCACTAGTTGCAACACAATGTAGTTCAACTTGAAGGGCACCCCTCCAATGATTGTGGTATGTTTGATAGCATGCCCAAGGGCCGTCTCCTGGTTTGGTCTGCAAATTTCAAGACTTGGGGTGTTGGCTCAAAAGTATGATACCCAGTCGATTTGCAGTATCTTTGGTCATGACATTCACACGGGAACCCGAATCAATGGGTATCGATGTGATCATGCACCCTGCAATCTTTGTGTTGACCTCAGGAGATCCCAGATCTTCTTGCTCAATACAATAGATAGCTGGCAGGTCTTTCTTTGACATTGACCTTACTTTCTTGAGGGCCAAATTCAGCTGCCTCTTGTACAGCTTGTTGTCTTCCCACAATTGCTTAAATGTGACGTTGGCATTTGTGGCTGCCAAATCTGCTACAATGTTGTATTGGGGTACTCCTCCCTATTTTACCATCTTTGCTTTCGGCTTTGGGTTTAAAGTCTCTCCATGTTTGATTTTGACTTTAGGACGTTTCAGAATGGTGACAAGATTGCTAGTGGTCTTAACCCAAGATTCCGCGGGTTGGCCCACCTTGGCTTGGATCAGACCCTTTACTTCCGATTGGATGTCCACCAGAAAAACTGGAGGCTTTGTCTTTGTCTCCTCCTCCAAACTCATTTCTCGAGTTTTGAGTATCACTTCCTTAAATTCTTTTTGCAAGGCTTTAGCTTTAGCTTTAGCAAGGATCTTATCCTCCTTGGTAGAAAGAATTGCCTTTGGGTGCAGTCTCTTTGCCTTTTTGGAAGACGACAAGGTTGTACTCTGTGGTACCCACATTTTTTGTTTTTCTATGTTTATTAGTGTTTAAGAGAAGAAGTAAGCACTGGAAGTCAAATTGCATACGAAGAATGGACGGAAGTAACTTCGGAGGACATCCAAAGAAGACGACATTGGACCCAATGATGGAGGTACTCGGAAAAGGATTATGATGGAAAAAGTCCGACGGGCACCGTCTTTGGGGCAAAAGGTGCAGAAGATACAAAGACCATTTAACAACCTTGGTACGTTGCAAGAAAGTACATTTCAAGAAACAGCGGAGGCAGAAGAAGCATGTCTTGACAATGACCGGGATTTGCACACAGAAGAGAGAAAGTCAAAGTTGAAATTGACTGAAGAATGACTGCAATTCGGAGTAATATAAGATTGCAACTGTGCAGGGACAAGTTGAATGTGCCGAGTAAATTTCCAATCCCTTTGAGTAGTTGTCTTGCAGTAATGCGTGTCCGGAAGCCCATTGAGAGTGAAATTTTCCAAAATCCCGAGGGAGTTAGAGTGTCTCATCCAGGAGAGGGTATCATCTTCCAACATCATAGAACAAAAGAACAGATTATGGCAAAGAAGGTGGCCAACGCGCTGGCAGTGCAAAGTTTTGCAATTCGAATATTAGATGTAGTAGCTAGAATTGAAGTCTTGATTAGACTTTGTATTACTTTCTTAGCATGGAACTGGAATTTCAATCTCCTAGGAGTGATGGCAGAAATCGCTCCCAATAATTGTGAGGAGGGTCCCGAGGTGGAAGGGAAGAGAGGGAATCCGGCCCGATGGACTGAGTCAGATTGGAGGTTAGTATTGGGGAGAGAAGCAGGAGAGCTGACGGGGATCACCTTCTATCGGAAGTGTGATGCTGCAAAGGAGACGGCGGAAATTTGCAATTCGTTTTTTGCTCCAAGAACAACGAATGGATACAAGGTGGAGTCCTATCGGGATCCGATTTGGAGAAGCATCGTGGAGGCGATGATGGCTATGTTCAAGCCAGAATGAACTACATATGTGAACATGCAACAAGCCATTTTCTTCCACCAAATGTTTGCAGGAGTTCCAATGAATTGGGCGAAGTGCTTCCACCACCAAACAAGGAAAATGGTGAATTGGCAAACAGGTTCTCCATCGCATTATTTTGCACGGTTTGCAGCACATTTCTACTTTGGGTTGAACCTGCTGACAGAAGAGGAGCGTCATTGTATGGTGTCTCACGTTCATTCGGACTTACGACGGGAAGTTGACAAGGAAGAGCGCTCGTATATGCTGCATTTGCAAGCCAATGATGAGTATTTCTCAAAGACCGGATAGTGGAAGGTCGAAGAAATCACCAGTCCAAAGAGGAAGAAACGCGGCAAACCCAAAGAAGCAAAGTTGCCTCCCACTCAACAAAAGACTTGACGGCTGATTATGAAGAATACGAAGATGGTGAGAGAAGCATCATCGGGATAAGAGTCTGAGGAAGAAACCGAGTCGCAAGAGGAGGAATCCGAAGAAGAGGAGCTCACCTTAAAAAGTGAGGAGTCCGGAAGCAATAGTGATGGAGAGCCAGAAGTTCAGCAATCTGTGGCGGTCAGTGAAGCTTGTCAAGCGATGGTGGTGAACAAGCCGAGGCCAGAGGAGAAGGAGGAGTATCCAGCGGGACCGAGTTCAAGAGGCAAAGACAAAGAAAGTACAGAAACAATGTCTCTGAAGATACGAAGATCGCAACTTTGGATGAAGGAGCCGATGATGGAGGTGAAGACTCAAGACAAAGATGGCAATGAAGAGGAAGAGAGCTTTGGTGGGATATTGTATTTGACAAAGGTGGTCACACCATTGCTGAAGCTACTAAAGGATCATCGGAAGGTAATTCCCCAAGATCGTAGGAGGGGGATGAACGAGTTGCAGGTGGTGATGCATTTGCTGAGTGAAGTGAAGAGGTTGCAGAAGCAACAAGTACAAAGAAGTGAAGAAGTGGAAGAACTTCGGTGGGAGGAAGGCTTGAAGAAGAAGACTCTCACAATGTTACAAGAAAGCTGCAATGTAAATGAGAAAGAACTGCAGAGGCAAGCCGGAGAATTAACAGAATAGGCAATGTGGCTGAGCAAGATGAAGGAGGCAGTGAGTGATGTGTGCATTGAGAATGTCCATTTGAAGGCAATGACCATCTTAATGGAGTAGGAGTTGGATAGTTTGAAGAAGAGTGCAGCGGCAAAGGATCAAGCATGTCAGAGGGAGTTAGCAGCTAGGCAAGAAGAAGAGGGATGATTATGAGAACTTGTCAAGAGCACGGAAATGCAAAACACACAGTATGTAAAAGAGAAGAAGATGCTCGCTGCGGAGTACGAAGACGAGTTGAAGATGTATTGTGAGGAGCTAAAGGTAGAACGTTCTTGAGGATATGCATCGGAATCAGTGGGAGAAGTTGCGGGAAAGTTGAGAGCAATTCCAAGCACGGAGGCTGAAGGGAGATTAGAAGAAGCCAGCCTACATGAGTTGAAGTTGCTTGTGTAGGAAACTCGGAAGAGAAAAGCCAAGG
The DNA here is from genome assembly GCA_948567375.1 of Lunularia cruciata. NCBI lineage: Eukaryota > Viridiplantae > Streptophyta > Marchantiopsida > Lunulariales > Lunulariaceae > Lunularia > Lunularia cruciata. The sequence goes on from OX419760.1 coordinate 14,304,193, forward strand.
ATGTGGACATGAACACCTTGTTGATCCAATTGAGAGAGCGTGTAGATCAAAAGATGTTAGAAGAAGAGAATAATGTTAGACTTCGATTAGATTTAGTCAATTCAGAGTTAGAGAAAATTTGGAATAGTGTGACAGCGGAGCAGAAACCCGATGTTGCAGAAGTAGGAATTCAGGAGTCATCGGACTTGATAATTGACACGTTAGAGAAGAGTGGGTCAAGAGATAGAGAGTTAGATAAGCCACTCCTTAGTGCAATTGTAGTTCCTAGTGTAGAAGTGGTAGAATTAGTGAAGGAATTGGTAGAACTAGCTATACCCAAAGAAGGAGAAAGAGTAGGAGGATCATATTGTTCGGAAGCCAATGATGAAGTAGACATCAGATTGGGATAAGTGTCAATTTTGAGATAGGAAGAAGTAGATATGAAGACATAGATTGTCAATTGGGATCTGCAGGTAGGAAGAGATGTGAAGAAGCGGTGCATAGGTAGGTAGTACTACCGTTTGCTTCACTATTTAAGAGTGACATTCGCAGTGAATTGTTGTTCAGTATTCATATTTTTGAAGATAGATAAAGCAAAGTGTTGTTCTTAGTGCTTGTCGCTTAAGCTTAATTCCGATTGTCAATTTTGTGTTTGTAGTTGTGAGTGTACGGAGAATTCCAAAGAGCAAGTCAATGTGTCTGTGGATGTTGGATTCTACAGCCTTGATCTTCATTCTGTGTGTTTCATCCTGAGTGAAGTGCATTGGAGCAATGCCTTGACAGATCTGAGAAGAATTGTAGTATTGGTAGTATTCTACATTTGTGAGTGCAGCACAAAGTTGATGTGAAGCAATTTTGATCAAGGAAGTTGTGCCTTCAGTGGAGGGTGGAACACAATTTTGAGGCAAAATTGTTCTTTGCAATGAAGTGCCATCTTTGGGAGAATCTGAATCATCACAATCAAGAGTTGTTTGGACAGAACTTGCTATGTTGTGATTATGTGTGTGTGTATTTGTGACAAGTTGTCAAGAGTGTGAGCTTGTTACTCTCTTCTGGGTGTAGTTTCTACTTGAGAGATTAAAGAAGAAATCAACAAGAATTACAAGTTACTGTTTGACTTTGTATTTGACCAATTTTGGATAGTACCTCTGCGTGAATGAGATGTTCTTACCCGATTACCGCAAAAGTGATATTTTCCGGGTTGTCACATACTCAACTCTTTGGAGTCACGCTTCTTCTTGTTTGTGCATGTCTCAACCTTCAAAATTTCAAGGTCTGGCCATTCTCCTTCCGAGGCCGGACTCCCTTCTTGAGGTCTCTCCTCCGCATGTGTTATACAATTTACATTAGTATCACCCTTCGCTTGAAGCACTGCACGCTCAGCAAAGGTTTGTACATATTTTACAGGCAGCTAAGGGTTTGGTGGGTGAGGGCATTGGTTGCCTGTATGACCCGATCCTTTACAATTTCCACACAAAGGAGCATACCCAATTTTCCCTCTTGGCTCCGGACAGTTTGGAGACCAATGTCCCATCAAGCCACAATTGTAACATGCCTCGGGTGCAACATTCTGAGGTTGATTTTGGTTGCTCATCAATGGTCTTCATGGAGGAGCATTGGGGTTATACTCCCTTGGTCCGTACCTTGGACCTTGATACGATGTGCTTGCCTGAGGCTATACCTCTTGGGTTTGATACACAACCTCTTCTTCCTCTTCCTGGTTCCATCCCAGAACCCAATCAATCTGCTGCACCTAGAATGCATTACGAGCATTGCGTTCCGTGTTTGCATGGCCTGACTTGCCACATGCGGTGCACCATATGTTGGATCCGCCAAATGCTGGAGCCTTCCTTCTGTCCTTAGCCCCAATCATCTGGATCTTGAAATCCAAAAACTCCTTTATGAGGGCGTCCAGCTTAGTATCCACTTTATGTACACTCTTTGCTGGGGGAGTCATTGGTTTCTTACCCCCCACGTCTTTGTACTTGTCTTGGCTTTGATTCTTCTTTGGATTTTGAAGAAGAGCTTGAAGACGTGGAGGATTCCTCTGAAGAAGGGGATGTACTGCAAGAAGCTCTCCTTCTGGGCTTCTTTCCTTTCTTCTCCTGGTTTCTTCAATTGTCACCAGAGTGAGAGTGAGCCGCCTTGTAGCGGGCGATGTGTTTGAGTACCTTATCAAGGGAAGTTACATTCCTCTCCCTTGCAAAGATCTGAATATTTGGTGAAAGTCCTCCCAGGAACCAAGTAATGGCTTGGGCATCAAAGTAACCCTACACACCCGATTGCTTCAAGACTTGGTTCAAAAGTGCCATGAACTGCTTAGAATAGTCTCTCAACTTCTCCTTCTTGCCTTGGTCTACATCGTTGAGTGCCACAAAGACACTCATGTCATAATCAACTTCCCAAAATTGTTCCAGGAAATTGTTTTGCAAGTCCACCCAATCCGCCGGTACAAACTCCTTCTGGGTCACATGGGTGTACCAGCTTCGAGCTTTCTTTTGGAGCAGACTTGGGAAAATTTGCAGTCGATCTGCCGAGTCATGCTCCTTGTTAGCAAAGGAGAGGACTTCAAATTCTGCAATGAATTCATTGGGGACTTCGTCTTGTTTTGTCCCCTTGTACTTCTGATAGGTGTGTCGGGTGATAGGCAGCAAAGTCATCGTTCCATGTGATGGGATTGGCTAGGGTAAATTTGAACTTGATGGAACCAAAGACCTGGCTGGAATTGATGCCATGTTGACAGCCTAGGGCTTCCAATTCATCAAATTCAAGGTAGGGTCTTCTTTGACAATTTCTTCTCTGAGAGTGTCAACTTCAACCTATTTGGAAGAATCAGGCTCAACACCTTGAATGTGTTCTTCAAAATTCCTTTGGGACAATAGAAGAATCATTCATAGAAGATGTTGACACTCTTCTTTTGTCAGTGTCCCTGCTATCTTTTCTCAAACAAAGTTCTTTAACAATGCGACTTCCTTTACAGCTCTAGGGGAAGTCGGTGTATTGGGCCGTAATGCATATGTTTGGCCGCTCAAGTCTTTCTTCTTCTTGAAAGAGGGGGGTGCAAAGTAGCCTTGCCAACCGCCTTCACGTTTCTTTTGGTCAAGTTCTCACAGGGCTTCTTGCACTCCGTGAAGGATTTGAAAGTCCAACGCCTCTCGTTTGGTTTTTTCAAAAGTGGCTTGGATCTTCAGACATTTGTCTTCTTAATGATGCAACGCTTGTCTTCAAACTCTCTCTTCCCATTGTTTTCTTGATGCAAACATTTATATTGCTTTGATACCCAATTTCAAATTTGGCTTCATATTCTTCCACTCCTGAGATTTGTATCTCGGGCAGCGGTGCCAAAAATCATGTGACCCCGGCAAATATCACTTTTGCGGTAATCGGATAAGTGAAGTTTGTTCTCATAGAGATACAATTCAGAAATGTCCAAATACAAAGTCAAATAGTAACAAATGTTGTTCTTCTTGAGTTCTTCTTTAGTCTCTCAAGTAGAAACCACACCCAGAAGAGAGTGACAAGCATTGATTTGCAGCTTGTCACAGATTAACACTTCTTAATCACAACTCCTTCAAATCTTTCCAAACAATCTTGATTGTGATGATTCAGGCTCTCCCAAAAATGGCACTTCACTACAAAACAACTTCGCCTTAGAATTGTGTTCTACCCCATCATTGAAGGCACAACTTCCTTGATCAAAATTGCTTCACATCAACTTTGCGCTGCACTCACAAATGTAGAATACTACCAACACTATAATTCCTCTCAGATCTATCAAGGCATTGCTCCAATTGCACTTCACTAAGGATCAAACACACAGAGTAAAGATCAAGGATGCAGAATCCAACATCCAACAAGCACACTGACTTGCACTTCAAAATTCTCCCAACTCTCACGAACACAATCACAACGTTGATACTTGGAATCAAGCTCAGGCAACGAGCACTGCTTCACAACACTTTGCTTTATTTATTCTTAGAATTATGAGCACTGAACAACATAAGACTGCAAATACCACTCTTAAATAGTGAAGCAATCGACAGTTATCTTCCTAATGTACCTCTTCCTTACAACTCTACAAACCTATAGATCCAAAATGACAATGCACCTCTTCATATCTGCCTATTCAAATCTTAATTCTATCACTAATCTGATCCAATGTCTACTTCTTCTTCGGCTTTCAAACCCGAACCCTAAGTAACTTTACTTCCTACTACTCTATCCTTGGGTTTCACAACTCTTAATTCCTCTACCAAATTTAATGGTTCTCTTTCCTGATCTGAAATTCCACTAGTGGGTAATCTATCTAACTCCTTATCTCCCAACCCACTCTTCTCTAATGTCTCCAATGGTTACTCCAAAGACATTTGCACTCCTACTTCATCTACTTCGGGTTTTGCTCTAACATCCTTCCAAATTTTATCTATCTCCAATTTCACTTAGTCTAATCTAATCGTGATATTGTCTTCTATTTCCAATATCTTCCTATCTACACCAATTCTGAGACTGATCAACAAGCATTCAAGTCTGTGTTCTTTGCATCTCTCCTCCTTGTCTCCTGCACCAACAACTTCAACTCGTGCAGCCTTGTTTCTTCAATATGCACATTGGACTCTGTACTCAGCATCGCATTCATCCTGATTACAATCTCCTTCAATGGCTCCAATCTCATTTTCCTCTCCCGTTCTCAATCTGCAAGCCAATCTTCTTGGGACATTGCCAATTTTTCTTCAAACTCGACTTGTCACAGCCTCCTTCACCTTCTCCTTCTCCTTCTGTACATCTTCTCTTCTTGATTGGGAAGTAACTCTCTCAACCTCTCTTCTTCTCTATATTGCATTGTCAACTCTCGTTGCCACAACTGCTTCTTCTCTTCTACACTCCCCATCACCCTATCAAGCTCTTGTTCCTTCTTGGCTACTCTTGCCGTAGCATGGATAATCTCTAATCTCGAGTCAGCAAACTACTGCTTCAAGATTTCATTCTTAGCTACTTGTCTTTCCCATGCTATGTCACTCTGCTTTATGAGCTCCTCTGGACTCCTTGCTTCTCTCTTCAAGTTCTCAATTACTTGATTTTGTTTTACTCCATATTCTCATAGTACTTCCCTTTCCTCCTCTCCTCGGATTATACTCTTCTTCAATTCCAAGTTCTCTTCTTCTAATCGGGCTAACACCTGCAACACAGTCTTCACCTCCGGACGCTTTGACTGCATCTCCTTCTTCCGGTGTTCCAACTTCACCAATAAGGGACACACAACCTCCTGTAGGTACTCCACTCCTTCACTCATGGCTACTTAGACTTGCGGAGTGATCTCCTTCTTCACCTCTTCTTCTCTCAATACTTGCCTTCTTCGCTGCAGCTGTCATATTGAAATAGATGCTTCACTTCCAAAACTTGCATTCTCCTCTTCTCTTACCTTGCTTGGACCCAATTCACACTTTGCCTTTCTCTTGGAATGAATTCCTCTTTGAATAGTAACTTTTCTCTCTTCCTGCTCTCGCACTTCATCTTCTAACTTCACGTTGCCTTCCTCCTCTATCTCCATCCTGGATTCTTCTTCTTTTGCAGGTACCAATGTCACCTCTCCTCCATTGTTGTTGTCACTAGTCATGTCTCCACTCTGTAGTGTGAGCTCGGGTTCTTCTTCTCTTTCTGAGTCTTTAGACTTTCACTCGGCTTTGCCTTCCATTTCTTCCTCGAATGATGCTACTACTACCATACCTTTCCTCGGGTTTACCCTTTTGGTCTTCCAAGGTCTTATTTTCTTGACATCTTCTCCTTCTCTTTGTTGACTCCTCTTCTTTGACTTTGGAGTACTCACGTCTACCTACACACTCTTCCTCATCTGCACGTAGTACTCATCACTGCTTATGATTTGAAGAATGTACTGTTGTTCTTCCGTGTTGACCTCTTTTCTTAAGTCGGGATGGAAATGCGACACCATTTTGTTGCGCTCCGCCGCATTGAGCAAGTTCAGCCCCAGATAAAAACGCATTGCAAATGGCAAAATGTAATGCGGAGGCAATTTCTCCCGCAAATTCCACACCATTTGTCGTGTTCGCCCATGAAAGCACTTTGCCCAGTTAATCGGCTCTCCTACAAACATCTTATAGAAAAACACCGCTTGGTGCTTTATCACATAAGTTGTGCTCTCCGGCTTTAAGATTGCCATGAGAGCACTCATGATCCCTTGCTTGACAGGATCCTCATAACTCTCTACTTTGTACCCATTCTTCGTGCGCTTCGAAGAAAATGCATCTCTCACTTCTTGGGTTTCTTTTGCTACCTCTCCCTTCCCCAAGAATGTGGCACCCTGCTCCGTGCCTACTTCTCTTCCAAGTCCTAATCTCCAATCCAACTTTGTCCAGCAAGCTGGATTACCTCTCTTCCCCTCTTCCTTGGGGCCATCAAGACATATACTCTCAATTATCTCAACTATGAACCCTTGAAAGCTTACATTCCAATTCCATGCCAAGAATGTGATCCAAAGTCGGCTCAAGACTTCAATTCTTGCAATCACATCTAACCTCTGAATTGCATGATTCTTCACTGCAAATTCGGAGTTCTTCTTCCCTCCTCCCATTTTTCTTTCTTCCTCATTGGGCTAGGGACTATTCTCCTTATTGTCTCTGAGATTAGCTCTCTCAAATTCTCCTCTACACACCAATGCGTCTTTGACTCTTCTTCCCTTCCCATGATCTCTTGCATGATGACTTCTTAACGGTGAAGGAAAATTGCTTATCATTGCTTTGTCTTTAGCCCAATTTTTATAGAGTCGTGCCTTCTTCGTCTCTCTTCAATTTGAGTTTCTACCAAGAAATCACACCTCTTGCATGCTCTTGTCACTGTCAAGTGTCCTTCATGCATATGACCGCCGGTTTTTGAACGGTCCCTGCTTGAATTTCTTGCCCCAAAGGAAAGTTGTTACACTGTCCTTGCCTTGAAATGAGCACCCCCAATACAAAGACTTCTTACTTCGGGCTGTACGCTGATAGGGCAATTCCGAGTACTTCACCTTATGACCCAAAGCCACATTACCTCGGGTTTCATCCTGAAGACTCTTTTCTTTGCCTTCTTTGGCCATATAGGCCCAATCCGACTTCTTTATACACTTCTTCTTCTCTGTTTTGAATAAAACAAAAAATGTGGATACCACATTCACCTTCCAATATATCTAGAATTTGCATGATGGTGTTCAAGAATTGCATGATGTAACTTCTTATAGAGCCAATATGTTTCAACTTTGCAAACCTTCCTCGTGTAGCTCGTGTGGCATTTATAGCTTGGAATCTATTTATTATTGCACTCTTGAATTCTGCTCACGTCAAGATTGGTGCAACAATTTGTTGTTCAGGTTGCTCCACTTGGAATCTCCACCATAGCTTTGCTACTCCATTCAATTAGCTAGAAGCCAAGAGAATCTATTTTTGCTCATCTTGCAAATTAGTAGCTTCAAAGTTACGTTCATAGTCAAACACAAAATTCTCCACTACACATGAGAGATTCTTGCATTCAAAGAGCTTGCATTTAGGGAATTGAATTTGATCTTCTACTTCTCAAACTAATACTCTCTCTACGTGCTCCTGTCATTGAAGCTCTCATTCATGCAACAATCGAGTAAGGTGCTTGATCTGTTGCTGCATAGCAAGGATAACCTCAAGCATTGGCACCACGGTTGCTTCTCTATCATGCCACCCCTAATATATCTAATTTATTAAAACATAGAAGTTGCACGTCCACCGTTCTCCATATGTTACAACCGGAAGCACCAAGGGTTCCTCAGATATGGTGATCATATGCATAAAATCTTGTCCAAAGCATGATGTGACATGTGAATCAATGCTTGGGTAGTACTTGGACATGAAAATCCCAATGGTTTGATGGAAGTGGATTTGGTGGTCCATAAATTCCAACCATCCCATTCTTGCTTTGATACCAATGTAAAAGACCGAGACCAAGGAGAGAAATAGGAGAATGGAACTCACATTGGGACACTTGAATGTGGGAAAAATCCTAATGCCTAGCATGAGCTTCAGCTTTGTTATTTATAGGTGGCATACAAGGCCCTTAAGAAGCTTCTCAAGAAGCTTCCTTGGGCTTCTTTCTTAGAGTGCAAGCCAAGTTAACCAACTTCAAGAAGCCACCTACTTGGTGTGCAAGCTAAGCTAGTTGGAAGCTTCTAAAAGCTTCCTTCAAGAAGCTACCTACTTGGGGTACAAGTTAAGCTAGTCGGGGAAGGTTCCCAAGACTCTTCTTAGGTGCTTTAGAATATTTTGGGCTAATTTGGCTAATTCTCTACTTTGTTAGCCTTACTTACTATGTTGCTAAACTCCATATTGTTACACTAAGAGATAAAATAGATAGGAAAGTTGGTGAAGTAGGAGATAATGTTTGTCTTAGGTTAGAATTAGTGAAATATGAGTTAGAACAGATTTGAAGTAGTGTAAAGTTAGGAACCTGAGCTGAAGTAAGAGAGGTAGGAATGCAAGTTACTTTGGATGAGTTGTTGGAGATATTAGAGATGAGTGGCTCAAAAGATAAGAAGATAGATAGAATGCCCATGAGTTCAATTGCAACTCAAACGGGAGAAGTAATAGAAATAGTAGAAGGTGTAGAAGTTGATAAGTCAAAGTAAGAGAAGCAAAGGAAGTTACATTAAGCTTAGTAGAAGTGTGGTGCCCACATTTTTTGTTTTTTCTAAAATAAAGGAGAAGAAGTGTATAGAGAAGTCGGATTGCGCCTATATGGCCAAAGAAGGCAAAGAAAAGAGTCTTCTGGATGAAACCCGAAGTAAAGTGGCTTCGGGTCATAAGGCAAAGTACTCGAAAATGCCTTGTCAGCATACAACCCGAAGTAAGTTGTCTTTGTATTAGGGGGAGCTCAACCCGAGGCAAAGACAGTCTAACAACCTTTTGTTGGGGCAAGAAATTCAAGAAGGGGCCGTTTAAAAACAAGCGGCTCATACGCGCAAAGGTTGATTGATAGTGACAAGTGCATGCTGGAGGTGTGATTTCTTGGTAGGAACTCAAAGTGACGGAAGACGAAGAAGCGCAACTCTATAAAAATCAAACTTGCAATGACAAAATGTCGAGTAATTTTCCTTTGCCGTTGAGAAGTCGTCTTGCAAGTGATTGGGGGAAGGGAAATAGAGTTGGAATCGTGTTAGTACGCAAGGGAGAAGTCGTGAGAGTGAGAAAGTAGAAGAGATGGGAGGAGGAAAGAAGAACTCCAAATTCACAGTGAAAAATCATGCGATTTGGAGGTTAGACGTAATAGCGAGGATTGAAGTCTTGAGCCAACTTCGGATCACATTTCTGGCATGGAACTGGAATGTAAGCTTTTCACGATTCATGACAGAAATCATCGAGAGTAAGTGTCTTGATGGACCGAAGGACGAAGGGAAGAGAGGAAATTTGGCTCGCTGGACAGAGTCGGATTGGAGACTCGTACTCGGGGAGGAGGCAGGCTTGGAGTAGGGAGCCACATTCTTGGGAAAGGGAGAGATAGCTCAGGAGACTCAGGAGGTGAGAGATGTTTTCTCTTCAAAGAGAATAGAGAATGGGTATAAGGTTGAGAGTTACAAGGATCCAGTGAAGAGAGGGATCGTGAGTGCTCTTATGGCAATCTTGAAGCCGGAGAGAACAACTTATGTGATGAAACACCAAGCAGTGTTCTTCCATAAGTTGTTTGCAGGAGAACCTATTAATTGGGCGAGGTGTTTCCATGGGAGGAAGAGACAGATGGTGTGGAATTTGCGGGATAAGTCGCCTCCACACTACATCGTGCCGTTTGTAGCACATTTCTACCTTGGGTTGAATTTGCTTAATTTGGCGGAGCAAAACAGAATGGTGTCTCACTTCTATCTTGACTTGAGAAGAGAAGTCGACGTGGAGGAACAACAGTACATTCTCCAAATCCAAAGCACGGATGATTACTACACAAAGACGGGTAAGAGCATGGAGATAGAAGCGAGTACTCCAACAACAAAGAAGAGAGGTCGGCAAGGTGAAGCCGGAGACATCAAGAAACCTTGGAAGATGTGGGGAGGCAACCCGAGGCGAGGTATGGTGGTAATTGAGTTAGAGGATGAAGACTCAGAAGGAGATGCCGAGCTCAAAACTAAAGACTCAGAACACAAGGAGGAGCCTGAGCTAACACTGTAGAGCGGAGATACAAGCAGTGATAGTGATGAAGGGGGAGAGATGACATTGGTACCGGCGGCTGATGAATATGAAGAAGAAGAGGTGCAAGTCGAGATGGAAGACGAAGACAACACACAGTTGGAAGACGAAGTAACTGTGCCCAAAGAAAAGAAGATCGCAGTACAGCAAGGAGTTCGCTCAAGACGTAAGGCAAAGTGTGAAGCGGGGCCAAGTAAAGAAAAGGAAGAGGTAGGAGAAAGCTCGGGCAGTGAGGCGTCAATTCCGATACAAAGATTGCAGAGGAGAAGGCAAGTATCGGGTGAAGAAGAGGTAAGGAAGGAGATTTCAATGCAAGAAGAAGTAGTTGCAAGAAATGGAGTGGAGTACCTACAGGAAATTGTGTGTCCATTATTGGTGAAGTTGGAGCACAAGAAGAGGGAGATGCAATCGACATGTGCGAAGATGACAACTGTGTTGCAGGTCTTAGTGCAATTAGAAGAAGAGAACTCGGAGTTGAAGAAGAGTGTAACCCAAGGTGAGGAGGAAAGGGAAGTATTGCGAGCAGATGCAGTAGAGAGAAGTCAGGTAATTGAAGACCTGAAGAGAGAAGTCAACTATCAAGAGGATCTTGTGAGGAAGAGTGACATAGCAAGGGAGAGACAAGTAGCGGAGTATGAAATCTTGAAGCAGCAGTTTGCTGATTCAAGAGTAGAAGTAATCCATGCTATGGCGAGAATAGCAGCAAAGGATCAAGAGCTTGATAGAGTGATAGAGAGTGTCAAGGAGAAGAAGCAACTCTAGCAAAGAGAGTTGGCGGCACGATACCGAGAAGAAGACCGATTACGAGAGTTACTTCATAATCAGGAGGAGAAGGTTGTATAGAAGGAGAAGGAGAAGGAGACGGTGAAAGCCGAGTTCAAAGAGGAGTTGGCGATGTATAGGGAGGACTGGCTTGCAGATCGTGAACAAGAGAGACAGACAAGATTGGAGCCGTTGAAGGAGATTGTCCTCAGAATGAACGTGATGTTGAGTACAGAGGCCAGCATTCAAATTGAAGAAACAAGGCTGCACAAGTTGAAGTTGTTGGTGTAGGAGACAAGGCGAAGACATGCAAAAGACACTAATTTGAATGCCTTGTTGATTAAGTTAAGAACTTGTGTAGACACTAAGATATTAGAAGTAGAAGACAACATTTCAATTAGATTAGACTTAGTGAAAATAGAGATAGAAAGCTTCGAAAGGATGTTAGAGCAAAACCTGAAGTAGATAACATAGGAGTACAAATGTCTTTGAAGTTACCATTGGAGACATTAGAGAAGAGTGGGTCGGGAGATAAGGAGTTAGATAAGTTACCCACAAGTGGAATTTCAGATCAGGAAAGAGAATTGCTGGTCTGGTAGATGAAGTAGAAGATATGAAACCCGGGGATAGAATAGTAGGAAGTAAGATTACTTTGGGTTTGGGTTTGAATAAAGAAGAAGAAGTAGACATCGGATCTGTAACACCCATTTGTGCATGTGTGTGGTATTGTGATATTTAGCTTGGTATTACAAGTACTTAAGAGATATTATTTATATAGAGATAAAGGATAGTTCTATATTAGTCATGGTTAGCTAAAGTTAGTCATAGCTAAGATAGATGGGACCTTACTTTAGAGGAAGTAGAAAAGATGAGCACCACTATTTTGGATTTTAGTGTGTTGACTTGGTATTATTCCTAGGTGTTTGGCTTTGGGGAAAGAGTTGAGAACTCTTGGGCCCGCAAGCCTTTTTGTTTTGGATTCTTCTTTAGTCCAAGGATAGCCCATGTGAAGGAATCCTTGCTTTAGTGGTTGGGTCAAGATAAGGGGAATATGCCCATGTGTATGGATATTCCTTTCTACTTTTTGACTTTACTTGACTTTTAGTCTAGTAACTTGAGTTACTACGGTAATTAGTAACTTTGGTACGTAACTATTTCACAAGTATATAAACAAGGGGTGAGGAGGTACTCATCATCCTTTCATTTGCAACTATCTCTCTCTCATTGAGTTCTCTAGTGAGCAATGTCTTGAGTCTTGGAGTGTTAGCCTTGGAGGAGTATGATGGAGTTGGGGTTCCTTGCCTTCTTAGTCCATGGTGCGCTACCATAATAGCCATCAGAGGTTCATCCTGAGTGAGAGACAGGCCGGCTCACATTTTTGGTTCTGTTGCCGGGACCTCTCTAGAAGGCAAGATAATGTTCCGCGTCCAATTCTACATTAGGCAGAAGGAGGCTATGAGAGCTCATTTGGAGAGAACATTAGGAGAGGAGAGGGCTGAACTTATGTTAGAGAACCAAGATCCATTTGTATACCCTGTAGTTCATTATGATGTCTTTGAGGTGATTTTGTACATCTTGTACACATGAGAGGAATTGGAGAGATTGTGTGAGGTGGATTGCAGATTTTAGGGATCAAGGTGATTTTGGGCAAAATCTCAAGTTTGAGATCTGGACTTGAGATTTCTACACATGATAGCTTGGGTTATCTTTCAGGTAGCACACTTGAAATTATTGAGAGAGCTTCTATGCGCACTGGGCTAGAATTTTTGAAAGTTGATAGGGTAAAGTGCTCCCGCAACTGCATGCTCTCTGGAAAATTATACAGAGTCTGCCATTTCTTCAATTTTCAGTGAATTGTCCTGAAAATTTCCAAGAAAATTCAGTGCATCGTATCCTACCTGCTGCCACAAAAATTAGAGAAACATCGTTTTTGTGCAGGGCGTTATGAATTTTTGAAGTGAGGGGGGTGGTTTTCAGACCAAATCTGAAACATGGGTGCTGAATAGAAAGGTGTCTAGGCCAAATGGCTCGATGAAAAGATCTAAAATTTTGCAGGGAGGGACGCCCTGGAGTTGTGATCAAGTGTGGAAAATTTCAGAGGACTGTGACATATTGGTTGGGAGATTTGAGTGACATTGTGAGGAAGGGTCAATTCTGCAAAGTGGAGATCTCAGGCATGAGAAGTTTGAGATCAACAAAAAGCATGTTTGAGTGTTTAGATTCATCTTGTGGAACATGGAAGGTCATCAAGAGTGGAAATTGAGATTATGCAAGGTTCCCCAAGGGTTTGAGGTGATTTTAGGGGTGGATTTGAGGAAAAGAGAGTTTACAATAGAATTTGAAGAGAGTGTTGAGAGGATCCAAAAACCTACACGACTTGGAGGAAAGAGTGAGTCTAAGTGCTTTCTATGTGGAGAGAAGGGACATAAGGCAAGTTCATGTCCATTGACCTTTGAGAGCAAGAGATTGAGGGAAAGGAGAGGCTTACTTGACTTGGGTTTGCATGTTGGACCTTCTTCACCAAGATTGGGAGGGAGGAGATCTAAGACCAAGGAGTTGTGTGAGGTTTGTGGAGTTGAAGGACTTCCAAAAGGACATGAGTGTAGTGGAGTAAAAGCACTTTTGGAAACTTTGGTGAAGGATCTTGGAGAGAGTCTTAGTACAGCTACAGAAATACTACCACCTTCATCAACTAGTTCTCAAGATTAGTGATGGAGATAATCTTTCAACTTATGGATAAACTATCCATGAGAGTTAGATTAATATGCACTCTAGGATTTGATGTTGCTATAGAAATCTTGGAGCAACCTGAACCTTTTGTGTTCCCTAGAGTGGATTATTCTCAGATGGTGTTAGTCATGTATATACTCTATTAGTAATAGAGTGAGAGAAAAGAAAAGAGAAAAAAAAATTGAGAGAAAAGAAAGATAGTGAGGGGTTAAGATGGGGAAACTTCCGGTTTTCTTTGGCAAGGATGGAGAAGATGTGGAGGCCTTTGTGAGAGACTTCAAGAGAGCTTGCATAGGAAACAATGAGAGGAGGAAGAATGAGTGGGCCTCATTATTACCAGATTTCTTTGAGGATGCAGCACTTACATGGTATGAGTCAGAATACCAAAAGAGAGAGAGGAGAGAGGGGGAAGAGGAGTCTTGGGAGACTTTGACTTCAGCACTCATTGAGAACTTTCTTCCTGATGAGAGTTATGAGAGATTGATGAGTGAGGTTACATTTCTCAAGCAAGGAGATGGAGAGAAAGTGAGGATCTATGTGGAAAGAGTGGAAAAGTTGGAGTCCAGATTTCGCATAGTGTTGAGGAAGGGTGGGGATGATGTGGAGACTACAATGATTGGCATAGGGGCCATGCTCACGAAGAATTTTGTGGGAGGATTGAGACCACAAATTAGAAGCAAGGTGAGATATGAGAAACCTTCTTCCAAGGTTGAAGCTATCAAGATCGCAATTCGTATGGAGGAGAGTTTGGAAGGAGATGAGAGTGATTTGGTGGTGAAGGAGGTTGTGCATCCTCCTCAAGGCTACAAGTATGGTGGAACTTCTGATACTTTGATGACAAGGGTTGCACCACAAGTAGTAGTTGCTCCAGTTCTTGCACCTCCACCAAAAGATCCACTCCAAACCATCACAGAACAACTTGCGGATCTCAAGATCAATGTGGTGCAACTATGGGAGAAGAGAGAGGTGGATCAGAATGTAGGGAGAGGGCCTAGGAGTTATGGAAACTATCCATATAGAGGAGGCCAACCAGCCAACAATTTCAATGATAGAAATTGTTTTGGTTGTGGAGGAAGAGGCCATATCCAAAGGAATTGCCCAAATTCCACTTACCATGGAGGAAGGGGTTATGAGGGAGCCAATAGAGGGAAAGAGGGAGGTAGTGAAACCCTAGTGGCTCCTAATCCCAACAAAGGTAAGGGGATAGCATCCATAGATGTGGTTGAGAGAAAGTATGAGAAGGGAGAGTGCTCAAACTCCAAGGGTCTTAATTTGGAGCTTTTGGCACAAGAGAAGAAGAGAGCTCGTTTTGCAGAGGATGTTCACTCTTCTCAAGGATTTACTTCAAGCAAGCATATTCCTATGTCTACTAGGAGCACTCGCACCTCAACACCATCAACAACAAAGACTCCAAGGAAGAAGTTGGGGATGGAGGACTTCTTGATCTCAAAGCAACAATGGAACTACAATGTGTTGGAGGATGTTGGTAATCACAAGGCTAACATCACAATGGCCCAATTAATTGCTTTGAACCCTACCTTGAGAAAGGAGCTTAGAGGTGGTTTGAGTTCTACAAGGAGCAAGAAGAAGAAGAAGGTAAAAGTTCCAGTATCAATGAGGGTGGTGGATGCCAAGCCAACACCATGGGAAGCTTGTGAATATGCCTCCAAGATTGATGTGAGAGTGAATGGTCACAACATCAAGGATGCATTGGTTGATGGAGGATCAGCAGTGAATGCCATGTCAGAAAGGTTGATGAAGAAGTTGGGTATGATACCCTCTAGACCTTCAACATTTGTGGTGAGCATGGCAAACAAGCAACAAGTTCGACCAGTAGGGGTGATGGATAAGGTGGTAGTTTCAGTTATGGGAGTTCAAAATCTCATGACTTTCCAAGTCTTGAAGGATTCAAGCTATGACTTACTTCTTGGGAGGCCATGGTTGAGAGCAGCACGCACAACTGATCGATGGCACAAAGGGTGCTTGAGGATTGGGCCATCAAACCATAGAGTCACTGTTCCTGTGACTAACACCACCAACACTTCACATTCAGATACACCATCTTCTGATTATTGGGAATCAGATTTTGAAGAAGGAGCTTCAGGTGTGGACACAAGCATGGAAGAGGAGACTTCCACGGAGGAGGATGAATCTGAATCTGATTCAGATGTGTATCCTTTGTGTGCTATAGATTTTGCACCTAAGCCAAAGGTTTTGAAGGACCCAGATAAATCACCATTGACACTTGAGGAGGTAGAGAGAAGGTTATCTACCCTCAAGTATGGCCTCAATGTTACCAAGGAGGAGAAGGTGAGACTTGAGGAGATTTTCCGCAAGTTCATCCATGTGTTTGCTTTTAGTTACAAGGATTTGAAGGAAGTCACCTTGGAGGAGCACAAGATAGAGGTGGAGTCACATGCAAGACCAATCCGCCAAAAGCAACGTCGCATTAGCCCACCAATATCTTTGGTTGTGAAGGAGGAGATTGATAAGCTCAAGGAGGCTGGATTTATCGTTGAGGTGGAGAATTCAGAATGGGTGTCTCCAATTGTCATTGTGAAGAAAAAGAATGGCAAGCTTCGGGTATGTGTGGATTACAAGAAGCTCAATGCTGTTACCAAGAAGGACTACTACCCATTGCCATTCATTGATGAGATCTTGGAGGAGGTTGCAGGTCATGAGAGGTACAGTTTTGGAGATGGTTATAGTGGATATAACCAAATCAAGATTGCACCAGAGCATCAACAACTCACCACATTCACCACACCTTGGGGAACTTACGCTTTCAAGGTCATGCCTTTTGGGCTTTGCAATGCTCCAGCCACATTCCAACGGTTCATGAACAAGGTATTTGAACCTTTCATTGGGAAATTTGTGAGAGATTTCATTGATGACTTTTGTGTCTATGGGAGCAAGGAGGAGCACTTTGAGCACCTAATCAAAGTCTTGCAACGCTTGGATGAGGCAAATACATCACTCAACCCAGAGAAGTGCATTTTTGGATGTGAAGAAGGTCTACTTTTGGGGCACATCATCTCCAAGGATGGAATAGCAGTTGATCCTGAGAAGGTGAGGAAAATCTCAGACCTTCCATTCCCTTCAAGCTTGACAAAGTTACGCCAATTCTTGGGAATGGTTGGGTACTATAGGAGGTTCATCTTCTCATTTTCCAACAAGGCTTATCCATTGACCATCTACATGAAGAAGGGTGTAGATTACATGGTGATTTTGGAAGACAAGGAGGCTCTCAAAGCTTTTGAGGAGCTCAAGCAATCCCTTGTTGTAGCTCCAATTCTTGCTAAACCTGATTGGAGTAAGCCTTTCATCCTCTACACTGATGCTTCTAATGTAGCTATAGGATGCACTCTTAGTCAATTAGACCAAGATGGGCATGATCATCCAATAGCTTATGCTAGTAGGCAGATGGTTTCAGCAGAGAAAAACTACTCTGTCACAGAGAGAGAAGGGTTGGCAGTGATCTTTGGTCTCAAGAAGTTTAGACACTACTTGATTGGAGGAAAGCCACAATTGTCACGGATCACAAGGCTTTGAAGTACATCTTCAACAAGCCTAATGTTGAAGGGAGACTAGCAAGGTGGATGATTCTCTTGTCTGAGTATGACTACACAATTGAGGATAGGCCAGGAAAGAAACATGCAAATGCTGATTTGTTATCTAGAGCCTATGATCATGATGGAGATGAGCCAGTAGATGATTCCTTCCCGGATGAGGAGCTCATGACAATCTCAGTCACTCAAGAGGTTCCAATGGAGTACAAGGAGATTGTGGATTTTGTGACAAGAGGTAACTATCCAGAAGGGATGCATGCTAGGGAGAGGAAGGCCCTTGCAGCAAGATCTAGACCTTACACAATGGTGGATGATATTCTTTTTCACCAAGGAGCAGATGGTCTACTTCGAAGAGCAGTGGGTAAGGAAGAGTCTATCCTACTCATAAAGGAGTTTCATGAAGGTTTAGTATGTGGAGGACACTTTGCAGGAAAGGTGACTGCTTTCAAGATTCTAGATGCAGGTTACCATTGGAGAGGGATTTTCAAGGATTGTCTTGATTATTGCAAAACTTGTCATGTTTGTCAAGCTTTTGCTAGAAAGTCTACATCCACTCCACCACTTAGATCAATTCCATTGCTAGGACCCTTTGAGAAGTGGGGAATTGATTTTGTAGGACCTCTCAATAGAACCCCAAGGAACAATCGGTACATTGTGGTAGTTACTGATTACCTTACCAAGTGGGTTGAGGCTAGACCATTGAGGGACAAGAATGAAGATGAAGTGGGTAGATTTCTTTATGAACGCATTATCACTAGGTTTGGATGCCCTTTGGAGTTGGTTTCTGATAGAGGAGGAGAGTTTACAGGAAGCATTACTACAGCCATGCTACGACATTTCTCTATCACACATAGAGTAACTACATCCTATAAGCCAAATTCCAATGGCTTGGTAGAGAGAACCAATCAGACCTTGTGCATGATGTTGGCCAAAGATGCAGAAATGGAGGGGGCTAAACATCATTGGGACAAGAGGATTCATGCAGTTTTGTGGGAGTATAGGACAACCATGAAGACTTCCACTGGATATTCTCCATTCCAATTGGTGTATGGTATTGAGTCTACCTTACCTATTCACTTTGATCTTCCTACCTTCCAAAGCATTCATAGGAGATTGAAGAAAGCACAAGGAAGTGATGCAGGGAAGTCAAGGAAGGATCAACTCATGGAGTTGGAAGAGGCAAGAGCAGTTGCTATGGTTCGAGTGGAGCAAGCCCAAAGGAAACAAAAGGAGAGCTATGACAAGAGGCAAGGCAAGAAGAAGGTGGAGCCTTTCAAAGAAGGTGATTGGGTAATGTTGTTTGATTCCATTCGATTCAAGAGAGTGCAAAAGAAGTTTTTGCCTAAGTACTTTGGACCTTTCATAGTAGAGAAGGTGTGGGGCAATTACACCTATGATCTCAAGGAGTTGGGAGGAAGACACTTTGATAGGATTAACCATGATAAGTTGAAGATGTACCATAGAAGGTAGAGAGACCTTCACTTTGAGGACAAAGTGAAAACTTAGTCCGGGGGTAAATGTAACACCCATTTGTGCATGTGTGTGGTATTGTGATATTTAGCTTGGTATTACAAGTACTTAAGAGATATTATTTATATAGAGATAAAGGATGGTTCTATATTAGTCATGGTTAGCTAAAGTTAGTCATAGCTAAGATAGATGGGACCTTACTTTAGAGGAAGTAGAAAAGATGAGCACCACTATTTTGGATTTTAGTGTGTTGACTTGGTATTATTCCTAGGTGTTTGGCTTTGGGGAAAGAGTTGAGAACTCTTGGGCCCGCAAGCCTTTTTGTTTTGGATTCTTCTTTAGTCCAAGGATAGCCCATGTGAAGGAATCCTTGCTTTAGTGGTTGGGTCAAGATAAGGGGAATATGCCCATGTGTATGGATATTCCTTTCTACTTTTTGACTTTACTTGACTTTTAGTCTAGTAACTTGAGTTACTACGGTAATTAGTAACTTTGGTACGTAACTATTTCACAAGTATATAAACAAGGGGTGAGGAGGTACTCATCATCCTTTCATTTGCAACTATCTCTCTCTCATTGAGTTCTCTAGTGAGCAATGTCTTGAGTCTTGGAGTGTTAGCCTTGGAGGAGTATGATGGAGTTGGGGTTCCTTGCCTTCTTAGTCCATGGTGCGCTACCATAATAGCCATCAGAGGTTCATCCTGAGTGAGAGACAGGCCGGCTCACAGATCGGAGTAGTAATAGATTTGAGATTTGAATAGGCAGATATGAAGAGGTGCATTGTCATTTCAGATCTGCAAGTTTGTAGAGTTGTTAGGAGGAGGTACATTAGGAAGATAACTGTCAATTGCTTCACTACTTAAGAGTGGCATTTGCAGTATCATGTTGTTCAGTGCTCATAATTTCTGAGAATAGATAAAGCGCAGTGCTGTGAAGCAGTGCTCGTCGCTTGAGCTTGATTCCAAGTATCAACTTTGTGATTGTGTTTGTGAGTGTGGAGAAATTCAAAGTGCAAGTCAGTATGCTTGTTGGATGTTGGATTCCACAGCCTTGATCTTTATTTTTTGTGTTTGATCTTGAGTGAAGTGCAATCGAAGCAATGCCTTGACATATCTGAGAGGAATTGTAGTGTTAGTAGTATTCTGCATTTGTGAGTGCAGTGCGAGGTTGATGTGAAGCAATTTCAATTGAGGAAGTTGTGCCTTCAGTGGAGGGGTGGAACACAATTTTGAGGCGAAGTCATTTTGCAGTGAAGTGCCATTTTCGGGAGAGCCTGAATCATCACAATCAAGATTGTTTGGAAAGATTTGTTGGTGTTGTGATTAAGGAGTGTTAATTTGTGACAAGACTGCAAATCAGTGCTTGTTACTCTCTTCTGGGTGTGGTTTCTACTTGAGAGATTAAAGATGCAACCAAGAAGAACTACAATTGTTACTTTGCTTCGTATTTGACCAATTCTGACTCGTATCTCTGCGGGAACAAACTTTACTTACCCGATTACCGCAAAAGTGATATTTGCCGGGTTGTCACAAGAAGAGAAAGAAGAAGACATCCAATTGGACTCATCATAGATTTGACATTTGGATTGATAGATATGAAGAGTGGCTTGCCATTTTGGATCACAAGATTGTAAGGGAACGGTATCTTAGTTAGATAATTGTTGAATTTCTTTGCCTATTTAAAGGAAGCATCCAAAGTGTTTAGTTGTTCAGTAGTTATATTTTCAAAGTCAATAAAGTGAAGTGCTATAACTCAGTTGTGACAACCCGGCAAATATCACTTTTGCAGTAATTAGGTAAGTAAAGTTTGTTCACTTAGAGATACGAGTCAAGAATGTTCAAAATGAAGCAAATTGTAACAATGTGGTTCTTCTTGAGTTCTTCTTTAATCTCTTAGGTAGAAACTACACCTAGAAGAGAGTAACAACCACTAGATCGCATTCTTGTCACAAATAAACACTCCTTAATCACAACTCATTCCATTCTATCCAAACAAATCTTCATTATGATGATTCAGAATCCTTGAAAGATGGCTACTTCACTACAAAACACCCTCATCTCAAAATTGTGTTCCATTCCTCCATTGAAGGCACAATTTCCTCAATCAAAAGTACTTTGCATCAACCCTGCACTGCTATGGTGCTCACATTTTTTGTTTTCTTCAAAATAGAGAAGAAGAAGTGTATAGCAAAACTGGATTGCGCTTGTATGGCCGAAGAAGGCAAAGAAAAGAGTCTTTGGGATGAAACCCGAAGTAAAGTGACTTCGGGTCATAAGGCAAAGTACTTGGAAATGCCCTGTCAGCATACAACCCAAAGTAAGGAGTCTTCGTATCGGGGAGAGCTCAACCCAAGGCGAAGTCTATCTAACAACCTTTCGTCGGGGCGAGAAATTCAAGAAGGGACCATTCAAAAACCGGAGGCCCATATGCGCAAAGTTTGATTGACAGTGACAGGTGCATGCAAGAGGTGTGATTTCTCGGTAGAAACTCGAAGTGAAGAAAAACAAAGAAAGCACAACTCTATAAAAATTGAACTCACAACGACGCAATGTTGAGTAATTTTTCTTTGCCGTTGAGAAGTCGTCCTACAAGTGATCGTGGGAAGGGAAATGGAGTTGGAAAAACGCTAGTGTGTAAGGGAGAAGTCGCAAGAGTAAAACCAAGAGACAGTGAGAAAGTTGGAGAGATGGAAGGAGAAAATAAGAACTCCAAATTTGTAGTGAGAAATCATGGTATTCGGAGGTTAGATGTGATTGCGAGGATCAAAGTCTTCAGTCAACTTTGGATCACCTTCTTGGCGTGGAACTTGAACCTGAGTTTTCCAGGTTTCATGACAGAGATAATCAAGAGCAAGTGTCTCGATGGACCCAAGGAAGAAGGGAAGAGAGGAAATCCGGCTCGCAAGACAAAGTCCGATTGGAGACTAGTACTTGGGAAGGAAGCAGGCTTGGAGCAGGGGGCCACGTTCTTGGGGAAGGGAGAGATAGCCCAAGAAACCCAAGAAGTGAGAGATGCATTTTTGTCAAAGCAGACGAAAAATGGGTACAAAGTAGAGAGTTACAAAGACCTTGTCAAGAGAGCAATTGTGAGTGCTCTGATGGCAATCTTGAAGCCGGAGAGAACAACCTATGTGATGAAACACCAAGCGGTATTCTTTCACAAATTGTTTGCAAGAGAACCAATCAATTGGGCAAGGTGTTTCCATGGGAGAACTCGACAAATGGTGTGGAATCTGTGGGATAAATCACCTCCACACTACATCGTGCCATTTGTAGCTCATTTCTACCTCGGGTTGAATTTGCTAAACTCGGCAGAGCGAACTCGGATGGTGTCGCATTTCCATCCCAATTTGAGAAGGGAGGTTGATGTAGAGGAGCAGCAGTACATCTTGCAAATCAGAAGCACCGACGAGTACTACAAGAATACGGAGAAGAATGTGGAGATCAAAGTGAGTACTCCGAAATCGAAGAAGAGAAGTCGGCAGGGCGAAGCCAAAGATACGATGAAATCTCGGAAGACAAGAAGAGGAAACCCGAGGCGAGGCATGGTGGTGATTGAGTCAAAAGATGAAGACTCGGAAGCTGAAGCCGAGTGCAAGTCCAAAGATTTGGAACACAAGGAGGAGCCTGAGCTAACGCTACAGAGTGGAAATACGAGTAGCAACAGCGATGAGGGTAGAGAAATGACATCGGGGCCAGTTGCTACAGAGGAGGAAGAAGAAATGCAGGCAAAAATTGAAGCCGAGGACATCACAAAGTTGGAAGATGAAGTACCTGAGGCAGAAGAGAAGATTGTAGTTCAGAGGGGAGTCTGCTCGAGACGCAAGGTGAGGTGTGATGCAGGTCCAAGTAACTTGAAAGAAGAGGTGAATGAAAGCTCGGGGAGCAAGGTGTCAGTGCCGATACGAAGACTGCAGAGAAGAAGGCAAGTATTAGATGAACACAAAGTACCAAGAGAAGTTGCTACGCAAGAGGAAGTAGTAGCAAGCGATGGGATCGAGTATTTGCAGGAGGTCGTGTGTCCATTGCTGGTGAAGTTAGAGTACAAGAAGAAGGAGATGCAGTCGACTTGTCCAGAAGTGAAGACTGTCTTGCAGGTGTTATCAAGATTAGAAGAAGAGAACTCGGGGCTGAAGAAGAGTATAACCCGAGGTGAGGAGGAAAGGGAAGTACTGCAAGCGGAGGCAGTAATGATGACTCAAGTAATTGAAGACTTGAAGAGAGAAGTGAGTTCTTGAGAAGATCTTGTTAAGAAGAGTGACATAGCAAGGGAGAGACAAGTAGCTGAATATGAAATCTTGAAGCAGCAATTTGCTGATTCAAGAGTATAAGTTATCCATGCTATGGCGAGAGTAGCAACAAAGGATCAAGAGCTTGATAGGGTGATGGAGAGCTTAGAGGAGAAGAAGCAACTCTGGCAAAGAGAGTTGGCAGCACGATATAGAGAAGAAGAAAGATTACGAGAGTTACTTCATAATCAAGAGGAGAAGGTTGTACAGAAGGAGAAGGAGAAGGAGACGGTGAAAGCCGAGTTTGAAGCGGAGTTGGCCATGTATAGGGAGGATTGGCTTGCAGATCAAGAGCGAGAAAGAAAAATGAGATTGGAGCCGTTGAAGGAGATAGTCCTCAGGATGAACGCGATGTTGAGTACAGAGGCCAGCGTTTGAATTGAAGAAACGAGGTTGCACGAGTTGAAGTTGTTGGTGCAGGAGACGAGGCAAAGACAGGTGAAAGACACTGATTTGAATGCCTTGTTGATCAGTTTAAGAACTCGTGTAGACAGGAAGATCTTAGAAGTAGAAGAAAATATTACGATTAGATTAGACTTAGTGAAATTGGAGATAGATAAACTTTGGAAGGATGTTAGAGCCAAACCCAAAGAAGATAACATAGGAGTGCAAATGTCTTTGGAGTTAGAGATAGAGACATTGGAGAAGAGAGGGTCAAGAGATGAAGGTTTAGAAGGGCTACCCACTAGTGCAATTTCAGATCAAGAAAGAGAATTGTTGGATCTGGTAGAAGAAGTAGAAGATATGAAACCTGAGGACAGAGCATTAGGAAGTAAATTTACTTCGGGTTTGGGTTTGAAAGCTGTGGTACCCACATTTTTAATTTTTTTCAAAATAAAGAAGAAGAAGTGTATAGAGAAGTCGGATTGCGCCTATATGGCCGAAGAAGGCGAAGAAAAGAGTCTTTGGGATGAAACCCAAAGTAAAGTGACTTTGGGTCATAAAACAAAGTACTCGGAAATGCACTATTAGCATACAACCCAAAGTAAATTGTCTTCGTATTGGGGGGAGCTCAACCCGAGGTGAAGACAATCTAACAACCTTTTGTTGGGGCGAGAAATTCAAGAAAGGACCGTTCAAAAACCGGCGGCCCATACGTGCGAAGGTTGATTGATTGTGATAGGTGCATGTAGGAGGTGTGATTTCTTGGTAGAAACTCGAAGTGAAGAAAGACAAAGAAGCGCAACTCTATAAAAATTGAACTCGCAACGACAAAATGTCAAGTTATTTTCCTTCACCATTGAGATGTCCTCTTGCAAGTGATCGTGGGAAGGGAAATAGAGTTGAAATCACGTTAGTGCGTAAGGGAGAAGTTGCGAGAGTGAAATCAAGAGATAGTGAGAAGGCAGAAGAGATGGGAGGAGGAAAGAAGAACTTTGAATTCACAGTGAGAAATCATGCAATTTGGAGGTTAGATGTAATTGCTAGGATCAAAGTCTTGAGCCAACTTTGGATCACTTTTTTGGCATGGAACTGGAATGTGAGCTGTCCGGGTTTCATGACAGAAATCATTGAGAGCAAGTGTCTTGATGGACCCGAGGAAGAAGAGAAGAGAGGAAATCCAGCTTGCTGGATAGAGTCGGATTGGAGACTTGTACTCGGGAAGGAAGCAGGCTCGGAGCAGGGGGCCACATTCTTGGGGAAGGGAGAGATAGCTCAAGAAACCCAAGAAGTGGAGATGCATTCTCGTCAAAGCGGACAAAGAATGGGTACAAAGTTGAGAGCTACAAAGACCTTGTGAAGAGAGGAATTGTGAAAGCACTAATGGTCATCCTGAAGCCGGAGAGAACCACTTATGTGATGAAACGCCAAGTAGTGTTCTTCCACAAGCTATTTGCAGGAGAACCAATCAATTGGGCAAGGTGTTTCCACAGGAGAACAAGGCAGATGGTGTGGAATTTGCAAGATAAATTGCCTCCACACTACATCATGCCATTTGCAGCGCATTTCTACCTTGGGCTAAATTTGCTGAACTCAGCGGAGCGAACTTGGATGGTGTTGCACTTCCATCCTGATTTGCAAAAGAAGGTCGACGTTGAGAAGCAGCAATACATCTTGCAAATCAGGAGCACTAACAACTACTACACAAAGACAGGGAAGAACGTGGAGGTCGCAGTGAGTACCCCGAATACAAAGAAGAGAAGTTGGCAAGGCGAAGACATGAAGAAACCTCGGAAGACACGGAGAGGCAACCCGAGGCGAGGTATGGTGGTGATCGAGTCGGAAGATGAAGACTCGGAAGGTGATGCTGAGCTTAAGACTAAAGACTCGGAACACGAGGAAGAGCCTGAGCTAACATTGCAGAGTGGAGATACAAATAGCAACAGCGAAGGAGGAGCAATGACATCGGCACCAGCAGCTACAGAAGAAGAATACGAAGGAGAAGAAGTGCAGGCAAAAATTGAATCCAAAGATAATACACAGTTGGAAGACGAAGTAATTGTGCTCGAAGAGAAGAAGATTGCAATACAAAGAGGAGTTTGCTCGAGACGTAAGGCAAAATGTGATGCGGGGCCAAGTAAGGCAAAAGAAGACGTGAGTGAAAGCTCGGGAAGTGAGGCATCAATTCCAATACAAAGACTGCAAAGACGAAGGCGAGTATTGGGTGAACAAGAAGGGAGAAGGGAGATCACACTGCAGGTTGAAGTAGTTGCCAGTGATGGAGTGGAGTACATGCGGGAGATCATGTGCCCATTGTTGGTGAAGTTGGAGCACAAGAAGAAGGAAATGCAGTCGAAATGTCCGGAGGTGAAGACTGTTTTGCAGGTATTATCAAGATTAGAAGAAGAGAACTCGGAGTTGAAGAAGAGTCTAACCCGAGGTAAGGAGGAAAGAGAAGTACTACAAGCGGAGGCAGTAGTGAGAAGTCAGGTAATTGAAGACCTGAAGAGAGAAGTAAATTATCGGGAGGATCTTGTGAAGAAGAGTGACATAGCAAGGGAGAGACAAGTAGCTGAGTATGAGATCTTGAAGCAGCAGTTTGCTGATTCAAGAGTAGAGGTAATCCATGCTATGGCGAGAGTAGCTGCAAAGGATCAGGAGCTCGATAGGGTGATGGAGAGTGTCGAGGAGAAGAAGCAACTCTAGCAACGAGAGTTGGCGCACAATATAGAGAAGAAGACCGATTACAAGAATTACTTCGTAATCAGGAGGAGAGAGTTGTCCAAAAGGAGAAGGAGAAGGAGTCGGTGAAAGCCGAGTTCAAGGTGGAGTTGGCAATGTACCGAGAGGATTGGCTTGCAGATCGGGAACATGAGAGAAAGACAAGATTGGAGCCATTGAAGGAGATAGTCCTCCAAATGAATGCAATGTTAAGTACAGAGGCGAGCATTCGGATTGAAGAGACGAGGCTGCACAAGTTGAAGTTGTTGGTGCAGAAGACGAGGCAAAGACAAGCAAAGGATACTGATATGAATGCCTTGTTAATTAGTCTCAAAACTCATGTAGATAGAGAGATTTTAGAGGTAGAGGATAATATTTCAATTAGATTAGACTTAGTGAAAATAGAGATAGAAAAGCATCGAAAGATGTTAGAGCCAAACCCAAAGTAGATAACATAGGAGTACAAATGTCTTCGGAGTTACTATTGGAGACATTGGAGAAGAGTGGGTCGAGAGATGAAGAGTTAGATAGATTACCCACTAGCGCAATTTCAGATCAAGAAAGAGAATTACTGGATCTGGTAGAAGAAGAAGAAGATACAAGACCCGAGGAAAAAGTAGTAGGAAGTAAAATTACTTTGGGTTTGGGTTTGATAGCCGATGACAAAGTAGACATTGGATTGGACTAGTAATAATTTTGAGATTTGAAGAG
Source organism: Lunularia cruciata (assembly GCA_948567375.1). Classification (NCBI taxonomy): domain Eukaryota; kingdom Viridiplantae; phylum Streptophyta; class Marchantiopsida; order Lunulariales; family Lunulariaceae; genus Lunularia; species Lunularia cruciata. The sequence goes on from OX419760.1 coordinate 14,330,988, forward strand.
GCAGATATGAAGAGGTGCATTGTCATTTTGGATCTGCAGGTTAGAAGAGTTGTTGCAGAACAGTATAGTTGTTAGAACTGTTGATTTGTTCACTAATTAAGAATGGCATTCGCAGTATCATGTTGTTTAGTGCTCATAATTTCTGAGAATAGATAAAGCAAAGTGCTATGAAGCAGTGCTCGTTGCTTGAGCTTGATTCAGAGTATCAACTTTGTGTTTGTAATTATGAGTGTGTGAAGAAATTAGAAGTGCAAGTCAGTGTGCTTGTTGGATGTTGGATTCCACAGCCTTGATCTTCATTCTATGTGTTTGATCTTGAGTGAAATGCAATCAAAGCAATGCCTTGACAAATCTGAGAGGAATTGTAGTGTTGGTAGTATTCTGCATTTGTGAGTGCAGTGCGAGGTTGATGTGAAGCAATTTTGATCAAGGAAGTTGTGCCTTCAGTGGAGGGGTGGAACACAATTCTGAAGCAAAGTTGTTTTGTAGTGAAGTGCCATTTTTGGGAGAGCCTGAATCATCACAATCAAGATTGTTTGGAAAGATTTGATGGAGTTGTGATTAAGGAGTGTTAATTTGTGACAAGACTACAAATCACTGCTTGTTACTCTCTTCTAGGTGTGGTTTCTACTTGAGAGATTAAAGACGCAACCAAGAAGAACTACATGTTACTGTTTGACATTGTATTTGACCAATTCTGACTCGTATCTCTACGGGAACAAACTTTACTTACCTGATTACCGCAAAAGTGATATATGCCGGGTTGTCACAAAAGCCAAGGACAAAGTAGACATCAGACTGGATTAGTCACAGTTTTTGAGATATGAAGAGGTAGATATGAAGAGGTGCATTGTCATTTTGGATCTGCAGGTTAGAAAAGTTGTTGTTGAACGGTATAGTTGTTAGAACTGACGAGTTGTTCACTACTTAAGAGTTGCATTCGTAGTATTATGTTGTTCAGTGCTCATAATTTCTGAGAATAGATAAAGTGAAGCAGTGCTCATTGCTTGAGCTTGATTCCGAGTATCAACATTGTACTTGTGTTTGTGAGTGTGTGAAGAAATTTGAAGTGCAAGTCAGGGTGCTTGTTGGATGTTGGATTCCACAGCCTTGATCTTCATTCTGTGTGTTTGATCCTGAGTGAAGTGCAATTGAAGCAATGCCTTGACAGATCTGAGAGGAATTGTAGTGTTGTTAGAATTTTGCATTTGTGAGTGCAGTGCGAGGTTGATGTGAAGCAATTTTGATCGAGGAAGTTGTGCCTTCAGTGGAGGGGTGGAACACAATTTTGAGGCGAAGTTGTTTTGCAATGAAGTGCCGTTTTTGGGAGAGCCTGAATCATCACAATCAAGATTGTTTGGAAAGATTTGATGGAGTTGTGATTAAGGAGTGTAAAATTTGTGACAAGACTATGAGTCAATGCTTGTTACTCTCTTCTAGCTGTAGTTTCTACCTGAGAGATTAAAGAAGACATCAAGAAGAACTGCAATTGTTACTTTTGACTTTGTATTTGACCAATTCCGGGTAGTATCTCTATGGGAACAAACTTTACTTACCCGATTACCGCAAAAGTGATATTTGTCGGGTTGTCACAACTGCACTCACAATTGTAGAATACTACCAACACTACAATTCCTCTCAAATCTCTCATGACATTGCTTTGGTTGCACTTCACTCAAGATCAAACACACAAAATGAAGATCAAAGCTACGGAATCCAACATCCAACAAGCATATTGAGTTGCACTTCAAATTTCTCCCAACACTCACAACCACAATTAAATGAAGGCTGTCTCTTGGTTTGATCCACAAATTTCAAAATTTGGGGTGTTGGTTCAAACCTTGTATACCCCAATTGATATGCAGTGTCTTTTGTCATAACATTCACACTTGACCCCAAATCAATGGGTATGGATGTGATCATGCACCATGCAATCTCCACTTCCACTTTTGGAGATCCCGAATCTTCTTGTTCAATCCAATAAATTGTAGGTAAACCTTTCTTGGTCATCGCCCTTACTTTCTTGAGGGCTGAACTCAACTGCTTCTTGTATAGTTATTGTCTTCCCACAATTGCTTAAATGTGACATTAGCACTTGTAGATGCCAAATCGGCCACAATATTGTATTGAGGGACACCTCACAACTTCATCTTCTTCTCCTTTGTCTTTGGTTCTAAAGTCTCTCCTCGTTCATATCAGACTTTGTGGTGCTTCAAGATGGTGACTGGAGTACTGACGGTCTTAATCCAAAGTTCTTTAGGTTAGCCAACCTTGACTTGGATCAAATCCTTCAATTTGGATCTGATATCTGCTAGAAAAATGGGAGGCTTAGTCTTCATATCCTCCTCCAAACTCTCTCCCAAGTCAAGAGTATTGCTTCCTTGATTTCTTTCTGCAAAGCTTTAGCTTTAGCTTTTGCTAGAATCTCAAAAAGAATAGCCTTCAGGCATAGTCTCTTTGCCTTTTGTGAGAACAAAGAGGTAGTACTTAGTTCCACATGATCACGCTTCTTCTTACTGGAGCATGTCTCAATCTTCAAAATTATGAGGTTTGGCCATTCACCTTCTGAAGTTGGACTCTCTTCTTGAGGTCTCTCTTCCTCAAATGTTATACAATTTACATTTGTACCTCCTTTTACTTGGAGCACAACATGCTCAATTGGGGTCTATACATATTTTACATGTGGCTTTGGGTTTGATAGTTGCGAGCACTGATTTCTAGTATGACATTACCTTTTACAATTTCCACACAACGGGACATACCCAATTTGCCTTCTTGGAGACCAATGTCCCATTGAGCCACAATTATAACAAGCACCCAATGCAACATTTTGAAGCCTATTTTGGCCGCTCATCGGTGGTCTTTGTGGGGAGCATTTTTGTTGTACTATAATACACATTTGTGGATGTATGTAGTATTGTGATATTTTGTTTGGTATTACTAGTACCTGAGAGATATTATTTGTATAGAGAAAAAGGATGGTTCTACATTAGTCATGATTAACTACAATTAGTCATAGCTAAGATAGAGAGCACCTTACTTTAGAGGAAGTGGAAAAGATGAGTACCACTATTTTGGGTTCTAGTGTGTGACTTGGTATTATTCCTAAGAGTTTGGCTTTGAGGAAAGAGTGGGCCCAAGAGTCTTGTGGGCCCAAGAGTTCTCAAAGTTGAGAACTCTTGGGCCCACAAGACTTTTTGTTTTGGATTCTTATATAGTCCAAGTATAGCCCATGTGAAGGAATCCTTGACTTAGTGGTTGGGTCAAGATAAGATCACATGCTTAGTGTAATATGCCCATGTGGATGGATATTACTTTATACTTTTTGACTTTACTTAACTTTTAGCTTAGTAACTTGAGTTACTCTAGTAATTAGCAAGTTTGGTGCGTAGCTAATTCAGTATATAAACAAGGGGTGAGGAAGTACTCATCATCCTTTCATTTGCAACTATCTCTCTCTCATTAAGTTCTCTAGTGAACAATGTCTTGAGTCTTGGAGTGTTAGGCTTGGAGGAGTATGATGGAGTTGGGGTTCTTTGCCTTCTTAGTCCATGGTGTGCTACCATAAACCATCAGAGGTTCATCATGAGTGGGAGATAGGCTGGCTCACAATACTCCCTTGGTCCATACCTTGGACCAAGACACAATGTGCTTGCCTGAGGCTATACTTCTTGGGGTCGGGGACACAACCTCATCTTCCTCACTTTGGTCCCAACCTAGAACCCAATCAATTTGTTGCATTGGAAATGCAGTGTGAGTCGAAGACTCCAATTAACATGGCCAAATTCACTACATGCAATGCACCATACATTTGGTCTGCCAAACGACGGAGGCTTTCTCCGGTCTTTAGCCCCAATCATTTAGATCTTGAAATCCATAAACTCTTTAATAAGAGTCTTCAGCCTTTGGTCTGCCTTATTTACAATCTTTGCTGGGGTGTTACTCACCTCTTTCCTCCGCATCTTTGTATCCTTCTTGGCTTTGAATCTTCTTCAAGTTTTGAAGAAGAACTAGGAGACATGGAGGATTCCTCCAAAGAAGGGGATGTACTGTAAGAAGCTTTCCTTCTAGGCTTCTTGCCTTTCTTCTCCTGATTTCTTTAGTTATTGGACAAGTGAGAGTGAGCCGCCTCATATTGGGTGACATGTTTGAGGACCTTTTCCGAAGAAGTGACATTCCTCTCCCTGGAAAAGATATGAATCTTTGGTGAGAGTCTACCAAGGAACTAGATAATGGCTTGGGCATTGGAGTAACCCACCACACCGGATTGTTTTGCAACTTGGTTCAAAAGAACCATGAACCGCTTAGAGTAGTCTCTCAACTTCTCTTTCTTTCCTTGGTCCAAATCATTGAGTGCCACAAAGACACTCGTGTCGTTATCAACTTCTCGAAATCATTCCAAGAAGCCATTTTGCATGTCTGCCCAATCGGCTGGTATGAACCCCTTCTGAGTTACATGTGTATACCAGCTCTGGGCCTTCTTTTGGAGCAGACTTGGAAAAATTCATAGACTATCCGTATAGTCATGTTCCTTGTTGGCAAGAAAATGACTTCAAATTCTTTGATGTATTCATCAAGATCTTTGTCTTGTTTTGTCCTCTTATACTTTTGATAGGCATGTTAGGTGATAGGTAACAAAGTCATCATTTGACTTGGTGGAATAAGTTGTGGTAAGGTTGAGCTTGATGGACCCAAGGAACTAGCTGGTATTGACACCGTGTTGATAGCCCACGAGTTCCAATAGGTCAAGTTCAAAGTGGGGTCTTTGTTGTAGGTTCTTCTTCTTTGATGGAGTTGACTTTGACTCAAGTAGAAGAAAGAGTTTCAGCACCCTCGGAGTGTTCTTCAAAATTCCTTTGAGCCAATTGAGGAATCATGCGTAGAAGATGTTGACACTCTTCTTCCATCAAACTTCATGTTGTCTTATCACGAATGAATTCTTTTAGAAACTTGACTTCCTTGACAGCTTGTGGGGAAGTCTATATATTGGGTTGTAAAGAATATGTTTGCCTGCTCAAGTCTTTCTTCTTCTTGGAATTGGGAGACACAAAGTAGCCATGCCACCCAACTTCACATTTCTTTTGTTTGAGCTCTCACAAGGATTTTTGAACTTCATGGAGTTGTAAATCCAATATCTCTCTTTTGGCCTTGTCTAAATTGATATGGCCCTTTTGACGTTCTTCTTCTTCACGTTGCAAAGTTTGTCTTGATGCTCTCTCTTCTTGCTGTTCACTCAATGCAGACATTCATGGTGATTTGACATCCAATTTCAAATTTGGCTTCATATTCTTCCACTTTTGAAATTCTTATCCTTATCAGCAACACCAAAAATCATATGACAACCCGGCAAATATCACTTTTATGGTAATCAGCTAGGTAAAGTTTGTTCCCGTATAGATACTAGTAAAAAATGTCCAAATACAAAGCAAAGTAACCAAATTAGTTCTTCTTGGGTTCTTGTTTAATTTCTCAGGTAGAAACTACACCCTGAAGGGAGTAACAAGCACTAACTTGCAGTCTTCTCACAAATTGACACTCACTAATCACAACTCCATAAAATACAATCCAAACAAATCTTGATTGTGATGATTCAGATTCTCTTGAAGATGGCTACTTCAATGCAAAACACTTCCACCTCTGAATTGTGTTCCATTTCTCCACTGAAGGCACAACTTCCTTGATCAAAATTGTTTCACATCAACACAATGCTACACTCACAAATGCAGAATACTACCAACACTACAATTCCTCTCATATCTATCAAGGCATTGCTCCAATTGCACTTCACTCAAGGTCAAACACACAGAATGAAGATCAAGGCTATGGAATCCAACATCCAACAAGCACATTGACTAGCACTTCAAAATTCTCCAAACACATTACTACAAGCACAAAGTTAATACTTAAAATTAAGCTCAAATGACAAGCACTTAAATCAGCATTTCACATTATCTATCTTCCAAAATTATGAATACTGAACAAAAAAACACTAGAAATGCCCCCTTTAAATAGTAGAGCAATTGACAATTACTAATAACTATATTGTTCTACAACAACTTTTCCTACTTGCAAATCCAAAATGACAATGCACCTCTTCATATCTGCCCTTCACAATCTCAAATCTGTTACTACTTTGATATTATGTTAATTCAACTTTGGCTTCCAAACCCGATGATCTTCCTATCACTTCTCCTTCTTCAGGTCTATCTAATTCTACTAAGTCCTTCACCATTTCTACTACTTCTTCACTATAAACTACAATTGCAATAGTGGGTACTAATCTAACTTGTTCTGTCCTGACCCACTCTTTTCTAAAGTGTCAAGTGCTAAATCCAAAGACACCTACACTCCTACCACTCTTACTTTTGGTCTTCTAACTACTTGCACTTCACTACAAAGTTTATCCAACTCTGTCTTGTGAGCCGACTTGTCTCCCACTCAAGATGAACCTCTGATGGCTATTATGGTAGCACACCATGGACTAAGAAGGCAAAGAACCCCAACTCCAGCATACTCCTCTAAGGCTAACACTCCAATACTCAATACATTGCTCACTAGAGAACTCAATGAGAGAAAGATAGTTGCAAATGAAAGGATGATGAGTACTTCCTCACCCCTTGTTTTTATACTTATGAAATAATTATGCACCAAACTTACTAATTACTAGAGTAACTCAAGTTACTAGACTAAAAGTCAAGTAAAGTCAAAAAGTAGAAAGGAATATCTATCCACATAGGTATATTCCACTAAGCATGTGATCTTATCTTGACCCAACCATTATGTCAAGGATTCCTTCACATAGGCTATCCTTGGACTATAGAAGAATCCAAAACAAAAAGGCTTGCGGGCCCAAGAATTCTCAACTCTTTCCTCAAAACCAAACACCTAGGAATAATACCAAGTGAAGACACTAGAACCAAAATAGTGATGCTCATCTTTTTTACTTCCTCTAAAGTAAGGTCCCCTCTATCTTAGCTATGACTAACTTTAGCTTATCATGATTAATGTAGAAAAATCCTTTATTTCTATATAAATAATATCTCTCAAGTTCTTGTTATACCAAGCTAAATATCATAATACCACACACATGCCCAAATGGGTGTTACATTTACCCTCGGACTAAGTTTTCACTTTGTCCTCAAAGTGAAGGTCTCTCTACCTTCTATGAAACATCTTCATCTTATCATGGTTAATCCTATCAAAGTGTCTTCTTCCCAACTCCATGAGATCATAGGTGTAATTGCCCCACATCTTCTTCACTATGAAAGGTCCAAAGTACTCAGGCAAAAACTTCTTTTGCACTCTCTTGAATTAAATAGAAGCAAACAACGTCACCCAATCACCCTCTTTGAAAGGCTCCACCTTCTTTTTGCCTTGCTTCTTGTCATAGCTCTTCTTTTGTTTCCTTTGGGCTTGCTCCACTTGTGGTACCCACATTTTTTGTTTTTATCAAAATAGAGAAGAAGAAGTGTATAAAGAAGTTGGATTGCGCCTGTATGACCAAAGAAGGCAAAGAAAAGAGTCATCAGGATGAAACCTGAGGTAACATGGCTTTGGGTCATAAGGTGAAGGACTCGGACTTGCCCTATCAGCATGAAACCCAAAGTCAACTTAGGGTCAAGATGTAAAGAAGAAGCCAAAGATGAAGACGAAGAGAGAGAGACTTTGTATCGGGCGGTGTGAGCGGATCCAAAGAACCTGTTACAAACTTCTTTGGGGTTGGCGTAATCAATAAAGTACGGAGAAAGAAAGTAATGACCTCGAGATCAAGTACTTCTTGATAGTAACAGGCAACAACTTCACCGAATCAGAAATTTGAGAGGAGTAGTGACTAAAGAGTGACTGATAGGCGCTGGACTATAAAATTACAAGGTGCGCAAGAAGAAGGAGCCATGTCCAGTGGCTACTCGGTGCCTATCTTGAGTCGACCCAAAGTAATGCAAATTGCAAATCTGTAGGAAGAGGAGTGGGTTAGGATTTTAGGGACGATCTTCCACAAGAGAAAAGTGAGGAAGCACATGATGGCACCAAAAGTAAGCAAGAAAAGTGCGGTGAGAGGGCTTGCAATTTGTCGATTAGACGTCATAGCGCGGATTGAAGTCTTGATGAGACTTTGTATCATGTTCTTGGCCTGGAACAAGAATTTTAGTTTTCTAGGTTTCATGGTAGAAATTGCAGCAAGCAATTGCAAGGATGGGCCGAAGCATGAGGGGAAGAGAAGGAATCCTGCTTGATGGATGGAGGCGGATTGGAGAGTAGTGTTGGGAAGGGAAGCTAGAGAGGTAGTGTGATGCTTTAGAAGAAACTGCCGAAGTTAGGAAGTCATTCAATCGACGCCGCACAAAGAATAGGTATAAGGTGGATAGTTATAGAGACCCTAAACAGAGAGGAATTGTAAGTGCAATGATGGCCATGTTCAACCTAGAGCAAACCACCTATGTTACTATGCAACAGGCGGTGTTCTTTCACCAAACATTTGCAAGAGAGGTAGTAGATTGGGCGAAGTGCCTGCATCAAAGAGTAGGGCAGATGATTTCAAGATGGAGAATGGATATGCCACCACACTTTTTTGTGCCATTTGCAGCGCAGTTTTATTTTGGGTTGAACTTACTCACTTTGGAAGAGCAAAGTCAAATGAGGTCGCCCTTTCATCCAGATTTGCACAAGGAAGCCGATGTAGATGAGCGATATTATATGGAGAGAGTGAGAGAGGGGGATAGGTACTAAAAAGAGAGTGGGAGAGAAAAGATCATAGCAATTGACCTTCCAAAGGCACAAAAGGGGACCAAGCCTGAGAGTTGTGTTGTGATTGTACAATCCCAAAAAGTTCCAAAGCTTAACCCGATGGCGGTGATAGTGAAGTCAAAGGAAGTTGTGCAGGAGGAAGAAGAAGAATCGGAAGGAGAAACCGGATCGAAGGGAGGAGTGTCAGGCAAAGAAGAGGAATTTATGCTACAAAGCGAAGAATCAAGTAGTGGCAGCGAAGGCAAGGTGGAGGTTCAGCAAGTGATACGGCCAATGGAAGAGGTCAAAAAGCTGAGTCCCAAAGTTTCCATGCTGGAACGGTGCAGTAAGAAGAGAGGAGAAGTCAAAGCACAACCTCAAGCTGCCAAGCGTGACAATGTCGTGAGTGTATTGGCAGTGGGGCCCAATAACCTTACTCAAAAAGAGGGAGAAAGTTCTGAGGAGGAAACTTTGAAGGTGTGAAGATCTCGACTTCTGAGCAAGGAACCAAATATAGAAGAGTCGGAACCCAAAGTCCGAGCCGAGGATGCAAGGTGCAAAGGAGTGGACTATTTGTCCAAAGTAGTATGCCTGTTGTTGGTGATGTTGCAGCAGAAGAAGTTGGAGATGAAAAGTGACAAGCTTGATGTACCAGATGAATTAGCGGTGGTAAAAGCCTGGAGTGCCGAAACTTTGTTGTTACAAAGTAAGCTTTCAAGAGTGGAGATGGAGGTCGAAGAACTTTGGGTTCAAGAGGTTCTTTGGAGTAAGCACTTTGAGGTGACAAGGGAAGAGCTAGTCAAGAATTGTGAGGAAGTGAAGGAGATGACTGCAATGACTGCAGGATTGAAGGGAGAACTTGCAGCGGTGCGTGTTGAGTTGATACACTTCAAGGCAATTGCTGCGGTGATGGAGCAAGAGGTGGAGAACATTAAGAAGAGGGCAGCGGAGAAAGATCAGGCTTGGCAACAAGAGTTGACGGAGTATAGTAGAGAAGAAGATAGATTGAGAGGGTTGATGCAAGAGGCAGAGGAACAACTCTTTGTACATCGGAAGGAGAAGGAAGCATTGAAAGCTGAATTTGAAGATGAGCTTTAGATGTATTGTAGTGAATTAGAAGAAGAGAGGAAGAAGGAGAAGTTTATAGTGATGGAAGAAACTAGTGAAGTAGAAGGTGTTGTCAATAAAATAAAGGCCATGTTGAGTACAGAAGTGGAGTGTAAACTCAAAGAAGCGAGGTTGCATGAGCTAAAGTTGCTAGTGCAGGAAACACGTAAGAGGAAGGCAAAGGACACCAAGTTAAATAATCTCTTAATCCGGCTGCGAGATCATGTAGATAGGAAGATGTAAGAGGCAAGGGACAATGTGTGTCTCAGACTAGACCTTATTAGGACGGAGTTAGCTAAACTTTGTAGTGAGGTAGAAGAAGTATGAAGACCCGAAGTTCCAGAAGTATGAGTGCAGGTGTCCTCGGATTTGACATTTGACGCTTTAGAGAAGAATGGGTCAGAAGATAAAGTAGTAGAAAGGTTACCCAAGACCTCAATTGTAGATCAGAGTGAAGAAGTATTAGAATCGATAGAAGAGTTAGGAGTTATGAAACCCAAGGATAGAGTAGTAGTAAGTGAAGTTACTCCGGGTTTGGGTTTGAAAGCCAATGATGAAGTAGACATCGGATTGGATTAGAAACAAAATTGAGATTTGAAGAGGCAGATATGAAGAGGTGCATTGTCATTTCGGATCCATAGGTTAGAAGAGTTGTTGTAGAACGGTATTTTTGGTAAAACTATCGTTTGCTTCACTATTAATGTTGTTCAGTGCTCATTATTTTTGAGAATAGATAAAGCAAAGTGATGTGAAGCAGTGCTTGTTGCTTGAGCTTGATTTTGAGTATCAACTTGTGTTTGTGTTTGTGAGTGTGGGAGAATTTTGAAGTGCAAGTCAGTGTGCTTGTTGGATGTTGGATTCCACAGCCTTGATCTTCATTCTATGTGTTTGATCCTGAGTGAAGTGCAATCGGAGCAATGCCTTGATAGATCTGAGAGGAATTGTAGTGTTGGTAGTATTTTGCATTTGTGAGTGCAGTGCAAAGTTGATGTGAAGCAATTTCAATCGAGGAAGTTGTGCCTTCAGTGGAGGGGTGGAACACAATTCTGAGGCGAAGTAATTTTGCAGTGAAGTGCCATTTTTAGGAGAGCCTGAATCATCACAATCAAGATTGTTTGGAAAGAATTGAAGGTGTTGTGATTAAGAAGTGTGAATTTGTGACAAGACTGCGAATCAGTGCTTGTTACTCTCTTCTAGGTGTAGTTTCTACCTAAGAGATAAAAGATGCAACCAAGAAGAACTACATTGTTATTTTTTGACTTCATATTTAGACATTTCTAAATCATATCTCTGCGGGAACAAACTTTACTTACCTGATTACCGCAAAAGTGATATTTGCCGGGTTGTCACATGATTTTTGGCATTGCTGCCGGGGATACAAATCTTGGAAGTGGAAGAATACAAAGCCAAATTCAAAACTAGGTATCAAAGCAATATGAATTTCTGCATAGAGAGAAAAACAAGAAAAGAAAGTTCAAGGATGAGCATTGCAGCATGAAGAAGACAAAAGTCTGAAGTCCAATCCACTTTTGACAAAACCAAACAAGAGGCATTGGACTTTCAACTCCTTCACAAAGTGCAAGAAGCCCTATGAGAACTTGACCACAAGAAACGCAAAAGGCGGTTGGCAAGGCTACTTTGCATCTCCCTCTTCCTCCAAGAAGAAGAAAGACTCGAGTGGCCAAACATATGTATTACAGCCCAATACACCGACTTCCCCTAGAGCTATAAAGGAAGTCGCATCCTTAAAGAACTTTGTTTGAGAAAAGACAGAACTGACACTAATGGAAGAAGAGTGCCAACATCTTCTACGAATGATTCCTTGGTTGTCCTGAAGGAATTTTGAAGAACACATCGAAGGTGTTGAGCATGAGTCTTCCAACCGGGTTGAAGTCGACACCCTCATAGAAGAAATTGTCAAAGAAGACCCTACCTTGAATTTGACGAATTGGAATCCCTGGGTGACAACACGGCGTCAATTCCAATCAATTCCTTGGTTTTGTCAAGTTCAAATCTACCCCAGCCAATCCCATCGCATCAAAAAATGACTTTGTTGCCTATCACCTAACACGCCTATCAAAAGTATAAGGGGACAAAACAAGACAAAGACCCCGATGAATTCATCAAAGAATTTGAAGTCATCTCCTTTGCTAACAAGGAGCATGACTCGGCGGATCGATTGCAAATTTTCCAAAGTTTGCTCCGAAAGAAAGCCCGGAGCTGGTACACCCATGTGACCCAGAAGGGGTTCGTACTGGCAAAGTGGGCGGACTTGAGAAACAACTTCCTGGAATGATTCCGGGAGGTTGATTACAATATGAGTGTCTTTGTAGCACTCAAAGATTTAGACCAAGGCAAGAAGGAGAAGTTGAGAGACTACTCTGAGTGGTTCATGGCACTCTTGAACTGAGTCCCGAAGCAATCGGGGGTGATGGGTTACTCCAATGCCCAAGCCATTACCTGGTTCCTGGGAGGACTTTCACCAAAGATTCAAATCTTTGCAAGGGAGAGGAACGTAACTTCCCTTGACAAGGTACTCAAACATGTTGCCCGCTACAAGGCAGCTCACTCTCACTCTACTGGCAATCAAGGAAATTGGGAGAAGAAAGGCAAGAAGCCTAGAAGGAGAGCTTCTTGCAGTACATCCTCTTTTTCAGAGGAATCCTCTATGTCTTCAAGCTCTTCTTCGGAATCTGAAGAAGAATCCAAGCCAAGATGAGTAAGAAGACGTGGGGGGTAAGAAACCATTGACTCCTCCAGCAAAGAGTGTACATAAGGTGGATACCAAGCTGGACACTCTCATCAAGGAGTTTTTAGATTTTAAGATCCAGATGATTGGGGTTAAAGACAAAAGGAAGGCCCCAGCATTTGGCAGATCGAACGTATGGTGCACCGCATGTGGCAAGTCGGGCCATGGAATGCAATACTCGTAATGCATTCCCGGTGCAACAGGTTGATTGGGTTACGGGATGGAACCAAGAAGAGGAAGAAGAGGCTGTGTACCAAACCCAAGAGGTATAGCCTCAGGCTAACACATTGTATCAAGGTCCGAGGTACAGACCAAGGGAGTTTAACCCCAATGCTCTTCCATGAAGACCACCAATGAGCGACCAAAATTGACCTCAGAATGTTGCGCCCGGAGCATATTACAATTGTGGCTCGATGAGACATTGGTCTCCAAATTGTCCGGAGCCAAGAAGGAAAATTGGGTATGTTCCCATGTGTGGAAATTGTAAAGGATTGGGCCATACGGGCAACCAATGCCCTCACTCACCAAATCTGAAGCCGCCTGTAAAATATGTATAGACCCCCATTGAGCGTGCAGCGATTCAGGCAAAGGGGGATAAAAATGTAAATTGCATCACACTTGAGGAGGAGAGACCTCTAGAAGGGAGTCCGACCTCGGAAGGGGAATGGCCGGACCTTGAAATTTTGAAGGTTGAGACATGTGCAAGTAAGAAGAAGAGTGATCCTAAAGAGCTGAGTACGACCTTGTCGTCTTCCAGAAAGGCAAAGAGATTGCACCCAAAGGCAATTCTTTCTGCCGAGGAGGAAAAGATCCTTGCTAAAGCCTTGCAGAAGGAACTTAGGGAGGTGATACTCAGAACTTGGGAATTGAGTTTGGAGGAAGAGTCAAAGATGAAGCCTCTAGTGTTTCCGGTAGACATCCGATCTAAAGTAAAGGGTTTGATTCAAGCCAAGGTGGGCCAACCCAAGGAACCTCGGGTTAAGGCCACTAGCAACCCCGTCACCATCCTAAAACGTCCCGAAGTCAAAATTGAACATGAAGAGACTTCAAACCCGAAGCAGAAGGTGAAGACGGTTAAATTGGGTGGAGTACCCTAATATGATATTGTAGCAGATTTGGTAGCCACAAATGCCAATGTTACATTCAATCAATTGTGGGAAGACAATAAGCTATACAATAAGTAGCTGAATTTGGCCCTTAAGAAGGTAAGGTCGATGTCAAAGAAGGACCTACTTGCTATTTATTGTATTGAACAAAAAGATCTGGGATCTCCCGAGGTTGATGCAGAGATTGCAAGGTGCATGATCACATTGATACCCATTGATTTGGGTTTCGGTGTAAATGTCATGACCGAGGATACTGCAAATCGACTGAGGTATCATACATTTGAGCCAACGCCTTGAGTCTTGAAATTTGCAGACCAAACCAAGAGATGGCCTTTGAGCATACTGTCAAACATTACCACGATCATTGGAGGGGTGCCCTTCAAGTTGAATTACATTGTGTTGCAACTAGTGACCAAGACCGGTTACCCTCTATTGATTGGAAGACCCTGGTTGTACAGTGCCCAAGTTGTGGTGGATTGGCATCAACAGAAATTACGGTTCAAGGACATTTCATCCAAAGACCAAAAGCTGGTGACTGTGAGTTGGACAAAAGTTCCCCATCTCAGGAAAACTCGTTTGTCAGAAGATGAAGACGAATCCAAAGACTCATTGTCTTTGTCCTCAGACAAATCCGAAGAGGAAGTTCAAGTCAATTACTTGGAATGCTACGAGGTGGATGTTGAAGACAAAGATCCATATGACCTTGCCTTGGGTTAACCTAACTTGGAGGAAGGGGGTTTGATAGTAGCTCACCTTGGGTTAAGCCAAGTAAGCCACATTGAAGGAGTCATCAACCCTAAAGACTGTCAAGATGTTGTCTTGACTGAAGGGAAAATTTTAAAAATTTTGGAGACAGTCACTTTGGAGGAGTTGATAGGATTTACTGCCCTATTTATAGAATTCTAGGATGTATTTGCCTGGTCTATTGATCAAATGCCGGGTATTCCACAAGAATTTGGAGAACACCGGATTGATCTGGTTGAAGGTGCAGTTCCAGTTTGGCAGAGAAAATACCGCCTGAACCCAAAGTACTCCTTTTGGTGAAAGATGAAATTGACAAGTAGTTAGGGGCCGGAATCATCTTCCCTGTCTTAAGCAGTGAATTGTCCTCCCTCATTGCATTGGAATGTTTAACCCAAAGAATTTCCTCCACCCAAAGTTCTTTGGCCTCCATCTCTACTTGGGTTCATTTGCTTCTTAACAATGAGGTCTCTACATTCCACTGTTCTACTACTGCTAACTCATCTTGCATATTGAGGTTAGAACTCGCCATCTCTACTTTATCCTGCTTTAGAAACATTAACAACATATGCACAACCTTTGACAAGTACTCCACTCCATTGTACTTCTTGTCCTTGGCCTGAACTTCGTCTTACTCTCCAGGTAGCTCTCCTACTTGCACCTTATTCCAAAGTCGCAATCTTTGTACATTCAATGTTTCCTCATCTGAGCTCTCCTCCTCTTCTGTGGTGACTTTGCTGGGCCCTTCTTTGGCTACATGCACACTTCTCTTCCCCCTAGCAGTTCCTGGATATACCAATACTCCTTCTTCTTCCTTCTTCTCATGTCCTTGTTTGATAGTGGACACCTTTGGACTTGGCTTCCCCATATCTACACTCTGTCTACGGCTTTGCTGAACCTCAGCCTTGCCTTTGCTACCACTACTTGATTCTTCACTTTTAAGTCTGAACTCTTCTTCTCCTCCCAAAGCTTCTCCCTTTGACTCAGTTTCTCCTCCGGACTCCTCCTCTTCTTCCGGAGTCAATTCCTTTACTTTCACCACCATTGCCTTCAGGTTAAGCTTTTGCATCTTCTGTAGCTATACTACCGCAAGGAAACTTTCAGGCTTAGTTCTCTTCCTTGCCCTTGTGATATCAACCACTACAATTTTCTCCTTCCCACTCTTCTTGCAATAATTCTTGCACGTGCTCCATATAATATTTTTCATCCGCATCCGCCTCCTTGCACAGATCCGGATAAAAGTGCAATCGCATTTGGTTTCTCTACTCTGAAGTCAATAAATTCAGCCCAAAGTAGAAATGAGCTGCAAAGGGCACAAAGTAATGGGTTGCATGTCTATTCTCCAATCCAAAATCATCTGCCCCACTCGCTGATGCAGACATTTTGCCCAATCTACTACTTCTCTTGCAAACATTTGTTGAAAGAACACCGCTTGCTGCATCATGACATAGGTGGTTTGCTCTAGCTTGAACATTGCCATCATTGCACTCACAACCTCTCTCTTCTTGGGTCTCTATAGCTATCCACCTTATACCCATTCTTAGCGCGAGGTTGATTGAATGAATTTCTCACCTCAGCAGTCTCTTCTAAGGCATCACACTTCCAATAAAAGGTGGTACCTCCTATCTCTCCTGCTTCTCTCCCCAAGACTATTCTCCAATCCAACTCAGTCCATTGAGCCGGATTTTATCTCTTCTCTTCATGCTTTGGCCCATCCTTGCAATCACTTGCTGCAATTTTTGCCATGAACCCTAGAAAACTAAAGTTCTAGTTTCAAGCCAAGAATTTTATACGAAGTCTCACTAAGACATCGATCCTCACCACTACATCTAATCTACATATTGCAAGTCCTCTCACCCCACTCTGCTTACCCACTTTCAGTGCCATCATGTGTTCCTTTACTCTTTTCTTGTGAAAGATCATTCCTGAGATCCTAACCCACTCTTCTTCATGCGGATTTGCAATTTGCATTACTTTGGGCCAACTTTGAATAGTGACAGGGTAGCGTCTGGACATTGCACTGCTTCCTCGCAAAAATCTCAATTTTATAGTCCTTTGCTGACCGGTCATTCTTCAATTGCTTCTCCACTCCAATCACCAATTCTATGAGGTTGTTTCATGTCACTATCAAAAACTTCTTGATCCAAAGGTCATCATTTTCTTCCTGTGTACTTTCTTGATTGGCAAACCACAAAGAAGATTGTTATAGGTTCTTTGGATCAGGCTATGCTACCCAATACAAAGTCCCCTTCTTCATCTTTCTCTTGTCCATCTCGGGTCCTTTGGACTTGACTTGAGGTCAACTTTGGGTTTGGCCCAAACACACGCTTCTTTGCATTTTCTGTCCCGTTTAGCCCTCCTTTGGCTTTACGTACTTCTTCTTCAAAAATTTATGTAAACCATCCAAAACTAGAAAATGTGGGTACCATAGAAGGCCAATACAAAGAAGATGTAACAAACTTTCTACGTGTCAAGCCAAACAAGAATGTACACTTAAAGAAATAGTGGAGGCACGAGAAGAATACCTCGACAGTGATAAGAAACAAACATGCAGAAGAAGTGGGAGTCGATTTTGAAATTGACTAAAGAATGATTGCACTTCAAGGTACTCTAAAATTACAATTGCACAGGGAAAAATCAAACATGTCAAGTAGATACCCTATCCCTTTGAGTAGATGTCTTGGAGTTATGCACATCAAGAAGCTGATTGAGAGTGAAATTTTTTGAAGTCTAGAAGAGGTTAGAGTGTCACGTCCAAGAGAGGGGATAATCTTCCAATGCCAAAGAACTAGTGAGCAGATCATGGTGAAGAAGACTAAGAATGCACTTGTAGTGAGGAGTTTCACAATTTGGCGATTAGATGTCATAGCTCGGATCAAAGTATTGAACAGACTTTGGATAACATTCTTGGCATGGAACTAGAATGTTAGTTTTCTAGGTGTCATGGCAAAGATAGCTGCTAGTAATTGTGAGGATGGCCCAAAATTATGGGGAAGAGAGGAAATCTGGCTTGATGGAATAAGTCAAATTGGAAGCTAGTAGTGGGGAAGGAAGCAGGAGAGGCAACAAGGATCACCTTCTATAGGAAATATGACACTGAAGAAGAAACTGCTGAAATTATAAATTTGTTCTTTGCTCCACAAACCACCAATGGCTACAAAGTGGAGTCTTATCAAGACCCAATTAAGCAAAGCATTGTGGGAGCAATCATGGCAGTGTTCAAGCCCAAGAAAACAACATATGTGAACATGCAATAGGTGGTGTTCTTCCACTAGATGTTTGTAGGAGAGAAGGTGAACTGAGTGAAGTGCTTTGATCAAGGAACAAGGAAAATGATTGTCAATTAGAGGACCAATTTGCAGCACACTTCTACTTGTGATTAAATCTGCTGACATGGAGGAGAGGAAGCATATGGTCTTGCATTTCCACCTTGATCTTTGACAAGAAGCAGATGAAGAAGAGCAATGATACATTTTGCAACTGTGAGTCAATGATGATCATTTCATTAGAATGGGATAGAAGGAGATGGTGGAAGGAAGAAGTCCAAAGACAAAGAAGCGGACTTAACCCAAGGAAGTAGCCTTACCCCAGCCACAATGAAAGACCCAAAGACTCAATCCGTGAGGTAAGAAGGCGGTGAAGGACAAGACTTTGGAGACAAAGTTTGAAAGAGAGACAAAGTCCAAGAGAGGAGACTCCAAAGAAGCTGAAGTCACATTACAGAGTGAAGTGTCTGGGAGTGAGAGTGAAGGTGAAGATGATGTCCAACAATCAATTGAGGCAAAAGATGATGAGGCATTCCATGTGGTGATTGATCAATTTCTTCCTCTTGGTGTCGGACCGCTAACTCCCCTTGCCATGCTTGATCCTTCTATGCTACACTCTTTTTCAAGCTCTCTAACTCTTGCTCCATCACAACTGCCATTGCCTTCACATGTATGTTTTCAATATGAGCCTTACTTACTTCTCCTTTCATCTTCTCTACCAACTCTTTCAACTCTTTTGCTTGCCTGTTCATCTCTCTTGCACACTATTTAAAACTTTCTTGCAACTTCCCTATAGTCTTCTTCCCTAAGACTATCTCCCTTTGAAGTTCTTCACCTTCTTTTTTTCTTTGGGTTACCATCTCCTTCAAGTCCACTGTTTTTTCCATCAGATATTTCATCACTAATAACTCATTCTTCACCTCTAGATGATCTTTTTGAATCTCCTTCTACCTATTCAACAACGCCAACACCGCACTTACTATCTATGACAAGTACTCCACCCCATCAAAGCTTCTTGCTGTAATACTCCAAGGGAATCAGACCTCTTCAAGAGAGAAAATACAGGTTTCACACTCAATCCTTTGATGCTCCAAAGGAGCACACTCTCTTTGTTACAACCCGACAAATATCACTTTTGCGGTAATCAGGTAAGTAAAGTTCATTCTCACAGAGATACAAGTCAGAAATGTCCAAATACAAAGTCAAACAATAACAATGTAGTTCTTCTTGGTTGCGTCTTTAATCTCTCAGGTAGAAACCACACCTTGAAGAGAGTAACAAGCACTAAGTCGTAAGTCTTGTCACAAATTCACACTTCTTAATCACAAATCCATCAACTCTTTCCAAACAATCTTGATTGTGATGATTCAGGCTCTCCCAAAAATGGCACTTCACTGCAAAACAACTTTGCCTTAGAATTGTGTTCCACCCCTCCACTGAAGGCACAACTTCCTTGATCAAAATTGCTTCAGATCAACTTCACACTACACTCACAAATGCAGAATACTACCAACACTACAATTCCTCTCAGATCTGTCAAGGCATTGCTTCGATTGCACTTCACTCAAGATCAAACACATAGAATGAAGATCAAGGTTGCGGAATCCAACATCCAACAAGCACATTGACTTGCACTTCAAATTTCTCCACACACTCACAAACACAAACACAAAGTAAATACTCGGAATCAAGATCAAACGACAAGCACTACTTCACAACACTTTGCTTTATCTACTCTTAGAAATAATGAGCATTGAACAACAATTTCCTATGAATTCCACCTTTAAATAGTGAAGCAATCGACAATTCCAACAAAAATACCATTTCCTAACAACTCTACAAACCTGCAAATCCAAAATGACAATGCACCTCTTCATATCTACCTCTTCCTATCTCAAAATTGTTACTAATCCAATCCAATGTCTACTTCTTCCTCGACTTTCAGTCCCAATCCCAAAGTAACTTCACTCACTATTTTGTCCTTGGGTTTCACAACTCCTACATCCTCTACCAAATCTAATAGTTCTCTTTTGTGATCTGAAATTTCACCAGTAGGTAATCTTTCTAACTCCTTATCTCGCAACCCACTCTTCTCTAATGTCTCCAATGGTAACTCCGAAGACATCTGCACTCCTACTTCATCTACTTCGGGTTTTGCTCTAACATCCTTCTAAAGTTTATCTATCTCTAATTTCACTAAGTCTAATCTAATTGTGATATTGTCTTCTACTTCCAATATCTTCCTATCTACACGAGTTCTTAGACTGATCAACAAAGCATTCAAGTCTTTGTCCTTTGCATGTCTCCTCCTCATCTCCTGCACCAACAACTTCAACTTGTGCGGCCTTGTCTCTTTGATACACACACTAGCCTCTATACTCAGCATTGCATTCATCCTGATCACTATCTCTTTTAATGGCTCCAATCTCATTTTTCTCTCCCGTTCTTGATCTGCAAGCCAATCTTCTTGGTACATTGCCAACTCTGATTCAAACTCGGCTTTCATAGCCTCCTTCTCCCTTTTGCACGATCTTCTCCTCTTGATTGCAAAGTAACTCTCTCAATTGCACTGTCAACTCTCATTGCCACAGCTGCTTCTTCTCTTCCACACTCTCCATCACCCTATCAAGTTCTTGCTCTTTCTTGGCTACTCTTGCCATAGCATGGATAATCTCTAATCTCAAATCAGCAAATTGCTACTTCAAAATTTCATACTCAGCTACTTGTCTTTCCCTTGCTATGTCACTTTGTTCTATGAGCTCCTCCTTATTCCTTGCTTCTCTCTTCAAGTTCTCAATCACTTGATTATGTACAATTGCATTACTCATAGTACTTCCCTTTCATCCTCAGCTCGGATTATACTCTTCTTCAATTCCAATTTCTCTTCTTCTAATCGGGCTAACACCTGCAACACAATCTTCACCTCCGGACACTTTGACTGCATCTCCTTCTTTCTGTGTTCTAACTTCACCAATAAGGGGCACACAACCTCCTACAGGTACTTTACTTGTGGTTACTTCAACTTGCAGAGTGATATCCTTCTTCACCTCTTCTTCTTTTGATTCTCGCCTCTTGAGCTGCAGCCGCCGTATAGGAATGGATGCTTCACTTCCCGAACTTGCATTCTTGTCTTCCCTAACCTTACTTGGGCCCGCTTCACACTTCACCTTTTGCTTGGAACAAACCCCTTGTTGAATGGTAACTTTTCTCTCTTCCTGCTCTGACACTTTGTCTTCTTACTTTGAGTTACCTTTCTCCTTTATCTCCATCTTGGCTTCTTCTTCTTTGGGTACCAATGTCATCTCTCCTCCATCATCATTGTCACTGCTTGTGTCTCCACTCTGCAATGTGAGCTCGGGTTCTTCTTCCCTTTCTGAGTCTTCAGACTTGCACTTGGCTTTGCCCTCCGATTCTTCCTCCGATGATGCGATTACCACCATACCTTTCCTCGGGATTACTCTTTTGGTCTTTCGGGGTCTTATTTTCTTGACATCTTCTCCTTCTCCTTTTTGACTCCTCTTCTTTGACTTCAGAGTACTCACGTCCAACTGCACACTCTTCCTTGTCTACGCATAGTACTCATTGCTGCTCCTGATCTGAAGAATGAACTGCTGTTCCTCCGTGTCAACATCCTTTCTTAAGTCGGGATAGAAATGTGACACCATTTTGTTGCGCTTTGTCGCATTGAGCAAGTTCAGCCCCAGATAAAAAGGCATTGCAAATGGCACAATGTAATGCGGAGGCAATTTATCCCACAAATTCCACACCATCTGTCTTGTTCACCCATGAAAGCACTTTGCCCAGTTAATCGGCTCTCCTACAAACATCTTATGGAAGAACACCGCTTGGTGCTTCATCACCTAAGTCATTCTCTCCGGCTTCAAGATTGCCATTTGAGCACTTACAATCCCTCGCTTGACAAGATCCTTGTAACTCTCCACTTTGTATCCATTCTTTGTGCTCTTCAAAGAGAAAGCATCTTTCACCTCGTGGGTTTCTTTTGCTACTTCTCCCTTCCCCAAGAACGTCGCACCTTGCTCCGTGCCTACTTCTCTTTCAAGTACTAACCTCCAATCCGACTCCGTCCAACAAGCCGGATTCCCTCTCTTCCCCTCTTCCTCTAGGCCATCAAGACATCTACTCTTGATTATCTCAATCATGAACCCTGGAAAGCTCACATTCCAGTTCCATAGCCAAGAATGTGATCAGAAGTCTGCTCAAGACTTCAATTCTTGTGATCACATCTAACCTCCGAATTGCATGATTTCTCAGTGCAAATTTGGAGTTCTTCTTCCCTCCTCCTATCTTTCTCTCTTCCTCTCTAGGTTAGGGACTATTCTTCCTATTGATTCCCAGATTAGCTCTCTCAAGTTCTCCTCTACACACCAACGCGTCTTTGACTCTACTTCCCTTCCCATGATTTCCTACAGGATGGCTTCTTAACAGCAAAGGAAAATTGCTTGTCATTGATTCATCTTTAGCCCAATTTTTATAGAGTTGTGCCTTCTTTGTCTCTCTTCAATTTGAGTTTCTATCACAAAATCACACCTCTTGCATGCTCTTGTCACTGTCAAGTGTACTTCATGCATATGACTGCCATTTTTGAACGGTCCTTTCTTGAATCTCTTGCCCCATAGGAAAGTTGTTCATTATCCTCGCCTCGGGTTGAGCACCCCAATACAAAGACTCCTTACTTTGGGTTGTATGCTGACAGGGCTATTTCAAGTACTTTGCCTTGTGATTGGAAGCCACGTTACCTCGGGTTTCATCCTGAAGACTCTTTTCTTTGCCTTCTTCGGCCATACAGGCACAATCCGACTTCTCTATACACTTCTTCTCTATTTCAAAAATAAAATAAAATATGGGTACCACACTCTTTATTATATGGCAAAGAGGATCCCCTCAAACCCTTGGATTAGATACATGAATTGGTGACTTGTCAGTGAGCTCCATCCTTAGCTTAGTTGTTTGGATGGGTGACATGTCAGTCCTTTTCCTATCTAGCTGGTCCAATGGGTTTGAATAAAGGGAATTTTTAGGGAATGTTCTTGTAGGAAGCTCAAAATTGTATAGGTAAGGTACCATAAGAAAGCTCTATATGAGACAAATTATGGGAGGAGAAGGCAAGCCTTCTTTCATCGAGAGAGGGTATTTTTCCATTTTTGAGGCCTAATTCATGGCCTCCAAAAATGGCTTTAAAGTTTTCAAGCTATTTTTGGCTTTTTCTCTATTAGTAGAAGTGGTCTTTTGGTGATACCTCTATCTGATTTTTGTTTTCCATCATGTGTAACATCCTTCTATTTGTCACCATCCCAAGTTTCACCTTTAGATCATATGTCTAGCCATTGATTCCAAAGTCTTTGATCATGTTTCAATTTTTGGCTTATTAGTAGAAGTACTCTTTTGGTGAAACCTCTGTCTGATCTACTTAGTCAATCATATATAACATCCCCCCAGATGTTACCAAACCAAATTTCGTCTCTAGATCATGTGTCTAGCTATTGGTATCACAAACCTCCCTCCTTTTAAGATGCAACGTCCTCGTTGCAAAGCTGTTGCTCAAAATATTTTAGTTACACTAGTACATGGATCAAATTGGATGCTAGCTCCCATATCACCTTATATAGTGGGTAACCTTTCCATTGTATGAGATATTCCACACATGGGTGACAAGTCCTATGGATGTGTTTTTGGAGAATATGTTGAACTTTATATTCCTCCATGCAATCAATGTGTGTCAGGCAAGGTCAAATGTCTTGTCTTGAGGGACAGGGATCTGATTGGGATGCATATTTGCATAGGAAGGAGACATGGAACACTAGATGGATCTTCATGTGTAGTGGTAGCTTGAGATGATAGGCCACAAAATCAATTCGCCAAAGAATGGGAAAAGGCCCAATAAAGTGAGGTCTGAGCTAACGAGAGCCAACTAATGTGAGGTTGGTTGTTGAAAACCAAACCTGATCTCACCCCTAGAACTCCATGTGCCAACAACCATGGCATACTACTTATGTTGATTTTTGGCAATCTGCAACCTATTTTTGGCATTCTCTATGCCTTGTTGGATTCTCAAAACAAAAGAGTTGATATCATCAACCTTGGTAGTCACCAAATGGATCTTCATCAAGCTTTCATGTTTGAAAGGATGATTGCCATACATGAGGAAGAATGGTGTGACTTGGGTGGAGGCATTTATTGAATTGATGTTTGTGAATTCCACCAATGGAAGTAAGGTGTTTGACCACTCTTGCTCATCTAAGGTAAAGTTGTGAAGCATATCTTCAATAATTAGCCCCGTCTGTTTGGCCATTGGTCTCTAGATGGTAAGCCATGGACATGGCCAATTTGGTTTTGAAGACACCAAAGAGTGTTCTCCAAAAACAAACTAGTAAATTGAGTGCCTCTATTTGTGATGAGCACTCGAGACAAGCCATAGTGAGAGAAGACTACATCTAAGTACAACTAAGCTAGTTGTGGAGCCGTCATCTCCTTTGTGGTAGGGTGTACATGAATCATTTTGTTGAGTCGGTCCAAAAATACTACAATGGAGTCAAACCCTGAGGTGGTCTTGGGCAATTCATAGACTCACTTGTTCCTAATATTGCATATGAGTATGGAGGGTTGCAAGAGTTCTGCATGAGCTTGATTGGAGGCTTTGTTTTGTTGACAAAGTAGGCAGCTCCAAACATATTCCATCACATTGTTGCTCATCTTGGACCAATAGTAATGGTGCTAGATTGCATCCAAGGTCTTATCCACTCTAACATGACCTACAATGGTAGAATCATGACATTTTGCTAAGATGGTGGTGTGAAATTTTGGAGCATTTGGGATCCATAATTGTGGTACCCACATTTTTTGGTTTTGGATGGTTTTATAAAGTTTTGAAGAAGAAGTACGTTAGTAAAGCAGAAGGAGGGCTAAACGGGAAGGAAAATAAGAAGAAGCATGTGTTTAGGCCAAACCCAAAGTCGACCTCGGGTCAAGCCCAAAGGACTTGGGATAGACAAGAGAGGAAGACAAAAAAGGGGACTTTGTATTGGGTAGCATAGCCTGATCCAAAGAACCTATAATAAACTTCTTTGGGGTTTGTGAATCAAGAAAGTATGCGGGACAAAAGTGACAATCTTGGGATCAAGAAGTTATTGATAGTGATAGGAAACAACCTCACAGAATTGATGATTAGAGTAGAGAAGCAACTAAAGAATGATTGAGCAACATAGGACTATAAAATCAAGATTCCTGTCAGAAAGCAGTGCAATGTCCATATGCTTACCTATCCCTATTCAAAGTCAACCCGCAGTAACCTAAATTGCAAATTCACAAGAAGACAAGTTGGTTGGGATCTTGGGAACGATCTTCCACAAGAAGAGAGTGAGGAAACACACGATGGCCTTGAAAGTGAGAAAGAAAAGTGCGGTGAGAGGACTTGCAATGTGTAGATTAGATGTAGTGATGAGGATTGATGTCTTAGCAAGGCTTTGTGTCACATTCTTGGCCTGGAATTGGAATTTCATTTTCCCAAGTTTCATGGTAGAAATTGTAGTGAGTGATTGCAAGGATGTGCCAAAGCACAAAGGGAAGAGAGGAAATCAGGCTTGATAAATTGAGTTGGATTGGAGAATAATCTTGGGAAGAGAAGTAGGAGAAATAGGAGGTACCACCTTCTATCAAAAGTGTGATGCCTCAAAAGAGACTGTCAAGGTAAGAAATTCTTTCAATTGACCTCGCACCAAGCATGGGTATAAGGTGGATTTAACTGTAGAGACCCCAAGCGGAGAGGGATTGTAAGCGCAATGATGGCAATGTTCAAGCCGGAAAACCACCTATATCATGATGTATTCTTTCACCAAATGTTTGCAGGAGAAGTAGTAGATTGGGCAAAATGTCTGCATCAGCAAGTGAGGTAGATGATTTTGGGTTGGAAGATGGACATGCAACCACATTACTTCATGCACTTTGCAGCTCATTTCTATTTTGGGCTAAATTTACTGACTTTAGAGGAGAGAAACCAAATGCAATTGCACTTTTATCCAGATTTGTGCAAGGAGGCAGATGCGGATGAACAATACTATATGGAGAGAGTGTGAGAAGAGGATGAGTACTATGAGAAGAGTGGGAAGGAGAGAATTGTAGTGATTGACATCTTGAGGGCAAGGAGGAGAACTAAGCCTGAAAGTTGCCTTACGATAATACAGCCATAGAAGATGCAAAAGCTTAACCCAGAGGTAGTGGTGGTAAAAGCAAAGGAATCAACTCCGAAAGAAGAAGAGGAGTCCAAGGGAGAAACCAAGTTGAAGGGAGAAGCTTCAAGAGGAGAAGAAGAGTTCACATTGCAAAGTGAAGAATCAAGTAGTGGTAGTGAAGGCGAGGCACATGTTCAGCAAACCCAAAGACGGAGTGTGGATAAAGGGAAGCCAAGTCTAGAGGTCTCCACTATCAAATAGGTGTGTGAGAAGAATGAGGAAGAAGGAGTCTTGGCCTGTCCAAGAACTGCCAAGGGGAAGAGAAGTGTGCACACAGCCAAGGTGGGGCCCAATATAGTCACCAAAAAAGAGGAGGAAAGCTTGGATAGGGAAACCTTGAAGGTACAAAGATTGTGACTTTGGGGTAAGGCACCAGTAGGAGAGTTGCCTGTAAAGGAAGATGAAGTTTGCGCCAATGACAAGAAGTATGATGGAGTAGAGTATCTATCAAAGGTCATGTGTCTTGTGAGCCGTCTTGTCTCTCACTCAGGATGAACCTCTGATGACTATTATGGTAGCACACCATGGACTAAGAAGGCAAAGAACCTAAACTCCATCATACTCCTCCAAGCCT
The DNA here is from genome assembly GCA_948567375.1 of Lunularia cruciata. Classification (NCBI taxonomy): domain Eukaryota; kingdom Viridiplantae; phylum Streptophyta; class Marchantiopsida; order Lunulariales; family Lunulariaceae; genus Lunularia; species Lunularia cruciata. The sequence continues at coordinate 14,357,501 of OX419760.1, forward strand.
AACACTCCAATACTCAAGACATTGCTCACTAGAGAATTCAATGAGAGAGAGATAGTTGCAAATGAAAGGATGATGAGTACTTCCTCACCCCTTGTTTATATATCGGTGAAATAGTTACGCACCAAACTTACTAATTACTAGAGTAACTCAAGTTACTTGGCTAAAAGTCAAGTTAAGTCAAACAGTATAAAGGAATATCTATCCACATGAGCATATTCCACTAAGCATGTGATCTTATCTTGACACAACGACTAAGTCAAGAATTCTTTCACATGGGCTATCCTTGGACTATAGAAGAATCCAAAACAAAAAGGCTTACGGGCCCAAGAGTTCTCAACTCTTTCCTCAAAGCCAAACACCTAGGAATAATACCAAGTTAACACACTAGAATCCAAAATAGTGGTGCTCATATTTTCTACTGCCTCTAAAGTAAGGTGCCCACTATCTTAGCTATGACTAACTTTAGCTAACCATGATTGTGCATGCATGTGGTATTGTGATATTTAGCTTGGTATCACAAGTACTTGAGAGATATTATTTATATAGAGATAAAGGATGGTTCTACATTAGTCATGATTAGCTAGAGTTAGTCATAGCTAAGATAGAGGGGACCTTACTTTAAAGGAGGTAGAAAAGATGAGCACCACTATTTTGGATTCTAATGTGTTGACTTGGTATTATTCCTAGGTGCTTGGCTTTGAGGAAAGAGTTGAGAACTCTTGGGCCCTCAAGCCTTTTTGTTTTGGATTCTTCTATAGTCCAAGGATAGCCCATGTAAAGGAATCCTTGACTTAGTGGTTGGATCAAGATAAGATCACATGCTAGTGGAATATGCCCATGTGAATGGATATTCCTTTCTACCTTTTGACTTTACTTGACTTTTAGTCTAGTAACTTGAGTTACTTCAGTAATTAGTAAGTTTGGTGCGTAACTATTTTGCAAGTATATAAACAAGGAGTGTGGAAGTACTTATCATCCTTTCATTTGCAACTATCTCTCTCTCATTGAGTTCTCTAGTGAGCAATGTCTTGAGTCTTGGAGTGTTAGCCTTGGAGGAGTATGATGGAGTTGGGTTCCTTGCCTTCTTAGTCCATGGTACGCTACCATAATAGCCATCAGAGGTTCATCCTAAGTCAAGGACAGGCCGGCTCACATTTTTGGTTCCGTTACCAAGATCTCTCTAGAAGGCAAGATAATTTTCCACGTTCAATTCTACATTAAGCAGAAGGAGGCTATGAGAGCTCACTTGGAGAGAACATTAGGAGAGGAGAGGGCTGAACTTATATTAGAGAACCAAGATCCATTTGTATACCCTATAGTTCATTATGATGTCTTTGAAGTGATTTTGTACATCTTGTACTGTGAGTCGGCCTGTCTCTCACTCAGGATGAACCTCTGATGGCTATTATGGTAGCGCACCATGGACTAAGAAGGCAAGGAATCCCAACTCCATCATACTCCTCCAAGGCTAACACTCCAAGACTCAAGACATTGCTCTTTAGAGAACTCAATGAGAGAGAGATAGTTGCAAATGAAAGGATGATGAGTACCTCCTCACTCCTTGTTTATATACTTGTGAAATAGTTACGTACCAAAGTTACTAATTACCGTAGTAACTCAAGTTACTAGACTAAAAGTCAAGTAAAGTCAAAAAGTAGAAAGGAATATCCATTCACATGGGCATATTCCCCTAAGCATGTGGTCTTATCTTGATCCAACCACTAAGTCAAGGATTCCTTCACATGGGCTATCCTTGGACTAAAGAAGAATCCAAAACAAAAAGGCTTGCGGGCCCAAGAGTTCTCAACTCTTTCCCCAAAGCCAAACACCTAGGAATAATACCAAGTCAACACACTAAAATCCAAAATAGTGGTGCTCATCTTTTTTACTTCCTCTAAAGTAAGGTCCCCTCTATCTTAGCTATGACTAACTTTAGCTAACCATGACTAATATAGAACCATCCTTTATCTCTATATAAACAATATCTCTTAAGTACTTGTAATACCAAGTTAAATATCACAATACCACACACATGCACATATGGGTGTTACATTTACCCCCGGACTAAGTTTTCACTTTGTCCTCAAAGTGAAGGTCTCTCTAGCTTCTATGGTACATCTTCAACTTATCATGGTTAATCCTATCAAAGTGTCTTCCTCCCAACTCTTAATGTTCTCTCCAAGTGAGCTCTCATAGCCTCCTTCTGCCTAATGTAGAATTGAACACGAAACATTATCTTGCCTTCTAGAGAAGTCACGACAACAAAACCAAAAATGTGAGCCCACATGTCTCTCACTTAGGATGAACCTCTGATGGCTATTATGGTAGCGCACCATGGACTAAGAAGGCAAGGAATCCCAACTCCATCATACTCCTCCAAGGCTAACACTCCAAGACTCAAGACATTGCTCACTAAAGAACTCAATGAGAGAGAGATAGTTGCAAATGAAAGGATGATGAGTACCTCCTCACCCATTGTTTTTATACTTGTGAAATAGTTACATACCAAAGTTACTAATTACCGTAGTAACTCAAGTTACTAGACTAAAAGTCAAATAAAGTCAAAAAGTAGAAAGGAATATCTATTCACATGGGCATATTCTCCTAAGCATGTGGTCTTATCTTGACCCAACCACTAAGTCAAGGATTCCTTCACATGGGCTATCCTTGGACTAAAGAAGAATCCAAAACAAAAAGGCTTGCGGGCCCAAGAGTTCTCAACTCTTTCCTCAAAGCCAAACACCTAGGAATAATACCAAGTCAACACACTAAAATCCAAAATAGTGGTGCTCATCTTTTCTACTTCCTCTAAAGTAAGGTCCACTCTATCTTAGCTATGACTAACTTTAGCTAACCATGACTAATATAGAACCATCCTTTATCTCTATATAAATAATATCTCTTAAGTACTTGTAATACCAAATTAAATATCACAATACCACACACATGCACATATGGGTGTTACAGTACACATGAGAGGATTTGGAGAGATTGTGAGAGGTGGATTGCAGATTTTGGGGATAAGGGTGATTTTGGGCAAAATCTCAAGTTTGAGATCTGAACTTGAAATTTCTACACATGATAGCTTGCATTATCTTTCAATTTGAACACTTAGAATTATTGTGAGAGCTATTATGCGCATTGGGCTAGAATTTTTGAAAGTTGATAGGGTAAACTGCTCCCGCAACTGCATGCTCTCTAGAAAATTGTACATAGTCTGCCATTTCTTTATTTTTCAGTGGATTGTTGTGAAACTATTCAAGACAACTTAGTACGTTATATCCTACATGCTGACACAAAAATTAAGGAGAGATCATTCTTGCACAGGGAGTTATGAGTTTTTGAAGTGAGGGGGGTGGTTTTCAGACCAAATCTGAAATATGTGTGCTGAATAGAAAGGTGTCTAGGCCAAATGACTCGATGAAAAGATCTTAAATTTTTTCAAGGAGGGGCACCCTAGAGTTGTGATCATGTGTGCAAAGTTTTGGAGGACTATTACATACAAGTTGAAAGGTCTAAGTGAAATTTTGAGGAAGGGTCAATTCTGCAGAGTGGAGATGTCATGCATGAGGAGTTTGAGAGCAACAAAAAGCATGTTTGAGTGTTTAGATTCATCTTGGGAACATGGGAGTGCACCAAGAGTGGAAATTGAGACTATGCAAGGTTCCCCAAGGGTTTGAGGTGATTGTAGGGGTGGATTTGAAGAAAAAAAAGTTTACAATAGAATTTGAAGAGAGTGTTGAGAGGATCCAAAAACCAACCCCACTTGGAGGAAAGAGTGAGTCTAAGTGCTTTCTATGTGAAGAGAAGGAACATTAGGCAAGTTCATGTCCATTGACCTTTGAGAGCAAGAGATTGAGGGAAAGGATAGGGTTACTTGACTTGGGTTTGCATGTTGGACCTTCTTCACCAAGATTAGGAGGGAGAAGATCTAAGACCAAGGAGTTGTGTGAGGTTTGTGGAGTTGAAGGACATCCAAAAGGACATGAGTGTAGTGGAGTAAAATCACTTTTGGAGACTTTGGTGAAGGATCTTGGAGAGAGTCTTAGTACAGCTACAGAAATACTACCACCTTCATCAGCTAGTTCTCAAGATTAGTGATGGAGATAATTTTTCAACTTATGGATAAACTATCCATGAGGGTTTGATTAATATGCACTCTAGGATTTGATGTTGCTATAGAAGTCTTAGAGCAACCTGAGCCTTTTGTGTTCCCTAGGGTAGATTACTCTCAAATGGTGTTAGTCATGTACATACCTATTGTGTTGCACTACAAGTAGTAGTTGCTCTAGTTCTTGCACCTCCACCAAGTGATCCACTTGAAACCATCACAGAACAACTTGCGGATCTCAAGATCAATGTAGTGCAACTATGGGAGAAGAGAGAGTTGGATCATAATGTAGGGAGAGGACCTAGGAGTTATAGAAACTATCTATATAGAGGAAGCCAACCAGCCAACACTTTCAATGATAGAAATTGTTTTGGTTATAGAGGAAGAGGCCATATCCAAAGGAATTGCCCAAATTCCACTTACCATGGATGAAGGGGTTATGAGGGAGCCAGTAGAGGGAAAGAGGGAGGTAGTGAAACCCAAGTGGCTCCTAATCCCAACAAAGGTAAGGGGATAGCATCCATAGATGTGGTTGAGAGCAAGTATGAGAAGGGAGAGTGCTCAAACTCCAAGGGTCTTAATATGGAGCTTTTGGCACAAGAGAAGAAGAGAGCTCGTTTTGGAAAGGATGTTCATTCTTCTCAAGGATTTACTCCAAGCAAGGATAATCCTATGTCTACTAGGAGCACTTGCACTTGAACACCATCAACAACAAAAACTCCAAGGAAGAAGTTGGGGATGGAGGATTTCTTGATTTCAAAGCAATAGTGGAACTACAATGTGTTGGAGGATGTTGGTAGCCACAAGGCTAACATCACTATGGGCCAATTGATTGCTTTGAACCCTACCTTGAGAAAGGAGCTTAGAGGTGGTTGGAGTTCTACAAGGAGAAAAAGGAAGAAGAAGGCAAAAGTTCCAGTATCAATGGGGGTGGTGGATGCCAAGCCAGCACCATGGGAGGCTTGTGAATATGCCTCCAAGATTGATGTGAGAGTGAATGGTCACAACATCAAGGATGCATTGGTTGATGGAGGATCAACAGTGAATACCATATCAAAAAGGTTGATGAAAAAGTTGGGTATGATACCCTCAAGACCTTCAACATTTGTGGTGAGCATGGCAAACAAGCAACAAGTTCGACCAATAGGGGTGATGTATAAAGTGGTAGTTTCAATTATGGGAGTTCAAAATCTCATGACTTTCCAAGTCTTGAAGGATTCAAGCTATGACTTACTTCTTGGGAGGTCATGGTTGAGAGCAACACGCACAACTAATCGATGACACAAAGGGTACTTGAGGATTGGGCCATCAAACCCATAGAGTCACAGTTCCTATGACTAACACCACCAACACTTCACATTCAGATACACCATCTTCTGATTATTAGGAATTGGATTCTGAAGAAGGAGCTTCAGGTGTGGACACAAGCATGGAAGAGGAGACTTCTACGGAGGAAGATGATTCAAATGTGTATCCTTTGTGTGCTATGGATTTTGCACCTAAGTCAGAGGTTTTGAAGGACCCCGATAAATCACCATTGACACTTGAGGAGGTAGAGAGAAGGTTATCTACCCTCAAGTATGGCCCAAATGTTACCAAGGAGGAGAAAATGAGATTTGAGGAGATTTTCCGCAAGTTCATCTATGTGTTTAATTTCAATTACAAGGATTTGAAGGAAGTCACCTTGGAGGAGCACAAGATAGAGGTGGAGTCACATGCAAGACCAATCCGCCAAAAGCAACGTCGCATTAGCCCACCAATATCTTTGGTTGTGAAGGTGGAGATTGATAAGCTCAAGGAGGCTGGATTTATCTTTGAGGTAGAGAATTTAGAATGGGTGTCTCTAATTGTCATTGTGAAGAAAAATAATGGAAAGCTTTGGGTATGTGTGGATTATAAGAGGCTCAATGTTGCCACCAAGAAGGACTACTATCCATTGTCATTCATTGATGAGATCTTGGAGGAGGTTGTAGGTCATGAGAGGTACAGTTTTGGAGATGGTTATAGTGGATATAACCAAATCAAGATTGCACCAGAGCATCAACAACTCACCACATTCACCACACCTTGGGGAACTCATGCTTTCAAGGTCATGCCTTTTGGGCTTTGCAATGCTCCAGCCACATTCCAACGGTTCATGAACAAGGTATTTGAACCTTTCATTGGGAAATTTGTGAGACTTCATTGATGACTTTTGTGTCTATGGGAGCAAGGAGGAGCACTTTGAGAACCTAATCAAGGTCTTGCAATGCTTGGATGAGGCAAATGCATCACTCAACCCAAAGAAGTGCATTTTTGGATGTGACAAAGGTCTACTTTTAGGGCACATCATCTCCAAGGATGGAATAGTAGTTGATCTTGAGAAAGTGAGGAAAATCTCAGACCTTCCATTCCCTTCAAGCTTGACAAAGTTATGCCAATTCTTGGGGATGGTTGGATACTATGGGAGGTTCATCTTCTCATTTTCCAACAAGGCTTATGGATTGAGCATCTACATGAAGAACGGTGTGGATTACATGGTGATTTTGGAGGACAAGGAGGCTCTCAAAGCTTTTGAGGAGCTCAAGCAATCCCTTGTTGAAGCTTCAATTCTTGCTAAACCTGATTGGAGTAAGCCTTTCATCCTCTACACTGATGCTTCTAATGTAGCTATAGGATGCACTCTTAGTCAATTAGACCAAGATGGCGTGATCATCCAATAGCTTATGCTAGTAGGCATATGGTTTCAGCAAAGAAGAACTACTCTGTCACAAAGAGAGAAGAGTTGGTAGTGATCTTTGGTCTCAAGAAGTTTAGAGACTACTTGATTGGAGGGAAAGTCACCATTGTCATGGATCACAAGGCTTTGAAGTACATCTTCAACAAGCCTCATGTTGAAGGGAGACTAGCAAGGTGGATGATACTCTTGTCTGAGTATGACTACACCATTGAGGATAGGCAAGGAAAGAAACATGCAAATGTTGATTTGTTATCTATAGTCCATGATCATGATGGAGATGAGCCAGTAGATGATTCCTTACTGGATGAGGAGCTCATGAGAATCTCATTCACTCAAGAGGTTCCAATGGAGTACAAGGAGATTGCGGATTTTGTGACAAGAGATAACTATCCAAAAGGGATGCATGCTAGGGAGAGTAAGGCCCTTGCAGCAAGATCTAGACCTTACACAATGGTGGAGGATATTCTTTTTTCACCAAGGAGCAGATGGTCTACTTCAAAGAGCAGTGGGTAAGGAAGAGTCTATCCTACTTATAAAGGAGTTTCATGAAGGTTTAGTGTGTGGAGTACACTTTGCAGGAAAGGTGACTGCTTTCAAGATTCTAGATGCAGGTTACCATTGGAGAAGGATTTTCAAGGATTGTCTTGATCATTGCAAAACTTGTCATGTTTGTTAAGCTTTTGCTAGAAAGTCTACATCCACTCCACCGCTTAGATCAATTCCATTGCTAGGGCCTTTTGAGAAGTGGGGAATTGATTTTGTAGGTCCTCTCAGTAGAACCCTGAGGAACAACATTGTGGTAGTTAGTGATTACCTTACCAGTAGTTAGTGGGTTGAGAGTAGACCATTGAGGGACAAGAATGAAGATGAAGTTGGTAGATTTCTTTATGAATGCATTATCACTAGATTTGGATGCCCTTTGGAGTTGGTTTCTGATAGAGGAGGAGACTTTACAAGAAGCATTACTACAGCCATGCTACGACATTTCTCTATCACACATAGAGTAACTACATCCTATAAGCCAAATTCCAATGGCTTGGTAGAGATAACCAATCAGATCTTGTGCATGATGTTGGCCAAAGATGCAGAAATGGAGGGGGCTAAACATCATTGAGACAAGAGGATTCATGCAATTTTGTGGGAGTATAGGACAACCATGAAGACTTTCACGAGATATTCTCCATTTCAATTGGTATATGGTATTGAGTCTACCTTACCTATTCACTTTGATCTTCCTACCTTCCAAAGCATTCATAGGAGATTGAAGAAAGCACAAGGAGATGATGCAGAGAAGTCAAGGAAGGAACAACTCATGGAGTTGGAAGAGGCAAGAGCAGTTGCTATGGTTCGAGTGGAGCAAGCCCAAAGAAAACAAAATGAGAGCTATGACAAGAGGCAAGGCAAGGCAAGAAGAAGGTGGAGCCTTTCAAAGAAGGTGATTGGGTAATGTTGTTTGATTCTATTCGATTCAAGAAAGTGCAAAAGAAGTTTTTGCCTAAGTACTTTGGACCTTTCATAGTGGAGAAGGTGTGGGGCAATGACACCTATGATCTCAAGGAGCTGGGAGGAAGACACTTTGATAGGATTAACCATGATAAGTTGAAGATATATCATAGAAGGTAGAGAGACCTTCACTTTCAGGACAAAGTGAAAACTTAGTCCGTGGGTAAATTTAACACCCATTTGTGCACGTGTGTGGTATTGTGATATTGAGCTTGGCATTACAAGTACTTGAGAAATATTATTTATAAAGAGATAAAGGATGATTCTACATTAGTCATGATTAGCTAGAGTTAGTCATAGCTAAGATAGAAGAGACCTTACTTTAGAGGAAGTGGAAAAGATAAGCATCACTATTTTGGTTTCTAGTGTGTTGACTTGGTATTATTTCTAGGTGTTTGGCTTTGAGGAAAGAGTTGAGAACTCTTGGGTCCGCAAGTCCACTCTCTTGGATTAAAACACTTGCTCTGATACCATTGTAATACTACAAGGACAAGAGAACTCTTCAAGAGAGAAAATACACATTTCACACTCAATCCTTTGCTGCCCCAAAGGAGCACACTCTCTTTACTATATAGCAAAGAGGATCCACTCAAAGGAAGCTCCACCCTTGGGTCAAATACATGGATTGGTGACTTGTCAACAAGCTCTATCCTTGGATTAGTTGTTGGATAGTTGACATGTCATTCCTTGTCCTATCTAGCTAGTTAAATGGTTTGACCAAAGGGAATCTTTAGGGAATCTTTTGATAGGAAGCTCAAAATTGCATGGGTAAGGTACCATTGGAAAGCTCTTGATGAGATGGATCATTAGGGGAGAAGGCAAGCATTTTTTTAATTGGTGGGGAAAAATATGCTCATTTTCAAGGTCCAATTCATCCGTTTAGGCCTCCGAAAATAGCTTTAAAGTTTTCAAGCTATTTTTTACTTCTGCCCTATTAGTAGAAGGGGTCTTTTGGTGATAGCTCTATCTGATTTATGTTCTCTATCATATTAACATCCTCCCATATATCACCACTCCAAGTTTCACCTCTAGATCATATGTCTAGCTATTGATTCTAAAGTCTTCAACCATGTTTTGATTTATGGCCTATTAGTAGAAGTACTCTTTTGGTGATAACTTTGTCTGATCTACTCAGTCCATCATGTATAACATCCTCCTAGATGCTATCAAACCAAAGTTCATCTCTAGATCATGTGTCTAGATATTTGTATTACACTTGCTTCTTTTGCTTGGTCTTTGTACTTTACCTCCACCGACACTTCTGCTAGAGTTTTACCCCAATGCCTTGATCTTTGTACTTTCAATGACCTTCCTTTTGAGCTAACTTCTTCTTCACTCACTCAACTTGGACATGCAGGTTCAGCTAGTAATAGTCTCTTGAATCTTACCTCCTTCTAGACATCTTTCTCCAGTTCTTTGTCCATCTCTTCCATGGGTAACTCTAAGCACAAGGGTAAGATCCAAGAGAAGACTCCAAAGAAGTCAAACTCACATTACAAAGCAAGAAGTCTTCCTCCCTCCATACAATCAATCACTGCATGGAACTCCTCATTGTCTTTTGCTCCAACTGACAGCTGGACTTCATCTTCCCCTTCACTCTCACTACCCGACTCCTTGCTTTGTAATGTGAGTTCAGCTTCTTTGGAGTCTCCTCTCTTTGACTCTGTCTCTCCCTCAAACTCTATCTTTGAAGTCTCATCTTTCACTGCCTCCTTACTTCATGGATTGAGTTTTTGGGCCTTTTGTGGTGGCTAGGGTAAGGCTACTCCTCTAGGTTGAGTCTGCTTCTTCATCCTCAGACTTCTTCCTTCCACCATTTTCCTTTGTCCCGTCTTGATGAAGTGATCATCACTGGACCGCAATTGTAGCATGCTCCTCCTCATCCGTTTCTTGCCAAAGATTGGGATGAAAATGCAACACCATCAGATTCCTCTCCTCCATTGTCAGCAAATTTAATTCCAAGTAGAAACAGTGCAAAGTAGTGTGGTACCCACATTTTTCATTTTAGATGAGTTTTGAAGAAGTGCCTTGTTTAAACCAAAATGAAACCAAATGGAGAAGAAATGAGGTGAAACTTATGTTTTGATCAAGACCAAGAAAGTCAACTTTGTGTTAGAGGAAGAAGGACTTGGATCGGATCAGACCCAAAGAAGCTTACTTTGTGTAAGAGGAAGAGGAAGAAGGAGGTCACATGCCGAAAGAGGGTACTTTTCATTAGAATGGAGGTTACATGTCAAGATTATTGCAGGGGCTATATTTTGGTGATGACATATCCAAATCAAGCGTGATATATTTCATTGGAAGCATCTTGTTCTTGGCTTTCTAATGCTACCAAAATCGTAGAGTTTGGACATCTGTAACAGAAGTTACAAGCATTTGAAATTTTGGGAATAGATGTATAGAGTAGTTGAGTGTCTTCAGGTTGGTGTCTTTGGATCTATAGGACTTTGGACTTTAGACTTTGTACTTTGGATTTACACTACTTTGGGTTTACACGACTTTGGGTCTAAAGACTTTGTCTCATGACAAATATGATTCAACCCAAGGTAGTCAAACATCAGATGTAGGAGTCTTTGGGTCAGATATTTAAAGTGTCTAAAATAGTTAAGACAACGAAGAAGAAATTTAGGATACCCATGACTTCAATTTTAGTTCTGATTGAAGATAAGAAAGAATTAGAAAAGAAATAGTAATAGTGAATGAACCCAAAGTGCAAGATCAGACAGTAAGTGTCTTTGGGTCAATTACATGAGCAATTAGGGGAAATTGGGTTACAAATTGAAGGCGTAGATAGTGTACCCATGCTTTCAATTAAATTCTTGATGAGGATATAGTAGAATTAACAAAGGAATTGATAGTAATGAAACCCAAAGTAGATGATATAGGAGTACAAATAACTTTGGAGTTACCATCAGAGATACTAGAGAAGAGTGGGTTGGGAGATAAGGAGTTAGATAGATTACCTGCTAGTGTAATTGTAATCAAAGAAAAGAATTAGTAGAATTGGTAGAAGAACTAGTAGTTGTGAGATCCGAGAATAGAGTAGTATGTGAGGTTACTTTGGGATAAGGATTGGAAATCAAGGAAGAAGTAGACATCGGATCGGAGGAGTAACAATTTTTAGATTTGAAGAGGTAGATATGAAAAGGGGTATTATCATTTCGGATCTGCAGGTCAGAAGAGTTGTTGTAGAACGGTATAGTTGTTAGTAACTATCAATTGCTTTACTATTTAAGAGGAGGCATTTGATGTTGTTTAGTATTCATTATTTCTGAGAATAGATAAAGCAAAGTGCTATGAAGTGCTTGTTGTTTGAGCTTAATTCTAAGTATCAATTTTGTGCCTCTGTTTGTGAGTGTTGGGAGAATTTTGAAGTGCAAGTTAGTGTGCATGTTGGATGTTGGATTCTGTAGCCTTGATCTTTACTTTGTGTGTTTGATCCTAAATGACGTGCAATCAGAGAAATGCCTTGAAAAATCTGAGAGGAATTGTAGTGATGGTAGTATTCTACATTTGTGCGTGCAACGGAGTGTTGATGTGAAGCAATTTTGATCAAGGAAGTTTTGCCTTCAGTGGAGTGGTGGAACACAATTCTGAGGTGAAGTTCTTTTGCAGTGAAGTGTTGTTTTTGGGAGAGCCTAAATCCTCACAATCAAGATTGTTTGGAAAGATTTGATGGAGTTGTGATTATGTGTGACAAGACTACGAGTCAATGCTTGTTACTCTCTTCTGGGTGTGGTTTCTACCTGAGAGATTAAAGATGAAATCAAGAAGGACTACATTGTGCCATTTGACTTTGTATTTGACCAATTTTGATTAGTTTCTCTATGGGAACAACTTTACTTATGTGATTACCGCAAAAGTGATATTAGCCGGGTTGTCACAAGTAGTGAGGTAGCAAATCAGTCCTCCAATTGACAACCATTTTCCTTTGTTCTTTTATGAAAGCACTTGGCCCAATTCACCTTATCTCTTGCAAACATCTGGTGGAAGAAGACTGCCTGCTGCATGTTCACAAACATTGTTTGCTCTAGCTTGAACATTGCCATGATCACTCCCACAATGCTTTGCTTAATGGGATCCCTATAGGACTCTACTTTGTAGCCATTGTTGGTTCACAGAGTGAAGATCAAATTCCTAATTTTTGCAATTTCTTCTATAGCGCCATACTTCCTATAAAAGGTGACCCCGACTGCATCTCATGCTTCCTTCCCTAGTACTAAAAGAGAGAGAAAATCTGACTCAATCCATTGAGCCAGATTTTCTCTCTTCCTCATTACTTTGGGGCCTTCCTCATAATTACTTGTAGCTATCTTTGCCACGCAACTTGGAAAACTAACATTCCAATTCCAGGCCAAAAAGGTGATATGAAGTTTGTTCAGGACTTCGATTCTATCTATGACATCTAATCACCAAATTGTGAAACTCTTCACTGCAAGTGCATTCTTACTCTTCTTTGCCATGATCTACTCACAAGTTCTTTGGCGCACAAAGATTATCCCTTCTCCTAGACACAACACTCTAACCCCTTCTGGTCTTGGGAAAATCTCACTTACAATCTGCTTCTTGATATGCATTACTGCAAGATGACTACTCAGAGGGACATGGTATCTACTTCACATGTTTGATTTCCCCTTGCACAATCATAATTTTGTAGTACTTCAAGGTGCAGTCATTCTTCAGTTGATTTTGAAAATTGACCCCCACTTCTTCTACATGTTTATTTCTTATCACTTTCAAAGTATTCCTCTCTTGCCTCCGCCATTTTGTTAAGTGTTCTTTCTTGGCTAGCCTAACACACAGATTGTTACATCTTCTTTGTATTGGCCTTTGCTTTTTGTGCTCATCACTCCTTTGGATTTGGCAAATATATTGCTACTCATCTACATCTCCTTCTCTTCTTAGGTCTGGATGCAAGTGTGACACCATTGTCTGCCTCTCTTCTACCTTCTACAATAGGTTGAGCCTGAGGTAAAAGTGCAGTGCAAAAAACACTTAGTAGTGAGGCGGAAATTGATCACTACAATTCGATACCATTTGCCTCATTTGCTAGTGAAAATACTTTGCCCAATTCACTGGTTCTCTTGTAAACATCTTGTGAAAGAACACGGCCTGGTGCTTCATGACATAAGTGGTTTGCTCTAGCTTGAAGATTGCAATCATCACCCCAACAATAATTTGCCTTACCAGCTCTTGATAGGTATCCACCTTATACATATTCTTTGTATGCAAAGCACTAAAGGAACTACAGATTTTTGTGGTCTCTTCTACAGACTCTCCCTCCCCGAGGAATGTAGCTCTGGTTTCCTCACCAGCCTCTCTCCCCAAAACCAATCACCAATCTGACTCTATCTATCGAGTTGGATTGTCTCTCTTCACTTTTGCCTCTGGACCTTCCTCACAATTACTTGTCGCTACTTTTTCCATGAAACCTAGAAAATCAAGTTCCAGTTCTAGTTCCAAGCCAAAAACATGATCCAAAGTTTACTCAATTCTTTGATCCTTGCTATGAAATCTAACCTTTGAATTGCAGGATTTCTCATTGTGAGTGAGAGACTCTTCTTTCCTCCTCTCATGGGCATTGTGCAATCTCTCACTCGTGCTAGTTGGAAGATAATTCTTCCATCTCTTGGGCATGAAATTATGACTCCCTCAAGATTCTTAAACATCAAACTCTTGGTTGGCTTTGTAACAAGCACTACTATGGGTCGACTACTTAGTGGCTTAGAATACTTGCATGACATTTCAAAATTCCCTTGATGATGTCTTGATTTTATAGTTCTTTGCTACATAGTCATTCTTCAATCACTCTTCACTTCATAATCACTCATTCTGCATGTATTCTTCTTGTCATTGTCAATTTTATCCTGCTCACACTCTAGTTGTTTTCTTGATTGTATGTTCTTGGCTAGCAAACCCAAAGAAAAGTTGTTACATTGTCAATGCATTGGGTTGCTCTAGTGACAAATCCAATATGTAACACCCATTTGTGCATGTGTGTAGTATTGTGATATTTAGCTTGGTATTACAAGTACTTGAGAGATATTATTTATGTAAAGATAAAGGATGGTTCTACATTAGTCATGATTAGCTAAAGTTAGTCATAGCCAAGATAGAAGAGACCTTACTTTAGAGGAAGTGGAAAAGATTTGATTTGAAGTGGAAAAGATTTGATTTTGATGCTTCTAACTTTGTAATTGGAGCCATATTGCAACAAGAATTCCTAGATGGACTACATCCCATTGCCTTTGGGTTATAGTTGAAACAAATTACTCACCTTGAGACCAAGAACAACTTGCAATGGTATATGCTACCAAGGTATGGAGGTATTGTCTCTTGGGGAAATAAGTGATCATGCAAACTGATCACAAACAATTGTTGCAAACCTTACACTTGGAACACATGAAGAGTCAACATCATCAATGGGAGGAACAAATCCAATTGTTTGACATCAAACTTGAGTACAAACCAGGTTAGTTCCATGTAATCCCTGATGCTCTATCATGGCAACTTGATTTGAAATCTCTTCTTCTCATCACAGTAACAATAACAACGGTGTCAATTGACTCCAAGGTCCAAAACAAGTTGCGGTGAGCGCTACAACAAGATCCTTTCTTCCAAATGGTACATGTTTATCTTACAACATGTGACAAGGAGTACAATAGCTTCTCCTTCAAGGAATGCTTTCTATTCCATGAGGACCGGATCTATGTTCTAGCCAATGGTGATCTCCGACTTGTACACCTTCAAGAAGTGCATGATTTACTAATAGTTGGAGTACCCTTCGATGCCAATGGTGGTGGCCCAACATGACACAAGATGTTTGAGAGTTTGTCCAATCATGTGAGAGCTGCCAACATAACAAGGCTAGCAACCAAAAACCAAGTGGACTCCTTCAACTACTCCCCATTCCATCCACTCAAGCGGAACATGTGAGTTTCGATCTCATCACATCCTTGCCCCAAACAAAGCAAGGCCACACAAAAATTGTGTTTGTGGATAAGCTCAGTATGCAAATCCACTTGGCACCATCCTTTGATACCGTGGATGCTCCAACCTTAGTGCAAATCTACTTTGACAATGTCTTCAAGCATCAAGGGATGCCATGTGTACTCATCTTTGATTGCAATCCTTGATTCACTGAGAAGTTTTGGCAAGCACTCTTCCAAATACTCCATACCAAGCTTGGTTTGCCACAGCCTATCATCCTCAAACTGATGGACAAACTGAACATGCAAATCATACCTAGGAGGATATGCTATGTACCTTTGTCAATGTTCACCATACCAATTGGGATGAATGTCTTACAGCTGCAAAATTTGCCTACAATAATTCCAAACAAGCAAGCATCAGATTTTCTCCTTTCCACTTGTTCTTGATTCTCTTCTTCCTCCTCCATCTCAGGTCCCTCATACTTTCACCTTCTTGACTACCATATCCCAATCTCTCCAACAAGCCAAATCTCACCTCCTTGTTGCTCAGAATAGTCAAAAACAATATACAGACCACCATTGTTGTAATCTCACCTGTGAAGTTGGTGATAAAGTCATCCTATGCTCTAGTAACATGATTTGAGCTAATTCTAAGGGAGATATGATTGATTGAATCAAGGGGGGGGTATAATTAATACCCAGGAGCACAAAGTAGGCAATTGATGGAGCTTCTTGAGACCTTTTCACTATCTATTAGTGGAATTAGAGAGTAAAATAAGTGCTCATAGTAATGAGCACAAGAAATTTTAGTTTTAGATCAGACCTGAATCAGATCTGGTTTATTGAAGTTGAAGCTCTTGAGGTGTAAGGTGATGGAGAAGAGCTAGTGATTAGGTTTGGAGTTTTGGTCACTTCCCAAGTTGTGTCTTGAGATACCTTATGAACATTCCTAGTCTTGTTGTTGGCTAGGGTGTGAACCTTTGCGTGAAGGTTTCATGTGAATTCTCTAAATAGAAAATTTGGGGTCTTGGATCAAGTATACTTGGGTCCGCATAGCTCACAAGTTAGCCTAGCTCAAAAATTTATCCATATTTAGAGATTGGGGTTGGATTAGGCCACAATATTTTAAAGAGCATGGCTAACTACTGTGCAAAATTTGGTTGCCTCTGGGCTCATAGAGAGTGAGATTTGATACAACAAGTTTTACTGAAAATATTGTCATAAACTTGGAGGAGCATTTCTTTCTCCAATCCTAATTGAATGTCAATTCTCTCACTTTTGTGACTATGATTGAGAGTTCAGATTTCTTGAGTGTTTTGTGAGGATCGAGTGTACATCTGATTTAGAAATCAGGGGAAAGTTAGCAAGAACCAGGGGAAAAACCCTAAAAATGGGATTTCAAAATTAGGGTGAGAATTGTAAAAACCAAGTCAACTTTGAGAGCTTTCTAGGGGAGTTTTAGTGATCTGATTGAAGTATATTTTATATTTTATTTTATTTCATTGGAAAGTGTATCGTATAGGGTTTCCATTGAATCCTAGAACACTTGAATCCAAACTATATAGAAAGAGTTATGTTCATATGAGTTGCGCAGAGTTTTCCCCATCAAGAGGACGTAGGAAATCCTCACATGGAGTAGTAATTTGTTGAGGTCTGAAGTATAGCTTGGAGGAGACTTGGAGTGTAGGTTGTAGTTAGCTTGATGATAGATCACGAAGGCTCTAAAGCTCTTTTCCAACCAAAAAGCACAGAGAGTTATTGCCACATTCCTATGATTGGATCCTCTCTGTGCTTGCATGCTTGTTTGTATGCCCATTTGGTTTGGATTGGTGTACGGGCATTGCGCTTAGGTTCTTTCCTTCTAGGACTACTATGTAATTCTCCTTGGTAATGTTGGAAGTGATGACCAGTAGACCAGGAGTGCATGTTGTGATGATAGGTTAGGTTGCCCATCATTACCCTACCCGATAGCAAGAATACTAGTTACAAGAGTGGAGGGTTTTGACTGTTAGGTAACACATGTGTTTAGACAAGAAGTTATAGGTTTACCTACAGCCTCTAATCTGCAATCTCTATAGCTAGGCATCCTATGTGTTCCCAAAGAGAGAAAAGAAAAGTACAACAATGTCGCCACATTCAACGAGGATGTCAAGAACATACGGAGTATAAGGGTATCCCCTCCATGATGCCACGTGGGAACCTCTTTCTTACCTCTAGAATGCACAGATGACCATCCATGAGTTTGAAGCTTGAATGGCAACAAAGACATCACCAACTAGTGGTGGGGAAAGATGTAACAATATGGAGTTTAGCGACAAAGTTAGTAGGTCTAACAAAGTAGCAAATAGGATAAATTAGCCTAGAATATTCTAGAAGTATTTAGGAAGCTTCTTGGGAAGCTTCTTGGCTAGCTTAGCTTGCACTTCAATAAAGAAGCTTCTAGAATGAAGTTTCTTGAAGGTTCCAACTAGCTTAGCTTGCATGCCAAGTAAGCAACTTCTAGAAGGAAACTTTTTGAGAAGCTTTCCCAATTAACTTGGCTTGCACTCCAAGAAAGCGGCTCAAGGAAGCTTCTTGAGAAGCTTCTCAAGAGCCTTGTATGATCCCTATAAATACAAGAGCCAAGGCTCATGCTAGGCATTGGGAGTTTTCCCTCATTCAAGTGTCCTAATTTGAGCTTCTATTCTCTTAATTCTCTCCACGATCACGGTCTTTTATAAAGACTATGAGAGCTCACATGGAGAGAACTTTAGGGGAGGAGAGGGTTGGACTTATGTTAGAAAACTTGGACCCATTTGTATACCTTGTAGTCCATTATGATATCTTTGAGGTGATTTTGTACATCTTGTACACATGAGAGGATTTGGAGAGATTGCATGAGGTGGATGGCAAAATTTGGAGATTAAGGTAATTTTGAGCAAAATCTCAATTTTGAGATTTGGACTTGCAATTTCTACACATAATAGCTTGGGTTATTTTCAGTTAGCTCACTTGAAATTATGTGAGAGCTATTATATGCACTGAGCTAGAATTTTTGAAAGTTGATAGGGTAAACTATTCATGCAATTATTTGCACTCTAGAAAATTTTATAGAGTCTGCCATTTTTTCAATTTCAGTGGATTGTTCTGAAACTTTTCAAGATAATTAATTGCATTATATCCTACCTTTTGACACAACAATAAGAGAGAGATCATTTTTGCATAGGGAGGTATGCAGTTTTAAAGTGAGGGGTGTGGTTTTCAAACCAAATATGAAATACGTGTGTTGAATACAAAAGTGCATAGGCCAAATGGCTGAATGAAAAGATCTGAAATTTTCAAGGAAGAGATGCCTTGAAGTTCTAATCAAATTTGAAAATTTGGAGAGAAATATGACATACCAATTGAGAGATTTGAGTGATGTTGTGAGGAAGGCTCAATTTTGTAGAGTTTAGATCTCATGCATGAGTAGTGTGAGAGCAACAAAAAACATGTTTGAGTGTTTAGACTCATCTTGGGAACATGAAGGGTCATCAAGAGTGGAAATTAAGGCTATGCAAGGTTCCCTAAGGATTTGAGGTGATTCTAGGGGTGGATTTAAGGAAAAGAGAGTTAAGAACAGAATTTGAAGAGAGTGTTGAGAGGATCCAAAAACCTATACCACTTAGAGCAAAGGGTGAGTCTAAGTGCTCTCTATGTGGAGAGAAGGGACAAGGAATTTTTATGTCCATTCACTTTTGAGAGCGAGAGATTGAGGGAAAGGAGAGGCTTACTTGATTTGGGTTTGCATGTTGGACCTTCTTCACCAAGATTGGGAGGGAGAAGATCTAAGACCAAGGAGTTGTGTGAGGTTTGTGGAGTGGAAGGACTTCCAAAAAGACATGAGTGTAGAGGAGTTAAAGTACTTTTGGAGACTTTGGTGAAGGGTCTTGGAGACAGCCTTAGTACAACTACAAAAGTACTACCACTTTCATTAGCTAGTTCTCAAGATTAGTAATGGAGATAATCTTTCAACTTATGGATAAACTATCCATGAGAGTTCAATTAATATGCACTCTAGGATTTGATGTTGCTATAGAAATCTTGGAGCAAATTGAACCAGTTATGCTCCCTAGGGTGGATTACTCTCAAATAGTGTTATTCATGTATAAACTCTACTAATTATAGAGTGAGAAAAAAGAAAAAAGAAAGAAATTGAGAGAAAAGAAAGACAATGAGTGGTTAATATGGGGAAACAACCAATTTTCTTTGGCAAGGATGGAGAAGATGTGGAGGCCTTTGTGAGAGACTTCAAGAGACCTTGCATAGAAAACAATAAGAGGAGGAAGAATGAGTGGGCCTCATTATAACCATAATTCTTTGAGGATGCAACACTTACATGGTATGAGTCAGAATACCAAAAGAGAGAGAAGAGAGATGGAAAAGAAAAGTCTTGGGAGAGTTTGACTTCAACAGTCATTGAGAACTTTCTTCCAGATAAGATTTATAAGAGATTGATGAGTGAGGTTATCTTTCTCAAGCAAGGAGATTGGAGAGAAAGTAAGAGTCTATGTGGAGAGAGTGGAAAAGTTAGAGTCTAGATTTTACATAGTGTTGAGGAAGGGTGGGGATGATATTGTGTGGTACACACATTTTTTGTTTTCTTTTGTTTTGTTAGAGTTTTGAAGAAGAAGTTAGTAAGAAAGCCAAATTACAAAGGAAAGAATGGATGGGTGTATCTTTGGAGTAAATCCAAAGAAGTCAACTTCAGGTCGGAAAGCGGAAGTACTTGGAAGGAGGTACGAAGAGACAAGTCCAAAGAAGGTCATCTTTGGACCGAGAAGCAAAAGCCAATATGAAGATAGTGTAACAACCTTTCTACATGGCAAGAAAGTACACTTCAAGAAACAGCAGAGGCAAGAGAAGCATGCCTTGATAGTGATAGGAAATCAACACGTAGAAGAAGTGGAGAGTCAATTTTGAAATTGACTAAAGAATGATTGCACTTTAGGGTAATATAAAATTGGGATTGCGTAGGGAGAAATTGAATATATCAAGTAGATATCATGTTCCTCTAATTAGTCATCCTGTAGTAATGTGTGTCAAGAAGAAAATTGAGAGTGAAATTTTCTAAAGTCCAAAAGGGATTGGAGTGTTGCGTCTATGAGACGGAATAGTTTTTTAGTGTCAAAGAACTAGAGAACAAATCATGGAGAAGGAGGCCAAGAATGCACTCGCAGTGAGGAGTTTTGCAATTTAGAGGCTAGATGTCATAGCATGGATCAAAGTCATGAATAGACTTTGGATTACATTTTTAGCTTGGAATTGGAATTTTAGTTTCCCAAAAGTCATGGCAAAGAAAGCTGCTAGCAATTATGAGGAAGGCCCTAAAGTCAAGGGGAAGAGAGGAAATCTGAATCAATAGACTGAGTCAGATTGGAGGTTAGTTTTGGGGAAGGAAGCAAGAGGGGCAACTGGGATCACCTTCTATTGGAAGTGTGATACTACAAAGGAGATTGCAAAAATTCAAAATTTGTTCTTTGCTCCACACACGACAAATGATTACAAAGTGGAGTCCTATCAGGACCCAATTAGACAAAGCATCATAAGAGCAATAATGGCTATGTTCTGTGAGCCTGCCTGTCTCGCACTCAGGATGAACCTCTGATGGCTATTATGGTAGCACACCATGGACTAAGAAGGCAAGGAACCCCAACTCCATCATACTCCTCCAAGGCTAACACTCCAAGACTCAAGACATTGCTCACTAGAGAACTCAATGAAAGAGAGATAGTTGCAAATGAAAGGATGATGAGAACCTCTCACTCCTTGTTTATATACTTGTGAAATAGTTACATTCTAAATTTACTAATTGCCACAGTAACTCAAGTTACTAGACTAAAAGTCAAGTAAAGTCAAAAAGTAGAAAGGAATATCCATTCATATGGACATATTCCACTAACATGTGATCTTATCTTGACCCAACCACTAAGTAAAGGATTCCTTCACATGGGCTATCCTTGGACTATAGAAGAATCTAAAACAGAAAGGCTTGCGGGCCCACGAGTTCTCAACTCTTTCCCCAAAGCCAAACACCTAGGAATAATACCAAGTCAACACACTAAAATCCAAAATAGTGGTGCTCATCTTTTCCACTTCCTCTAATGTAAGGTCCCATCTATCTTAGCTATGACTAACTTTAGCTAATCATGACTAATGTAGAACCATCCTTTATCTCTATATAAAAAATTTCTCTCAAGTACTTGTGATACCAAGCTAAATATCACAATACGACACACATGCGCAAATGGGTGTTACATTTACCCCCGGACTGAGTTTTCACTTTGTCCTCAAAGTGAGGCTCACTCTACCTTCTATGATATATCTTCAACTTATCATGGTCAATCCTATCAAAGTTTCTTCCTCCCAACTCCTTGAGATCATAGATATAATTGCCTCAGACCTTCTTCACTATGAAAGGTCCAAAGTACTTAGGAAAAAAAATTCTTTTGCACTCTCTTGAATCAAAAAGAATCAAACAACATTACCCAATCACCTTCTTTGAAAGGCTCTACCTTCTTCTTGCCTTGCCTCTTGTCATAGCTCTCCTTTTGTTTCCTTTAAGCTTGCTCCACTTGACCCATAGCAACTGCTCTTGCCTCTTCCAACTCCATGAGTTGTTCCTTCCTTGACTTCTCTACATCACGTCTTTGTGCTTTCTTCAATCTCCTATGAATGCTTTGAAAGGTATGAAGATCAAAGTGAATAGGTAGGGTAGACTCAATACCATATACCAATTGAAAAAGAGAATATATAGTGGAAGTCTTGATGGTTGTCCTATACTCCCATAAACTGCATGAATCCTCTTGTCCCAATGATGTTTAGCCCCCTCCAATTCTTCATCTTTTGCCAACATCATGCACAAGGTCTGATTGGTTCTCTCTGCCAAACCATTGGAATTTGGCTTATAGGATGTAGTTACTCTATGTGTGATAGAGAAATGTCATAGCACGGCTGTAGTAATGCTTCTTGTAAATCCTCCTCCTCTATCAAAAACCAACTCCAAAGGGCATCCAAATCTAGTGATAATGCGTTCATAAAGAAATCTACCAACTTCATCTTCATTCTTGTTCCTTAATGGTCTAGCCTCAACCCACTTGGTAAGGTAATTAGTAACTACCACAATGTACCAATTGCTCCTTGGGGTTCTATTGAGAGGACCTACAAAATCAATTCCTCACTTCTCAAAAGGTCCTAGCAATGGAAATGATTGAAGTGGTGGACTGGATGTAGATCTTCTAGCAAAAGCTTGACAAACATGAAAAGTTTTGCAATAATCAAGACAATCCTTGAAAATCCCTCTCCAATGGTAACTTGCATCTAGAATCTTGAAAGCAGTCACTTTTCTTGCAAAATGTCATCCACACACTAAACCTTCATGGAAATCCTTTATAAGTAGGATAGACTCTTCCTTACCCATTGCTCTTTGAAGTAGACCATCTGCTCCTTGGTGAAAAAGAATATCCTCCACCATTGTGTAAGGTCTAGATCTTGCTGCAAGGGCCTTACTCTCCCTAGCATGCATCCCTCCTGGATAATTACCTCTTGTCCACAATCTCCTTGTACTCCATTAGAACCTCTTGAGTGACTCAGATTGTCATGAGCTCCTCATCCTGGAAGGAATCATCCACTTGCTCATCTCCATCATGATCATAGGCTCTAGATAACAAATCAGCATTTGCAAGTTTCTTTCGTGGCATATCCTCAATGGTGTAAACATATTCAAACAAGAGTATCATCCACCTTGCTAGTCTCCCTTCAACATTAGGCTTGTTGAAGATGTACTTCAAAGCCTTGTAATTTTTAATAATGGTGGCTTTCCCTCCAATCAAGTAGTGTCTAAACTTCTTGAGACCAAAGATCACTGCAAACCCTTCTCTCTTTGTGACAGAGTAGTTTTTTTTTGTTGAAACCATCTGCCTACTAGCATAAGCTATTGGATGATCATGCCCATCTTGAGCTAATTGACTAAGAGTGCATCCTATAGCTACATTAGAAGCATCAGTGTAGAGGATGAAAGGCTTACTCCAATCAGGTTTAGCAAGAATGGGAGCTACAACAAGGGATTGCTTGAGCTCCTCAAAAGCTTTGAGAGCCTCCTTGTCTTCTAAAATCACCATGTAATCTACACCCTTCTTCATGTAGATGGTCAATGCATAAGCCTTGTTGGAAAATGAGAAGATGAACCTCCTATAGTATCCAACCATCCCCAAGAATTGGCATAACTTTGTCAAGCTTGAAGGGAATGGAAGGTCTGAGATTTTCCTCACCTTCTTAGGATCAACTACTATTCCATCTTTGGAGATGATGTGCCCCAAAAGTAGACCTTCTTCACATCCAAAAATGCACTTCTTTGGTTTGAGTGATGCATTTGCCTCATCCAAGAGTTGCAAGACCTTGATTAGGTGCTCAAAGTGCTCCTCCTTGCTCCCATAGATACAAAAATTATTAATGACGTCTCTCACAAATTTGCCAATGAAAGGTTTAAATACCTTGTTCATGAACCATTAGAATGTGGTTGGAGCATTGCAAAGCCCAAAAGGCATGACCTTGAAAGCGTTAGTTCCTCAAGGTGTGGTGAATGTGGTGAGTTGTTGATGCTCTGGTGCACTCTTGATTTGGTTAAATCCACCATAACCATCTCCAAAATTGTATCTCTCATGACCTGCAACCTCCTCCAAGATCTCATCAATGAATGGTAATGGGTAGTAGTCCTTCTTGGCAAGAGCATTAAGCTTCTTGTAATCCACACATACTCAAAAGTTTGCCATTCTTTTTCTTCACAGTCACAATTGGAGACACCTATTCTAAATTCTGCACCTCAAAGATAAATCCGGCTCCTTGAGCTTATCAATCTCCTCCTTCATAACCAAAGATATTGGCGGGCTAATGCAATGTTGCTTTTGGCGGATTGGTCTTGCATGTGACTCCAACTCTATCTTGTGCTCCTCCAAGGTGACTTCCTTCAAATCCTTGTAACTAAAAGCAAACACATGGATGAACTTGCAGAAAATCTCCTCAAATCTCACCTTCTCCTCCTTGGTAACATTTGGACCATACTTGAGGGTAGATAACCTTCTCCCTACCTCCTCAAGTGTCAATGGTGATTTATCTAGGTCCTTCAAAACCTCTAGCTAAGGTGAAAAATCCATAGCACACAAAGGATACACATCTGAATCAGATTCAGATTCATCTTCTTCCATGGAAGTCTACTCTTCCATGCTTGTGTCCACACTTGAAGCTCCTCCTTTAGAATTTGATTCCCAATAATCAGAAGATGGTATATCTGAATGTGAAGTATTGGTGATGTTAGTCACATGAACTGTGACTCTATGGTTTGATGGACCAATCCTCAAGTACCCTTTGTGCCATCTATTAGTAGTGCATGTTGCTCTCAACCATGGCTTCCCAAGAAGTAAGTCATAGCTTGAATCCTTCATGACTTGGAAAGTCATGAGATTTGAACTCCCATAACTGAAACTTCCACCTTATCCATCACCCCTACTGATCAAAATTGTTGCTTGTTTGCCATGATCACCATAAATGTTGAAGGTCTTGAGGGTATCATACCCAACTTCTTCATCAACCTTTTTGACATGGCATTTTCTACTGATCCTCCATCAACCAATGCATCCTTGATGTTGTGACCATTCACTCTCACATCAATCTTGGAGGCATATTCACAAGCCTCCCATGGTGCTAGCTTGGCATCCACTACCCCCATTGATACTGGAGCTTTTGCCTTCTTCTTCATCTTGCTCCTTGTAGAACTCAAATTACCTCTAAGCTCTTTTCTCTTTTAAGCTACTATTTAAAGGAGGCATTCACAAGATGTTGGAAAGATTTGAGTGATTTGTAGTTAGTGAAAGTTAATTTGTGACGAGACTGCGAGTCAGTGCCTATTACTCTCTTTTAGGTGTAGTTTTTACCTAGGAGATTAAAGATGCAATAAAAAAGAACTACTTGTTACCATTTGACTTTGTATTTGGAAATTTCTGAATCATATCTCTACGGGAACAAACTTTACTTACTTGATTACCGCAAAAGTGATTTTTGCTGGATTGTCATATGATTTTTGGCATTGTTGCCAGGGATACAAATCTTAGAAGTGGAAGAATATAAAGCCAAACTTTAAACTAGTTTTGGAACCAATATGAATGTATGTATTGAGAGACTAATGGGAAGAGAGAGTTTGAAGACAAGCATATGCATCATGAAGAAGAAGAATGCCAGAAGATCCAATCTACTTTTAACAAAACCAAATGGGAGGCATTGGTCTTCCAACTTCTTCATAAAGTGCAAGAAGCTTTGCAAGAACTTGAACAAAAGAAATGGGAAGGCGGGTGGCAAGGCTACTTCTTGTCTCCATCTTCCAAGAAGAAGAAAGACTCCAGCAGGCAGACATACTCATTATGACCTAGTACGCCAACTTCCCCTAAAGCTATAAAGGAAGTCAAATTTATAAAGAAATTTGTTTGGGAATAAAACAACATGAATCCTAACATAAGAAGAGTGTCAACATCTTCTACGCACGATTCATTGATTGTCTTGAAGGAATTTTGAAGAACACTCTGAGGGTGTTGAACCTTTTCCTTCTACTCGGGTTGAAGTTGACACAATCAAAGAAGAAGTAATTGTCAAAGAAGACCTGGTGTTGAACTTGACCAATTGGAATCCCTAGGCTGTCAATACGGTGTCAATACCAGCTAATTCCTTGGTTGTATCAAGTTCAACCTTACCTCATCCAATTCCACCGAGTCAAACAATAACTTTGTTACCTATTGCCCGACATGCCTATCAAAAGTACAAGGGGACAAAACAAGACAAATATCCCAAGGAATTCATAAAAGAATTCAAAGTCATTTCTTTTGCTAACAAGGAACACGACTCTACAGATCATCTGCAAATTTTTCCAAGTCTGCTCCGAAAGAAAGCCCGGAGCTGGTATACCCATGTAACCTAGAAGGAGTTCACACCAGCTAATTGGGCAGACTTGCAAAATGGCCTCTTGGAACAATTCCAGGAAGTTGACTACAATACGAGTGTCTTGGCGGCACTCAATGATTTGGACCAAGGAAAGAATGAAAAGTTGAGAGACTACTCTGAGCGGTTCATGGCTCTCTTGAACCAAGTTCCAAAGCAATCCGGTTTGGTGGGTTACTCCGATGCCCAAGCCATTACATAATTCCTTGGTGGACTCTCACCAAAGATTTGTATCTTTGTCAGGGAGATGAATGTAACTTCATTGGACAAAGTACTCAAACATATTGCCCGATATGAGGCAGCCCACTCTCACTCATCTAGTAACCAAAGAAATCAGGAGAAGAAAGGCAAGAAGCACAAAGGAGAGCTTCTTGCAGCACATCCCTTTCTTTGGAGGAATCCTCCAGTTTTCAAGTTCTTTTTTAGAATCCAAAGAAGATTCAAAGCCAAGGAGAATACAAGGACTCGGGGGAAAGAAACCAGTAACACCTCCAGCAAAGAATGTACATAAGGTGGATCAAAAGCTTGAGACTCTTATTAAAGGGTTTGAGGATTTCATGATCCAAATGATTGGGGCTAAGGATAGAAGAAAGCCTCTATCATTTGGAAGACAAAATAAATGGTGCACTGCATGTGGTAAATCTGGCCACGCTAATATAGAGTGTTTGATGCACAATGCATTTCCAATACAACAAATTGATTGGGTTCTAGGTTGGGACCAAAGTGAGGAAAATGAAGTTGTGTGCCAGACCCAAGAGGTACAGCCTCAAGCAAGCGCGTCATATCAAGGTCCAAGGTATGGATAAAGGGAGTATAACAACAATGCTCCCCCACAAAGATCACTGATGGGTGGTCAAAATTGGCCACAAAATGTTGCATTGGGTGCTTGTTATAATTGGGCTTGATTGGACATTGGTCTCCAAACTATCTAGAGCCAAGACGGCAAATTGGGTATTTTCCACTATGTGTAAATTGTAAGGAATTGGGGCATACTGGAAACCAGTGCCCACAACCACCAAACCCAAAGTTGCTTGTAAAATATGTACAGACCCTAGTTGAGCGTGTTGCGCTCCAGGCAAAGGGGGATACCAATGTAAATTTTATAACACTTGAGGAGGAGAGGCCTCAAGAAGGGAGTACGGCTTTAGAAGGAGAATGGCCAGACCTCAAAATTTTGATGGTTGAGACATGCTCGGGTAAGAAGAAGCATGATCCTAAAGAAGCAAGTACTACTTCTTTGTCTTCACAAAAGGCAAAGGGGTTGCGCACAAAAGCTATTCTTTCCGCCAAGGAGGAAAAGATTCTAGCTAAAGCTTTGTAGAAAGAAATCAAGGAAGTAGTACTAAGAACTCTATGGTACCCACATTTTTCATTTTAGACGAGTTTTGAATAAACAGTGCCTTGCTGAAACCAAATTGAAACCAAATGGAGAAGAAATGAGTGGAAACGTGTGTTTTGATCAAGCTCAAGGGAGTCTACTTTGTGTTTAAGGAAAAAGTGCTCAGACTGGATCAAACCCAAAGAAGTTTACTTCTTGTCAGAGAAGGAAAAAAACTCGGATCATACATTGAAGGAGTGCAAACCCGAAGGAGAAATAAAAGTTGTAGGTCAGGATTCTTGCGGGGGCCATATTTCAATGCACATAAGTCCAAATCAAGCGAACTATATCTTGTTAGAAGCATCTCGTTTAGGGCTTTCCATTGCCACCAAAATTGCAAAGTTTGGAGGTCTGTAGAAGAAGTTACAAGCATTTGAAGTTTTGGGAGTATATGTGAAGAGTAGTTTGGTGTCTTCGGGTCAAGGTGACTTTGGACTTTGTACTTTGGACTTTGGATTGACATGACTTTGGGTCTAAAGAATTCGCCCCAAGATTAAGATGACCGACTAAATCCGAGGAAGTCGGACCTCAGAGTGCAATGAAGGTGACTTCGGGAATCTTGCGGGAAACATTAGAGGAAGTTAGAGTAGGGAAAGAAGATACTTAGGATACCCATGACTTCAATTTCAGTTTTGATTGAAGATGGAACATGAATTGAAGGAGAAGTAGCAGTAGTGAATAAACTCAAAGTGAAGGATGAGATAGTAAGTGTCTTCGGGTCAGTTACATGAGTGATTAGGGGAAAGTGGGTTACAAATTGAAGGTGTAGATAATGTATTCATGCTTTCAATTACAATTCTTGACGATGACACTGTAGAATTAGTAAAGAAATTGATAGTAGTTAGACCCAAAGTAAGAGAGAAAGGAGTGCAAGTGTCATTAGATTTGACATTTGACACCTTAGAGAAGAGTGGGTCGGGAGATAGAGATTTAGAAGGCTTAATTATGATAGGAATTGCAGATTAAGAAGGAGAAGTGTTAGAATTAGTATAGGAATTGGGAGTTGTGGAACCCAAGGACAAAATATTAGGAAGTAAAGTTACTTCGGGTTTGGGTTTGAATAAAGAAGAAGAAGTAGACATTGGATCGGAATAGAAACCAATTTGAGATTTGAATATACAGATATGAAGGGTTGCATTGTCATTTTAGATCTGCAAGTTTGTAGAGTCATTAGGAAGAGGTGTATTAGGAAGATAATAGTCAATTGCTTCACTATTTAAGAGTGGCATTTGTAATCAAATGTTGTTCAATGCTCATAATTTTTGAGAATAGATAAAGCAAAGTGCTGTGAAGTAGTGCTCGTCGCTTGAGCTTGATTCCGAGTATCAACTTTGTGTTTGTGTTTGTGAGTGTTGGGAGAAATTCAAAGTGCAAGTTAGTGTGCTTGTTGGATGTTGGATTCCGCAGCCTTGATCTTCATTTTGTATGTTTGATCTTAAGTGAAGTGCAATCGAAGCAATGCCTTGACAGATCTGAGAGGAATTGTAGTGTTGGTAGTATTCTACATTTGTGAGTGTAGTGTGAAGTTGGTGTGAAGCAATTATGATCAAGGAAGTTGTGCCTTCAGTGGAGGGGTGGAACACAATTCTGAGGTGAAGTCATTTTGTAGTGAAGTGCCGTTTTTAGAAGAGCCTGAATCATCACAATCAAGATTGTTTGGAAAGATTTGACGGAGTTGTGTTTATGGAGTGTTAATTCGTGACAAGATTGTGAATCAGTGCTTGTTACTCTCTTCTGGTTGTGGTTTCTACCTGAGAGACTAAAGACGCAACCAAGAAGAACTGCAAGTGTTACTTTGACTTCATATTTGACCAATTCTCACTCGTATCTCTGCGGGAACAAACTTTACTTACCTGATTACCGCAAAAGTGATATTTGCCGGGTTGTCACAAACTCAAGAGATGAGTTTGGAGGAGGACATGAAGACAAAGCCTCCCATTTTTTTGGTAGATATCAAGTCCAAAGAAACTAGACTTGATCCAAGCCAAAGTTGGTCAACCCAAAGAACATTGGGCCAAGACCACCAGTACTCCAATCACCATCTTGAAGCACCCGAGAGTCCAATTTGAACAAGGACAAACTTTGGACCCTAAGATGAAGGTAAAGAAGGCAAAGTTGGGAGGAGTCCCTCAATACAATATTGTGGCCAATTTGGCAATGATGTTGGGAAAATGATTCACGGTTATCATTGGTGCCATTTGGTAAGCTCTGGAGTTTCCATTTATGGTACCTAAACTCAAGAGTCTCTTTGTTACAGGACACTTGGAGCTTAAATTTGTGACACACTAAGTCATGACTTTGTTTATGGTGCTAGAATCTTGGGAATATGTTACTTAGTGCCATTTGAGCAAATAAGTCTTGTGGGAATATTTTGGTTAGGGCACCAAAGAACCACATGAGGTATTTTAGTTAGTGCTACCTTGAGAAAATGAGTCTTGAGGATTTTTGTGTTTAGGAGTGACAAAATGGGAGAAGATAAGAAGGGTTTTGCCTTAGAGAAGGGAAACTAAAGGGGCAAGAGAGAAACTCTCGGAAGTTTTTTCTTTCTGCACTTTGATCAAAAGGGCCTTTGGGAGAAGTTTTTGAGTGACTAGGCTTTTGCCTTTGCCTTGAACAATGTTGAGTGTTCAGGGAATGAAGTAAAGCTTTGAGTCTTAGAGAAAGGAGTAGGATTCATGGGAAGGAAAGCTGGTTGGAGAATTGACAAAATAGTGTTGAGTGTTCAAAGAGTGCAGTAAAGCTTTGAGTTTGAAAGGAAGGAGTGGGGTTCACGGGAAGGAAAGCTGGCTGAGGAATTGACAGAACAGTGTTGAGTGTTCAGAGAATGCATTTTGAGTTTTTTTAGAGAATGGAGTAAGGTTCAAGGTTGGCAGAAGGTAGAAGGCAGAGGGGTTTGCCAAGAGAAGAAGGATAATTGACAAAATGAGGGAGAAGAAAAACAAGATTTATTGAGTTTTGACAGAAGAAGGCAGAAAAGTTTGATGATAGAGGAAGGAGTGGGGTTCATGTGAAGTGAAGCATGGCCAAGGTTGACAAAATAGTGTTGAGTGTTTAGGGAATGCAGTAAAGTATTGAGTTTCAGAGGAGGAGTAGGGTTCAAGGGAAGGAAAGTTGGCTGAGAAATTGACAGAATAGTGTTGAGTGTTCAAATAATGCAGAAAAGTTTTGAGTTTCAGAGGAAGGAGTGGAGTTCATGGGAAGGAAAGCTTGGTTGATGATTGAGGGAACAATGTGAAATTTTCAGAGCATACATGTTGATTTTTTTTTCACAGAATGTAGAACAACTTTGAGTTTTAGAGGAAGGACTGGGGTTCACGGGAAGGAAATCTTGGCTAACAATTGAGTGAACCGTGTGAAATTTTCAAAGAATGCATGTTGAGTTTCTTTTTAGAGAATGCATAAAAGCTTTGAGTTTGAGAGGAAGGAGTGGGATTCACGGGAAGGAAAGCTTAGTTGACAATTGAGTGAACAATGTGAAATTTTCAAAGAACGCATGTTGAGTTTTTTTTAGAGAATGCAATAAGGTTCAAGGTTGGCAGAAGGTAGAGAGGTTTGCCAAGAGAGGAAGGATAATTGAAAGAATGAGGGAGAAGAAAGACAAGGGTTGATAGAATAGTGTTGAGTGTTCAGGGAATGCAGTAAAGCTTTGAGTTTCAGAGGAAGGAGTAGGGTTCATGGGAAGGAAAGTTGGCTGGGGAATTGACAGAATAGTGTTGAGTGTTCAGAAAATGCAGTAAAGCTTTGAGTTTGAAAGGAAGGAGTGGGGTTCATGGGAAGGAAAGTTGGCTAGGGAATTGTCAAAATAGTGTTGAGTGTGCAGAGAATGCATGTTGAGTATTTTCAGAGAATGCAGTAAGGTTCAAGGTTGGTAGAAGGCAAAAGGCAAAGGGGTTTGCCAAGAGAAGAAGGATAATTGACAAAATGAGGGAGAAGAAAGACAGGATTTATTGGGTTTTGTGACAACCTAGCAAATATCACTTCTGCAGTAATTAGGTAAGTAAAGTTTGTTCCCATAAAGATACTATTCAAAATTGGTCAAATATGAAGCAAAGTAACAATCTTAGTTCTTCTTGGATGTGTCTTTAATCTCTTTGGTAGAAACTATACCCAAAAGAGAGTAAAAGCACTGACTCACAGTCTTGTCACACTTAATCACAACTCCATCAAATCTTTCCAAACAATCTTAATTGTGATAATTTAGTCTCTCCCAAAATGACACTTCATTGCAAAATGACCTTGCCTCATAATTGTATTCCACCCCTTCATTGAAGGCACAACTTCCTCAATCAAAATTGCTTCATATCAACTCTGCGCTACACTCACAAATGCAGAATGCTACCAACACTACAATTCCTCTCAGATCTATCAAGGCATTGTTCCAATTGCACTTGCACTTCACTCAAGATCAAACACATAGAATAAAGATCAAGGCTGCAGAATCTAACATCCAACACGTGCACTAACTTGCACTTGAAAATTCTCCCAACACTCACAAACATAGACAAAAAATTGATACTCAAAATAAAGCTCAAATGATGAGCACTACTTCACAACACTTCACTTTATCTATTCTTAGAAATTATGAGCATTGAACAACATATGATTGCAAATGCCACCTTTAAATAGTGAAGCAATCGATAGTTACTAACAACTATACCATACAACAACTTTTCCTACTTGTAGCTCCAAAATGACAATGCACATCTGCC
This sequence comes from Lunularia cruciata, assembly GCA_948567375.1. Taxonomy (NCBI): domain Eukaryota; kingdom Viridiplantae; phylum Streptophyta; class Marchantiopsida; order Lunulariales; family Lunulariaceae; genus Lunularia; species Lunularia cruciata. The sequence continues at coordinate 14,389,854 of OX419760.1, forward strand.
TCTTCAAATCTCAAAACTGTTACTACTCCGATCCGATGTCTACCTCTTCCTCCACTTCAAATCCTAAAGTAACTTCACACACTACTCTATCCTCGGGTTTCATAACTACCAATTCTTCTACCAATTCTAGCTTTTCTCCTTCTTGATCTACAATTCACACCACAGGTAACCTTTCTAAATCTCTATCTCCTTACCCACTCTTCTCTAATATCTCCACTGGTAACTCCAAAGATATTTGTACTCTCATGTCATCTACTTCAGGTTTCGCTCTTACATCCTTCCAAAGTTTATCTATCTCCAATTTTACCAATTCTAATCTAATCTTAATATTATTTTCCACTTCTAATATCTTCATATCTACACAAGTTATGAGACTAATCAACAAGGCATTCAAGTCTTTATCCTTCAAGTGTCTCTTCCTCGTCTCTTGCACCAACAACTTCAACTTGTGCAATTGCGTTTCTTTGATCCAGACACTGGCTTCTGTACTAAGCATCACATTCATCTTTGTTACAATCTCCTTCAATGGCTCAAGTCTCATTCTTCTCTCCCATTCTTGATCTGCAAGCCAATCTTCCCTATACATTGCTAGTTCTACCTCAAACTTGGCTTTCACTATCTCCTTCTATTTCCCCTTTTGCACAATCTTCTCCTCTAGATTACGAAGTCAGTCTTTCAGTCTTTCTTCTTCTCTATACCTCACTGTCAACTCTCTTTGCCAGAGCTGCTTCTTTTCTTCTACACTCTCCATCACTCTATCAAGCTCTTGCTCCTTCTCTGCTACTCTTACCATAGCATGAATAATCTCTAATCAAGAATCAGCAAACTGTTGTTTCAAGCTTTCATACTCCGCTATCTGCCTTTCCCTTGCTATGACATTCTGCTCTATGATTCTTTCTCTACTCCCCACTTCTCTCTTCAAGTTTTCAATTACTTGATTTTTTACTAGTGCATCTACTCATAGTACTTCCTTCTCCTTCTCACCTCAGATTATACTCTTCTTCAATTCCAAGTTCTCTTCTTCTAAGCGTGCTAACACCTGTGTGACAACCCGGAAAATATCATTTTTGCGGTAATCAAGTAAGTAAAGTTCGTTCCCGCAGAGATACAAGTCAGAAATGTCCAAATACAAAGTCAAACAGTAACATGTAGTTCTTCTTGGTTGCATCTTTAATCTCTCAGGTAGAAACCACACCCAGAAGAGAGTAACAAGCATTGACTTGCAGTCTTGTCACAAATTCACACTCCTTAATCACAAATCCTTCAATTCTTTCCAAACAATCTTGATTGTGATGATTCAGGCTCTCCCAAAATGGCACTTCACTGCAAAATGATTTCGCCTCAGAATTGTGTTCCACCCTTCCACTGAAGGCACAACTTCCTCGATTGAAATTGCTTCACATCAACTTTGCACTGCACTCACAAATGTCGAATACTACCAACACTACAATTCCTCTCAAATCTGTCAAGGCATTGCTTTGATTGCACTTCACTCAGGATCAAACACACAGAATGAAGATCAAGTCTATGGAATCCAACATCCAACAAACACTCTAACTTGCACTTTGAATTTCTCCAAACAGTCACAAACACAATTGCAAAGTTGATACTCGGAATCAAACTCAAGCAACGAGCACTGCTTCAGAGCACTTTGCTTTATCTATTCTCAAAAATAATGAGCACTGAACAACAATTTCATGCAAATGCCACTCTTAAATAGTGAAGCAATTGACAGTTCTAACAACTATACCATTTCTACAACAACTGTTCTAACCTGCAGATCCAAAATGACAATGCACCTCTTCATATCTGCCCCTTGAAATCTCAAATCAGTTACTAATCCGATCCAATGTCTACTTCGTCCTCGGCTTTCAAACCCAAACCCGAAGTAATCTTACTTCCTACTACTCTGTCCTCGGGTTTCACATCTTCTACTACTTCTACCAGATCAAGCAATTCTCTTTCCTGATCTAAAATTCTGCTAGTGGGTAATCTTTCTAACTCCTTATCTCCTGACCCACTCTTCTCTAAAGTGTCAAATGTCAAATCTAAAGACACCTGCACTCCTATCTCTCTTACCTCGAGTTTAACTACTATCAATTCCTTTACTAATTCTAATATATCATCATCAAGAATTGTAATTGAAAGCATGGTACACTATCTACACCTTCAATTTGTAACCCACTTTCCCCTAATCACTCCTGTTACTAACCCAAAGACACTTATTGTCGGATCCTGCACTTCAGGTTTATTCACTACTGCTACTTCTCCTTCAATTCATGTTCCATCTTCAATTAGAACTGAAATTGAAATCATAGGTATCCTAACTATCTTCTTTTCCTAGTCTAACTTCCTCTAATGCTTTCCGCAAGATTCCCAAAGTCACCTTCATTGCACTCCGAGGTCCGACTTCCTCAGATTTAGTCATCTCCATCTTGAGGCAAAGTCTTTAGACCCAAAGTTATGTAAACACAAAGTACGAAGTCACATTGACCCGAAGACACTTTGACCCAAAGTACATCTACTCTAGAAACTTCAAATGCTTGTAACTTCTTGTACATACCTCCAAACTTTGCGATTTTGATGGCAACGGAAAGCCCTGGACGAGATGCTTTCAACGAAATATAACACAATTTATTTGGACTTTTCTTCACTGAGAAATGGGCCCCGCAGTATTCCTGAACTGTAACCTTCATTGCGATGCAAAGAAATCCTCTTTCGGCGCCTGATCCGAGTTTTTCCCTCCTCTGACACGAAGTAAGCTTCTTCGAGTTTGATCCAGTCCGAGTTCTTCTTCCTCTTACACAAAGTAGACTCTCTTGAGCTTGATCAAAACACATGTTTGCACTCATTTCTTCTCCATTTGGTTTCAATTTGGTTTTAGCAAGGCACTTCTTCTTCAAAACTAGTCCAAAACAAAAAATGTGGGTACCTCAACCTGCAACACACTCTTCACCTTCGTACACTTTGACTGGATTTCCTTCTTCTTGTGCTCCAACTTTACTAACAATGGGCACACAACCTCCCACAAATACTCTTCTCCTCCACTTGGGTTTACCTCAACTTGCGGACTTTTCTCCTTCTTTGCCTCTTCCTCACTTGATACTTGCCTTCTCAACCTCAATCACCTTATAGGAATGGATTCTTTGCTCCCCAAACTTCCACTCTCCACTTCCCTTACCTTACTTGGTCTTGCTTCATACTTCACCTTCCTTCTAAAGTAAACTCCTTGTTGAATGGTCACCCTCTTCTCCTCTTGCTTTGGAACTTCTTCTTTTGCGTGCAAGTTACATTCTTCTTCTATTTTTATCTTTCCTTTGTCCTCCTCGGGTACCGATTGCATCTCCACTCCATCTTCACTCTCGCTGCTTGTTTCTCCACTCTACAACATGAATTTGGGTTCTTCTCCCTTATCCAAGTCTTCTTCTTGGCCTCTTGTGACAACTTGGCAAATATCACTTTTGCGGTAATTGGGTAAGTGAAGTTCGTTCCCGCAAAAATACAAGTGAGAATTGGTCAAATACAAAGTCAACTTAACAATTGCAGTTCTTCTTGGTTGCATCTTTAATCTCTCAGGTAGAAACCACACCCAAAAGAGAGTAACAAGCGCTGACTCGTAGTCTTGTCACAAATTAGCACTCCTTAATCACATCTCCATCAATTCTTTCCAAAGAATCTTGATTGTGATGATTCAGGCTCTCCCAAAAATGGCACTTCACTGCAAAATGAATTTGCCTCAGAATTGTGTTCTACTTCTCTACTGAAGGCACAACTTCCTCGATCAAAATTGCTTCACATCAACAATACTACAATTCCTCTCAGATCTATCAAGGCATTGCTTCAATTGCACTTCACTCAGGATCAAACACATAGAATGAAGATCAAGGCTACGGAATCCAACATCCAACAAGCACACTGACTTGCACTTCAAATTTCTCCACACACTCACAAACACAAACACAAAGTTGATACTCGGAATCAAGCTCAAGCAACGAGCACTGCTTCACAACACTTCACTTTATCTTTTCTTAGAAATAATGAGCACTGAACAACAATTCCTTGCGAATGCCACTCTTAAATAGTGAAGCAATCGACAATTATCTTCCTAATGTACCTCTTCCTAATGACTCTTCAAACCTGTAGATCCAAAATGAAAATGCACCTCTTCATATCTACCTATTCAAATCTCAAATTGGTTACTAATCCAATCCAATGTCTACTTCTTCCCCGGCTTTCAAACCCAAACCCAAAGTAACTATACTTCATACTACTTTGTCCTCGAGTTTCACAACTCCTACATCTTCTACCAGATCTAGCAGTTCTCTTTCCTGATCTGACATTTCACTAGTAGGTAATCTGTCTAACTCCTTATCTATTGACCCACTCTTCTCTAATGTCTCCAATGGTAACTCCAAAGACATCTGCACTCCTACTTCATCTACTTTGGGTTTGGCTCTAACATCTTTCCAAAGTTTATCTATCTCTATCTTTACTAGATCTAATATAATCGTGATATTGTCTTTGACTTCCAATATCTTCCTATCTACCCAAGTTCTGAGACTAATTAACAAAGCATTCAAGTCAATATCCTTTGCATGTCTCCTCCTCATCTCTTGCACCAACAATTTCAACTCGTGTAGCCTCGTCTCTTTAATATGAACACTGGCCTTTGTACTCAACATTGCATTCATCCTGATTACGATCTCCTTCAATGGCTCTAATCTCATCTTCCTTTCACGCTCCTGATCTACAAGCCAATCTTCCCTGTACATTGCCAACTTTGCCTCAAACTCGGCTTTCACAGTTTCCTTCTCCTTCTCCTTCTGCACAATCTTCTCCTCTTGATTATGAAGTAACTCTCGTAATCTCTCTTATTCCCTATATCTCACAGTCAACTCTCTTTGCCACAGTTGCTTCTTCTTCTACACTCTCCATCACTCTATCAAGCTCTTGTTCCTTTTCTCCTACCCTCGCCATAGCATGGATAATTTCTAGTCTTGAATCAGCAAACTGCTACTTCAAAATTTTGTACTCTCCTACTTGTCTCTCCCTTGCTATGTCACTCTTCTTCACAAGTTCTTCTTGATACTTTGCTTCTCTCTTCAAGTCCTCAATAACTTGACACTGCACTATTGCATCCCCTCGCAGTACTTCCCTTTCCTCCTCACCTCGGATTATACTCCTCTTCAACTCCGAGTTCTTTTCTTCTAGTCTTGCCAATACCTACAACATAGTCTTCACCTCCGAACATGTTGACTGCATCTCTTTCTTCTTGTGCTCTAGCTTCACTAATAATGGGCACACAATTTCTTGCAGGTACTCCACTCTATCACTCGCACCTACTTCAATCTACGGAGTGATCTCCTTCTTTACCTCGTCTTCTCTTGATACTTGCCTTCTTTGCTGCAATCGTCGTATCAGAATAGACGCTTCACTACCCGAGCTAGCTTTCTCCTCTTCCCTTGCCTTGCTTGGACCCATTTCATACTTTGCCTTGCATCTCAACCAAACTCCCCTCTGAATCATAATCTTCTTCTCCTCCGACTCGGGTACTTCATCCTCCAACTTCGCATTATTTTCTTCCTCAAGTTCCACCCAAACTTCTTCTTCTTTTGCAGCAGGTACCGACGTCATCTCCCCACCTTCATCACTATCGCTACTTGTATCCCCACTTTGTAGCGTGAGCTCTGGTTCTTCCTCGTGTTCTGAGTCTTTGGACTTGCACTCGGCTTCACCTTCCGAGTCTTCTTTTGATGACACAATCACCACCATACCTTTCCTCGGGTTTCCTCTCCTGGTCTTCCTGGGTCTTGTCTTCTCTATGTCTTTGCCTCCTCCTTGTCGACTCCGCTTCTTCAACTTTGGAGTACTCACTTCTACCTCCGCACTCTTGCTCGTCTGCGTGTAGTACTCATTAGTGCTTCGGATTTGAAGAATATATTGTTGCACTTCCGTGTTGACTTCCCTTCTCAAGTCGGGATGAAAGTGAGACACCATTCTGCTACGCTCTGCCAAATTGAGCAAATTTAACCTGAGGTAGAAATGTGCTGCAAACGGCATGATGTAGTGTGGAGACGACTTATCCCGCAAATTCCACACCATCTGCCTTGTCCTCCCATGGAAGCACCTCGCCCAGTTGATAGGTTCTCCTGCAAACATCTTATGGGAGAACACCGCTTGATGTTTCATCACATAAGTCGTCTTCTCCGACTTCAAGATTGCCATGAGAGCACTCACAATCCCTCTCTTCACCGGATCTTTATAACTCTTGACCTTATACCCATTCTTTGTTCTCTTCAAAGAGAAGGCATCCCTCCCTTCTTGGTTTTCTTTGGCTACCTCTCCCTTCCCCAAGAACATGGCACCCTGCTCCGTTATGACAACCCGGCAAATATCACTTTTGCGGTAATCGGGTAAGTAAAGTTCGTTCCCGCAGAGATACGAGTCAGAAATGGTCAAATAAAAAGTCAAAGTAACAATTGAAGTTCTTCTTGAGTTCCTCTTTAGTCTCTCAAGTAGAAACCACACCCAAAAGAGAGTAACAAGCACTGACTTGCAATCTTGTCATGAATTTCACACTCCTTAATCACAACTCCATCAAATCTTTCCAAAGAATCTTGATTATGATGATTCAAGCTCTCCTGAAAATGGCACTTCATTGCAAAACGACTTTGCCTCAGAATTGTGTTCCACCCCTCCACTAAAGGCACAACTTCCTCGATCAAAATTGCTTCACATCAACCTCGCACTGCACTCACAAATGCAGAACACTACCAACACTACAAGTCCTCTTAGATCTATCAAGGCATTGCTTTGATTGCACTTCACTCAGGATCAAACACATAAAATGAAGATCAAGGCTGCGGAATCCAACATCCAACAAGCACACTGACTTGCACTTCAAATTTCTCCTCACACTCACAAACACAGTTGCAAAGTTGATACTCGGAATCAAGCTTAAGTGACGAGCACTATTTCACAACACTTTGCTTTATCTATTCTCAGAAATTATGAGCACTGAATAACATTTCTCTACGAATGCCACTCTTAAATAGTGAAGCAAGTGACAGTTCTAACAATTGTACCGTTCTACAACAACTTTTCTAACTTGCAGATCCAAAATGACAATGCACCCCTTCATATCTGCCTCTTCAAATCTCAAAACTATTTCTAATTCGATCCGATGTCTACTTTGTCATCGGCTTTCAAACCCAAACCCAAAGTAATTTTACTTCCTATTACTCTATCCTCGGGTTTCATATCTTCTACTTCTTCTACCAAATCCAGCAATTCTATTTCTTGATCTGAAATTTCACTAGTGGGTAACCCTTCTAAACCTTCATCTCTCGACCCACTCTTCTCTAATGTCTCCGATGGTAACTCCAAAGACATCTGTACTCCTATGTTATCTACTTTGGGTTTGGCTCTAACATCCTTCCAAAGTTTTTCTATCTCCAACTTTACTAAGTCTAATCTAATTGCAATGTTATCTTCTACCTCTAAGATCTTCCTATCTACACAAGTCCTAAGACTTATCAATGGCACGTTCAAATTGGTATCTTTTGCATGTCTTTGCCTCGTCTCTTGCACCAACAATTTCAACTTGTGCAACCTTGTCTCTTCAATTCAAACACTGGCCTCTGTACTCAACATTGCATTCATCTTGAGGACAATCTCCTTCAATGGCTCCAATCGCATTTTCCTTTCTCGCTCTCAATCTGCAAGCCAATCCTCCCTGTACATTGCCAACTTTGCTTTGAACTTGGCTTTCACCGTTTCCTTCTCCTTCTCCTTCTGTACAATCTTCTCCTCCTGATTACAAAGTAACTCTTGTAATCTTTCTTCTTCCCTATATCGTGCTGCTAACTCCCTTTGCCAGAGTTGCTTCTTTTCTTCTTCACTCTCCATCACCCTATCAAGCTCTTGATCCTTTGCTGCTACTCTCACCATAACATGGATAAGTTCTACTCTTGAATCAACAAACTGCTGCTTCAAGATCTCATATTCTGCTACTTGTCTTTCCCTTGCTATGTCACTCTTCTTAACAAGCTCTTCTTGATATTTCACTTCTCTCTTCAGGTCTTCAATTACCTGAGTCTTCACTAATGCCTCTGCTCGCAATACTTCACTTTCCTCCTCACCTCAGGTTATGATTTTCTTCAACTCCGAGTTCTCTTCTTTCTAATTGCGCTAAGACCTGCAACACAATCTTCACCTCCAGACACTTTGATTGCATCTCCTTCTTCTTGTGTTCTAACTTCACCAACAAAGGACACACAACCTCCCACATGTACTCTACTCCATCGCTTGCTACTACCTCCTCTTGCGTAGCAACTTCCCTTTGCACTTCGTGTTCATCCGATACTCGCCTTCTTCTCTGCAATCATTGTATTGGAACGGACGCCTTGCTTCCCGAGCTTTTGCTCATTTCTTTGTTTACTTTACTTGGACCTGCATCACATTTTGCCTTGCGTCTTGAGCAAACTCCCCTCTGAACTGTGATCTTCTTCTCTTTGGCCTCAAGTATCTCATCCTCCAACTTTGTGTTGTCCTCGGCCTCGGTCTCTGCCTGCACTTCTTCTTCCACCTTGGCAGCAATTGGCACCAATATCATTTCTCCTTTCATCGCTGTCGCTACTCGTATCTCCACTCTATAGCGTTAGCTTGGGCCCCTCCTCACGTTCCGAGTCTTCGGACTTGCACTCGGCTTCACCTTCCGAGTCTTCATCTTCTGACTCGATCACCACCACACCTCATCTCGGGTTTCCTCTTCTTGTCTTCCAAGGTTTTGTCTTGCCTTTGGCTTTGCCCTGCCGACTTCTCTTCTTTGATTTTGGTGTACTCACTTTGATCTCCAAATTCTTCCCCGTATTCTTGTAGTACTCGTTGGTACTTTTGATTTGTAATATGTACTGCTGCTCCTCTACATCGACTCCCTTCTTAAATTTGGATGGAAATACAACACCATCCAAGCTCGCTCCAACAAGTTCAACAAATTCAACCCGAAGTAGAAATGGGCTGCAAACAGCATGATGTAATGTGGAGGTGATTTATCTCGCAAATTCCACACCATTTGTCACGTTCTCCCATAGAAACACCTCGCCCAGTTGATTGGTTCTCCTGCAAACAATTTGTTAAAGAACACCGCTTGGTGTTTCATCACATAGGTTGTTCTCTCCGGCTTCAAGATCGCCATCAGAGCACTCACAATTCCCCTCTTGATAGGATCTTTATAGCTCTTGACTTTGTACCCATTCTTCATCCGCTTTGACGAGAATGCATCTCTCACTTCTTGGGTTTCTTTGGTGATCTCTCCCTTCCCCAAGAACGTGGCACCTTTCTCCGTGCTTGCTTCCTTCCCCAATACTAATTTCCAATCCGACTCTGTCCAGCGAGCCAGATTTCCCCTCTTCCTTTCTTCTTTGGGTCCATCAAGGCACTTGCTCTTGATGATCTCAGTCATGAAACCTGGAAAACTAACATTCCAGTTCCATGCCAAGAATGTAATCCAAAGTCGGCTCAAGACTTCGATTCTTGCGATTACATCCAACCTCCAAATTGCATGATTCCTCATGGCAAATTTGGAGTTCTTCTTTCCTCCTCCCATCTCTCCTGCTTTCTCACTATCTCTTGGTTTCACTCTTGCAACGTTTCCCTTACACACTAGCGCGTCTTCCACTCTATTTCCCTTTCTATGATCACCTACAGGACAACTTCTCAACGGCAAAGGAAAATTGCTCAACATTGCTTTGTCGTGAGCTTGATTTTTATAGAGTTGCGCTTTCTTTGTCTCTCTTCAATTTGAGTTTCTACTAAGAAATCACACCTCCTACATGCACCTGTCACTGTCAATTGTACTTTGTGTGTATGGGCCGCCAGTTTTGAATGGTCTCTTCTTGAATTTATTGCCCCGACAAAAGGTTGTTAGACAGACTTTGCCTCGGGTTGAGTTCCCCCGATACAAAGACTCCTTACTTCGGGTTGTATGCTGATAGGGCATTTCCAAGTACTTTGCCTTATGACCCGAGGTCACTTTACTTTGGGTTTCATCCCAGAGACTCTTTTCTTTGCCTTCTTTGGCCATACAGGCACAATCCGACTTCTCTATACACTTCTTCTTCTCTATTTTGAACAAAACAAAAAATGTGGGCACCACATCCGTGCCTACCTCTCTTCCGAGCACCAATCTCCAATCCGACTCTGTCCAACAAGCCGGATTCCCTCTCTTCTCCTCTTCCTTGGGGCCATCGAGACACTTACTCTTGATTATCTCGGTCATGAAACCTGGAAAACTTACGTTCCAGTTCCATGCCAAGAATGTGATCCAAAGTCGGCTCAAGACTTTGATTCTTGTAATCACATCTAACCTCCGAATCACATGATTTCTCATTGCAAATTTGGAGTTCTTCTTTCCTCCTCCCATCTTTCCTGCTTCCTCATTGTCTCTTGGTTTAACTCTCTCAAATTCTCCTCTACACACTAGCGCATCTTCAACTCTACTTCCCTTCCCACAATCTCTTGTAGGAAGACTTCTCAACAGCAAAGGAAAATTGCCCGACATTACTTTGTTGTTAGCCCAATTTTTATAGATTTGTGTCTTCTTCATCTCTCTTCAATTTGTGTACTTCACACACATGTACTTCACACATATGGCCGCCGGTTTTTGAACGGTCCCTTGTTGAATTTCTCACCCCAAAGAAAGGTTGTTACACAGTCTTCACTTCGGGTTGAGCTCCCCCCGATACAAAGACTTCTTATTCGGGTTGTATGCTGACAGGGCAAGTCTGAGTACTTTGCCTTATGACCCAAAGCCACGTTACCTCGTTACCTCGTTACCATCCCAAAGACTCTTTTCTTTGCCTTCTTTGGCCATACAAGTGCAATCCAACTTCTCTATACACTTCTTCTTCTCCATTTCAAAAAAAACAAAAAAATGTGGGTACCACACCTCTCCTTCTGGCTCCTCATCCAACAACATGATTACCCCCAAGTCTCTCCTTGGGTTTACTTTCCTCATCTTCCGAGGTCTCATCACCGCTTCTTCTTCTTTGCCTTGTCAACTCCTCTTCTTTTACTTTGGAGTGTTCACCTTCAACTGCACACTTTGCTCCGTTTGCATGTCGTACTCATCAATGCTCCTTGTCTGCAAGATGCACTGCTGCTCCTCCGCATCAGCGTCTCTTATCAAATTAGGGTGGAAGTGCGACACCATCTTGTGCCTCTCCACCATGTTCAGCAAGTTCAGTCCCAAATAGAAGTGGGCTGCAAATGGCACAATGTAGTGTGGGGGCGACTTGTCTTGCAAGTTCCACACCATCTATCTCACACACTGATGAAAACACTTTGCCCTATTGATTGGTTCCTCTGAAAACATCTTGTGGAAGAATATTGGTTGATGTTTCATCACATAAGTGGTTTGCTCCGGCTTCAAGATGGCCATCATTGCTGCCATGATACCTCTCTTCATTGGGTCCTTATAGCTCTCAACATTGTAGCTATTCTTTGTGCGTTTTGAAGAGAAAGCCTCTCTCACTTCTTGGGTTTCTTCAGCTACTTCTCCCTTCCCCAAGACCGTGGATCCCTACTCGTCACCCGCCTCTCTTTGAGTACTAACCTCCAATCAAACTCTGTCCACAAAGCTGGATTTCCTCTCTTCCCTTCCCCCTTGGGGCCATCAAGACACTTACTCTCGATGGTGTTAGTCATGAAACCTGGAAAGCTAATGTTCTAGTTCCATGCCAAGAATGTGATCTGAAGCCTACTCAAGACTTTGATTCTTGCGATCATATCTAACCTCCAAATTGCATGATTTCTTACTATAAATTCAAATTTCTTCTTCTCACCTCCCATCTTTCTCTCTTCCACTCTGGGTTGTGCGCTACTCTTTAGACTGATTCCCAAACTAACTCTCTTGACTTCCTCTTTACACACTAGCACGTCTTTGACTTCACTTCACTTCTCACAATCTCCCGTAGGACAACTTCTTAACGGCGATGGAAAATTACTTGTCATTGCTTCATCTCTAGCCCAATTTTTATAGTGGTGCGCTTCCTCTGTCTCTCTTCACTTTGAATTTCTACCAAGAAATCATACCTTCATCATACTCCTATCACTGTCAATTTCTTCCCGTTCATAGGCCAACCATTGTTGTGCACGGTACCTTCTTGAATGTCCAACCTCAAAGGAAAGTTGTTACATTGTTCACAAGGACAGTGTAACAACAACTTGGGTAGAGCACTCCCAAGATGAAGTCTCCTTACTTCGATTGCAGGCTGATAGGGCAAATCTGAGTACTTTGTCTTTTGACACAAAGTCACTTTACCTTGGGTTTCAACCCAAGTACACCATTCTTTGCCTTCTAATGCCATATAGGCACAATATGACTTCTTCTGTACACTTCTTCTCCATAAATAAGAAAAAAACAAAAAATGTGGGTACCACAAGTTTTGACAAAGGCAGAAGGTTTAGGGTTCCCACAGAGATACGAGTCAAAATTGGTCAAATACAAAGCAAAGTAACAATTTCAGTTCTTCTTGGTTGCGTCTTTAATCTCTCAGGTAGAAACCACACCCAAAAGAGAGTAACAAGCACTGACTCGCAGTCTTGTCACAAATTCACACTCCTTAATCACAAATCCTTCAATTTTTTCCAAACAATCTTGATTGTGATGATTCAAGCTCTCCCAAAAACGGCACTTCATTGCAAAACAACTTCACCTCAGAATTGTGTTCCACCCCTCCACTGAAGGCACAACTTCCTCAATCTAAATTGCTTCACATCAACTTCGCACTGCACTCACAAATGCAGAATACTACCAACACTACAATTCCTCTCAGATCTATCAAGGCATTGCTCCGATTGCACTTCACTCAAGATCAAACACACAGAATGAAGATCAAGGCTGTGGAATCCAACATCCAACAAGCACACTGACTTGCACTTTGAATTTCTCCAAACACTCACAAACACAATTACAAAGTTGATACTCGGAATCAAGCTCAAGCGACGAGCACTGCTTCACAACACTTTGCTTTATCTATTCTCAGAAATTATGAGCACTGAACAACATTTGACTGCGAATGCCACTCTCAAGTAGTAAACAAATTGTCAGTTCTAACAACTATACCGTTCTATAACAACTCTTCTAACTTGCAGATCCGAAATGACAATGCAACCCTTCATATTTGCCTATTCAAATCTCAAATCTGTTACTACCCCAATCTGATATCTACTTCTTCTTCTTTATTCAAACCCGATCCCGAAGTAACTTTACTTCCTACTATCCTTTCCTCGGGTTTCACATCTTCTACTTCTTCTACCAGATCAAGCAATTCTCTTTCCTGATATGAAATTCCTATCATAGTTAAGCCTTCTAAATCTCCATATCCCGACCCACTCTTCTCTAAAGTGTCAAATGTCAAATCTGAAGACACCTGCACTCCTATCTCTTCGGGTCTAACTACTATCAATTCTTTTACTAATTCTATTGTGTCATCATCAAGAATTGTTATTGAAAGCATGAATACATTATCTACACCTTCAATTTATAATCCACTTTCCCCTAATCACTCATGTTACTAACCCAAAGACACTTACTGTCTAATCCTGCACTTTGGGTTTATTCACTATTGCTACTTCTCCTTCAATTCATGTTCCATCTTCAATTAGAACTGAAATTGAAGTCATGGGTATCCTAACTATCTTCTTTCTCTACTCTAACTTCCTCTGATCCCTCTGGCAAAACTCCCCAAGTCACCTTCACTGCACTCCGAGGTCCGACTTCCTTGGATTTAGTCATCTTCATCTTGAAGCAAAGTCTTTCGACCCAAAGTCATGTAAACCCGAAGTCCGAAGTACAAAATCCGAAGTCACATTGACCCGAGGACACTTTGACCCGAAGTACATTTACTTCAGAAACTTTAAATGCTTGTTACTTCTTCTACAGACCTTCAAACTTTGCAATTTTTGTAACAATGGAAAGCCCTAAACGAGATGCTTCCAACGAGATATAACATGCTTGATTTGGAGTTGTGTGCATTGAGATATGGCCCCCGCAAGAATCCTGACCTGCAACTTCTATTTCTCCTTCGGGTTTGCCCTCTTTCAACGTCTGATCCGAGTTTTTCTCCTCTGACACAAAGTAAACTTTTTCAGGTCTGATCTAGTCTGATACCTTCTTCCTCTTACATGAAATTGACTTCCTCGGGTCTGATCAAAACACAAGTTTTCACTCATTTCTTCTTCATTTGGTTTCAATTTGGTTTCAGCAAGGCATTTCTTCTTCTAAACTTGTCCAAGATGAAAAATGTGGGTACCACAAGGAGTAGGGTTCATATGAAGTGAAGCATGGCAAGGGTTGACAAAAAAAATGTTTAGTGTTTAGGGAATGCAATAAAGCTTTGAGTTTTAGAGGAAGGAGTAGGGTTCACAGGAAGGAAAGTTGGTTGAGGAATTGACAAAACAATGTTGAGTGTTTAGGGAATGCATCTTGAGTTTCTCGGAGAAGCATTAAGTTTTGATTTTCAAAGGAAGGAGTAGGATTCTAGGGAAGAGAAGTGGTTGACGATTGAGAGAACATTGTAAAAATTTAAAAGAATGCATTTTGAGTTTCTCAAAAAAGCAGTAAGTTTCAAATTTCCAAAGGGAGAAGTAGGATTCACGGGAAGAGAAGTTGGCTAACAATTGAGAGAAAAGTGTGGGATCTTTAGAGAATGCATTTTGTGTTTCTTAGAGAAGCAAAAAGTTTTGGTTTTCAAAGGAAGGAGTAGGATTCACAAGAAGAGAAGTGGCTGATGATTGAGGGAAGAATGTGAAATTTTAAGAGAATGAATTTTGAGTTTCTTAGAGAAGCAGTAAGTTTTGATTTTCAAAGGCAGAAGTTGGATGGCAATTGAGAGAATAGTGTGGAAGTTTAGAGAATGATGTTGAGGTTCTTCAAAGAAGCAAGAATGCAGTAAGGTTTGAGTTTGACAAAAGGCAGTAAGGTTCAATTTTGACATAGTGCAATACGGTTCAAGTTGGGAGGAAGTAGTAAGTCTTGAGTTTCACAGAAAGAGAAGGGTTCATGAAAAAGAGGTTTGGCTAACAATTGGGAGAAAAATGTGGAATTTTAGAGAATGGTGTTGAGTTTTCTCAAAGAAGCAAGAATGCAATATGGTTTGAGTTTGACAGAAGGCAGTAAGGTTTGAGTTTGACAGAAGGCAGTAAGGTTTGAGTTTGATAGAAGGCAGTAAGGTTCAATGACAAAGGAAGGAGTAGGGTTCACAAGAAGTAAAGCTGGCTGACAAATTGACAAAGCAGCATTGAGTGAGACGCTCAAGAGGAGATTTTGCTAATGACAAGAAAAAGGACCATGAAGCATGGCGAGGGTTGACAGGACAGTGAAGCTTGAAAGGGAAGTTTTGGTTGGGCAGAAGGGTCTTGAATAGGGTTGGCAGGATAAAGAAATCTTGAAGGGAGGAGTTAAGTCTGGGCTCGAAAGGAGCTCTTCAGGGAGAAAACAATAGAGGAGAATTGTCTGCAGAAGGGGAGGATAACTCATTTTTTTCCGGACAGGCTGAAGGACTATAGGGGAGAACCTTGAAGGTGAGAGAATTTGACTGTATGAACAGAGAGAAGGAAGAAGGATGATGCATACAATGCAAAATTGAGATCCAAACGGGAGAACCTTTGAGGGGAGAGTCTGGCATAAGGATCATAGAAGTGCTTGGTTGTGCCATCAAAGTAGCCCAACAAAATTCTCTAAAGGGATCTCGTCTTGGCAGTGACAGAGCATAGAAGAGAAGGAGTTGAGAAGGTTTTTTGTGTGTGATTGGATGAGGTTGGAAGCTTGGCCGGAATGTTTCGATTGCCCAGGTGATAAATTAGGAATGGTCACTCCATAGGAAAAAGTGTTTTGTCTTTTATGACTTATAGCTATATAACTGGTTAAAGAGGATGATTCATGAACTGATGAGTGTACTTTGAATTATGGATGTTGTCAAGGGAAGGGCTCTATTTTAGGAGCTCTTGGTCCAGTCTATGTGATTGATATAGTTTAGTGACCAATACGGTGTCGTGTTGTGGTTTGGGTAGCCCATAAAAACTGACTTATCATTGTTTATCTCCACATTAGTGGGGTAGGTTGCATGCTAGATCCGACGGATGAGATGTTGCCATGTGAGCCATCTATGTACATGTATGTGATTGGCCACATGGGTTACAATCTAATTATGTTTGAGGGCTCTGATGAATAAAGATGAGGGCGAGTAGAGAGACGGGTGTGTTTTAGTTTGGAGAGTCTCAAGGAGAGAAAGAAGTTGGGAGAGAGTTGTAGCATAGAGCGAGTGCTAGAGCATCGGAGGAAGCATTTGAGCATGATGTCCCATGCTCCTGATCTGCCACTCCCAAATCCTTTTCTCACCAAGCTTCAGATTTTACACCGTGATGACTTATGGGATTGGTTGGTAGCACGTTTCGGGGTGGTGTTTGTGGAGTCGATGATGGGAAACCCAGATCCTATCGTCCTTCCGGTGCTTACTTATGAGAATGTTTGCGACTTGACAATTTATGTCCTTCTATAGTTGAGGAATGCCTAAAATTTTGCTCATAAGCTTCAAGGTGGAGTTGTGGGGTCCATTTGTCAAAAAGTAAAAAGAGTAAAGGACAAATGTGCAAGAGCTTGGGTCTCAAGAGGGAAGTTGGGAGTTTTTTGACCATTGGGTGAGTTTGGTGAGGCCATTTGGGGAATTAAAGGAATGGTTAGAAAGAACAAACAATAGGCTACAATTTGTAGGTAGAAATCCTGCGATTTGAGCTGAGTATGAGAGGGATATGATCAATTGAGTGAAGGGGGGTTGAATTCATACCCAAGAGCACAAAGTAGTCAATTGAGGGAGCTTCTTGAGACTTTGTCACTATTTGTCAGTGGGATTGGAGAAAAGCCAATGTTATTACAATACTGAGCACAATAAATTTCCGTTTTGGGGCAATCTCAATTCAAATCCAATTGATTGAAGTTGAAGCTTATGGGATGTAAGGTGTAGGAGAAGAGCTAATGATCAGGTTTGGAGTTTTGGTCACTCCCCAAGTTTCAGTTTGAATTTCCTCATGAAAATTTCCCAAAGTTGTTGGTAGATAGGTTAAGCTCCACTGTGTGAAAGTTTCATGTGAATCCTTCAAATAGAGAAAACATGGTCTTGGATCAAGTATACTTGGGTCTGTAGAGCTCACAAGTTAGCCCAGCTTAGGAATTGCTCCACATCTAAAGACCAGAGTTGGATAAGGCTACAAAAATTTGCAGGAGTTTAGAAAAAAACACAATTAGCTATTGTGGAAAATTTGGTTAGTTCTAGATCTGTGAAGAGTGAGATCTGATGCAAAACATCCTGCTGAAAATACTATCATAAGCTCGGTAGAGCAAATTTTCCTTTCATCTTGATTGGATATCAAGTCTCATGTCTTGTGACTATGATTGAGAGTTTCAGGTTGCTTGAGAGTTTTTGAGGATCAAGTGTTTTTCTAAATCAGAAATCTGGGGAAAATTTGCCTAGAACCAGGAGCAAACCCTAAAAAGAAGATTTCAAAATTAGGGTGAAGTCAAAAAAAACCCTGGCCAACTTTGAGAGATTGTCAAGAGAGTTGTAGTGATCTGACTGAAGTTTCTTTTATATCATTGAAAAGCTTATCTTACAGGCTTTCCATTGAATCCTAGATCACTCAAATGCAAGCTATGTAGAAATAGTTACTTGCATATGAGCTGCACAGAGTTTTCCCCATCAAAAAGACATAGAAAATCCCCACATGAAGTAGGAATATGTTGAGATTTGAAGTACAGATGAAAGAAGTGTGCTGCCCACATTTTTTGTTTTTTTCAGAATAAAGGAGAAGAAGTGTTTAGAGAAGTCGGATTGCGCCTGTATGGCCAAAGAAGGCAAAGAAAAGAGTCTTTGGCTTGAAAGCGGAAGTAAAGTGACTTCGGGTCATAAGGCGAAGTACTCGAAAATGCCCTGTCAGCATACAATACGAAGTAAATTGTCTTCGGATTGGGGGAAGGTCAACCCGAGGTGAAGACAGTCTAACAACCTTTTGTTGGGGCAAGAAATTCAAGAAGACGAACGTCTGAATGTCCCATCCATCGTTGACAAAACTGAACAAGAGGTGTTGGAGTTTCAACTCCTTCACAAAGTGCAAGAAGCCCTGCGAGAACTTGACCACAAGAAACACGAAGGCGGTTGGCAAGGCTACTTCGTATCTCCCTCTTCTTCCAAGAAGAAGAAAGAATCAAGTGGGCAAACATATGCATTGCGGCCATGTACACCAACTTCCCCTAGAGCTGTAAAGGAAGTTGTTTCCTTGAAGACCTTTGTTCGAGAAAAGACAGCAAGAACACTTACTGAAGACAAGTGTCAACATCTTCTACAAATGATTCCTCGGTTGTCCCAAAGGAATTTTGAAGAACCAATCAAAGGTGTTGATCCTGAATCTTCCACTCGGGTTGAAGTCGACACCCTCATAGCAGAAATTGTCAAAGAAGACCCCACCTTGAACTTGACAAATTGGAATCCCTGGGCTGACAACATGGCGTCAATTCCAGCCAATCCTTCAGTTCTGTCAAGTTCCACATTACCTCAGCTGATCCCAGTGCATCAAACGATGACTTTGCTTCCTGTCACCCGACATGCCTATCAAAAGTACAAGGGGACAGAACAAGACGAAGACCCCGATGAATTCATCAAAGAATTCAAAGTCATCGCCTTCGCTAACAAGGAGCATGACTCGGCGGATTGACTGAGAATTTTCCCAAGTCTGCTCCGCAAGAAAGCTTGGAGCTGGTACACCCATGTGACCTAGAAGAGGTTTGTACCAGCAGACTGAGCAGACTTGAGAAACAACTTCCTGGAATGATTATGGGAAGTTGACTATGATACGAGTGTCTTTGCGGCACTCAATGATTTGGACCATGGCAAGAAGGAGAAGTTGAGAGACTACTCTGAGCGGTTCATGGCACTACTAAACCAAGTTCCCAAGCAATTGGGGGTGGTGGGTTACTCCGATGCCCAAGCCATTACCTGGTTCCTCGGGGGCCTTTCACCAGAGATACAAATCTTTGCCAGGGAGAGGAATGTAACTTCCTTGGACAAAGTACTCAAACATGTCGCTCTTTATGAAGCGGCCCACTCTCACTCTGCCAGAAACTGGGGAAACCGGGAGAAGAAAGGCAAGAAGCCCAGAAGAAGACCTTCGCGCAGTACCTCCTCTTCTTCGGACAAATCCTCCACGACTTCAAGCTCTTCTTTGGAATCCGAAGAAGAATCCAAGCCAAGACGAGTCCGAAGACGTGGAGGTAAGAAACCTGTGACTCCTCCAGCCAAGAGTGTACATAAGGCGGATACCAAGCTGGATGCCCTCATTAAGGAGTTTTCGGATTTCAAGATCCAGATGATTGGAGCAAAGGACCAACGGGAGGCCCCAGCATTTGGACAATCTAATGTGTGGTGCACCGCATGTGGCAAATCCGGCCACGCCAATACAGAATGCAATACTCGTAATGCATTCTTGGTGCAGCAAATTGATTGGGTTTCGGGATGGAACCAAGACGAGGACAAGGAGGCTGTGTACCAAACTCAGGAGGTACAGCCTCAAGGGAGCACATCGTATCAAGGTCTGAGGTTTGGATCCAGGGAGTATAACCCCAATGCTCCTCCATGAAGACCACCAATGAGCAACCAAAATTGGCCTCAGAATGTTGCACCCGGAGCCTATTATAATTGTGGCTCGATGGGACATTGGTCCCCAAACTGTCCCGAGCCAAGAAGGCAAATTGGGTACGTTCCCTTGTGCAGAAATTGTAAAGGATCGGGGCATACGAGCAACCAATGCCCTCACCCACCAAACCCAAAGCCGCCTGTAAAGTATGTACAGACCCCCGCTGAGCGTGCAGCACTTCAGCCAAATGGGGATACAAATGTAACTTGTATTACTCTTGAGGAAGAAAGACCTCAAGAAGGGAGTCCGGCCTTAGAAGGGGAATGGCCAGACCTTGAAATTTTGAAGGTCAAGACACGCTCCAGTAAGAAGAAGCGTGATCCCAAAGAACTGAGTACGACTTTGTCGTCCTCCCGAAAGGCGAAGAGACTTCGCCCAAAAGCCATTCTTTCGGCCAAGGAGGAAAAGATCCTCGCAAAAGCCAAAGCTAAAGCCTTTCAAAAAGAATTAAAGGAGGCATTACTCAAGACTCGGGAACTGAGTTTGGAAGAGGAGACAAAGACAAAATCTCCAATTTTTCCGGTGGACATCCGATCTGAAGTAAAGGGTCTGATCCAAGCCAAGGTGGGCCAACCCGAGGAACCTCGGGTTAAGGCCATCAGCAAGCCCGTCACCATTTTGAAGCGTCACAAAGTCAAGAGGGAACATGGAGAGACTTCAGACCCAAAGCCGAAGACGAAGATGGTCAAATTAGGAGGAGTTCCCCAATATGATATTGTAGCCGATCTGGCCACCACAAATGCCAACGTTACATTCAAGCAATTGTGGGAAGATAACAAGCTGTACAAGAGACAATTGAATTTTGCCCTCAAGAAGGTAAGATCAATGTCAAAGAAGGACCTACCTGCTATTTATCATATTGAACAAGAAGACTTGGGATCTCCCGAGGTAGACGCAGAGATTGCAGGGTGCATGATCACATCGATACCCATTAACTTTGGGTCCGGTGTGAATGTCATGACCAAAGATACTACAAATCGACTTGGGTTTCATACGTTTGAACCCACACCTCGAGTCTTGAAGTTTGCAGACCAAACCAGGAGACGGCCATTGGGCATGCTGTCAAACATTACCACGATCATTGGAGGGGTACCCTTCAAGTTGAATTACATTGTGTTGCGACCAGTGACAAAAACAGGTTACCCTCTGATGATCGGCAGACCCTGGTTGTACAATGCCCAAGTTGTAGTGGATTGGCATAAACAGAAGTTAAGATTCAAGGACATTTCGTCCAAAGATCAGAAGCTGGTGACTGTGAGTTGGACAAAGGTTCCCCATCTTGGGGAAACAAGTTCGTCGGAAGAGGAGGACGAATCCGAAGACTCATCGTCTTCGTCCTTAGACAAATCTAAAGACAAAGTCCAAGTTAATTACTTGGAATGCTACGAGGTGGATGTTGAAGACAAAGATCCATATGACCTCGCCTTGGGTGAACCTGACTTGGAGGAAGGGGGTTTGATGGCCACTCGCGTCGGGTTAAGCCGAGTAAGGAAAAATTTTAAAAATCTCAAAGACAATTACTTTGGAGGAGTTGGCAGGATACACTGCCCTGTTTATAGAATTCTAGTATGTATTTGCCTGGTTGATTGATCAAATGCCGAGTATTCCACAAGAATTTGGAGAACACCGGATTGATTTGGTTGAAGGTGCAATTCTGGTTCGGCAAGGACAATACCGCCTGAACCCGAAGTACTCGCTTTTGGTAAAAGATGAAATCGATAAGTACTTAGGGCCGGAATCATCTTCCCTATCTTAAGCAGTGAATGAGTCTCCCCCATTGTCATTGTCCTGAAGAAGAAAACAGGGAAGATCCGAGTGTGCCAAGACTTCCGAAAGTTGAACGCAGTTACAAGGAAAGATCATCATCCCTTGCCTTTTACGGATACAATCTTAGATCAGGTAGCTGGGCATCCTTGTTATAGTTTTCTCAATGGATTTTCAGGGTACAATCAAGTATCCATTCAAGAAGAAGACAAGGATAAAACTACATTCACGACCAATTGTGGCACTTTCGCTTACAATCAAATGCCCTTTGGGTTGTGTAATGCTCTCGCTACTTTCCAGCGGATGATGCATTCAATCTTCAAAGATTTCCTACGTAAATTTGTGGAAGTTTTTATTGATGACTTTTGTGTGTTTGGGCGAAGTGATGTACATTTAGATAACCTTTGCCAAACGTTTGAAAGGTGTCGTTTTGCAGGCTTTTCATTACACTCGGAGAAATGCTTCTTCGCAATGAAGGAGGGAATTCTTCTGGGGCATCAGGTGTCAAGCTGAGGTATTGAAGTCGATGTTGAGAAGGTTAAGATAATTGCAGCTTTGGAATCCCTGAAGAACATCCGGGAGCTGAGAGCCTTCTTGGGACATGTCGGATATTACAGACATTTTGTGTCAAACTATGCAGTGCTTGCTGCACCACTTACAAAGCTTCTGAAGAAATCCGAAGACTATCTGTGGGAAGCAAATCAAGAAGAAGCTTTCTAGGTGTTGAAGAAGAAACTGGTTGAAGCACCAGTCATGAGGGCCGGAAATTGGGACGCCCCTTTTCATGTATATGTGGACACTTCGTCCATGGCCATCGTAGTCGTATTAAGTCAGAAGGACAGAAAGAAGAAGGACTACCCGATGTATTATGCCAGCCGACAACTTTCAGTTTCTGAAAAGAACTATTTGACGATTGAAAGAGAAGCACTCGGAATGGTGTATGCCTGCAAGAGATTTTGTCATTATTTGTTGGGGTATGATTTTGTCTTCTATGTTGACCATTACGCATTGCAACATTTGGTCAAGAAGGCAGATTTATCGTGACAAATTGCAAGATGGATCTTGTTATTACAAGAGTTCATGTATATTGTACAAGTAAGGAAGGGGTCTTTGCATTTGAATGCGGACTTCCTGTCCAGGTTAAAGACTCAAGACCAAGAGTGGGAAATTGACAATCGGTTCCTGACGAAGAGTTGTATCACTTATCAGCAATGCAAAGTACGAGGTATGCAGCTGAATATAATTATCTGAATACTCTTCATTGTCATGAGGGGATGGACCCGGAATAGCGGGCAGTCTTTCTTAGGAAGATGGGGCCATACCAGCTTAAACATAGCATTTTATTTAAGATGGGCAAAGACGAAGTACTTCGGCGATGCTTGGAGTCATACGAAGTAGGAGGAGTAATTGAATCTTTACACTCCGAGGCATCGGGAGGACACTATGCTCTGAAGAATACTGTAAAGAAAATTCTTTTGGCAGGGTATTGGTGGCCTACAATGTACAAAGATGTACATGCTCATATCCAAAGCTGTGATGCTTGTCAGAGAACGGGGAAGCCGACGGCTACTTCTCAATGGTCTTTGAGACCAATTTTGCCTTTGGCCCTATTTGAGAAATGGGGGATTGATTTTATGGGCCCCATTCAACCAGTGACCCGAGTCACAAGAAAGCGCTACATTTTGGTTTGCACTGACTATGCTACCAAGATGGTCGAAGCGGAAGCAACTCGCAGAGATGATGCGGAAACTGTGGCGGAATTTTTCTTTCGAAACATCATCTCCCGATATGGGTGTCCTCTGGAATTGGTCAGTGACCGGGCACACATTTTTTGAACTCAGTAATGGAGGCGTTAACCAAGTACTTTCAGATTGAACATCGGAAGGCAACTCCTTACAACCCAAAAGCAAATGGCTTAACGGAAAAAGCGAATGGGTTACTTTGTAAAATTTTGAATAAGGTGATTGTCAATTATGCCTATGACTGGGATACGAAATTACCAGCCGCGTTGTGGGCATATCAAACGACAGAGAAGATTACAACCAAACAAACTCCATACTTCTTGACATATGGCTTGCATCCCATACTGCCAGTTGAATTTGAAGTTCCGACATATTGGGTTCTGTGCAAAGAACGAATGTTGGAGGAAGAAAGTCAGGATCTTCGGATTCATCAACTAATGTGGTTAGAAGAGAAAAGAGACGATGCAATGCAAACCATGAAAGAAGTACAAGCACAGAGGAAAGTCAGGCACGATAAGAGAATCAAGCCTATGACTGTACAAGAAGGGGATTTGGTTTTGTTATATGACAATTGCCGAATATTTTTTCCAAGCAAGTTGCATTTGAGATGGATGGGTCCCTATCGAGTTCTTCATCTTTACAAAAATAGATCCATGCAGCTCGTCAACTTTGAAGGTAATCCTTTTGCCACTCGAGTAAACGGGTGGAGAATTTGGAGATATTGGACCATAGACTCGGAAGTTTCTAAGACACCCGAGATCTATGTTCGCGGGGACGCTCATATTTGAGGGAGGGGGTATGTGGTGCTCACATTTTTTGTTTTTTTCAGAATAAAGGAGAAGAAGTGTATAGAGAAGTCGGATTGTGCCTATATGGCCGAAGAATGCACAGAAAAGAGTCTTCGGGTTGAAAGCTGAAGTAAAGTGACTTCGGGTCATAAGGCAAAGTACTTGGAAATGCCCTGTCAGCATACAATACAAAGTAAATTGTCTTCGGATTGGGGGGAGCTCAACCCGAGGCAAAGATAGTCTAACAACCTTTCGTCGAGGCAAGAAATTCAAGAAGGGGCCGTTTCAAAATTGGCGGCTCATACGCACAAAGGTTGATTGACAGTGACAAGTGCATGCCGGAGGTGTGATTTCTCGATAGAAACTCGAAGTGACGGAAGACAAAGAAGCACAACTCTATTAAAATCAAAACTGCAACGACAAAATGTTGAGCAATTTTCCTGCACCGTTGAGGAGTCATCTTGCAAGTGATCGGGGAAAGGGAAATAGAGTTGGGCTCGTGTTAGTGCGGAAGGAAGAAGTCGCGAGAGTGAAATTGAGAGAAACTGAGAAAGCAGAAGAGATGGGAGGAGGGAACAAGAACTCCAAATTTGCAATGAGAAATCATGCGATTTGGAGATTAGATGTAGTAGCAAGGATTGAAGTCTTGAGCCGACTTCAGATCACCTTTCTGGCATGGAACTGGAACGTAAGTTTTCTAGGATTCATGATAGAGATCATTGAGAGTAAGTGTCTCGATGGACCCGAGGAGGAAGGGAAGAGAGGAAATCCGGCTCGCTGGACAGAGTCGGATTGGAGGCTCATACTCGGGAAGGAGGCAGGCTTGGAGCAAGGAGCCACGTTCTTGGGAAAAGGAGAGATAGCCCAAGAAACTCAAGAGGTGAGAGATGCCTTCTTGTCAAAGAGAACAAAGAATGGGTATAAGGTAGAAAGTTACAAAGACCCTGTCAAGAGAGGAATTGTGAGTGCTTTGATGGCAATCCTGAAGCCAGAGAGAACAACATATGTGATGAAACACCAAGCAATGTTCTTTCACAAATTGTTTGCAGGAGAACCAATTAATTGGGCGAGGTGTTTTCACGGGAGAACAAGGCAGATGGTGTGGAATCTGCGGGATAAGTTGCCTCCACATTACATTGTGCCGTTTGCAGCACACTTCTACCTCGGGCTCAATTTGCTGAACTCGGCGGAGCGGAATCAGATGGTGTCGCACTTCCATCCTGATGTGCGAAAGGAGGTCGATGTCGAGGAGCAACAATACATTCTCCAAATCCGGAGCACGGACGACTACTACGCGAAGACAGGGAAAAATATGGAAGTTGTAGTGAGTACCCCGACGAAGAAGAGGACTCGGCAAGCAGAAGCCAAAGAAAACAAGAAACCTTGGAAGATGCAGAGAAGTAACCCGAGGCGAGGAATGGTGGTAATTGAGTCAGAAGATGAAGACTCAAAAGGCGAGGCCGAGCTCAAGACGGAGGACTCGGAGCATGAGGAGGAACCTGAGCTGACACTACAGAGCGGAGATACAAGCAATGATAGTGAGGATGGTGGAGAGATGACCTCAGCGCCAATGGCTGAAGAATACAAAGAAGAAGTGCAAGCCGAGGTAGAAGCCGAAGACAATACAGTGCTGGAAGATGAAGTACCGGTGCCAAAGGAGAAGAAGATCGCAATATAGCAAGGAGTTTGCTTGCAACGTAAGGCAAAGTGTGAGGCGGGACCAAGTCGAGTGAAGGCAGAGGTAGAAGAAGCTTGGGTAGTGAGGCATCAATCCCGATACGAAGACTCCAGAGAAGAAGGCGAGTATCAGGAGAACACGAGGAGAAAAGAGAGACCACTCTGCGGGAGGAAGAAGTTGCCAGTGATGGAGTGGAGTACCTGCGAGAAGTAGTGTGCCCGCTGTTGGTGAAGTTGGAGCAGAAGAAGAAGGAGATGCAGTTGACTTGTCCCGAGGTAAAGACTGTATTGCATGTGGTAGCAAGATTAGAAGAAGAGAACTCGGAGTTGAAGAGGAGTGTAACCCGAGGTGAGGAGGAGAGTGAAGTACTGCAAGCAGAGGCAGTAGAGAAAAGTCAGGTAATTTAAGACCTGAAGAGGGAAGTGAGCTATCGAGAGGATCTTGCGAGGAAGAGTGATATCGCAAGAGAGAGACAAGTAGCTGAATACGAAATCTTGAAGCAGCAGTTTGCTGATTCAAGGGTAGAGCTTATTCATGCTATGGCAAGGGTAGCAGCAAAGGATCAAGAGCTTGATAGAGTGATGGAGAGTATGGAGGAGAAGAAGCAACTCTGGCAACGAGAGTTGGCTGCAAGATATAGAGAAGAAGAGAGATTACGAGAGTTACTTCGTAATCAAGAAGAAAAGGTTGTCCAGAAAGAGAAGGAGAAGGAGTCGGTGAAAGCCAAATTTGAGGAAGAGTTGGCAATGTACAGAGAGGAATGGCTTGCAGATCTAGAACAAGAAAGGAAGACAAGATTGGAGCCATTGCAGGAGATAGTCCTCTCAAAGTAAACGCAATGTTAAGTACAGAGGCCAGCGTTTGAATTGAAGAAACGCGACTGCACAAGTTGAAGTTGTTGGTGCAGGAGACAAGGTGAAGACAAGCGAAGGACACTAAGATGAACGCCCTATTAATAAAATTAAGAGCTTGTGTAGATAGAAAGGTTTTGGAGGTAGAGGATAACATTTTTATTAGATTAGACTTAGTGAAAGTAGAGCTAGAAAAACTTCGGAGGGATACTAAAGCAAAACCCGAAGTAGATAACATAGGAGTGCAAATGTCTTTGGAGTTGCCATTAGAGACATTAGAGAAGAGTGGGTCAGGAGATAAGGAGTTAGAAAGATTACCCACTAACGGAATTTCAGATCAGGAAAGAGAATTGCTTGATCTGGTAGAAGAAGTAGAAGATCTGAAACCCGAGGACAGAGTAGTAGGAAGTAAGATTACTTCAGGTTCGGGTTTGAAAGCCGAAGAAGAAGTAGACATTGGATCGGAGTAGTAACCAATTTGAGATTTGAAGGGGCAGATATGAAGAGGTGCATTGTCATTTCGGATCTGCAGGTTAGAACAGTTGTTGTAGAAACGGTATAGTTGTTAGAACTGTCGATTTGTTCACTACTTAAGAGTGGCATTTGTAGTCAAATGTTGTTCAGTGCTCATTATTTCTGAGAATAAATAAAGCAAAGTGCTGTGAAGCAGTGCTCGTCGCTTGAGCTTGATTCCGAGTATCAACTTTGTGATTGTGTTTGTGAGTGTTTGGAGAAATTCAAAGTGCAAGTCAGTGTGCTTGTTGGATGTTAGATTCCACAGCCTTGATCTTCATTCTATGTGTTTGATCCTGAGTGAAGTGCAATCGGAGCAATGCCTTGACAGATCTGAGAGGAATTGTAGTGTTGGTAGTATTTTGCATTTGTGAGTGTAGTACGAAGTTGATGTGAAGCAATTTCGATCGAGGAAGTTGTGCCTTCAGTGGAGGGGTGGAAAACAATTTTGAGGCGAAGTTGTTTTGCAATGAAGTGTTGTTTTTGGGAGAGCCTGAATCATCACAATCAAGATTGTTTGGAAAGATTTGATGGATTTGTGATTAAGGAGTGTGAATTTGTGACAAGACTGCGAGTCGGTGCTTGTTACTCTCTTCTGGGTGTGGTTTCTACCTGAGAGATTAAAGACGCAACCAAGAAGAACTAAATTGTTACTTTGCTTCATATTTGGACATTTTTGAATCGTATCTCTATGGGAACAAACTTTACTTACCTGATTACCGCAAAAGTGATATTTGCCGGGGTTGTCACAAGAAGGCTTGGAATACAGGTTGAAATGAGCTTGATGATAGAGCACAAAGGCTAAAGCTCTTTCTTGACAAAAAGTATAGAGTTGTTGCCTTTTTCTTGTGATTGGATCCTCTCTATACTTGTATGCCTGTTTGTATGCCCAGTTGGCTTGGATTGGTGTGCGGGCATTGCGCTCAGATTATTTCCTTCAAGGAGTGCCGTGTATTTCTCCTTGGTTATGTTGGAAGTGATGACCAGCAGACCAGGAGTGCGTGTTGTGATGACAAGTCAGTTGCCCGGTACTATCCTTCCCGATAGCAAGAATATTAGTCATGAGAAAGGAAGGTTCTGGCGATAAGGGTCACACGCGTGTTTTGTCGAGTCATTATGGGTTTACCTCTAGCCTCTGATGTGTAGTCTCCACAGCTAGCACCCTGTGTGTTCCCAGAGAGAAAAATGGAAAGTACGACAACGGTCGGGTTTGACCACCATTAGTTGCTTGCGGCTATTTTGCAAGTCTCACCAAAGTCATCCTAGGAATCTGTCCAATCCAAAACCACAGGCCCAAACATAAAAGAGAATTGGAAGTGAGACTATATAGGAGTAGAGCTACAAGGCCAAACACAGCCAAACACAAATGAACACAATAGATCAACTTTAGCTTGTAAGATCCAACATACAAACCCTGGGTGTGATTAGAACAACTTGACCTACTGGAATGAGCCTGCTGGCCATACCAAAGAAGGAAGAGAATGTCAAACCGTGAGAAGACTCAAGTCATAGACAACAATTGCAACTAAGCATGAGCAGCCAAGTGCGGTGCACTCTTGAGGCAAAAAACCCCACAATAGCATCTACAAGTGCTAACATCACATTTAAGCAACTATGGGAGGACAACAAGTTGTACAAGAAGTAATTGAGTTCAGCCCTCAAGAAAATAAGGGTGATGACCAAGAAAGACTTGCACAAAATTTATCGTATTGAACAAGAAGATTTAGGATCTCCCAAAGTGGATGCGGAGATCATAGGGTGCATGATAACATCCATACCCATTGATTTGGGGTCAAGTGTGAATGTCATG
Source organism: Lunularia cruciata (assembly GCA_948567375.1). Lineage (NCBI taxonomy): Eukaryota > Viridiplantae > Streptophyta > Marchantiopsida > Lunulariales > Lunulariaceae > Lunularia > Lunularia cruciata. The sequence continues at coordinate 14,418,746 of OX419760.1, forward strand.
ATAGAAGACACTGCACATCAATTGGGGTATACAACGTTTAAACCAACACTCCAAATTCTGAAATTTGCGGATCAAACCAGGCGATGGCCTTTGGGCATGCTGTCAAATATTACTATGATCAGGAGGGAGTGCCCTTCAAGTTGAGTTACATTGTGTTGCGATCAGTAACCAAACTGGTTACCCACTCTTGATGGGAAGACCCTAGTTGTACAGCGCTCAGGTTATTATGGATTGGCACTAGCAAAATCTAAGGTTCAAGGATATCTCGTCAGAAGATCAGAAGCTTGTGACGGTGAGCTGGACAAAGGTTCCCCACCTCTGTTTAGTGCTCATAATTCTTAGCATAGATAAAACAAAGTGCTATGAAGCAATGCTTATCTCTTGAGCTTAGTTTGGAGTATCAACTCTACATTTGTTATTGTGAGTGTGTGGAGAATTTCAAAGTGCAAGTGAGTGTGCATGTTGGAT